>OW052241.1:92517073-95017073 GCA_932526585.2 Philonthus cognatus
CGTTAAATTCAGAAATCGAGAAAATGTGCAAGCAAGGTGAAATTTGTGAAGAATTTCGTAATAATCCTGACCGAATTCCATTGCAAAGCTGGCCTATTTCTAATAATGTATGGGAAAGATTACTTATCGACTTCTTAGGGCCATTTCAAGGTAAAAATGTACTAGTTATTTGTGATGCATTCTCAAAATTGGTGGAAGTTTGTTTAATGAATGACATCAGTACACATAATACAATTGACAAATTAAGAGAAACATTCGCCAGATTTGGGATACCAAAGGTACTTGTTTCTGATAATGGGCGGCAGTTCATATCGCACGAGTTTCGTACATTTTTAGAAATGAACAATGTAAAGTTTTTAACTTCAGCGCCGTACCGCGCTCAATCAAATGGATTTGCGGAAAGTAATGTAAAATCTGTTAAACAATTTTTACTTAAAGAAGCCAAAAATTCAAGTAATAAAATAGTAAGTAATTTTAAATGTTCAATCAACAATTTTTTGTTAACATATAGAAACACTGAACAGTGTTCAACTGCAGAAACACCAACTCGCATTATGTTTGGTCGACCAATACGAACCAGACTTGATTTCTTAAAACCAAATGAAAATTATCGACCTACCAAGAGTTTAGAAAAAATCAGAGAAAATTTGAAAAAATTCAAGTTCGTAATTGTCGAAATTTTAGAGGGGGAAGAGTGGTGTCTTTCCAGATTGGACAGGAAGTGCTAGTAAAAGACTATAGGCAAGGGAAACCCAAGTTCGTGAGTGGTGTGATCAAGAAGAAATTAGGATCAGTTATTTACTACGTGGAAGTGCGTGATAGTGATTTATAATGGAAGCGTCATGTAAATCAACTATTATCGGTAGAAAGTGATTTTTGCGAAACTAACGCTAGTGAAAATAATTTCGAAAATTTAAAAACTGATGAGAAAGATAATGTTTTTGAATCTGATACAATTTCATTGCGTAATTCGGAGCAACTTCAAATTCTGAAGATGTACTTGAATGTAAAAATCAAAATTAAGTTTCCGAATCTATTTCCGATAATGATAAATCAGTATTGGAAAGTGCACTAATACGGCCTCAGCGAACTCGTAAGGCTCCGGAGAGATTGCAGGTCCAATTTTGATTAAATAAAATTATTTTTATGTTTTTTTTTTATAATTTTAAAAAATAATAGTTTAAAGTTAAGACGGGAGGAATGTAGTGTTTCGTCTTTGGCACCCATTTATTTAAATATATTTTTAATTGTAGCGACAGATGCTTTTTTATGTTTTTTCCGTTTCGACACTTGCGGAATGTGCAATGCAGAAACAGTGTGAATTTGACCATTGAACGGTACAGACTACAGTTTAAGTTATCCCCCAAAACTAAGTGTTTAAATTACAACCTCACAAGTTCACCGTTAAGTAAGAACGATACAACTCTGATTTATTTTAGTTTTAATATTAAGCACCAGATGATGCGATTGAGACAATAAAAATATTTTCTCATTTTTCCTTAAATTTTCAAATTAGAAGGTATCCATACGATACGATAGTTAATAAAATGAGAATTAGTGTGAAAACTGGCGAAAACCGCATCCCGATGTCTTTATCCTAACCGGAGATATGTTGAAAATTTAGCAGAATGAGGATTTTTTTACAAATAGCGCCCTCTGACCCTCAATAAAGACACTAAAATAAATCAGAGTATATAGCATTTAGAAGTATATTTAATTATTTATTAAATTAGTCGAAGTTTAATAAATTCGGTTGAACCTAACTAAAGTTACAACCATTTCAATGATTAGACTTTTCCATCCCCCTTTGCATCCTATGTGAAAGCAAAAAAAAGAGAAGGTAGCTGAAAGCAAGCAAAATTTAGAGTATTTTAAGATTTACATATTTTTACTATATTTAGCTTAGTTTGGCATTTTGGATAAAATCTTTTTTCATTCTTTGCGATAGAAATTACGCCCTCTACCCGCGAAGCTAGATTTAATTATTATATCCGTTTTCTTTTGTTATGTTTTGTTTGTTTTTGTTTCAATAATGTATTGTAATAAATGTTTTTAATTGTAGTAAATATACGCTGTTTTAAACATTCTACTAAACTTAAATATTCCCCTAGCCAACTATATTTTGAGATTTTAAATTATTATGGATTTACTTCGCTTTCTAATACATATACGAGGTAAGCGCCAAATTTTCCCGGCCTGACTATGAAAAAAACGGCGTAGACTCGCAATTAAATTTTATTTTCCAATATAGTCCCCTCTGGTACCAATGCACTTATTACATCGCTTAAGCAACAATGCAATACCCCAAAAAAATATTCCTTTTGTTTGTCTTCAGAATGTCCCTAAATTGCAGTCTTCATATTTAAAAATAGTAATTATATTACAACCCCTCCCCTTTGAATTATCAAAAAATGAAGATTAAAAATTTAATAATCGTGTTTTATTTAATAACTAAATTATTCAAATAGACAATAACAAAAAATTCAAAATTGCGCACATATCTATAAATAAAAATATACAATGAATACAAGCAATATAAAGAATATAGGTAAATCATACAAACAATTTATACTAAAGTAAGAAATTATTCAGAGTCAGAATCCTCTGATAAAGATGCTTGTTCTGGTTCTACTAATAACTTTAACACCTCTGTGTCAATTTTTTGAATAGTAAGCGGTCGTGAAATATATGTTTTACCACTAGAGCATCCAGGTTGAGGTTCATTTGGTAAACCTTCAGTTGAGAACACTTCCATTCCGTTTAGCCACGTAGAATATTTATTTTCAAAATTTGAAAATAGAACAATTTCAAATTTTGAAGGAGGTTTGCCATTTCATTGTCAATTGTCCCGTAAAATTATTTATTTTATGTATCAATGAATCTAAATTTTCAATGTGCGATACAATATCAATATTCATAATGTCAATCACAAAGAGATAAACTGTTTTATTTTTTTGTTGCAGCGTTTTTTGAGGGCGCCAAATATCGAATAATGTCCGCCGAGAAATGTTTACGCTACCTAAAAAAAATCACTGCTTGTGAACGGGCAAAACGGGCATCTAAATGTTATTTACATAATAAACTAATTAGTTATTATATATAAAAAACAAAGATTCATTACCAAGAACGGCCAAGAATGTATACTTTAACCTTTTTAAAGTTTAACGTTGCAAAATTTTACTGTAGGATTCTTTACTTAATTTAAATTAGTATATCGATATGTTGACTAAAGTTATATGAAAAATATTTTATTCTATGTTGTATACATACCAGTAGAATATATATCCATCTTTAAATTATATTTTGCACGAAACTCAAATGTAAAAAAAGCAATTAAACGTAGGCGTTTGGAGCGCGTAAAATCCACAACTAAATGACGTAAACGATGCATGCACTTTGGGTACCGATAACCACTGGACCAAAGGTCGGAGAGGTTTATGTCTTTACCTGCGCACCCTCTGGACATTGAACTACCTATATACTAAGAAAAAATCTGTTTTCTAAACAGTTGTTTTTCGGCGAAATTTTCAGCTAGAATGAGCATTTCGACCAGTGTGCGACGCTGACCTGCTGAAAGATGTTTAGGGACTCAGCTTGCACTCCTTTTATTCATACCTAAATTATCGTGGAAGATTCGGCAAACTCTTGTATCTGAAAGACCCGACATTTTTGATAATTCTTTGCCTCCAATGTCGATTGCTTAACACGAGATCCTCGACAAGGGTAATCTTGTTGTCCGTCACCACTTCCACCTTTCTTATTTTTCTTGCGTCATCTTTCAAGGATACCTGCCCCATTCGAAACCGTTTTGACCAATCTTTTACTACAGAATAAGACGGGGAATGTTGCCTGTACATCCCATCCAATCGATCTTTGATGCTTTGAGATGAAAGACCTTCTCGAGAAAGAAATTTATTACCATCTCTATGCTCAGTTTTAGTAACTTCTGACTTTGTGATGAACGAGTGTAAGTTATAAGAAAACAAAATGAAAAAAAAAACAATTTTGTTTTATTCAATGCTAATTCGGTACTCTTTCAATTCTTGTTTTGACTTCTTGAACATAAAATATAATAGCCTAAAGGCCTACTAGATTTTAAAATATAATTTTATATAGTACGCAGTTGTAAATGTGCAAATCTACTAAACTTTTTACTATATCTTCGGTTAGCATAAAGATAGCAGGATGAGGTTTTCACCATTTTCCTTAGTATTTCTTTTTGCAATAAACTAGCATAGGAGAACTATAGCTTACTATATGAATTTTTTAAGTAAACCTACAAAATATGGCGGTTACTCCAAAAACGCCCTCTGGCGCTTACTAGAAGAACTAAAGTAAACAAGAGTAAAATGTGATTTAAAGTAATTTTAATTACCTATCAAATAAGACTCATTTGAATGATTTCGGGTAATCCTAGCATAAGTTACATGCAGTTTAATTATCACACTATCCTGCTCTCCTCTACTTCATATGCGTGAGATAAAGAAAGAAGTGAGTAGCTAAAATTGAATAAAATTCAGCGTAGATTACGATTTGTATATTTTTAACCTACCTTAATTTAGCATAAATATCTGTTTTTGTATTTGGCGATAGATGTTACGGCCTCTAGCAGCCGAGCTAGGAACTTAAAAATAATTTCCAGCGTTTTATTTTTGCCACTTTCACTCTGCAATTTTTTATCCCAACATGCTACCCTGCATAGCATCTGAGATACAGCCGGTGGCCACGCTTAATCAAACACCCGGTATATAATAGTTCATGTAATTGTTAATTAACCGTAAACATTTCAAAGTAGAATCAAAATGGATTCATATTTAAAAAAATAAACTCGTTGAGCCTTATTTAAAAAATATTGAATATATATACCGGGTGTTGACTTGGCAGACGCAATATAGGAAATCGCATGTTAATTTTGAAATGTTCAAATATTGGCTATTTTTTTTATTTTAGAGAATAAATGTATTTAACTTTTTTGTAGAGGAAACAATTCTGTATTTATTAATGTTCACACTTAAATCTTTACGTTTATCTAAGCTTAAATAATTAAGAAAAAGTAATGTGATTTTATAAAAATAATGACATACCATGGAATTGAAACAATTGCGGATGTCAAATCAGCACAAGATGTTGCTGTCACTTGATTAAAGACAGATCTGTGGTCTGCATAATACTACATAATTAGGAGGATTTTTTCTTGTATAGTATAATTCATTTCAAAAACATTTACCGTAATCAAGTGACAGCGATATCTTTTGCCATATTGAGATCCGCAATTGCTGTTTTAATTCCATGACATGTCAATATTAGGGGAGCCAATATTTGAACATTTCAAAATTTACATGGGATTTCCTATGTTGCGTCCGGCAAGTCAGCACACGGTATATATTAATACATCTAGAAGACATTTTGTAAATAAAACTCAACGAGTTTATTTTTTTCAGTATGAACCCATTTTGCATGAACTGCATGTATATATTATTTTAAATATTTTTAAAGATGCGATTTTTGAGAAATTCAAAATCAAAATTTAGATCTTGAATAAAAAAATAAAATAAAATAGCGAATTATTGTATTGTACATCATATAAAAGTTCAAGAAAAATTATAAACAATAAGACCTGTTTTACATCTCTGGCTCAATTTGGAGAGCAGTAATCGTAATTTAAAAATTAAACGATTTGTTATTTCAACCCATTTTTCTGAAATTTAAATGCTTACATCTTTAAATCGGCTTGACACTTAATCCTAATATTAGATATTTTTCTTTTTCTATATAGAGGCAATAAGTCAACAACATTTAAAAAAAATTGCAAGTGTGTTGATTTGACATGGCAACCCAAAGTGTAGAGGTAAAAGTTAAGTTTTTAAAAGCAATCTAAATGTGCAAATGTGAGTGATTTGTCTAAAGATATTCTTCCCATCTATAATAGGCCAAGAAACGCTCAGTTCTCTAATTGGTGCTGAAAGCTGATTAAAAAATTTGTTGGCGTAACACCTAGTGCGGGCCTAGGCAGTCGACAAACGACAATAATTTGTTACTAGATTCCTATGTCTAGTCGAGTATTTGTGATTGTTTGCATGTGTCTGATACAAATGCGTTTGTTTCATGATGTAGATTAAGCATTGGAAAATATAAAGAACAGGCAACGTTAAAATCTCTAATTCCTTGAATACATTGCGACAGTCATCCCCGTATCCAATGCCACTGAGAACTCGAATTGCTCGACGCTGTGGCCCAAAAAAATGGTGCCGAATTGCTGAGTGGCCCCATCTAATAAGACCATAATGTATATGGCTTTGAATATGGGAAAAGTAGGACTGTTGCAACGCATATTTTGGCACTTGAAAGAATAGGTTTCTAAGGATAAATATATATTTAGCAAGCCTGTTTGCTAGTTGATCTCCGTGACATGACCAGTTTAAATGTGTATCCATATGAATACTAAGAAATGTTGTTGTGTTAGTTTCCTTCGGTTTTAGTGAAAGTAAAATGTTGTTTATTTTGTCAGAGTTTAGTTTTAGAGAGTTACTCGCGAACCATTCAGCAGGTTGTAGCTGGGAACTTTTAGATGAAGTTGTTGGTCCTGAATTGGTCATCATGGTATCATCAAAAAACAGTGTTCAATTCGGAAAAACAGTTAGGGAAATCGTTGATGTATATCAAAAACAAAAGTGGTCCAAGGGCTGACCCTTGAGGAACACCGTTCGTGACTGTTACTACAGCTGACACCTGTGAGTTGTAGGTTGTATACTAAGTTCGTGTAGAAAGGTAGGAAGAAATCATGCAAACGCTTTCAAGGTAAAAATTATAGCAATATAGTTTTCTGATAAGTGTACAGTGAGAGATGCAGTCAAATGCCTTAGATAAATCTAGAAATAGTGAGTGCTATTCAAGTCTCTTTTCAAAGCAGCCTAAGGTATTATCAACAAAGTTAAAAATAGCGTCGAATGTTAATCGCCCCTTCCTGAAACCGTACTGGCTATTGCTGAAAATATTTGACTTTTTGAAAAAATTAGAAAGCTGGTTATTAAAATTGTTTCCAGTATCTTTAAGAATAATCAGGAAAAATATTGGTGAAAATATTTGACTATTTGAAAAAATTAGAAAGCTGGTTTTTAAAATTGTTTCCAGTATCTTTAAGAATAATCAGGAAAAATATTGGATCTGATACTCGTACATAGGTTTATAAGTTTGGTTAAAGTGTCTTGAAAACTATTTAATGCCGATTTTACTACCTCTACTCTTAGGCCATAAATATCACGACTTTTGCTAGGTTTCAGAACTTTAACAACACTAAAAATGAATAGTTTACATACAATTTTTCGACAAAGTTCAATAGTTTAAGAATCACAACACATACTTAAAGAAAAGCAATTGGCTACAATTAGCAGGTTAATTAGGTCAATGTGAATTGGATGATTATTGATAAAATGTTCTTATAATTTTCAATTTGAAGCTTTAAACGAGTGTTTTTCATTCCCAGCTTAAGCATGAAGTAAAATTTCGAGTTTAAAGAAGCCTGAAAATTTAATTTGGTCGCGTAGTGAAGCGGAGCTACCAAACCAGATTTTCAGGCTTTTTCAAACTCGAAATTTTACTTCATGCGCCACGCGTAAGACACATATTTCAAGTAAAGGTCACTTGTTCACAACATTTCAGTGTTTTTGGTGTTTAATGCGCGTGGCGCATAAAGTAAAATTACGAGTATAGAAAATCCTAGAAATTTGGTTTAATCGCTCCAAACCAAATGTTCATGCTGTTCTAAACTCAAAACCTTCCTTCATGCTTAACCTAGCAGTAGAAAACAGCCGTTTACTTATAGACCAATATGACTTCCAAAATCTCCTCAAGAAATTCTTAACATCGCCTAAATTCTCTTAATTTTTTTAGGGACTCTCACCTTTAAAGAAAATTTTCTGTATAAAAAAACACAAACAATGTTGTCATGTACAGTTTTTTAAATTAAACAAGAAATATTTCTTTTAATAAATTAGACATCTAAGTCCATAAAACTAGTAATCTGTTTTTAAGGGGAATTGTCGGTATTTCGTAAAGTACTTTTCTTTTTAAAACTTAACGAAAATAAAAAATTAAAATATAAAACGTACAGGGATTATTTCTTTGTGTACCTACATATTCACAAGAAAATTGATCAAATCCATCGATTTAAAAAAAAATTGATAAGCAGTATATTATAAACTCTTCTTAAAATTATTGTTTTATACGCGTGGCGCATGTAAAATTTCGAGTTTATGAAAATCTGAAAATTTGTATTGGTTCAATCCAAATTTTCAGGTTGTTCTGAACTCAAAATTTTACTTCATGTTTAATCAAGGAGGGGAAAACTCGTTTCAAGCTTTCTCTTACAAAAAAAACAAGAATATTTTTAAATTTAATAAAACACTAACACTTTTTCACTAAAAACATTAATTTATGCTAAATATACATTAATAAGCACGAAGGGCTCGGAATGTACCTTTTGTATATATAAATGCTTTTAGTGAAGAAAGTGTTAGTGTTTTATTAATCTGAATTATATTTCTCTTTCCACGTAACTCAAACCAAATACATAAGAATATTTTTAATCTATATTCATGAATTCTGTCACTTTAATTCTAAAGAAATGAACAATTTAATTATACTGTCTTACCAATATTTTCACAAATTAAAAAAATATAAGGATTTTTATCTAAAATTCATCAATTTTACGATATTTGTAAGTTTTATGATTAAAGAAATTTGTATAAATCAAATTGTGAAGTTCTCCTGACCACTGATACCAGGAACATTTCGTAATTTGTTTTTATAAAAATAAAATAAAAATCCGCGGAAACTAAGTTGAACTGAGTTCAAGTTTGTGACGTCACTGGTTCAAGTTAGTTCAACTTTACATTGGCAAAAAGTGATGCACGAACAGACCTGATACATTTTAGGTGATATTATTGAATTTTTCTTAGATTTATCTTGGAAAATTAGTGAAAAAGTTCAATTTGTTCTCTAGAGCTTTAAAAAAAGAGTTTTAATTGTTTCAATCTGTTATCTGAAAAACTAATCCTAAAGAAAATCAATCATATTTAATTTATTATGAAATTACAAAAATATATTGAGAAATGAACAAATTTTTTTCCAATTGTAGATACTATACATGTGTTTATTCTAAGGAAAGGAAGATATTTCTATAAAAAAATCACAAATTATCTTTTTTTAGCCCTAATTTTATGATGGAGAAAACTGCAGAATGATAATTCGATTAGAGTCAACAAAGATTTTTACTCCTTGATTAAGCACGAGGTAAAATTTCGTGTTTAGAAAATCTTAAAAACCTAAAATCAGTTACAGTTGAAACGAAGAGTGATTCAGCTATCAGCATCATCAATTGTCGACGTCGTATCCGTCTGTGTATCTGAGTCTGATTCTGAATCCCTGTCCATAACTCTCGTCACCACGACATTATTTTCTTATCGTTTACCTTCATCTTCGTTATTTATATACAAAGAAGAAGTGGTACTTTAAGATTTCAACAGAATTATCAGAAAATTGTGCAGAATAAATAGTTAGTTTTGGTTATTGTTTCAATTTATTAGACTCGAAATGGATTTCCCAATTGTGAGATATGTACGTAATTATCTAAGCTCTATCAGTTGTCAATCTGTTTCTTCTTTAATTATGAATAAATAAAAAAGTTCTGACTAGTTTTCTATTTCAGCCGACGAAACTGCAGCACTTAATCCTTACAGCAACTTTGGATAATGATATTGTACCACACAGTCTTCTTCACCAAGAAACTAAAGATATAGAATGGATTCTACTCGAAAGGACGTTCTTAGACCATAATTTGTGTTTTGAATAGTAATTAGCTAAATCGGCCATTACATTTTCCAAAAAATCAACTTTCATATCCGCAGCTACTTTATATATGAACTCTATGACATCAATTTGTTGTTCTTGAGAAAGATTTAAATCCTGCTTTGATGGAACTAGTAATGCGGATGCAAAATGGAGTGATTTTAACGCACGTTCTTTTCTTTAGCTAATGATTTCAAAATATTAGTGACTTAGTTTTCATTCATGCCACAGTCCAAAAATTATATTTTAGAGATACGGTAACATTTGACATATGAGGCACTTAGAAGCAAAAGGATGTAAGTGATATTTTGAAAAAAATAGAGTACATACAAGGAGAATAGTTTCTTTGGTAATTATCAAAGAGATATAAAGCTTTTGTTGATAGGTTCTGCTACCCAGTATATTTTTTTGTAAATGCACGTAACCATTCTGCTATTTTTGCTGGTTTAAATATAACTTAAACTTTAAAACTGGTTTTCTTAATTGTGGTATTAGTTACTTACGCCCCTTTACTTCTAGGTAATTTATGTATTACAAACTTTGTGAATAATACAGGCTTGTGTTTAAAATTTGTCTAAACATTCTACAAATGGTTTGAGCATTCGAATAATTGAATAAATTTTAGGCCAAAAAGTTTGATCATCTAGTAAGTTTCTTTTTATATTGGCAGGTAGTACTTTAGAGGCTTCTTATTTTACAGCAAGCTGCTGAAGGGGCATTTTTGATTTTTTTAAAGACTTGAGATAGACCAGAGTACTTCCCCAATGCGTTACACCAGGTAGTTTTAACGAAACATTCATTTTCCTGTCTTTATGTGTATGAATAAAGAATCAAAACGTGCACGCTATTGATAGTTTTTACAAATGGTGTTAAATTGTCCATACATTTCTAAATAGAGGTACATTTCACAATATCCAGCAAAATAAATGAAAAGTGTGAGGTAGACATACTAAAGAAATTATACCGGGTGTTGACTTGGCGGACACAACATAGGAAATCGCATGTTAATTTTGAAGTGTTCAAATATTGGCTTCCCTATTTATTTTAGAGACAAAATGTATTTACCTTTTTTGTAGAGGGAGAAATTATAAATTTATGAATGTTCACACTTAACACTTTACGTTTCTCAAGGGTAATATAATTAAGAAAAAGTATTGTAATTTTAGAAACATAATGACATACCATGGAATTGATACAACAATTGCGGATGTTAAAATAGTACAAGACTGTTACTTAATTAACAAAAAAAAAAACATAATGCAAACATCGTGATAACTGTAGTCCGTATAATACCACTTTATTAGAAGGATTTTTTTCTTGTATAGTGTTTTAAATATTAATTTCCCTTTTTCGCACCTTCCTTATATGTGTATTTACATTATACAGAAAGTTTTTTTCTTTAAAGTATACGTATTCCAAATTCAGCCTACTTTCTGTAAATCTTAAGATATTCCCTGTTTCTTTTAAGTTCAATTTAAAACTTTAAACAAGTGTTTTCCACCCCCAGACAAAGCATGAAGTAAAATTTCGAGTTTAGAAAAGCCTCGTGAAAAATTGTCGAGGGTCGCGCAGCGACCCGAGACAAATTTTCTGGGCTTTTCTAAACTCAAAATTTTACTTCATGCGCCACGCGTACAAAACACTATAATATTGTCAAATTTATGTATATTCGAACTTCACTTAAAATCTGTCTTATAGGCGTGGCGCATGAAGTAAAATTTCGAGTTTAGAAAAGCCCAGAAAATTTGTCTCGGGTCACTGCGCGACCCTCGACAAATTTTCACGGGGCTTTTCTAAACTCGAAATTTTACTTCATGCTTAGTCTGGGAATGGAAAACACTCGCTTAAAGCTTCAAATTGAACTCTTTTAAAAGTCAACGATGGTCAGAAAATTTAAAGCTAAAATAATTAAGAAAAAGTAATGTGATTTTATAAATATAATGACATACCATGGAATTGATACAATAATTGCGGATGTGAAAATAGCACAAGATATTGCTGTCCTTGATTAACGACAAAAAACATAACGCAAACATCGTGATAACTGTGGTCTACATAATACCACTTTAGTTGGAGGATTATTTCTTGTATAGTGTAAATCATTTCGAAAGCATTTACTTTAATCAAGTCTTTTGGCATTTTGACATCCGCAATTGTTGTTTCAATTCCATGGCACGTCATTATTTTTATAAAATCTCATTAGTTTTTCTTAATTATTTTAACTGAGAGAAACGTAAAGTGATAACCGTTAACACTAATGAATTCAGAATTTTTTCCTCTACAGAAAAGGTAACTACATTTTGTTTCTAAAATTAATAGGGGAGCCAAAATTTGAACATTTCCAAATTTACATGGGATTTCCTATGTTGAATCCGCCAAGTCAACACCCGGTATAGGTATATTTTCCTCGGATAAGTTTAAAAGACTTTTGCATATTTGTTGCGTTATCCCCTATTACATAGAAACATGTTTCAGGTCCATATTTTTCAATCATCTCGCTTCATTTTTTAGATAAATATTCTGCAGTGTGCCGGTGTGCCTTAGTATTTATAAAATCCAGGAATATTGGTTCTGGTTTTGCTATTTCAAAGTTGATGCTGGCTTCATTCTTAATATTGCTCGTCCCATCACGTTGCGGATTAAAATTATGCAAATTTTGTAGATCTTATCAAATTCACATTTCATTAAAGCGAACTGATTATCTATAAATTTTGTGAAAATACACTTTTGTAATAATAATAATAATATTGATTTCCCGACAAGAAACCATTTCCCAATTTTTTTTTTGCCGAGCGGTTGAGCCGCTGGTTTCGCCAATCGTTCACGGCGGTGATCTGGGTTCGATTCCCAGCGGGGGCGAGTAATTTTTCGAACGAAAAATATTCGTCCCGGAGTCCATGGGCGTGTGTGAATGTGTTGTGACGTCCAAATATATAGTTATATGTAATTAGTAATAAGTTCAAATTTTTCAATTACAAGACAATATACAAAATAACAACAATAAGAAAGAATCTTAATATTATACAAACAATAAACTTAAAACTAATTATTTCATTGGCATAAAGCCACTGTGGACTTTAGTGATTTAGAAAATATATCACGCGTTTGAGGTAGTGGATTTAAGTTACAGGTAATTATGCTGATGGGTGATTTTGCGCTAAAGTTTAATCTATTGTGATATGAAATGTGGTCTTATATCTACTGTTAAAAGTTGGAACCTACAAACTGATTAGCTGTAAAATATCAAGGATGTCGATATGATTATGAGTGAGTTTATGTATAAATGATAGACCTGACTTGTAACGTCGGCTCTTAGGAGATTCGACATTAAATTTCTCAAGCAAACAAGAATGATCACAACCTCTTTCAGGATAATGCCCTTCAGTTTTTAGGTATAGAAATTTAAGAAATGTTCGCTGAACACTTTCCACCAGATTAGTATGTAGTTGAGATTGTGGATACCAAATCAATGAAGCATATTCCAATTTTGTACGTACATAAACATTGAACAGAGATTTCAAAGCATTCGGATTTCGAAAGTTCTCAGACTTACGATGTATAAATCTTAATGCTTTAAAGGAACACTAATGGTAAGGTAAAAGCTGATCTTAACTTTTTCTAAACTTTTCCAAAATGGATGCTCAACAATGGAGAAGGGTGTCCCAGACGCAAACATTGTTTTGGCTAGGGTATTATTTAAGTTTTTATGAACATTTAATAATGAACAATGCTTTATCAGAACTCAGAAAAACTGAGCACTTAAAAGGTTATTAAATTCCTTTCTCGAGGTCTTTTACCTCAAAGCATCAAAAACCGGTTGGATGCGATGTATAGGGATAATTTCTGGTCTTATTCTGTAGTCAAAGATTTGCTACAGCGGTTTCGAATGGAGCAGAATTCCTTAGAAGATGACGTGGTGGACAACAAGATTGCCCTTTTTGAGGATCTCGTATTAAACGATCGTCGCTTGTAGGCGAGAGAATTGTGAAAAATATCAGATCTTCCATTTAAATATGAATAAAATTAGTGCAAATTGGGTTTCAAACATCTATCAGCAGTTCAACGCCAGCGTCGTGTTGAATGTGTTCCGTCCTTTTTAGAGCTTTGTAGAGAAAACCCTAAACGTGTTGAAGACAATTGTCATTGGAGATGAAATTATGATTCTTCACTATGATCGTTTGTGAAAAGGGGAGTTGATGAAAAAGACCGACGAAGAGGTAAAGACTGCAATTTGAGCACATTTTGAAGACCGACGGAATATTTTTAGGGGTATTAAATTGTTGCTGATATAATGTAATAAGTGCATTGGTGTCTGGGGGGATTATATTGAAAGATATCGGGAAGTTTTGGCGTTTACCTCATAGGAGCTATAGATTGATCTGTCTAAATTAGGATTCCACGAAAACATTTTATACTAAACTAGGTTTTTATTGAATATTTGAATTGATAAAAATTTAGAAATAGAAAAAAAGCAATAACCCTAATCCATAAGAAAATAAAGAAAAAAAAAATCATGAAAACTACAAAAATGACTATATTCTGATTATTAAAATTAATAAAAAATCATGAAATATGTATGAATGTAAATAATTGTTAAATAATGATAATAATTTATATCCGAACAGATAACAATCTAATAACAGAAAAAAATATATTTGATAAATTTAATAATAATAATAAATCGCACAACTAAATCTTACACAATAAAACACTTTTAACTTTGTTTGTATAACACGTTTTATTTAATGTGACTGCAGTTTCGACAAATTTAGCTTGTCATTATCAAACATGGAGTAACTTAAACTAGAGGTTTTACAGGTATATATACACAATTACAAGACAGCGGTAAAAATGGGGGTGTACATTAGGTCAACCTGGTCGTTAATTAAGGGAATTCCCGGATTAGCGCGGGCTTTGTGTATCTCTAGTGCTTCTAGCAAATTCATTTTACGACCCTTTTCGGCATGATGGATTATGGTAAGTACATCTTTTTCAAAAGTGTGATTTTCGTCTAAAAGGTGTTTTGCAAAAGACGACTTATCACTCTGTTTAAGCCGAAAAGAGCGCAAATGTTCCCTCAATCTTATGTTGAAATTACGACCAGATTGGCCAATGTATATCCCTTGACAATCTGCGCAAGTTAATTTATATATTCCGGATTTATTAAATTTATCTAATTTTGTTTTACTATTAAAGATATGGTTATTGATTTTACAGTACGGTTTAAATGCAACTTGAATATTATGCTTTTTTAGGATATTTTTAACTTGAAAACTGACATTACCAAAATAAGTTAACGATTTATATTTAATTGTTTTTTTTCAAATGATATTCCAGCGTATAAAAGATGTTTGATGTTATTAAATTTCTGTTTTTTAAGAAGTCTATCAACCAAATCACAACCATAACCATTGTTAATAGCCATAGCTCTAATCAAGTTAATTTCCTTCTCGAAAAAATTAGCTGACAAAGGGATTTTTAAGGCTCTATGAATCATTGAATTGAATGCAGCAATTTTATGTTTATAGGGATGTCTGGAATGGTTAGGGATAATTGAGTCGGTAAAGGAAGGTTTTCTAAAAATGTCAAAAGAGAGTTTGTTATTTATTCTGGTAATAGACAGATCTAAATATTTAATGTTGTTATTGATTTCGGTTTCAGCTGTGAATTTAATTTTAGGGTGAAGTTTATTTATGAAATCTAAAAATTGAGTGAGTTGTCTATCAGTTCCCTGGAAACAAGCCAATATATCATCGACGTAACGGTGCCACATTTTAATATGTTTTTAGCTAGTGGCGAATTTAATATTATTTTTGTAAAATTATGCATAAATATATCTGCTAGCAATGGACTTAAAGGGCACCCCATTGCTAGGCCTTCTGTTTGTTTAAAAAATTTATTGTTAAATGAGAAAAAGTTATTATTTAAGATGATTTCTAAGCAATCCAAAAATTCTGTTTTTACTGTGACATTAATATTACATTTATCGAATGATTCTTCTATTAGTTTAATACACTCTGATGGAGGAATATTAGCAAACATATTAGTTACGTCGAATGATACAAGCTTATATCCTGGTTCCATTTTAATGTTAGTTAAATTTGTTGTTAATTCTACTGAATTTTTAACTGAATGAGGATCTCTGAACTCGGTTAGTTCCTTATAAATTGAATTAAGATGGATGGACATATTACGCGCTGGGGAATTCATATAGGATACTACGGGACGGATCGGTGTATTTTGTTTGTGGATTTTGATTAGGCCATATAATCGGGGAGGAATCGGATTCATCGGAAATAAAGAAAATTGATTACAATTCGGAAAAATTGCGTGTGATTTCTTAAAACATTCTTTTAGAGAAGTTTGTAATTCAGTAGTCGGGTCTTTTTTCAATTCAACAATATCTGAGCTATCCAGGAATTCTTGGACTTTTTGTAAATATTCTGTTTTATGCAAAATAACAACCGAGTTCCCTTTGTCTGCTTTTGTTATTATTAAATCGCTCACTTTTACTTTATTTTTAATTGAATTTACTGTTTTTTGATCTATGGGTTTGCTGGTGGTGCTGTTTTTAATTATTTTGGCAATTTTGTATTTCGTTGAATCAGAGTTGTTTACCTCTTTGAGGGCCAATTCTGATTCAACGATCAGTGTTTCTTTATAACTATTGGAAATGACATGTGGGGAATATTTGGGGCCAGATTCTAATAATTTAAGTTCTGTATTGGAAAATAAAATGTTACTGTTATTAATCACTCTGGGATGAAACGTATATTGTCCAGATGTTGTGGTATATCCGATGAATCCGATTCCTCCCCGATTATATGGCCTAATCAAAATCCACAAACAAAATACACCGATCCGTCCCGTAGTATCCTATATGAATTCCCCAGCGCGTAATATGTCCATCCATCTTAATTCAATTTATAAGGAACTAACCGAGTTCAGAGATCCTCATTCAGTTAAAAATTCAGTAGAATTAACAACAAATTTAACTAACATTAAAATGGAACCAGGATATAAGCTTGTATCATTCGACGTAACTAATATGTTTGCTAATATTCCTCCATCAGAGTGTATTAAACTAATAGAAGAATCATTCGATAAATGTAATATTAATGTCACAGTAAAAACAGAATTTTTGGATTGCTTAGAAATCATCTTAAATAATAACTTTTTCTCATTTAACAATAAATTTTTTAAACAAACAGAAGGCCTAGCAATGGGGTGCCCTTTAAGTCCATTGCTAGCAGATATATTTATGCATAATTTTACAAAAATAATATTAAATTCGCCACTAGCTAAAAAACATATTAAAATGTGGCACCGTTACGTCGATGATATATTGGCTTGTTTCCAGGGAACTGATAGACAACTCACTCAATTTTTAGGTTTCATAAATAAACTTCACCCTAAAATTAAATTCACAGCTGAAACCGAAATCAATAACAACATTAAATATTTAGATCTGTCTATTACCAGAATAAATAACAAACTCTCTTTTGACATTTTTAGAAAACCTTCCTTTACCGACTCAATTATCCCTAACCATTCCAGACATCCCTATAAACATAAAATTGCTGCATTCAATTCAATGATTCATAGAGCCTTAAAAATCCCTTTGTCAGCTAATTTTTTCGAGAAGGAAATTAACTTGATTAGAGCTATGGCTATTAACAATGGTTATGGTTGTGATTTGGTTGATAGACTTCTTAAAAAACAGAAATTTAATAACATCAAACATCTATTATACGCTGGAATATCATTTGAAAAAAAAACAATTAAATATAAATCGTTAACTTATTTTGGTAATGTCAGTTTTCAAGTTAAAAATATCCTAAAAAAGCATAATATTCAAGTTGCATTTAAACCGTACTGTAAAATCAATAACCATATCTTTAATAGTAAAACAAAATTAGATAAATTTAATAAATCCGGAATATATAAATTAACTTGCGCAGATTGTCAAGGGATATACATTGGCCAATCTGGTCGTAATTTCAACATAAGATTGAGGGAACATTTGCGCTCTTTTCGGCTTAAACAGAGTGATAAGTCGTCTTTTGCAAAACACCTTTTAGACGAAAATCACACTTTTGAAAAAGATGTACTTACCATAATCCATCATGCCGAAAAGGGTCGTAAAATGAATTTGCTAGAAGCACTAGAGATACACAAAGCCCGCGCTAATCCGGGAATTCCCTTAATTAACGACCAGGTTGACCTAATGTACACCCCCATTTTTACCGCTGTCTTGTAATTGTGTATATATACCTGTAAAACCTCTAGTTTAAGTTACTCCATGTTTGATAATGACAAGCTAAATTTGTCGAAACTGCAGTCACATTAAATAAAACGTGTTATACAAACAAAGTTAAAAGTGTTTCATTGTGTAATTAACATGTATAACGAAGTAGAAGCCTCCACAATACAGAACTAAATCTTAATTTGGAAGAAAATAAAACAAAAAGACAAATTCCTGAGAGAAGCATATTTAACATTTTAGACATAATTAGATCTAATAAATTAGATCTTTTTCAATAATAATCACTTGTATTATTATTAAATAAATCAGATCTTTTTGCGTACACTCATTACGAATTCTCATCATTCTATTGATAGGTTCATTGAAGTATAGATTTGTGCGGTTACGGTTGCAACGAAAAGTTAATGATCTTCGAATGGAAACTCTGCATGCAAATATGTTTACTGATTCTAATAAGTACTGATCGTCAATATAATTATGTATTATTTTGTAAAGGTATGTGGATTCATAGAAAATATACTGGGTAGCAGTACCTATTAATTAATGCTCTCTATCTCTTTGTTAATTAACAAAAAAACGTTTCCCCTTGCACATACTCCATTTTTGTGATTTCGTATGCAAAAAATATTACTTGCTCCTAATATAAGTCAACCTAATAAGGTACATATTTTGGCACATCAGATGGTGATAAATTTAATTTAGCAGATGATTCGTTTCTCTTTTATTAATATCAACTTTTGTTTTTCAAATGGAAGCATATGACAATATACATATCGTTGAACTCTATGTTTTCAGACAATATTAGATCGTTTATGTCTTCCTTATTTTTTAGAGGAAATGTAAAAACATTGTAAAAAGTAAGAATGATATGACGAACGTGTTTACTTTTGACAGTACACTTACCAGAAAATTCCCTACCAGTTGACATAAAACTTCCAACAGTTTTATCTGCTGAATGGGCTCGTTCAAGATTCAACATGTTTGAAAATGTACATGTTTGTTTTTTTAAAGAAGATAATGAAATTAAGATAAAATACTTGCTAATTTTAAATACTTAACTATACACTTTTAATTATTATAATTTATTTAATTTAAATTTAATAAAACATTAGTATGTCAACAATTGTCTGAACAGTAAATTTTGCTCTCGTTGAATGAACGGCCACGACTCTTATTTTTCTCAATTCTTGTAGCTTCTCTTCTTAGAATCCATCTACATTGTTTTAGGGATTATTTATGGATCCAGATAATATGATCGATTTTAGAAAATCGCGATTTTCAGTATTTTTTTAATAACTTCGTAGTTTTTCAAATGTTCTATTTTTTTTAACAGAGTCTGAATGAACGCATAAAACTGCACAACTTTGCCCATTTTATCGTATCTCTATCATAGATATTAACAAAGTAACCTATGCTGTCCTACTCAAAGTGGGACACCCTGTATGTGCTCTCCAAAAAAATACAAAGCCCACGTTACTGTTAGCAAGCTCATTTTTTCGCGCAGCCTATCTATTCAACTAATTCAAAGTAGTTTATTCATATACAATTACAGTACATTTTTCATTAATTCAAAAGATAATTTAAGATTATTTTTTCTATTGTTAATGTGAACCATCTTACAAAAACAAAAATAAACTTTGCAACCCACTTTGAATTCAACCCATTACCCTACATTTCCCACAACGTACGTCAGCCCTGCCAGAACACGCACCTGTGCAGTGGGGGTGGCAATCGCGCTCGCGCGGCGCGACGCCAGCGCCCTCGCCGCCCCCGCGTCAGCGCTCTCTAGCGAGCGTCCCTTGAACCGCCCACAATGGCAGCACAGTCAATATGCGTCGAGTGTGCGCGCCTCAAAACCCCCGACGTCCGGTACACTCCCCTTCAGCAATGTTTGTTATTATTGGAGAAGAGTACACTCGGCAAAAAACGAAACGCGTCGTCTGCCGAAACGCGTGACTGAATTCACTGGGTATGAAAATACTTGCGAGTGTTTGTTTTGTTGTTGATGAAGTATGTTTTTCTTTTCAGGTTAATTGGTTTAGATATTTATTTTCACTTTTTTACGATAACATAATTATAAATTGCCTTATTAATACAAGTTAGTAGAGAGTTTACAAATGTTCTAAGCCATACATATCATACATAATGAAATCTATAAACAGTCTACTAACTAATCATTATTAAGATCTAATAGTGGACACTTTTTGAATCTCTACTAAATACTACTTATGCTTAGTTGCAGGCCCGCTGTAAGCGAGCGTGCGAGGCGTGCACCGCACGCGGGCGCCTGGACTAGGGGGCGACAGAAAAAAAACACATATTATTTTGTTTGATACAACGAAGATAAAACAACCATGGGCGTAGCAACAGCGCGGCAAGAGGATAGCCACCCCCTTTAGATATCAAGAAATCATGTAGGCAGATAAGATCAAAATAATGTACCCATAGGCGCCCGCACATATGGGCAAGGGGGGGACACTCTTTTATTATGTTTCGTAATTTCTCAGCAATCTCTGTTAACTTTATAATTATCGTACGTATCTTAAACTTGTACCGGGATCGATATTAAACACATTTTCTTTTTGTAAGTAGGCCACCTAGAAACGTCAACAATTTCGAAAAATTCTCGATAATGTTTAGATTGTAGAAAGATTTATTGTTTAAACTTGAAGAGCATTATCAACTATTAGGTAATTTGGTAAAAATAACTAAAGTGATGTAAATAAAAACGGCAACATTAATTAAATGTATTTAAATATTAATATTCTAATGTCCGGTAATAAATATCTAATGATTTATTAATCGTTTATAAGATTAATAAATCATTAGATAAATATTTGTGGAGTACATTTATTTACCTAGTAAACCCTGGGTCTCCAAACTATCTTCTTCGCGGGCCACAAATACAATTCTACATAATAAAGTCGGCCAAGATCCGATTAATATTATAAAATTATGAAAAATTTAAGGAACAATTGTTACAATATTTCAAAATATTACATTTACAAAAAAAAATACAAACAATCGCGGGCCGGATTCATGCAAGTCGCGGGCCGGATTTGGCCCGTGGGCCGTAGTTTGGAGACCACTGTAGTAAACTAATAGGCAAATAAAATTGCGTATTATAAAGCAAACCTACCAAATAAATAGCAATTCTAGAAATAAATAATTTAATTAGTAGATTATAGACAGAAATTATACATTTTCATTGTGGCCATAGCTGGAACCACCAATTTGTTAAATTGAATTGTCAATATTTCAAATTAAAGTGTCAATTAAATTGGTAATTTAGTTTAATTCCTTATAAGTATGGAGAATAACTGTGGAATAGGACAGAATTACACAGAACAAGAAAAAGAAAGCTTAGTAAAAATTATAAACGACTTAAACGAGTGTTTTCCACTTCCAGACTAAGCATGAAGTAAAATTTCGAGTTTATAAAAGCCTGAAAATTTTGTTTGGGCGCGTAGCGCGTAGCGCGGAGCGGCCAAACCAAATTTTCAGGCTTTTCTAAACTCGAAGTTTTACTTCATGCGCCACGCGTATAAGACACCGATTTCAAGTAAAGTTCACTTGCTCACAATATTTCAGTGTTTTCAGTGTTTAATACGTGTGGCGCATGAAGTAAAATTTCGAGTTTAGAAAAGCCTGAAAATTTTGTTTGGGCGCGTAGCGCGAAGCGCGGAGCGGCCAAACCAAATTTTCAGGCTTTTCTAAACTCGAAGTTTTACTTCATGCGCCACGCGTATAAGACACCGATTTCAAGTAAAGTTCACTTGCTCACAATATTTCAGTGTTTTCAGTGTTTAATACGTGTGGCGCATGAAGTAAAATTTCGAGTTTAGAAAAGCCTGAAAATTTGGTTTGGTCGCTCCGCGCTTCGCGCTACGCGACCAAACCAAATTTTCAGGCTTTTCTAAACTCGAAATGTTACTTCATGCGCCACGCGTACAAGACACTGTTTTCAAGTGAAGTTCACTTGTTTACAATAATTCAGTCTTTTCAGTGTTTTATACGCGTGACGCATGAAGATAAATTTCGAGTTTAGCAAAGCCTGAAAATTTGGTTTGGTCGCTCCGCGCTTCGCGCTACGCGACCAATCCAAATTTTCAGGCTTTTCTAAACTCGAAATTTTACTTCATGCTTAGTCTGGGAGTGGAAAACACTCGTTTAAAACTTTAAATGGAACTAATTTTAAAAGCGTATACAGGGTGAGTCGGGAGGAGCGCACCAAACTCTAGGAGTGTATTATACACGTGAAAATAATGTAAAAAAACTCATTTGTTCTTATCCGATTTTCATTTGTTTTCAAGTTATGGCGTAATTAAAAATGTTCATCTAGCTTTCCACTTCTATCTGAATTTTAACATTATCAAAGTATGCCATGTTCGAGGCTTATAAACATTTGATAATTCTGACGTTTTGATGAACTGTCAGTGTACGGTGAACAGTAACTGAACGTTTAAGTTCGAATTAATGTGATTGTTAGTGTTGCAAAATGCCACATACTTATTCAAATATAGAATATGCAAATATGGTGTTTGTATATGGTTTCTGTAATGGAAATGCTACAGCTGCTGTTGAAGAATATCGTAAACGTTTTCCACACCAAAGACATCCTGATAAATACATATTTATTAGAGTTTTCAACAAATTGTGCGAGACTGGTAAGCCTCCCAGTGCTAACATAACATATGAGCGCGCTGCTCGACAAGGTTTTGTAGAAGTAGAAAATATTCTGCATCTAGTAGAAGAAGATGCAACTACTAGCTCACGGAGAATTGCCACTCAATTGGCAATTCCACAAAAAAGAGTGATGAACACGCTACACGAGCAAGGCTTATATCCTTATCACGTTCAGAGAGTACAGCACCTACAACCAGGGGATTACGCTAACCGTACGGAATTTTGTAGGTGGATAAATAATAATCATCGTAATGTATCGAGTATACTCTTTACGGATGAAGCTACATTTACCCGTGATGGCATTAACAACACTCGTAACTCTCATGTATGGTCTGATGAAAATCCCCACGCAACAGTCGAAAGCAATTTTCAACATCGGTTTTCTGTAAACGTGTGGTGTGGTATGGTTGACAGTTATTTAATCGGCCCTTTCAATTTGGAGAATCGTCTCACAGGAGGCAACTACATCAATTTTTTACAAAATGAATTACAAGGCCTGCTAGAAGATATTCCTATAAATATTAGAATGCAGATGTACTATCAGCATGATGGAGCTCCTGCACATGTCGCTCGTCAAGTCAAGCAACATTTGGACGAACGTTTTCCAGGGCGTTGGATTGGTCGTGGAGGTCCTATTAATTGGCCTGCAAGATCTCCAGACCTCACACCACTAGATTTTTGTTTATGAGGCTGGATGAAAAATGAAGTCTACAAAATAAAAGTGGACACACGGGAATCACTAATTAGACGAATTGAGAATACTGCAGCCCATATAAAAGAAGAAAGAAATGAATCAATTGGGAGAGCAACAAACGCTCTTCGTAGACGAAGCAGAAAATGTTTAGAAGTCAATGGCGGTATTTTTGATCATTTGTTGAAAGAACGCTATGATTAAGAAAATTTTTTTGTATAATAACTTGTTTATTTGTTAATATGCTATAACTTGAAAACAAATAAAAATCGGATAAGAACAAATGAGTTTTTTTACATTATTTTCACGTGTATAATACACTCCTAGAGTTTGGTGCGCTCCTCCCGACTCACCCTGTATATAAGTATAAAAATCCCTGGTTATATCTGATTTGAAAAACTCTAGGACTTCGACTGCTTAGAATGTCTTGTTGTTCGAATTAATCACTGTCAGGGAAGATACTATGAGCGAACTTTAACACGGATAATATGGTAGACATGATATGATAACCGTATTGAAATTAATAAATACAAGTAGTAGAATCTAAAGTAATTATAATAATATAATACACTTTTGACTTTTAACTGTCAAATTATTTAGAGAATAAAATATACTTCGCAGAAAAACTAACAAATAATTTACTGGGGAGATTTATTAACCAAATAAAGTTATTTTGTGTTTATAATACCGAAATCTTTGGAATAAATTAATTTATTCCTAAAGTAAATTTTATTTAGGGAATAAAACGTTTTATAATACTAGGCATAAGTATACTTTTACATATTCCATATTAAGATTTGCAATATTATTCAAAGTAAGATCAAGCCTAAGTAGTATATCTTTAACTTTACAATATTTTAGTGTTTATACGAGTGACGCATGAAGTAAAAATTCAAGTTTAGAAAAGCCTAATTTAGATTGGTCGCTTCGCTTCGCTTCGCTACGTGACTAATCCAAATTTTTAGGCCGTTCTAAACTAAAAATGTTACTTCATGCTTAACCTGTTTTAGAATAATAATTTTAATAATCTTGAGTAGAGAATTACCGTTCGTTATTCATATTTGATGATTATTATCAAATGAGACTAACTTGATCAATTTTGGTTAATTTTAACAAAAGTTACACCCAGTTTAATGATCACACATTCCCGCTCTCCCCTGCTTTATATGTGCGAGATAAAGAAACAAGTGAGTAGTTAGAATGGAGTTAAATTTAGTGTGGATTACTGTTTGTATATTTTTAACCCAGCTCAATTTTGAACTGCTAAATTTAGCAGTTTTTCTGATAAAAATCTGTTTTTGTATTAGTCGATAGATGTTACGACCCCTAGCGACAAAGGTAGGGACTTAAAACTAATTTCTAGTGATTTATTTTGGCCACTTTCACTCTGCGGTTTTTCACCCCAACATGCTACGCTGCATAGTTTCTGAGATACAGCCGGTGGCCATGCTTAATCAAACACCCGGTATAAGACGACAATTACATTTGATCTGTGAACCAGTCACACCGAATAGTGCTTTTGTGTGTTTATATTATTTCGATTGAATTATATTGTGTTTTTAACATTTCGATCAACTATTTCCGAAATCTCGTAAGTCCTGATTCTGCCAAAAAATGCTCGTAATTCAGATGTTTTTAATTTGACAATACTAGTTATATAAAAAAATCAGAGTTATTACGCGGCTCATAAAATAATTAACAAATGTTTTGTGTCTCCTTTAGAATTTGAAATTAGTTAATCGATATATAACTATTTATAAATTTTATCAGAAAAATAAGTATTTGTCAATTTAACTGACATAAAACCCAGCGTAAGTGTACTTAAAATCTCTACAGACTTGATAAATTTTAAACAAAACATTTCCTTTTTTTAGGAATTAAAATCAACTTTGGCTTGGTCAATTTAAAACACAAAATTATTTTCATAACGATATATTCAAGTAAATTTAAAATAGAACAAGTATTTACTTTGATTTCCCCCTATCGGCGCTTTATTTTTATTAAAACGTTTAATGTTATACGAACCAGTGTTCTCCAATCCTTAATTAAGCATGTAGTAAAATTTCGAGTTTAGAATAACACAAAAACAGATATTTATTTCCTTATCAACGATGTTCAGAGTTCATAATAAATAATTAGGTTTATTAATTTAATTTATTTCTAAAAACTGGTTATATAGGACACATTATATTTTTCGCTGTTTTTTTTGACTTACTTAAACTTGACTGACTGTAACAAACAAATACGTGTAGTTGTAAAAAAAAATTCTAAACTAGAAATTTTACTTCATGCGCCACGCGCGTACAACACTGATTTAAAGTGAAGTTTAAAAAGATACGCATCATCATAAATTTTAATTAGAATAACACAAAAACAGATATTTATTTTCTAATCAACGGTGTTCAGTGTTCATAATAAATAATTAAGTTTATTAATTTGTTTCATTTCTAAAAACGGGTTACATAGGACACAAAATTTTTGCTGATCTTTTTGACTTACTTAAACTTGACTGACTGTACACAAACAAATACGTGTAATTGTAAAAAAGAAATCATTATAAAGCATTGACGTATAAATAAATAAAATTAAATTGAATTTCAAAACGTTCAGCATCGAATAATGTAAAAAAAATCGTAAGCTTCTAAATAAAATTAATATAAAAAAAAACTTGATTCTACATAAAAATCGATGGTGCGGGGCTTAAAAATATCTAGATGTTAATTTTTTTTCCTTTGAGGCAATTTTGGTTAGCCAGCCCTGGGGTAATGGTTAAAATTGACCCCTATTTTTTCAATTTTTTTTAAGGAAATATGAAGGTACATTTGACAATACATCCTTTAACTCCAAAACCGCTGCCCTGAGGAAGCGCGGGTTAGAGGAAACGAGCTACAGGTGGATTGACTGCATGCTAAGACAAAGGATGGTTTACACTACGTTTGCTGACCAGAAACTAGCATCCAGGGTGGCCGGTGGTTGTCCTCAGGGAGGGGTTCTCACACCCCTGCTGTGGAACCTGGTCATGGATGGACTGCTAGTGGAGCTCAACAACAAAGGATACTCTTCCCTAGGATACGCAGATGACCTAGTTATTCTCGTTAAGGGAACATTTAACAACACAATCAGAGAGCGCATGCAACGCGCACTGAACGTGGTGAACAAATGGTGTACTAGAGAAGGACTTAAAGTCTTACCCTCTAAGGCCACCCTTGTACCATTTACATGCAGGAGGAAACTGGAGGGCCTAGGACCTCTCCTTCTAAATGGTGTTAACCTAGAAATGTCGGGTGAGGTGAAGTACTTTGGAGTAATCTTTAACTCCAAGCTCACCTGGACCTCGCACATCTCAAAAATGAAACGTAAATTGGAAATTACCTACATTAATTAGACAAACGTACGACAAACAATGGGGGCTCAGGACAGGGATGGTATACTGGCTATATACCAGAGTGGTCAGACCCGCAATCATCATGCTGCTTTGGTGTGGTGGCCTAAAGTCACGCAACTCACAACCATACAAACCGTCAGCAAGATTCAAAGGCTTGCTTGTGTCAGCATAACGGGGGCTATGAGAACCGCGCCCACTGCAGCCATGGAGATGCTCCTAGACCTCACACCACTTCATATTCTGATAGTGGGGGAGGCAAGATTGGCACTCCACAGGCTGCAGCTATCATCGGCCAACATAAGAGTTGACACACCACAGAGAAGACTCTTGACAGAGATAGGGGGACCTCTCTTGCAGATGAGGTCGGACCATATGACAGTCAGATATCTTGAAAACGCACTCATTAAAGTCACTATTCCAGACCGCAACGAATGGAACGACTTTAGGAAAGACAATAACAAACATAGCATGATCTAGTATACGGATGTTTCTAAATCAGACACAGGTACTGGATCAGGAATCTACAATGAAAACATAAAGACAGGCTATGCCCACTCGCTGGGCTGCCTGACATCAGTCTATCAAGCCGAAATATTCGCAATTATAGAATGTGCGAGAACCAACATAGAGAAGGACTGTCGTGACAGGCAAATCTATATTATTTCCGATAGTCAGGCGGCACTGAAGGCTCTACAGAGCGAAAAGACTTCATATAAACTGGTGTTGCTTCGACATACTGAATCACCTGACGAGACAGGACAAGGTCACACTTGTCTAGACACCGGGTCATTCAGGTATCGAGGTAAGTGAGGAAGCTGACGAGCTAGCAAGGCAGGAAGCTGCCATATCATTTATGGGACCTGAACCTGCCTTGGGCATCACAAAAAAGTCGAGTCGCCTAGAAGTCCGAAAATGGATTCGCAACAAACACAAAGAATACTGGGTAAACAGACCAGATCTTAACCACAGTAAGGCCATTATAAATGAACCTAACTCTAACCAAACTGCAGAACTACTGACACTAAGTAGGGCACAGCCGAAAACAACTATAGGACTACTAACAAGCCACATGATTGTTAAAGAGCACCTGATTCATTTGAAGTTTTAAACGAATGCTTTCCACTCCCAGATTAAGCATGAAGTAAAATTTCGAGTTTAGAAAAGCTTGAAAGCTTACTTCATCCGCCACGCGTATTAAACACTGAAAACACTGAAATATTGTGAACAAGTGAACTTCACTTGAAATCAGTGTCTTATACGCGTGGCGCATGAAGTAAAATTTCGAGTTTAGAAAAGCCTGAAAATTTGGTTTAGTCGCTCCGCGCTTCGCGCTACGCTACCAAACCAAATTTTCAGGCTTTTCTAAACTCGAAATTTTACTTCGTGCTCAACCTGGGAGTGAAAAACATTCGTTTAAGTCTTTTGTAATTTCTAATAAGCTTTCTTTCTCGTGTGCTGTGTATTTCTGTCCAATTTTACGGTTATTTTCCATAATTATAAGGAATTATACTAAATATCCAATTTGATTGACAATTCAATTTGAAAAATTGACTATTAAGTTTTAAAAATTGGTGGCTTCACCTATCGGCACAATGAAAATGTATAATTTCGGTCAGTAATCTACTAACTAAATTGTTTATTTCTAGAATTGCTATTGATTTGGTAGGTTTGCTTTATAATACTCAATTTTATTTGCCTATTAGTTCACTATGTAAATAAATTTACTCCAGAAATAGATATCTAATGATTTAATAATCGTTTATAATACCGGACATAAGTGTAGTATTCTATGAGTGATAGGAATAATTGGTATACTAATCTTATAACATTCCAATTTGTGGTTAATACCTGTATTGGCCACAGCAGATTTTTTTTGAAAATAGATTTAAACATCATTATGAAATAAATAACAATATAACAGGATATTAGTAATGCATGTTACATCATTAAAGTATTTTCCATAATAAACTCGCATGTACTTTATTATGAATAAATTCCTTTTGTGTATTATTCGTAAAACAATCAAGTGGGTTTACAATAATTGTCGGATAAATATGTGCACAGCGTGCATCCGCTCGTGCTGTTCAATTTACATCAAATTAGTTTTAATCATCAAAGCATCCCTCTTTGTAGTGCATCGCTGAAATTCCATCCCCGATAAGTCCGCAAGCATAAACGGAAATACATATACAAATAAGCCAATTCCAAAGTGAGCCAGCCGTTGCATAAATCTATGAACTGTTACACGTAATATATTATATTATGTGTTCTAGTTGCGTTCTAGTTAAATTAGTATAAGTTTTCATGGAGGAGGAAATAAGCACGTCAAACAAGTTAAGACTGTGTGCATATGGGAAATTTGATTTATATTTGTAATAAATAATAAATTAAATAGGGATAGGAAATTTATTAATAATATTTAAGTGGAAATAGTTCGAATAAAATACTAAGTAGTAATTAGTTGTTTCCTGAATGCTGAAACGAAAATTTAAATACAATTCGATTTAACACATCAAATGAAGAAATAATATTAAACAAGCAGATAGATATTTTTTTTAAATGGTCTTAATCAATTCAGAGGACCCTAAACGGCTATTTTTTTAATAAAACTTTGAGATAAAGCATTTCTCTAAGACAACACTTTCCCTTTGTCTTATATGCGGGAATGGGCGTAGCCAAGGAGGGGCAGGAGAGTGCCCGACACCATTAAATCATATATTTTAAAATTGTTACAAGCAAAAAACGATTAAGTTTTCAAAAAATTAAAATATCGTCTCTGAACTAATAAAATTATCTATAAACCATTAATTTAAAAAAATGGTATTGTTTGTGCTGAAATTATCTACTTGAAAATTGACAAAATTCGTTTTTGGTTGCAGGAAGTAAAAATTTTGCAAAATGTATTAACAATATTTCAGTGTTTTATACGCGTGGTGCATGAAGTAAAATTTCGAGTTTAGAAAAGCCTGAATTTGGATTTGGACGCTACGCGTCCAAATCCAAATTCGTCAGGCTTTTCTAAACTCGAAATTTTACTTCATGCTTAGTCTGGGAGTGGAAAATATTCGTTAGAAACTTAAAAGTATTTTGTTAATTTTTATGTTTAAATGTTTTCAAGATTTCATTTAAAATTAAAAATTTTATTATTTAAAATCACGAGTTCAGTCAATTTTTTAGATTTAATCATTTCTTGCTTATTTTGTTCATGCCCGGTATTATAAACGATTAATAAATCATTCGATAACTATTTGTGTAGTAAATGTATTTACCTAATAAACTAATAGGCAAATAAAATTGCGTATTATAAAACAAACCTACCAAATAAATAGCAATTCTAGAAATAAATAATTTAATTAGTAGATTACAGACCGAAATAATACACCAGGTTGTTAAATTGAACTGTCAATATTTCAAATTAATTTGTCAATCAAATTGGAAATTTAGTATAATTCCTTATAATTATGGAGAATAACCGTGGAATAGGACAGAATTACACAGAACAAGAAAAAGAAAGCTTATTAGAAATTATAAAAGACTTAAATGAGTGTTTTCCACTCCCAGGCTAAGCATGAAGTAAAATTTCGAGTTTAGAAGAGCCTGAAAATTTGGTTTGGTCGCGTAGCGCGAAGCGCGGAGCGGCCAAACCAAATTTTCAGGCTTTTCTAAACTCGAAATTTTACTTCATGCGCCACGCGTAAAAGACACTGATTATAAGTAAAGTTCACTTGTTTACAATATTTCAGTGTTTTCAGTGTTTTATACGCGTGGAGCATGAAGTCAAATTTCGAGTTTAGAAAAGCCTGAAACTTTGGTTTGGTCGTTCCGCGCTTCGCGCTACGTGACCAAACCAAATTTTCAGGCTTTTTTAAACTCGAAATTTTACTTCATGCTTAGTCTGGGAGTGGAAAACACTCGTTTAAAACTTTAAATGGACCTAATTTGATAGAGCGTATGCATAAGTATAAAAATCCCTGGTTATGTCTGATTTGAAAAACTCTAGGTCTTCGACTCCTTAGAATGTCTTGTGGTTCGAATTAATCACTGTCAGGAAAGATACTATGAGCGAACCTTAATCTAACACCGATGATATGGTAGACATGATAACCGCAATGAAATTAATAAATACAAGTAGTAGAATATAAAGTAATTATAATAATATAATACACTTTTGACTTTTAACTGTCAAATTATTTAGAGAATAAAATTTACTGAGCAGAAAAACAAACAAATAATTTACTGGGCAGATTTATTAGCCAAATAACCTTATTTTGTGTTTATAATACCGAAATCTTTGGAATAAATTAATTTATTCCTATAGTAAATTTTATTTAGGTAATAAAAGGTTTTATAATTCCGGGCATCAATGTAATTGATTTATATTTAAAATTGTTAACTTTCACAAAACTTTAATAATGTATTTGTGATTTCGTAAATTTGAATTTGTGCTAATTTAGCAATTGAGAAGTTATATTTTTAATTTTTATGTATGTATGTTTTCAAGATTTAATTTAAAATAAAAATTATTATTATTTAAAACCACTTCAGTCAACTTTTTAAGATTCAATCATTTCTTTCTTATTTTATTTAACGTAATAGATTTTTATTTGAAATGAAAAACATAAAATGGGAAATGTTGGAAGTTTAGTCAAGTTTGAGCTTTTGAAATTTAGTTCACAGTGCTTCAAATTTGTTTTGCAAATTTTAAAACAAACTATTCTCTTTTCTAAATAATTACAGTTAGTTTTATACAAATCTGAATATCTATGGAATTTTTTATAAATGGTTAAATAAAACATTAATTACCCATTTTGTATTAGAAGTTTCGTCCAGTCTGAGCTTCTGTAATTTAATTCATAGTGCTTCGATTTCGTTCTTTTAAACTTTAAAACAAAGTTTATTCTTTTTTAAATAATTACAGTCAGGGTTATAAAAATCGGAATATCGATTGAATGTTGTATAAATGTTTATATAACTATGAATTTACCACTTTGTGGTAGTTTGTAGTGCATCGAATTTATTCTCTCAAATATCAGAGCAAAGTTTACACTTATTTAAAAAACTACAGTTAGATTTGTACAAATCTGAACATCAAAGGATTATTTTATAAATGATTAAAACCAGAGTCGAACCTAAACCGAACCCTAAACCGAAAACCGTAATTAATCGGAATTTTTAACAGAAATAAAATTAAACTGTAACTAACAGGAACGTAAAATTTCTTAATTTAAAAACCGAAACCGAAATCGGAACGAAATTTTAGCAGTCAATTTTGTTTAGAACGAAAAAAATAATAACGGTTAATTTAGCTTCAATTTTTTTCATTAAATTAATTTATTCAGAAAAGTATTCTTGTCTCTACCAGCTGTATAAGTGTAGAAAGACATTTTCAGTACTAAAACTTATATTGACTGATGAAAGAATGAATCTATCAGAAGCAAATGTAGAAAACATATTAATGTGTCGATTAAATATTAATTTTTAATTATATATTCATGAAAATTTCTACAAATAAAAGCTTTTCTCTTACAAAAATAATAAATAACGTTCACAAGGAAAGACAATTTTTTTTCTTTCTGAAAAAAATAATCACAGTTCATTTACCTATGTTTGAAAACGTAAACGCCATCTAATGCGCATTAGCTTAAGTAGCATCGTCAAGATGCTACGATGCTACCTAAGCTAATAAGCATTAGATGACGTTAACGCTTTCGAACATACATAGAGTTTTATGTTACACCGAACATTTTCTTAACGAGAGTTTTTCTTTATAGTATTTATATGCATACGTTGTACATTTTCCGAGGCTCGGTTTATTAGAAGAATTTAATTTGAAGCTTTAAGCGAGTATTTTCCACTCCCAGGCTAAGCATGAAGTAAAATATCGAGTTTAGAAAAGCCTGAAAATTTGGTTTGGTCGCGTAGCGCGAAGCACGGAGCGGCCAAACCAAATTTTCAGGCTTTTCTAAACTCGAAATTTTACTTTATGCGCCACCAGTACAAAACACTGATTCTATGTAAAGTTTAGCAGTGTGTTTTAAACTTCGTAATATGTCAGTATTTTGTATCGGTGGCGCATAAAGTAAAATTTCGAGTTTAGAAAAGCCTGAAAATTTGGTTTGGTCGCTCCGCGCTTCGCGCTATGCAACCAAACCAAATTTTCAGGCTTTTCTAAACTCGAAATTTTACTTAATGCTTAGTCTGGAAGTGGAACACACTCATTTTAAGTTTAAAATTGAACTCTTTTAAAAAGACAACGATTATCTAAAAATGTACGGCATATAATTGGGACGTGTATACTTGAAAGAAAAAAACCCCTGTATTTACAAGTCGAGGCAATAATTGCGATTGATTGGCTACAATTTGTAATGGTCATATAGGCAACCTAATTTGCACATAACCTAAAAAATCAAAGGTTTCAAATCGTGCTTTGGTTTGATAAATAGAATATATGAAAATTAACATTGATAATGTTCGGTGTTGCATAAAACTCTCTGTATGTAAATTGCACAGGCCATAACAAATGGTAAAAGAACACCTATTCTTCAAGTGCTGGTTCAGGACTATACTAATGATAGCGTTGAAGCCTGAAACGCGTATATAGTTATCCGGTGAATGAATGAGTACTGAACACAAATTCATATTTTTGACAGTAAACAAACTTTATAATTTTTTTTTGTAAATAAAATTGTCTTTTCTTTTGCATTGTTATTTATTGTTTCTGTAAGAGAAAACATAATATTTAATAATATTAACATATATTATATTTTGGATGTCTTTAGCTGTAATTATATGAAGGGTGTCATTAATTATTGTTGTATCTTCATCATAATTTATTAGAGTTTTATTTTTATTATGTGCAATGTTTTTGTATTACATAAATATGTTCTTAAATTGTATTTTGTTTTCATTTTTAACAATAAAATAATCAATTTGTAATTGTAATTAAGTTTTATTTATTTTCTATTTTTAATTGCGGGATCCAATGCAATAATCAGCCAAGTCCATTTTCATAAGAAAATGGGTTAAGTATTCAATATTCTTAGAAAGTTTAAAATTCTGTGTTATAGCATGCAAACATCTAGTTTAAATTTGCAGTGCATTGGTATATTGTTAGTTGCATCCATAATAATAATCAATATGTTTTTTTTTGTCTTGCATGTAAACCGTTTTTTATCTCTCCTCAACATTTTATAAAACTGGACTTGGCTGGTTATTGCATTGGACCCCTCAATTAAAAAATAGCATAAAAAGGGAGTTTGGCAAATAAATTAATTTTATTTATTTATTCTTCCTTTATCTCGAAAGATTAATTAATTATTCTCCGTTTTATTGTTCCAATCGTGCACGGTTATTTCTCTTAACCTCAACCGAAATTCCCTTAACTTCCCTATATACCGACAGATAATTTGATGTTCGACTAAATTTTGAACTTTAGCTTGTACTAATTTTTATCTATTTTTAATTTTAACCAGAACTAAATTACACCGAAACTGAACCGGAATTTTTAAACGATCCGAAACCAAATTTGAAACGAAAACCATTTACAAAATATAAAAACGACATAAAATTATATATTGTTAAAACAACTACTTCCCGATCTAAAAACCCGACAGATATTGAATAAATCAAAGAATATTTGTCGGAGTATTAGCTCGGGAAGTAGTTGTTTCAATGAGTATTTGGAAAAGTCTCAACAAGACTAAATTTTTGCAGAAAGCCGATATCATTTTTTTTTTTATTGATACAATAATGACTAATATTGCCTTGGTTACGATATGTCATAACACACTCATATCTCCCTCGGGAAATATGAAACTTTTTGACAATCCCTATTCTCCCAGGGAAATATAGACTGTCAAAAAGTGACATGAAAATGTTTTCCTCGATACCGTTCACATTTTGAGCGTACTCACACTGGCCACTTTTTGTCGCACCACAAACGCCCGACAAATGACGAAGGCTGCACGTAAATAGTAGCATTCACACACAGCTACGTCACAAAATGTGGTGCGATTGCTCACAAAGTACAGAATCAAATTGACGCATTTACACGTATGAGTGTTTTTTAGTGGCTTATAGTAGCCGCGTGTGCCACGCTCTTTTTCTTTCAAATGTAACATTAATCTTAGCAAAACGTTCAACATTCAACATGTTTGACTTTAATTTGTACGATTGCAAAAATCCCAAACACGTTCACGATTTACAATCCGGTGATCAGAGAATTCCCCAACAGTTGACAGTAAACTCCCAGATAACGGGCCCATGATAATTTGGGCCACAACGCATTTGGTGAATATTTCTGTGAATACGGATAGAATAAACAAGTCTGAGGTATGACTTGTTTATTCAATCCGTAGTCACAGAAATATTCATCAAATACGTTGTGGCCCAAATTATCAATAGGCCCGTTATCAGAGATAATTCCAAAAAAACATACTAAATCTTCAAAACACGCCAGTAATATATTTGCTGCGGCACCGTTCACGGAATGTTGGCTCCTCGGTTATTCGTGAAAATTGCATACATTGTTTTTGTATTCAGATTTAGATTTGGCTCGAACCAAACATTTACGGGCTTTCGCCGCTTCCGTTAGCACGTACGACATTTCAAATTATAACATGATGAAAACGTCAGACCTACGACAGACCGGTCTATTACGATAATTGCAAACATGGCCCTTAGCAACGTCATTAATAAATTCAAAAAATGTATCCAATATTTTCCTATTTTCAGCTTTAGTCAGAAAAAAACTATTGATTACAACAAGGGAAATATGAATTATTTCTCTTGGTTGGCTATACATCTCTCCGGCTACGCGTTGGGATGTTACTAGCCAACCTCGGGAAATAATCTCTTTATATTTGCCTAGATATAATAATTATTATTATTACGTTTTTTATATTCCGTAATTATTCTGTAAACAGTTGAAGAATTCAATTTCACTTTATAAAAAACATTAACTTGGAAAAGAACCGTAAACCGGAACGAAATTAATTTCATTTTAACTCTCTAAATAAACACAAAATGGTAATTTTAGATGTTTTGTTAAATTTGACCTTCTGTAATTAAGTTTATACTGCTTAGATTTCGTTATTTGTATTTATAAAACAGAACTTTACCCTTTCTAAATAATTACAGTTAATATTATAAGAATCTGAACATCGATGGATTATTTTATAAATGGTTAAATATAACATGAATTTCTCATTTTCTGGGAGGAGTTTTGTCAATTTTGAGCTTCTGTAATTTAATTACCAGTGCTGCGATTTCATATATTTAAACTCTAAAACAAAGTTTGCACATAATTATTACAGATCGTTTAATAAAATTCTAAACATAAACGGATTATTTAATAAATGGTTAAAAATAACAAGCATTTCTCATTTTGTGTTACGAGTTTTGTCAATTTTTAGCTTCTGCGTCTTTTTTCGTAATGCTTTGATATTGCTTTTTGGAACTTAAAATTATTCTTATTAATATTCGTATCAACGTGGTGTTTATATTTCCACACAAATTTTAACGCACCCACCTCAAATTATTATACAGGGTGTTCCATTTTAAAGTACCACGTGTAATATCTTTAGAACCATGCACCAAATGAAAAATTGTTTCAAATAAAAGTGTATTGATTTTGAATAGGACATCCAATTCTGTATAAAAATTCAATCCCACACCCCCAGGGAAGACTGGGGAGGGGTAGCTTTAAGATCTTAAATGGGAACCCCTATTTTTTATTAGAGATTTGGATAGATCGTAGAAAAGTAAGTAAGTTTTATCTAAAAACACTTTGTTACTTTGATAGATGGCGCTGCAAACAACAAAATTATTTTTATTATGTAAATTTCTCGAAACCAATCAAAACGGTGTGTGCGCGTGCTTTTTGTTAAAGTAAAAATTAATAAAATTTATAGAATCTACACAGAAATAAATACAATTAGATAGGCTCTAATTGAAATTTGAATAAAGTCACGGGATATTTAAAAATATTAAATAAAAGTTAAATTTTGATTTAAAATATTTATGAGTATTTTTTTATTGAATAAAATTCTATTGATTTTGAACTTTTGCAATTATTTATTAGGCGTTATTTTACATAATTCAGGCTTTTACAATTTGTTTGTTGAAGTTTAGTAACACACAAATAATGCACAGGAATTTATTTTACGTCATAAATTTGACAATAAAGGAAATTGCAAACTAAGTTCCTGATTGATCGTCTAACGAGGGTTTCCACTCCCAGATTAAGCAGGAAGTAAAATTTCGAGTTTAGAAAAGCCTGAACATGAATTTACTGGGGCGCGCGAGCGAAGCGAGTCGCATCCCAGCAAATCTAAATTATCAGGCATTTCTAAACTCGAAATTTTACTTCATGTGCCACGCGTGGAAGATCTCTAACTTCATGTAAAGTCTTTAACTAATTGGTTAGAGTAAAATAAATTTAGTATGTCAATTATCAATTGTTCAATTATCTTGATTGCAGGGCTATCTATTAAAGTAAGAAAAAATGTTTTTAGATAAAACTTACTTACTTTTCCACCCTTTATCTAAATCTGTAATGAATAATCGGGGTTCGCATTTCATATTTCAAAGCTGCCCCCTCCCCAGCCTCTCCTGGCAGAATTGGATGTCCCTCTTCAAATCTTTAAACTTTTATTTGAAACATTTTTTCATTTGGTGCATGGTTCTGAAGATATTCCGGGTGGTACTTTAAAATGGGTGTTACTTTAAAATGGGTGTTACTTTAAAATGGGACACCCTGTATATAAAAATCATTAGCGTGATTTCTTCAATCCATTCTATCTGTTGCTGTTCTATCTTTCTATCTCTTGCTGTTCTCTTTGCTTGCTGGTAATTAATATTATTCCTATTAAGTATTTCCTCTAAAAAGTCTTCCCATGTTTTTTTTAGTTATCCCATTTTCTTTTTTTATGTCCCCCATCTTTCATAATACTTTAGTTTAATTGTCTTCTGGCATTTTTATAACATGTCCGAACCATACGAGTTGTCGTTTCTCTAGAGCGGTTTGAGTGTTGTTTACTTTTAAGTTATCGATCATCTCATACACGATTAGAAGAACGTAAGAAATCAATTTTAAATAATATACATAATACAGGAATTTCCAAACACTGTATTAACAACTATAATTTTATAGATACCAATAATTTTAAGATTTTATGTTCAGGTAATAAGGGACAAATTTTAAATCTCAGAGAGGGCTTAGAAATTAATAAAGCTATAAAATGCGGAAAACACCTCGTCAACGACAACAAGGAGATTTGGAATTCCCCAATTGCAAAATCCCTTATTACCTGATTATATATAAGCCGGCCGGTTTCTTCTGTAATCCACTCTTGATAATGCCGTAAAAAGCGAAACTAGTCGAGTAAATAGAAAGAAATAGTGAAACAAACCCAGTGATTTTAATTTATCCTTTAATATTATTTGAAGTTAGTCCTTATTGGTTCATTTTTTATCCTATTTAATCTAGTAACTCCTTATATCTTATTTCGGATGCTTGTAGTTTACTAAGTAGTCTCATATTTAGAGTACACGTTTCGCTTCCTTATAACAGTATAGGTATGTGTATAACTCTCAACATTGTCATCTTAGTTCTTTTAGCTATTGATTTGTTACTCAATATGTCATTATTCATAGCGTGGTCACATTTATTCGCTGCTGAAATTCTGCTATTCATTTCATCTTCCAGTTCCCCTTTGTGATGTATACTCAATGACATTAGAAGCGTAACACCAAGAAGGAATGATTTTTTTGAATTAATATTTTAGCAACAGAGTGACTATATTTAAAGCATACATTGATAACAATTTCAACCTTGTGCCTTTTATATTTATTGTGAAAAAAAAAATATTTCACTTTTTCTATTTTGATAAAACTATTTATATGAGCTGTTTAGTACAGATGTTTTTAGCTTTCGTGTTTCCGTTGAGTGTGTTAAGCTTAAATAAAATGCCTCGAGTCCGAAGACGTCCACAATATCACCATTTGAGCGATTTTGACCGGGGTCGAGTTGTTGCTTATCGAGATGTCGGTATGTCCTATCGCGAAATTGCCCGCCGTATTGATTCCACTGCAGCAACTGTAATACGTGTGTATCGGGTATGGACAGAAGAAGGTAGAGGAGCAAGAAGAAGACCAATTGGTCAACCAAGGCGTACCACAGAACCTCAAGATCGGCGCTTAAGACAAATAGCCCTGCGAGACCGTTTCGCTACTACGCGTCAAATCGGTGATCAATGGATTGGAGAAGGTAGGCCCGTTAGTATGCGAACCTTATATCGCCGCATTCAATCCTTTGGGCTTCTTTCGTACCGTCCAAGATTAGTGCATCCTTTAACAGCGAGACACTGTCGCCAAAGGTTGGACTGGTGCAGAGAACGGCAGCATTGGGAGGCAGAATGGCACGATGTCGTATTCAGCGATGAATCACGATTTTGTCTAGGCACGCATGATGGTCGTAGAAGGGTACGACGCTACCGTGGAGAACGACCTGATCTTAGGTTTGCTATTGAGAGGCATGTACACAGGACTGCTGGAGTAATGGTTTGGGGGGCTATTGCTTATGGTAGTCGATCACCTCTTGTATTCATTCGAGGCAGTATGATAGATGCGCGTTATGTTGAAGACGTCATACGACCGACTTTGTTGCCTTATTTAGATGGCCGCCCAGACGTACTTTTCAACAAGATAACGCACGTCCCCATATTGCTCGTCGAACTATTTTAATGAAGCTGGTGTTAATGTTTTGGCGTGGCCGCCCCGTTCGCTGGATTTAAATCCCATTGAACATGTGTGGGATATCATGGGAAGAATAATATTCTCTTTGCACCATCCTCCACAGACTCTAGCACAGTTGATCGATGAAATTCAAGTTGCTTGGAACGAGATGCCTCAAGAAGACATCGACCATCTCATTTTGTCGATGCCCAGACGTCTACAGGAGTGTATACAGCAAAGGGGTCGCCAAACACATTATTAATTTTTTTTAGATTGTTTTTTAATAAAATTTCTTGAAAATGTAATCATTTTATTCTTGATGTAATACGACCATACTGGCAAAAAATCAAGTTAAAATAATAACTCCTTCTGGGTGTTACGCTTCTAATGTCATTGAGTATATAACTCTACATAGATACTTGAAGGTTTCGACTTCATCAATTTTTTGTCCATTTAATGTTATATTCGTTCATGTTTCTTGTTTTTCTATTACCATTATTTTTGTTTTATATACATTTATGATCATGTTGTCCTTTTTCGTTTCGTCCATATATGGAGCTATGATGTTCTGTACGTCCTTTTCGCTTTCTAGAATTATTGCCAGATCGTCGGCGAAAGCACATTCTGCTATCTTGAGTACATTTAGTTTGCTGTGTCCTATTTGTACCGGTATCATCTTGTGTCTGATCTTCTTCATAATGTTGTCTAAAATAATAATAAATAGCAGAGGGCTTAATTTTCCTCTTTGCCGTAATCATTGTGGTCTGAGTTACCTGTTCTTATGTAGTTGGTCGTCTTAATGTACATGCTCTTTGCTGCTTTTAATAAATCAAATGATACTTGCTTCATTTTGAGTATATTTCACATGGTCCTCCTAAGTACTCTATCAAATTTTGTCTTCAAGTCCACATAAGCTACGTATAAAAGTCTGTTTTGTTTCTGCATTTTTTTTTGGTTGGGTTATTTATTGTAAAAATATAGTCTTGTGTTAAATAACCTTTTATAACGCCACTATGAGATTTCTGCATTGTTTCCTCTGTCTCTACTCCTAGCTTTTTCTACAGAATTGCCTCGTATAATTTAGCAGTTTTCCAGAGCAGTGATATCCCCCTGTATTTATTGCAGTTTCTGTTGTCTCCTTTTTTATTTATTATGTATTACTGCTTATTGCCAATTTCCCGTTGTCTCTGCTTTCCATATCTAGGAATTTTGGAGCCACATTATACCTTCACCCCCCATGTATTTTAACTATTCTGGCTTAATGTTGTCATGCTCTGCTTCTTTGCAATTCTTTAGCTTTTTCATTGTATATCTTAATTCATCTTTAGTTATATTTTCCATTACTTAATTTGTGTTTTCCTTTCTATTTTATGTACTTTTTTCATCACTTACCACTTCATGGTTTATATTATGATTTTCCTCTAATAGTTCTTTCCACCTCTTCATTATATTGTTTTTATCTTTTATTAATGTGCCCTGCTTGTCCTTTAGTTATTTTAGTGATATTGGTTTTTCTTTTCTGTAGATTTTTATTGTTTTGTAGATCTTTTGGTTTTCCTGGAAGTGCCGCTCTAGCTTGCTACCAAATTCCTCCCATGACCTTTCTTTAGCTATTTTGATGATTTCCTTTGTCTTCTTTCTTTGTATTTTACCAGAAATATAGTGAGCTTATTGACCAAATCTGCGTTATGTATCCTAATTTTCAGTTTGTCTTCTATGGTGATTTTAATCTGCCAAATGCTTTTTGGAGCTATGATAATGAGAGTAACTTATCTGTAAATAATAATTGTATAAATGCTTAAGTACTAAGCGAATCATTAGAATTCAACGACCTTAGACAAATTAATTCTATACCAACCAATCGCGGCGTCTTTTTAGATTTAATTTTTTCTAACGTTGTTAAAATTTCGGTTTCAGCTTCTGTAGATCCTCTTTTTGATAACTCTTTTCACCATGTATCATATACTTTCTGTTGACACCAATAATTTCATAGATAACCTTTGTTGTAATGATTTCATATATGATTTTAAAGGTGCAAACTGCTTTGAAACAAATATGTTCCAACTAGATGTATCAAATCATCGTCATACCCAAAACGGTTCAACCAAACTGCAAAACATTTGATTAAATTAAAAATGAAATCTCATATTAAATATAAATGTAGTGGTAAACATTCGGGTTAGGAACAGTTTAAATCATACGGTACTAAATGTAAAACTCTCGCTTTTTAATTGTACACACAACACGTAAATAAAATAGAACTGAATATTTTCTACAACCCAAAATCATTCTGGAATTATGTAAATGAATCTAGAAAAACAGAAGGATACCCCAAGTGTATGAATTTTAATGACAAAATCAACAGCTCAGGTAAAAGTAGTATAAACCTATTTGCGGAGTTTTTTAAGTGTATATACTGAGAATTAGGTAAATAGTAATTCGAACACCAATGCTCTCGATTCAGTCAATTTAAATCAATTAATGTAACTATTACCGATATTTTTAATGCGATTTTCTCTTTGTGTGACTCATATACTCCAGGTCCCGATGGAATACCATCTCTTTTCGTAAAAAGTTGTATTTACTCATTGTGTACACCATTGCATATTTTATTTAATTCTTCGCTAAAAACCTTGGTTTTCCCTGCCATCTGGAAGCAAAGTTTTATACGACCAATTTATAAGAGTGGCAACAGAGAGAATATTGCAAACTATAGAGAGGTTTCAATACAGTCTGTAATACCAAAACTGTTGGATAAAATTATTTTCTTGTAGAAATGTGATATCGAATGAGCAACACGGTTTCTGCTATAGGAGATCTACGGTATCTAACTTGCTAGTAAAATTCCTTTAATAATAATTCTCAGGTTGATGCTGTGTACACCAACTTCTCCAAAGCGTGCGACCGTGTTTTTCATACTGTCTTGATAAATAAATTGGAACGTATGGGCTTTGCATCATCAATAACTAATTAGATTTGTAGCTTTCAGGATACAATTTGTAATAATTAATAACTTCACCTTCAGAACTATTAACGTGACTTCGGGGGTTCCTCAAGGTTCTCACTGTGGCCCAATACTGTTCCTGTTATTTATTACCGATATAAATGAATACATAAAAAATTACAACTTCTTTCTATTCGCAGATGATTTGAAGATTTTTCGTGAAATAAAAAATAACTCGGATATCACAGTTTCACAAGATGACGTAAATAACATTTATGAATGGTGTAGTAATAATGATTTGTTTCTGATCCTCGGTAAGTGTTTGTGAATTTCTTTCGGTAGAAGTAAAATTTATAAAAATATTTACTCCATCAACGGAAACGACCTACCTTCCGTCGAACACATTAAAGATCTTGGAGTAATATTTGACTGTAAACTAACCTTTTATAAGCATATTGATACTATATCTTGCAAGATATTGCAGACACTTGGTTTAATTACACGATTTATTAAGGACTTTTCTGTGAATACTCGAAAACTACTTTTTATTACGTTGGTAAGATCACAGCTGGAATATGGTTCTTGTATTTGGTCCCCGTATTATAATGTTAAAATTAATCAAATTGAGGGAGTCCAAAACAAGTTCCTTCTGTCAATATTATTCAAAATGGGATTAGAAGGGTTAACTATAGTCGTAGTTACATGTTGTGTTCGCTACAATTGATCTCATTGCATGAGAGGCGTATACGAGGGGCGTTTGAAAAGTCCGTGCAAAAATAAAAACTACTAACGTGTTTGGGGTAAACCTTTCTTATTTTTCGACATAGTCTCCTTTTAGGCTTATACACTTTGTCCAACGATGTTCTAGTTCGTTGATCCCTTCTGAATAATAGGATTTGTCCACGTCTACAAAATATCCATTAGTATCTGCAATCACCTCCTCGTTTGAATAAAATCTTTGTCCCGCCAGCCATTTCTTCAAATTGGGGAACAAATAGTAGTCCGAGGGAGCCAAGTCTGGAGAATAGAGGGGATGTGAAACGAGTTGGAATCCTATTTCCATTAATTTTGCGACCACAACTGCTGAGGTGTGTGCTGGTGCGTTGTTGTGATGGAAATGGACTTTCTTGTGGGCCAATCGTAGGCGTTTTTCTTGCAGCTTGGTTTTCAAACGGCCTAATAAGGATAAATAATCTTTACCTGTAATAGTTTTACTCTTTTCCAGATAGTCGATGAGAATAATCCCTTGCAAATCCCAAATAACAGTCGCCATAACGTTTCCGGCCGAAGGAACGGTCTTCGCCTTTTTTGGTGCAGATTCCCCCTTGGTAACCCATTGTTTAGATTGTTGTTTGGTCTCAGGAGTATAGTAATGTATCCATGTTTCATCCACAGTGACGAAACGACGCTTAAAGTCCTCCGGATTCTTCTGAAACAGCTGCAAACCATCCTTGCAACACTTCACACGATTCCGTTTTTCGTCAAGCGTGAGCAATCGCTGCACCCATCTTGCGGATAGCATTCTTATGTCCAAATGTTTATGCAAAATATTATGTTCCCGTTCAGTCGAGATGCCCACAGCACTAGCAATCTCACGCACCTTAACTCTTCTGTCATCTATCACCATATCATGGATTTGATTAATGATTTCTGGAGTCGTAACCTCTACAGGCCGTCCAGAACGTTCAGCGTCACTTGTGCTCATATAACCAGTCCGAAAATTTTGAAACCACTTATAAACTGTTCTAATCGAAGGTGCAGAGTCACCATAATGTTTATCAAGCTTTTCTTTAGTCTCCTGAGGCGTTTTGCCTTTCATAAAGTAATGTTTAATCACCACACGAAATTCTTTTTCGTCCATTTCTTGAAAATCACTCGACTTCCTTGATTCACACGAATGCCAAACACAAAGAAATAGACCAATATGGCTGGAACTTAATGTGCGTTCATTCAAGAGATGCTACCAACTAAACATGACCTCGACACACACCAATGGTGCCATCTCTCGGACTTTGCACGGACTTTTCAAACCACCCTCGTATATGTCGATCTGTGTGTACTGTACAAAATTATACACAGTTTGATATGTTGTAGCGAGTTATTGAGTAGGTTAAACTTTAATATTCCGTCTAAAACAAGACAAATCAAAATAGAGTAGGTACTACTTCATTAATCGAATGATAAGAACATGTAATTTAGTTTGTTTTTCCCCTCATTTTATATTATTTGATGCGTCATTGAATGAATTTAAGTTTCATCTAAAATAAATAGATTTGTCGGCTCTCATTACCGATTTTTTATAAGCGTATCTTCAAAATATATATTTGTTAATTATTAAATGGCAATGTATACTTGCAGAATTAATTACTTAATTTATATGTTATTTACTTTCCTTTCTTTTGTAAAAAAAGGCATTGCCGTAAATAAATATTATTATTATTATTTTGTTTTTCTAAGTCTTTATCATTTGTTTATATTAATATACTATTTCTACTTTATTTTCTTTCTAAGTACTTCTTCTTTTGCTGCTTCATTCCACCAATGTGTCTGATTTTTGTTAAGTATGTTCTTTTTTACTTCACAGACGAGTTTAGTTGCTTCTGTTATTTTTGATTTAAAATGTTTCCATATTTCTTCTACCGATTCCTAGTTTGGTTTTGCAATAGCTCATATTAAATCTGCTATTTTCTCTTAATACATTTTTCTCAATTATGCATTTTTCAGTTTATCAAGTAGCAATTTTTTAACGATTCCTTGTTTTTGTTTTTCTTCTCGATATGATCAGTTATCTTTAATTTTGTTTTTATTTTTACCCTTACCAAATAATGATCACTTCCAATTTCGCTACCTCTTTTAACCTTTACATCTTTGACCTGCTTCCTATAAGAATTGTTTAAAACCTGCTTCCTATAAGAATTGTTTAAAATTATTTTAAAAAAGTAGATTTAAATGATACGGTGGACTCAATTGCTTATGCTGAACACAATTTTAATACCAAAACCATGTACATTAGATTAAATGAAGTCATATTAAACTAGAAATTGATTAATTCAAATCAATTTTTCATTCAACGCATTTTGTTTTCCAAATATAGTGAGTTTTATAATTTATACAAGTTTCACATTCAAAACGTGCCCTGGCCCAAATCTCTAAGTGATGAGATTATGTCAAAATTAAATCGATTCAGAATTATTACATGAATTAAATCCCCGTCGTGTAACAATTTGTTAAGACTTGAAATTTGTTATTGATTCAAGCGCTCAAAATGAAATGTTTTTATTTTAAACTGGCATAAATAAACTGAAGATTATGAATAAAATATAAAAATACCATCTGTATTACGATATGTCTGATTAAAATTAATTGGCATTTCATAAGTTAGTAACTTATTTGGTTTTAAATATTTTATCTCCTGCCTTTCTCCGGTGAAAATTCATTTATTATTGTTTAATGTTTATTTACCGAAAGTCCATTAAAAAGTGCAGTAAATGCTTAATATTTCAAATAAATTAAAAGTAAAACATAAGTTAAAGTAAAAAATATTATTTTATCTACTCCTCCCGGTCAAATATGAACAGATCCTTTGAAGCATCTCCTCACATATTCCAACAAGTTCGAGTTTCAGAAGCAAGATATGCCTAACGGTGTCAAAGGCCTTAGAGAAGTCTGTATGCCCTATCTAGTAACCGCATCATGCCACACTGTCATCTTGACAGGTATGATTGACATTACGTTAACATGCACGTAATAGCTTTGACAAGTACATTACGTGCTGACAGCTGAACAGCTGATTGCTTACCACACAACCAAATGACATTTCTTTGATGTACAGGGAGTTTTTCTTTGAATGTATACGTATTCCAAATTCAGCCTATTTTCTTTAATTCTTTAGTTATTCGTTGTTTTTATTTTTAAGAGTTCAATTTGAAGCTTTAAACGAGTGTTTTCCACTCCCAGATTAAGCATGAAGTAAAATTTCGAGTTTAGAAAAGCCCCGTGAAAATTTGTAGAGGGTCGCGCAGCGGCCAGAGACCAATTTCTGGGCTTTTCTAAACTCGAAATTTTACTTCATGCGCCACGCGTATAAAACACTAAAATATTGTGAACTTTATGTATACTTGAACCTTACTTGAAATCAGTGTTTTATACGCTTGGCGCATGAAGTAAAATTTCGAGTTTAGAAAAGCCCAGAAAATTTGTCTCGGGTCGCCGCGCGACCCTCGACAAATTTTCAGAGGGCTTTTCTAAACTCGAAATTTTACTTCATGCTTAGTCTGGGAGTGTAAAACACTCGTTTAAAGCTTCAAATTGAACTCTTTTAAAAAACAACGAATGTCGAAAAATTTACAGCTTTATGCATATATAATTCTCTGTGTATTGATCAAGAAGTAATTTCGTTTTCATCATTGTCGTGGTACTATTAAAAATTATTACAATAAATAAGTTGTTTTTTCATGCTCATTGTTTATTTCGTTAGGGCGTAGGTAAAGTATCGTACGTTTCTCGAGTAGTATGGCAATTACATACTCGCGGAATACTTCACTCGCCACTGCGCGGCTCGTGCGCAACATGTCCGCTCATATGTAATATGCTGCATACCACTGTCGTTACGTATGATACTATTAAACGAATGTTTCCAATCCTGGGTTAAGCATGAAGTAAATATTTCGAGTTTAGAACAGCCTGAATGTTTGGATCTGTCGTTCCGCAAAGCGGAACGACCAATCCAAATTTTCTAAACTCTAAACTCTAAATATTTACTTCATGCGTCACCCGTGTAAAACTCTGATTTAGTGTGAAGTTAAAATACACTTTATTTATAATGTACAAATTAAAAACTGTTTGCAAATTAAAAACTTCATTTTGAAAAATGTTTGTTTGTTAAACCATTTTCAAAGGAATCATCATCAAAAGCACTACACTCCTTGTGGAGTTCCGCCTGCTTCATGATGAAGCCCTTCCAATCCATTTTGTAGGGTGGATTAATCCCTGTATATAATTGTTTTATACGTGCGATTTTCTATATTTAATTTTCTCCGATAGTGTTCTCCATTCTATTCTGTGTTTCGTTTTCTTCTCCCATTCGGTTATTCCTAGGCTCTTTATATAGTCAACAACTTCGTCCTTCCATCTGTTCTTCGGCCTGCCTCTTCCTCTCCTACCTGGTTCCCAGTCCATTATAGCCCTAGTTTTACTTTCCTGTCCGGCTCTCCATACATGTCCTATCCATTTAAGTCTCATCCATTTTATACAGTTAATAATAGTTTCTTCTCCAAGTTCCTTTGCAATTTCGCTGTTCATCCTTTGCCTTAGGTAATTATCTTCCGTTTTCACTGGTCCTAATATTTTTCTCAAAATCTTTCTTTCAAAGGTGGCAAATGTGTGTTGTTGTTTCTTTGTTAGAGTCATAGTTTCTGTAGCATAAGTTATTATTGGCCTTATCATTGTTTTATACATTTTTATTTTTGTTTTGGTACTGATCGATCGGTTTTCAAGAACTTTTTTGTTAGCATAGTAGGCTCTACTTGCGCTGTTCATTTTCTCTTGTATTTCAACGCTTTCCATGCTTTTTTCTATTGTTATTCCAAGGTACTTAAAATGGGTTACTTCTTGGAACTCGTGGTTCCCAATTTTAATTTTATTTTGGATGTCCTTGTTCCCAATTCTCAGTACCTTGGTTTTCTCGGTGTTTATTATTAGTCCCATCTTCTTTCCCTCTGACTCAATTTCTAGCAGTATTTTTTCCAGGATATGTCTTTGTTTAGATATAATAACAATGTCATCAGCGTATGCAACAATTTGAGCTCCTTTCGTTCTGAGTGTCCCCTTTTTATTAACGTTTCTGAGCGTATATTCTAATGCTAGGTTAAAAAGTGTCGCAGACAAGGTATCTCCCTGCCTGACACCTTTGTTGGTAGTGAAGTCGGGGGTCTTGCCATACTGCGTTAGCACTCTTGCTGTTGTATTCGCTAAGGTCATATAAATTAATTTTATAAGTTTATCTGGGATTTTATACTCTTGTAAGGTGATAAGTAATATTCATTAGCTATTTGATGTGTTTGCTTAATAATGTGTATTGCGTCGACAGTAGATTTCGCTTGTCTAAATCCAGATTGGTATTCTCCTTTTATTTTATTGGCGTACGGTTGTAGTTTTCTCTGGATTAATGTAGATAAAATTTTATAAGCGCAATTGAGTAATGTTATTTCATGGTAATTTTGGCATTGTGTTCGGTCTCCTTTTTTATGTATGGTTATGATTGTACTTATTTCCCATTCCGTTGGCATTTTCTCGCTTTTCCATATGTCTTTAATTAGGTTGAGTATTTCTGTGTGTAATGCTTCTCCTCCATACTTTATTAGTTCCATGTTAATATTGTCGTCACCTGCTGCTCTTCCATTTCTACTTCTTTGGACAATCTCTTTTATCTCCTCTATCTTCGGTAGTTCTATATCTCCATGCTCAGTACCTTCTATGTTTATTTCATTTTGTGTATCTGTTTCTTTGTAGTATTCCAACCATACAATATTATTCTCCTCAATGTTTTCTACTATCTCCCCTTGTTTGTTTCTTATTCCCATTTGTTTTGTTCGGTAAATCTTTCTTTCTTCGTTCAGTTTTTTGTAAAATTTCTTTGAGTTGTTGTTTCTGCACTCTTCTTCTATCTCCTTCATTTTTTGTTGTATCCAGGATTCCTTTACACGTTTTATGGTTTTGTTGCACTCTTTTCTTTTTTCGTCATATTTTTTCTTGTCTTCTTGTTATGTGACTGTATCCATTTATTCCTTAACTCTGCTTTCTCTTCGACAATAACACGGCATGTTTTATTCCACCATTTATTTCTTCGGTTCTTAGGTATTATCCCAATATGGATTTTAGCAGCTTCAATAATGTTTTCTTGTATGGTTTTCCATTTTTTATTTACTCTATTTATTTCGTGTCCTATCAATGTAGTATTTTGTGCAAGTTCTCCTTTCATACACATTTCATAGTCTTCTCTGGTATTAACGAGGGTGAGTTTTTCAGTATTCCATCTTCCTTGTTTGAAAGGTGTGTTCTGTTTTATCGTTCTCAGATTAATTTTTGCAGTAACCATAAAGTGGTCAGAATCTATATTTGCTCCTCTGAAAGATCTTACGTCCTTTATATATGATGCTCTTCTCTTGTTACTAATACGTGGTCGTTTTGGTTTCCATACCTATGTCCAGGTGCCATCCATGTGATTTTGTGTTCGCTTTTGTGTTTGAATTTTTTACTTGCTATAATGAATCCATTTAGCGCTGCGAAATTGCTCAGTCTGTGCCCATTGTCATTTGTTTTGTCGTGTATGGTTTCCTTCCATGCTACTTCTTTTAAAAAGTCTTCTTTGCCAATTTGAGCATTAAAGTCTTCTGCAATTATTATAGTGTCGTGTCGGGGTATTTTGTTAAGTACTGTTTCCATTTCTTCGTACATGTGTGTTTTTATTTGTTCATCCGAAGTTTCTGTTGGTGCGTATATGTTTACCAGCGTGATATTAGTGGGTTTAGATTCAATTCTTAAATAAGCTATTCATCCATTTACTGGATGAAATTCCAATATGTTGTTGACTATTTTTCTATGAACTATAAATCCAACTCCATTTTTACTATTTACTTCTTCGCCCGAGTGTAGTAGGGTATAATTTTCTGTCTCTACTTGACCTTCCTTTTTCCATCTTGTTTCCTGTAATGCTGCTATGTCTATTTTGTATTTTAGAAGAACTTTTTCTATTTCTTCTACTTTACCTGGTTTTACTATTGTTCTTATGTTCCATAAGCTAAATTTCCTTACGTATCTTTTCTTATGCTTTCGTGTCTTTTGTTTCGTTACCTTTTTCTTCATCTTGTCATTTATAAATATTTGCGGATTTGTTAGTTTTTTATGTCTATATTTTTTTCAATTCATCCCAGTGGTAAGTTTTGTTGTTTTTCACTACTTTTTAGTATTTTATTTTAACATAGTTCCCCTTTTCTTTCTCGTTCCTTGCAAATGATCTTAGCGATCTTTGGATATTCCTTTCCAACATAGTCATATCATTCTCAATATATACTTCCTGTCCTTTTAAGTTTCGCCTGTTTTCCATTATCGACTTTTTTTGTTGCCAATTTTGGATTTTTGCTAGAATTATTCCTTGCTTAATCTCATAGGCTTCGTTGATTTTAGCTTTTACGTTTAGCTCTTTTTCTATAAACCTCTCTATTTGACCAAGAATGTTTTTTCTGCTTTTATATTCTTTACAATAATGTTATTTCTTTTAGTTTCTTTTTCTAGTCGCTCTGTCTTCTTCTCGTTTTTCTCTATTATTGTAGGTAGTGCTTCTTTCTCTCTCTGTCAGTTATCTTCTTTGATTCGTATTTCATCTTTCAATTGTTTAAGTTCTTGTGTCGTGTTTTCTACAATTCTTTCAAATTTTCGTTTTCTTCGTTACATTTATCAAATCTTTCGTTCATTTCTTTTCTCATTCCTCTAATTTCTGCTAGTATTTTATCCATCTCGTTCTTTTGATCAGTACAATGTGTTGGTGATCTAATGGTTACTTTGCTTTTTTGAAAAACTGAGATCTGTTCCAAATCTTGCTTTTCCAAACTTGTGTCGTGTAATTTACGTTTTGCCTCGTTATTATTCATATGTATATTTATATTATGTGTTTATTTATAAATGTTTATTATATTTTTTTGTTTGTTCTGAACTGTTTTTGAGCTGACTAAAGTCCTCTGTATTTTTACTTTGTGTATATACCTGTAATTTTGGTGCTAGTCGGAGTTTAGCGAGTCGGAACAAGATGGCGATATTTACCTAGTGAGTAATTGTTTTTATCTATGTTTCTAGGTTAATTGATTTATTATATTTACAGTTATCAATATTTAGATTTTCGCTTAATAATCGTTAGGATAAGAGTATTCTGTATTTTTGCATTTGGAATTTTTATTTATATAATATAATTTATGTAGGTTTCTGCAACTTTACTTTGTTTTCATTCAGTACTTTGCAAGAAGTAATCTAGACGAAACTCGTTTAACGCCACTTCCCGGTTCAACCCCTCGGAGGAAGATGGCGTTGTTTATTTATACGAAATTAGTGCGTGTGTGTTTATATAATTTTTAGGTTATATTATTTAATTAAATGAATTTCACTATTACGACTATATTTTCCTTCGGAAATTCACAATTAGTACGGCCGAATGTCCTTTACTATTGTTTACTATATTTGCTCAATTAATTTGGGCTACCAACTTTTATTTACCGTTATTATTTTGGAGAACTTTTAAAAACACTCACTCACTCTCGCACACTCGAAGTTGTGTCAAAGGAATAATATTAAGAAAAATATTATAATAATATATTTTTTTTTATTTTTAACGACAAACATTACGTACAAAAATAGTTTTTTCGTCTCAACAATAACACAAAACCAACCCTAAAAGTGCCTCAATTAGTTTAAATCCACCGCTTTTTGTAGGTTCATATGTCAAAGTTGACAAAAGTACTGTCAGCTGTGGTTATTTTTTAATATCATCCAAATTAAATAACTTTTCGTCGCATCTTCTAAAGTATATCATCTTCAGGGAAATTGGATTTCTTTAAACAATGAAATCAAAATGGTATTAAATCGCAACAACATCGAAATTCCTACAAACACAATCATTCCATAAGCGATCTATTGAAAACTTAATTCATCCAAATGGATCCAAAAAAATACCACAGTTATTCAATCCCCTCAGCTCACGATCTCCTCGATGCCGACATCAACGAAAACGTTAACATCGAGGACGTCTTCTCATCCCCCGAAAATCAGGACTTGTTCCTAATCGCCAGCATGTCCTTCCTACAAAAACAACTGAAGAAACGCTTGGGTTTTTCCACGGAGGGGAAGTCCGGAAATAAAGATGTTAAAAGTAGAATTTGTTCCGATATGCTGCTTTTTGAAACCAGAAGCGGGGAAGAGCGCGAGAGGTTTTTTATAAAGTTGAAGAATTCCGAAGAGTTCGATAGGATTAGGAGTAGCGAGAGTAGTCTTCCTGAAAGTGCGCTCCGCGAGGAGGAGTTGCTGCCTTTTGCCAGGAAGCCCAAGTTGAAGTTGTCCAGGATTTTTAGGAGGATGTCGAAAAGTAAGGTGGCTAAATGCAAGAAGAGCAAAACTGAAAATCGTTTGTTGAGGGATAAAAATGAATTATTATTGAATGATCATGATAAACAAATTGCAGAGGAATTTTACGAAAGTGTTATTGGTGATGATAATAATAAAATGGGTATGAAGAATCGAGGAAAACTTGTTAAAGGTATCGATGATGATAATGACAAATTTGTAAAAGATCAAAGACGTCTCTGTGAAGATATTATTAACAATAACAATGAAATAATTAATAATAATAGAGAACATTTTAAGGGAATCAATAATAAAATTCTGAAGAATAAAATTAATAATAAGCAACATTTTGATGAATGTAATAATATTGAAATTCTAAAGACAAAAGTCAATGTTAAAGAACATTTTGATGGAAGTAATAATAGTGAAACACTAAAGAATAAAATCAATATTAAAGCCAGTTTGGATGGAAGTAATAATAATAAAATTACGAAGAAAAAAAGCAACAATAAAGAATATTTTGGCGGAAGTAACAATATTGTGCAATCAGAAAGAAATTGTGGAAAAACCAAATCAAATAGAGTCGAGGTTTTAAAAAGCTATATTTCTCTAGAATCGCATTTCTCAAATAAAGAAAACTGGAAAAACGAGGTCCGTAAAAAGTGCAAAAGAAATAATTCCGAAGATAGCATTTTAAAGATTTTGCCAAATTTAAGCGTTGTTTCCTTAGATAAATCTAATCCATCTTACAGATCAAGTGGATTTATATCTTTGGATACGTTTAGTCCATCGACAAGTAAAATTTCCGTTTCCAATGAAAGTTCAAAATTCTTGAACACGAGCGGAATTTCATTTAATGAATTTGAATCGTCGATAAGTAGAATATCTGATTGTAATGATAGATCTAAATTTCCTAACAGCAGTGAAATGTCTTTGTGTAAAGAATTGAATTTAAGTGAAATTTCTGTGTATAATAGGCGTACAAATCCGCAAAATGAGATGTTTGTGAATAAAAATGGAAGATCTAGTGTCTCAAAGTTGGATAAATTGTTTGGTCTTAAAAATAAAGATCAACATTTGGGTTCAAATAAGATGTACAAGAAGGAGTGTTTGAGTAAGAAAAATAACTGTTTGCACAGTAAAGAATATTTGGGATCAAATGATACTTACAAGAAAATACATTTCAATTCAAATGAAGAAAATTTAGAGACAAATAAAACGCACAATGAAGAAAATGTGGTTACAGATAAAATGTATAAGCAATTAAATGAATACCATGAAGAATATTTGGGTTCTAATAAAGAGCATGTTAATGGGAGTGACATTTACAATTCAGAACCTAAAACTTGTAAAATATCTTTGAGTAAACTCGAATCATCAAAATCAGTTTTCAGCAATCAAAGTTGTTCCTGTTCAAGCCTGATGAAATCTTCAGTTTGTGAAAATAAAAATTGCTTCTGTTCGAAACCTATTGATTTCGTAACGCATGCTCAAAGAAGAAATCCTGATGAATGTTCTAATTTAAAACCGAATGATTTTGTAAGAAGAAATCCAGATGAATGTTCTAATCTGAAACCAAAAGATTTTGTAAGAAGAAATTCTGTTGAGTTTTCTAATTCGAAACCAAATGATTTTATTAGAAGAAATGCTGATGAATTTGCTAACTCAAAACCAAATGGTTTTACAAAAAGAAATTCAGATGAATTTCCTAATAACAACAAAGTTAATCCAAATTCTCCTCCATTATTTGATACTAGTGTGATCAGACCAAAATCACACAAATTAAAACGTCAACAATCAAAGATTAGTGTTTGTATTGAGGATGAAACAGAGTCTGAAAATGAATTTTCCAGGGAGATTTCTTCGAAGATTTCTTACAATAATTTTCCTGATGAGGTTAAAGCGAATTTGTCTCCTGAGGTTTTGCAGGATATCATAAGTCAAATGATTGTGTATCTTGAAGAAAAACCGATTTCTAGTAAAGAGAAATTATAAAAAAGCAATTGATTGGAAGTTTTAGGAAGTGATAGTTTTCTGGGTTTTGTGATTTGTTGGTCAACCCATTTTATTGGTTGGTTTTTGAAATTGGTTAATATATTTATTTATTCAGTGGTTTGCGTTATTTGTGTTTCGATTGATGGGGTTAAAGCGAATTTGTCTCCTGGGGTTTCGCAGAATATCAAAAGTTAGATGATTGTGTACCTTGAAGAAAAGCCAATTTCTGGGAAAGAAAAAATATAAAAAAGCACTTGATTGGAAGTTTAAGAAAGTGATAATTTTCTGAGTTTTGTAATTTGTTGATCGACACAGTGAGTTATTGGTTGGTATTCGAAATTGGTTAATATAATCGTATATTCACTGGTTTGAGTTTTTTTGTGATTTGATTTTGACAGATGATTGTATATCTTGAAGAAATTTCTTCGAGGATTTCATACAATAATTTCTCTGATGAGGTAAAAGCGAATTTGTTTCCTGAGGTTTTGCAGGATATCATAAGTCAAATGATTGTGTATCTTGAAGAAAAACCGAATTCTAGTAAAGAGAAACTATAAAAGAAGCAGTTGATTGGAAGTTTTAGGAAGTGATAATTTTCTGGGTTTTGTGATTAGTTGATCAACCCATTTAGTTATTGGTTGGTTTTTGAAAGTGGTTAATATATATATTTATTCAGTGGTTTGAGTTTTCTGTGTTTTGATTGATGAGGTTAAAGCAAATTTGTCTCCTGGGGTTTTGCAGAATATCATAAGTGAGATGATTGTGTATCTTGAAGAAAAGCCAATTTCTAGCAAAGATAAATTATATATAAGCTCTTGATTGGAAGTTTAAAAAAGTGATAATTTTCTGAGTTTTGTAATTTGTTCATTGACTCAGTGAGTTATTGGTTGGTTTTTGAAATTGGGTAATATATTCGTATATTCACTGGTTTGAGTTTTTTGTGTTTTGATTTTGTTAGATGATTGTGTATCTTGAAGAGATTTCTTTGAGGATTTCATACAATAATGTCCCTGATGAGGTTAAAGCGAATTTGTCTCCTGAGGTTTTGCAGGATATTATAAGTCAGATGATTGTGTATCTTAGAAAAAACATTAAAAGTGCGATTCTTTTCGCAATCTATAACAAGTTAGTCTTACAAAAACTATATCAAACACTCATTGAAACAACTACTTCCCGAGCTAATACCCCGACGGACATTGAATTATACAACAAGTGTTTGTTGTTACATACAGTAACCTACTGCAAATGTAACAACTTGGGTCAAATTATTCAGGCCATCTATAGACGCGTTTCGAGATTTATCTCTTATCAGTATAGCGTTGCCATTCCCTCTAAACAATTTGACACCTTAGACTGGCGGTCACGTTACCGTTCAAACATAAGTATGAATAAAATTGCCAATTCTTGGTTGCAGAATACTTCAAACATTAAAAGTGGGATTCTTTTCGCAATCTACAACAATTTAGTCTTACAAAGACTATAATAGGTATTAGCTCGGGAAGTAGTTGTTTCAATGAGTGTTTGATATAGTCTTTGTTAGACTAACTTGTTGTAAATTGCGATGGCACTTTTAATGTTGGAAGTATTCTGCAACCAAGAATTGACAATTTCATTTAAACTTCTTAAAGAAACGCCAAATTCCCGTATGGAGAAATTATAAAGCACTTTTTTAAGTTTTAGGAAGTATTCATTTTCTGGGTTTTGTGATTTGTTGATCAGCATAATAAGTTATTGGTTTGGTTTTGAAATTAGTTAATATATTCATTCATTCAATGTGTTTGAGTTGATTGTGTTTTTTGTTTGTGCTATGCTTATCGTGCATTTAATAACTTTAGACTAGATCTCAGTATAATTTCAAAAAGTCTAGGGAAATTTAAGACAACAGTGTTATGTGGGGAAATCTCATTAATTGCTGTTATTTGTGCTCTTCACTTTAACACTTTAATTAACATACTCTTCACAGAAATATATATTTTTCGACGAAAAGTCAATCCTTGTTAAAAAGTTTTGCTTAACTTAAAACCACTATTAACAACAAGAACTCCTAAATTGACCAAAGAAGGCGGTCAAGAAAAACAAAAGCTATTAGGATAAGAGAAGTACAACTAATTATAATTTTAGAGAAAAACGTTACTGAAAAAAGTAATAGGTATATAAAAGTAATAAATTTAAGTTTAGTACTAACAGAAAAGTACAACTTATTATAATTATAGAGAAAAATGTTACGGAAAAAATTAATAAGTAAAAGTAATGAATTTGAGTGTACTACAATTGAAGAAAATTGTTACCGAAAAAAGTCATAAATTTGAGTTAAATACTAACAAAACAGTACAACTAATTAAAATTTTACAGAAAATCTTTTCTAAAAAAAGTAATAGGTAAAAGTATTAAATTTAAGTTTAATACGAACATATTTTTAAGAATCTTATAAACTGATCAATTAACAAAAATTCTAAAAAGTAACGAAACCTAATTGTTTTTTCTGGCACTTAAATTAAATCATTACAAAATATAAAAACGAATTAAAATTAATATCGGCTTTCTGCAAAAATATCTCACTGAGACAAGTCTCCAAATTAATTTTATTTCGTTTTTATATTTTGTAAATATTCTGCAAACTATTGACAAACTCAATTTTTCTTTATGTAAAATTTTCTTTATGTTAAAATCATTACATTCGGTTAATTTTGTAAGAGTTTAAACTAAAATAGAAACTGTAAAATAACCACAAATTTCACAATATTTCAGTGTTTTGTACGTGTGGCGCATGAAGTAAAATTTCGAGTTTAGAAAAGCCTGAAAATTTGGTTTGGTCGCGTAGCGCTACGCGCTACACGACCAAACCAAATTTTCAGACTTTTCTAAACTCGAAATTTTACTTCACGCTTAGTCTGGGAATAGAAAACACTCGTTTAAAGCTTCAAAATGAACTATTTTTATAAAAACAGCTAATGTTATAATAAATAAAAAAATCGATAACAACGACCAAACAGAGTATCTATCTAATATGTTCATTTATTTATTAATCTATCAGCTTTTACAAGACTACAAAAATTATAGAAATCGAATTTAAAAAAAAGCGCGCATATGCTTGCCAATTTAAAACGTAGATAATATTATGATAATATTTGTATACCTGGTGTAACGCGAAACAGGATCACCCCCTTTAGTTTTTTTATTAATTGACATATCAATTTGAAATTTTTTACATTTATAAACAAATAAATAAACCTTTATTCACGGATGTACCATTTGACAAAATATAAAAATATTTTACAAAATAACAATTCCATACAAAAGATAGAAACAAAAACATTAATGATAATGGAGTAATCTTTTAACAATTCTCATAAACTGGGGAAAGGTATTACAAAAAATATTAAAGTCAGGATAAATTAACAAAGAATTTGCTGTACGCATAAGATGTGTAGTCGGAGTGTGGAAACCATAATTCGTGTTATGGAACGGTATGCAAAAAAGCGGCGTCTTCCAACATAAGCGATTATCAAATTTTATAGAAAAACACATGCGAGAAAGAAGAGCCGGGCATTGGATGTCCCCATTAAATAGTTTGTAAAGTAATGACATATCAACAAAGTACCGCCTGCAACATAGTTGATCAATATTAAAATCAACGCTAACATTTACATTATTTACATTATTATGTCTCGACTTAAATGCTAGATACTTAATACATTTGCTTTGAACATCTTCAGTACGTTTGATATAAATCTTTTGATACGGACTCCATACACATGAAGCGTATTCTAGATGCGAACAAACGTATGCAAAATATACAATTTTAAACGACAATACCGACAAATCCCTAGACAAACCTTTAATATACCCTAGCATTTTAGCCGCGCGATCACATATAAAATTAATATGATGTTCGAAATTGAGTTTAGCGGCAAACCAAACCCCAAGGTCCTTCATTATATTAACTTTAAAAACAATTTCGCCATCAATATGGTAATTAAAATCGCATGTTACTATCTTATGTGAAAAATTTTGAGATTTACACTTGTCAATATTGAAACTGAGGCCGTTTAAAATTCACCACTTAGCTAAGGAAGAAAGATCATTTTGAAGTAAAAGACAATCACCAATATTGCGTATTTTTCTAAATAACTTTAGATCATCAGCAAATAATACAAAATTTGAGTATTTAATTGATAATGAGATGTGATTAATAAAATTAGGAATAATAAAGGGCCACAGTGCGATCCCTGGGGTACCCCAGAAGGAACGCAGATATCAGAGAGATGGGTTCTTATTTTGACACATTGTGAACGGCCTTGTAAAAAGCTTCGAAACCATGAGATGATTGATTGGTTAAATCTTAATGCACTTAATTGTGATAATAAAATATTATGTGATACCTTATCAAAAGCTTTAGAAAAGTCCAAATACACCGTGTCAACTGCACACCTATTTTCCACAGAGTTAGTAATATAATCTTGAAAACACAATAAATTAGAAATGGTAGATCGGCCTCCGTGAAAACCATGTTGTTCATCAATTAATACATGTCTAGTCATCCATTCCAGTTTTGATGATATAAGTTTATCTAAAAGCTTATATTGTCTCTACTGCCTGATTTGAAAAAAGGTGTTACATAACTTTTTCTCCATATGTTGGGAAAGATACTTTTATTTAAAGAATAAATAAAAATTAGGAAAAGAGATGTAGTTAATGAATAAATACAATTTTTTATATAAGTAGAGGGTACACCATCGGGCCCTGGGTTACTATTAGCTTTAATAGATTCAATGCCACTATACACTTTACTTTTAATGATATTCCAAGGAATGTGTTTGACGTTGCATCATAATTGTAAACTGAAACTGAAAATTTTGCAAAAAGATTTACGCATTTCGAACCATCACTGCTAGTTTCATTATTGTAGTGCATTACCTCTGGATAACACGAATCGCGATTTTTGGCCCTTACAAAATTCCAGAACTGCTTCGGGTTGTTTGAAATATTGAAATTGACTGATTCAATGAATTTATTATATAAATTAGCTGTTAGATGATCACAAGCATTTCGCAGTTGTTTAAATTGACGATAATTGTCAGAAGTTTGATTGCATTTATACCTTTTATGAGCATTTTTTTATTATGATTGAGCCTAATAAGATTATTCGTAAACCATGATAGATATGATGATTGTCTTATACGTTTGATTGGGGTAAAAGCAGAAATAACTTCAGCTACTATTTTATAAAAACATTCCACAATAACATCAATATCATCACCCTTCAAAATGTTTACCCAATCTACCGAGGCAAGATGGTGGTTAATAGCAATATAATTGGCTCTAGAAAAGTCGTAAATATAATCTTCAAATTGAAGGGGTTTTGTTGTTTTACTGAAATGTGAACTTATGCAGTATGGATTATGATGATGGCTCATAGGAAGAATTAAGTCAATCTCTTTAGACACAGAGAACTCCGGTCTTGCAAAAACTAAATCCAAGAAAACATTATTCTCGTTGCGAATTTAAAAAAGCTGGAGAAGATTGTGATAGACAAATCGTGAAATAATTATATTTGCTGGTTCAGAAATAGAAGTGTTGTACAATAATCCTAGATTATCATTAATCCAACGCGCTGATGGAATATTGTAGTCACCGCTAGCGACGATATCCACTATATCACAGTGAAATTCGTACTTTTCTAAAGATGAGTTAGCTGGGATATAGACCAGAACAAGCTTTTGATATCTAAAAACAATGTTAACAAACATTTGCTTTACGCAATTATAAACTATATTAACTTGTTCGCTAACAAAACTGCTGTGAACTGCTATTAATACGCCACCACCACGAATTGTATTAGGACTACGGTCTTAATAATAATAATAATAATAATAATAATAATAATTTATTTATTTGTAAGTAGACATAAAAATATGTATTACAATAGTCAACATAGTTACATATATAATTTTCTTAAAATCTAATATAAAAAGTACTATCAAATTAAACAGAAACACACAAAACATTTAAACAATTTCAAACATTAATCATTTAAATATTCTGGTATTGTATGCTTTCTGTATTAACAGTAATTTAAGCTGATATTTAAAGTCCTTAAGTGATGATAAATGTTTTATATTTTTTGGCAAATTATTAAATAAAGTTACACACATATAATAAGGACTTTTTTTAAATAGTGTCGTGGAATGAGAAGGTACAGCAAGTTCATTCCGATTACGAGTTACTGCAACTTTGTTAAATTTAGAATTTGTACAAAATTTATTTTTGGTACAAAAAACATATATATACGATCTATACACGATATAATTATTACATTTTAATTCACAACTAAGTATTACTTCATCCAGCCACGTTTCGAAAATAATAATCACATATGAACTAGTATTCACATTTAACATTAATTCGTGCATTTTTGTACGGAGTCCTCCAGCATTTTGTAAAACAGATTTAGTTTATTGAAACTCTAGCCATTTTAGGGAGTGCTATTAACACTTTAGGAATTCCATATATATATTTAATTGTTAAATGATCTTCGCCGTTCCTTTTTCTTTCACGCAATTCATTTTTGGCAACTCGAAGTTAATCTCTCTGAATAAATAAATCCCCTCCCTTCTATTTTCCCTCTCCCTCCCTAGCTTCTTCAACGTCCTTACCCCGCTCCCATCCACCCCCTCGCATTCCTCCGCTAAGTGGTCCCACGTATCCTTCCCATGCCCACACAATACTCTTATCCCATCCATACTTTCTTTCCTCTGTACGTTGGTATCTAATGAACGGTACTCTGGTCGGTCTATTTCGTTCGTGCAAAAATATCAAACACGTTCACGATTAACAATCCGGTCATCAGAAAATTCCCTAACAGTTGACAACAAACTCCCAACTGTTGTCTCTGATGAACGAGCCCATTGTCTCCGTTTGCTTCTGTAAACTTTTTTATAAATGAACAATTTGAATATTTGCATCATAGATTCTACAACTTGATAACTTTTTTACACTTTTTACACATGCCGGAGTAAGTATTTTACGTTTTTGGTATAATCTTTTTATTTAATATTGCTTGTTTCTGTTTTTGAATTTTAGAATTTTGCCCTGAAGAAGCCAACAAATTTTGGCAAAATATACGCACATATACTTTTTTTTTAAAAATGATTTAAAGAAAATAAATTACATACAAATTTCTACAATAAAGTCTCCGCCTCCATTTTATTTTTTGAATTAATTCCGCCGTCAAAACCAAAAACCCAATTAATATTGTAAACTTAAATTGAACTTGATATATTTTTTAGAAGAGCCGCATTGCTAATTTGCAAATTAAAAAATCTTATTTTGATGCATTGCAAACAAAATGATTAAATTTAAAAAAAGAAACGTCATTTTTAACGAAATTTTTTTCCGAACATCCGAATATATTATATTGTTACCATTTTTTGAAGGCGTAAGCAACATTGAATCAATTTTTTGGGTCATTTGTAAATCTATTATTTATGAATTAGTATAATGCAACGAGTACTTTCATGATTGATATACAGGGTGCCCGTATTTCGACAAAATGTATGGGGATCTCAGTTATTCGAAGAGATAGAGAGTCGGTTAAAATGGGGCAAAGTTGCGTATTTTAGGGCCTAATAATCTGAAAACAATTTTGAAATATCTTTTTTTGTTTTCGAGATATCAACAAAAAACAGATTTTTTGAAAAATCGTTTTTATTTTTTTATTTAAAAAACCACTGAATCTGGACATTTAGAACTTTAACAATATACAGGCACTTTTCAATGCGAAATCTAGTAGCATATTTTTTTTTTAAAGATAACTATAACATTTACCCGAGGACCATAACCAACGTTTGTTTTTCTTATGGGCGCCATTTTGGATTTTCATATTTTTTGAAAGAATACTTTTTTTCTGAACTCACTGATGTATCACACTCATAATTTATTTTAGATTTGATATTTAAAATTATGATATTTTCTTTTTTGCAAAGAGTGCCTTGGAAACAATAACAGATATAATCAATAAAATCTTGACAGCAGTCAATCATTGATAGCACTCAAAATTAATTAATAACTGTAATTTTTTGTAATAATTATAATAAGTATCGATTATCACATAAAAGTTGCACAAACTAAATTTATTCTACTTTTATTATTATTATTTCAAAACTATTCACAGAAAAAGAAATTTTTGCATTTTTTCGGTACATCTCGGTAAATATTGATCACCATCATATCTAAGCATTATATATTTTTAACTTTACTGTAAATCAGTGGTTTGTACCCGTGGCGCATGAAGTAAAATTTCGAGTTTAGAAAAGCCCCGTGAAAATTTGTCTCGGGTCGCTGCGCGACCCCCGACGAATTTTCTACGCGGGGCTTTTCTAAACTCGAAATTTTACTTCATGCTTAGTCTGGGAGTGGAAGACACTCGTGAGTTTAAGATACATCACTACTGTTAAAATCTGTATCGTCGGATGCCCGTCTCCAGGGGTGATATGTTAGAAAATTATGGGTCTAGGAGTTGTCAAATATGTGTTACTCAACTGTTTTCAAGGCACTCTTTACAAAAAACGAAAGATTAAAATTTTACATATAAAATGTACAACAAACTATAAGTGTGATACATTATTGAATTTAGAAAAAAATATTCTAAAAAAAAATATAAAAATTCAAAATGGGGCCCATAAGAAAAACAATAGTTGGCTATGGTCCTTAGATAAATGTTATGGTTATCTTAAAATAAAATATGTCACTAGATTTATCGTTAAAAAGTGCCCGTATATTGTCAAAGTTGTAAATGTCTGAAATCAATAGTTTTTGCATATAAAAATAAAAACGAAATTTAATAAATCCGTTTTTTGACAATATCTCAAAAATTAAAAAAAGATATTTCAAATTTGTTTTTGGATTATTATTGGGCCCTAAATTACGCAACTTTGCCTCAATTTAACCGACTCTCTATCTCTTCAAATAACCGAGATCCCCATACATTCTGTTGAAATACGGACACCCTGTATACAAATATGTAATTTATTGTAAATTGTAAATCAATTGTATATTGATACTAATGGAGATTCCGTAAATAAAGTTAAAGTTAAGTTTATTGCAATCGATAATATGTTCTTAAAATTTAAATTTTAACGGGAAAATAACTCAAATTACCTAATTCAAGACATATTTTTAAATGGCAAGCAAAGCTAGATGTAATATTTATTATTTTTCATACTTTTTATATATTTATTATTTGTCATTTCTCTTATACATTTACATTTATTTGTTATTAGATGTTATACCTGTTGAGTAATAAATTACTATTATTAATTTGGCATTAGTTATTGATAAGTTTAATGTAACGAATACAAATAATAAAAATACTTTAACTTTGTATTCTGGAGGCTTCTACTTCGTTATTGTTAAAAGTACTTTACTTTAATAAAAAGTTTTTGATTGTGGAGTAATTTCATGTCAAATCAATACAATCTTTCACTTAGCCAAGTATACCATCTCTGATTTATTTTTAATTTTATTCACTTATTGCTATTACATAGAAAAAGCAAAATGTCGAATTTTAGATTATAATATCAAGCCGTTTTGAAGAAATACGCAATTAAATTTTAGTTATTATTTAATCCATGTAAAATTAACACACTTTCAATTTTAGTTTATTTTTTACTTTGTGCAGTTATTGCACAAGGGAATTCCCTTAATTAACAACCGGGTAAACCTAATGTACACCCCCATTTTTACCGCTGTTTTGTAATTTTGTATAAATACCTGTAAAATCCTACGGATGATACAATAGATGAAATAGATTACTTTACTATATTACACGCCGGTAAAAATTCTTCTCCAGATTTTGATCAAATTCTTAGATCCATCCTCAAAAAACTTCCTGATGAAATCCACATGTTAATTTTCAAAATATTTAACTATTGCTACTTCAGCCAGTATTTCCCTCCTCTATGAAAAAAGGTATAATCACTCGCATTCCCAAACCAGATAACGATCCCTCCCTAGTATCCAATTACCGCCCCTTCTCCCAGTAATTGGAAAACTATTTGAATCCTTAATTAAAGAAAAAGTCCTTACCGCATCCATTAAATTTATCGCAGAATACCAGTTTGGTTTCCTTCCCAAAAAATCAACAACACTCCCTTTATCCATTCTCACCTCCAATTTGCAAGCCACCCATCTATAAGGACGAAAATCGACAGTGCTTTTCGTAGATATACAAAAAGCTATTGACTCGGTTTGGCATATTGTCCTCTTCCACAAATGCTTCCTTTTACGAATTCCACACCACTTAATCATTCTTATCCATAACTTTCTTTCCAACAGATCCTGACAAGTAAGATATCGTCAAACACTCTCTCACGCATTCCCTATCTTACAAGTAGTCCCTCAAGGTTCTCCATTATCCCAACTCCTTTATAATAATTACTGCCATGATATACATAACGTTGATCCCACACATTTTAACCCTTCTCGATACGTCCTTTTGTTTGCAGACGATACCGCACTTATTATCCACGCTCCTTGTCTTCAGATAGCCCAACAAGCCCTCCAAAAATCCTTTGACTCCGTCCAAGCCTGGTTTTCCGAATGGCGGATCAAAATAAATCCTTCTAAACCCAACTTTTCATTCCATTCCACAAAATCATACCCCGATCCCCCACAATCACTTTTAACAACTTTATAATTTCTCCCTCCCATACATGCAAATACCTAGGCATCCTTTTCGATCCCAAACTTTCCTTCAAACCCCACATCCTATCTACGAAAACAAAAATCCAAGTAAGGGCCCGCCATTTCAGGTCACTTACTTATAAGCAAGAAAGCATAAGCATAGAAAACCGCCGGCATCAAACCATTTTCTTTATACCACTTCCAAGTTGCCAAACGATCCTCTCTATAAATCCTTACTGAACTTAGACATCCCAACAATCCTCTCCACAATCCTTCACAATTCCACTCAAATCACACCCAAATCCCAACGTGCAACCAACCTTACTAAAAAGTTCGCAAATAATCCCTATAATCAACCCCTTCCTAGGAAGTTCTGTATTCCCCAAAATCTTAAAATCCCTCCTAAATACAAATATCCTACTCTCACACTTCATGAATTCATTAGTTTGCTCCAAAACAGTTAAGCTAGCTAGCACAGACATTTCATTGCACATCACCATAAATTCAGACAGGGCAGAAATACCTTTGGTCGATAACCCGGACAGACTAACATAACATGTATGATACGTATGTACATTTTTGTACCGTATATTGTATTGTCTGAATAAAGATGTTTGTATATACCTGTAAAACCTCTAGTTTAAGTTACTTCATGTTTCATAATGACAAGCTAAATTTGTTGAAACTGCAGTCACATTTAATAAAAAGTATTATAAAACAAAGTAAAAAGTGTTTTATTGTGAAATATTCATAATTGCATGCTCCATTTTGAGAATGCTATTTTTATGACAAATGTAAAACTTGTACGAAGAAATTTAATAGGGTATTTTCAGATTTTTACACAATTTTAAGCAATGTTTACTTAATATTCATACACAATTTCACACAGATATTCCAAAAAACTGTCAAGCTATCAATCTTTAAAATGCTCATCTTCCCAAACAAACGCATAAAATGAAAATTTTAATTTCAAAACTTTCAAAGGGATATTTTAAAAAATGATCAAGATGTGAATCTTTGAAATGGTCATCTTCTCAAAAAATCGCATAAAAGTAATCTATTGTATGTTCAATTAAAAAATACCTCTAGAGTGCTATGGAAAAATAACAAAGGTTGGCAACTTTGAAATTATATGTTCAAATTATTATGTCTGATGTTTTATATGTCAATTCCCGAAGCGTGTAGCTAACTTAAATTTAAAAAAAGTCTAGAGGTTTTGTTTATTGAACATACGATATTTTATGTTCAATTGAAAATAACTCTAGAACTATTAATAGGGTGTTTTTAGATTTTAGCACATTTTCAAAGAGAAATGTTTGCCTAATATTTACCTAAAATTTAGACGTATAGTCCAAAAAATTATCAAGATATGAATCTTTGAAATGTTCATCTTCCCGAAAAATCGTATAATAATTACACTTTTAGTAAATAACACACTTGGTTAAGATTTTACTGTTTATTTGTTGACACTGCAACAATTGTATCATCACATAGTGGCTTTATCAGGTAGATGAATGATTAATCTATTTTATGTTCAATTGAAAATAACTCAAAAACTATTGGTAGGGTATTTTCAAAATTTTACAGATTTTCATAGAGCTAATTTTCCTCAATATCCACAGAAAATTTGACAGGGATATAAAAAAAATTATCAATGATCAAGGTATGAGTCTGAAATGTTCATCTTCCTGAAAAATCGCATAAAATTAATCTATTTTACATTCAATTGGAAATAACTCAAAAACTATTAACAAGATGTTTTCAGATTTTTACATATTTTCAAAACTCAATGTTTACTTAATATCCACCCAAAATTTCACACGTTTATTCCAAAAAATTATCAAGATATGAATCTTTGAAATATTCATCTTCCCGAAAAATCGCCTAAAATTATTCTATTTCTAGGTTTAATTGAAAAAATTTTAAAAATGTGATTGGTTTTGTGTAATTCTCATAACTGTATTATTGATTTTTAATTCTGTTGACTTTCCTAAAACAAAACCGATGTGATGCAACGCCATCCAGATTTGTAATATGATGTTTTTTGACATGTGCAACTATTTTTAGATTAGATTAATTCGCGATTCGTTAGGTTAGGTTTGGCAGTTTTGAACTGAAACGAGTGTTTTCCACTCCCAGACTAAGCATGAAGTAAAATTTCGAGTTTAGAAAAGCATAAAAACCAAACCAAATTTTCAGGCTTTTCTAAACTCGAAATTTTACTTCATGCGCCACGCGTATAAAACACTGAAATATTGTGAAATTCAAAATATTCTTACTTAGCAGTATATTTTTAATCCTGCTTCAGCAGTATATTTTAAACACTAATTTAGCAGTATGTTTTTAATTTAACAATATTTCAGTGTTGTATACGCGTGGCACATGAAGTAAAATTTCGATTTTAGACAAGCCTGAAAATTTAGTTTGGTCGCCAAATGTTTACTTCATGCTTAATTCTTAATTAAGGAGTGGAAACACTCGTTCAAAACTTCAAAATGAACACTTTTAAAAAAACGCAATGAAAGCCTGAAATTTTCCAGCGAATGCATCACAATATAATACTAATACACAATTTCGAATCCCGTTTTTTTTTAAATTATTTTTCTTAGTGTGTGATCTTTAAGAACACACTTTATCACTTTCTTTCTTTTCATATTTTGTAATTGTATTAGATGATTTAATCGATAATTGTTGTTCGTTGGTGTAAAATTGTGTAAAATCATGTGGATGACGCGCTGCTGGGTCTGCGGAAATAAAACGTTCGATCGGTTTTCCCGATTTCGCCTGTGATATTATTCGGTCCGGAAATTGTGCAGATGAATTTTATTGTTGAGAGTGCCGAGGGTGTTTAATCTGCGCTGCGCCGCCCGCCGGTGAAATGGCCAGAAAATCGAAATGCATTACGTATAAGGTTATTTCAATTTGATACGCGCACGTCAATTTGCACAAAGTGCTATTTTCTGTTGTTTTTATTTTTTATTTTTTTGTTTTATTAATTACGTGTTTAATTTTTACTCTTTCAAAATTTGATGGATGCAGTTGATATTCATTTCAACTTCTTAGATTAAAAATGCTAATTTTGACAAATATTTTATATATAATGTAAATTGAATCTTCCAGTATTTTAACCCATTAAGCGCCATTGATGCAACGCATACATTGTATTTTTGACTTGACTTGAGAATGTGTGACGAAAAGTGTAAATATTTTGTTATTTAAATATTTTTACTATTACTCATTTTAAAGAAGTATTTTCAAGTGTACTTCTGACTTCACAATATTTCAGTATTTTATACGCGTGGCGCATGAAGTAAAATTTCGAGTTTAGAATAGCCTGAAAATTTGGATTCGCCGGGGCGCGGCTCGCTTCGCTCGCGCGCCCCGGCAAATCCAAATTTTCAGGCTTTTCTAAACTCGAAATTTTACTTCATGCTTAGTCTGGGAGTGGAAACACTTTTTATAAACTCAAAGAATACTTTAAGAAAAACACTAAATTCTTATGAAGGTAAAAGTCTGCACTTCTTTTTTTGATTTCTATGAATGATTTATTATATTACACATTGGGAATTTTACTTTAAAATATACATAATGTGTAAGCTCTAAATTTTTAAGCATGCGTCGATTTTATAAAAACGTTTATTTTAAAGTTTCAAACGAGTGTTTTCCGCACCAAGATTAAGCATTATTAGAGAAGTCTGAAAATTTGGTTTGGCCGCTCCGCTTCACGGAGCGACCAAACCAATATAACAGGCTTTTCTAAACTCGAAATTTTACTTTATGCGCCACGCGTATACAACACTGAAATATTGTGAAGTTAGAAGTACACTTGAAAATACTTCTTTAAAATGAGTAATAATACAAATATTTCAATAGCGACCAAACCCAATTTACAGGCTTTTCTAAACTAAACATGAAGTAAAATTTCGAGTTTAGAAAAGCCTGAACATTTGGATTTGCCGGGGCGCGCGAGCGAAGCAGGTCGCGCCCCGGCAAATCCAAATTTTCAGGCTTTTCTAAACTCGAAATTTTACTTCATGCGCCACGCGTATAAAATACTGAAATATTTTGAAATCTAAAGTAAATAATAATAATATAATAATAATAATACTTTATTGGTGCTCGTAACAATCGTTTTACACAGGTCATGATACATAATCAAAATACATTAAAGAAAACATCACATAAAATTACAAAAGTAATACATATACAGTAAAATATAAAAATAGATACTATAATTATAACGTTTAAATAATACTAGAATATAAAAAATAAGATTAAAATGAATTGAGTATATATAACATATTCTAATATAGAATCTAAAATCTATAACGAACACACACACAATAAAATATAATAATTTAGGAATTAACTTTAAAATAACATAGATATAATATACAATTTAAGATAAATTTATAGATAAGTGTATAGTATGCATCATATAAAATTACAAAAGTAATACATATACAGTAGAATAGTAAAAGAATCTGTAACAAGCACAAACACATTAAAATATTAAATCTTCTTCACCCATCATTACAGTCTAAAAATAAGATACAATACGATGAATTAATTAAGAAGAAGATAAATTGCACACACTATGTAGCTGGATGTCGTAGTTATCAGACATTAAATCTTCAATGGAGTAGTGGCATTTTTGTATAAGGTACATTTTTAACGTTTTTTTAAACTGTTTAATATTAAGTATTTTTATAGTAGTACTAGTCCTGATCGATACAAGCAAATATTATTTTTATTTCGGGTATTATATTTATGGATTTCATGAGAACGATAATGGTCGATGTTTTTATGAATATATAATAGACAGTTAAGAATGTATATTGATGGTAGCGTTAATATTTCCAACCTTATGTATTCATTTTTCAGTCATCTTTATAACCTAGCCGCGCTATTATTCTAACTGCTCTTCTTTGAAGTCCAAATAACCTATGCATTATTAGTGTCCCCAAGTTGTAATCCCGTAGGCAAGTAGTGACTCACACAGAGAGAAATATATGCAACGTAAAAAGTGTTGTGGCAAACAGTTTGATAGATGCCTTAATAAATAGATATTTCTACAGACTCGAGAGGCAGTTTCCTCCCCATGTGTGCGCCAATGTTAATTTGTTAACGAGGTAAATACCAAGAAACTTCGTTGATGTCTCTGAGGTGATGTGCGTAGGTCTTAAGGAGAAGACCAGATCAACTGTTTTTTCATTGTTAAATGTTAATTTGTTATTTACCGACCATTCAATAATTTTATGTTTGGTATATTCTAGATTGTTTAGGCACACATTTAGACTAGCATCGCTGTTTGTTACTAAGGTATCGTCAGCATAGAGAAATATTGACGAGTCTTCCTTTTGTAACGGTAAATCATTTATAAAAATGAGAAACAATATAGGTCCGAGGATTGAACCTTGCGGTATACCATATTTTAATGTCTGTTCTGATGACACATTATTTTGTATTATGACTGTCTGCGTCCTCTCACACAGATATGAACTCAGAAGTTTACATGCTGTCGGGTGAAAATTATAGAAATACATTTTTCGAATGAGGGTTTCGTGACAAACACAGTCAAATGCCTTACTTAGATCAAGGAAAGATGCAGATGTATACAGACCCTCGTCGAAGCATTTTAGAACATCCTGGACCAAAGCACTGACTGCGTCTGTTGTTGATCGGCCCACTCGAAAGCCAAATTGTTTTCCGCTTAAGACCTGTTCTTTTTCCAAAAATTCTACTATTTGGTTTGCAACGGCTTTCTCAAATATCTTAGAGAATATAGGAAGTACTGAGATTGGCCTGTAATTATTTTGATCTGATCTGTCTCCTTTTTTTTTAAATTGGTGTTACCTTTGCTTTCTTCAGGGATGTTGGAAAAATACCTTCTAGTATACATAGGTTGATAAGTTTTGTTATAGGTACTACTATTACATCTATTACGTCTTTTATTAGTTTGGTTGTGATACTATAAATGTCCCTGCTCTTAGAATTTTTCAATTTCTTGACAATATCTCTTACCTCGATGAATGTTAATTCGGAGATTTAGAAATAATTGGAAGTTGACGTATGATTACTATCAGCCATTAGACTAATAGGATCAGCAACCTTGGAGGGAAGATTAGTAATAAGGTCTTCTGCAATATTAGTAAAAAACTGGTTCCGTTTATTTGGATCTAGAGCACAAATAGCATCTGCTTGCATTTTTGCATGATTATTATTTATTATTTTCCACATTGAGCGGGTGCTATTTTGTGAGTTCTGGATGAAGGACACATTGGCAGCTATCTTAGCATCTTTCAAGGCCTCGTGATATTTTTTTCGATACCTATAATAATTAGTTTCATGGTTTGCATCTTTCTTATACGCTTCTCGAATTAGATTTAATGTTTCGCGCATTTGACGCAGTTCACTGTTGAACCATTTTATTTGTGTATTGCTTTTTCCTAGTTGTTGTTCAGTATAACTTATTTTGAAGTTATCAATAATAATTTGCAGGAAAATATTAAATTTTTCTTCTGCGGTATAACAGTTGTCGTCAATAAAATTGCATAGTACCTTTATTTGTAATTGGTCTGTACCTAACCTTGTTATCGTTATCACTTTCACTCATAGTAATGTCTACTTTTTAAAGTGTATGCCAATGTGATCCAACAATCCAGAATCACAAGCCAGAACCGATAAATACGTTGAATGGATGTTTGAAAAAACGTTATCTATACAGTTAGTACCTCTTGTATTAAAATAAATATGTTGTATTAAGCCGAATGTTGCGAGTAGGTCGCATAATTCTTTAGCTCGGTTGTCATTGGTGTTAAATAGTACGTTAAAATCCCCTCCAAAAATTATTTGTTTGTAATGTGCATGAACACTGTCAAACATACTACCGATTCTATTTAGAAAAATATCAAAATCTCCATCGGGAGATCTGTATACGCATATAATTAGCAGTTTGATTTCGTTTATAAGGGATGCTGATAGTTCGCAGTGTTTATCAATAGAGAGTTCATTAATTTTTGAAAAAATATTCTCATTGACTTTGCCGTGCGACAGCTGCATTACACCACCATGCTGATAAGTGCGACGTGAAAATCATGACACATTTTTATAATATCCGACTTGAAAAGCGGTCTCTTTTTGAGCTTTTAGCCAGTGCTCACTGAGGCATACGATATCAAAACTATTATCAATTAAAAAAGCGTCTAGTTCATTTATCTTGTTCCGTACACTTTGTATATTTGTAAAGTATATGTTTAGGAAACACACATTAGGTACCTTTTTCTGATTGGACAGCCCCGCTAAAAATTTGATTTTTATCGGCACTACTTTTAATTTTATTGTTAAATATGAACCGACTTACACAAACACCTTGTGGCCAGTGTTTAGCGTCTGTAAGTTTTTCATGAAATTTAAAGTCTGCGGCAATTTTAAAAGCAGGCTTATTAGCGTTTATTGTTAGTTTTTCACACAAAAAATCACTTGAGTCTATGATATTTTTAATATGCTCTTTCATATCCTCTAGAGAGACGTTGATGTTTGTACGCTTGATGAAGAGCCAAGTCCTCTTAGGTTCAGCTTTAATTTTTGAAGCTAATGTTCCTGTCCCGATAATGACTGTTGACTTTTTCCTTTTATTTACAGTTACTGTTTTCCAATGATATGTTTTTTCTGATTCATTTTGCGACTCCGAGTGAGATTCAGCGATATCCGTTGGTGTTATGGTTATTTCCTTGTGTTCTTTATCTGTCACGATGTTAGACTCAAGGTGTTGGTTATCACTCTCAATAACACTCCTAGATTTAATTCGTTTATTTGTAGATTTCGATCGCGTTTCGCGTATATTTGGAGACGCTACTTGCACTTTGCTTGGAAAGATGTCGCTTGCATTTGCATTTTTGTTTGGGTTTTTGGTTGTTATGTTATTTATTTTGAATTTCAGAAGACTGATATTTTCTTTTTGGACGGCATTTTTATCCTCCATGTCCTTGAACAATTTATTTAAAAGTGATACTTGCGTTTTTAGTGCATCATTTTCCTGACGACGATTGTTCGCAATGTTAACCTCATTTTCTTCAGATCCACCGCAGCAAATAATTCTGGTTCCATCCAGGATTTTGGCACCCACTTTCTTCCTGCAGTTGCGGTGAAAAACGCTTCCGCATTTTATGCACACTTGCACTTTACATTCATTGCTTCAGCAACACTTAAACATTGATGACTTATCCGATACGTCCGCATCGCCCGCCATCTTAATTACTAGGTACTGTATAATATTATGAATCAATTTATAAAAAGTAAACATTTGAAAAACTACCTGGGGGGCTATTCACTACACCGATGCAAATTGTCATCGATGAGAAGTTGCACTGAAATTACGTCATTTTACTTCAAACGGTCGAATAAACTCCTCCCAAAATGACATTTTTTCAGCGCAACTTCTCACCGATGACAAATTGCATCGGTACTGTGAATAGCCCCCTGGATTAACGTATTGTTGGGACGTCAACTTTAAAAACTGATAAAGTGCATGAATATATTTTGTTTACGACAATCTTATAATATATGCATTATTTAATTGTGTGGGCAGTATAAATAGGGTGCATTTAACACTCAAGTACATTAAACACGGAATTTGCGTGTTAAATGTGGTTTTTCAACACAAATATAAATATTTGGGTAGTTTGATTTTTTGCCGCTATGCTGTTGCAGCGCTGTGCTAATTAAATCAGCTTCTTTTGTCTTACATTTGACCATGGTGATGATGACAACACCATTTTGTTTGTCCACATCTCCGCCGTTTTCACTAGTTTAACCCGCGTAAAACAAGTTTTACCCGGGTTAAACTAGTGAGAACGGCGGAGATGTGGACATGATAACTTCGTAAATCATTCTCAATTTGGTTAAACATTTGTGCTTCTATCCGTCGCGAGTGTTTTTTAAAGCGGAACAACACTCACACCGTGAAAACTCCGTCCGAACGGAAGAGTTTGTTTTTTGTGCATATAGCGTGTGTCTATGTAACTCAGGCGAAAGGGTAGACTGTGTGAATATTATTTATTGTTAAACGATTGTTCATATTTTTGTTAAAATGGAATTAACCCTATTACACGTTGAAATCATAATACCGCAACCTGTCATCATTTATCTGTCAAATTATTATTAAACAAAACCGACCATTATAACTGTCTCGTATTTGATAAATATATATAATAAATGTTGTGTTATATATTGTTGTTATCGTGAACAAAGTATAGTGTACAACTCGCATATAATGGCTACCAATCACTCGAACGACTTGCTCCACTCTCCTTCGGCTCGTACCGCAAACCTCGTTCTCGTGATTAATAGCTATCATTAGATGCTCGTTGTACAATATACCATTTAACGTCAAATGATTCGATATTTTACATTTCTGACGTTTTACTAATTATGACATATTTTCTTTATTTTTTGCCCTATCTTAAACTTAGAGTGAAATCATTTTTACAGAATATCTAAATCATCGCAAATACTCTTAAAATTTATAATATTAATTTAATATATAGAAAATAAACCCATTACATTATTTTAATCATATTCCAACATTACGATCACAGTGCCAAGTATCTAGCCTAGTATCCAGCCTAGTGTCCAGCTGTACAGCTAAGTGTTCAGCTGTCCAGCCAAGTGTCCAGCTTAGTGTCCAGCCAAGTAGTGCCGTAACTATTCTTTTATGCGCCCGGTGCGAGCTTTTATAACTGCGCCCATAAATGTTCTAATCTTACCCCGCAATAAAATGAACAATTTCTATAAAAAAAATCTATCATCCGAAAACTAAATTTTTGTTTAAGTATAGGTACTTGATAGAATTTTGAATAAATATATACAGAGAGTTTTATGTAACACCGAACATACCAAATAATATTCAATGTAAATTTTCCTATGTTCGATGTGTTCTGGGATGCATCAAAGCATTGAGTGCGATTTCATTAGCTCTGATTTTAGTAGTTCTAACGCAACTTTCATTTAACCTCAAAATGAAATGTTACATTCATTAATCGCCTACATCACTAATGAAATGTTAATATTAAACAGAAAAGAAAAACAAGAAAGAGGAGAACAGATTTAGCTTAAATGCATAAATAATAGAAAAACAGATTCCTGTTACTTTCGTTTGTTAATATTTCAAGATAAGTTTATACATTGCTTCAGTTTCACTGAAGATTATTAAGAACTTCGATTCAGCGTATTGTGTAAACCATTTGATCAGGACCACCCCAAGTACACTTCTGTGAAATAAAATTAAGTACACACAATATGTTATAGTTTAAACCGGACATGATGAGTTTCCTAGTTACGTAAATATGTCAATTTTCTTAGTGTCAAAATGCCGCATCATTTAGACAACAATTCAAAAATTCGAATTCTAACTAATATTGAAGATGGTTGTTCCATTAGACACATTGCTCGATTGGTTAACATCAGTAAAGACACTGTTTTCAGAGTAAGAAACGTTGTGAGCAGGAAAGAAGTGTTATGGTGTTTTATTATTTATTAAACTGCTGCTAGGCAATTAAAACAGACCCACAATTACACAACTAGAATATTGTGAAAAATAGTTATAAGACTTGTACTTAATTTTATTGCACAGAAATGTACGTTGCTTTGGGTGTACCAGCGAAAATACCATCATAAAACTGCCGTTCGGCAGTTTTAAATATAAATATTCCAAATTTGAAGAACGTGGCGAGGCAGGTTTGCAAGTACCGCACCGAGGTCTGCTGCCAGCACAACACTGGGGTGTTAGGTGTGCTGCTTCATTTGGCAAACATTTCAATTTTTATTTATTTGCTAACATAATACTCAATAAAGATAATGTTTGTGTATTTATTAATTTATTGAATGCGTAACTTTTTAATTTTTTAAAAAAATATTCTTTAGGTACACATGCAAAAGCTTTAAATTTTCCGACATTCGTTGTTTTTTAAAAGAGCTCAATTTGAAGCTTTAAAGGAGTGTTTTCCACTCCCAGACTAAGCATGAAGTAAAATTTCGAGTTTAGAAAAGCCCCGTGAAAATTTGTCGAGGGTCGCGCAGCGACCCGAGACAAATTTTCTGGGCTTTTGTAAACTCGAAATTTTACTTCATGCGCCACGCGTATAAAACACTGATTTCAAGTGCAGTTCGAATATACATAAATTTCACAATGTTTTAGTGTTTTATACGCGTGGCGCATGAAGTAAAATTTCGAGTTTAGAAAAGCCCAGAAAATTTGTCTCGGGTCGTTGCGCGACCCTCGACATAATTTTCACGGGGCTTTTCTAAACTGGAAATTTTACTTCATGCTTAGTCTGGGAGTGGAAATCACTCGTTTAAAGCTTCAAATTAAACTTAAAAAAAAAAACAAGGAATATCTAAAGATTAACAGATAATTGGCTGAATTTTAAATACGTATACTTAAAAGAAAAATTCCCTGTATGTTTCACGACAGTATTAATCTTGATTGTCTTGAAATGCCAATATCTTGCTTTGGATAAAATAGTATGTTCCATATTCCCACACACTGCACTTACCATAAACGCACAAGATTTAATAACTGACATATTTTATCTTGACGTTACATGTACCCTATTTACATTAGTCCTAATTTGCATTAGAACTACTAAAAATCGTAACCAATGAAATCGCACCCAGAAGAATGTAAATTTGGTTAACTATATCACCATTGGAAATCGTAGCCAATCACATTGCACTCAATGCTTTGATGCTTCCCAGAATAAATCGAACACAGCAAAATTTACAATGAACATTTTCTGGCATGTTCGGTGTTACTTAAAACTCTCTGTATAAATTTGGTAAAAAAAAACGTTTATTAAAAAAGCATTTGCCAAAATACACAATAATACAATACACAAATGACACCAAATACTCGTTAATAAAGATAGTAAAGACCCAAGACAAACCGTAAAGGCAAACAACAAACTATTTAAAGATTTTCTTTGCGCGCTTTTCTCATTGCGAAGTTCTTGATTACATTTTCACACGACAGGAGCCGTGCTATGTAGTGTTCAATCGACAAAATTGTTAAGCCAGACAATCTTTCTGTACTCATCGTCGAGCGCAGGTACGTCTTTATCAATTTGAACACCGCTAAATAAATCTTTAAAGCGACTACAACGTTAGGAAACATTTTCTTTAAATCCAGTTCTACTATAGCTTTAAGAAGACCCAAACTTGAGTGACATTCACATTTGGACGCATCAGTACCTATTTGTGCCATGGGTTGCATGGCACATATTAGTACTGATGCGACGATTTATCAAATAATGTAGTCGTTTCAACTTGACTCTTTAAAGTTTCTAATTCGACCCGAAATTCAATGGCATTTATATCTGTAGAATATTTGATACTCAAATCAGCTGCATGTTTTTTAGTTTAACAGAATATGTAGTTATGTATTGTACCGTTAAAAAAATGAAAAACTAGTGAATGTTGTGTAGTTTTTCGAATCACCATGTGAATTCAGAAATTATTGTGATACTTCATTTATCTGAATTTTAAAACTTTGTTGCGGGGTAATGTCGTAGCCGGCGTCTGAACTTTTGCTTAAATCGTTTTACTTCTTACTTTCTTTGCTATTCAGGAAAATTGTCTTCAATATCACATTCTTCCCAATTTTTGTTTGCCTTTTCGAAAACATTGTCCACAGTCTCGCGAGTATTCTGAATCTGCCTTCTTAATCCCTTGATTAATTCAAAGGCTTTGTCGACAGTAATGGTTTTCGACTGTAGAGCTACATTCACTCTCTCAACAGATTCTAAAACTTGATCCCAAATTAACAGAGTACATATGAATTTATAGTTTATTAGGTCCATAATTCTTTTAACTGTAGCGATTTTTTCCGCTTTATATTTGTTAGTAGTTAGGATCACAGTACACACCAGATTTGGGGTATTTGCATGTTTAAAGCTTTAACGGCTCTAGCTTTAGAGGCCCATCTAGTGTCGCCGTGTTTTTTTTTTTTAAGAAATGTTTAAATGCTTTATTTAAGTTTCCCATCTGACCGTAGAACTCGAAAAAAATACAAATATTTTCTGGATTATTCCAAAAATGTGATCATATCAGGCGTCACACTAGCAGCATGTACTCCAGACAAATTCAACGAATGCGCTGCACACGGCACGTAATCTGCGTTATCAACAATTTGTTTTATTTTAGTTTGGATTCCGTTGTATTTACCAACAGCGCCGCAGTAAGGAAAATTGCACTTTTCTAAACTCAAAATTTTACTTCATGCGCTGCGCGTACAAAGCGCTAATTCAGTGGAAAGTTATCAATTTTTACTCTTGCAATTCATGGCGCCCAACGAGGGCCAAGCGTTAAATTTGGACGCTTGCGATTTATGGTACCCAACTAGGGGTCACAGCGTTAGCCTGTGTTTTTGAACGAGTGTTTTTCACTCCTAGATTGAGCAGGAAGTAACATTTTGAACTGGTATATATACAGCGTGAACGAAAAGGTGTGGCCAAACCTTCAAGAAACATTCCGCACACATAGAGGAAAAAAATATGTTATATAGCAGGGCTATTCAACCTTTTGTCAAACGCGAGTTACTTTTGCATACCAAGTTATTTGGCGATCTACAGCTATAACCTGTAGATCGCCAAATAACTTGGTATGCAAAAGTAGCTCGCGTTTGACAAAAGGTTGAATAGCCCTGCTATATAACATATATAATAAAATCAAATAAAAAACAGTATATAACAATTTTTTTTCTTACAATTTATTGTAGATTGCTGGAATTTTAATAGCGCGAGATTTGGTTAAAATTTATTAAATAAAGCAGTATATCTCCAACTTCACAATATGGTCAGTGTTTTATACGCGTGACGCATAAAGTAAAATTTCGAGTTTAGAAAAGTCTGAGTCCAAATCCAAACGCTCAGACTTTTCTAAACTCGAAATTTTACTTCTTGCTTAGTCTGGGAGTAAAAAACACTTGCCAAAGGTAGATCTTTAAATTCTATTAATTATGCACGTAGCGTATTTAATAAATGTTACCCCTGAAACAACGATATCATTATTTCCTGGTGATTTATCGGTAAACCGGTTTAGATTCACTAATTTATTAAATCACAAGTAATTTAAAATTCCTAATAAGTGTATAAAAAATGTACAAATCAAATTAAGGCATATTTAGTAATTAATCAATAAGTTTAAAAAAAATTTAATTAATAAGAGTTCATTTTGAAGTTTAAACGAATGTTTTCCACTCCCAGACAAAGTATGAAGTAAAATTTCGAGTTTAGAAAAGCCTGAGCGTTTGGATTTCGACGTGTAGCGTCCAAATCCAAACTGAAGCTTTTCTAAACTCAAAATTTTACTTCATGCACCACGCGTACGAAACACTAATTCAGTGTGAAGTTTTTAACTTTTACTTTCGCAATTTATGGTGCCCAACAAGGGCCCAGCGTTAGCATGGCCCCACGCTGGGCGCCAAAAAACCTCAAATCTATGCAAGTATTGGACAATTTCTAGATAATTTAGAACACACTTACACTTTTCAAGATGTTGGGCAATTTGTAGATGACAAAGAATTACTTTTTTGGGACAATTTGTAAATAACAAAGAACTTACCTTAAGTTAAGGTTTAGTAGAAAGATCGTAATAATTTAAAGTAATCTTGTTTGGAAAACTATAAATAAAGCATAAATTGAAGAGTGCCATATGCAAAAGGTCGTAAGTAAATATTTTACAAGAGAAACATTAAACGTGACTGAAAGTACCATGGCACTTATGACGTGTTGATAATTAAGTCCCTATTTCTACCACTTATAGTAGCACTATCGCCCCGGCATTTATTGTACAAGTAAAGCATGACATATAGAACATATTCCGTATATAAAACGCATTACTTAAAAATTAGCACTTACGACTTTTGCATATGGCACGCTTGAATTATTAAATCATTTCTTAAAGCTCTCTGTCTGTATATTATAGGTAATATATTTTTAATAAATATTTCGACGCCATCAGCGCCTTTCCGGTAGGTGCCCCTGGGGCCGAAGCCCCCCCCCCCCCCTCCCCTACTGCGGTGCTGTTTACTGGCCATATTACTACCATTGTCGTACCCTTAGCCACGAATATCTTTAATTTTGAATGCGTCAACTTCTAATTTTGTTAAAATTTCTTTCGACAATTCCTCGTCATATTTCTCATGAGACTAAATGAAATCTATTAAACGTTCTTCGATTCTAACTTTTTGCTCGAACATTTTTACGAATCTCAATATCTGCGACATGTATTCTTGATGCGATACATTCGGAGTACAATCAAAAATCATAGAAAAGTATTTTACTGCACAAACGTCGTCTAAAATTTGTTTTTTGACCTTGGACGCAAAAATATATTTCGAATATATGTGCGCACAAAGTTCAAGATGGAATTTTGAAATCATATTCACGGCTCTTGAGAAAACTCCAGATTCAGATACTCCAATATGCTCATGAAAGTCTCTGAGAGGTGAATTATTTTCTGCGCAGAACAAAATTCTGCTAGTACACACTTTTAAATATGTCTCCTCTTTTTTGTTTCTTGATCTATAGCCTTTTGAAAAGACGCATCTGTTGTGGTCTTACTTTTTATTTCTTAGGTATAAATGAAATTGCCAATTCTTGGTTGCAGAATACTTCAAACATTAAAAGTGCGATTCTTTTCGCAATCTACAACAAGTTTGTCTTACAAAGACTATATCAAATACTTATTGAAACAACTACTTCCCGAGCTAATACCCCGACGGACATTGAATTATACAACAAGTGTTTGCTGTTACGTACAGCAACCTACTGCAAATGTAAGAATTTGGGTCAAATTATTCAGGCCATCTATAGACACGTTTCGAGATTGAACTCTCATCAGTATAGCTTTGCCATTCCCTCTAAACAATTTGACACTTTAGACTGGCGGTCACGTTATCGTTCAAACATAAGTATAAATAAATATAGTCTTTGTAAGACTAACTTGTTGTAGATTGCGAAAAGAATCGCACTTTTAATGTTTGAAGTATTCTGCAACCAAGAATTGGCAGTTTCATTTATACTTATAACAATTTGAATTTCAGAACTTGGACTAATTGTGGGCAAGGTCGTCTTTATTTTCTTTTTCTAAATTGTTTCCAGATTTAGACATACCAAGGAGTGTTAAAACGTCATTAGGTACATCATCTTCCTGTCTATTTTTGCCTGTGTCTATTTTCTTAACAAATTTCCCAATTTTTTGACTAAATATCCTTTACGCTTTTTTTAACACTTGGCTTAACACTTGGCTAGACATGTGGCTGGACACTTGGCTAAAAACTTGGCTAGAAACTTTGCTGCAGGACAGCTGGTTGGATACTTGGCTGGACACTTGGCTGGACACTTAACTGGATACTTGGCTGGACACTCGGTTGAACACTTGGCTAGACACTCGGCTGGACCCTTGGCGGGATAGCTGCCTGAACACTTGGTAGGATAGCTGGCTAGACACTTGACTGGACTTTTTCCTGGACACTTAACAGGTCAGCTGGCTGAGCACTTTAGCTGGACACTTTGCTGGACAGCTGGCTGGACACTTGACTGTACCGGGTGGGCAAATAAGCGAGGTAAGCGGCTGTATCTCAGAAACTAATGATCGTAGAGAGTTACGGTATAAATTTTTATTGGTAAAGTGGGCAAGGGAAAATGCTGGAAATTATTTTGATGTTTCCAAGATAGCTGCCAGAGGGCGTTTCCACCATCTTGAATTACATAAAGTTACGTTTCTCGCGATTTTCCCCAATGTAACAAAAAAGTATTTGCGTTTTAATTTTTTTTTTTTTTTTGTAATCTTTTGCCTTTTATACCTTTCGGTGTAAGGCATGAATTTATGTCTTTTATTGTTTTTTTATTGTGTTGCCGAGTACAATTCTCTCCATTGTTTCCTGTCTTGTGTTTTGTCCATTATTCCTTTCCACGGTATACCTTTCTTTTCTGCTCCTTCTTTAACTCCATCAATCCATGTTTTTCTTGGTCTTCCTTTATAGTTTTTTCCTGTTGTTCGAGCTTCAAATATTTTTTTGTCGTTCTCGTGTCCTCCATTCGACATATATGTCCGAACCATCTTAGTTGTCCCTCGATTATTTTTTCGTTTATATCTCCGATCTCTAAATTTTGTCTGTACGTTTCGTTCCTTATTCTGTCTTTTCTTGTTTTGTTTTCGATTTTCCTGAGGAACCTCATTTCGCTAGCATTAATTTTTGTCTGCTGATTCTTTGTTATCGTCCACGCTTCGCTGCTGTACATTATTGTTGGTCTTATGACTTTTTTTACGATTTCAGTTTTGATTTTGCTGGGTATTTCTTTATTTCCGAAGAAGGTGGATTTTGTCATATTAAATAATTTACCTGCTTTCCCTATTTTGTCCTTAATCTCATCATCTATCTTTCCATTTTTTGATATTATTGTCCCTAAATATTTATACCTATCCACTTGTTTTACTCGTTCCCCTTGTATTTGTATGTTTTGTGTTTTGTCTTGTTTCGAGATTATCATCGTTTTGGTTTTTACCGTATTTATTTTCATGTTAATTTTGTTTAGTTCGTTTGCTAGTGTGTCTATGTTATATTGGAGGTCTGTTTCCGTTTCTGCTAGAATGGCCATATCATCAGCAAACATAAGTTCCCCTATCTCTATTTTATTCATTTTCCAATGTCCTACTTTGATTGGCCGCATCTTAGTTTTTGCAATTTTTATGGCTTCGTCGAGTACGAGTGAGAATATTAGAGGGCTTAGTATGCACCCTTGTTTTACTCCTGACTCAGTGCTAAATTCCAGTGATTCTTCGTTGTTAGTCCTAACTATATTTTTATTGTCGTTGTACAAACTTTTGATTAGCGCTATTGTTGTTTTATTTATCCCTCTTTTCTTTAGAGTATTCCATATATCTTTCCTCCTTATTCTGTCAAATGCCTTTTCCAGGTCAATCAAACACATATGGATATCTCTATTTTTATTTATAAATTTTTCGCTCATCTAACCTAAAGTGGAACATTCTTTGTAAAACCAATTATTCTCTATCTTTCGAAAGAAAGTGGTGGGGGGTATTTGAATGTTGTTTTAAATAAATGCCTGTAACTTCGAAACGGCTTAATGGATTTGGATAAATTTGGTATCATCGAAAAGAGCATTTCTTGGGCATTTATGTTTCTTGTAATCATGACAGTTGTGACCTACACGGCCGCCGATAGAGGGCGTTATTCGATATTATAACCAAAATATTGGATTTTCTCAAAAAATTTAAATGCGATGATATGATTTTTTTTAGACTAGAAAATAGACAAATTACCAACCAATAAGTCTGCGAAAACCGCATCTTAATATCTACTAATAATAATAATAATCTTAATAATAAAGATATTAAGATGCGGTTTGCAAATACTTTTTTGTTACATTCATTTTAGAAAATCGCGAGAAACGTAACTTTATGTAATTCAAGATAGTGGAAACCCCCACTGGCAGCTATCTTGGAAAATTGAAAATAATTTCCAGCATTTTCCCTTGCCCACTTTAACTATACATTTTTTTACCGTAACTCTCTACGATCATTAGTTTCTAAAATGGAGCGAGGTAAGCGGCTGTTTACCTCGCTTATTTGCCCATCCGGTATAGGTAGCTGTACACTTGACTGGACATTAAATTTATTAAAATACTAAAGGCACATTATATATAACTCTATGAAAATTATTAAGCAAGCTGCGGTGTCCGAGTGGTTAAGGAGATGGACTTGAAATCCATTGGGCTCTGCCCGCACAGGTTCGAATCCTGTCCGCAGCGAGTTTTTTTTATTCTTGTTTTTGATAAACACAACTCAATTTTTTTATTAAATTATTAATATAATAAATTAATTTCTAATATAATTAGTTTGCTTCAAAAAATAAACACGCAAATAACTAGTTTTATAATTAAATCTGCAAATTGTCAAGAACACAATCTAAACTCGATGATCATTTTTTTTTCAAATAATTAATTAAAACGTAAATATTTTTTATTTTATTTTGATTTATTATTAATTCAATCGGGTTTTTTTCCGTTATATCAAAGCTAACTTATAAATAACATGTTATTCTGGTGAATAAAAAATATAGTGTGTTCTTTCATAATTTTACCTATATTAATATGATTTAAAAAATTAATATAGCTTTATCTTTATTAATTGCTTAAATCATTTTTATATAAGTAGAATTATGGAAGTACAGTTTGTGCTTGTGTTTTTACTTTTTTATTTATAAAATAATAATTGATAAAAAATTGTTCAATTATTTTCTAAATAAATTAAAGTTGTTTAATTTTTAATTATTGTACCTACATTTTCATAGTTGCTTTCTTTTTTTAAATTTTATTTAAATTCTCTTAATTCAATCCAAGTTACTATTAAATGAATTCGATAGCTAACGCCATCTACTGCCCCATAGTGGCATCGTCAATGACACGGTGCACAAAGTGCATATACAGGTCACTGTTTCGTCCACGGAGCTATACTCTATGAAACCAGAAAACAAATTTCAAAATTGAATATGAGTTCAGTATCTAGTGCCAGAATACTGAACTCAAATTTAATATCAATCTAAGTTAGTTAAAAAATAATCTCCGGGCGCCATTTTAACTCTGCGTCGAAAGAAGCCCTAGAAAATAACACTCCATTATAACCCAATTACCGAAATACCTAGAATTTCTTAAAGTACAAGCTAACAACAAAATATTCACGGCACATTATTACTCATAACACTGAATTAATTTCATCATTTTTTTTTTAAATATTCCAACAATAATGTCACTGCAGTTTTTCGTGATAACAAGTTTATCAAACAAGTACTGTGTGTGGATTGTAAAACAAAATGCGCGGAATATACAGGAGAGAAATTTAGTGTTGGTTAATTTAGGTTGTTAGTTAATATTGTTACCGGGGATTATTTTAATCTCCGGCAACAAGAATTGTAAATATTATTTACAATTCTTCCTTTATTTAAAATGAGTTCGTACCCAGCAATTAACTAATTGACCGGTCCAAAGGATTATCTCGGGCGGATTAAACCGTGCCCGGACCACTATCTACCTGGGCAGGTGTGGCGGATTGTCCCTCGGGGTTTTTCGAAATCGGCAATTAAGGGAGAGGACTAATGACCACCGTTGCAATTTGAAAGAAGAGAGATTATAAATTTCTATACTTCTTTCAAATTGCAGCTTAACGGTTGTTTGGATTTGAGGGTTCGCTGGAAGTAATTATGTTGTCTGCAATAATTACTTTCTAGCGAATTCTTTGCCAACGGTCACGTAGTCCTCAAAATCATCCCTTCTCCAAGCCATTTTTTCGTGGCATAAATACCGGGGGACGGCATCCAGGAAGCCAGTCCACTCTTGTGCTGTACAGGGGCAGCATGTGGATTCAGGAGGAACTACCATTCCTCAACTCTTCTTTCTGAGCCAGGAAGTTCTGACCGACGCCGACGCCAGACGTCCTAGCCGTCGTTCCTGCCGCCAGAAGAAGATTCCAACAACAGGAAACAACCGACGCCGACGTTAGCCGTCCCTGCCGTCGTTCCTGTTCTTGGACCAGGACGCCGAGAATCCGATTGCCAGCGCAGTCGCCCCGACGCCACAACGACGCTCCAGTGCAGCGTTCGTTGCTTCCGCCCGGATCCAGGCCAGGCCAGCAACCCACCGACGCCAGAAAACTTTGCCCGACGCCAACGCCAGCCGTTTTGCCGTCGTTCCTGACGTCCCGCACTACGAGCGTAGTGTTTGTTGCTGCCGCCGGATCCAGCCAGATGCACCACCCCACCGACACCGTCTCACACCGAGACGCCGTCTTGGTATTTGGACGCCTCCTCCATCTGGAAGCCACCACTAGCCAGACGCCACCGCTGGGCTAGTAGAAATCCCGATCGCGACGCCGACGCCACACCAAGTCTGCTCTGTAACTCGTGCACTGTGGTTCTCTTGTTCTTATTCTGTTTGTTGTTTTAATGTTTTTTTTTATTTGTTTTATTTTGTTTTAAAATAAATAATTTAAAACAGCATACGTGTTTCAAAAGTTAGTTGCTCATCTCTCTCTAACTCAACCAACCTGAGCTAGTTGGTAATCAGCGTGGGGTACCTTCCCGCCCGTTGATAAATGGCGCCCAACCTAGTGGCCGTGTTAAGCCCACACCTTGAGAGAGCAACTAACTTGTTGAAGGATTGAAACACAAAAAGAACAGGAACACAGTCGTACGGGGCCGACAACCGACCAACAATCAATCATGGCCACCAGATTATCGTTGGAAGAACATCGTCACGTCAAATTTTATTTTGAATTCTTCGACAAAACCTTCAAAACCTACGCGAAATGGACGGACAGGATGAAGGTGGATTACGCCCTCAGCGCACTCGAAGGACCAATAGTCGACAGGTGTAGGAGCACGTTGAAGAACCGGTACACAACGTGGGAAACTCTTCGCCCAGTACTGTTTTGCCTCTTCGCGTACAGAAAGGAAGTTTATTACGTTGCACCAAGAATACTTTGGCAACGGGTGAACTACGCGAAGATTTGCACCGAAGATGGCGACTGGGAAGAAGTAGAAGAGCTAACGCTCGAGAAGCTCCCCGTTGTGTACCCGTGCAACGCAACCCAGGAACGTGTGTTGGAGGAACCAGCCTGGGAAGAAGCTCCCGGAATTCCCACGGATGCTTGGAAATCCGAATTCATCACCGTCGACCCTAACACCTACGAGTTACCGGAGCAGTCCACCGTTTCTCGGCCCAACATCGCTAAAGGAACTCGCGAGAAATTAGTGTCCTGCGCCTCGATAAAACCGGGTGATGCCTTGCTCGAAACTCGCCAGCCAGTCCAGCTAGTTTCAAAGCCTCGACGAAAGCCACCCTGGCAAGTAGAGGACCCCAAGCCAAACAAAGTACACGGAACCCAGCACGAATACGGACAGGAAACCCGAAATATCCATGGCCGCCGACCTGAACTCCACCGCCTTTCGAGACGACCCCGGAAACCGCCCTGGAGAGCGAAATATCCCCAGCATATGAAACCCGGATTTCACTGCCTCTCGAGACGACCCCGGAAACTGCCCTGGAGAATAAAAACTCCCCAGGACAGGAAAACCGGACTTCGCCGCATCCCAACGCAGCCGCCCCGAGAGCCGACCTGGAAGCCTCCCTGGAAGCTGCCCTGGAGGACAAAATCTCCCCAGAAAAGGAAACCCGGACGTTGCAGCTTTCCAACTCGTCCCTGGAAACCACCCTGGAGTACGAAACCCCTCCAGGCAAAGGCAGAAGGATTTCACCGCCACTCACGACCGCAAAGAAAACCTCCTTGGACTTGCTAGTGAACGGACACTTTATGTGCATTTACCCCGCGAAAAGACGCTCAATTTAGTTTAGTTAAGTGAAAATATAGTATAGTGTAATTTTAATAAACAGTGCCACCCATGGACGCTTAGTGCGCGAACACAGGACTACAGCAGCCACCACCTGGACCTCCAGGAAAGCAGCATCGCCGTTTCTTGCTGGGTAGAACTCATTTTACGGGGCCGTTTGTTACCGGGGATTATTTTAATCTCCGGCAACAAGAATTGTAAATATTATTTACAATTCTTCCTTTATTTAAAATGAGTTCGTACCCAGCAATTAACTAATTGACCGGTCCAAAGGATTATCTCGGGCGGTTTAAACCGTGCCCGGGCCACTATCTACCTGGCAGGTGTGGCGGATTGTCCCTCGGGGTTTTTCGAAATCGGCAATTAAGGGAGAGGACTAATGACCACCGTTGCAATTTGAAAGAAGAGAGATTATAAATTTCTATACTTCTTTCAAATTGCAGCTTAACGGTTGTTTGGATTTGAGGGTTCGCTGGAAGTAATTATGTTGTCTGCAATAATTACTTTCTAGCGAATTCTTTGCCAACGGTCACGTAGTCCTCAAAATCATCCCTTCTCCAAGCCATTTTTCGTGGCATAAATACCGGGGGACGGCATCCAGGAAACCAGTCCACTCTTGTGCTGTACAGGGGCAGCATGTGGATTCAGGAGGAACTACCATTCCTCAACTCTTCTTTCTGAGCCAGGAAGTTCTGACCGCCTCGACGCCACAACGACGCTCCAGTGCAGCGTTCGTTGCTTCCGCCTGGATCCAGGCCAGGCCAGCAACCCACCGACGCCAGGAAACTTTGCCCGACGCCAACGCCAGCCGTTTCGCCGTCGTTCCTGACGTCCCGCACTACGAGCGTAGTGTTTGTTGCTGCCTCCGGATCCAGCCAGATGCATCACCCCACCGACACCGTCTCACACCGAGACGCCGTCTTGGTATTTGGACGCCTCCTCCATCCGGAAGCCACCACTAGCCAGACGCCACCGCTGGGCTAGTAGAAATCCCGATCGCGACGCCGACGCCACACCAAGTCTGCTCTGTAACTCGTGCACTGTGGTTCTCTTGTTCTTATTCTGTTTGTTGTTTTAATGTTTTTTTTTTATTTGTTTTATTTTGTTTTAAAATAAATAATTTAAAACAGCATACGTGTTTCAAAAGTTAGTTGCTCATCTCTCTCTAACTCAACCAACCTGAGCTAGTTGGTAATCAGCGTGGGGTACCTTCCCGCCCGTTGATAATATATCCTACCTAAAGTTAATTTAAAGAAGAACGGATTTTAAACCACTGCACCAGTGTCACTCTAAGTACCAGAGCTGGGACGAATCCTCGTAAAAAGGATTCGAATCACGAATCCGAATCACCTAATATGATTCGAATCACGAATACTCGAATAACGGATTCGTAAGAGATGAATATGATTCGAATCAAAGATTCGAATCCTGTTTCTTTTCAAATCACGAATACAAATCCTTTAAGAATAAATTTGATTTTATTATTTTTTTGCAACCATTAATATATAAATATTGTTACAAGTTGTTTTCGCAAAATATTCAAAACCTAATTATTCATTATTAACACTGAACATCGTTGATAACAGACTAAATATCTGATTCCCTGTTACTCTGATTAAAGATGTATTTGTGTGTTTTTGAACTTCACTTCAAATCAGTGTTTTATACGCGTGGCGCATGAAGTAAAATTTCGAGTTTAGAAAAGCCCGAAAATTTGTCTCGGGTCGCTGCGCGACCCTCGACAAATTTTCACGGGGCTTTTCTAAACTCGAAATTTTACTTCATGCTTAGCCTGGGAGTAGAAACACCCGTTTAAAACTTCAAATTGAACTCTATTATAAAATCGACGAATGCCTGAAAATTACGTAAATAACAAATTCACTGAATATCATTAAAACCGGGAAAGTTAGAGAAAAGTCATGAAATTATATTTAAATTGACCAAAACACTCACAAAAAATATATCCATATGATATAAATAAATAAATTTGTCAAAATCAGCAGGCAAATTACAAAACACTTAAAAATTTATAAAATTAACTTAAATATTGACATAAACAATGAAAACAATTAACCAAAATGGGGGTTTCCCACAGAAGAAAGTTATATTAAAAGATCAGGGAAAAAAATCTTGAATCAGGGAAATGCCGGAAAAATTCAACATTTCAGTTTGTGGTTACCATGCAGAGCTGGGATGAATCCTCAAACACAGGATTCGAATCACGAATCCGAATCACCTAATATGATTCGAATCGCGAATACTCGAATAAAGGATTCGTAAGTGAAAAATATGATTCGAATCAAAGATTCGAATCCTCACTTTTGAATCACGGATACAAATCCGTTAAAAATAAATTTGAATCTATTATTTGCAACCAGTAATATTTTATTCCATCAGTTTCTATTAACAAAAATGTACATTTACCGACTAAATATCTGATTATATAATGATTTTAATTAATGATGATATATGTGTTATTAAACTTCATTTTAAATCTGTGTTTTATACGCGTGGCGCATGAAGTAAAATTTCGAGTTTAGAAAAGCCCCGTGAAAATTTGTCTCGGGTCGCTGCGCGACCCGAGACAAATTTTCTACGCGGGGCTTTTCTAAACTCGAAATTTTACTTCATGCTTAGTCTAGGAGTGGACAACACTCGTTCTTAGAAGTTTCAAATTAAAGGATCACTCTAGATTACTAAGTTTATTACCATTTTACAAAGGCTACAGCTCGAAGGACCAATCATGGTCTTCGGAGACCGAAGGACTACAGGGAATCGAAGTTTATTTACAAGAAAACAACGAATAAATTAAGATTTACAGCATGGATAGGAAAGAAAACATCAAATTTTGAAAAAATATCGAAGTTGGGTTGATTTTCAGTGCGTTTTTAACTTCACTTTAAATCAGTGTGTTATACGCGTGGCGCATGAAGTAAAATTTCGAGTTTAGAAAAGCCCCGTGAAAATTTGTCTCGGGTCGCTGCGCGACCCTCGACAAATTTTCTACGCGGGGCTTTTCTAAACTCGAAATTTTACTTCATGCTTAGTCTGGGAGTGGACCGTCAAGATTTTCTAAATGTCGAGATTTTCGATATTTCTAGATTTATGTCGATTTATTCACAGTTTGTTATTGTATTAAATGCAACTTTAATATTAAATAAAAACGGTTTTTTTTTAGGAATAGAATATTTACCCATTAAGAGCCGACCAAATTATAAAGTTAACTCTAAAAGTTAATTTTAGATAAAATTTTGAATCTTTTTCTATGATTTCAATGAATGATTTATTATATTACATACGTCGATTTTTAAAAAAGTTAAATTTAAAATTCAAACGAGTGTTGTCCACTCCCAGACTAAGCATGAAGTAAAATTTCGAGTTTAGAAAAGCCCCGGGTAGAAAATTTGTCTCGGGTCGCGCAGCGACCCGAGACAAATTTTCGCGGGGCTGTTCTAAACTCGAAATTTTACTTCATGCGCCACGCGTATAAAACACTGATTTAAAGTGAAGTTAAAAATGTACTGAAAACCAACCCAACTTCGATATTTTTTCAAAATTAGATGTTTTCTTTCCTATCCATGCTGTAAACCTTCAGATATTCGTTGTTTTCTTGTAAAAAAACTTCCATTCCCTGCAGTCCTTCGGTCTCCGAAGACCATGGCTGGTCCTTCGAGCTGTAGCCTTTGTAAAATGGTAAATAGTAATCTAGAGTGATCCTTCAATTTGAAACTTCTAAGAACCAGTGTTGTCCACTCCCAGACTAAGCATGAAGTAAAATTTCGAGTTTAGAAAAGCCCCGCGTAGAAAATTTGTCGAGGGTCGCGCAGCGACCCGAGACAAATTTTCACGGGGCTTTTCTAAACTCGAAATTTTACTTCATGCGCCACGCGTATAGAACACTGATTTCAAGTGAAGTTAAAAATATACTATTAACGTTGGATATTTTTCATGGTTAAGTAACCAAATATCCATTCACAAATATTTGAATTATTCGAAAATTTAAATATTTATATTAGAATATTTAACTATTTGAATTAATCGAATTCGAATCCCAGCCTGAATAGCGATGATTCGAATTATTTAGGAGGATTTGAATCCGTGTATGAGGATTCGAATGCTTTTATAAGGATTCGATTTCTTTTATAAGGATTCGAATCCTTTTATAAGAATTCGAATCCTTTTATAAGGATTCGAATCCTTTTATAAGAATTCGAATCCTTTTATAAGGATTCGAATCCTTTTATAAGAATTCGAATCCTTTTATAAGGATTCGAATCATCCACGTTTGGATTCGAATACGAATCCTTTTAAAAAAATGTAACGAATCCGGATCACAAATCCGTTTTCACTAAAGTATTCGAATACCTCTGTGAAATCCTCTAAAAGGATTCGAATCCGGGAATCGAATCCTGCCCAGCTCTGTTACCATGTCAGTTTTACTTCAAATAACATTAAACAAAATTTTGAAAACTAGATTGGTTTCTTCAAAAACATGTTCAGTCATTTTTAGAAAAGCCCCGTGAACATTTTTCGAGGGTCGCGCAGCGACCCGAGACAAATTTAACGCGTATAAAACAGTGATTTAACGAGAAATATAAAAACACACATAAGACATTTTTCAAGTTAATCCTCACAATTTATTCGAATTATTTTTGACGATTCAAAACCATCATTTTATAAATATTCAAATCCTTTTATAAGGATTCGAATCACCCACATTTGGATTCGAATACGAATCCTCCTAAAAAATGTAACGAATCCGGATCATGAATCCAGTTGAACTAAAGTATTCGAATGCCTTTTTTGAATCCTCTAAAAAAGTTCGAATCCAGGATTCGAATCCTGAATGATTCGAATCCTGCCCAACTCTGCTAAGTACAAAGTAGTCAGATTTGGAAGTTACTATAGGAAATCTCGGTTAGTAGAAAAGATAAAAATAAACAGATGGTGCATCCTCAATCTCTATTTTAGAATAAACTCAATGGTGAAAACAAAAATCGGCCATCATCTTTTGTTTTTGACTTATAGCCAAAAACTCATTATTTTCCATTTTCGATTTTTGGAAATATCTCGGTTATTCCGTATTTTTTGAAAATAAACTCAATGGCGAAATCAAAAATTGGCCATCGTCTTTTGTTTTCGAGTTAGAGTCAAAATCTCATTATTTTCCATTTTCGATTTTTATTAATATCTGTTATTTATTATTTTTTTAAATCAGAGTTACATGTTCTTCAGGTATATTTTTGAAGAGATAAACAAGGTATTAATATCTTCATTACTAAACAAAATACAACACATAGTTGTGTTTTTTAAATAGAAGTCATAGTTGGCTTTGGCCTTGATAAATATGTTGTTTATTTCTTAATAGAAATCAATGGATATTTATTTCATTGTAAAGAGAAAGGTATGCCACTAACGATGGAAAACGATATCAGCCAAATGGCCGCCACGACTACGGTTGCCGCACCATATCCTTTTCATGAAATTATCCATGATCAATTCGCACATTTGCGGCTGTATGTCCTCGATAACTTCACGCATTCCATCTTTAAGGTCTTGAATCGATTGTGGAGCATTGGCATAGACCTTATCTTTCACGTGGCTCCAAAGAGAAAAGTCTAAAGGTGTCAAGTCACAAGATCTCGGGGGCCAATTGTGATCACCTTTTCGCGAACTAACGGCCAGGAACATTTTCTTGCAAAGTTGCGATTGTTTTGTTGCTTGTGTGGCACGTAGCGCCGTCTTGTTAGAAATAAACGTCGTCCACGTCACTATCTTCCAATTCCGGCCATAAAAAATCATTAATCATGGCTCGATACCGCACTCCATTCACCGTAACAGTTGCACCAGCCTCATTTGCGAATAAGTACGGACCAATCACACCGCCAGCCCAAAAACCGCACCAAACAGTGACACGTTGAGGATGGAGAGGCTTTTCAATAAGCAATCTTTGATTTTCCGAGCTCCAAATACGGCAATTCTGCTTATTCACGTAGCCTCCCAGGTGAAAATGGGCCTCATCACTGAAGATGATTTTTCGATGAAAATCCGGATCATTTTAATGCATTTCAAGGAGCCAATCAGCAAAGATACGACATTGCTGGTGATCGACCGACTTGAGTTCTTGTGTTAACTGAACTTTAAAAGCCTTCAATCCTAAGTCTTTATGCAAAATACGGTGTAATGTCGTTTTTGGAATGTCTTATTCCAAAGATCGACGAGGAATCGACAAACCTGGGTTTTCATTAACACTATTGGCTACAGCAGCAATATTCTTAATTAATCTTGAGCGACGCACACGGTTTCAATTCTTCACATCACTAAGTTGTTCCAACAGCTCAAATTTTTTAACCAGCTTTACTATTGCTGGCCGAGAAGGTGCTTCACGACGGCCCAAAAGTGCTTTAGTTTGGCAAACTGTGACTGCAAAATGTTCACCATTTCTGTAGTGAATTTTAATAATTTCAATGCGTTGTTGAAGCGTGTATCGTTGCATTTTTACTAATGGCATAGTTTTTACTTGTTAAGTGTCAAAAGATGACAGCTCCAAAGTGACAGCTGCCCAGATAGCGGGCTATTCAAAATGAAACCTCTTATTGGAAAACTCTTTAGAATGATTGGTTAAATTAATTGCAATTTTTATATTACCTTGGAAACATATTTAAATCGCTGTGCAGAATAAAGACAGCCCCCCAATAAATCGATTTTTCGTAGATTAAAAGAAAACACACCAATGGATCATTGAAAAGCATTGCCATAATATTTAAATTACAATTGCTGCCAATTATTCAAAATGCATATGATGTATCAATCAGTCAAGTTGTGCAATAGTGGTGGTAATGTGATTATATAACAATCCAAGATTTGACTTTAAACAAAATAGGTCGACTATGACTATTAAGAGACTACATCATTGGAAAGAGAGAAAAAATAGCTATTTATGAAGGCCAGAGCCAACTATGATTTCTATTTAGAAAAAAACTAACTTTCTGTGGTATCTTGTTTGGTAATGAAGATATTCAAATTTTGTTAATCCCATTCGATTCTCCTCAAACAAGAACCTGAAGAACATGTAACTCTTATTTTAACAAAATAATAAACAACTAAGACAAGACCGCAGCCATGGTAAAAATATTGGTTTTGCTTTTACAGGACCGCTTTTACAGACAGAAATTTTACATTTAGTGGTTGAACCCCCATATCCTCCCCCCCCCCCTTGACTACGGCCTTGGTGGCGCTGAAGTAAAATTTGGAGCTTAGAAAAACCTGCATTTTTAGTATTGCGTATAACTGTGTATTATTTTTTTTAGATTTAACCGGCTAAGTTTTAGGTTTTTTGTATTCTATTAATGTTCTGCTAAAACTCATTTGTCAAAAGTCGAAAAGTGGCAAATTTGACGAATTTAATCAACACATCCAAAATGTCGATATCGACACGGTTTATATAGATTCATCGAAAATATTGAATTCGGTACATCGAAAGGTGTCAAATTTGACGTGTTTAATCTTGGTACATTGGGAATATCCTAATTTAATCTCGATATAACTACAAATTTCAATATTGACATGTTTTATATCGACAAAAACATAAAATCGAGCGGAGTGTATTTTAAACATGACAATATTTGAGTGTTTTGTACGCGTGGCACATGAAGTAAAATTTCGAGTTTAGAATAGCCCTAAAAAAATTTATCTCGGGTCGCGCAGCGACCCGAGATAAATTTTCACGCGGGCTTTTCTAAACTCGAAATTTTACTTCATGCTTAACCTGGGAGTGAAAGACACTCGTTCGGAAATGATAAATGTCAATGTCGAACGTCACACGTGTCAATGTCGATTGAATAATGGTTAATGAAATGTCACGTGCCTCAAATTTTCATGATATTTTCAATATTCGAGATTTTCGACGATTGTAATAATGTTCATCATATGTTTGATATTTAAAGATTTTTGCCCATTTATAAAATGTTCATCAGATTTTCAACAAATCGAGGTTTTTGACGATTTTGAAAATTTTTATCAGATCAGAACATTTCGAGATTTTCATCAGATTTTCGATATTTTCATCAATTTATGAAATTTTATGAGATTTTCAATGTATCGAGATTTTTGACGATTTTTAAAATTTTTGGAATTTTATATTTTTAATGGATTTTTACCATCTCATAAAATTTTATAAATTGACAAAAATATCGAAATATCGAAAATCTGATGAAAATCTCGAAATGTTGAAAATCTGATATAAATTTTTGCTTTTACGTAGAAAAATTTAACATTTTGAAAATTTAGCTCCCGCATTTAGCCCCTTGGCTACGGCCTTGAACTGAGATATTATTAAAAATCGAAAATGGAAAATAATGAGATTTTGGCAGAAATTTGGAAACAAAATATGTTGGTCGATTATTGTTTCCATCACTGAGTTTATTTCTAGACCACCCTGTACGTTATTAGAAAAATATAATTTATATTAATTTACATATTTATATTTAAATTATTTAATTTACATAAACATGGAATTATAGTTCAAATTCTTAGGAGAAGAAGTTTAAACATTCCAGAGATAAAAGATAACACTTAAAATGGAAGTGTTAATTATTAAATTTCAGGGTGTGATATGTATAACTAACTTAAATTGTGTATTATTCTATCGTCGATCATATGTCAGGATGGCCGAGCGGTCTAAGGCGCCAGACTCAAGGTCACCCTTGCCTGCAATGCAGGTTTGAGCGTTCTGGTCCTCTCTGAGGGCGTGGGTTCGAATCCCACTTCTGACATTCTTTTTTTTATCAATAACAATAATTAAAACATTAATAAAATTAAATGTTTTGATTTAGTTTGTTCAAGACAATTTGTAATTAATAATTTTATATTATAAAATATATGAATTTTATTTTACTTCATGTTAAAATTATTTTTATTTACCATTCCCATTTTTAATATTTAAACTGGTAATAACTTAATTTTTTTAAACATATTTTCAAAACTAAATGGCTTGCGACAAATCAAATTTATTCAATAAGGATGAAAACGCATAAATATTATTTCGTTATTTATTAAAATATATCATTAATAAAAATATTAAAAGCTTGATTTTTTTTCTCAACTTGTGCTTAATAAAATATAGTAGTGTAACGGAAGAAAGGTGTCACTGTCATTACGCTTCTTATTCAAGTGAGAGATACATTACAATAGTAAGATAAGCAACTTACCTTCTGGGCCAGTTTAAAATCAATGTGCCTAGCAGGGGTTTGCGTTCCTTCGACCTCTTCAACGTACCATTTTATCGTACCAATTATGGTAGAAACTATGGTATGGCTAGAGTTGCCGCGCACTGCAACTCGGCGAAAATAGACTTTGCTACCACAAGCAAAAAGAATCTTAAGTCCATGCTCCGTGAGACAAATTAGATTTTTATTTTTGTTCACATTTTAATCTGTTTTGTTTGTTTTATTTGTATATTGTTTGTGATTTATATTTTAACCTTATTTATTACTTTTAGCATAGTGATGAACATTTTGATTTTAATCTGTTGTGTATAATGTTTGTGATTTTATATATTTTAACTTAATTTTTACTTTTAACTTATTATAGACTAAGCATTATGTATTTATTTTAAATGGATATCCGTAAATAAACAATAAACAATAAACAACATTATAAAAATAATCATTTTCACTATTGAAAAAATATGAAACTGAAAAATCAACAGCAGTTTTTTATACAAAAAAAAAACATTTTTTAAAAACCTAATTATTTATTGTAAACACTAAACATCGTTGATAACAAATTAAATAACAATTTAATTCAGATTTATACAAATAAAAGATGTGTTTTTCAAATTCACTTTAAATCAGTGTTTTGTACGCGTGGCGCATGAAGTAAAATTTCGAGTTTAGAAACCTAACCAGGGTCTGGGAGTGGAAAACACTCGTTAGAAGTTTCAAGTCATATTAAATCAAGAAAATCATTTCTTTTAACGAAATGTACCTTTGAAGGTTTTTTTAATGAATTGACAATCAAACAACAAAAAAGTTAACGAAAAAACTTGTTTCTGGCAGATAAAAGATGCTTATGTTGATATTTCTGTTTGTAAAAATGTCTGTGAATTTTATAAGATTTTTTAAAAAGTAAAAATATTCATCTAAAAAAATAATATTCTTATGTGAAAAAAAAGGTGCAGAATTTTTTTTTAATTCTGTATATTTAAAATAATTAGTTCGTTTCACTAGTTTATATTTTCTCCGACTAGTTTCGACCATTGGGCATTTTCAAGTGTTTTAAATATCCAGAATTATTTCAAAAAAATGTTTCACCACAGGTTAAGTGAGAAAATAATAAAATTTGTTTTTGTTGAATAAAGTTAATTAAATTTATTATGATTATGTTTATAAGAATGTGTATGAATTATCTAAGATGATTTTTTAAATTAAAATGTTCTTTAACCGTTTCAGCTCTGGAATTTTTCTGGTGTCCAAAAAAATGTTTTGTACACTGCATATTATTTATTACTATCTCAGATATACAGAGTGTTTTTCTTTTAAGTATATATATCACAATATACTGTATACGCTGTAAATCTTGAGATATTCGTTGTTTTTTAGAAATATTTCAAATTGCACTTTCAAACGAGTGTATTCCACTCCCAGATTAAGTATGAAGTAAAATTTCGAGTTTAGGGAAGTCTTCGCGAGAAACCTTGCGCGAAGCGACTAAACCAAATTTTCAGGCTTTTCTAAACTCGAAATTTTACTTCATGCGCCAGGCGAACTAATCATTGATGTGATGTAATGTACAGAATACACGTTTTTGGCATGCTGCTTTAGTAGAATATTTTGAACTTCACCTAAAATCAGTGTTTTTTACGCGTGGCGCATGAAGTAAAACTTCGAGTTTAGAAAAGCCTGAAAATTTGGTTTGGTCGCGTAGCGCTACGCGCTACACGACCAAATCACATTTTCAGGCTTTTCTAAACTCGAAGTATTACCCCATGCTTAATCTGTGTCAATATTGTGAACATATTTCAGTGTTTTCCGTGTTTAATACTCTTCGCTTCGCGAACAAACAACATTTTTAGGCTTTTCTAAACTCAAAATTTTACTTCATACTTAGTCTGGGAGTGGAAAACACTGGTTTAAAGCTTCAAATAGAACTCTTTTCATTTTTAGATCAAAAAAATAAAATGCAATAATAATAATAAATTATTTTCACCTTTAAAATTGTATACAACAACATAAGATAAAACAGTAAAATAAATAACTAAATTAAGTCTTATTAAGTCTAATTATACAGTATAAAATTAACTAAAGTAACTTAATATTGTGTTATTATTAAGTAATAAATTATAAGTAATATTATCACTTTTACTTCTGACTTGTGTAAAACCTATTTATTTTTTTTGATACTTCGAAGTCCTTTCATTTCGTTTTATCTATTGCTTCGAATAAAATTTGTTTCAGTTTCGTAGTTTAGTTATTTTCTTGAGAATTTAGAATATTAATTTTACCATTTTACAGAGTATTTTGAAATATACCACTAAAAAAACAATATATAATACTATTATACTACCACATTTTCACTCTGCAGGATCTATTCTTTTTCTCGCAAATAGTAGAAGACTGCAAATATTACAAAATAAAGGCATGCGAATTATTTTAAATTGCAAAGATTTGCAAACATAAGAACGATGTTAGAAAATCTGGAGTGGATCAATATTAAAAATGTTGTCAAACTTAAAGCATTATTTGTTTTTTCAAAAGTATGCACTGGGAAGATGCTTAAATATTTTCATAAGAGTATCATTTACCAATGCAAACATCTATATGTACAACACAAGAGGCAGAGAATATTTCTTTCTCTCTTTCAAAAATACAATAGCGGGGCAGAATTTACTTTTCTTTAAATCTGCTCAAGAATATAACAAGCTCTCGGTAGCACTAAAAGAAGAACAACATTTTAATATGTTAAAATCTAAGTTGTTAGATTACTTAAGAACCTGCAGGAATAATAGCAGTGTATATAAATAAATACACATATTTTATTAAGTTTCTTGCTTTACGTTTAGAATTTGACTTACTTAAACAATACTTAAAATGTTTGCAATTAGTAAAATATATAACTGCATTTTCTTCCATTTCGTTTTGATTATTTCAAATTTCTGCAATTTTCTTTTATCGTGTTTGCATGTATAAAATGTGTTTGTAAAGGTTTTTCGTTTTCCACAATGTTTCTTCGAGAATTAATTAGGTTAAAAATACAATTACAAAATAATACTTTTATTGATATTTGTTCAAATCCATAACAAATTTCAACAAAAGTCTGTTAATTGTATATTGTGTATGATTATTTTTGTTGATGTTTGTTAAAATACATAACAAATATTAAAAAAGTTTGGTTATTGTATATTATATATTGTTATTTTTCATATTATGTAAGATGCTAAAATCGTTCCAAAATGAAATTATATTTAATAGTTTCTTTCTGAAACAGAAAATTAAAATTAGTGAAAATATTATCATTTTTTGTTTCTAGCTAAAATTATAACTATTAATATGTATGAACGTTTCAACTTTAACAATAATTAGAAAAAATATGCAAATTTAAAATGCGTTACATGAAATTTAAAAACAATTCGTATATTTGCAGTAAATGTTTGTTAAGTATGCATTCATTATTTTGACGTAAACGCTGTAAATTCTTAGGAATTCGCTGTTTTATTAAAAACGTTCAATTTGAAGCTTCTGTTTCCACTCCCTGATTAAGCATGAAGTAAAATTTCGAGTTTAGAAAAGCCTGAAAATTTGGTTTGGTCGCGTAGCGCGAAGCGCGGAGCGACCAAACCAAATTTTCAGGCTTTTCTAAACTCGAAATTTTACTTCATGCGCCACGCGTATTAAACACTGATTTTAAGTGAAGTTTATAATATACTTCTAAATCAGTATGCTATAGCAGTATATTTCGAACTTCACTTAAAATCAGTGTTTTATGCTCTAATTCAGTGGTCTCCAAACTACGGCCCGCGGGCCAAATCCGGCCCGCGACTTGCATGAATCCGACCCGCGATTGTTTGTAATTTTTTTTGTAAATGTCATATTTTGAAATATTGTAACAATTGTTCCTTAAAGTTTTCATAATTTTATAAAATTAATCGGATCTTGGCCGACTTTATTATGTAGAATTGTATTTGTGGCCCGCGAAGAAGATAGTTTGGAGACCCAGGCTCTAATTGATATATATGCTGTAAATTGATATGTAAAAGGTGACAAAATTAGATTTGGACATTTTTGGTAAATGGTAAATTTAAATCAGCATTTAAAAAGATCAAAATTGGCCTTAAAATAAGTAAGTAAAGTTTATTGGTGTGCAAAACTATTCTGCATTTTAATAGTTTTGCACAAGTCAAAGCAGGAACAGAAAATTTGCAATTACATAAAAATGTTAAGTTTTATCAGAAATACAATATAATATATAATTTAAATTTCATGTTTGCCTTAAGTTATTCCTAATTTTTTTTTGTATTTTATTTATTATAGCATAACCAACTTTTCAGGCTTTCCTAAACTCGAAATTTTACTTCATGCGCCACGCGTATTAAACACTGATTTAAAGTGAAGTTTAAAATACATTTCTGAATCAGTATGCTAAAGCGGTATATTTCGAACTTCATTTAAAATCAGTGTTCTATACGCGTGGCGCATGAAGTAAAATTTCGAGTTTATAAAAGCCTGAAAATTTGGTTTGGTCGCTCCGCGCTTCGCGCTACGCGACCAAACCAAATTTTCAGGCTTTTCTAAACTCGAAATTTTACTTCATGCTTAATCCGGGAGTGAAAACACTCGTCAGAAGCTTCAAAGTGAACTTAGTAAAAAGAAACCTAAAAATTTACAGTATAAATATAAAGATACCGTGCGATCATTTAAATTGTCATTTAGAGTAGGCGGCATTTTTTGTGCGGTTGTCCAGAATGCTAATTGAATGATGGAATACATTTGAGGTTATAGTAAACTATGTGTCAACAGTCAGTAGTGCCATTCTAATTCAAAATTCAAAGCCTACTCTGAATCATGTTTTAAATCTCTCTCCAGATGCATGCGCATTTTAAACTCACTGTCTCTTGATCCTAATTTTCATTTGTTCTCAAAATCCCATTCTCAATTTATGTCAAAACTAAAGCAAGTACATTTCTGATTTTTATTACTTTTACTTGCATTTTATCTTACGCCAATATTTAGAATTAGTCTCTGTTGCTTTAATAGCAGTATAATTTGTTAATTGTTATTTATAATGTTTATATCCTGATGTAAAAAGGTTGATTGCCGTTAATAAAAGGAATTTGAATTTGAATTTGAATTATCGCACGGTATGTATACTTAAAAAAAATCCCCTGCATTAAATAATACAAGACTCAAAGCATTTCTCGAGAGTTGCAAAAGAAAATCACAATAAATTCCGTTGGCAATTCAAACAAGAAAATGTTTTATTGCTAAGCAGAAAAAGAACTTTTGTAATTTCAAACAATCTGATCGAATCTTGGAAGCAAACAATGACCTAAATTAAAACAATTAACACAGCATTTTTCATAAAAATTCCATATTATAAACGCAATCCAGTTGATTTCAGCAAAAAAATTAAACGCTTGTGAGGATTTATTGCCACACACACACACTCAACTCGTCATTGCATTTTAAACGCGCCATTAAATAAAACACTCGTTACCGGTGCAATTAGTGAAGTAGTGAAGAGTAGCCATCCATTTATTTTTATTTACTTTGCCTGAAACAATTTAAAAAAAATACGGAATGACAAATTAATTTAAATGAAAAGTGAGGGATATTCATTTATTTATTTTTATTTACTTTTCCTGAAATAATAAAAGAAAAATTCGTATGGAATAACAATTAAATTCAAAAAAAGTTAAGGATATTTTTTCATTTATTTGTATTCGCTTTGCCTGAACCAATAATATAAAAAATACATATGAAATGACAAATTAAATTAGCTTTGCCTGGACCAATAAAATAAAAAAATACGTATGAACTGACAAATTAAATTAGGAAAAAGAGTGCATTTATTTGTATTTACTTTGTCTGAAATAAAACGCAATGACAAATTAATTTAGATCAAAAATATATAGATAAGGGGTAAAAATGGTGTTGGTAACAGTGCTGATTTTTTTCCTCGTGTGTGGAGGCCGGGCGATTTCAGGGGAGCAGGGTGAAGGGGTGAGGGAGAAAGTCCACCCCTGGGACGGTTCAAATATTGGAAATCAAGGTAAGGTTGTATTTCGTTTTATCTCTTCGTATGTGCGATGGTGTGTGTGTGTGTGTGTGTGTAAGCAATCAATATGTAAACTCTCATGTTTCATTCGAATGAGGAAAAATGTGTCTCATCTGCAAAAAATCGTACCTATCTACAGGGAGTTTTTTCTTTTAAGAATACATATCCCAATTATGACCCGTAAATTTTCATTTATTCGTTGTTTTTTTTTTACAAGAGTTCAATTTGAAGCTTTAAACGAGTGTTTTCCACTCCTAGACTAAGCATGAAGTAAAATTTCGATTTTAGAAAAGCCTGAAAATTTGGTTTGGTCGCGTAGCGCTGCGCGATCAAACCAAATTTTCAGGCTTTTCTAAACTCGAAATTTTACTTCATGCGCCACGCGTATTAAACACTGATTTCGAGTGAAGTTCACTTGTTCACAATATTTCAGTGTTTTTCGTGTTTAAGACGCGTGGCGCATGAAGTAAAATTTCGAGTTTAGAAAAGCCTGAAAATTTGCTTTGGTCGCGTAGCGCTACGCAACCAATCCAAATTTTCAGGCTTTTCTAAACTCGAAATTTTACTTCATGCGCCACGCGTCTTAAACACTGAAAACACTAAAATATTGTAAACAAGTGAACTTCACTTTAAATCAGTGTTTAATACGCGTGGCGCATGAAGTAAAATTTCGAGTTTAGAAAAGCCTGAAAATTTGGTTTGGTCGCGTAGCGCTACGCGCTACGCGACCAAACCAAATTTTCAGGCTTTTCTAAACTCGAAATTTTACTTCATGCTTAGTCTGGGAGTGGAAAACACTCGTTTAAAGCTTCGAATTGAACTCTTTTAAAAAAAGTGTATGCATATGTATACTTAAAATAAAATTCCCTGTGTGTATACTTATAAAAAAATAAACCCAGTATTATATAAAAGAAGATTAAGATAACTTTAAATTCTCGTTCTAACAAATGTCTATAAACTGTCGGCATCTCGGTTGCTTTGAAAAACAAATTTCTTATCTTAGATAAAGCCATACGATTCGGGGAACCTCGGAAACGTCAAATAAATTTAATAATATCTAATAATGTCTAATTACAACGTATGCTTCTGAAGTCAGAACCTACTGAGATGCGGACAGTTTATAGACATTCGTTATATTCTTTTAAGATGAATATTTATATTGATCATTAGTAATCTTAACATAATAGAAAGCAAGAATTACAAGTGTTCATTGAATAACTGATATACAGGGCGTCCCACCGAAACCGCACATTAATAGTATATGAACGTCTACTTAATGTATTGTAATAAGAATTGTTGAGAAATTGTATAATCGCTTTTTTTCAATGAAAATATTTTCAAGATTATTCGGCTTTCGGTTTTACCGGAAGTCAACACCAACTTCCTTATTATAAGCAGAATGCTATATTTTTTATTTTGAATTTGGATTCTACATGCAATTCTGGGAAAAAAATCAACATAACCTCCAAACTTAACTGTTTTTGAGATATTTGGCATTTGAAAAAACTAGGAGCTTTTTCGTAATTCATTTTAATATCCGCATCTCCTAACAAAAGAAAATCGAAGAGATAGATATTTCTTTATTCAAAAATAATACCCGAAGGTATGCAATGGTGATTAATTTTTCGAATAATAATATACAGAGTTTACCACATAATATATAAAATTACGAAAATGTTATTCATAAAAAGACAAACAATGTCTTAATTAATAAGACAACTTAAGACAATAAATATCCATTGAAACAACTACTTCCCGTGCAAATACTCCTCCGGATATTGAATTATACAATGAAATATTTAAAATCTTGTTTGATTTGATTTGCTACCACATTTAGTCAAATGTAATCCGATTATTTTTAAATCAAAGACCCGGTACATTTTTACATATTTTGATGCAGAATTAATTATACCAGGGGGGTACCCAACCTTTTGTACTGCGCGAGCTATTTTTGCATACTAAGTTATTAGCGATCGACGGATTTTAGAAAAAAAATTATATACAGAGAATTATTCTTTTCAATTTAGAATACATTTGAAGGTATCAAATGTATTCTAAATTTCTCAAAGTTTGATAGCACAGGTATTGGTAAGACGAAATAAAGATTTGTAAAATGTTATAAACATAAATAGTATCGTATGTTCAATTAAAAGAAGCCTATAGATTTCCATGATTTTTACTTTTTAAAAATTTAAGTTGGCTACGCGCTTTAGAAATTGACATATAAAACGTCAGACATATTAATTATAATACATAATTTCAAAGTTGCTGTTTACGCGAGAGACGCGATTTTATTTTTCATAATTAAATAGACACGATAATTCGTAATAAAAAAGGTTTATTCAACAAACACCGTGCATCGAAATATTTACAAATTATTATATACAAAAATGAATAAAACACTATTAAATAAAGATGAAAAGCACAAATGATTGATTATAAAACTCAAAATTATAGAAAAGGAAAGTGATAGAAAAACAGTTGAAAGCAAGACAAAGTTTAAGATGACGTTTCACGTTATAGACAAAAATGTAAGAACTTACTCGGTTGCTGTTCGTTGCAAGACTCTCAGAGTTCCTACATTTTTGGAAAGATTAAAATAAGCAATAGTTTTGATTGGTGGAAAATAAAGAGTAGGAGAAAATTCAAATAAAGATAAAGGATCGAAGGGCATGCAAAAAAGAGAGAAGAAAGTGGAAAGTACATTTTTTGGAATTTCTCGAAGTGGGGTGCATTTTTGGCGAAAAACGCGCTTCGGCGGATTATCTCCTATTGCCTATTGTTAGGCACGTAGAGCCTAGAATCCATTGTTACACTAGAAAAATATACACAAAAGATTTTCTGGAACTCGGCTGGTTCGGTCGTCATAAAATGCACCCACTTCGAAAACACAGAAAAAAAATTGTAAAAATGTCTTTCCCGCGGTTTTACATTTTCGCGGTCAGTTTGTCACGAACAGTTGCCAACCTACAATATTTTCCATGGCACTCTAAAGATTTTTTTTATTGAACATACGATATATTCCAAACTTGAAAATATTACATATCGTTGGATAAACAATTGAGTCGCCTATTGCCAAAAACCCCTGAATCCATTCATTTAAAATAGATTTAGGAGTTTTTGGAAATAGTCGATTCAATTATAAGTCAGTTTTTGCTTTAAAAAACTGTAATAAATTTATTTTTCGCTTTAGGCCTTTAAAAGTTCGGAATCACATGTGAAACTAATACAGTTGACAGGTGAGCTGAGTGAGTTTAGGTTAGGTGGACGTTTCCGCGATTTAAGTCAATTATCTCGTAAATTTTTCAATAGCACGCTCCCTATTGAAAAATTTGTTTCTGCAGATATGTAAAGAATTCGATACTGCGCGTCTTTTGTTTCAAACAAGTTTTGTTTTTTATACGACAATCGAGATATCGTTGGAAAAATACTAGGTAATCAGTTGGGTTTGTGTTTGAACATTTTTTAATAAATTAAGTAAATGTAGAGAATTTGATGCTGAACGTCATTTGTTTGAAACACTTTTTGTTATTTTGTACAACAATCGAGATATCGGATGATCAATTAAAAGTTAGTTTATGCTTTGAAAAATAGTAATAAAACTTTAGAATCGCGCATTGAATTGATCGACTTGACAAGTGAGATGAGTGAGGTTAGGTTAGGTTGACGTTTGCGCTAATCGGGCCGGATATCTTGTAAACGGAGCGTGATATGCGAAAATGTAGAGAATTTGATGCTGGACGTCTTTTGTTTGAATCATTTTATTTTTCTTAAATATAAAAACGAATTAAAATTAATATCGACTTTCTGCAAAAAGTTTGTCCCCAAATATTCATTGAAACAACTACTTCTCGAGCTAATACCCCGGCAGATATTGAATTATACAATGAATATTTGCGTTACACGATAGCACTGCTGTTCTATGCATAATTTATATGCAAAATGCAACATCAGGTCAAAATATTCTCTAACCAAACTAAATAAAACAAAAGGAAATTAAAATAAATTGAAAAAATTACAGGGAATGAATTTTAATTGTCTTAAGCCATCTATTCATTCCCTGTATTTTTTTCAATTTATTTCAATTTCCTTTTGTTTCATTTAGTTTGGTTAGAGAATAGTTTGACCTGATTGCATTTTGCATATAAATTATGCATAGAACAGCAGTGCTGTCGTGTAACGCAAATATTCATTGTATAATTCAATATCTGTCGAGGTATTAGCTCGAGAAGTAGTTGTTTCAATGAATATTTGGAGACAAACTTTTTGCAGAAAGTCGATATTAATTTTAATTCGTTTTTATATTTTGTAAATATTCTGCAACCTATTACCAACACAATTTTGCTTTATGATAAATTGTCTTTACGTGAAACATTTTTTTTTTTTCATTTTGTACAACAATTGAGATATCGTTGGATAATCAAGAGTGTGGTTCGAGAGCTGACCCCGAGCAGTCCGTCCCGCTGCACAATTAAAACGTGCGGCCTCCACGTGGTCCACCATATCCTTAATCATCCTTTCAATCACATCCTTTTTAATAATCCTTTTCCCAAATTCCCTTCCATTGAACCTTTTCCTTTAAAAATCCACGTGTATTTCCTATTTCCTATCCCTTGGGGAGGGCAGAGGGCGCAGCAATGGCTGTTTAACTCTGTCCAGATTTTAACCTACGCTTAAGACCTAGATTTAAGATTTCATTACTCATCCCTTCATCCACTCATTTATTCATTCATACATACAATCGACACTCAATAAATTTAAAACAATTTTAATTATTATTTCATAATTACTGTGACTGGTCAACAGAGCTTTAATAGCTAAGGCCATTAATTACGCAAAGAAGAAGAAGAAGTTGGATAATCAATTAAAAGTAAGTATATGCTTTGATAAATTGTAATAAATTAATTTTTAGCACTAGGGCTTTAAAATTTTGGATTCGCGCTTTGAATTGATCGACTTAACATGCTTTGATAAATTGTAATAAATTCATTTTCGCACTAGGGCTTTAAAATGTTTGAATCGCGCATTGAATTTGTCAAGTTAACAGGCGAGATGAGTGAGGTTAGGTTAGATTGACGTTTCCGCTGATCGGGCCGTATATCTCGTAAACGGAGCGTGCTATGGAAAGAATTGTGATTGCGAAAATGTCTAGAAATTGATACCGCGCGTCTTTTGTTTTAAACATTTTTAGTTAATTTGTACAACAATCAAGATATCGTTGGATACACAATTGTAGGTTAGTCAATATGTAATAAATTCATTTTTCGCTCTAGCGTTTGATTTGCACGAAACTTTACCTATTTTGACGTTTCGAATGACAAGACAACTTATTACCCACCGCTTCTTTTGTATTTTATCATCGCGGTGATAGACATGTACCTACCGCTTTCCTTGCATCTCATTGGCTGAAAATTCGTTCTAGTAAGCTATGAGTTGTATTCTCAGCCGTAATATAACGAGTGGTATGATTATTATCGATGATATTTTGAAGTTGAAACCGAGCTGCAGATTCAACGAGCCCGAAGGGCGAGTTGAATGTGCTGCTTCGGTTTCAACGACAAAATATCATCGATAATTAATCATATCACGAGTTATATTTAGTGAGAGAATATAACGAATAAAATAATGTGAGTCCCTTATCATTATCGACAGCTGAGATATTGTTGTTTCCCTATTGATTGAGAATTTTTTAACCGCACAAAAGTTCGTAAATTACCGCCACTGTGATTCTTTGTTCATGACGGTGTTTTTTGGCGTCACACTTTTCACTTTTCTATTAATATCACTGCACGAAACTTTACCTTTTTTGACGTTTCGAATGACAGGACAACTTATCACCCACCGCTTCTTTTGTTTTTTATCATCGCGGTGATAGACATGTACCTACGGCTTTCCTCGCATCTCATTGGTTGAAAATAGGCTATGAGTTGTATTCTCGTATAAATAAAACTTGAGAAAATAAAAACTTGTTGAATATTCAACAAAAAAAATATGTTTGCATAAACAATTTTAAAATATAAAAATATCACTCGAAAATAATCAGTTATCATTAAAATAGTTTACCTAAATTCGAAGTTATGGTACGACAAAGTTAATTGCAATTTTATCTTTCATGGTAGTTACTTGCATATTTATTTACTGCTTTTATTTATATGTCTTTATCCACTTTCTTTTACTTAATTGATTTTAAGCATGTTTAAAGAAAGAGTTGTAATAAATTAGGACAAAATTTATTACAATTTTATTTTTCATGTTAGTGACCTGAAGATTAATTTATCTGTTTTTTTTTCTTCCATCTTTTAACTCGTAGCTATTTAATTTTAATTTTACCTTTAATAAAGTCCTATATATAATTATGTATCTGTTTTTCTCTTAACTGATGTTATTTTGTTACACGTATATTACTTCGCTGTTCTAAGTCTGACTTTAATTTTTAATTGTAACCTTTCCGATAATGGGCATGTAATAGCTCGTTGTTCTTGTGTTTCCTCTGTTTATTTGTTTAATCCTTATTTATTAATCTTATCTTGGTGTAATGTATCTCTCAGTTTAATTTATATTTAATGTGTTTATGAATAACTCTGTATATATTTATTATTATAGTGTAATTATATCCTTGTACAGATAATATTAGAAATTACAAATAATTCGCAATTCAAACATTTTTCACATTCTAAATCTTTTCTTAGTAATTATAATCTCGTTTTGTTATTCCATGTTATGCGTACACATAATCAGTGTCTTATTATATCACTAAAGATATGGAGTTGTTCTGGTGTTGAGGAGAACACTTCTACTTCGGCAGTTGATCAAGACAGTCAATTCTTAATCTCTATATTAAATCTTAAACTCTGAATCTTCGAACTCTAAATCTTAAATCTAAGTTTATTTCAATTTTTTAATTCATTTATTAGGTATCAAATTACCAAGTAAAACTATAAACTTTGAATCTCTGTGATTGGACCCAAGTTGACTAAATCGCGTCTTCAACGACAAATACAGGAAATCTAAAATATTTAAAAGAACCGTAACGACAAACAACACCTTCGTACGTTACATTATTTTAAGATAAACATGTACCATTTGTCTTGTTTCAAGACGCATCAGAGAGAATTCCCATGTACAAATTTTAATTTCAGTTTGTATCTCTATTATTGAACCAAAATGATCAGATAAAATTAGAATCATTCCTTCATCTACTAGCATTGTTTTCTAAGTTTTATTTATGTTTTCCCTTTAGATTTGTATGAAATAGGAGGGGCGTTTGAAAAGTCCGTGCAAAAATAAAAACTACTAACGTGTTTGGGGTAAAACTCTTTTATTTTTCGACATAGCCTCCTTTTAGGCTTATACACTTCGTCCAACGATGTTCTAGTTTGTTGATCCCTTCCGAATAATAAGATTTGTCCATGTCTGCAAAATATCCTCCTCGTTTGAATAAAATCTTTGTCCCGTCAGTCATTTCTTCAAATTAGGGAACAAATAGTAGTCCGAGGGAGCCAAGTCTGGAGAATAGTGGGGATGTGAAACGAGTTGGATTCCTATTTCCATTAATTTTGCGACCACAACTGCTGAGGTGTGTGCTGGTGCGTTGTCGTGATGGCAAAGGACTTTCTTGTGGGCCAATCGCGGCGTTTTTCCCGCAGCTCGGTAACGATAAATAATATTTACCTGTAATAGTTTTACCCTTTTCCAGATAGTCGATGAGGAGTATCCCTTGCGAATCCCATAATACAGTTGCCATAACCTTTCCGGCCGAACGAACGGTCTTCGCCTTTTTTGGTGCAGATTCCCTCTTGATAACCCATTGTTTAGATTGTTGTTTGGTCTCAGGAGTATAGTAATGTATCTATGTTTCATCCACAGTGACGAAACGACGCTTAAAGTCCTCCGGATTCTTCTGGAACAGCTGCAAACCATCCTTGCAATACTTCACACGATTCCGTTTTTGGTTAAGCGTGAGCAATCGCGGCATCCATCTTGCGGATAGTTTTCTCATGTCCAAATGTTTATGCAAAATATTATGTACCCGTTCAGTCGAGATGCCCACAGCACTAGCAATCTCACGCACCTTAATTCTTCTGTCATCCATCCCCATATCACGGATTTGATCAATGATTTCTGGAGTCGTAACCTCCACAGGCTGTCCAGAACATTCAGCGACTCTTGTACCCATATGGCCATTCCGAAAATTTTGAAACCACTTATAAACTGTTCTAATCAAAGGTGCAGAGTCACCATGATGTTTATCAAGTTTCTCTTTAGTCTCCTGAGGCGTTTTGATTTTCATAAAGTAATGTTTAATCACCACACGAAATTCTTTTTCGTCCATTTCTTGAAAATCACTCGACTTCTTTGATTCACACGAATGCCAAACACAAACTTAAAAATATTGAAGAAATACATGAAAGTAAAATCCTTAAAATAGTAGTTGCAATAAAAAGTCAATGTTTGTCATCTAAATTTATTAAGACACAAAACATTAATTCAATTCAACATGAGTGTTAATACCACAAAAGAAAAAAATCTGATCATAAAATGGGCTTTTATTGGACATTAATTCTTCGCGTGCTGGGTATTTCCGACTTATTTAATGTTAATCAAGAAATATTAGAATCGTTTAGAAATTTGAGGAGAATAATTGTGTGAACGATGAACATATTGTTTAGAATAAAAAGAAGAGATCTAAAGAAACTGTAACAAATGTATTGGCAAAGATAAGAGTAAATCTAACAGTGAGCATACGAAAGAAGAAGTCTTTAAATAATCTTTTATGTTCATTGTTTAAATACCCATCCTTTCCAAATTTTGAATAGTCTAATATCTGTAAATAACTGGACACGGTTTTCAAATTTTGTACAAAATAAATGAGAAATAGGAAGGTGAATAGTATTCTGTTTAAGGTCAAAAATTTACATGTTATTTGGCAATAAGAACGAACAATAATTAATCTTCTACAATAATGAAAATAGAGCATCGAAACCTGTACATATTATACATTGAAACTTTGCGAATAAATTGACAGTATTTTTTTTCAAAAAAATGTTTCTTAAATTAAATATAAATTAAATAATAGAACACTGTCAAATGATTACATAAATCCGTGTATTACTTCCGTAGGAAATATTATTTCTAGTGATGGGAATAATCGATATACTAATTAGTAATTAGTCGATTATTGAAATATATCAATATAATCGATTATTATGCGGAAGTTAGTATATACTAATTTAAGCGATTATTTGATCGGGTAAATTAATAATTACTAATTAGTAATTACTAATTATTAATTAGTAATTACTAATTAGGACTTACTATCTAGTTATTACTAATTTAAGCGATTATTTGATCGGGTAAAATAGTATGTACTAATTTAAACGATTATCTGATCGGGTAAAATAGTAGATACTAATTTAAGCGATTATTTGATCGGGTAAAATAGTATATACTAATTTAAGCGATTATTTCGTCGGGAAAATTATTAATTGGCAAATTAAAATAATTGATTATTATCTCAATAGACTGGACTAATAACTATTATAAACAATTGTATCGCTTATTATCTGGGTAGACAGGACTACTAAATATTATATAGTAATATTAATAATTACTTATTTAAGGGTTGTTTTGTATTTCATTAAATAAATCATTAAATAATTTTACCTAAGCCCTATCTAGTAACCGCATCATACCACACTGTCATATTGACAAGTATGATTGACATTACGTACACATGCACGTAATTGCTTTGACAAGTACATTACGTGCTGACAGCTGAACAGCTGATTCCTTACCGTACAACCAAATGACATTTCTTTGATGTACAGGGAGGTTTTCTTTAAAGTATACGTATTCCAAATTCACCTTATTTTCTTTAAATCTTTAGTCGTTGTTTTTTCTAAGAGTTCAATTTGAAGCTTTAAACGAGTGTTTTCCACTCCCAGACTAAGCATGAAGTAAAATTTCGAGTTTAGAAAAGCCCCGTGAAAATTTGTCGATGGTCGCGCAGCGACCCGAGACAAATTTTCTGGGCTTTTCTAAACTCGAAATTTTACTTCATGCGCCACGCGTATAAAACACTAAATTATTGTAAACTCTATGTATATTTAAACCCCACTTGAAATCAGTGTTTTATACGCGTGGCGCATGAAGTAAAATTTCGAGTTTAGAAAAGCCCAGAAAATTTGTCTCGGGTCGCTGCGCGACCCTCGACAAATTTTCACTGGGCTTTTCTAAACTCGAAATTTTACTTCATGCTTAGTCTGGGAGTGAAAAACACTCGTTTAAAAATTGAACTCTTTTAAAAAACAACGAATGTCAGAAAATGTATAGCTTAATTCCCTGTATATTGATCAAGTAGTAATTTAGTTTTCATCATTGTCATGGTACTTTAAAAAATGATTACAATAAATAAGTGGTTCTTTCATGGTCATTGTTTATTTTGCTAGGGTGTAGGTAAAGTATTGTACGATTCTCGAATGGTATGGCAATTCCATACTGACGAAATACTGCACTCGCCGCTGCGCGGCTCGTGCGTAACATGTCCGCTCATATGTAATATGCTGCATACCACTCTCGTTACGTAATATACTAATAATTATATAAAAATTCAAATTTTCACTACTAATAAACATCACCCCCAGAGAATAACGCTTATGAAACCACGGGTTTAAAATTAAATCCTTTAAATCATTCCCTCAAAAAACTACACATTAAAAGACCATCCCTTGTAAAAACTTTTATGGAAAATCACACCTACGGAAAAAAAACGTCATGAAATACTACCCCATGTAAAAAACAATCCTAGAAAATCATCCCCACTTCCGAAATAACATCTCCCGAAAAAACAATCCTCCTAAAAATCATCCTTACGGATTCCTGAAATTCATCCTCCGAAAAAAACCCTCCATAAAAATCACTCCCTGAAAAAAAATTCCCTTGAAATACCACCTCCTTGAAATACTATCCCCTCGAAATACCAACCCTTCGAAATACCACCCCCGAAAAACGAAACAACTAAATATAAAAAACTTTACCTGTAATATCACCGCCCTCTCACCCCAAAAAAACGACCCCCAAAAATACATCTGTAAAACATTCTTGGGAAACCACTTAATATCGCTTGACATAATTATTCATTTTATCTTTTAACAGCCCCCCCCCCCCCCACCACCCCAAGCGCTCCTTATATTTATAAAAAGATTAACTACTAATTTCCAATTACTAATTTAATCGATTATTAATATATCTCGTTTTAAAAAAATCGATTATTAAAATATATCGATTATTCCCATCATAAAATATATCGATTATTCCTATCACTAATTATTTCTTCTTCATATTGCTTTAATTTACTAGGGTAATTATAATAAACATGTTGTATTAAAAAGATTGATCTAAAATAAGTGATAAATAAAATTAATCGTTGCTTAGAAATCTCTATAAGAGAAATGTAAATTTTGATTATATTTTCAATAAATAGGGGGCAGCATTGTGACTTTTTAGTAATATTTTAAAAATATACTGTAATTTCTAAAAACATGTGAAAAGAAATTAGGATTGATATGTAGAACTCGTATACATTTGTCGCGGCACAGGCTCCTGACTCCCGGCTCCCGACCTTGAATTGCGAATGTATTTTTTCTGATGCAGACCGTTCATTCATTCATTATGTTATTAATACACAATAAAGAAAGACATTATTAAAATATTTCCCAATACATTTTGTAAATATAATTGTATTTCTGGATTTATGTTTTGAATAGAAATGTGGAATGCTAGTAAATGTTGATTCACGTGCTAAGTGGGAAAAATTCTTTTTTCATTTATAATTTACCAAATTAAATGTGCGGCTCTCGACGATTTGATCCCCGAGGCACCGAGTCAGCTTACCGTTTTTTAAGTCCCGTGAATATTTAGTAGACATTCTTCGCGTACTAGATATTTCTGACTTCTATTGTATCAATTAACAATTATTATGATCATGTGGGCGCCTGCACATATTGAATTCTGATTTCTCAATTATTTATTACAGTACGCTGAAAATCGGCCAAATATATTTATTTACGCTATGATTTGTAAATGTACATACATGATCAATATATTTTGAGCTTTGGAATAAATCAGTTTTTCATGCGCGTGGCGCATGAAGTAAAATTTCGAGTTTAGAAAAGCCTGAAAATTTGGTTTGGTCGCTCCGCGCTTCGCGCTACGCGACCAAACCAAATTTTCAGGCTTTTTTAAACTCGAAATTTTACTTCATGCTTAATCTGGGAGTGGAAAACACTCGTTTATAGCTTCAAATTAAATGCTTTTAAAAACCACGAATGCTTGAAAATTTACAATATACATATTTCAATATATCTTAAAATCTAATATTTATGTATTCCTTTGTAATAATCTAATTTTCTAAAACTGACATTAGATTTTTATATTCTGAAAATCCTAATCATTTTATATTGAATTTATCAATTTGGCCGAATTTTCAATGAGTATGTCAGTTTTTATGATGTGTGTTTTGAACCTTGTCGTTTCTATATACTTCTGTTAAATTAAGCAATGTTTTTTAAGTCAATTTTGATGACTTGTGTTTAAATTGACTTGAGCTGTTGATTTTTGCAAATGTATTTAAATTTTACTATTTTTTTTTTTGATCTATAAGTAAATACTGCTAGTATTATTATTTGTATTGTTTTGTTTTCGAAATATATAAAAGGAATTAAAATTAATACCGACTTTCTTCAAAAAAGTTGTCTCATTGAGACGTCTCTAAATAATTTTAATTCGTTTTTTATATTTTGTAAATATTCTGCAAACTATTGACAAATTCAATTTTTCTTCATGTAAAATTTCTTTATTTTTAGTTTTCGTTAACAATTAACAATTTTTAATCTTTTTGGTGATTTGCAAAATGTTTAGGGTTTTCTCAATTTTTGTTATTTTTGACATTTTAAAAAACTTATTTAAAATAATAATAATTATTGGGCCCCCTGAATTTAGAAGATTTTAGTTCATCTTAAAAGTAACTTTTTTTGTAACTTTTCCAAGATTTCCTTTAATTTTTAAAATTCCTGAATTGTTTACATTTTTCTTAATTTTAAAAATGTTGATATATTTCGTCAATTTTCCAGTTTTTCTGAATTTCGCCAAGACATTTATTAATTTTTAAACTTTTGACGCGTGTTATGAAATTCCAAGATTTTCGTAAATTTTTTAAATTCTGGCGGTTTTTGAAAAGTTTGTAAATATTTAAAATGTTGATGCTATTCCTGATTTCTCAAGATTTTCGTTATATTTTAAAACGTTAGTAATTTTCGTGAATTTCCTTAACTTTTTTTTCATGGAGTTTTAGTTAATTTCAAAATTGTTCGTGAACGCTCAACGTTTTACTCAATTTTAAAAATCTAAACAATCTTCGTGAATTTTCAACGTATTAATTAGTCAATTTTAAAAATCTAAACACTTTTCGTACATTTTAAAATGTTCGTGAATTTCAAAAATGTTGACGGTTTTCGTGAAATCCAGAGATGTTTGATGATTTTTAAAATTTCAAGATTTCCGTTAGTCTTAAAAATTTTCATACAACTGTGAACTTGCAAAAAGTTATCAAAATTTATTGTGAATTTTTTATAATTTTTAAAATTTGTCATGAATTTTTCAGGATCGATTAATTAATTTAGATGTTATATTTATCGTTAACGATTGATAAACATTTTGAATAAAGGCCTCATATTTTTTCTTTGAAATTTGCGAACCCGAAAATTAACAAAATTCTGGAAAATTCGAAAATCTAGTAAACACATGAAAGGCGTCAAAGTTTTAAAAAGTTAAATCTGTAATAATTTTAGAAATCCATGACTTTTGTCACAATTTTTAAAATTGTTATAAATTCTGGAAATTAAAAAAATGTGTGAAAATTAACTAATTAATTACAAAATGTCTGAGTCGTCAATATTTTAAAAATTAATTAAAATCTTGGAAATTCACCAAAATTGACAAGATTTTAAAAATTGTTTGTTCAATTTTTAAAATCTTGTCAATTTTGACTTGAAAATCCTCAAGATTTTGTAAATTAATGAAAATATTGTAAAAAGTCAGTGAATATTTTTTAACGAATGTTTTCCACTCCCAGATGAAGTAAAATTTCGAGTTGAGAAAAGCCCGAAGAATTTGGATTGAGACGAGTGCCAAATTCTGGATTTTCTCAACTCGAAATTTTATTATGCGCCACGCGCATAAAAATAATGATTAATCGTAAAGTTTAAAATATTGAAATCATATTTTTATTATACAATCTACATAGTAAATTGTCAAATTTCAATATTTCTTGACATTTCATCACTTTTTGACATTGTGTAAACATTTTTTCAAATTTAAACAATTCATCGATTTTCGACAGTTTTCGATTTTTTACAAAATTCTTGCGAATTATAGCATTTTTACCATGACATTTTATTATGTTTCCATGGTTTTCGCACCACGGGCAGAGCATAAAATTCTAGATAAAGACATTAAACTCTATTATTGTTATACATCGAGTTTTTCTTTAAAGTATACGTATTTCAAATTCCGCCAATTTGTTTTAAATCTTTAGATATTCGTTGTTTTTTTTTAAAGAGTTAAATTTGAAGCTTTAAACGAGTGTTTTCGACTCCCAGACTAAGCATGAAGTAAAATTTCGAGTTTAGAAGAGCCCCGTGAAAATTTGTCGAGGATCGCGTAGCTACCCGAAACAAATTTTCTGGGCTTTTCTAAACTCGAAATTTTACTTCATGCGCCACGCGTATAAAACACTGACTTCAAGTGAGGTTCAAATATCCATAGAGTTCACAATATTTTAATGTTTTATACGTATGCGCATGAAGTAAAATTTCGAGTTGAGAAAAGCCCAAAAAATTGTCCGTCGACAGATCTTCACGGGGCTTTTCTGAACTCGAAATTTTACTTTATGCTTAGTCTGGGAGTAGAAAACACTCGTTTAAAGCTTCAAATTAAATTCTTAAAAAAAACAACGAATATCTAAAGATTTACAACAAATAGGCGGAATTTGAAATACGTATACTTTAAAGAAGAACACCCTGTATATTATATATATATATATATATATACAGGGTGTCTACTCCAAATCATTCGTTAAAAGTTCATGGGGTTACCGTTGCACTAAAAATTTGAAAAAAAATCCTTGTCATATGGTTGAATTAGTTCTCCTCATGTGTAACTTCTCTTAAGAGTAAGATAAAAATATGATTTGTACCTCCACTTGTACCTAGAGGATGCCTCTATGAGGGTATTAATTGGAAACTGTCAATTTTCACAATAAGTGTTCTTAAAATGTCATTACCTAAGTGCCCTCTTCAATATCTAGTATTTCATTTTTTTTTTTAATGGAATGACCCATTTTTTATCACATGGTACGATTGGGGAGATAATTTTCTACAAAAAAGTATTATACAACTATATTAGTAAGCAAGTAGTTTTCGAATTATTTCGAAAGCCATAGTCGGTGAGTTGTTGTTGAATTTTTTTATTCGGTCGATAATAACGCTACAGTTGGTGAGTGAGATTACTAAAGGAATAAATCTGGGCTAGACTTTCTCGTTTCTTGATCAAAAACAAAATAGCTAAGGTAAAAATTGTTTATAAAAAATGTGTGTGTTTTTCGTTGGCTACAACTTTTGTTTGAGACATTTTTTGATTAAGTTAATATGTTTCTATATTTTTTACTTCACTTGAAATCAGTGGTTTATATGCGTGGCGCATGAAGTAAAATTTAGAGTTTAGAAAAGCCCCATCAAAATTTGTCGAGGGTCGCTGCGCGACCCTCGACAAATTTTCAACGCGGGGCTTTTCTAAACTCGAAATTTTACTTCATGCTTAGTCTGGGAATAAAAGACACTCGTTCGTAAATTTTCGAATTGCGCGACCCTCGACAAATTTTCACGGGGCTTTTCTAAACTCGAAATTTTACTTCATGCGCCACGCGTATTTAACACTGATTTCAAGTGAAGTTAAAAATATAGAAACACATTCACCTAATCAAAAAATATCTTAAATAAAAATTGTAGCCAACGAAAAAACCCACAAATTTTGTATAAACAATTTTCACCTTAGCTATTTTGTTTTTGATCAAGAAACGAGAAAGTCTGGCCCAGATTTATTTATCGGCGGCAAATGTGGATAAGTTTCATTAAATACTCTACATGTTCGAGTAACATTGATATCGCCGTTGCCATGTATTAATGTTCAATAGAAAAAAACCTCTAGAGTGCCATGATTTTATCTTTTGTTTAATTTAAGTTGGCTACACACTTTAGGAATTGACATATAAAACGTCAGACATAATTATAATGTATAATTTCAGAGTTTCCAACCTACAATATTTTCCATGGCACTCTAGAGGTTTTATTTTATTGAACTTACGATATAAAGAATAAATTGATAATTTTTTTATTTGTGTAATTATTTATTTTTTGATTTCTGTATAACTTTTTACTAATTGTTTTTATTATTTGACATTTCACATTACAACTGCGACAAAACAAAAGCATACTACTTGCCTACTAAAATTTAATTGCAACTTATGCGCGCATTATTCCCTGCATAAATGCGACGAAAAACGAATCTTCGAAATAATTCGAAAACTACTTGCTTTATGAGTATAGTTGTATAATACTTTTTTGTAGGAAATTTTCCTACCAATCGTACCGTGTGATAAAAAACGGGTCATTCTATTAAAAAAAATGAATTACACTTATTATCAAAATTGACAGTTTCCAATTAATACGCTCATAGAGGCATCCTCTAGGTACAAGTAGAGATATAAATCATATTTTTATCTTATTCTTAAGAGAAGTTACAGACAGATTTCAAGATGCCTTTTAGAGACCAAAATTTTAGAATTTTTTTTTTTTTTTTCTTGAAAACTATAAGAGATAAGTGTGCATATATTCAAATAGAATATGTTGCTATTTAAACAAGGAATCCAAAAAATTACTAATAGATAGGGTGTTCTATTTAAAATAACAAATTTGGTGCTTCTTCCGGTGGAACCGGAAGTGATATAAAGTTGAAAATATTTCACATGAGGAGAACTGATTCAACCAAATATCAAGGATTTTTTTTCAAGTTTTTGATGCAACGGGAACCCCATAAACTTTTAACGAACGGTTTAGCGTAGACACCCCGTATATAAATATATATATATATATATATATATATATATATATATATATATATATAATAATTATAATTTATTATATATAATTAAACTATAAAAATAAGTATTGGAAATGAGACAAACGAAAACAGTTGAAAGTTTGTCGATTGAAATTAAATTCGTGAATATTTATTTATCTAGTTTATTTGTCTACTGAAATTGAATACCCATTTATTCGTCCGGCGCTATCTAAACAAACAATCAAGGCACTCCACACTCATAATTTTTATTATTCGTTGTGATAAAATTCGGCAGGCACTATGAACCAATACACAGTCAAAACTACTTTAAGCAATTTTACTATTTCTGCGCCATCTCGTACCCTAGATACACACCACCAGCAAATGTTAACTGCACTTTGTAGGTTAGTTCGTTTTAATCAGGGTTGTTATGTTTAAAACACTTTGTTTTAAAACAGTATTTTACACATGTTTAGAAACAGCCGTCGTGTTTTAAACGGATTTGTTTTAAACATGTTTTAAATCTTAAATTTGTTTAAAATAAAACATGTTTTAAACGTTAAATTTGTTTAAAACGATTTTTTATTACCTTAAATTTACTAAATTATATTTTATACTACTTTATTAAGATGCTAAATTGTCGAAGATATTTCAAATTACATTATTAAACACAACATTTTATTACAATAAAATATCTCAACTATGTGTGCATAAATGTTATTTTTAAATACAGGGAATTTTTCGTTCAGGTATACATATGCATACACTGTAAATTTTATAACATTCGTTGTTTTTTAAAAGATTTCAATTCGAATATTTAAACAAGGGTTTCCACTCCCAGACTAAGCATGAAGTAAAATTTCGAGTTTAGAAAAGCCTGAAAATTTGGATTGGCCGCGTAGCGAAGCGGAGCGGCTAATCCAAATCAGGCTTTTCTAAACTCGAAATTTTACTTCATGCGCCGCACGTATAAAACACTGAAATATCGGTAAGATTAAAATATACGGCCTTAGCAATTTAATATGTCGATGTGAATAGAACGTGAGTCAAATTCTGAACTGAACAAATTGTTTAAAACAGTGATTATAGGCAACACAATAACTCTAACGTATATTAGGTTGCTTATGATCGCTGTTGTAAGTGTGTGTTTTTTTAACTTCACTGTGAATCAGTGTTTTTAAGCGTGGCGCATGAAGTAAAATTTCGAGTTTAGAAAAGCCTAATTTGGATTGGCCGCTCCGCTTCGCTACGCGGCCAATCCAAATTTTCAGGCTTTTCTAAACTCGAAATTTTACTTCATGCTTAGTCTGGGAGTGGAAACCCTTGTTTAAATATTCGAATTGAAATCTTTTAAAAAACAACGAATGTTATAAAATTTACAGTGTATGCATATGTATACCTGAACGAAAAATTCCCTGTATTTAAAAATAACATTTATGCACACATAGTTGTGATATTTTATTGTAATAAAATGTTGTGTTTAATAATGTAATTTGAAATATCTTCGACAATTTAGCATCTTAATAAAGTAGGCTTTTCTAAACTCGAAATTTTACTTCATGCTTAGTCTGGGAGTGGAAAACACTCGTTAAAAGCCTCAAATTAAACGCTTTGAAACAACGAATTTCCGCAAATTTAAAAAACGCTGTAATTATCGGGATATGTATACTCAAAAGAAAAATGCCCCGTGTCTTCTGTTTAAAACAGAACACAAGAGACATTTTTCTTTTGAGTATACATATCCCGATAATTACAGCGTTTTTAAAATTTCTTTTAAACACGTTTCAAACATTGTTAATGTTTTAAACGCTGTTTCAATGAAAAAAAAACAGGTTTTGTTAAAAAACTGCTTGTTTTAATTAAAATGAAAAAAAAAGTCTTTTATTTTAACAACCCTGGTTTTAATACAAATGATGAAATCGTGCCTATTGACTTTTCAAACCAATTACTCTTTTAATGATTTATTAAGTTCATTTTTCTTCATCATTTTTAAGAAATAATTAGATTAAAATGGAATAAAATACAAAAAACCTACTTCTAAAATATTGTTATTAAATAAGAGAACGATTTTAATTCCATTCTGACCATTTAAATTCAACAATGGAGATAGACATTCAAATTAGAAATAACATGGGAATTCCTTATGATGCGTCTTCAAATCAAATCAAATTTTCATTTACCACTTAATTCAAATATACATATTGTGGGTTCGTCAAAAAAGTACAGTATTAGAAATCCTAATGATTATAGATTAAAAAACTTAAATAACATTAAAATGGAAATTAAAAGAAAACCGCATTTAATACGTAAGATATTTCGATAATGAATAGAAGCAACGGTCAATTTAATATAATTTTAATTTATTTTTAAAGGCTTTTCGTCTGTCCGCATTCTTGAACATGTCAATATTAATTATTTTATTATAGCATTTGATGCCAATATATGACGGATTTTCTTTGTTTATCTGTAGCCTGATGTTAGGTGCGGAAAGGTCAGCTTTGTTGCGTATATTATATTTGTGGCATTCTTGCCGTTTTCATTTCTGTCTTTGAGTCGTATATCATCATTATCAAGTTGTAGATGTACATACTCGGCAGTGTTAATAGATTAAGATATTTAAACAGCGGTCTGCGCAGAGTGTTTTGTGGTTTATTGCACATAAATCTTATTATTTTTTTCTGTATTTTAAAAACATCCTCGCATGATGGTCCCCAGAATAATAGGCCGTAATTGAGGATAGATTGGATAAGGAAGAAGTAAATTGATTTTAACTGTTCCGTTGAGGTGCTTCATGTTTTTGACCAATCGAATTAATCGAATACTCCATTTGTCCAGGGTATAGTTAATGTGCTAATGCCAGCTTCATTTTTTGTCGATTTGTAGACCCAAGAATTTGAAACAATCTGTGTTCCATATAGTTTTATTGCCTAATTTAAGTAATTGGGAAGATTTAGCAGACATATTTTTCGTGCAAAATTGCCTGAACACGCTTTTTTTCTAAGTTTATTGTTAGTTTATTTCTTGGCTCATGTGTTTATGATATTGAGGCAATTCTGGGCTTTTTATGGTTTCGGCTTCTGTTTCGGCAACTACTATAACACTGTCATCATCGGCATATAATACAGGGAAGGCAATAGTCGCTATATTATCGGCAAGATCGTTGATAAAGATATTGAAGAGAACAGGGGACAAGCAAGAGCCTTGTGGCGTGCATATACTAACTCTCTTCTCTCGCAAACGGCAACCATCCACATCTACTGCCTGGAATCGGTTTTCTAGATAGGATTTAATGAAAATGTTGGGTATACCCCTAACGCCGATTGTGTGTAATTTTTCTAAAATAAGTTGGTGGTCGATCGGATCGAACGCTCTGCTGAAGTCGATAAACAATCCTATTGCTCTTGACTTATTAGTCATATATTACTCTTTTCGTTAAACTTAAACGACATAGGCAACGCAATGAAATGGTCGTTAAATTTCATAGCCATCTCGTTTTTGTTCTCTATAATTTCTGAGTTTATGATTAAGAACGAGATTCCTCTTTTTGATTTCATGTTGAAATTTTCGGTTACAATTGCCCAAGATTATTTATTTAGATTTTTTGCCTTTGCTAATCTATTATTGTAATAATTGTTTTTGCTATTAACTACCATATAGTCGTATTTTTTTAAATTTTCTTGTATTGTTCATTATAATAATTATTATTGATTTGTTTCCTCAGTTTAGCCAATTTTGAAACGGGACACACGGTATATCGATTTGTATTGATATTAACATAATAGAAAGCAAGAACTACATGCGCCTTATGCTTATGATTAGATAAGAATTATAATTCGCCTTAATCTTCTTGCACATCTAATGATATCAGCTTTTAAGATCTGTCAAACAGAAATGTTATATAAAAATCCACTTTGACTCTGATATCAGTTGCAGAAAAATCAATTTAAACAAACATATTAATGTTTGTAAAAGTGTTAAATTTTAAATTTTATTTCAAATTGTTTGTGTTCGTTTTTACGAAATGAACTCTTTTCGCTGTTTTATGAAAATCGTTTTTCCCAAGCGAATGAGTAACTGCAAAAACGTGCGTGCATTTGCAGGAATAATAACATTTGCATAAGCCGAATGTGCTACAGAGGATTATTATTTTAATGTAATTCGCGCATTAAATTTGCAACGCACATAATTGTGCGCCGATTTATGCACAATTGTGCAATTTTAACGACGATTAATTAACGACTGAGGTATGCGACCTACATGTAATGTAATACCGTATATGTTATACAAGTGATATTTTATTTTGAATTAATTTGTTAACTCAATTTATATACAGGGTGAAACAAACTGGATCAGGCTTTTGTTCTTCATTGGCGTTTAATCCTTCTTAAGTGTTAACTAAAGCTCGGATTTTTAAGCAAACAGCTTATGCTGAAAATTGAAATCATTAACATGAATTAATAAAATGTGTACAAATTATGGAAAGTCATTTTTATCGTTATTAACGATAAAAATAAAAAGTGAAGTAAGGAATAACAGTCTTTATTAGTGTTCACACAATTTACTTAGAAGTGATTGCGATTACCATTTATTGAAAGAAAATAAAATTATCTCAACGCGTTTTCCTAAAATCAACGACGTTAGGAAACTCTTTTCTTTGAAAAAATTATAAAAAATTAAAATTTTATACTATTAACTCAAAATGCACAGAATTTACTTAGAATTCATTGCACTTACATCTCAATGAAATAACATTTAATTCTCTCAGCGCATTTTTCTAAAATCTCAACCCAAATACGAAATTATTAAATAAAATCAACGATTTTAGGAGAATTTTTATTTAAAAAGACTGTAAAAAACAAAGATTTATACAATCAACATAAAAATGAGAGTAGTAACTTAAAATTGATTGCACTTACATCTTATGGGAAGAAAATTAAATTATCTCAACACATTTTCCTACAAAAAAATTGGAAAATGCTATATTTTTAATAAAGATAATCAAAATTGTAAAACATTAAAGTGGTATGCATCCAATATAAAATTCACAGAATTTACCTACCATTGATTAAAATAAAATTAAATTATATCAACGAATTTTCTTAAAATGCCAAGCCAAAGTTGAACTTATGCAATAAAATACACAATTTTAAATGATTTTCTTTTTTAACTGTAAAACATTAAAGTTTTATACAATCTACATCAAATTTACAGAATTTACTTAGAATTCATTGCACTTATATTCCGTTGATATAAAATTAAATTATCTCAACCCATTTTCCTAAAATATCAACCTAAATTTGAAATTATGAAATAAAATCAACGATTTTAGGAGAATGTTTTTTTTTAACAAATTGTAAAAAATTAATGTTTTATACACAAAATGTACTTAGAATGGAATTTTTCTAAAATATTAAGCTAAAGTGGAAATATATTTTGGATGAAATAAACAATCTATCCGTTGAGAAACATTGTGAGTTATCAGCGATCTTCCTTATTGATTTTGACTGCCCCATTATAGTCACCTATCGGTCACCTTCGGGTGACTTGAATTTGTATTATGAACTCATAGCCGCTGCTCTTGAGAAAATTAATAAAATATCCTCAAATGTGTTATTTGGAGGAGACTTCAATATTCATTTTAATAAAAACGACTCTCAAGTTACTGAAATTTATGACATATTTAATTCACACTGTCTTTATAGTCATGTATATTTTCCTACCCGAGGTAGTAATGTTCTGGATAATGTGTTTTCTAATTTTCGGACAGAAATTGTAAACGTCTCACCTATAACATTAAGTTCAGACCACACTGGAATTTACTTACAAATCAAACTGCAATCAATCAAAACTGAACCTAATATGGTATTCGTGAGACCATTTACTGACATAGGTAAATTTAATATGTTTCAGTCACTTATTCAAGAAAATTGGACTTGCATGGACATCAGCAACTCATGTAATAATTTGTTTGACTCTTTTCATGAGACTTTCTTGAAAAATTTTGATAACTCTTTTCCAATCAAACGTAAAAACTCAACTAATACAAAAAATAGAATAGTACACTGGTTTAATGGTGAGTTGTATCATATGCGGGAACAGCTTCACCTATTTCGTGATATATATGTACAGACTAAAAATGAACAGCATAAATCGCTGTACTTATCGTATAAAAAAGAGTATAATACAGCCATTTATAGAGCCAAAATTAAAGCCAATGATAATTTCATTAACACGGCTAGCTGCCAACAAAAGGCCAGATGGCAAATTATCAATCAATTTAAAAGTAAACCGGTTATTATTACTCACAATATATTCCCAGATATTTTTAATAGTACATTTATACAATTAGTAAATGATATAATTAATTTCATTCCACCTCAGCATATTGATTCTAGCCAATACATTAACTGTAATAGTAATTTTAATTTCAAGGAAGTGTCATGCAATGATGTTAGAAACGTTATTTGCAATTTAAAAAGTGGAAATTGTGTTGACATATATGGAATCTCTACTAATCTAGTAAAAATGTGCAAGGAGGCTATTCTTCCTCAAATAACTAACGTAATTAATCAGTGCATCAGGATGTCCACCTTTCCTGATGCAATGAAAGTAGCTGCTGTAGTACCTGTTTTTAAAAAGGGGGATAGAAATAACGTGAATGACTACCGACCCATTTCGTGTCTGCCTACTTTCTCAAAAATTTTAGAAAAAATTCTATACAACCAGATGGTGCAATACATGGAGGAACATGCACTGCTTAATTGTAACGGTTTTCGTGAGGGCGTCAGCACGTGTGATGCACTTTTATATCTGGTAAACACTATTTTGGATTCATTTGAGGACGGAGGCTTTGCAATGGCCACTTTCTTAGACCTGTCGAAAGCATTCGACTGTGTGTCACATGATATTCTCCTAAATAAACTTGAATGTTATAACTTCAGTTCATCTAGTGTATGTCTTATAAATTCTTATCTCACTGGCAGAACACAAATGACTCGGATAAATGGTAAAACATCTGAACCAATAATGATTAAATTTGGGGTACCACAGGGATCAATCCTAGGGCCACTTCTGTTCCTGATCTATGTCAATGAACTGCCAGTATACATTCCTAAAGTAAACGTTATCCAATATGCTGATGATACAACTTTGGTAAGTGTTGATAAAGACCTTACCACAGTTTCTACTTTGAATGTCAGTGCTTCGGCAATGGCCTTTGAGTGGTTTGCAGGCAACCGTCTTCATCTAAATCCGAATAAAAGTGTAAATGTATTGTTCACTTTAAATAAAATTACTAACACTTATTCACCGCACGTCAAATTTTTGGGAATGTGGGTTGATAAGGAGTTGACCTGGGTTGAAAATATCAATCAACTTGCGAAAAAGCTGTGCTGCAGCATCTACCTTTTACGTAATCTGTCTCATTCAGTTTCCCTAGATGTTCTTAAAACAACTTATTTTGCGCATTTTCAATTTCGGATTAGTTATTGTCTGATTATATGGGGTCATTCTCCGGGGTGGCAGCGTATCTTTAAACTGCAGAGACGGGCGGTCCGCATCCTTGCTCGTGCTGCTTACAGATCAGACACAAAACCTCTATTCGTAAGCATGAACATTCTAACCCTTCCATCCCTATACATATATCAATGTTTAATTCATATAAAGAAAAATATTAGTGAATATCTCCAAATAAATGTTATTCATAACCATCAAACTAGACAAGAAAATAATATCCATATAGACATGATGCGCTTAACTAAATCTCACACTGGAGCTAGATATTGGGGACCCAAATTTTTCAATAATATCCCCGACGTTATTAAAGAATTGCCAATAAAAACATTTAAAGTTTGTATAAAACGATTTTTATTGGAGAAAGCCTATTTTAGCTTTGATGATTTTCTGAATGAATCCAATTTAAGCTCAATTCTAAAAGCTATCTAATATCTGAAGTATTTTGTTTTCCAAAACATAACTACCTCATTTTAATGTGTATTTAATGTTTTAACGACTTTTTCTTACATGTATTTATATTTATTGTACGTTTATATTTTTGTATTAGCGTAATTTCCATTGACCTGTGTACCACAATTGTGTTTAGCATTAATAAAGTATTATTATTATTATTATTATTATTATTATTAAATTATGCAAAAAAAATCAACGATTTTAGTAAAATGTTTTCTTTAAAAAAATTGTAAAAAATTATTTTTTTTACAATCAACATGAAGTGTACAGAAATTACTAAAAATTGATTGCACTTGCATTTTATTAAAAGAAAATTAAATTATCTTAACAAATTTTCTTAATATATCAAGCCAAAGTTAAAATTATGCAATAAAATCAACGATTTAAGGAAATTGTTTTCTTTAAAAAAATTGTAAAAAAATATTTTTTAATACAATCAACATGAAGTTTACAAAATTTACTAAGAACTGATTACACTTGCATCTTATTGAAAGAAAATTAAATTATCTTAACAAATGTTCTTAATATATCAAGCCAAAGTTGAAATTATGAAATAAAATCAACGATTTTGGGAAAATGTTTTCTTTGAAATAGTTGTAAAAAATAATTAAAGTTTTGTTCAATCACAGAATTTTTTTAGGATTCATTGCACTTACATCTGTTTCAAAGAAGTATTAAGCCAAAGTTGAAATTATGCAATAAAATCAGCAATAGTGTTCGTGTTTCGCGTCACGCCAATATTTTAAAATTTGACTGTTTTAATAGGTCTTTTTTATTATTAACGCGCCTCTTAAAAGAATGGTAACTTTTCTTGTTTAGTTTTAAGTTAAATATGTATTTTTTTGTATATTGTATTTTTCATGTAAATGACAAGCAGTTGAAATAAATAAATAAACAAATATATTTTAGGAGAATATTTTATTTGTAAAAATTGTAAAACATTTCATACAATCAATGTGAAATTTACAGAAATTACTTCTAATTGGTTGCACTTACTTTTTATTGAAAGAAAATTAAATTATCTCAACGCATTTTCCTAAAATATTAAGCCAAAATTATTGAAATTAATTAAACATTCTCCTACAATCGTGGATTTTAATAAAATTTACGATTTTTCCTTTAAAAAATAGTAACAAATAAATAAATAATCAAATCAACATTAAATGTACAGAATATCCACAGAAATAAATAAACGTTGATTGGCTGTAATTGAAATTGAAATATCTTTAGTGGGTTTTCTAAAATATTAAATCAACGCTCTGAGTTGCTCCATTTAATTAATTTCAACGTGCCTAGCAATACACGTATTAACCTAACATTTCGTGAAAATGTTCACCGCTCAAACTTTGGCAGAAATAGTCCATTGAGCAGAATCATGAGACATTATAATATAATTGATCGACTCAGAACCATCACTCTCTTTGGGACTTCATTTACAGCCTTCAAATCTCAATTAAGATCTATTGATTTTTCAATTCTTAGTTGAGATACAATTTATTTCTATATTATTCATTTGCTATAGTGCTACTATTGTTTATTTCTTTTATTTTTACTTTAATTACTTACTTTAAACTTGTGTTTGATTTATATTATGTATATTCACACCCCACTTGTTATATTTTCATGGAACATTATTGTTGCGTTAAAGTTCTATATATATGTATACACTATTGTAAAAGGTGAAACCGTTAAATAAATAAAACGTGAGCACTTCTTTAATAAAGGCAAATACTCAAGGGGTTTATTTTGTTTGAAAAATTATAAAAAAATTAATCGTTTACATAATTGTCATGAGATTTAAGTTTTACCTGCCTTAAAGAAAATCTGCATATCTCTACGCGTTTCTCCAATATTTTTTGTATGTATTTTCTTATTTACGAGAGTACATCTGAATATCTCTACGCGTTTCTCCAACTTTTTTTTTTATTGTTTTACCTAATTATCTATTTATTTGCGGGAGTCCCCTATCACAAAGTATAAGTACAATATGTTAAGAATAATAAATAGTAATATAGTAAAAATTAACAGGATAATTAATTTATTTAATTTAATTATCAAAACAAATGTACATCCAATTACAGGGTAATTAACCAATATTTATTGCATAGCGATCCTAAAAGTAACCATTAACATTCAATTACTTATTCGTAAAACACAAAATAGTATATTACGTAACGAGAGTGGTATGCAGAATATTACATATGAGCAGACATGTTGCGCACGAGCCGCGCAGGGGCGAGTGCAGTATTCTGCGAGTAAATAATTGCTATACCACTCGAAAAACGTACGATACTTAAGAACAACTTATTTATTGTAATAATTTTTAATAGTACTATGACAATGATGGAAACTAAATTACTACTTGAATAATACACAGGGAATAAAGCTGTACATTTTCCCACATTCGTTGTTTTTTAAAAGAGTTCAATTTAATGCTTTAAACGAGTGTTTTCCACTCCCAGACTAGGCATGGAGTAAAATTTCGAGTTTAGAAAAGCTTTTCTAAACTCGAAATTTTACTTCATGCGCCACGCATATAAAACACTGATTTCAAGTGAGGTTCAAATATACAAAGAGTTCACAATATTTTAGTGTTTTATACACGTGGCGCATGAAGTAAAATTTCGAGTTTAGAAAAGCCCAGAAAATGTGTCTCGGGTCGCTGCGCGACCCTCGTCAAATTTTCACGGGGCTTTTCTAAACTCGAAATTTTACTTCATGCTCGTTTAAAGCTTCAAATTAAAAAAAATCAACAGATTGTTCAATCCAGATGTAATTTGCTGAATATATACTTACATAATTAAATTAGTACATTTCAAATTATTGTATTAAATATTTAAAGTTCTGCAAACTAAAAGTGTAAGCAAATTTTATAGAAATGTTTTGAAAATAGTTTTGTTTAAACTCTAAAAAAGTTGCTTACGCTTTTAATTTCCAGAACTTTACATATTAGATATAGTATGAGTATTCTCCTGATTTTATATTTAATTAATGACTTGCATTTTTGTAATGTTGTAATAAGAAGAAATACGTAAATAAATAAATAAACTGTTTTTTTTCTTTAGAGTTTGCTAAAGTTTAATTCAGTCTCTTGTAGGCCATGTAATTTTATATGTTTGTTGGGTTTGTATTTATAGCTAAACAAATAAATAATGTGTAATTTATATTTTCAAGTCTAAACAGAATTATATTCATTTTATCAGTGTATTTTTTTAATGAAATTAAATTTCTTGCATTTTAAATAATTTCTGTTCACTTTGATTGATTGCAAGTTGTAATTATTCAACCTGTTTAAAGATTTTTAAGAACAAGTTGGAAAATGTTAAACGCTAACATTTGACTAAAACACAAATAATACTTAAAAAATGTGTTTGTTCTAAATTTGAACAAAATAATAACATCAACTCTAATAATTTTATTATAAATTATACAATAAAGAAAATTGCAAAATAAGTTTCTTATTGATCGGCTAACAAGGGTTTCCACTCCCAGACTAAGCATGAAGTAAAATTTCGAGTTTAGAAAAGCCTTAAAATTTGGTTTGATCGCGTAGCGCGTAGCGCTACGCGACCAAACCAAATTTTAAGGCTTTTCTAAACTCGAAATTTTACTTCATGCGCCACGCATATAAAACGCTGATTTAAAGTGAAATTTTATTTAACCAATTGCCAAATTACATAAGTTTAGTATCTTAACTATCAATTATTTAAATTAAATCATCATCACATCATTGTCATCACATCATCACATTATTATCACATCATCATCACATTATCATCACATCATCATCACATTATCATCACATCATTATCATCACGTCATCATTTTTGATGGTGTGATAATGATGTGATTATGGTGTGATGACCTAACCTAACCTATCTTTTTTTCTCTGAAATAACCATACTCTAATTTTCTCAATATTCTTTTTTATCTAGAAAACATCCAACATTTCTATCTACACCCAAGAAAACATCCAACACAAAACGCAACCACGACAACAACAGAAAAACCTCAACAGAAAACAACCGAACCAAAACTTGGCAGAAAGCACCACATTGTCGACCTAATTGACGACGATGACGAAGAATACGAAGAAGACCTTCCTCCACCTCCACCCTCTCTAACCTCCCACACATCTTCAAAATCCCGAAACCACCACCCAATCGAAGACAAGCGAAAATGCATGCTTTCTTACAACCTACAAGACAAAACAACCGACGAAACCCACGCTAGGATGCTGAAGCAAGAAATCTCAAAACTCCAAGATCTTGTTCAGGTGTTAAGAGACCAACAGTACATCTTAAACATGCTGAATGATGTTGATGGAAACAGTGCGGATCCAAAAGGAGCAATTGAACATTCCTTGATTAAGCATTTGAAGAAGTTGAACGAGAAGGGCACGAAAATCGAAAGCAAGGATTTAAAGGAAGATAAAGAGGAGAAGAATGAAATCGTGCATTTGAAGCACGAAGTCCAGAATTTGAAGGAGTTGTTAAATAAAACTGAAGCTCCGCGGGGTTTGGAGCGGAAAGTTAGGATTCAGGAGGAGGAAATTGGTTTGCTTAAAGGGTTAGTTGGAAGATTGGCTCAACAAAATGGAACAATGGAAACAACAAAGTGGTTTCCAAAAGCTACAAATGGAAGTTTAGATTTTAAACACTTAAATAGCAGCTTCTATCAACATGATGATAATAAAGAGAATAACAGAAGCTCAAATGTTCGAATCAACAATAGAATTAACACTCAAACAAAACTCGAAGAAAGCGATAATGGAAATAAGACTGGAATCCAAAATAATTCAGTTACATTTATTTCGAAAGAAAAGCCTCCAGTTGAACTCAACACCAAAAGAAGATCATCTACAAAGCATGCCGAAGATATCACTGATATTTTAGAGGGGTTGGATCTGCTGGAAACTAAATTAGATAAAAAAGAACCTGGGTTGGAGGAAAAATTGAAAGTTCGCGAGAAAGAAATTGGCGTGTTGAGAGGATTGGTTAATAAATTAACCAAGAATATTGATCAAAGAAAATCTATTGAAACAAACAGCGTAGAGCAAACAAAAGCAATTAAAGATGAAAATTTAAAAATAAACAATTCAGATTCAGAAAACGAGTCTAAAAAATCCAGTTTATTGGAAATCATCTCAAAATTAAACCGGTTGGAACATAAGGAAGATACAAGAGGAGGAGTTGGGGGGTTAAGTGAAGAATCAGGAATATTAAAATCTTTATTAAAGTTAAGTCAAAACAATAGGATTCAAAATAAAGAAGAAAACGACGAGCAAATTTTCCAAACTTTATTAAAGTTGAGTCAAATCAAAAAGAATCAAAATAACGAAAAAAATATTGGGACATTCAATGACGAAGCACACATTTTGAGAAACTTATTAAAGTTGGGTCAAGTAGAGCACGAAAAGAAGATCCAAAATAAGCAAGAAAAAGTTGGAGCTTCGCGTGAAAATCAGGAATTATCAGAAATTTTATCTGAATTGAATCGATTGAACCTTGAAGAGAAAACAGGGAATGAAGAAGAAAGGGTTGGGGCTTTCTTGGACTCCAATAACATTCAAACCACAAACGCATCTCCAAATTTTAATAATGAAAATATATTGTCAACTTATTTGCCACCCAATTTTAGAAGTGCTGCTTCACCAACATTTATTGAGGAAGGAAGGATAAAGGATAATTTCAGAAGATTCAACAATAAAAATGTTGACTCAAAATTCTCAAATTTTAATGAAGATGCATCTACCAACAATTTTAGAAGAGCAAATACTTTATCTAAATTAACAGATGAGGAAGATGCATCTTCCAATAATTTTAGAAGAGCAAATTCTGTACCTAATGAAGAATTTGTATCTTCCAATGGTTTTAGGAGAGCAAATATTCTACCTAAATTTAACGATGAAGCAGGAATAGAAGGTTCTGAGTCTCCAAATGATTTCAGAAAATCGAAAAATTATGATGTTGATAAAATAGCTACGCTTTTATCACTTGAAAAAATAAGAAGAGCAAAACCCCACGACAAACTTTCATTACTTGATCGTTTAAGCAGAGAAAATCTCCATAAGAAAATTGTAAATCCATCTCATTTCAGAAAAAATCAAAACCTAAGAAACAAGACCCAACTTTCTGGAAAACGCAGGGCGGATTTGGACTCAATAATCGAATTATTGGGTGAACAAAAAAACCTCGACGATTTAGACGATCAAAACAGCATCGATAAACTCCTGAAATCATTGGATGACCAAAGCGATAAGAAAACCGGTTTAGAGAAAAAAATTGAAGATTTGGAAAAGCTCGTGAAGAAGAAGAAAACCGATGCGAGTCTGGAGGATCAGTTAAAGAAATTGGAGAAGCAGATTAAGGAAAATGAGGATTTGAAGAAGAGTAAGAGTTTGGATTTGGATTTCGAGGATGATCCTTCTGAGCAGTTGAGGAAGCTTAAGGAGAAGTTGAAGAAGATTAATAAGGTTGAGAGTAAGAGTCATGTTGAGGATGATGTTACATCGGAGTTGAAGAGTTTGGAGAAGGCGATTAGGGGGTTGCGAGGGGAGGATGAGTTAGATTTGGATGGGGATTTCGAGGAGAAGAATTTTTCGGCTATGTTGGAGGTGGGGAAAAATAAAAAGAAGAAATTGACTCCCGTGCAGGTGGAGCTTATTAAGAAGAAGTTGTTGGAGTTGAAGGGTGGTAGTGGGAATGATGTTGATGATGAAGATGATGGTTCGCCAGTTTATCCGATGCAGTTGATTTCCTTTGATGGGGGGAACACTTATGAAGATGCACCAGCGTATTTAAATCATCATGGAAGCAACAATATTCATCAGGGTAATAAAGGTCATGGTTCAAGTGCATCTGGTTTAGCATATAATGGTGCTAATGGAGGCTACAACTCGCATACAGGACTTGGAGGAGCAAGTTATGGCTCCGGAAGTCCAGGACATGGAGCAGCAGGATATGGTTCTGGAAGTGCAGGACATGGAGGAGCAGGATATGGAAGTTCTGAATTAGGTTATGGTTCCGGAAGTTCCGGACACGGAGGAACAGGATATGGAAGTTCTGAAATGGGCTATAGTTCTGGAAGTTTGGGACATGGAGGAGCAGGATATGGAAGTTCTGGATTGGGCTATGGTTCTGGAAACTTTGGACATGGAGGGGCAGGATATGGAAATCCTGGAATGGGCTATGGTTCTCTAAATTCAGGACATGGAGGTGCTAATTTAATCTATGGATCTGGACTTGGAGGAACTGGATATGGTGGCTCAAGCCTAGGCTACGGTCCTGGAAACGCCGGAGGTGGTTTAAGTTATGGTTCTGCCAATGGAGGGGTTATTGGGCCTTATGGTACTAACAATGCTGGTTCAGATTACACCTTTGGAAATTCAGGAATTTCTGGGAATTACGGTGTTGGAAATTTGGGTTACGGCTCAGGAAATGGAATTGGTACCAGCTTAGGTTATGGTTCTGGAAATTCAGGATATGGAGGAACTGGTTTAGGTTACGCTTCCGGAAATACAGGATATGCGAATGCTGGTGGAGTCTATAACTCAATTGCAGGACATGGAGGTCCTACTGGATATAACATTGGAGGAAATACGCTGTCTGCAAATCCTGGAATTAGAGGCTATGGATCTCCAACGTCTGGCTATCCTCCAACAGTTCCAGGATATGGAAACTCCGCAGCTAAAAGCTATGGAAATTCAATTGCTGGTTCCTCGGGATCTGGTTTAAGTAATTCTCCAATTCCAGAAGCCGAATATGGAAATGCTGGTTTAGGTTATGGAAGTAATAATTTAGCATATGGATCTTTAGCTCCTCGTCACCAACCAGGAGTTGGAGGATATCATAGTAGTAACCCAAGTTATGGAGCGTATTCGCAGACAAATATTGCTAGTTTAAGCAAAGGTTATAATGGAGTTTCTTCAACAGCAAGTTATGGAGCTACCAACTACGCTCTTCCTGGTATATATGGAAATGGTTTAAGTCATGGAAGTGGATATGAAGGAACAAATGGTAATTTAAACTTCATTTTATGCTACACTTAATTAATTCTACAGTTTACTATAAAATCTATTCCCATCTACGACTTCTGCTCTACTTTTTTCATCGTTGTCTTGATGAATAAAAAGTCGTAGATATAAATACAAGGGTTGATCAAAATGTGAGGTTACAAATTGTACTCGTTTCATTGCAGGCTGTGTAATCTTACTGTTTGATCACCCCTCGTAGTAATTGAAACTAACTGTAAAAAGAACTGTAAGATGTATGATAAACAATTTTATTTACTTATACTATTTTTTTTTCTTTTCAAGGATTATCAAGTACTGGAAATGTAGTATCAGCACCTTCAGGATACTCAACTCCTTCTAATCCTGAATACTCTGGAGCCAGTTCTGTGACTTCAGGATATACAGGACCTGCAAATTCTGCAAATCCAGTGTATTCTGGTCATGTCAATCAAATAAATGTAGGATATTCAGGAAGTGGAAATCCTACAACACATACGAATCCTTTGAGTTATTCGGAAAAACCGAATTCCGTAAACACAGCGTATGCAGAAAGTGTTAATCCTGCAAACGCGGGATATGCAGTCCCTGAAAATCCTGCGAATCCTGCCTATTCAGGAGGAAACATTGATCATGTTTCAAATCAGGGGTATTTAGCTCAAGGTAATTATTGCTGTAAATATTGTTTCTGATATTTGAATAACCGCGTAACTCGTAATTTTAACAAATAACTAAAGAATAATATTATCTATTATTAGAAGTGTTTCTTTGTATGCATACGTTAATACAAATGTTCCAGTACTGGCATTTATTATTTAGAAGAAAAAACAACGTAGATTCCATTTACTATCGCGCCATCTATTCCATGATTTAATTTTTGGCTTCCAAATAATTACATTACTGTCTCTTTGTATAATTGAATGTGAATGCAATATTTTACTTAAAACATAATATGTTTAGTGAAACAACAAGTTCAGATATTTTTCTTTTCAGGACAGATAACGAATAACAATCCTGCTAATGCAGGATATTCAGGAGGCAAAATCTCACTTCATCCTGAAGGCAGTGGACATTATCTTCCAGCCGGAACTAACCCTGTATACACCGATCCTTCTCAGCATACTAACATATTAAATACTAACTATGATACTTCTTCTCCTCCCAACAACTCAAATTATCCTCCACAAAAATCACCATCTCTAATTCCACCACCAACATCAAATTACCATCCCACATCTACAACTGTGTACAACCCCCCAACATCTCCAAATTACGCTCCTCCATCTACATCTTCTAATTACAACGCCCCACCATCCCCAAATTACAATCCCCCACCATCATCTATTTATAATTCCCCCCCTTTATTTAGTTACAACCCCCCACCATCATTAAATTACAATTCCTCGCCAGCCTCCCCAAATTACAATCCCCCACCACCTTCAAACTACAATCCCACTCCAGCATCCCCAAATTACAACCCCCCTCTACCTTTAAACTACAATCCACCACTAATACCCTCTGATTACAACCCTCAAGTGCATCCTAATTACAACCCAAACCCATTAAACCATCCTCAACTTTCCAATCCAGATCAAAACTACGATCAATCTAATCATTTTTTTCCTGCACCTGCCTCCGGATATGCTGGACAATCTCCCCAAACTAACCAGGAAAGTTATAAAGAAGGAGCTGCTGCTAATGCCCCAAATCCGGCGCAACCTTATACAAATCCACCGCAAAATCCTGATACTTACACTCAAGCGAAAGTTACCGATTTGAAGCACCAGATCTACGAACTTCAAGCGATCATCAGTACTTTCAACAAACCGGAATATTTGCAGAACGCGGAGGATAAAGAAACGGTTTACAAGTTGGATAAGCAGATTAACGATTTGAAGGCTGTTATCAATAATTTAACGCAGGATTATCCGAATAGTGGGACGATGAGTTATCAGAATGTTCAACCTCAAACAGGTCTAGTTAATCAATATCAAAATGTTCAACCTCAAACAGCTCCAGTTAATCAATATCAGAATGTTCAACCTCAAACAGCCCCAGTTAATCAGTATCAGCATGTCCAACCTCAAACAGCTCCAGTTAATCAGTATCAGATTGGTCAACAAAGTTTTGATGCTGGAGGTTTAAGTTATCAAAATGCTGTTCCTCCTATGAATCATCTTGACAATTATCAAAATGTCGCTACCCAAGGATCTGCATTAAATCATCCTGATAACTATCAAAATGTTGCTGCACAAGGATCTGCAGTAAATCATCCTGAGAGTTATCAAAATGTTGCTACCCAAGGATCTCCAGTAAATCATCTTGAGAGTTACCAAAATGTTGCTACCCAAGGATCTCCAGTGAACCATCCTGAGAGTTATCAAAATGTTGCCACTCAAGGATCTGCAGTCAATCAATATCAAAATCCCGCACCGCAAAGTCCTCCTTCTTATCAAAATTCAGCTCAATTCCCACCTACTTATCAAAATCCTGCCTCTCAAGCACCTTCAATGAACCAGTATCAACCTCATCCTGCTTCAACTGCAGATATTAATCAGTACCAACTTGCTCCTCCACAAACAAATGAATATCAAGCTCCTGCTTCTTCTCCTCCAGCTGCTCTAATAAATGAATATCAAGCTTCTACTTTTCAAGCATCCCCACAAGCAAATCAATATCAAGCTTCTACTTTTCAACCATCCTCACCAGCAAATCAATATCAAGCTTCCCCAGCTTTGCAACAACAAATGAACCAGTATCAAACATCTGCACAAGCAAATAATGCGGTTTCGCCTCAATATCAAGGAAATCCTCAAAGTGCTGGAGTGTATCCAAATAATCCAGACAATCCGCAGAATCATGATTATGCAGCAACTTCTCAAAATCCCGCTGCTTATCAACAAAATCCAGAAGCTGGTGCTTTGAATCTTCCTTATAAATCTTTGAGGAAACGGGAAATTTGTAACTACGAGGAAAGTCCTGTGAAGTTTATAAAGAGATCTGAACTTGCTAAAGCAGTTAATCAACTTGCCGAAGCAGGAAATAAGGAAGAAGATAAAGAAAATAGCGTTAATCAACTTGCTAGAACAGAAAATAGGAAAGAAAAAGAAGAAGAAAATGACGTTAATAAACTCGCTAAGGAAGAAAAGAAGAAAAAAGAAGAAGATAATGGTGTTAATCAACTTGTTGAAGCAGAAAATAAAGAAGAAGAAGAAGAAAATGGCCATAACCAACTTGCTGAAGCAAAAAATAAGGAAAAAGAAGAAGAAATTGGCGTTAGTGAAATTGATAATAATAACAAATTAAAAGATTCTAAAAATACCGAGACTGAAGTTCCAGAAACTGCATCGTCAGTATTTGAAAAAGATAATCCTAAAGCTCCTCAAAGTAACAAAAAAGCTAAAGTTCCGAAAACTGCTACCTCAGCGTTTGAAGAAGATTCTTTACCAGGATCTCCTGAAAGTAACAAAACAATAGCTTCAAAAACTGCATCCTCGGTGTTTGAAGGAGATTCACCAGATGCTGCGAAAATTGGAAAAGTGAGTACAAGCTTTCACCTACGTGGGGATTTGCTGGATCCAATAAACGAAGAACATAAAAAAAGAATTGCACAAAATGCAGCACAGTTCGATGATTTGAAAACAAATTTTGATGAAATCAAAGGTTTACTCGACGAGGCGGCTTTAACATTTACGAAATTAAAAGGTAATTTGAATCAATCAGAAAATATTAATGGTGATGAAATCACACCGAGTGATATTAAGAAAATTGTGAAGAGAGAAGTTAACGAAGAAAAAAGTCAAGCTTTCACAGCTTTAACAAGCTTATTCAGAAAAGCCCACTTGGATCCAAACGATGATGAAAATGAAGAACCAGCAAGTGTTAATAAAGCTGATGAAAACACAACGAGTGATATTAAGAAAATTGTAAAGAGAGAAGTTAACGATGAAGAAACTCAAGCTTTCACAGTTTTAACAAGTTTATTTGGAAAAGCCCTTTTGGATCCAATTGGAGAAGAAATTGAAGAACCAGCAAATGTTAAAGCTGATGAAAACACAATGAGTGATATTAAGAAACTTGTAAAGAGAGAAGTTAACGATGAAGAAACTCAAGCTTTCACAGCTTTAACAAGTTTATTTGGAAAAGCTCTTTTGGATCCAAATGGAGAAGCAAACGAAGAACCAGCAAAGCAGCAAAATTTTATTCAAAGCAATGTTTTGAATGATGTTAACAGGAGGATCGAAGCGATTCAAAAACAGTTAGGTACGCTCGTTTCAAATTTTAAGCCAATTGTAATCAATCATTGAAATTTTCAGAACCTGGAATTAATAATCTCCAACAGCAAGAAGCGGGAAATGCGGTAACGTCCAGAGTTAGTTTCCAACAACAACAACAACAGGAAAACGTGGGAAATTCAAGAAAGATGAATTTATTCAACAATGAGGGTTTTTCCCAAAAATATTATCCACGCTCACAAGTAAACTTAAATTATCCACAGTCACAAGTAAACTTGAATTATCCGCAACAAAAGACAAACTATTTTCAAAAACTACCGCAATCTAATTATAATTACCCACAAGTTATGTACAATAATGAGATAGAATCAAATTCAAATTCAAAACAAAGATCGATGAAGTTTTTTAAAAAGGGAGATATATTCGATCAGATCTTCGAGAAAATCTTGGATAAAATTTTGTCGAAAGTAAGCTTAGCTTTTCCAAAAATCATTGAGCTGATGTTTGGTTCCATTGATTCAAACCAGGATTATGGTAACCCGAATTATAACTATAACTACCCGGTGCAGAATAATTTTCAGAGTTTCGGGCTTTCCGGTTTACTTCCAATGATCCTCATCAAAATCCTGACGAAGATTCAGTATTTCTTTAATTATCTACAAAAGTATAAGTTTTTCAAAACTTTCTTGATTCCAGCGCTTATTTTACTTTTGGTCGCAGGTTCTATTATATTTTTGGTTTGGTGGTTGCAACCTAATGATGATTATGCAGGTCATGGTTATCAAAATTTGGGGTATTCAGGGGGTGGGAATTATAATAAAATGGGGTATTCAGGGGGTGTAAATTATAAACAAATGGGGTATTCTGAGGGTGGAAATTATAATAATATGGGGTATTCAGGGGGTGGAAATTCCAATCAAATGGGGTATTCAGGAGGTGGAAATTATAATCAAATGGGCAATTCAGGGGGTGGAAGTTATAATCAATTGATTTATTCTGGGGGTGGGAATTATAATCAACAAAATTATGTAAGGCAAAATTCAAGAAATTCTCCACAAGATAATTTGAGTAATAATGAGCAGAATAATTTTGGAAATTCAGCCCAGCAAATTTCATCAATTGATATTCCAAAAAATATAAACAATCCAGTTCAGAATAGTTTAGAAAATAATGCTCAGCAAAATTTCGGGAAACCTCTACAACAACAAATTAGTAATAATCCAGTTCTTAATAGTTTAGGTAATTATGCTCAACAGAATTTCGGGAACCCTTTACAGCAATCAACTAGTAACAATCCAGTTGTAAATAGTTTTGGAAATTATGCTCAACATTTTGGAAACCCTCTTCAACAAGAAATGAGTAATAATTTAGATCTAGATGAAAACAATTTAGGAAATTATGCTCCGCCAAATTTTGTAAACTCTTTACAACAAATTAGCAATAAACCACAAAGTAATACTTTTCAGAGAAGTGTAGATAATTCTGGAATTTCTTTCCAACATCAGAATGGTTATAATTCCCAACAAAATGTCATTCAACATTTTAAAAATTCTGCTCTACCACAAATTGTCTACAATAATCCAATGGGGAAATACTTTAAGCAGTTAAATGGCGGGGATTTTAAGCAAAATCACATCCCTTATCCTTTGAATGGTAAAAAAATAAATTATTATAATCATGTTGTGGATTACAATAAAAATATTAATGTTTAAAAATGTTTTTTTTTTATTTTATATCGATATACAAATTCATACAATTACCATAATTACATAACCTAATCAATTGAAAATAATTTCTTTAACTGCACTTCATTTAATGATTTCTATGAATGGCTTATTATATACAGAGAGTTTTATGTAACACTGAACATTGCATACATAAGCATACGTTGTACATGTTCCAATGCTCGGTTTGTTAAAAGAATTTAATTTGAAGCTTTAAACGAGTGTTTTCTACTCCCAGGCTAAGCATGAAGTAAAATTTCGAGTTTAGAAAAGCCTGAAAATTTGGTTTGGTCGCGTAGCGCGAAGCGCGGAGCGGCCAAACCAAATTTTCAGGCTTTTCTAAACTCGAAATTTTACTTCATGCGCCACCGGTACAAAACACTGAATTAATGTAAAGCTTAGCGGTGTGTTTTATACTTCGTAATATGTTAGTGTTTTGTATCGGTGGCGCATGAAGTAAAATTTCGAGTTTAGAAAAGCCTGAAAATTTGGTTTGGCCGCTCCGCGCTTCGCGCTACGCGACCAAACCAAATTTTCAGGCTTTTCTAAACTCGAAATTTTACTTCATGCTTAGTCTGGGAGTGGAACACACTAATTTCAAGTTTCAAATTGATTTTCTTTAAAAACGAGTATCTAAAGATTTACGACATATATGGTGTAATTGGGACATGTATACTTGAAAGAGAATCTCCCTGTGTGTACAAGTTGCGGCATTAATTGAAATTAATTGATTACAATTATTAATGGTCATATAGGCAACCCAATTTACACATAACTTACAAAATAAAGGTGTCAAATTGTTTCGGATGAACATGTTCGGTGTTACATAAAATTCTCTGTATATTACATACTGGGAGTTTTGTTTTAAATATGCGTAATGTATACTTTTCGAATTTTCAGGAAATCGTCGATTTTATAAAAGTTTAATTTGAAGTCTCAAACTCCCAGATTAAGCATGAAGTGAATTTTCGAGGTTTGAAAATCCTGAAAAGTTTAAAATAGCCTGAAAACCAAACCAAATTTTCAGGCTTTTCTAAACTCTAACCTCAAAATTTTGCAATATTGGAAAACACACCTAAAATATAATTTCTTTAAATATTAATTAAAATATTTAAATAACAAAATATCTACATGTTACTTCAAACATTCTCTGGTAAAATACAGTATGGCTATTAATTTACAGTACTGAAATTCAGTTTGGTAGTTTCAGTACTGTTAATGAAAATGAATAAAAAAGCATGGCTTTAATACAATGTATTAAATTAACGTATTTAGTAATTTAAGAAAATAGTATAATGCTATTGCATCAATTAATAGGTTAATGAATATTAGCTGTATTAATAAATGATAATAGAACTTTATAACCGCCCTATTAAGCATAAGTAATGTTTAATAAAGTTTCTAAAAGTGTCTACTATTAGATCTGAATAGGTTCTAGTCTAGCTCTAAATATCATACTTAATGAAGTCAGTAAACTCTCTACTATTAGATCTGTACAAAATCTAGGAAATAGACAGTTTAATGACTTCATTAAGTATGATATTTATAACTTCAAACAGTTTTTAAACTCTTTACTAACTTCTGTTATTACGGCAATTTGAATTTACTTTCTACTTTATTTTTAAAACAACAATGTTGTTGTTGATTTTCTTTAAACTTTACACATTCACTTTATTCAATCAATTCAAACTACACGATAAAGTGTGATTTATTAAATTAACAAATTATTACATATAATATTATATACAAATTATTACATATATATTATATTTATTACAATACAGCTGTTATAACGCAATATTTTTCAAATTGTTCACCATTTATTAAAAAGTTAATTTTCAACATCTGCAACCAAATATACACACATGCAACCAAATATACACATATGCAATTAAATATACACATACTGAACCAAATATACACATATGCAACCAAATATACAGATTTCCAACAATAAATAATTAACTGAGTTATAGTTAAAATATAAACTATACCTAACTTTCATTTGATTAACAATTAATTTTAACAAAAAACTAAATTAAAAATGCACATCTTTAACAATCATAGGTAAAATAAATTAGTACGTGTGCAAATAAACTTAGACATTTTATCACCACGAACGGCTAAACATTCTTTAAAATTTATTTATTTGTTATATTTACGTTAACTTATTATAACTTACATCAATCAATTAAACAAACATAAAGCTATTTACAAACTAATTATACTAATAAATCACATTTCTGTTGGTTTATAAGTAAAATCAATTCGTGTATATGCAATTAAACTTATACATATTTTCACCATAAACGGCTAAGTGGTTTTTAAAATGAAATTATTTATTATATTTGTTACCTTTATTTAACTAACAATATTTATTTAAACAAACATAAACATAATTACAAACTATTTACTTTATTTAATAAAATATAAATTGTTTTATAAGTAAGTAAAATAAATTCGTATGTATGCAATTAAGCTTACACATTTTAAACAAGAATAATTCCAATTCAAATATATTTAAATTCGAGAAAATAAACTGACCCTTCTTATAGTTTGCACACTTTAAACATAATGTATAAAATTAAGAAACTTTGTTTCCTGTAAAATGTAAACGATGTGTTTTAATTAATAAAACAACTTAAGACAATATATATTTATATATAATATAAAGTTAAGTGTTTTAATATTATAATATATATCCATTGAAACAACTACTTCCTGTACAAATACACCTCCGAATATTTAACTATACAATGAAATATATAAAATCTTATTTTATTTGATAGAACGTTGTAACAAATCAAATAAAATAAGATTTTAAATATATTATTGTATCATTTAATATCCAGAGGTGTATTTGCACGGGAAGTAGTTGTTTCAATAGATAGTTATTGTCTTAGGTTTTCTTATTATTTAAGACACATCGTTTGCATTTTACACGAAAAACATTTTCGTGTTTTTAAACATAAAGAGTGATCAACAATGATTGTAGACAAGTTAAATTTTCCGCCGAAAAGTCTGGAGAATTTGATCGCTTCAAGTTCATGCCAAGGAAAAATTAATAAACAGTAACTCGATTTGACATTAGCAGCGTCGTGCGTCGTATTTTACCATTGTGTTAATTCATTCTTCGAATTAAGTTATTTTTCATTCTGTTTCATAGACATCAGTTCTTATCAGGACTACTTTGTATAAGTCTTTGTTTTGTGGTAAGTGATTTGCTGTTTTTAAGGTTAGAAAATTAGAAAATTTAAGTTAGATCCTAAATTTACAGATTTTAAGAGAATTCGCTTGTGTTTACCGTGATGTTTGCACCACAGCATGATGCTTTCATCCTGAAGGCTCATTATCGAAGTGGAACTATGAATGAAGATGGCACATGGACTTACAATCGTGTCTGAATAAATTTATTCAAGCCTTCCCCGATGTCCACATTCCTTACAAAACATTTTCCTCGCATACAACCCGCATTGTTGACCGTTTTGAGGGAAAGAATTGTATCTGTAAGGGCAAGTCAGCTGGAAGACTGCCCATCTTAACAGAAGAGGTTGTTGGAGACATTCAACGACTTGAACAAAGCCCAACAAAATCTTTAAGAAAACTTTCAGCTCAAACGGGTATGTTCTTAATTTTAAGGTGCGCACAAATTTTAATGTTTAATCCTTTTACAGGAGTATCGTATGGGAGTTGCATAAAAGCCGCAAAAAGAATTCTGCATTTGCACCCGTATAAGGTATCGGTAGTTCAACAACTTCAGCCACTTGATTTCCAAAAAAGAATTGATTATTGCAATTGGTTTAATCAGAATTTAAATGATAATGGTATGTTGGACAAGACCTTTTTTACTGACGAGGCGTGGTTTCACTTGTCAGGATATGTGAACAGCCAAAACTATCGTACGTGGGCTACAGAAAATCCTCATACTTTTTTTGAAACGGATTTACATCCACAAAGAATTGGTGTTTGGGTAGCAATTTCGAGACGTCGGATAATTGGCCCAATATTTTTCAACGAAATAATCAATGCGGAGCGCTACCGAACACTCATTCTAGATGAATTTTTGAATCAATTGCATGATGACGAACAGATACTGGGTTATTTTCAGCAAGATGGAGCCACTCCTCATACTGCGTTGGCGACATTAAATTACTTGAGGGAATTTTACGATGATCGCTTGGTAAGCGACTAATTATGGCCACCACGTTCGCCAGACCTCACTCCGTGTGATTTTTATTTATTCGGGCATTTAAAAAATAAGGTTTTAAAAATTCGAATGCATACCCTGAACAAGCTTAAAGCAGCAATTGAAGAAGAGATAAGGAACATAAATCCGGAGGAGCTTCAACGAGTATTTCAAAATAATAAACGTAGAGTTAACACTTGCCTAGAAAATTAAGGCCATCATTTTCAACATTTATTATAAAATTAGCGATGCTAACTCTACGTTTATTAAAAATACACAAAACCTTAACTTACTTCAATTTACTTTGTATATTTAATTAAAATTGTAAAAATTTTATATATAGTTATGACTACATATTTAATTTATTTTGGGAAAAAATGTTTGCTACGCCAATGGAATAGCAATCTAGGGGATTTTCTTTTCATATAATCAGTTGTACCAACATTTTTTTGGCGAGAAATTTAACCTGTCTACAATCATTGTTGATCACACGTTATGTTACACATTTTATCACCATAAACGGGTAGACTTTCTTTAAAATTACATTATTTATAACATTTACGTTACCTTAATTTAGCTAACAATAATTAATTAAACAAATAATAACCTAATTTCACACTACAATATTAAATAATATTTAAGTTGGTTTAAAAGTAAAATCAATTCGTATGTATGCAATTAAGCTTACACGTTTAATCACCATGAACGGCTAAACGTTTTTATAATGTAATTATTTATTATATTTACGTTATCCTATTAATTAAACAAAGAAAATCCTAATTACAAACAAATTATATTATTAAATAAAATTTGAGTTGATTTATAAAAAAAGTATATGCAACCAAGTATTCATCGAGGAAAACCATGAACGGCTAATAATTATTATTTGTATCAATTGTATATTGTGATTCCGTGTTGTTATCATTAATTATTTGAGCCTATTTTATAACAATTTCAAATAAACAAGATTATTCAAACTAGTATTTTGTTCAATCTTAAGAAGAGGCCGAGTTTATTCACAAGATGGCGCTGTTGTTAGAAACAACAAAGTTGGTTGACATTAGATTGTTTGCAAGCATTAATTTTTAGAAAATGACTCAAAGAAGATCGAAACTTTTGGAAACTCCAAGTAAGTAAATTAAATATACTGATAATAAATCATTGTTTACATTCGTTTGAATCAGATCGACACATTTTAAGTAAAACTTAAAATAAAAGTACGTTTACTTACTACTGCATGTTGTAAATGTTATTCAAAGACTAGTTAGTAGGTAGTTATAAGATTCTGGTAAAAAAGTTATTCATTAGTTAGTATGGTCTTAAGAGCTCTAGCAATACTATAAAATTATTTATAAATGTGTTGTTGTTTGTTTTAAGTAATCAAATGAAAAATCAACAACGTGTTAAAAAAACTACAGTAGACAGTTATTAGATTCTGTTAAGAAAGTTATTTATTATTTAGTAGGGTCCTAAAAGCTCTAGTAAACGTCTTTATAATTGTGTTTCCACTGAGCAAAAGAACGAACAAATAACGTTTTATCAACATACTAACAACATTAAACGTTGTTTAAATGTTCATGAAACATTACTTAAGTGTGTTTGCTCAGTGGGTTGTTGTTTGCAGTGGCGACCCTAGGGCGGTGCGAGCGGTGCGAGCGGTGCGACCGCACCGGGTGCCGTCATGGGACAGCGCCGAAAACAGCCAAAAGAGCTTTAATTTTTTAATTTAAAGGGGCGCCACCATGAAATCTCGCACCACCTTAAAATTTAGCTAGGACCTCTCTTGCTTGTTTTATATAATTGAATTAAAAATCAACAATGTGTTTAACAAAACTATAGTAGACAGTTATTACATTCTGTAAAGAAAGTTATTCATTATTTAATAGGGTCTTAATAGCTCTAGTTGCACTGTAAACATCTTTATAAATGTGTTGTTTGTTTTAAGTAATCAAATAAAAGATCAGTAATGTGTTTAAAACAAACACGAGCCAGATTTTTGGATATTCATTATCTAAAAGGATCTTAAAAACTGTAACAGTGTTTCAAAATTAGGTCTCCATAAATGTATTTGTTTATTTGTTTTCAATGCAGGGCCAACAATTTGCTTAAATGTGTTTGTTTGTTTGTTTTGAATGTAGGATCAACAATTTGCTTATAACCTGAACTTGAATTTAGGCTATTCATTATTAAGTTTTAAAAGCCCCACTGAACAAACACCTTAAAGTAATGTTTCATCAACATTAAAACAACGTTTAACTTTGCTACAATGTTGATATAACGTTATTTGTTTGTTTTTTGCGCAGTGGGGCTGTACCAGTGTTTTAGGAATCTCTATAAAATAGTATTCTATGTTTGTGTCTTTGTTTAATTTAAGTATCAAATGTTGATCCAACAATGTGTTTAAAAAACATGAGTCAGAATTTGGGCTCTTCGCCGCCAAAGAGTAGTTGGAGTTTGCGTACGGATTTAACAAATTTCGACATGTCCATGGTGCCCGATTTGATACCCGAGCAGTCCGAGCCGAAAAATCATTGGAAATGTAGGTTTTTGTTTATAAAATGTTTATAAATATTACATCCTTTGATTTTCCAGCACATTTCTCGGGATTCTTCCCAAAAGCGATGGTGATTTTAAATAATTTGATCATCTTTTTCGTAGTTGTTAATAATTTTTATCCAATAGGTAAGTTGTAAATACAAAATAATTTCGTTGATAAACAGCATTAGGCGCATTTATCAGATAAAACTGTTCGGAGCAGTAGATACCAACATAAAGCGTAAAAAAATCCAAACGTGTTGAGAGTATATTTTTCTGATGAATGCGCACATTATCACCACCCAGTAACAGCTGCTTAAGGTAAAGTTGACTTTAAGTAAAGTCTATTTTACAGTATGTAAAGTCGCCTTAAAAAATGAACGTGAAATTACGACAATATTCACCTTAGATTTTTAATAAAATGTCAAATAAATATTATTCAATATGTAAAATCAACTTAAAAAATGAACATAAATTTACGATAATATTCCACTTTCAAAGCCTATAGATTTCTAATAAAAGGTCAAATTTATACTGAGATTATAAAACAGTTTGACATTAAAATCGATTTTAAATTTGTAAAGGAGCTTTTTAACTTAGTTATGAAACTATAAAACATCTACGAGGTTATATTTTTGTATTAATAACAGAAAATTAATGAAAACACTTCACTAATTAAAATCACACCACGCGTATAAACCACTGATTAGAATTGAAATTCAAAATATAGTGCTAAAGCAAATAAATTTTGAATTTCACTTTAAATCAGTGTTTTATACGCCTGGCGCATAAAGTAAAATTTTGAGTTTAGAAAAGGCTAAAAATTTGGTTTGGTCGCGACCAAACTAAATTTTCAGGCATTTCTAAACTCGAAATTTTACTTCATGCTTAACCTGGAAGTGGACAAAACTCATTTAAAGCTTCAATTTGAACTCTTAAGAAAAACGACGAATACAATTGTATGCATGCATACAAGGAGTTTTTGTTTTAAATATACATTACATACGTACATCCTAATTCTGTGCTATAAATGTTCAGATATCCGTTGTTCTTTTTGAAAAGTTAAATTTGAAGATTTAAGCGGTTGCTGTCCACTCCCAGGTTACGCATGAAGTAAAATTTCGAGTTTAGAAAAGCCTGAAAATTTGGTTTGGTCGCGTAGCGCGAAGCGGCCAAACCAAATTTTCAGGCTTTTCTAAACTCGAAATTTTACTTCATGCGCCACGCGTATAAGACACTGATTTCAAGTGAAGTTCGCTCGTTCACAATATTGAAGTATTTTCAGTGTTTAATACGCGTGGCGCATGAAGTAAATTTTCGAGTTTAGAAAAGCCTGAAAATTTGGTTTGGTCGCTCCGCGCTTCGCGCTACGCGACCAAACCAAATTTTCAGGCTTTTCTAAACTCGAATTTTTACTTCATGCTTGATCTGGGAGTGGAAAACAATCGTTTAAAGGTTAAAATTGAATTGAAAAAGTGTATGATAATTTTAATTTATAAAAAAGAATCATGTGTGTATACTTGGAAGAATAATTCCTTCTATATTTCATATGTATATTTAAAAGAAAAATCCCCTGTATGTAAGTTGTTAAGCAGATTTTGTTTTGAGAATAGTGAGTTCTTTTATTGATGCGAAAAATTTAGGAGAAAAGGTGAAGAAGTTAAAGTTTTAGCGCAACGTCCAAGTTCAATCGAGTACAACGCGTTGAGGGCTGAGGTTTTTAAGTTAAGGAAAGAATTGGTGGATTTGCAAAAGATTCAAGATGAAAATGCTCAATGGAGGTAAGAATTTCTGTATAATGTTTTTTGTTTGATTAAGATGTTTGATAATTAATTAATACTTTAGTTGTAATAAAAATTCAGGGAAAAAAAACACCATGTATACTTTTGAAAACTCTACAGCAACTTAGCAAAGAACATTTAATTGATGTTTGATCATCATTACAGCAACATTAATACTTAATTGCACAGCAATTTATGAATTTTTTAAATGTAGTCAATTTCCTAAGACATTACATTTTGTTTTGACTTCAAAAAATTATTGTAAAATGTATCTTTGTGTCATATTTAAGTACCTTTGCCAATACAAGGTGGCCAGAAAATGAGTGAAAAGCTAACTAGGTAACTTAATTCGTTATTAATTTAGAGTAGAAAATCCAAATGAAAAAATATCACATGGTTCTTCATTAAAGGCGTGGGGCGGTGGGGCAGAATCAACATTTTTTTGGCAGAAATTCTAAAACTCATAAAACTGGTCCAAATTAAGCTCGTGATTACAGGAAAAATAATATAAACCACATTATTAGGGGATAAAAATGGAAATGGCAGAGTAAAATTATAAAACTTCGAATTCGTATAGAACTCAACCTAAGATTTATCAAAATATAGAATTTTTTTTCTAGGTGAAAATTTTTTTGTAGCGTAAAATAGGGTGATTTAAAGGTGGCGAAATCCTAAAAACAATGTTTCAAACCTTGCAACTTTGGATGTATATAGAAATCAATGAAAAAGTGATTAAATTGTTAAGAAAATCTCGTTTATTGTCACATGATGTAAACAGATAGTATTCCTGTAGAAATATTTCCACAAATAATTAAATTAATTTTTTTTTTCTTTTTTTTAATTCAATATTTAGCCTTTGTAATGATCATAACATATAAACGAAAAGTGAGCTCTGACATTAACAAGCATATTCGGTGGTAAAGACTTTAAATAATTTCATAATAATTTGCACACACAATCTAGTTTAGTGTATACGTTGTGTCTGTAAAATTTAAAGTGACTGTGACTTCTGGTTATCGCGTAATCTTGATAATACTTTAAATGTGAGTAAATTGATCAACTATCGATTTGTCGTTTTTCGCTGACCGTGGCCGTGACCCTTTTTTTGTTTCACTATATTTTTGGAGTGCATAGAACTTTGACCGTAAGTGAATCATCTGATAGGGGATTCCATTCATTCATTAAATAAAATTGGAAATATAGTAAAAATGTTTTTATTCTAGTTCTACTATACTATCGGAGTGCATTAACTTTGACGAGTAGTGAGTGAATCATCTTATAGCAATTTCCATTTAATAAATTGAAGTTGGAAATTAAAATAGAAGGATGGTTTTAACGTGTACTTGCTGCAACCTTCTGAAAATCACATGTCAGTGCAATGTTGTATCTGCAAAAAAAATTATAGAATGACATGCGTAGATATTTCGAAAGCTGAAGCCAGAAAAATTAATTCCAAAAGTGGCCTTACTTGGACATGTAAGTCTTGTAGCCAGCTTGGCAATGATTTAATGGCCTTAAGGCTGCAATTGTCGCCTTACAAGAAGAAATAAAAATTCTAAAAACTTCACACTCACCACCTCCACCTTCGCTGTCCAGTTCGAATGTTACCATTGAAACAGAAAAAATTATACAAGAAGTAACTGATATACTGGCTACCTTAGATGTCGTTTACGAAGATAATGTTAAACCATTCAGATTGGGAAAGTTGGATCCGACAAAGAACAGTAACAATCGCCTACTAAAAATAACGCTACCTAGTACATCCCATGTATCTGCAGTGTTTCGCAATGTACATAAACTAAAAACAATAGGGGAATTTAAGGGCATCGGAATCTCACTTGACCAAACTCCTCTACAATCCGCATTTTATCGGAGCGTGAAAGGCGAGCTCAATCAGAGGATCGCCGCTGATGAAACTGATATTAAAATTAAGTTTAATGCCAGCCATTCTTAAGGAACAGTCGGAAAACTGGGTGCATCCGGAAGAATTCAACATCTCCAACTACAATTTTATTAGCAAAACACAAGTGGATTGCGTACCAAGACGCATACATTCTATTCCAATTCCTGCTCATGTCAATACGATATCATCTTCTTATGTGAAACTTGGCTCAATGACTCTGTACATAGTTCGGAATTATTTCATACAAACTACAAGGTGGTCCGTCAAGATAGAAGTTATGCTTTATCTGGTAGAAGCATCGGCGGTGGTGTCCTTTTGGCTTTCTCTGATAATATTCATTTTGATGTAATTAATACTAATCATATAAGCATTGTAGCGCCACTTATTGATATCATTTTATGTCTTTGTAAATTTGAGAATTGTATATTTTATGTCGCCGCAGTTTATCTACCCCCTGATGTACCGAATGATATGCTTGGATTATTTCTTGAATCAATTGAACTGTTAATTCTGGATAGACCAGATTTTACCAACTTTTTGTGACGAAATAAACTCTCCCACTTCTCATAAATCAATTCCAATTTGTAATTTCATAAATATATTAAAACTAAGACAAATTAATTTTACGGAAAATGTACACGGCAGATTATTAGACCTTATATTAAGCAATCTTAATTTTAATTTCAATATGGAGCATGATGCACATCCACTAGTAATTGAAGACACTTATCATCCTGCTCTGTCTGGTTGTGTCGATATGAAAACTGATCATAACTATAAATCATTTCCACTGAACAATCAAAATAAACGTTACAATTTCCGTAAAGCGAATTACTTTCGATTATATACCGAATTGCTCGATGCTGATTGGTCCTATTTAGATGACTCTGCCGATATTGAATTAGCAGTGGAACAGTTTTATGACATTTTATACAAAGTTATCGATAACTCTGTACCTTATTATAACAATTACAAGTCTAACAGATTCCCTGTATGGTTTAATAAAGAGATTATACGAAATATTGATTTAAAACTGTATTACCATCGCAAATGGAAATCTACAGGATCTTTACTACACCGTGGGGAATTTGAGAGGCTACGCAAACTGTTAAAGAGTCAAATAAATGTGGCATACAAGGCATACTTGGATAAAATTGAACAAAATCTGAATGAAAAACCTAGAGAATTATGGAAATTTGTACATCAGCGGAATGGTACGACCAGAATTCCAGGCCTGTTGAGAAACAACTCCAATAAATACACAACCCCTAAGGAAATTGTCGATGCGTTTGCCAATACTTTTTCTGACGTGTATGTCGCCAAGAGCCCAATAACCAGTTGTTCAGCACATTCTAATTACGAAAGCTTTTCTATGCCTATAATTACCGAATCAGATGTTATACGCAGTATTAACAAACTGAAAATGTCTTTCATTTCTGGTAACGACCTTGTTCCGTGTTTTCTTATTAAAGATTGCAAATATTCGCTAAACCTTTAAGTAACATTTTTAATTTATCAATCCGTTCAAATAAATTTCCCACTATTTGGAAATGCGCAGTTATAACACCTGTTTTTAAAAAAGGCGGTTCGGCTATACTGACAAACTATAGGCCCATTTCCATATTGTCAAATTTTTCTAAAATATTCGAGCAGATAATTTATCATTTTCTTTACAATCACGTCCACAAGTACATTACACCGCTCCAACATGGGTTTATGTCGGGTAGATCAACTTCAACTAATCTGGCAGTCATTACACAACACCTAAGTGTGAATCTAGATAACAGAGGCCAAAGTGATGTTATCTATACCGACTTCTCTCGTGCTTTCGACATCATCGATCACAATATTCTAATTCATAAACTTAGCTATTTTGGACTAACAGAAAACTTACTAAATTTAATCGAATCATATCTAGATGATAGACGGAACTATGTTTTTTACAACGGATTTAAGTCACAAGAATTTATTTCAACTTCAGGTGTACCACAAGGCTCGAATTTAGGACCACTACTTTTTTTAATTTTTATCAATGATCTGATTTCTTCTATATCGTGTCCAGTATTGGCATATGCTGACGACATAAAAATATTTAATCTCATTGAATCCAAAGAGGACTCCGTCTTACTCCAGCAAAACTTAGATATAATTTCTCAGTGGTGTACCTTGAATGGATTAAAACTTAATATAGATAAGTGTTGTGTTATGACATATTGCCGTAAAAGAGTCTCTAATACATACAATTATTATATTAATGGCACTGCTATCTCACGCAACACATCAGTTAAGGATCTCGGCGTTACTTTTGATAGTCACCTAAAATTCACAGACCACATTAACAATGTCACTAAATCTGCTATAAAGGTACTCGGATTTTTAATGCGTACTTCAAAATACTTTAATAATATTACTCTAATTAAGACGCTTTATTGCGCCCTAGTACGTAGTAAGTTGGAGTACGCATCACTCATATGGTATCCCTATTACACAAACACTGGTAATCGAACGAGTTCAGAGGCGTTTCCTAAAATTTCTGTCTTTTAAAATCTACCGCACATATCCTGAACGTAATATTGACTATAGTGAATTGTTATTGAGGCACGATTTTACGTCATTATCATCGCGCCGTGAAGAAGCCAGCGGACTATTTATATTTCAGTTATTACAAAATGTCATAGACTGTCCTGATCTAGTAAGCGAAATTACTTTATTTATTCCTAGATTATCGTCCAGACACTCTAATACATTTGTGATACCCATCTCTAAGACGAATATAATGAGTAAAGCCCCTTTAACGCATATGTGTCGTAATGCTAACAAAATGTATGAAGATATATTTTTTGTAAATAATGTTTAATTGTCGTTTCCTTTAGTTATATTTATTAATTCTTTATTTTCTTTTTTAATTTAACTACGTTTGCTTGTATTTTTCTTATATTACCACTTATGTAACGATTGTATATTTTCCCTTGTTGGATTCTTCCGTTGGAAAATAAATATTATTATTATTATAAAACATCGCATCGCAAAAATAAACATTAATTTATTGAACTTGGCAAAAATAAATAGTACACAAAAAACTCTTATTTAATTAAAATAAAGTATTTTGTTTTCTTACAATGTTGACTTCAGATTCGTAACCAGCGACCCTAAACATCCGTGTATAGTACATCTCAAACAGAAAGAAAAACAGAATGAACGTGTACGACTCGTGACCAGCTTATCTGGAATTGGCCTTACTGTGAGCCATATTCTTAATTAAAACTAAAATCGCAAAAAATGGCAAAATTTTAAAATGTGCCCTAATTCTACCATGACAACACATTTTTACCATGCAAACAAAAGTGCTCGATATGGCTCGATACACAACTAAAAGTTTACCTATTGCAACGGACATACTATTTTGCAAAACATTTTACAATTATGACTTCTAAACGCTTATATTTAAGTGTTATTACTTTCTCACAAAATTAAAATTAATGAAAATGTAACACATATCTAAGGTTCACGGATCCATAACAAAAATGTAAAATTTAGAACGGTTTAAACCAAAATACAAAGTCTTTACGGTTCTTCACTCAACGAATTGTCTTACTTACAACACTATGCGCGGTCTCCACAAACTGAATTTTCTCTACTTCGGCAAGGAACACGAAGGCCGCGGTCGGTCCCGATATACAGAGAGTTTTATGTAACACCGAACATTTTCATAACGATCATTTAATTTGAAGCTTTAAGCGAGTGTTTTGCACTCCCAGGCTAAGCATGAAGTAAAATTTCGAGTTTAGAAAAGCCTGAAAATTTGGTTTGGTCGCGAAGCGCGGAGCGGCCAAACCAAATTTTTAGGCTTTTCTAAACTCTAAATTTTACTTCATGCGCCACCGGTACAAAACACTGATTCAATGTAAAGTTTAGCGATGTGTTTTAAACTTCGTAATATGTCAGTGTTTTGTACCGGTGGCGCATGAAGTAAAATTTCGAGTTTAGAAAAGCCTGAAAATTTGGTTTGTGTTTTAAACTTCGTAATATGTCAGTGTTTTGTACCGGTGGTGCATGAAGTAAAATTTCGAGTTTAGAAAAGCCTGAAAATTTGGTTTGGCCGCTCCGCGCTTCGCGCTACGCGACCAAACCAAATTTTCAGGCTCTTCTAAACTCGAAATTTTACTTCATGCTTAGCCTGGGAGTGGAAAACACTAGCTTAAAGCTTCAAATCGAATTCTTTTAATTAACTGAGCATCGAAAAATGTGCAACGTTATGAAAATGTTCGGTGTTGCATAAAACTCTCTGTATGTGCAGTTCTATGCGCCCTAGTGTTGGCTACAGTAGTGCCATAAAAGCGAATGTATTTAATGATTTTATTTTTTGATTTTATACCAGCTTTTATGGCCACTAGCCCCACTGTGTGGCGCCACTGAAATTCTAAATATGTCACAACAAATTAGCAATATATTTTAAATGTTTTGATTAAAATCATATCATCAACAAACAGCTTTACATTAATGTTTAGTCGAAAACAACAAGTTCTAGTCACATATTTTTAATATTAATGGCCCCGTGTGGCCTACTGAATAATCATATAAAAAAAATAGTTTTTTAATTTTTTTTTGTGTAATTTTTTTAAAAACTTTGTTAGTACTCAAAATTGAATAACGAATCACGCTACGTAAAGCTTTTCTCTTATTTTTTTTCCACCTTGTATACACCGTGTCCAAGATGCACAAAATGGGGATCTTGAAAACGGTAATAAAAATTAGGAAAATTAGAGCATGTTTACATGCCGATCAAAAAAATTTATGATAGTTTATCGTTTTCGACATTTTCCAAAACTCAATTTTTCGGAGTATTGGTTTTTCAAATTTCTGTATTTCTACGATCGGCATGTAACATACTCTAGTGCATTTTTTCCTGATTTAAGCCACCCTGTATCTTTTATCGATTTCAAGATCCCCATGCTGTGAATTCTTATCGTAGACACCATGTATAAATAAAAACTAGTATCAACCTTATACAAAGAGTTTTATGTAACACCAAACATATTCATAACGAGAATATTTCATTTAAGTATATATATGCAGATGTTGTACATTTTACCACGTTCGGTTTATTAAAAGAATACAATTTGAAGCTTTAAACGAGTGTTTTCCACTCCCAGACTAAGCATGAAGTAAAATTTCGAGTTTAGAAAAGCCTGAAAATTTGGTTTGGTCGCGTAGCGCGAAGCGCGGAGCGGCCAAACCAAATTTTCAGGCTTATCTAAACTCGAAATTTTACTTCATGCGCCACCGGTACAAAACACTGATTGAATGAAAAGTTCAGCGGTGTGTTTTAAACTTCGTAATATGTCAGTGTTTTGTACCGCTGGCGCATGAAGTAAAATTTCGAGTTTAGAAAAGCCTGAAAATTTGGTTTGGCCGCTCCGCGCTTCGCGCTACGCGTCCAAACCAAATTTTCAGGCTTTTCTAAACTCGAAATTTTACTTCATGCTTAGTCTGGGAGTGGAACACACTCATTTTACGTTTCAAATTTAACTCCATTTAAAAAAAACAACGATTATCTAATGATTTACGGCATATACGCTGTAATTGGGACATGCATACTTGAAAGAAAAACTCCCTGTATGTACAAGTTGAGGCATTAATTGCCATTGATTAGCTACAATTTCTAATGGTCGTGTAGGCAACCCAATTTACACATAACCTAAAAATTAAAGGTGTCAAATCGTATTTTATGAAAATGTTCGGTGTTATATAAAACTCTCTGTGTATTCCCACTGAGCAAAAAACAAACAAATAACATTATATCAACATTGTAGCAACATTAAACGTTGTTTTAATGTTGATAAAACATTACTTAAATGGATTTGCTCAGTGGGTTGTGTTTTATCAACGTTATAATTTGAATCGTTTTTGAGACGTTTACCTAACATTACTTAACTTGTTTGCTTAATGAGCATATTATAGTTGTTTCACTGAATATTTCCAAATCGCATTGAGACAAAACATGTTTTCAGTAAGAGAGATAAATCAAAGTTCTTAAAATTCTTGAGCAAACATATTTACGTATTTTTTCTAATAATTAATTTCAGAGAAGACTTTAAAAAATTCATTTCTAAAGGTATACTAAATGAGAAATTGCATTTGATTTGCAATGTCGATTCGAAAATTCGTGAGGCCATTAACTTATACGACGCTGATAAGATTGCAATGATTGGTAAGTGTCTTGCATTTTTTTTTCTTTACTTTATAGATTAATGTTTGTTTTCTTGTATAGATTATGCGTTAGAAAGTTCGGGAGCTTTCATAACGTCAACACCGGAAACGAAGCCTTGTAAGTCAAAAGCGATTTACAACTTGTTTCAATTTTTCGACTATGAGCCGTCTTCGAATCCGCGTGCCGTCATCCAAAAAGAGATCATGCCCGGACAATGTTATGCTTTTGAAGGCTTGAAAGGAAGGATTCGCATTAAATTGAGCAAGGAAATTGCCGTGAGTTCGGTGACATTGGAACACGCACACAAAAGTTTGTTGGTGGATTTGAGGAGTACTCCAAAGGATTTCGAAATTTACGTATGTACATATTTATAACTGGTAATACATTGCGCTGCTGATATTTATTGAGGGTATAATAATTGTAATACGGCAGAAGATACGCCAAGGAAAAGCATATTGAGGAAAAAAAAGACTACTAACAACCCTATCAAGATGGGTATGTGAAATGTAAAAACTCTAAATTGGACAACGCGTTAAAATAATGGAAATAGATCTACTAAACCTTAGTGAAGTAAGATCGAACGGCCTTGGGGAACATAAAAAAGATAATACAGTTCTATATTACTCTTCAGAGGTGATGCCACACAGCACATCAACGGTGTAGGTATATTCGTCTCTGGCACCATTCACAAATCAGTAGTTAACTTCATACCTCACATAGATAAAAAAAATACTATTAAAATTTAACACACAACCTACTGATATCAACATAATACAATAGTATGAACCAACAGGCAATAAATCAGACATGTCTGTGAAAGGCTTCTACAGAGACATTAAAGAACTACTTACTTATACAAAAAAGAATGAAGTAGTTATAATAATGGGAGAATTTAATTCAAAATTTGGAAAAGGAGAAGTGGACAGCATAGTCGGAAAAGACTTGTTCAATTCTGTCAAGAACAGAACCTGGTACAAGCTAACCCCCACGATTGTAAAATGGCAATCTCCCAAGCACACATCGAATAACATAACCAGAAATCAAATTGATTTCATATTAATCAACAAATGATATAGTAACGCAATAGGTGGCGTTAAAACGTACCCAAGGGTCAATATACACTCTGACCACAAACCAGTAGTGGGCAAGCTACGGGTAAAAGTAAAGAAGATCAAAACAAGAACAAATAGATCGCTAGACATTGGGAAACTGAGAAACCCCGAAATTAGTGAAAATGTCAAAGAGTTAATACTGAAATGGCAGAAATGAGAGAAAGCTACGACAAAGAAGCAAACATAGAAAAGGATTGGGAAAAAATAAAGGACAGACTGAATGCAATAGAAAACGCAGAAATAGGCACCGGACACAAAGAAATTAAGAAAGAGTGGATGACAATGGAGATTTTAAATATGATGGGTCTTGAAAACCAGACATATAGGAAAATAGGCACCAGAGACAACAATAGGCACCTGAAACAAAGAATTTAAGAAAGAGTAGATGACAAACCAGACTTTAAAAATGATGGGTCTTGAAAAATAGACATAATGCAACATCGAAATAAGAAAGCAGATCAGACTAGCAAAAGAGGCATGGCTAAGAGAAAGATGTTAGGAGATGTTATGTTATGGGGTTGGTGGGTCGTGTGGCCTTTTGGCATTTCGAAATTACCTCGACCTAAAAGATCTTTTGTAATTATCCCTGACCTACTTGAGTCCCTCAATGTCTAGACCTCTTGTGTAGTCTACAATAACTTGAGTGTTAATGTGTACCATGTCATCAGACTGACCGATGACAGATAGTTCCCAATTTGAAGGGACAGGGCTGAGCATTCACAAAGTAGGAGCTCTGCTGTTTCTTGTACCTCGTCGCAGAATCTGCAATTGGCATCAGATGTCTGACTCATCACACTGAGGTGGTATTTCAGATAGTATCCGATTAAAAGGCCGGCTTTGTGCCTTAGGTTGCTCTTGCTTAGCCTGAGAAACTGTTTGGCTTTTACGGCAGAGAAGGCGATAAGCCTTTTCGCCTGCCTTAAGCCAGGTGAGTTTCTCAAATGAGCATCATTTTTCCACTCCTGCGAGGAGATACAGAGAAAAAATGATAATTTCTCAACACATAACAAAATAAGAGAGACTACAGGAAACTGTCGAAGAAGAACAACTCCCCAAATAGTTGAAAATAACAACAAATCCATATTAGAGATAGATGAAATTAAAATAAAGTGACAAGAATACATCCTTCAACTATATTTCGGCAAGCACCCCAGAGCCTATGAGGACACTATAGAGAAGGAGGATGCCCCGGAGATACTCAAAAGTGAGGTAATAAGAGTAATTAGAACAAGTACACCAGGAAGGGCTGCTGGATCAGATTACATCCATATAGAAACTCTCAAGTTATTGAAAGAAGAAAACCTGGTCATACTAACATCACTATTTAATGGCATCTACAAGACCGGAGAAATTCCACAGGACTGCCTCATCTCAATACTACTGCCGATACCCAAAAAACGAATGCCAGAAAATTCAGACTAATTAGTTTCACAAGCCACGTCCTCAAAGTCTTTTTAAACATTATTGACAAAAGAATATACAAAATGTAAGCAAGTCCCAATTCAAATTTCGCGAGGAGCTAGGGACCAGGGAAGCTTTATATGGCCTAAATGTACTTCTTCAAAAATGCAGAGGCTAACAACAGGACGTGTGCATATACTTCATTGAGTACTAGAAAGCATTTGATCGAGTAAGACACACGGACCTCATTAAAATGCTACAACAGAAAGGAGTAGACCAGAACGATATCAAAATAATTAAAAACTTATATTGGCAGCAAACAGCAGTAACCAGAGTTAGAGACACTACTTCCAAACCAGCAGCTGTCGTGAAAGGGGTACAGCAAGAATTATTTATGCAAACTCCTCAAGACAAGATTGACGCAATAAAATCAGTAGCAAATTGATAATATAAGATACGCTGACGACACAGCCATAATTGCTGACAACATGGAAGCGCTACAACGCGTACTTAATAAAATAACAGACGCCGGAGAAAACTTATGACAACACAAAAACTTGGGACAACACGAAAAAAACAAAGGCTATGATAGTAACCAGAACAAGACCAGCTCGGACAAATTTGCTAATTTACGGAGAAAACATCGAAGTGGTACAAAAATTTAAATACCTAGGCAGCTATATTACTAAAGATCTGAACGCATGATACGAACAGAACAAGCTCGTGCTACTTTCAATAGCATGAAACCATTGCTTACAAATACAGGACTGAGCTTAAACCTACGTTTAAGTTCGTAAAGTGCTATATGTTCTCTGTATTGCTCTATGTATGCGATACATGGATATTAAAGGTGGGCTCCATGAATAGACTAGAGGCTTTGGAAATGTGGCTGTTCCGTAGGCTTTTATTATTATCGTGGGTGATTTGCGACGTATGAACCAAGATCGACAGCTGATATTTGTTATTAAGCAGAGGAAAACAGCATATCTGGGACACATATTTCGAAACAGTAAACACGATCTATTAAAATTAATAATAGAAGGAAAAATAAAGGGAGACCGTGGGGTGGGTCACAAGAAGCATTTCTGGTTTAAAAACATAAGGGACTGAACTGGAATGAATGCATATTCTTTATTCAGAGCCGCAAGAGACCAGGCGGAATTTGCCATGATAGTTTTCAACCTTCACTAACTGGAGATGGAACCTTAAGAAGAAGATAAAAACTACTGAAAGAATCTTAAAATCCCATATATTTTATTTACTTATACTTATACTTATTTTGAGTTGGATTTTTTAATTGAAACATAGAAAAATATAAATTGAATTATAGGGTATAGTTTTTTAAGTAACATAAAGTATGAATTAAATGACCAATGCTTGGTTGTAGAATATTTTAAAAATCACGAAGTGCTATTCTTTTTGCAATCTTCTTAACTAATTTGCCTTACAAACACTAAAATATGTTTTTGTATTAATACAGGAAATTATTGTTTTAGGGACTATTTAGTGAGGATGATCCGCACGGAACGAAACTGGGAGAGTTCCAGTATCAAATAACCGGCGAACAATTGCAAATGTTCCGAATTGAAAAGTCCGGAACGAAAACCTACAATTTCGTCGAGCTTCGGATTTTAAATAATTACGGTCATCCTGATTACACTTGCGTTTACCGTTTTCGTGTACACACTAACACATAAATAATTGTACAAAATAATATGATTATGTAAGTAAGAAACGAACTTAAGTTCAAGAGATTAAGGTAATAACAAAAATATATGCGCTTCCTTCTTAGGCCCATTTGCACCCCGACTGATTAACTTTAATCGTACACTAATCATTGATTAAACCCCTGGTTAAGTCAAAATTAGAGAATGTAAGATTGTTATACGTTTGCAAAATATCCTAAACATTTCTCTTTCCTCTATATGCGATTGTGTAAACAATTTGTTGTGTTTTTAAGAAGTAGCTAATGTGTTAAAATGTGTGTTAGTTTAAAGTAAAACTGGGTTAACCCGTAAATAAATACTAATCACTCATTAAATTAGTTATCCGGTAAACGAATGAGTACTGAACATAAGTTCAGTACTCATTCACCGGATAACTATATACACGTTTCAGGCTTTAACGCCATCATCAATATATGATGGCGTTGAAGCTAACTACTTAAGCTAATGGCCATTAGATGGCGTTTACGCTTTCGAACACATTACATTAATTAACTTGGGTGCAAACGGGCATTAATAATATAAAATATCACATACCAAAATAAAATTATATAATGTACAACTTAGAAAGTTGCCGAAAGGTAAAACAGTTAATACACAAGAAGGTACAATGTAGTCGTACAAATTATTAAGGAAATTTAAACGCTTATTAAAGTTTGATACATGTAATTGTTTTTATTTAAAATGGTAATACAATCTAACAACAAAGTATAATACATATTTTGCTTTATTAACAGAAGTTAATGGAAAGTTATTAGACTATTGAATTAAGTGTAATACACTTCTTTAATAGACTCTTAAAATTTTTTATTAATATTCCCAGTAAGCTATTATACACCGATTAATGTTGATAAAACTTTATTCATTTTTGCTCAGTTAATCAGGGCTATTTCATACGCGAAATGGTAAATTTAATGTATGCGTTATTATAAACTCACAATCTAAGTATCAATTGCCAAATTACCTTAGTCTGTGATGTAGATGTTGCTCTAAATGTTGATAAAACGTAACAAATAACATATTGCTCAGTGGATGTATTAACAATTCAACATATTGCATACATACAGTATGAAATTACAAAAAATAAAAATAGGAAATGGATTGATTTCTTTTAGATGCCTCGCGTTGTTCTCTTGTGTTTTTAGTCGTGAGTTAATTCTAAAAGAAGGAAATTAATTACAGGATTATAAATTTTTAACACCGCAATAACTTACCATTTGTCTCTGTGAAACAGTCCGACATTTTGTGTAAGCCTAAAACAGCAGATAATAATGTTTGATTTAATTATTTTTAATTAAAACAATTGGCGGATCAAAGACAAAGATTTAACGTTTATACTCATATTATATAATATGTATCTAAATAGACTTCTGTCTGGTTTCACCAACTTCAGTTAAAACTTATTTAAGTATTACATTTATTTGTCGATTAAAATAAACATTTTCCACCTCGTTAACGTCGAATAGTTTAAATTGATTCATTTTTTGGCATTTACAATTTAGCGCAATAAAGAATAGAAATCCTAGAATTTACATTTTGTAAATGTGTCTTTTTGTTGTCATTGAACATTTATAAAACGTCACTGTCATTGAACGAAGTTAGAGAGACATAATTACAACACGTTTGTTTATAAAAAAAAACAGGCTGCTTGATTTTGTCAGGGGTTTCCATTTTTTTGCTCCTAATTGTATGTAACTATTAAAAAATGTTATTCAATGAATAATTATTGTTCCATTAAATTGACGTTGGTGAAACTCGGGATTATTTTATTTTATTTATATTTAAGGAAAATTGCGTATTATATGTAATTTAAAAAATAATGAGTATATCATCAATGAATTTCAAAATAAATAAGTGTTTTATACGCCTGGCGTATGAAGTAAATATTTGGAGTTTAGAAAAGCCTAAAAATGTTGAGGTTTTTCTAAACTCCAAATATTTACTTCATGCTTAATCAAGGAGTGGAAAACACTCGGTTTTGTAAACAAATAAACTTTGAGAATTTAGTTGTTTTAAAAAACAATTGTTGCATTCCCAAGGCAATAATCACCAAATTTGAAAAATCATGACATCTTCTATTTTTTTGCCTTCGAAAGTATATACATTGAGTAAGTAGTTACTTAACTTATATACTTACTTTCATCATGATGGACACACACACAACTTCCGGTATAAGATGTTGTTGCCTGGTAGTTTTCAGGACATTCTGCAAACAAATTAATTTTCTAATGCTCGTCATATTTTATTAAAAAAAAAAACAGGTTTTACACAGGCGCGCACCCAGAAATTTGTCTTAGGGGGGGCTCACGCATCTTAAAGGGCGTCCATCCCGGTATTATGTGGGGGGCCTCACGCATTTAAACCTATATTTTGTCCAGACAAATCGCGATTTGTCCGCATGAGTTTAGACAAGTTCTAACATGCTAAGTGTCATAATAATGTCAAATTTGTAAAGTTGTTATAACAGAAGCTCAACGTTAATAGTAATTATTAAAAATATAAAAACATTGTGCTTTATTTTGACGCTCGCAAAATAATAAGTAAATAAAAACAAATGAACAATTTGTAAGGAAATATTAATTTCTTTGTTTTTCATGTAAAAGAAAAACAACAAAATTGAGCCGATAAAGCTAGAGGAGTTAAATGTTGGGACTAAATTATGAAAAATACGGGTCATTCTTCCGCTTTTTCCGGAAATTATAAAATAAATCGATCAAACAAAACAAAACAAATACTGGAAAGCATCACTTTGTTTTATAAATAAAGTGACAAATTATTTATACGGAGTATATTTAAAACTTTACTTTTATAAACTTTAAACTTTACTTTTATAAAACACTGATTTTTAAACTTTACTTTAAATCAGTGTTACGCGTGGCGCATATAGTAAAATTTCGAGTTTAGAAAAGCCTAAAAATTTGGATTTGGCAAACAAATTTTTCAGGCTTTTCTAAATTCGAAATTTTACTTCATACTTAATCTAGGAGTGAAAATACTCATTAGAAGTTTCAAATTGAACGCTTTTATAATTAACCTTATATAAAAATCTACTCATAATTGTGAGTGATTTATTATTAAATCCAGTTTGGTGTGATATTATTTGAAGTAAAACGTATGCATATAATTATTTAATTTTTAAATGAAGTAGTTTTATTTTAATTTAAAATTAAGAAAGTATCTAAATTCAAATACAATATTAATTCACAATATACAATATTTCAATATAATATTAAAAAAAATATGTTAATGTTTTACCAAGTGATCAATGATACACAATACATTAATTGATAGCTATAATTTTATAATATTTTAAAATTGTAATATTTTTCGACAGTCGTGAACATATTTTGTTTGTCACTCTATCACTTATGACATGACATAGTTTATCACTAATTTGTATATTTTATTTTTTTGAAAAATTAAATTACTCATTATTATATGTCATAAAAGAACACAGCGCAAAGTGTTGAAAGTGGTATGAAACGGCTAATATATCAAAAGTTAGGTTAGGTTGCCACATACATTTAGGTTGACGATGTAACATCTAACCTAACCTAACTTTTGACACATTCGACGTGGTCACCGTGTTAAGTTTGGTTGTATCTCTTTATATGGAATATGTGAAAGTGTACTTAAAAGAAAAGATCCCAGTATAATTTTCTTTATATAATATAGATATAATATTTATTATGTATATATCATGTACAAAAATGTATATAAATTATACTACATAAAATATACATATATATTATATAATATCAATACATATTATTTACATATACAGAGAGTTTTATGTAACACTGAACATTTTCATAACGATCATCCATATGCATACGTTGCACATTTTCCGATGCTCGGTTTATTATAAGAACTCAATTTTAAGCTTAAGTAAAATTTCGAGTTTAGAAAAGCCTGAAAATTTGGATTTGCCGCGAGCCCGGCAAATCCAAATTTTTAGGCTTTTTTAAACTCGAAATTTTACTTCATGCGCCACCGGTTCAAAACACTGATTCAATTTAAAGTTTACGGGTGTATTTTAAACTTCGTAATATGCCAGTGTTTTGTACCGGTGGCGCATGAAGTAAAATTTCGAGTTTAGAAAAGCCTACAAATTCTCTCGAAATTTTACTTAGTTTTAGAAAAACAACAATTATTTAAAGAGTTACGGCAAATACGCTGTATTTGGGACATGTATACTTGAAAGAAAAACTCCCTGTATGTACAAGTTGAGGCATTAATTGCGATTGATTGGCTACAATTGGTAATGATCATATAGGCAACTTAATTTACAGATAACCTAAAAATTGAAGGTGTCAAATCGTATCGTATTGGATGCTTTGGTTTAATAAATAGAACATATGAAAATTAACATTGAAAATGTAACTCTCTATATATTATACGGTGTCTTTGCTAGGTAATTAAGAAATATATAAATATACTAAGAGTTAAGATTTTTGTTTGAACTTTTAATTGTTTATTATTTAATTACATATATCCCAATTAGTGATATTATATTAAAAAATATAAAACCGAATTAAAATTAATACCGACTTTCTGCAAAATTTTGTCTTATTGAAACAAGTCTCCAAATATTTATTGAATCAACCACTTCTTGAGCTAATACCCCGACAAATATTGAATTATACAATGAATATTTGAGTTACACGACAGATTTACATATGCATAATTTATATGCAAAATGCAGCATCAGCTAAAATTATTCTCTCACCAAACTAAATGAACCAACAGAAAATGGAAATCAATTGAAAAAATTACAGGGAATGAATATTAATTAAAAGAATCTTAGGCGATCTTACAGAAAAAGTCTTAAGCCATCTATAGACGCGTTTCGAGATTTATCCCTTATCAGTATAGCTATGTTTTGGACTTTCAATACAAAAAAAAAAATTAAAATAAACAGAAAACTTACAGGAATGTTGAAATTTATCGTTGAAACAGGTACACAAAACTGGGGCGAGTGAAAAAATTATATTAATTTATTACTTACGTGGTGTAGCTAATGTTGTTTGTAATAAAACAATGAAAAATACGCAGAGTAGCAACAAGTTAACGAATTTCATCGTGTTTTGTGTTTGATATCCTGGACTAGATTGAATTTATAAACTTATTATAAATGTTTACGGTTTCTTTTCCCGGCTAAAAATAAATCTGGATGAATAGTTAATTATAATCTTATCTAAACGAATTAAATGAGACGTTCTGGACAACATTCAAATTGACGCAATATAATTAATCTGGTTTCGTTTGATTGCAATTATGTAAACATCGTACGTGTCAATAGTTTGTTGTGATTACAAAAGTGACATAACAAAATTAATCCGAAGATAATAAAAGATACTTTTAACTTTGTTTATATAACACTATTTATTATTACTTGAGTGCAAATTTAGTTTGCAATTATCTAACATGAAGTGATCACTTTATGATTGATAATAGCAAGCTAAATTTGCCGAAACTGCAGTCACCTAAAAATATATAGTGTTACACAAAACTAAAAGTGTGTTTTTATTGTTAAATTACATGTATAAAGCAGCCCACCGAGCAAAAAACAAACAATTAATGTTGATGAAACATTACTTGAATGTGTTTGCTCAGTGTGAGGGTTGGTAAAAAGAACTTCTTTTTTCATTTTAATTAAAACAAACGGTTTTTTTCACTGAAACAGTGTTTAAAATATTAACAATTAAAAACGTGTTTAAAACATGACTAGCCTTATTAATAGACGTTAGCATAAAGCTTTAACACAGTTCTAAGGATTATATTGACATGATAAATTCAAATTCAAAACTGTTTGAATTCGAGAAAATAAGCTTACGCTTCTTATAGTTTGCACACTTTAAACATAATATATAAAATTACGAAAAAACTATTCGTGAAAATGCAAACAATGTCTTAATTAATAAAACAACTTAAGACGATAAATATCCATTGAAACAACTACTTCCCGGAGGTATATTTGCACGGGAAGTAGTTGTTTCAATGGATATTTATCGTCTTAAGTTGTCTTATTAATTAAGACATTGTTTGCATTTTCACGAATAGTTTTTTCGTAATTTTATATATTATGATATTGACATTTTCGGAATAATAATATGTTTTAGTAGATTACTATTATTGGTTTTCAACTAATCATTTAATAGCCCTAATTTAAGTCTTATCCATAACATCAATTGTTATAACAAAATAGGGTTATTTAGAATTTATTTAATAATGCAATAAATCATAAATGTATAAACCTCATCAGTATATTTTGAACTTTTTTTCTAACTGAATTAATTCGGAAATATTAAAGTATACACACAGGGATTTTTTCTTTTAAGTACACATACTCCTATGTATACGCTGTACATGTTCAGGTATTCGCTGTTTTTATAAAAGCGTTTAATTTGAAGCGTCTAACGAGTGTCTCCATCTCCTTGATTAAGCGTGAAGTAAAATTACAAATTTAGAAAAGCCTGAAAATTTGGTTTCGTGGCTAAAACACTGAAACATTGTGAAGTTCAAAATATACTACATTTATTCAGAGATTTTATTCTTTTAAGTACCCTAAAACGCATTGCAAATTGGTCGGATTTTGAAAACAAAAAGTTTGGTTAGACGAAATAAAAACATTTGTAATATTTATTTACGTGAGATCAAATATAAGCAGTATATTTTGAACTGTACTTATTTAGTTTGCTTAATAAACATAGAATAATATTGATGTTCGAGGACTGATAAATAATCTGCTGAAGTTTTTAACTAGAAGAAAGCAACACGTGAAGATTCGTGGATTTTCAAGCAAGTTGAAGACAATAGAGTTCACTTTTATATAAATAAAACAATTTAAACACTTTCAAATATATATTGTGCATTCGCTACAATTGTTTCGCCACACTGTGGCTTCTGCAGGCGAAGAACTGAAACGATGATCATTTCTTCGCCTGAAGAAGCCACAGTGTGGCGAAACAATTGTAGCGAATGCACAATATATATTTGAAAGTGTTTAAATTGTTTTATTTATATAAAAGTAAAGATGAACTTTCAACATTTATCACCCTTATCAATCAATTTTTTGAGACAATAGAGTTTGTGGTTCCTCAAGGAACTGTTCTAGGACCCATCCTACTCCTAGCGTACATACACGATATAATAAATATTGGATGTGCAGATCACTTAATTTATGTTGCTGATGATACGGCTGTATTCCTCATCGGAAGCATTGCAGCTGTATTTTTTACTTTCCCGAAAAAGGAAAATATTATTATTGTTTAAACAATGCAGGCGCGGATCCACGGGGGGGGGAATCCGCCCCCCCCCCCCCCCCCAAATGCTCAGTCGACAATTAAACAATATTTAATTTTTTTGTTAAGTTTAGAATTTTTAAATGTAGATTAATAGCACCTATACTTTATCTCAAAAGCAGCTGATTTTTGTTTTGGTCCTCCTATTTTTGAGACAAACCATAGTTTATAATAACGTTAACAAACTAGAGAATAAAATATGTATTTATCATGGTGGCGACCAATTTAAAATGTTAAATTTCCCTGATGCCAGATATTTCCCTGGCTCCTTAAAATTATTTCATATAACCAAACCAAATATAGAGAAGAAAAAAGTGATTCATGTTATATTAATAGGTCAAAAGAAACATATTATAAAGCACGAATTTAGAAATAGCAAAATTTGATAATACTTTTCTAAAATTCATTAACGCGAAATCAAACTTAATCAATATATTTGGACTTCACAATATTGTCAATGTTTTATACGTGTGGCGCATGAAGTAAAATTTCGAGTTTAGAAAAGCGTGAAAATTTGGATTTGCCGAGGCGCGACTCGCTTCGCTCGCGCGCACGGCAAATCCAAATTTTCACGCTTTTCTAAACTCGAAATTTTACTTCATGCTTAGTCTGGGAGTGGACGACACTCGTTCCAAATTTCCAAATGAACTGTTTTATAAAATCAACGAATACCTGAAAAATTACATGGTGTACATCGGGATATGTATATGTACTTAAAAGAAAAATTCCTTGATAGTCGTGTCTAGACGTCAACAGCTGAGAAATGTCTAAAATGTTGAGGAAATATAAAAAAGGGAACATTTTTAGAAAATCTATTATACTTTTTATTTGTTGAATTATTGAATTTAATTCTAATGTTTTTGATTTTCATCACTTAAGAATACTTGCCATCATATTACAATGTTTTTGCCAATTGTTCTCAATTATTAACACATTTGGATGATATACAGAGAGTTTTATGTAACACCGAACATTTGCATCCAATACAATTTGACATCTTTAATTTTTGAGTTGTGTGAAAATTGAGTTGCCTATATGACCGTTAAAAATTGTAGCCAATCAATCGCAATTAATGCCTCAACTTGTATATACAGGGAGTTTTTCTTTCAAGTATACAAGTCCCAATTACAGCGTATATGCCGTAAATCTTTAGATACTCGTTGTTTTTTAACAGAGTTCAATTTAAAACTGGAAATGAGGGTGTTCCACTCCCAGACTAAGCATGAAGTAAAATTTCGAGTTTAGAAAAGCCTGAAAATTTGGTTTGGTCGCGTAGCGCGAAGCGCGGAGCGGCCAAACCAAATTTTCAGGCTTTTCTAAACTCAAAATTTTACTTCATGCGCCACCAGTACAAAACACTGACATACTATGAAGTTTAAAACACACCCCTAAACTTAACATTGCATCAGTGTTTTGTATCGGTGGCGCATGAAGTAAAATTTCGAGTTTAGAAAAGCCTGAAAGTTTGGTTTGGCCGCTTCGCGCTTCGCGCTACGCGACCAAACCAAATTTTCAGGCTTTTCTAAATGTTTGTGTATACTTAAAAAATTCTCGTTATGAAAATGTTCGGTGTTACATAAAACTCTCTGTATGTATGACAATGTTACATATTTATAAAAATCTACTGTGGCCAACACGGGTACCAACTGCGAATTAAAATAATGTAGGAATATTCAATTGATTATTCTAATCACTTATTAATTATCAATGCTTACTGAGATAGCGCCATTAAACTAAACAAATAAAATCACAAAAATCGCCATTTTTAAGATAACCATAAAACTAAAAGAGCTATGACAAAGAGTACATTCATATTAAATCTGTATTTTTTGATTTCAATTTGATATAATTAAAAATGCTTTATGTATTTTTGAACTTTACTTTAAATCAGTGTTAGTCATGGGTGACGCACAATGTTAATTTTTTGAGTTTAGAAAAGCCAGAAAATTTTGATTAGTCCAAATTTTTTGGGTTTTCTAAACTCAAAATATTTACTTTATGCTTAACCTAGGACTAAAAAACGCTCGTTTAAAAAGTTGTCAAATTTGATTGCTGCGAGAGAAAAAATACATCAACAAAAGTCAACCACTCAGTATTTCCAAGGGAGAAAACATCGACGAAAATTAATTATATGGGATCCACAAACTGTCTTTTTCGGAGATTTTCAGAAAATTATACAAAATTCAACTATTCGGTATTTCGAATCGACGAAAATTAATTATATGGGATCCACAAATTGTCCTTTTCGGAGAGTTTCAGAGAATTATACAAAATTCAACTATTCGGTATTTTTAAGAAAACGGGCAGCGATAAAAATTAATTTACAAAAAGTTGTTTGAGTGTTTATCAAAGTAAAAAAAGGTCTTTTGTAGAAAATAATGCCTGAAAGTGAAATGAATGTCACCGTACAATTTAAACATAACATGTAAATGAAATTGTCAATAATTGCACAATAATAATTTTGAAATGTTCTTCAATCATGTATTGGCATTTCCATCCTACTCTATATTTTTTTTAACATAAATAATTGGTCTTTGAACTATTGTTCATATTAACCAGCCTTTAAACCATGATATGAATGAGATGAATAAGACGTGGTACACTAGGGATTGAGAGGCGATTTCGTCAGTGAAGGCCTTCACGACTATTTAGGAATAAACACGTACACAACTTTGGGCCCGATGGAAGGGTTCACAGTAGAGAAAGGAGGTTGTTAATGAGGTGAAATTTATAAAGAGATGCCTGTATTTTTTACGAAGTCTAAGGTTGCTATAAGAGCGTTCACGTTTCCCGAGTTGACAATTGTTTTATAAGATACTTGTTCTTCATTTATATATCGTTTAATTGAGTTTTTAAAGTTACGTCTTTGGGTATTAAAAAGAGTGCAATTTTCAAAAATATGGTCTAAGGTTTGTATATCTCTTGTGCAATTACAAAGTGGCGATGGCGATGTAGGTGTGACTTGACACAACAATGCCCCAAGCGAATTCTGGATATGCTGGTAAAAAAGTACCTTGGCCCACGGATGTCTTTGAACCATAGACAGATTGCAATTCTTTAACTATGGTAAGGTAATGTAGACCTTTCGTAGTTGAGATTTCAAATGTTTGTTTCCGTACATCATATTGATCTGTGATTAAAGAGTTTTGGATGTCTGACAAAAGGAGACATTTTGTTTTGTTCTTTTCTAGAAATGATTGTTTTGCTAATCTGTCAGCCATTTCGTTACCATGAATTCCAGAATGGGCTTTTATCCATAAACATTCTATGTGGATATTATTCCTTTTGAGAAATGGCATTTGTAGTAATAGATCTGCTATCTCTGGGTGCGTAATTATATTCGAATCTCTTTTTAATGTTTCTAGAACTGATTTGCTATCACTGATAATTACATACTTTCCGGATGTTACTTTAGAAATATAATCAATGGCTTTTTGATTGCATAAAATTCTAATGTAGAGATGGACGCTTTTTTTGTGAGTCTGAATATTTCCCAATAGTTTGAAGATCATAAAAGGCGCAACCAGAGCTATCGTTTGATTTGGAACCGTCTGTATATATGCGCTTATAATTGAGAAATTGGTTGTTTATGCAATCTTGAAATATCATTTTAGTTATCAGGATATTCTCAGAATAGTGTGGAAGTGTAATGCATGGTTTGAAATTAAGATTTGTAAAATGATACGCTTTTATGCTCTGTAAATGTTTTTCATTTTGTTTCATTTTAAGATAACTGTTTGTTATAATTTGAGTTTTGCGTTTTATCCAAAACCGTTTTATTAAGACGTTAGCGTTCAGATCATGAAGGCAACTGCATATGTAGTGATCACTTGTGAATTTTTTAAAAGTATATTTAACGGATAGTACTGTACGTCTGTTAGATTCGGCTAGTAGGGCGTTTTTTGTGGTAGATTTCATTGCTCCCGACCCTAGACGCAAGTCTTTAAACTGGATTGTATCTAATTGTTTTAAATAGCTTTGAGAAGCGTTATCATAGAGGAAACAACCATAGTCTATTTTGCTTCGAACTATTGCTTTATATATATATTTAGAAGCATAAAGGGATGACCACCCCATTTTATGTGGGCTACATTTAGAGATTATTCACAATTTTCTATTACATTGCGTATGTGTGGCTGCCAAGTTAACTTTTTATCGAACGTCATGCCTATACTCCATATTATTATTGTATTGGTCATTTTTTTATACATTGAGTTTGTTAATGAGTGATTTACAGCCATTAGGAAATTATTAATCGAATTAAAACCTCCCAAAAGGCAATTTACTAGGTATACAGTTTTTTTGAGTGTAATGTAATTATTGGATTTTTATATTTTTGAATTACTTATTCAGTTACTTCCCAACATTTAAACTATATTTATAATACTTATTAAACAATAAAATAAAGCTGTGTTTACATTTTAAATATTGCGGAGGTAAATACTGCAAACAATAGCTTTATAAAGAGCTCTGAAGTCGGGACTATACAGAGCAGTGACGACTCGTGATCTAAGGAAGTGGGTCGGCTGAATATATTTTGGCACATGCGCACTGAGACTAAATGGCTTGCCGTACCCAACTATCCGTGCCGTGGCACGCTAGTTTAGCGCCTGGTGCCAACATTTTAAAAGGCGCTTCTTTCTTTTTACTTTTCCTATGACGGCTGACACCGACTTATCTCCGAATGTCTCGATAAACGTCAAAAGTGTCACTTTACTGCGCGACCCTCGACAAATTTTCTACGCGGGGCTTTTCTAAACTCGAAATTTTACTTCATGCTTAGTCTGGGAGTGGAAACACTCGTTCCAAACTTTATATAAAAAAATCGATTAATGCCTGAAAATTAACAGTGTATACATTTTGCATATTTAAAAGAAAAATTCTACATACTGTGAATTTTTCTTTTAAATATGCAAAATGTATACACTGTAAATTTTCAGTGAATAATCGATTTTTTATAAAAACGTGCAAAATGAAGTTTAAAACGAGTGTCTCCACTCCCAGACTAAGTATGAAGTAAAATTTCGAGTTTAGAAAAGCCCCGTGAAAATATGTCTCGGGTCGCTGGCGCGACCCTCGACAAATTTTCTACGCGGGGCTTTTCTAAACTAGAAATTTTACTTCATGCGCCACGCGTATAAAACACTGAAATATTGTTAAGTTAGAAACACACTAATGTATTTTTTAATTAAGTATTAATCGAAAAAATTAATAATAAGTTATTCATACAAATCATAAAGAGAAGTGCAAAATTTTACCAAAAATCAACTTTTAAAGTTAACTTTATAATTGTTTGGCCGTTAATGGGTAAATGTCATAAATTTGTCAGTAAAGAAAGCAAAATAAGTATCTGATTGATCGTCTAACGAGAGTTTCCTCTCCCAGATTAAGCGTGAAGTAAAATTTCGCGTTTAGAAAAGCCTGAAAATTTGGATTAGCAGGGGCGCGCGAGCGAAGCGAGTCGTGCCCCAGCAAATCCAAATTTTCAGGCTTTTCTAAACTCGAAATGTTACTTCATGCGCCATGCGTATACATCACAAACTTCAAGTGAAATCTTTAACTACTTAGTTAGAATGAAATAACTTTAGTATGTCAGTTATCAGTTGTTCAAATTACAGGGAAAGTGCTATGCTATGATGGACACATCACCATTTTTTTTTTATATTATTTAATGTGTCAAACTCGTGCTATGAACAGAACTAACAATTTGTCAATTCTTCAATTGTATTATTGACATATTTATTATTATTATTATTAATTTAAAAATTCCCTGACTTTTCGCTTAAGCTCGGAAATTTACATGTTAATTGGCCATAAGAACGAATAAAGATTAATCTTCCAAAATAATGAAAATAGATCTTTAAAACGTATACATATTGTACATTAGGGCTTTGCGAATAAATTGACAGTATGTATTTTTTTTTTAAATAGTTCTTAAATTAAATATAAATTAAATAATGGAACACTGTTAAACGATCACATAAATCCTTGAAATGCTTCCATTGGAAACGTTATTTCTTCTTCATATTGCTTTAATTTATTGAGGTAATTTATATAAAAATGTTGTATTAAATAGATTGATCGAAAATAAATAGTAAATAAAACTAATCGTTGCTTAGAAATCTCCATAAGAGCAATGTAAAATTTGATTATGCTTTCAATAAATAGGGGGCAGCATCGTGCCTTTTTCGTGATATTTTAAAAATATACTATTATTTCTAAAAACATGTGAAAAGAAATTAGATTTTATATGTAGACAGCCGGGAGCCAAAAGCTTGCGTCGCGACTCGGGCTCCTGGCTCCCAGCTCCCGACCTTGAATTGCGAATGCATTTTTTCTGACGCGGACCGTTTGTTATTGATACACAACAAAGGAAGACGTTGTTGAAATATTTCCCAATGCATTTTGTAAATATAATTGCATTTCTGGATTCGTGTTTTGAATAGGAATGTGGAATGCCAATAAATCTTGATTCAAGTGTTGAGTCTGAAAAATTCCTTTTTCATTTATAACTTACCAAGTTGAATGTGCGGCACTCGGCAATAATTAATATGTGATATTTGATAGTAATAATTTAAATTACCTATGCAGTTGTATATAACTTAAATTTCTATTTTGTTGCTAGAATTTAATTTAGAATTTAACATAAGCATTCTTTTCAAATGTTGAATGATCTAATAATTGTAGATTAACTGGACACGGTTTTAAATTTTATACAAAATAAATGAGAAATCGTAAGTGCAGTCTTATTCTGTTTAGATTTAGAGGGAGGGGGGGGATATGGGGTTCAACCCACCCCTCCCGAAAATTTTTAAAATGTTAAATTTCCATATACCCCTCTTTGGCTACGGCCTTGATTAAGTGTACCTTTTAATTTAATTCGATTCAACACAAATAATGAATTTGTGCCTTTGAACTGGAGTCTGGATGAAGTCGGTAATAATATTAATATTAATGATGGGAATAATCCATATACTAATCAGTAATTAATCGATTGTTGAAATATATTAATATAATCGATTATTATGCGGAAATTAGTATATACTCATTAAAGCGATTATTTGATCGGGTAAAATAGTAATACGAATTAAGGCGATTATTGATGGGTTAAATTAGTATATACTAATTTAAGTGATTATTTGATCGGCTAAAATAGTATATACTAATTTAAACGATTATTTGATCGGGTAAATTAGTAGATACTAATTTAATCGATTATTTGACCGGGTAAAATAGTATATACTAATTTAAGCGATTATTTCGTCGGGCAAATTACTAATTAGTATACTAAAATAATTGATTATTATCTTGGTACTATTAATTATTATCAACAAATTATTATCTCTGTAGACAGGACTACTAATTAATCTATAGTAATATTAATAATTACTGATTTGACGGTTGTTTTGTATTTCATTAAATAAATCATTCAATAATAATAATTAATAAAAATTCTAATCTTCACCAACAAACATTACTCCCAGAAAAAACGTTTATGAAACCACGGGCTTAAAAACAAACCCTAAAAACCACTCCCTCAAAATACCACACCTTAAAAGACCACCCCTTGTAAATCCTTTTATTGAAAATCACACCTACGGGAATAAAACGCGTTCTGAAAAACTACCCTATGTAAAAAGATTCCCGGAAAATTAGCCCCACTCCCGAAAAAACATCTCCCGAAAGGAACGATCCCCCTAAAAATCATCCTTACAAAAAACCATTCCTGAAATTCATCTCCCGAAGAAACCCCTCCATAAAAATCACTCCCTGAAATACCAACCCTTCGAAATAACACCCCTGAAAAACCACCCCGCGAAACAATCCCAATAAAAAGCTTTGCCTGTAATATCATAAACCAATACATAGTCAAAACTACTTTCAGCAATGTTGCTATCTCTGCGCCATCTCGTATCCCAGAAACACACAACTAGCAAAAATCGGCGCTCTTAAAAGGCCGAATTTTCCTGACTTTTCCAAAAACTTTTTCCGATGAATAAAATCCCCTGACTTTTCCTTGATTTTCTCGGTTGGTCCTCACCCTGTTAATATATAATAAATACGTTTTTAATACAGTTTTAATTAGTAAATGTTCCCCCTCTAAAAATTGCTCTCTGGATCCACCACTGGAATAATGAGTTAACTAATCCTTTTTTTTGACATATTCATTTATTATGTAAATTAAAAATGTCGTTAACTTTTAACGAAGTTCATGCATATTTAAATTATCGGACATTTGTGATAACGAGAATCAATTCCATATATATAAATAAACAAATATATTCGACGTAAACACACAGTTTGTCCGTGCAAACAAAACAAAACTTAAGGAACATGAAATATATATTATATAATTCAATTATAATACGCTTCTCTAAAATTATATTTGTCTTCTACATTATAATGTGTTGCAACTATGTTTTTGGTGAAACTGGTGAGTAAAATGAGTATAATCACAATATAAGAAAACGTTACCCACTGAGCAAAAAACAAACAAATAACGTTACATCAACATTGTAGCAACATTAAACATTGTTTTAATGTTGATGAAACATTACTTAAATAGATTTGCTCAGTGGGTTATTTTACTCTAAGATTTTGTACAAACTAAAATCACAGAGTGAGAACATTTTATTTTTAAGATCAATATGTATAACTTAATATGAAAATGATCTCCAATTAATGAAACATGTTTGTATAATTGTTTAGATTTAGGATGTCCGCCTCTTTACAAGAAGGTCAGCTCAGAAACTGGGTGTTTATGTAAATGTAAGTTTTGAAATAATACAGAAACAAAATTTGGTATAATTGTAAGTTTTTCTTTATAATTTCAGACCAACAAACTGCTGTTGATTGTTATCGAAAATCAAGACCCCCGAATTAAATAACTTACACATAATAAACCACTTGCTGTAACCCACTGAGCAAATCCATTTAAGTTATGTTTCATTAACATTAAAACAAAGTTTAATGTTGCTACAATGTTGATATAACGTTATTTGTTTGTTTTTTTCAGTGGGAACTTTCCTTTACAAATCGGGTAAAATAAAACACTTGTTTTGTTCGATACATTTATTTTCTGTTGCCCAAATTATGTGTTTGGATCCGTTAAGATCATTTTTAAAGTTAAAACTTCCCCATAGTAGCATCGTCAATGACACGGTGCACAAAGTGCATTTACAGGTCACTGTTTCGTCCACGGAGCTATACTCTGTTTGTGAAACCAGAAAACAAATATCAAAATTGAATTTGAGTTCAGTATTTCGCACTAGATACCCACAGATGCGTTTTGACCTTCAAGGTCCTCTTTAGTGTGATCCCGATCTAGTGCTAAGGGATACTGAACATTTCTGACTATATGAAGCCAACATGTGAACACTATTAAATGAATTTGATAGCTAACGCCATCCATATGCACTTTGTGCACCGTGTCATTGACGATGCCACTATGGGGCAGTAGATGGCGTTAGCTATCGAATTCATTTAATAGTGTTCACATATTGGCTTGATATAGTCGGACATGTTCAGTATTCCTTAGCACTGGATCGGGACCACGCTGAAGAGGACCTTGAAGTCCGAAACGCGTCTGTGGGTATCTAGTGCGGAATACTGAACTCAAATTCAATTTTAAAACTTCCCTTACAAAATTATTTAATTAGAACATTTACAACATTTCAACAACGAACAGCGCTGTTTCAATTATCTTTTGTGTAAATCCCACTGAGCAAAGAAACGTTGCATGACACGTTACATCAATGTTGCTGCGTAACACGAAACTTTGCGTTTTCATGCAACTTGGATGTTAAAAAAACATTGCATAAACGCTGAGTGTCCGCCTGCAGGAACGTTGCATGCTAACGTTCAAAGAAAAATGTTGCTGCGCCGTTGAAAAAGCAACGCCCATGCAATACGAGCGAGTACTTTTATTTGTACGCAATCCAACACACAAATGTATGTAAAGTTGCATACGATCAATGCATAGAATCCGTATTTTATATAACCCGATGTACAGCAATTAACCCATTAAGTGCCATTGGTGCATATACGCAACATTATTAATTTTATGTTAATTAAATTACTTCATAAATTAATTTGGTTTATAACTCATTAAAAAAAATGTTTTCAGTGTATTTCTAACTTTACAATATTTCAGTGTTTTATACGCGTGGCGCATGAAGTAAAATTTCGAGTTTAGAAAAGCCCCGTGAAAATTTGTCTCGGGTCGCTACGCGACCCTCGACAAATTTTCTACGCGGGGCTTTTCTAAACTCGAAATTTTACTTCATGCTTAGTCTGGGAGTGGAAATACTCGTTCTAAACTTTATATTGTACGTTTTTATACAAAATCGACGAATGCCTTGCATTTACAGCGTATACATTATGTATACCTAAAAGAAAAATTCACAGTGTGTAATACAATAAGTCATTCGTAAAAATCATTTTTTACCTAAAATCAGCTTTTAGAGTTAACTCTATAATTGCTCGGCCGTTAATGGGTTAGGCGAACGTTATAGGAATGTTTCTTTCGTAATCTTAATGTAATATTTATTTGTAGGTTTAAATGAGTCAAAAAATATAAATATATATTGGTAACAAGAAAAAAACTGTCTTACAAAAAGTAATGTATAGTCTAGGGGGGAGAGTACCCCAGTACCTAAGTACCCAGTACCCTTAAACTCTGAAATCACTAAAATATTGTTAACAAGTGAACTTCAGTTGAAATCAGCGTCTTATATGCGTGGCGCATGAAGTAAAATTTCGAGTTTAGAAAAGCCTGAAAATTCGGTTTGGTCGCCCCGCTTCACGGAGCGACCAAACCAAATTTTAAGGCTTTTCTAAACTCGAAATTTTACTTCTTGCTTAATCTAGGAGTAGAAACACTCGTTTAAGCAACAGTTTCAACAATTATACAATGTTAGCATTTTCAATATTTATCCAATGTTTACAAGACAAAATACATAAAAGTCAAACTATAATGATTATACAACGCTGTGTTATTTGCCTCAATATTTTTGAAACGTTAGAAAACAATGTTGAATTTTCGTATTATCTTCAACATTTAGATAATGTATATATATATATATATATATATATATATATAACGTTTATACAATGTTTGTACGTTGCTAAAACTTTAGTGTAATATTTTTATTACAATGTTTTATTTTAATATTTTGTTCAATATCCATGCAATGGTAAACCTGTTTCCGTGTTCAGTGGGAAGTTAAGATTGTCGAAACTAAAGCCGTTTAATAAAGTCCCATTTATACAAACAAAGTTAAATAGTGTTTCATTTATGATTTATTAAACGTTACTGACTGAAAAATGATCTGAAATGTATGCTGGCATCATATTGAAAGTGTATGCGTCATTTGTGTAATTTTTCATAACTCACACGTTCATCCCACTGAGCAAACACGTTTAAATAATATTTGTTTATCATTCAAACAATGATTATTCTTGTTATATCGTTGAGCCTACGTTATTTGTTTGTTTTTTTATCAGTGGGATTTAGTTATTAGTACATAGTATACAGTTTTAAGCGTCATATTTAGTATTAATAGTTATATTTAGTAACCTTGCCTACTGAGCAAACACAATTAAGTAATGTTTCATCAACATTAAAACAACGTTTGATGTTGCTACAATGCTGATATAATGTTATTTGTTTGTTTTTTGCTCAGTGGGTACCCGCTAAGCAAACAAATTTAAGTAATGTTTTATTAACATCAAAGCAACGTTTAATGTTGATAAAACGTTATTTGTTTGTTTTTTGCTCAGTGGGTGAAAACTGCCTAATAGTGGTTCATTATACATAAATACTAATTACAAAGTACTTCACATTTTTGCTTCTTTTTTTTAATACACAATAATAAACCGTTAATATTAAAATATACAATGCATTTTTATTTTAGGTATACATATTCCGATGTAAACGCAGTAAATGTTTAAGCACTCGTTCTTTTTTAAGAGCGTTCAATTTGAGACATTTTAGAAGTGTTTCCACTCCCAGACTAAGCATGAAGTAAAATTTCGAGTTTAGAAAAGCCTGAAAATTTGGTTTGGTCGCGTAGCGCGTAGCGCTACGCGACCAAATCAAATTTTCAGGCTTTTCTAAACTCGAAATTTTACTTCATGCGCCACGCGTATAAAACATTGATTTCAAGTGAAGTTCAAAATATACTACTTAGGTTTGATCTAAGGGTAATTCATTTAACAAGTGTAACATAGAATATGTAAAAGTATACTTAACCCATTAGGCGCCATTGATGCATATACGCAACATTATTAATTTTCTGTTAATTAAATTACTAAACAAGTTAATTTGATATATTATGTTATTTGACTTGACTTAAAAATGCATAAAGAAAAACATAAATATTTTGTTATTTAAATATCTCGATTATAATTCCTTTAAAAAAAATGTTTTCAGTCGATTTCTAATATCACAATGTTTCAGTGTTTTATACGCGTGGCGCATGAAGTAAAATTTCGAGTTTAGAAAAGCCCCGTGAAAATTTGTCTCGGGTCGCGCAGCGACCCTCGACAAATTTTCTACGCGGGGCCTTTCTAAACTCGAAATTTAACTTCATGCTTAGTCTGGGAGTGGAAATACTTGTTCCAAACTTCATATTGCACGTTTTTATACAAAATCGATGAATGCCATACATTTACAGCGTCGACATTATGTAAAATTAAAAGAAAAATTCACTGTATGTAACAAAATATATCATTTGAAGAAATCATTGAAAGAAATGTATAATTTTACCTAAAATCAACTTTTAGAGTTAACTCGGCCGGTAATGAGTTAAAAGAATAAATGCCTGTATGTATCTAAATATAATTTTTAATCGTAATCAAGGGTTAAGAATACTTAACTATCTCTGTGATTTACAAAAATGTTCAGTCATTGCATAATACTTTACGAGTGTAGCTCATTTCATTTAACTAAAATTTCAATTTCAATTTATTTACGTAAAATCTCCTTTATACAATACAATAATGACAATCATTTTCTTAAACATAAGTCACCAGTATATTCATCAGTCACAAGTATATTCACGGAAAAGTAAAACATATAAATAACCCAAGTGGCGGCAATAAATGCAAACAGGAACATCAGAAACGGTAATCTTAGTGATACTAATAAACAAAAATATACATATTTAAATAAGTGAAAATAAATAAAAGTATATAAATAAATGTATACCATGTATAATGTGGTATCACAGATGGTATCACAGATCGAGTTAAGTTATAACGCAACAGCAATATATCACAGGTATAAGACACCAAATAATCAATAACAAATAAATAACAAAATAATAATAATAATAATAATAACAAAATTAAAATTAAAATAGCTACACAAATATTAATAAATACCGATTTAAAATTAACACTCAAAAAGGACATCGGGTAAATGAATGCGGTGCAATCTGGATTTGAAAGTTGCAAATGAAGAAATAAACAAAACAAAATTGTTGTCATTCTCCAGTTTGTTTGCATACTGCATCAGTCGGCTCATAGGGCTGTACATACCGTAACGAGTGGGATGAAAGGCAATGCGAAACAACGGTTTGTGTCGTGACTGTGGGCCGCGCGGTATATTGAATTTAAGCCTTTCAACCAACTCACTACAATCTGAGACCGTTGATAAGCTTATATAAAAACGACATATCTAAAAACATTCTCCTATCAACTAATGACTTAATATTCAATTGTTTTAACATTCCACTGTGACTAAAATTAGCACTTCTTCCACCCATTCGGAAATGCATAAGTCTTAAGAATTTCCCCTGTACTCTTTCAAGCTGAGTAATGGAGTTATTATTGTATGGTGACCAAACACTTGATGCATATTCCAAATGAGGTCGAACTAGGGAAACATACAGCTTTTTAACAGTGCTCATTTTAAAATCTGTCGAAAACCTATTAATGAAACCCATTAGTTTCAATGATTTATTACATATATGTGACATATGATTGGAAAAGTTTAGGTTCGATGTAAATAATATACCCAAGTCCTTCATAACTGATTTTTGTGTTAACACATTCCCGTCTAGTGAATAATCAAAATTCTTTGTTTTTCCCACGATAAAATGAAATATAGTTGCATTTCTTCAAATTCAACTCCAGTTCATTATTTTTACACCATAATGCAACGCTGTTCAAATCGTCCTGAAGTTGAATCTGATCAGTTGCAGCATTAATGGTCTTAAACATTTTCAAGTCATCAGCAAACAGGAGAAAATTACTGCTTTTAATATTCGACCCAATGTCGTTAATGAATAACAAAAATAAAAGGGGTCCACAATGCGAGCCCTGCGGTACACCCGAGGTTACCCTTATAAAGTTCGACAGATGCTTCCCTATGCGTACACGTTGTGTCCTATTCAGTAAGTAACTGCTCATCCACTTAGTAATGTTTACACCGAAACCCATTAATTCTAATTTATTTATTAATATGCTATGTTGCACTCGATCAAACGCCTTGGAAAAGTCCGTATATATTGAATCGACCTGTGATCCATTCTCCAAGGCGTTTGATAAATGGGTCTGGTACACGACTAGATTTGTAGTAGTAGATCTGCCCCTCAAAAATCCATGCTGTTCATTAATAATTGCTTGTGAACATGACCTGATAAGTTGTTCCGAAACTAACAAATCCAGTAGCTTTGGGATTACTGATTGGATGGATATTCCCCTATAGTTCTCAATATTACCCCCGCACCATTTTTAAATATAGGGACGACATAACTGTCCTTCCAACCATAGGGAAATACACCCGACGAAAGGGAACTTGTAAACATAGCATGAATAGGCTTACACAAAGTATATATGCAACTCATTACAAAGAATGCAGGGATACCATCAGGGCCCACATTGCACGACACAGGTAGCGAGGCAATGGCATTGAACACATCTTCAATTGAAACACTGAGATTACACAGATCAAAAGATGCGTTACCCTGATAATTAGCTAGTGCATTAACTTGCTTATTATTATAGACTTGGGAAAAATGTTTGGCAAACAACTCCACACTGTGTTCTGTATTGTGACTTAACTCCTTATGAAAATACATTTCACTTGGATATCCCGTCGTTTTGCGACATACATCAAGGTGATCCCAAAATTGTTTGGAATCACTGTTTATTTCTGTTTCAACAAGGTCAATATAATTTCTGTATAATTGCTCACTAAGATCTTTACATTGTTTCCTCAAGTTCTTAAATAATTCGTAATGTGTTCGAGAGCCATCATTTTTATATTTCATATGAGCCTCCTTTTTCAATCTTGTTAATTTAATTAAGTTATTATTGAACCACTTGGGATAGTGCGAAGATTTTAAATACGTAACAGACACAAACATCTTAAAAACTGAACATAAAATATTGTTAAAATTGTTAACGTTCTCATTAATAGAATAGCCGAACACTTGGTCCCAATTGATACTAGCTAAGTAGTTATTAATAGCACTGTAATTTGCATTATTAAAGTCATATATCCACTCTGCATTTTCTCTGGAAAACACTGCTGCTGTCATCGGTACACTCATTGCATACGGCATGTGGTGAACACTTTCATTACACAAAATATCACTAGCTATTTTTACTTTTAAATCACAAATATTAGAAAAAAATAAGTCTAAGAAAACACCTCTGCTATTAGGAATATTGTTCTTTTGCTGAAGTTGGTAGTAGCTGAGGGCATTTGATAAAACACTAGCAGGATAACTGTTATTATTGATTCCTAATATATCTTCACCAGTATCCCATACCGCGTTTGGAATGTTGTAGTCGCCACAGAAAAGAAATTCGCACTTTGGATTTTCCATACAGATTTTCTCCAACTCCTCAGCATTAGAAACATATGATGCTATATTTGAAGAAGGTGGGATGTATGTGGAACCAATAATTAACTTCTCATTTACTTTTACAAATATCTGCTCTACATTACTACTCGTTTGAATAACTACGGTTTTTAAATACTTTCTTACCCCTCCCCCTCTGGATTTATTACTAGTCTGGATGGATCTGTCTACTCTAAATATTGAGAAGTCTGTTAGGCCTAACTCCGCATCGCATATTGTATCATCAAGCCAAGTTTCTACCAATACAATGATATCATACACACATACATTTACATTAGACAAACGATTTCATTTTACCTCTAATACCGCCTACATTCTGATAATAAATATTTAGTTTTTTTTATTCGTATTGGTAGACTTCACAATAGATGGATGACCATTAGAGTACTTAACTAGGCGAAACGTGAATTGTGTTATCGAAATGGCATTATTTTTAGATAAACGACTATATTAATTGCACAGATAAACTCCACAGAGATACAAATATGTTCGCATTTCTGCGAATTTCTCGCCTGGTTAAATAAAATAAACTCTATTAGTTTAATCAACCTCGTTTTTTTCATTTCGATTTACGCGTCCCAAAGTTTATTCTCTAACATTCTATAACTTAATTTTTGTAATGTGAATTTTGGTTTTCTTTATTTTGGAAAAAACTGCCGTCATTTATTGATAATCGGTGTAATTTTATAGATTCTGCAGCCTTTGGCTATTTTCTAGCGTCTTTTTTTTATAACTAAATCATTTATTTGACCTAATTCACGCATAACAATAATAAAATATGCAACTTATTTTACACAAACAAGCTTATTCTCTAGAATTCAAATAGTTTTAAATTTGAAATATTCATATTAATTTACATATAATATATAAAATTACGAAAAAACTATTCGTGAAAATGCAAACAGTGTCTTAATTAATAAGATAATTTAAGACGATAAATATCCATTGAAACAACAACTTCTCGTGCAAATACACCTCCGGATATTAAATTATACAATGAAATATTTAAATAATTTACGTATATCAATTTATAAAGAATTTATATTCAATAAATGCTTATTATTATTTTGCATTTATTTACAGTTTTGTTTTTCCTAATGCACTTCTTATTATCATTAAGGCAATAATAGATTTTATAAGCATATTCAAAATAGTTTAGAAAATGAAAAACATGAATCAAGTACTTGTATTTAAAATATTAACCATTAGACACATTGGTCAATATTTTAAGTAAAAGTATTTGTTTTATGATTTCCATTTTTAAAACTATTTGATTACCCTTATAAAATCTATTAGTTGTTATTATTCAACTTTTATCACAGAGGAATGTTACTTTGTGCTGCTGTTACATTTTTCACATTAAATTACTTCTTAATTTAATTAACGTAAAATTACGTACAATTTTTCTCGTTAAGATAGTGCTTCGCTAAAATGGTGTTACAAGTTTAATTGAATTATTTCTCTAAGAGTTCAAAATTAAACATTGCAAAACATTTTGTAAAAATTCACGTTAGTTAATTCAAATTTACCGCCTACTTATTTTTTTTTTTTTCAAATTTCCCGGTTTCTTCATCTTTTTTTTTCTCGTTTTCTTCATAGATACGGCAACAATAAAGAAGCACCCAGGCCCAGTCGACTCCATATGATTCTGTAAATTCACATATATAGTGACCGACCCACTCAATGGGAGGGCGCATATGTCGGAATTTCAAATTTCCCGCAATTTCTAACGTGGGCTCGTCTTCAATTAACGGCTGTCAGATCCGTTGGATCTGAAGGCACCAAAATGCCGATAAGTCGAAATCGTCTCGAGATGAGCGTTAATAAATATAAATAATTATAACCGTAAGTATATATATTTTTAAATTTTAACCTATTGTGTATTATTTTAAATAAATCTACAGTCAAACAAATTTAAAACTACATTATTTCTCTTTATTTCTTCCTAGTACATGTGGATGATCTTCAAGTATACTAAATATCCATGGTCGTGGATATTTTCATCATATCCCCGTTATTGTTGGATTAAGCAATTCTGAATCTTTAGGGATGGGCGTTAACATTAATAATTAAAACCGTAAGTTTATGTAATATTTTAAGCCATTGTTTATTCTTTTAATTAAATCTGTAGTCAAACACATTAAAACCAGTATGTCTACATTATTTCTCTTTATTTCTTCTTAGCATTCGTGAATGGTCTTCAAGTACCATGCATGAAACAACCACGGACGTGGAGATTTTCTTCACACCGGGCTAGGAGCATACTTCCATGGAAAATGTTCCGGTTGCTGTTGGATCAAGCAATTCTGAAATTCCGTCTAGTCACAAAGTATGATCCCAGAACATAAAATAACGTCTTAAATTCAATTACACGGTTTTTCTATTGCATTTTACTATTGTTCAAATAAGATTCACTATATCCCAAATATCTTTCACCTTGTCAAATATAAGTCAAAAGATTTCCCGATTTACGAAATGAGTTTCACTATATACCAAATACTCTTCGCTTTAATATTTTTGCTGACCATTTTTGCAGTAACAATAACTTTCTTCTGGAAATATTTTATTTGTATTTATACATACAGGGAGTTTTCTTTTAAGTATACGTATTCCAAATTCAACCTATTTTCTGTAAATCTTTAGATATTCTTTTCTAAACTCGAAATTTTACTTCATGCGCCACGCATATAAAACACAGATTTCAAGTGAAATTCGAATATACATAAATTTCACAATATTTTAGTGTTTTATACGCGTGACGCATGAAGTAAAATTTTGAGTTTAGAAAAGCCCAGAAAATTTGTCTCGGGTCGCTGCGCGACCCTCGACAAATTTTCACGGGGCTTTTCTAAACTCGAAATTTTACTTCATGCTTAGTCTGGGAGTGGAAAACACTCGTTTAAAGCTTGATATTGAAATCTTTTGAAAAACAACGAATGCCGGAAAATTTACAGCTTGTGCATATGTTTACCTTAGAGAAAAATTCACTGTAGGGAACACTACTTACGCCAACATACTTATCCGGATAAGGAGACCTCTTATTTCATTTCTAAGATGCATTTTTTGACGAACTGCAGACATTTTGTTGAGAAGTGAAATGTAATTAGGTTTTGACATATAGTGAAATATATTTGTAATAACTTTTAAAATGTACATTTAACATGTCCATTAGGTCTTTGTTATTTTTCGCATCGCACGGTAATTTAATATCGTGCGATGTTCCCCGCACCGCACCCTCCATTCAATGTTATGACTCCCTGTACCGCACACTCCGCTTAGCAAGAAGCCCGCCCGCTGACGTCATTTGCGATTGCAGCGCTGTCTCATCGAGTGGGTCGGTTAACTAAAATCATGATACGTGGAGCCCCCTATGAGTTATCAATCTAATTTAATCTATGGAAGCACCAGCTTTCTGTTGGCAGCACTGACCTCAAATGTTTGTTTTCTTAAGTTGCCTTCTTGAGTACATTTTTTCGTAACTCTAGCTTTTCTGGGGAGGCTGGAATAAAAAATGACGATTTTCGTACATCAAAAAAGACCCTTAACAACCATCAGTTCCATAGAAAATGTGAATCGCGTTTTCTATGAACGAACCTCAATTCCGTGAAAGTTTAAAACGAAAATAATAATAGAAAACAGTAAAATATAGTTGAAATCTCTCGAATTAGTTGAATTAAATGTATTCCTATCAAAATCTGCATACCAAGTTTACTATATTCGAGTGATGGATCAATGAATATCGAAAGTAAAATCTACAAGTTTCTCGATTTGAAATTATCGAGTATTCAAAAACAAAATGTACAAGATTCTTGACTTAAAACTACAAGTGAATACTGAAAAGTTAAATGTGTAAGGTTCTCGACTTAACCAATTAGGCTGAAATTCAATATAAATAGAAGTAGAGTGTTAATCCGTAATTGTAGAGGAAATATTGTGATATGTACAATTTTCTTGACCCGAAACTATTACCGAAAGTAACCCCTGTGCAAGGCTCTCTGGAAGGATACGAAGCTTCTAACTTAATCAGCGAAAACCCTATAATAAAATCAAGAGGATTCCTAACCTACTCGTGCATAAAACCGCCCGTGGACATCGACTTTGAACTGATTTGCCCGGTTTCCCTGCACTACATCAGCGTAACCTGTACCATCGGGACGCAACGGGTCACCGGAATCGAACTGCAAGCCAAGACGGACACGAAAAACTCCGATTTCACAACAATTGGAAAGGCTTTTCTGCAGGAAGATAAAGTGCTGTTCTGCAATTCGAGGTATTACACGAGGGAAAATGCACCGGGGATAAGAGATAATGATCATGTGGGTTTTTTCAAGGCAAATTTGTTCAGGATATTTATTAACGCTAAGTTTGTAAGGGTGAGGATTTTGCGGACTGAGCGCTCGACGCCCGGCTTGGGTCCTGTGGAGATTTGGGGCCGTGTTTCAAAATTATGTCCTAGAATGACGGTTCAAACGATTACGAAGTTAATGTCAAAAAAAGGTGCCGATAATCGGAAAAATGGGGATTTAAATTGTTTTTCTTTGAGTGGATTGAATCAAGAGGGATGTGATGGGGATTTTCAAATTAATGCAGATTTTAAGGATGCTTTAACGTTTGAGGTTATGGCTTTACCGATGACACTTCCGAGTGGTCATACGGTTGATCAAAGCACTCTAGATAAGTGCGGAAGGAATGATGCTGTGTATGGGCGGAAATGTTCCGATCCTTTCACGGGACTTCCGTTTACCGAAAACAGGAAGCCGAAATTGAATGCCGCTCTGAAAAATCGGATTGATATGTTTTTGCTCGAGAATGCGGACAGGAAGGAAACTTACGGTATTGGTCGGACCGTTGGAAGTAAAATTGTTGGGAGTTTAAGGAATAATTCGGATCAAACTGTCGTCGATAAAAAAAATGTTAATAGTTTGTTGAATAATTTAGGTAAAAAACCTGGCAGTGTTTACATGTATCATAATTTAAATAGTAAAAGGACGCGGACTTCCCCCGAAGAAAATTTATGTAAACCTTCTACCTCATCGAGTTATCAACATTTCAACAATAAACCTTCTACCTCATTAAATTATCAACATTGCAACAATAACCCTTCTACCTCATCAAATATTCAAAATTGCAACATTAGATATGTGAAAAAAGTTAAAATTAACTGTGATAATATTAATAAAATGCATTTAGAGCCCGAGGAAAACATTGCTAAAGAACAAAAAACTTTCTTTAATTCAAACCAAGCTGGTGATGATTTACAAAATCTTGATTCTACGGCAAATAACAATAATAATAATAATTTAAATAATTCGATTGCTAAAGTTTTGAACAGTGCTCATTTCTTTAGTTTTACAAAAGAAGAAATTGTTGAAAAAAATAAACAGTGTGAAAATGATGTGATTGCTAAAGGTATGAACAGAGCTAATTTCATTAGCTTTACAAAAGAAGAAGAAATTGTTGAAGAAAATAAAAAGTGTGTAAATAATAACGATGATAATTTGGATGATGCGATTGCTAGAGTTTTAAAGAGTGGTAATTTTATTAGTTTCACAAAAGACGATGAAAGTGTTATAGAAACTAAATTAAATACCAAAATGTGTTCTTGCTGTTCTTGTGATTCAATTTTGTATTCCATTCCTTGCAGACACGTTTATTGTAAGCGTTGTTTGTTGGCTGTTTACGACAAATTGATTTGTAGCACGTGCGGCTTTAATTTTTGTAAAAACGATGTTGTGAGAATTCATAGGTTGTAAATTAATACTCCTATTTATTATAATTATTAAAGTATCAATTTTTGTTTGTTTTATTTTCCGAATTAATTGATTAATATTTACTGTATTTAGATCTCGAGAATTTCCAGAGATCTCAGCATTAACATTATAAATCTATTGATTTACAAATAAAAATTCAGATTCAGCATTTTTAACATTTTCAATCCATGCATAATCCAATAACACGTGTGCATAATTTTGCATAAACAATTTGTGTTGGGTGTTTTCTGAAATATATGAATCCTAATAGTGTGTTATTGAGAAGAAAAAGTGTTTGTGTTTAAGTATTATTACCTGAGTGCAATTTGTGTTTTTATCAGCAATGGAAGAAGGAAAAGATTTGAAGATGAAGAGTATTGTTGTTAAACATTTTGGAGGTTATGATGCTCTCGAGGTAATTAATTTATTTAATAATTAAGTAGCAATAAGTTTCTTTTTTTTTTAAATTAAACTTAATAGCGTCTAATATATGTTTTCTTTCAATACAATTACTTTATGTTACATTTTCAATATTGAGATAAAGAAAACTTTTGTATACCATTTTTATCTAAAATATTTTGTACTTTTTGTTGTTAAAGGTTAAAAATTTCGAATTACCCCCATTGGAGGGCAATGTGGAAGTTGAAGTAAAATATTGTGGTCTAAATTTTGCCGATTTGTACACTCGGCAGGGTTTAATGCAGAGAAGTTTACCGTTCGTTTTAGGAATGGAATGCTGCGGTGTTATTTTAGCCGTGGGTTTCGAAAGCAGTGAATTTAAGGTAATTTTCATTCTGCTTTGTTGAAAATATATATATATATATATATATATATATTTAATCAATTTTTCACTTTTAAATCTAATTATGGTATATTTAATGAAAACACTTGGTCAGTGAAACAAATGAAGTGTTTTAATTAAATAAATCATAATTAGATAAATATCCAATTAAAGTTTTAATCATGGAAAACATTTAATGCGTTAACGTTTGTTTTATTTTAGGTTGGTGCAAAAGTGATTTGTTATAATCACAATGGTGGCTTGTATAGGGAAACAGTCAGAGTTCCGCCGAGTCAGTGCTTTGTAATCCCCGATGACGTGGAGTTTGAAATTGGAGCTGCAATTTTTGTGAATTATTTAACCGCCTACTTTGCTTTGTTCGAAATAGGAAATCTGCGCCCAAACCAAACGATTTTCATACAATCTTGTGCTGGTAATAATAATTATATATTAATTGCTTAAACAATTACAGCCTTAGTAGTAGAATTGCTGTTAACATCATTATAGTTTAATGCTAGTTAATCTCTACTAGGCACGATACTAACATTTCATATTATTAATACAAAATCTACATGCTATTAGTTAGTTTTGAACTATTGGTAATATTAAGGTGGAAACATTGCATTTTTATGTGTTCTACTAATTTCATCGTCATTTAAGGTAATTAGAGGTTATGTTACACTGTTTTTGTTTATGTTTGTGAAAATGTATTTCTTCTGCTAAATTATTTGATTTAAATTGACTACTAATGACTGTCTCCACTCCAAGATTAAGCATGAAGTAACATTTCGTGTTTAGAAAAGCCTGAAAATTTGGTTTGGTCACGTAGCGAAGCAACAAAACCAAATTTTCAAGCTTCTAAACTCGAAATTTTACTTCATGCGCCACGAGTATAACACACTGATTTCACGTGAAGTTCAAAATATACCGATTTATGATTTATAGCATGAATTTAATTAAATGAATTTTAAATAAACCTATTTTGTTATGACAATTTGGCTTATGTATAAGACAAACTACGGGTACCACGTTATTAAATTATTAGTTGTAAACTAACAATAGTAAGCTACTAAAACGTTTATGAATCTAAAAATATTAATGTCATCCTTAAAACCATATTAAAGGTGTATGCTAATGTCTAATAATAAGGCTGTAATTGAAAACATTGTTTATGCAATAATTGTAATAAATTGCTTATTCGATAATTGTAGTAAATTGCTTTTTCAATAATTCTAATAAATTGCTTATTCAATAATTGTAATAAATTGCTTATTCAATAACTGAGTAAATTGCTCGTTTATTTTTTTTAATTAAATTTTACTATTTTAATAACTGTACCAACATAATAATAATAATAAATTACAAAAAACAGTATACAATACAAACTAGAATATGTTAAATTTATCACTATCAATGGAAAACATAAAAATAGCTGATTGTCATTTTTTTTAAAGGGGGAGTTGGTTGGGCAGCTACACAATTAGCCAAAAGAATCCCAAACACAAAAATTTATGGCACATCCTCGACAGGTAAAGAAGAATCAGCAATGAAAAACGGAGTTACACACGTCTTTTCCTACGAAAACCTCGACGAACAAATAAAAACCATCTCCCCGTCCGGCTTCGATATAATCCTGGAAAACCAATCCGGTCACCTCCGAACCATCCTGGAAACCCACTTAAAACCCCTGGGATGCATAATCTTGCTAGGAGCCAATGCTATGATCGTCAACGAAAAGAAAATATCTCCGTTCACTTTGATAAAAACGTGGTTTAATTCGAAGAATATTAATCCTGTTTCTTTGATTATGAATAATACGACGGTGGCCGGTTTGCATTTGGGGTTGTTGGCTGAAAAAGAGGGGGAGAAAGTGCGTGCCGCCTTGGCAGAGGTTTTAGGGATGTTGGGGAAGGGGGAGATTCAGCCGAAAATCGATTCCGTTTGGGGTTTTCACGAGATCGTCGAGGCTACTAAGGTTTTAGCTGTACGACGAAATGTTGGAAAAGTATTATTAAAACTTTAATTTTTCGTATATTTACAAATGACTATCATAGTACGGCAAACATTGCTTGCCGACGCGAAAATTGTGACGGGAAAAGGAATGGGCACACACAATAGATTCGTGGTGAGTTCGATCTCGCTCTCGCTCATGTTTGTTTCCCTCCTTCGCAGAACTTCTGTCCAACTTAAATTTTCCGTGCTATATAGCCATAACATATAAAATAAAATTGCAAAGCACCAATATAAAATAAGTATTACTAAATTTGTTCACGAGCGCATAACAATGTTAAATTTTAAAGTATTGTATATTTTCCTCTTGTTGAATTCTTTCATGGGAAAAATAAATATTATCTAACGAAATTGAATTGTTTAAATTGCATGTCAAAAAATACTAACTATTTGTTTTGGCTGTAACTTTAAAATACTAGAAAGGAGATTTATAAAACAGACCAAATATATTTTTTTAATTAAATTTAATACTAACAAGATATATTATTCAGTATATAAAATAAGATCACACGATGAATGGATTCCACTTCCTCAATTACTCATTTACCTAATCCTCAACATCCGTTAAAAGTTCTCTGCACTTACAATCTAAACGAACCGCTTAAAGTACACTAACACGATATTTACATTACGAAACTTAAACTTACAAAAAAAAAATCATAACTTACGAACTAATTTTTATTATAAATCCAATTGATAAAAAAATCCTAAAGTTAATTATGGCCAGTCGCATAAAAGAAGTTCAAAATGACGGAACAATATGTCAAAATGTGATTGTCTAAAAATTTCTTAATGTAAGAGGGGTTATCAAAAAGTAAGATTACAAAGCCAGCAATGAAACGTGTACATTTTATAACCTTACTTTTTAATCACCCTCGTAGAAAGTGTTATTCTTTTAATTAGAATTTACTTTACTTCTTTAGACATTTTTTGTGTTTGGTTGGAGTTACCCAAAGAGTTGAATATCTTTACGTAACTCAAACTCAAATATCGGGTGTCCAACAATTATCGAAGTCCTGGGTGGCTATGGAATCAAACATCAATGTTGATTCTTACTTCTCTTAAATAGGTTATGATATTAGACACATCAGATTCGATAATCTGAAGTAAGAATCGATATTCATGTTATCGTAACAAAATAGGGTTATTTAGAATCTATTAAAGAATGTATATATAATTCATAAATCTACATACCTGGTCAGTAAATTGTGAACTTCATTTGAAATCACTGTTTTAGCGCGTGGCGCATGAAGTAAAATTTCGAGTTTAGAAAAGCCTAGAAATTTGGTTTGGTCGCTACGCGGCGGCTTTTCTAAACTCGAAATTTTACTTCATGCTCAGTCTGGGAGTGGAAAACACTCGTTAGGAGTAAATTTCACTCAAATAATTTAGCCGAAGAAATACATTTTCACTAAAAATAAACAAAAACAGTGTAATAACCTCTAAATTACTTAATTACGAGGGTTGAACAAAAAGTGAGGTTACAAAATGTATACGTTTCATTTCAAGCTTTGTAACCTTACTTTTTGATCACCCCAATTGTCACTTTTATTTTATGAATAGCTTCATTCTAACTAATGGTATGTAGATTTTGTTCTATTAATATGAAATGTTAGTATCGTGTTTGTACGCATCTACCTAGTAGAAATTCTTCAATAATTGTTGGACGTCCGATGTCTTTGTTTCGAAATAAAGTAAATTCTTAATCCAAACGAATAAATAACATCTTCTATTGTTCTGCCATTTTGAATGTGTCTCAACTATTTCACGTAAACTGGTTTTTGTTGAAATGGCGTAACCTTAAAGTAATAAATAAATCGTCAGTTTACAAGGCGAGTGATCAAATGCGTCGCACTTAATGACTTGTACCTCGAAACCGATGCAATGTAAAAAAAAAAAAAATTAGAGATCATCCAACTCAAAAAATAAAATAAGAAAAATAATACTCGTCAGGCAATTTTTTCTCTGTTCGGCTTCCTTGTTTTATTTGATTTTTTTTGACTAGCATCCTGGCTTAATTTGTTTTCACATTCTTTTTTTTTCAATACTTGTCCTTATGCATTACATTACATACACTTATTACAAGTGGTGTAATTATTTAACGAGAAAAATATGTTTTTTTTATCGAAAACTGTTTGGTTTTAAGAGTTGCCATAACCTGTAGGTATTATACAGGGTGTCTCACTACTGCGGTTTCAAAGAATATCTTGGCTGACGATAAAGAAAGAAAAAAAGTGTCTTCACCAAAATCGCTTGGATTTAAGAGCTGCATAACCTCAAATGTTTTCATGTATTTTAAATGGATCACCCTGTATATTATTTGGTTTTTCAATCTCTTATGAAAATTGAGTGTCCTTTAATTAAAAATATTCAGTCTAAGCAAAACCGTTCCGGAGTTATTTGATAATTATGGATAAAAATGACGTTTGCAGTGGTTTCGTAAACCTAAAATCTCTCCGAAAGCAAATAAGATAAAGAGTTGTAGTTTTAGTCTTAGGAATAGAAGGCGCTATCGGTTGCACTATAAAGTTGTTCCGCTTAAGTCATTTGGCTGCGAAATAAAAGTAGTCAAATTTACAAATTTTTAATCAAGGGTTACTTGATTTTTTTAAATAGAACCATATAAGTTTTATAACACCAATCGACTCAAAATGCAAAATGCAAATTTTTATCACCTACAAATAAAAAATTCTTGCAAAATCGAAAGAGAATTTTATTTTGAGTTGATTAATGCAGAAAAACCTATATGGTTCCATTTAAAAAAATCAAGTTACCCTAAATTGAAAATTTATAAATTCAACTATTTTTATTTCGTAGATAAACAACTTAATCACAATAGCTTTATAGTGCAGCCACTAGCCCCCTCTATCCTCGAAAGAATGGTGGAAACTGCAACTTTCTATCTGATTTGATTTCAGAGATATTTTAGTTTTACGAAACCACTGCAAACGTAATTTTTGTCCATTAATTTCAACTCTGAAAACGATACGACTCAGGCCGAATGTTTTTAACAAAATTACACACTATTTTTATGAGGAATTCAGAAACCAAATAATAATTAGGGTGATCTATATAAAACAAGCAAGTTACATTTATGGCACATAAAAATATTTTTAGGTTATGCAGCTTTTAAAACCAAGCAACTTTAGTGAAAAACTGTTTTTCTATCTTTAACGTGAGCGGAGATATCCTCCGAGAACGCACTAATGGGACACTCTGTTTATAACCTATCCTTGACAGTATAAGGTATATAGATGTCAACATGTTTCTAGGTTATGTAATTCGTAAAATCAAGAACGCTAAATTCTTTGTTCTAAATTTGTTGCAGTTGAATTTTAATTTTCTGTGTGTATTTATGCAAGAGCTTGGGCAATGCATAAGGAAAAGTCTTGTTTTTTTTTTTGTTTTGCTTCCGTTCTTCTTTATAAATTTTAACACAGCTCGAAAAATTCTTTAACGACGTCGTCCAGGCCCATCAGCTGCGGCGTCGGCAGATCCCTGTGGAAAGAATCCCGCATGAACTTCCAATCGCGCATCAGGTTCGTGAAAACGAGCAGTTCGGAAATATCCTGCAGTTCCGTGTAGACGTTGATCAAGCCCCGATAGTCGTACTCCAACCCCGAGTAAGAAGCCCCGAACAAGGTCAAGTTGATCTGAATTGAGCGCAGATACAAAGCCTCCGCGTCCCGATACCGCTTCATCTGAAATGTGTACAGCGAGGCCAGGTGGCCTAGGCTCAGCCCGACCTCGTAATCGTCCTCGCCAAGGAGGTCTTTTTTGATTGCAATGGCCTGCAGGTGCATCTTCTCGGCTTTTTCGTATTGATCCATGCTCTGGTAGATCCGGCCCAGGTTGCCGTACTGCTTGGCGGTTTGGACGTTGCGCTCGCCGAAGGCGGAGATGTAGAGTTCGAGGGCGGACTTGTGCAGTGCTTCCGATTGTTGGAGGTATTCTTCTTTGGTGGATAAGGCCCAGGGTTCGCGGATGTCCACCGCGATTTCTTCCATTATTAGGGCTCTGATACGTTTCGTCGAGGCCAATGCCAGGTGGTTTCTCGGTAGGATTTTCTCCATTATTTTTATCGCCCTCTCCGCATTATCACTGCAAATACACACCTTAATAAACATCTGATGATTTGCAGAATTTTGATTCAGTCTCAATATCAAACATTTTTAGTGAATTTGCATATGTCGAAATTTAAAACAGAAAGATGTCAAACATTAATTTAATAGTATATTGTACAATAAATGTTACAATATTACAAATTGTATCATGAAATAATATAAATCTTTATTAAATTACGAACATTTAGTTTATGTTTGTGAAATTCACAATTAACTCACCATGCGTCGAAAAATTTTCCTGTGCTATACTCGTTAACGTAGAGAGCGTAGGCCAAGTCCTCGTAGGCGATGGCCACACGCATGTTGTTCTTACCGAAGACTTCTTTTCGGACGGCGAGCGCTTTCTCGTAAACGTGCACACTCTCCTGAATATCATCCGTGTTCAATAAATAAAATCCGTAATCGGTTAGGGTGTCCGAGTAGCTCGGGTGCTTGTCCGTTTGGTAAAGCTGATCGGCCAGAATCAAAGCCTGTCGGATCAAGAGCTCCGCTTGGGAAAACCGGCGTTTTAAAACGCAAGTCCTCGACGCTTGCCTCAAGACTTGTATTATTATTCTGTGGAAATAATCAAAAATATTCAGCGTTATTAATAGGGGTTAGCATACAGCTTTAACACGGTTCTAAGGATGATTTTAACATTTCCCGATTGATAAAATGTTTTAATAGATTACTATTGTTAGTTTACACCTAATAGTTTGTTTAATTGTGTGGTACCTAATTTAGGTCTTACACATAACCTCAATTATCATAAAAAGGTAGGCTTATCTAAAATTTATTTATTAATGGTATAAATCTACATACCTGATCAGTATATTTTGAACTTCACTTGAAATTAGTGTTCGGTAGCTTCGCTACGTGACCAAACGAAATTTTCAGGCTTTTCTAAACTCAAAATTTTACTTCATGCGCCATGCGTATAAGACACTGATTTTAAGCGAAGTTTACTCGTTCACAATATTTCAGTGCTTTCAGTGTTTATTACGTGTGGCGCATGAAGTAAAATTTCGAGTTTAGAAAAGCCTGAAAACCAAATTTTCAGGCTTTTCTACACTCGAAATTTTACTTCATGCTTAATCTGGGAGTGGAAGACACTCGTTAGAAGTAAATTTCACACAAATAATATAGCAGAAGAAATGCATTTTCACTAAATATACACCAAAACAGTGTAATAACCTCGAAATTAATTACAGTATAGTTAGTATAGTTGAAAATGTAATGTTGTCACTTTTATATTATCAATAGTTCAAGAGTAATTGTATATTTTTTTTTTATTTGTGATTTAACAATCTACAATCGGCCATAAATAAATGAGTTGAGTGGCTGTTGATTTGTAAGATGGGTCCATTAACAGTTCCTCTTGTCCTGCCATATCTTTCGACACTGTTATATGACCATGGTTCTACTCCTTATTAGTTTTTTTGCGAGTGAATTTTTGTGGTTTTCGAGTCGCTATTTGTATTTGCTGCTACGTATTCCGATTAGATGTTGTATTAGTTAGTATCAGTCTCAGTGCTTTATTTTGCATGCAGTGCAATGTTTTGATGGAAGTTTTGCAGTGCCCCACATCCATATTGGTTGTAGTATAGTTTTGTATATGACTGTCTTGTTTTCAGTAGATAGCCTTGATTGTTTACCTATTAACTAGGTTAGTTAGTTATTTCCAGGTAAGCCTTTTATCTATGATTGGGGTTACTAGCCATGATAGGCCATGTCATCATTGAATGTAGCTAGCATGACGTCTGTTTCTGGCATATCAGCAGTGAAGAGGAGATATAGGGTAGGTCCTAACACTGAGCCCTGTGGAACCCCGGCTTATAATATTCTATCTTCTAGATATGATTTTAGTATTAGAAAGATGTGTGGTAGGTTCTTCTTAAGTTTGTAAAGCAGCCCTATGTTGCATACCTTGTCGAAGGCTTGCTGGATGTCTAGGAAGGCTGCCGAGCAGTACTCCTTTTTTTACAAGCTTTCCAGCTTTGTGTATTACTCTATATGTTGGTGGTTGCGTATCAGGTGCTTTACTGCAATTATGTGGTTCAGCCTTGTCAGTATAACTTTTTTGAACAGTTTTGATAGAAAGGGTAGAAGGCTAATCGGATGATAGGATCACACTTCGTTTACTGGTTTTCCTATCATTATGATTTGGGAGACTTTCTATGTCTCGGGAAGTAGCCAGATCTTAGTATGCTGTTGAAGAGCATTGTTATAGCCATGGTTCCTTTCTTTGGCAGTTCCTTCAGTACTTTCGCAGTTATTAAGTCATGCCCTGGTGCCTTTTTGTCTGGTAGTTCCTTGATTTATTTGATTTCCCCTGGTGTAACGTGTTTAATGGGGGGGCTCACTCATCTGGAATGGGCTTGATATTGTGGCATCGATTTCATCCTCGTGATTGTTTGAGGTGTTTGGCTCAAATACTTCTGCAAGGTATTGTGCAAGTACCTTTGTCTTTATGAGCCCATGACCCGTTGGGAGCACGTATAGGTGAAATAGTTTGTTGAGGCCTTTTTAATCGTTTTGTTGCCTTCCACACAAGGAGTAATCTTCTTTTTGGCTAGCTTTCTAGATGAGATTTGAAATTTTACTTCTTTCGGGTGGTTCTCACCCTCTGCTTTGTTGGCGGTTTCTGGTGTTGCCCTCCAGGCTGCTTCTTGAATTTGATTTGTTTTGTTCTTTGTTGCCTTCTCAGTGTGGCAGTCTGTATTTTTAATTGCATATTTGTACTAATGAAGTCTCTAAACGAATCCCAGTCAGTTTTGTAGGTGTAGAGTATGTCTCTGTTCGCGTACTATAAAGGTGGTGCTTATTGTTGCTATTATTGGGGAGTGATCTGATACAGTATCGTAGCAGCCTTCTATGTCTGTGTATATTGGTAACATGCCTTTTAAAATAAAAAAGTCAAGTAGATCCGGTGTCTTGCAGGGGTCTGTTGGCTAATATGTGGGTTGCCCTTTTGACAGTGTTGTTAGATTGTTTCTGTCTATGCACTTTTTCAGCTCCCATCCTCGTGTGAATGTAAGTCTCGAGCCCTAGCTTGTATGTTTGGCATTCCAGTGCCCGCCGGTTAGTGTTCTATTTCCTAATGTAGCAAAGTATTCTTTGAACTGTTGTTCTCTGATTTTGTGCTTTGGTGGGCAATATGCTGCTGAGATTGTTAGTGAACCTTGCTAGTCATGGACTAGTACTGTTGTTGCCTGTATGTGGTTTGTTTTGTATCTATGTGGGCATTCATGTTTAATTGTGATTTTGAAGATAATGGCTGATTCTGCATGAGCCGTTCCGTCCGGATGGTCAGTACAGTATATTGTGTAGCTGTTTATTTTAGCTTTACTTGTTCGAGTTGTATGGCTTTCTGAGATTAGCACTAAGTCTAACTGATTTGTTTTAATGAGAGTTTCAATTTCTTGGAGGTTGTCTTCTAGCACATTTGTGTTCCACTTGCAATTCTTAATGATTTGTTGAATAATTTGTTTATGACAGTAGTGAGAAGTTCCATAAATAAGAGTACCCATTTGTTGAATCAGTAGGTCGATCTTATCCGCTTGATTTCTTAGGATTTTTTGTAAGTTTATTTCTGTTACAGTCTGAGCATACGTTGTAAGCAGCCTCTATGTATCTTCGGGATTGGGGCGGGGTTGTGCTATGGTGGTGGGAGAGTTTGCTTCTTCTATTGGATCTTGGGTGGGCTTTGTATTTCGTATGACATTGATTGGGTGCTGGTTTCTGGAGTTAGTCTTCTTTGTGAGGATCTCCTTATAGACCTTGCACCCTTTGTAATTGCAGGGTGGTTGCCATGCAAAGAGTGCATTTTGCCGGGGTGTTTTTGTTCATTTTTGGGGCAATCGGTGGTCTTGTGCCCTGCGCATTTAACGCATCTGTAAGTCCTCATACAGTAGTTAAAGCGGCTATTGTATTGTCGACATCCAAGGGGGGATATAGGGGTTCAAATACGCCCCGAAATTTTCAAAATGTTAAATTTTTTAATGTAAAAGTGGCCTTGTAAGAGCAAACTCCCTCCGAACTTTTTTTCTTGCTACGGTCTTGAGTAGTATTGTTGCTTTTGAGTATTCTTAGTTATTCTACAAATCTTAAAAGCTTTTGTCAGTCTATTGCCATTCCAGACCATTGACTGAACTGACGGCAGACTGATCATGTACCTATAGTCTATAGTAAACACTTAAAAATAAAAATTGTTTCTTACAGCCCTATTAATAGAATTGCCGTTAATATCATTATAGTTTAATGCTAGTTATTCTCTACTAGAAAGATACAAACATAATACTAACAAAAAAAAGAAAAAAAAAAAAAGACCTTTATTGGCATATCTCAACATCTTACAGACTATTTACAATTCATTCGTTATTTCTCCATTTCCGTATCCCTCTTACCCTCCCTTCTCTTTTCCCTCTCCCTCCCCAGCTTTTCCAACGTCCTTACCCCGATCCCATCCTCTCTCATCCACTCCACTACCCTTCTATTCCCTTTCGCTCCCAGCCACTCCTCTTTCACCCCCTCACATTCCTCCAAGTGTCCCCACGTATCCTTCCCCTGTCCACACAACACACACCTTCCATATTCTTCCCCCATCCATACTTTTCTTCCTCTCTCCTCCGATCCACACCTCGCCCTTGCCACAATCACCCTATCCTCTCTACCCCATCCCTTCTCTATCAAATACTTCGGCACTCTTCCATACACCTGCAACCTTCCATACATATCATTATACTCACTTCTCTCAATACGCCCTTGCCTTTCTTGCCCTTCCACCTCCTTCCCTTTCCCCCTCACCCACTCATCCACCTTCACCCCATTTCCTAGCCATTCCATTACCTTCGCCTCCGACAGCCCTACCCTCTCATACATTTTCCTCCTCTCCCCCCTCCATCTACCCTCACCCCCACACACACTCGTCACCCATACATCCTTCACCAATCTCTCTTCCTCCATTTCCCACAATCTCATCTCGTACCTCACCACCCTCACCATTGCCTCCCACTCTAGCCTCTCTCTGTTCGTCTCCTGGAGCACTATGTAGCTGGGCGTGGACCTCTCCACCCCCAACATGCGCTTCAGGAACCACATCTGCTCCCTCTCTATCAGCTCGTACCCTTTCGTCCCCCACACTTCCACTCCATACTTTAGCACCGATCTCACACACGCATCCCATATTTTACACGCAACCGTCATATTGTTCCCCATCCACTTCCCCCACGCCATTCCCCACGCCTTCCTCGCCTTACTCTGCACCCACCTCACATGCTCCTCATACCCTCCCGTTCCTTTGAACCAAAACCCTAAATACTTGAAAGTTATCACCCTCTCAATAACTACCCCCTTCCACTCCAATTCTTTCACCTTCCCCTCTCTCCCTTTATTTCTAAACTTCACCCACTTCGTTTTCACTACATTCCCATTCATTCCTCTTCTATCCATAAACCTCTCCACTCTCTTCAACATCTCTTTCATCCCTTCATATTCTCTTGCCACTAACACAACGTCATCCGCATATGCCAACATCCATACTTTACTTTTACCCATCACCACTCCCCCTGCCTGCCCTTTCCTCATCACCTCTTCCAATTCACTCATGTATACATTAAAGAGCATCGGGCTCAGCGGGCACCCCTGCCTCAAACCCTCCCACGTTCTGAAACACCCCGACACCTCCTTCCCCACTTTCGCCACCACCCATGTCTCCTCATACACTCTCCTCACCCACTCCACCATCCCCATAATACTAACATTTTGTATTAATAAAACAAAATCTGCATGCTATAATTTCTGAACTATTAATAAAATGAACGAGACTACATTGTATTTTCGTGTTCTCATTTCATTGTAATCAAGCAATTAAGAGGTTATGTTACGCTGTCTTTGTTAATGTTTGTAAAAATGTATTTCTTCTGCTACATTATTTGGTTAAAATTTACTTTTAACGAGTGTCTCCATTCCCAGACTAAGCATGAAGTAAAATTTCAGGCTTTTCTAAACTCGAAATTTTACTTCATGCGCCACACGCATAAAACACCGATTTCAAGTGAAGTTTAAAATATAGTGATTATGTATAAACGTACTTTATAATTTATAGCATTATAATTTAATGAATTCTAAATAACCCTGTGGTCATTGCGGTTATGTATGTACGCTATTGAATTATTAATTATAAACTAATAATAGTAATTTGCTAAGATGATTTATTAATACAACAATGGTAATATCATTCTTATTACCGTATTAAAGCTGTATGCTACTGTTTGCAGTTCATACGAACATTATTGTGATTTTGTATATTATGTTTACTGAAACAAGTTAGGTTAGGCGTAATATCAGCTAATACAAAACAAATCTTTCATCCTACAGAATTCGCTTATTTTGACAGGTGAATCGAAATGTACTTAAGGTAATGAGGTGTAAAAACGCGTCAAGTACAAGTACCCAAGTACTTTGAAAATAAATACTTGAAGACTGAGTACTCAAGTACCGCTCACCTCTGGAATTTATTTAACTGTCAACATAAACTAACTACGGGCTGTAGCTCGGAAATGACATAAGCTAAATTTTCTTGAAATAAATGAAAACTAGAGTGAATGACGCACACTTTTTGTTTTTGAAGTTTTGCTTTAACTGTCAAAATAAACTAACTGCAGGGCGATAATGAAAAATAGAATGAATTAGGTACGCTTTTTGTTTTTGAGGTTTCACTCTGACTGTCAAAATATACTAACAACGGGTTCTAACTCTGTAACACTGATAGTTGTCTAAATTTCGTCAAAACAAATGAAAACTATAGTCAATCCCGAGCACTTTATATCCAGAAAATTTCTCTCCAACTATCAAAATAAACTACCTACGGGCTGTAGCTCAGTAACAACGGTAGCTGTCTAATGTTTGTTGAAACAAATGAAAACTAGAGTGAAGGACTCACCCTTTCTGTTTTTTGAGTACTGAGTACATGAAAAATAAAACTTTTAAGTACTTGTACTCTAGTACCGCTCATCTCTGTATAACTTAACCTCAATCAATAAAATCATATACGTGAAATTGAGTTGAAAAAATTACATCGTACCTAACTTAATTAACAAACGGGATTATTACCTTACAGGCAGATCATCGTTTAATAGTTTAACAGCTTTCATCGCCCAATTGTACGCCTGAAAAAATAATTGGGTAATAAACGAACAATATAAGTACGATAACGATTTTTTTACCTCTTTATATTCACTGCGCATCACGAACAAATTCGAGAAGTTCGAATAGAGCCCCGCCAGATTCGGCAGCGCTTTCAACTCTTCCAGATCTTTAACAGTTTTATTGGCCGACGTAAATGTACTCTTCGCCTCTTTAAACATGAAATACAATGATTCTACATAAATACGCCTAAAATAAACAAAATTATAACATCTCATAAAACAAAATTAAATTACAAACAAACAAAGAAACAATGAAAGAGAGGTATAAATGCTGTGTTTTTTATAATTTCTATTTGTAGGGTGATTTTGGTTCATTTTAACTGACGAAAATAAAGATAGTGTGTTACACAAATTCAAAGTTTTCTATTTTATTGATTAAAACATGTATTTACATTTTTACTGTAGTTGATGTTTCAATGTTCTGATAAGTTCTTCCGGTGACCCCTCCAATTCATCGAGACAAAATTCATTATTATTTTATGTTAGTATAAAAGTAAAAGTCAGTTCTTAATCGGACTTAATGACATTTTCGTTAACACTGATGATTTCTTTTTATAAAATGAATGAAGACAGATTGAATGAACCTCGAACCCACACTAATTCAAACACAATAACAGGCACTTATTAATCGACAAACAAGTTCAACGAACGGCCACAGCATTAGAAACGATCGACCCTCTCAATTCGAATCACCTCGAAAACATTTCTTACCTATGGTAGCAGTCCATGAGCCGGCGCAGTAAAACAATGTCCGAGGAGTCCGTGTCGCACATCTCCTCGACGACGTTCAGGATCTCATGCGCTTCCACGTAGCAGGCGCACTCACTGTAGAAGGTGCCCAAGCTCAGGCCTAAATCGATTACTCCGAAGTTGACTTTTTCGAGTTTTCCGCAGGTCTTCGTGTAGCCGTCTATGAGGCTCTTTTTCAGGTTCGAGCCATGATCGATGAGCGCCTGAAAACACTGCAGGAGCTGCCGACGTTTGTGCGAGACTTTCAGCAGCCGGGAGAAAACGGTCAGGTTTTCGAATTCCATCGAGAGAAAACATAGCCTTTTGTTTGTATAAATCTATAAATAATTTAATAAACCCTTAGTAATACACGCTTTTATACAGCTTTAACCGGATCTAACGATGATATTAACATTATCATGTTAGAAAACATTTTAGTAGATTACATTTAATATTTAATGTTTTGCAAACGAAGAGCGTAAGCAAATTTTTTCAAATTCAAAATAGTTTTCAATTCTAAACATACCTTTAGATTGCTATTGTTAGTTTAAATCTAATAATTTAATAGCGTGATAACCCTACTTTAATAGACAAGATTCGTGTTATACATAACCTCAATGGCCACTGCAAAACACGGTTATTTATATTTTATTTAATTATAACTTCTATCATATATCATAAATCTACATACCTAATCAGTATATTTTGAATTTTAGTTGAAATCAGTGATTTATATGCGTGGCGCATGAAGTAAAATTTCGAGTTTAGAAAAGCCTGAAAATTTGGTTTGATCGCTTCACTTCGCTACGCGAGCAAACCAAATTTTCTGGCTTTTCTAAACTCTAAATTTTACGTCATGCTTAATCTGGGAGTGTATCACAACGGGCCCTATGGGCCTAAGTGAACAGCCTAACCTAACCATAAACCTAATCTGGGAGTGGAAAACACTTGTTAGAAGTAAATTTGGATTGAATAATGCAGCAGAAGAAATGGTGAAACATAACCCCTAAATGAGACTTGATTAAAATGAAGTTGGAACACATGAAAATGCAATGTTGCCACGTTCATTTTATCAACAGTTCAAAACTAAAAATACAAAATATTAAAATCGTGTTTATAGTTTAATGGTACTTAATTTCTACTATTAAGTACCATTAAACTATAATGATATTAACATCAATTTTATTAATAAGGCTAATAATAATTAATGTGTTTCCACATTTTTTTTATTATATTAATATATTGGAAAATGTATAAAAATAAAATTCATAAAAACGTCTGTGATTTTTTTGAAAATCCACCAAAATCGAAAAAAAATGTATTGTTTGTATGTTCGATGGGATTTTTTATTTTTTTTAAATCTTAAAAAAACAGACATTATCTTTTATATTATAGTTAACAAAGCGTTTTATTTTGTGTAAAGAAAATATATCTGAATTATAAAAATCCAGTATTATAAATTACTAGAAAACGATCGCGTTTTTAACTGCAACTTAAAAATAACGATGGCAGTTGTCTGAATTTTGTCTGCCGCATCCAGAAACAGCTTTTAATAAATCGTGGCATGCGGCCCGTGCCGCAGAACTGGTATGGCCTAAACGTTGAAAAATGTTTATGTGCCTTCAAATGTTTGCTTTATTATTCTGTTATAATTGATAATATTTGTATATTGGAACAAAAACTTAAGCAGCGGCCTGAGGTAATATTTTTATTTTTATAAAGGTGGTGATCAACGTGTTAAACAAATGAAAACTAGACTTAAATACGCACGCTTTTTGTTTTCAAAGTTTTGCTTTAACTGTCAAAATAAACTAACTACGAGCGATAACCCAGCAATGGTGCCAGTTGTTTGCATTCCGTTTAAACAAATGAAAACTAAAGTAAACTATGCATACTTTTTGTTTTTGAAGTTTTGCTTTAACTGTCAAAATAAACTTACTAAGAGCGGTGACAGTTGTTTAAATTCCGTGAAAACAAATGAAAACTAGTGTCAATCCTGGACACTTTATATCCGAAACATTTCGCTCCAACTGTCAAAACAAATGAGTTATTCGCATCGTGTCTAAATAAACCAACTAGAGGCTGTAGCTCGGTAACTGTGGCAGTTGTTTAAATTCTGTTTAAACAAATAAAAACTAAAGTGAATTACGCACACTTTTTGTTTTTGGAGTTTCGCATTATTGTCAAAATTAACTAACTATGGGCGATAACTCCTCATCGGTGGCAGTTGTCTGAATTCTGTCAAAACAAATGAAAACTAGAGTGAATTACGTACGCTTTTTCTTCTTAAAGTTTCACTCTGACTGTCAAAATAAACTAACTACGGGCACTAACTCTGCAACAGTAACAGTTGTCTAAATTCTGTCAAAACAAATGAAAACTAGAGTCAATCCCGCACACTTTATATTCCGAAACATTTCGCTTTAACTGTCAAAACAAACAAGTTATTCGCATCAACTGTCAAAATAAAAAAGCTGTACCTCGGTAACGACTGCAGCTGTCTAAATGTTGTTGAGCCTTCATAATTGATCAAACGTTTTCAAATAACGCATCGAAATATTGCGCGTTATTTTTAATGGTAAAAAAATGACAAATCTGAGAAAAGCAAAACACACAATTGAAATTGCCAATGAGAAATTACTGGTTACTGTGACCCCCAAATAGTAAAAATAACCTGCGATGTTTTGGCATGTTATTTGAAAACGATCGATCAATTACGAAGGCTCGGTATTAGAATGTGAGAATAATAAGTCTCGTACAAATATATTGTAACATATCTAAAGAAAATAAAGACATTTATTATTATTATTTCTTAAATTATTGTATCTGGGCAAAAAGATTCGATTAGAAGAAGACCAACATACAAAATTCCAATCGTGTTTTGAAACGAAACTGTAAACAAATTCTATATTTACCAACAAACAAGGATTTACTACGCCACTTTCATATTTTATCAGCATTTGTTATTACATGCATACCGCTAAAAAGCCTTCTTGAATGAAACCATACAACTAGTAAACATCACACTCTCGATAATTACATCCTGAGATAAACAAATGTGAAGGCATTACAAAACAAAATCTTATCTTAACACAGTAGTTGAATTCATTTTTATAATTCCCAATGCATCCTTTTTACCATTAACAATTCAGCCAAGTTGTTAAAATTACTCGACTGTTATATTGTAACAACTAATTCAGAAAATCTGGAATCGCTGTGTTAAAATAATACAGTATAAATTCGGAAAGTATCGATGCAAAAAATATGCGCAGAAAGATTTATGTTTAAGAATATTTAAGGAAAGTAGAATGTAGCGAATTCTTAAACACTAAATGTTAATTCTTAAAATCTTTAAATGTCAACTTTGCCTTAACGCTAAACCTTAAACTTCTTATAAACCTAGCATTAGTTGTAGTAGATTGTGAAAAGAATCACTCATTAAATATTTTATTCTACTACTAATAAATGCTTCAATTATTTTAGTGAATGTATAAAAAATCCCATTAACGTACGTCTATTTACAGATGCCGAATCGTCAAGTTCGTAGATAAGAACGAATCAAGCGTGTAAACAAAACATACAATCTGATGTTTATTCGGACCGAATTTAAAAACCTTGACCGAAATGATCGAAAAATTCCATAAAATCAATTCGTTCGATTGTTTGCATCATTAATTCAAGGTGAATAAACACGATTGGCATTTGTAATTATAATTAATGTTGTTTGATTTTTAATAATTTACTTTATTTTTAGTCATTCGTAATACCATAGTTATTTGTTTATAAATATTGATAGACGTTAATAATTTTAAAAATATTCAGCCTTATTTATTAATAGCATTGTCATTATACTTTCATGCTAGTTAATCTCTACTAGATGGATAAAAACATGATACTAACATTGCGTATTAATAGAACAAAATCTGCATGCTATTAGTAAGTTTTGAACTATTGATAAAAGGAATGTGGCAACGTTGCATTTTCTTATGTTCTAATTTCATTGTAATTAAGAGGTTATGTTACACTGTTTTTGTTTAAGTTCAAGTCAAGTAAAATTTCGAGTTTAGAAATTTGGTTTGGTCGCGTAGCGAAGCGGAGCGAGCAAGCCAAATTTTCAGACTTTTCTAAACTTGAAACTTCATTCATGTCGCGTAAAAACACTGATTTCAAGTGAAGTTCAAAATATACTGATCAGGTATATATATTTACAGCATTATTAAATAGATTCTAAATAACCCTATTGTGTTTTGACAATTGAGGTTATGTATAAGACTTACATTATTACTTGTAAACTAAAATATTAGTTCTAAACTAACAATAGTAACGTTTTATTAATCCAGAAATGTTAATATCATCCTTAGAACCAAGGCTGTAGCCAGAAAAAAAAATTCGGAGTAAGTTATAAAAATGTCGGAGGGGGGTTTTAATAGTAAAAATATTGTTATTGCTCTTACTTACAAAAATTAACCAATTTGAAAATTTCCAGGGGGGTTTAAACCCCCATATCCCCCCCTGGCTACGGCCTTGCCTAGAACCGTGTCTAAACTGTATGCTAACATCTATTAATAATGTTGATCACATTGGTAGATTGTTAAGCTTATTTTAACAAGTTAACGCTTAACCTTTTGTAGCAAGTCATCGATATATAACTTTCAACAAAAGTTTGAGGCTTTCGATGTAAAAATAATTAACCCAATTAAGAGTATAATGATTTTAAAGTAATAAAACGATTTACTTTTATTTTGTATTGTTTTTGCAAAGCAAATTTAAACCAACTGTAATACCCATTATGAATCACACGTTTTTGATAATATAATATAATCTGTAATAACAAATTAAATTAAATGGCTGTTCACCAATTTTTATGCTTGCGCTGTTCTTTAAAACATTTGCGATAGATAAAACGTGAGTCGGTAAGACTGATTTAAAATAAATATTGACATTCTAATGAATTGCAAAATACCTTATTGTTAGACACCAAATAATACTTTAAATATTTTAATATAATGAGATATTAATATTACAATAATTATTTTGATTATTAAAATTTTTCACTAACATCCAATAATATGAATATGGCATTTATATTACAATAATTATTATGAATATTAAAAATTTCCACTAATCTCTAATAATAAGGTATTAATACAGGGCTATTCAAAATAAAGGAACAGATTACAAACATCTATTTCTTCCAAACGACAAAAGATAGAAACACAATTCAACGTTCCTTAAAAGAGAAAAGTCAAATTTTATGAATTTATATGACCACCATGTGTTACACGACAAATATCAAAACGGTGGCTCATTTCTTGCCACCCACGAATCAGCTGGTCTCTAGTTACCGAATTTACAGCTTCAACAATTCTATGTCGCATATTTTCAAGAAAGGTTTTTGAGCTCCTTTTCATAAACTGTACGAATACGCTCAAGATTTTCGTTCGATGTGGACATCCCGTGCTTTTCTGTTTGCAGATGCAACCATCGTCTACGAATTTTCGATGCCACTAGTAAATCTGCTCATGACGAGGTGGTTGTTTAGTAAACTGACGGCGAGAAGCACGTTGAACTTCAATAATGGGCTCTAGTTTTGCTAATTGCAGCAAACAAAATGGTTTTTCTTGTTGTGTCCCCATTTTACTACAGACAATTAACATGACAAATAACAGCGCCAATGCGGCCGTGGTTGGAACTTCTGCCTGGACTGTTTAAATTTTAAACTTTTGTCTGTCCAGGAATGTTGGAATTATGGTTCTAACTTTTGTAGTTTGAAAGAAGTGAAAGTTTGAAATCTGTTCCTTTCTATTGAATAGCCCTGTATTACAATAATTATTATGGATATTAAAATGTCCACTAAAGTCTAATAATAAGGCATTAATATTACAATAATTTTTATTAACCTCTTGACTGACGATTTAAAAGTACATTTACATTCATAAACTTTATGTAAACATTTGTAAAAAGGTGTATACCTTAATAAATTAAATTGAATTTAAGAAACATACAGCGATTTTTTCTTTTAAGTATACTTTTACATATTCCAAAACATTAAGACAAATTAATCAAAGCAAATATTTATAAACCTAATCAAACCTAAGCAGTATATTTTGAACTTCACAATATTTCAGTGTTATATACCGGTGGCGCATGAAGTAAAATTTCGAGTTTAGAAAAGATTTAAAATTTTACTTCATGCTTAACCTGGGATAGGAAGCACTCTTCAGAAGCCTTCAATTGAATTTTTTATGAGAACAATGAATGTCTGTGAATTTACAGCGAAAAATCGTGATATATATACCTACAAAAAAATTGTATCATAAAAAAAAATTATTTATGAATACAAAAGTAAATGATTTTTTCTATTTTAAAGAATGTTATTCCAAAAACTCGGTTTCTGGATTTGTGACGTCTACGACACATGAAAATCAACTTTTACATATCAAAATAATTAATTTTCTCTTACACGTCAGTATACAGGGTTGTCTGTATTTCAACAGAATGTATGGATATTTGAAGCAATAGAGAGTCAATTACCACAAAACTGGGGGGCTTAATTTCGTTCCACTTTTGCGTCGAGGATTGAACACCACTCCTGAATGGCCTTTAATCCTCGGCGCAAAAGTGGGTTAAAAAAGTACATTTTAAAGCCGGCGTGCCATGTTTTCCTCGACACAGAATCGCTGGCAACATCACTGTTCTATAGTCGACGAATGAGTGTACTTGTAAAGGGCCCTATTGAATGACTACTGTCAAGGTTTTGTTGATTAATAGATATGACGTTATTGTTTCCAGGGCGCTCTTTACAAAAAAAAAAATATTTTAATTTTAAATATCATATCTAAAATAAATTATAAGTGTGGTACATCACTGAGTTCGGAAAAAAAATATTCTTTCAAAAAAATAAGATAACCCAAAATGGCGCCCATAAGAAAAACAAAAGTTGGCTATGGTCCCCGTTTGAATGTTATAGTTATCTTGAAATAAAATATGTTACTAGATTTCTCGTTCAAAAGTGCCTCTATAATGTAAAAGTTCTAAATGTCTAGAATCTGTAGCTTTTGCATGAAAAAATAAAAACGAATTTTCAAAAAATCTGTTTTTTGCTAATATCTCGAAAACAAAAGGTATTTAAAAATTGTTTTCAGATTATTAGTAGGGCCTAAAATATGCCCCATACATTCTGTCAAAATACGGACACCCTATATGTGAATGGTTTGTTAATATTACAATAATTATTATGAATATTAAAACTTTCCATGTAATAATAAGGTATTAATATTAGAATAATTATAATTAATGTGATTGTGGCAATGAAATAAACAAATAGTATTCTCACTTTAAACAATTTTATCACTTTCATGTGTGTATTTGTTCCTTTTAACAATGATAATAAGAATACTTGTCTGTAATTATGTGGAAACCAGTTTTTAAAAAAAACTTCTCGACTAAAAAATAAAAAGTTATGCTCCGTTGACTATCAATAAAACAGGTGTTACGGTGTAATAATTCCATTGTATATCAAAATAAAGAAGCAACATTGTGAAACAAGTTATTAATCCTGATAATTCCACGAGTATACAACACACAATTGTGCTTGCAAACCTCTATTTTAGGCTGAAACTTAATTCAAGAAACTCTACTCTATGATTTCCCCTTTGTTAAAGTTAGAGACAGTCGTTAACTTTGATCGTTTTTGTTATATATGTTAATTTTTATGTTTTCACTTATTCTAATCAATTATTTAGTTAAGGAAAGCCTTAATCAAGGAGAAATCATACGGCCCTCTGACTTTAATTACACTTCGATACAATTTAACACCCAGCACATTTCGATCTCTGTTCGTGTTGAATATTTGGTTACAGAATGAATAATTTAGGGGGGTACCTTGTAATAAAAGTCGAAAAGGACGTGATCGGGCAGCACGTGGTACTCCTTCCTGGACAATTTGCTCCCAGTGGCCGAGTCGACGGCCGCGCTGATGCACAGACTGTACAACGTCGGGGACATCTTCTTCGGGGGGCGCCCCGCTGACTTCGCCGACGAGAGATTCACTGTCCTGTCCCGCTGCCGAGAGTGCGCTCACCGAACGCGCTACATTAACAAATAATTGTTGCAATACAAAAAACAGCTGATGATAATACACACACACTCGACAGCGATGACACTTGCGAAAAATATTAGTCATAGATAATGGATGGACACTCAGGAGATTTTCGCGGATTAAAGATGGCAACACTGTGGAAATTTACTCGAGGGAATTTTGAGGCTGGTAGCATGGGGGTATTTTATGCTTTTATGCTTTTTTTTTAAGTTGGCAGCATTTTTGAGGTTATCCAGGGGAATTTCGTGCTTCGAAGTTGGCTGCTTTTTTGAGATTAGCCAGGGGACTTTTGCGCCTCGAAGTTGGCAGCACTTTTGTACTTTGACACTGGCAGCACTTTTGAGGTCCGACTGGGAAAATTTTGTATTTCATCGTTGGCCACCTTTTTGAGGGATTGTTGGAAAATTTTTGTACTGCCATGTTGGTTGCATTTTTGTAGCATTGGGGATTTTATGAAATACTTTGGCAATACTTTTCAAGCGCGGGAAATATAAGTTTAAGATAAAATGTAATTTAGAATAATCACGAAAGCATACGAATAACTTCTATAACAGCCTGCATAAACAATTTATAATTATGTACGGTTGAATGAATTCATACTTTCTGTGTCACTTACTTCGTTCGTAAACAGGTAATTAATATATTTTTTTGTAATTATCAAAATCTTCGTTTATATCTAAAACTGCAATCAGTTGAAATGCATTATTTGATTATCTTATCTTACATAATATTATCGCAGTTTGTGTGTGTAGACATGAGTTTTCTATGGTTTGTGTGGTAATCACAGTTAGATATAGTTTTTATAACCTAACTTTTTCTAATCATTTTGTAAATATTAAAATTTATCTCGAGGATAGACAACGAGTGGTATTAATTAATACGCGAAATGTTAGTTGTTGGCTATTTCAAACGTGTGAAAAATGGCCGTCGTCGTCGTTGGGAGTTGCATGGTGGATTTTGTAAGGTAAATGTTCGCTTAAATAACAGCAAAATGCTTTATTAATGAGTTATGAAAGCCTGTTGTAAAATAGGTAGTGTTTTATATCCCACAGCTGCCTTAATTATTATAATTTTAAGACTGTATTGAGGTATAAGTAAGATATTTAGTGTTAAATCACATATCGATCAACTACTTCCGAAACCTAGTGTGCAAAATGGTAAATTTGACAGCAGACATGAAATACTAGTAAATTATTATATGAGCTTCGTAATCCTTCTAATTTTTTTGATGGTACTTAGAACTTCATCATGAGCGATTTTTAATAAGTATTTTAAGTAAATGACTTGCAAGGAACATTTTTTGTAAAATCATGTGGCGCCCGCGCATATGGGCAAGGGAGGGCACTTGCTCCTCTGGGATTCTGATTTCCCATTTATTTATATATACTGTTCATTTGTTTTATTATGCTTACCATTTGTATTTCATAAACTATTAGAGATACAAAGACAATTGAATTAGACAAAAGTTTCTATTTTAAATACAAAATAAAATTGCATTAAAAAATGTCATCTATCATAATTTTTTTCCAGATATAGCGAAATAGTGAAAATTGACAAAATTATCATTTTGTATAACATTTAACAATTTATTTATATTCCTAACGACTCTTAAGTTATGTATCATCAGTGGGAACCCACATTATCCAACTTTGGATTTTATTGAACCAACATTTTATGTCCACCGATGGTACATTTTGTAAATAAAGTGTCAAACTATTATTACTAGAACTAACAAATATATTATTACAAATTGAGTTATGTGAAGATCAAATCAAATTAACCAATAAAGCAATTTATGATATTTACATCAATAATTTCAATTTATAGAAACTTATGTAAGTTTTATGTTCTTTTCACATCCAAATGTAAATATAATTATAATTTATGATAATTACGTCAATATTTTCAATTTATGGAAACTTATGGAAGTTTTTTGTTCTTTTTACATCCAAATGTAAAAACTGCATTATCTTATAAAATAATGATTTATTTATTAACCCATTAAGCGCCATTGATGCATACACGCAACATTATAAATTTTTGGTTATTAAATTACTAAATAAATTAATTTGATATATTATATTATTTGACCTGACTTGAAACTGTATGAAGAAAAATGTAAATATTTTGTTATTTAAATATTTCGATTGTTACTCATTTAAAAAAAAAATAATGTGAATGTATTTCTAACTTCACAATATTTCAGTGTTTTATGCGCGTGGTGCATGAAGTAAAATTTCGAGTTTAGAGAATCCTGAAATTTTATTTCATGCTTAGTCTGGGAGTGGAATCACTCGTTCTAAACTTCATACTGCACGTTTTTATATAAAATAGACGATTGCCTGAAATTTTACACCATATACACTATGTTTATTTAAAAGAAAAATTCCCTGTATTTAATACAATAAGTCATTTATAGATATCATAAAAAGAAATGCAGAATTTTACCTAAAATTAACTTTTAGAGTTATCTCTATAACTGCTCGGCAGTTAATGGGTTAACACGCAAATCTTTAATACTGTTGATATGTCTGTGATGTTAAACTTTACAATAAATCAATGTTTTATACGTGTGGTGCATGAAGTAAAATTTTCAGACTCTTCTAAACTCAAAATTTTACTTCATACTTGCCTGGGAGTGAACATTTCAAAAAATCATTTTTTTATAATTTTTTGGGATATCTATGTGATATTTTGGGTGGATATTAAGTAAATATTGCTCTTTGAAAATGTGTAAAAATCTGAAAATACCTTATCAATAATTTTTGAGTTATTTTCAATTGAACGTAAAAATAGATTCATTTTATGCGATGTTTCTGAAAGATGAGTAATTCAAAGATTCATATTTTTTAGAGTATTGATTTGGAATTTTGTGTCGATATTAAGCAAAGTGGTCTTTAAAAATGTGCAAAAATCTGAAAATGTGCCACCAATAGTTTCTAAATTATTTCCAATTGAACATAAAAATAGATTAATTTTATGCAATTTTTCGGGAAGATAAACATTTCAAAGATTCATATCTTGATATTTTTTTGGAATATCCGTGAGAAATTTTATGCGGATATTAAGTAAACATTGCTCTTTAAAAATGTGTACAAATCTAAAAATACCCTATCAATAGTTTTGGAGTTTTTTCCAATTCAACGTAAATATAGATTAATTTTATGCGATTATTCGGAAAGATGAACATTTAAAAGATTCATATCTTGATATTACTTTGGAATATCCGTGTGAAATTCTGTGTGGACGAAAAACTGCATAAAATTAATTTATTTTTACGTTTAATTGGAAGTAACTATTAATAGCGTATTTTCAGATTTTCACATATTTTTAAAGAGGAATGTTTACTTAATACATTCCTCTTTAAAAATATGTGAAAATCTGAAAATACGCTATCAATAGTTACTTCCAATTAAACGTAAAAATAAATTAATTTTATGCAGTTTTTCGTCAAGATTAACATTTCCAAGCTTCATATCTTAATAACTTTTTTGAAGGTCTGTGCAAAATTTTGAGTGGATATTAAGTAAACATTGCTCTTTAAAAATGTGTAAAAATCTAAAAAAATACCCTCTCAATAGCTTTCAAGTTATTTCCAATCGAACGTAAAAATAGATTAATTTTATGCGATTTTTCAGGAAGATAAACAATTCAAAGATTCATATCTTGATAATTTGTTGGAATATCCCTTTGAAATTTTGTGTGCATATTAAGTAGACATTGCTCTTTGAAAATGTGTAAAAATCTGAAAATACCCTATCAAATTTCCATAAATTTTAATATAGTTTGTTCATGTTATTAATTCGTACAAGTTTTTTTGTCATAAAACTAGCATTGGCAAAATGAAGCATGCAATAATAAATATTTATATATAAACAGTATATTTGTACGAAAACGAGCCTAGAGTTATAATTTTAAAATAAAAAGCAAGATTTAAGTTAGTATAAAATGAATAAAAGACAAAATGAAAGTTATCTGTAAAATTTTGAAATAAACGCATTGATATTACAAGTAATCAGGAAATAAATGTAATGGTAACAGGTGAGAAATACAAAGAAATTGTCGAATGTTATACAAGGTGTTTCATTTTATGAGACAATTACCACTTTATTTTGATATACGAGACATAATTTACCAATCAAAATTCTTGCCATTTCGATGGTATTAAAATCTAATGTTATTGCCATAAGAGAAATGGTACTTGGATGTTGTATCTTGAAAATTGGACACCCTGTATAAAATCGGTCAATTTTGTTATGCTCTGTGAATGTTATTTGGGGAGGGTGCATTACAAATTTGAAATCGCTGTCATTCTATTTAAAAAAGCTATAGTAAAAAGAAAATCGTGTGTAAAGCTAGTTGAAATTTGTATCACGGTTTTATTTTGTATTGAAACTGAAAAGTATTGTTTAATTTAACCGTCTTCTCATCCATAATAATTTACGAAATCCCAATGGTGAACACGACAAAAAAAAATTAACAGTATAACTGTTATATTGCTTTTTAAATATAGTTTGTTTTGATTTTGCGTTGTATTGTACTTTTTTTTTCAATAGGACAATAAGACTATTATTACTACATTTTTATTGAAATCAATCAAAAACATAGTTTAATGAGTCGGTGGTTTTAATTTACAATAACTTATTATTTTAGTTATGCAGAAAGGTTACCGAAAGAGGGTGAGACAATCCACGGCACAGAATTCGTCACGAACTTCGGAGGAAAGGGGGCCAATCAGTGTGTGGCCGCTGCTAAATTAGGTGCAAAAACCACATTAATCGCAAGGGTATGAAAAATTCATTCAAATTTTTATAAGCAACAAAGCGATACCCTGTTTTTAATTTGTTCAGCAAAAGTTAAATTGAGAACTAACGCATTCAAATACGCCACTTGGTGGCAGGAAAAATATTAGAGAAAGGAGTACTGTTATAAACAACGTGGATGTTTTGCTGTGCTTTATTTGTTTCATAAATGTTGAAATTAAATCCAATAGGTTTAAAATCGCTGCTAAACTGTTGCTTATAGGAGAGCAATTACATAGCAAGTTAAAATATGGCGCTTGTCATCCGTAGATTTCCAAATCGTGCATAGATTTAAAGGTTATGTTTTGCATTGGTGTTGCATTAACTAATGATAATGGAATTATTTTTTTAATAAGTGAGTTAAGTGTTAGTAAAAATGAGTGGCGCAGCTTACATATTGTGTCTGAAGAAGAAATAAAAATTAATTTTTGTTTTCATTACCACGCAACGTATTGATTTTCCCCGTATATCATGAATAACATTAAAATTATCATCTTTAAAAAAGGTCCTGGCACCTCTGCCCAGAAAAAAATTCAATTTATTCGACACTGATATAAACATATTACTACATTTTTCTTAATTTCAAGCCGGAACAGCTGATCAACAGTTCTCCTTCCGCCAGCTCCCTCATCCGTCATGTTAGTTCTCAATTAACCTTTTAATAATTTTTATTTCATTATGAGAGTTCTGTAAATCTTAGTGAACTTTATAAGATTTACAGTGTCCAGTGTTTAACTTTCAAAATGATTGTAACGGATCAAAACATTTATCAGGTAACTGAATATAAAAATATGGAACAAACAAGTGTTTTACTTTACCGAATTTACAGAACTCTTATAATCAGCACAATTTATCGTCATTATGCATCCTTAACGACTTTTTCTTTAAATTTTTAGGTGGGCGATGATGTTTGGGGTGATAAATACATTGCCAACTTGGACGCCCTCGACGTGTGCACCTCTCAAGTGTACAAAACGAAAAACTCGGCCACGGGCATTGCTCAAATCAATGTATCATCAACATCTGGGGCCAATCAAATTGTAATCGTAGCCGGCGCCAATTTAAAACTTAACACGGACGATATATCGGCAAATCAAGACCTCATTAAAAGGGCAGCTGTCATTGTGTGCCAATTGGAAACCTCTATTGATGTTGCCATTAAAGCTTGTCAATCATCCACTGGAGTGCGTAAAAAAATATTGTGCGATCATTTAAAGTATAAATTAAAGTAGGCTTTGAATTATAAATTAGATTAGCACTACTGACTGTTAACACATAGTTTACCATAACCTCAAATTTATTCCATCAATGAATTAGTATTTTGGGTAACTGCACAAAAAAATTCCGCCTATTCTAATATATAATTTAAATGATCGCACAGTACTTAGATGATAAATATTACAAATAGAATATTGATGTCAGATAATGAATAAATAACATTATAAAAATATTTTTCAACTTAAGGGTATTTTTCTTTTAAGTATACATATCTTGTAAATATGCCATACATTTTCCGGAATTCGTTGCTTTTTTGAAAATTGTCCAATTCGAAGCTTTTAACGAGTGTTTCCACTCCCAGATTAAGCATAAAGTAAAATTTCGAGTTTAGAAAAGCCTGAAAATTTGGATTGGTTGCATAGCGAAGCGGATCCAATCTTGAAAAGATGTCATTTTCTCAATCTGAAAAAAAAAGGTCTCTACTCGTGTATTTCATAGGAAAACAGGTCAGAATTACTATGCTTGTTATTGTAAACATAAAGAAACCTACATTAACCTAATTAATAATGAATGGAACCTGGACAGTTTTTTAATTGAAATAAAAATGTTGAAATTGCAGAGATAGCTCCTTTTCAAAATGTTTTAATTATTTGTATTTGTTAAACAGATTTCAATCTTAAATGGAGCACCCGCCGTTTCCAAATATCCGAACGAGTTGCTGAGCTCGGCTGATATTTTCTGCGTGAACGAAAGCGAGGCAGAAATATTTTCCGGTCAGAAAGTGGAAACATTGGAGTAAGTATTTTAAACTAACGAAGTGCTAATCTATTTTAAACGATAAATTCTTTAAATTTAGGGATGCAAAAAAAGCGATTGGAATTTTACTCAACAAGGGTTCCAAGAGCGTGATTTTAACTTTAGGTTCGGAGGGCGCAATGTATGGATCTGCAACCGAGCCTAAAAACTTTTATCGCCTCACCAGTCCGAAGGTTAAGTGCGTGGACAGTACCGGTGCTGGAGACGCCTTCATCGGGGCCTTGGCTTATGTCTTGAGCACGCACAAAGAAGCCGGTGTTTTGAAAGCGATCGAATTTGCTTGCGCCGTCGCCTCCGACAGTGTCACAAGGCCGGGAACACAAATCAGTTTTCCAGGAAAGGAAATCATTGAAAAGGTTAAAATTATCTAAGCCTCTGGAGAATTTTTATTAAATATAAACTGTGATTTATGGCTTTTAAATAAAAACAGGTCTGACACTTGAAAATGTATAAGGCTTGGAGAAGAACAAGAAAATAAATGTCGCATTCTTTCTCGAGGCATATTAACTATGTTTTTTAGCATACTAGAGCGCATGCATATGTCGGACAATCCATATGTCATGTACTGTTTTCAGGAGAACAATTAATGGGAAAACTTTAACTATTAATAATTTAAAAGTTAAGTAAAAAATTTAAAAAAATCATAGGACAATGTTTTGTTGCGTCTAATGAACTATTTAATATAATAAAAAAAAATTGCAACGACCCCATTGCATAAGTTTGTGGAAAAGATGGTAGTCAATAAAACATAGATGTTTATATATTAAGGCTGATTCACACTCAAAATGGAAACGGAAACTGGAACGGGAAGCATGTTGAATCATAGAGTTTCCATGTTAACATGCACAACAGAGAGCCTTCTCGTTCTCGGGCCTGGAACGGAAAGGTGCATGTTAAGGTGTATGTTAACACGTAAAACCCTATGATTCAACTTGATTCTCATTTCCGGTTTAGTTGTGAATCGGACTTTCGAGTTTCCATATTAACATGCACAGCCTTCTCGTTCTCGGGTCCGAGAACAATTGCATAAACTATTATATATATATACTATTTTAAACATAAACATAAAGGAGGGGATCAGAAGAATGTGGATTGCTATAGAAGGATAACAGTGATGAGCACGGGATACAAGATAGCTATGATGGTGGTAAAAAATAGGCTAGAGGAGGAGGTGGAAGAGAAGGGGCTGCTGCCGGGGATGCAGGGGAGCTTTAATGCGGTGTTTGGACCTGAAGGCGGCGTACGACGAGGTACCAAGGATTGTTAGAGTGTCTGAGGAGAAGAGGGGTGAGTGAGGGAATGGTAGAGTGGGTGAGAGGAGTGTATGAGGAAACATGGGCAGTGGCAAAAGTGGGAATGGAAGAGTCGGAGAAGTTTAGGACGTGGGAGGGGCTTAGGCAGGGGTGCCCATTGAACCCGGTGTTGTTTAACCTCTATACAAGTGAATTAGAGGAGGTGATGAGCAAAGGACAGGCGAGGGGGGGGTGGTGATTGGTAGAAGTACGGTGTGGATGTTGGTATATGCGGATGATATGGTGCTGGTGGCAAGAGAGTGGGAAGGAATGAAGGATATGCTGAAAAGGGCGGAGAGGTTTATGGATAAGAGGGGGTTAAGCGTGAATGTTAGAAAAACGAAATGGATGAGATTCAGAAATAAATGGAGGGAGGGGAGGGTGAAGGAATTAGAGTGGAAGATGGAGGTGATTAAGAGGGTTAAAAAATTCAAGTATTTAGGGTTTATGTTCAAAGGGACGGGAGGGTATGAGGAGCATGTGAGATGGGTGCAGGGGAAGGCTAGAAAGGCATGGGGGATAACGTGGAAAAAGTGGATGGGGAACAATGTTAGAGTGGCGTGTAAAGTATGGGATGCGTGTGTGAGGTCAGTGTTAATGTATGGGGTGGAAGTGTAGGGGACGAGAGGGTATGAGTGTATGGAGAGGAAGCAGTTGTGGTTCTTGAAGCGTATGTTGGGGGTCGAAAGGTCGACACCCAGGTACATAGTCCTGCAGGAAACAAATAGAGACAAACTAGAGTGTGAGGAAATGGTGAGACTGGCTAGGTATGAGATGAAGTTATGGAATCTGGAGGAAGAGAGATTGGTGAAGGCGGTGTGGGTGGCGTGCGTGAATGGGAGAGGGTAGATGGAGGAGAGGGTGGGTTTGTCGGAGACAAAGGTGATGGAATAGCTGAGGAATGGGGTAAAGGTGGATGCGTGGGTGAAAGAGAAGGAGGTGGAGGCACAGGAAAGACAGGGGTGTATAGAGAGGAGTGAATACAACAATAGGTACGGGAGGTGGCAGGTGCATAGGAGAATGCCGAGGTATTTGGTGGAGAGGGGATGGAGTAGGGAGAAAAGGGTGGTGCTGGCGAGGGCAAAGTGTGGGTCAGGGGAGAGAGGAAGAAAGGTGTGAACGGGGGAAGAGTATGGGAAGTGTGTAATGTGTGAGCGGGGGAGGGATACGTGGAGTTATTTGGCGGAGGAGTGCAAGGGGGTGAAGGAGGAATGGGTGGGAATAAGAGGGAATAGAAGAGTGACGGAATAGATGAGAGAGGATGGGGCCGGGGTAAGGACGCTGGAGAAGTTGGGGGAAAAGAGTGAAAATTTTTGATTTTGAAATTTAAAAAAACAGCAGTCAATTGTGTTACATACCACAGAAGAGTTCATGAAAAATGCTAAACGGTTAGAATCGTAATTTGAAAATTTTTGATTTGCGATTTTGACCTATTTTTATGAAATTTAAATGCGTGTATCTTCAAATCGGTTTGACATTTAATTCTAAATTTATATATTTATTTTCTATACGAAGGCAATAAGGCTTAGTTGCACCAAAAACACTGAACTCGAGTTCAAGCTGTACTCGAGTTCAAGATGACAGGTCCTATTGTTCTAATGTCACTTTGAACTAAAGTTCAGATTTGAACCAGTTTGGTGCAACTGACCCTAGGCGAACAAAATTAAAATAAAAAACAGAGATAGTAAGGCAAAAGTTGATTCGACATGGATATCCTGAATAAATCAACGGTGTAAAAATCAAATAAGAAAGCTTATAAGAAAAACAAAAGTAGGCTATGGTTACCAGGTAAATGTTATAGTTATCGTAAAATAAAATGTGCTACTAGATTCGTCATTAAAAAGTGCCTCTATAATGTTAAATTTGTAAATGTCTAGATTCGATAGTATCAGTCAAGCCCCCTTTTTACAGAAATGAAACAGTGTAATTATACAGGGAGTTTTTCTTTTAAGTATACATATTCCATTTAATGTTGTAAATCTGCAGATATTCGTCGTTTTTTTCAAGAGTTCAATTTGAAGCTTTGAAAGAGTGTTTTCTACTCCCCGACTAAGCATGAAGTAAAATTTTGAGTTCGAAAAAGCCTGAAAATTTGGTTTGGTCGCTCCGCTTCGCGGAAAGATTGTTCTTGACTAACACTTAATGTCTACTTAATTCAGTATGTCATACCAAATGTCCAAACTTAGTAAAAATTCAACCATTTTGATTTTTTTTAAATCAGCAGTGGGGGGCCGTGTGCTATCGCACCGCCCTTCAGCCGGCTCTGGTTGCAACGTTAAAGATTTGATAAGGTAGAAGATTTATTGTTGCAACGTTGAAAATTTGACAACGTAGATTTATTGTTGCAAGGTTGAAGATTTGATAAGGTAGAAGGTTTATTGTTGCAACATTGAAGATTTGATAAGGTAGAAGATTTATTGTTGCAATGTTGAAGATTTGATAACGTAGAAGATTTATTGAACACATTTCGATTATAAACCTAGCGTTAATAAATGTCCTGAATATATTAGCCTTAAACAATAAATTGATTGTGAGTTACGTGAAGATCAAATTAATTTAACGAATAAAGCACTAATAACCTTTCTACACACTTTTATTTGAATTACCAAATGTACATTTCGGACACAAAGTGACTATTATCAATGGATTACCACTCAGTGTTATCCATTGATAATGGTCACTTTGTGTCCGAAATGTACATTTGGTAATTCAAATAAAAGTGTGAAGAAAGGTTATTAGTGCTTTATTCGTTAAAGCCTTAAAAAACCTCACACAAACACTATTGCTTATCCCCGGTGGGTTTTCCCTCGTGTAATACCTCGAATTGCAGAACAGCACTTTATCCTCTTGCAAAACAGCGTTTCCGATTGTCGTGAAGTCGGAGTGTTTCGTGTCCGTCTTGACTTGCAGTTCGATTCCGGTGACCTATTGTGTTACAAGTTACGCTAATATAGTGCAGGAAAATCTGGCAGATCAGCTCGCAGTCGATGTTCACGGGCGGTTTTATGCATGAGGAATCCTCTTGATTTTATCAGAGGGTTTGCACTGATCAAGTTAGAAGCTTCGTATACTTCCAGAGAACCTTGCACGGGGGTTACTTTCGGAAATAGTTTCGGGTCCACAAAATTGTACATATCACAATATTTCCTCTGCGATTACAGATTAAAGGTAGGATAGCAAATTTGTGGCATAATTATTGCAAACCGAACACAGTTATGAAATAAATTTATTTATTTATTTATTCTTACGGGTGGCCAATTACATAGGAAAAATAACATATATAATAAAAAATACAATAATACAACAATACAAGAACGTTACTTATGAGTTAGAATCTAAAACTACACGACACGTACGCTTAAAATACTTCAGACTAACTCCGAACATATCAATTAAATTATAATATTTGTTAACGTTATGTATTAAGTAATTACGAGGGCTATTAAAACCAAATACAGATTTGTGAAATTCACAAGCAAGAAGTTGCTGATGCCGCGTTGCATGTCTGGGGATAAAAAATGATATAGATGACAATACATCTGAGCAATCGATTAGATTGTAAAATAAGCGATAAGCAAAGCAAAGCGAAGAATAAATTCTTCGTTTATATAGTGGAAGGATGTCAAGATATTTGAGCATCATATCAAAATTGTCATAATATAAATGACAACGAGAACAAATAAGATTAACCATTTTTTTTGGACGTGCTCAATGCTGTTGATATGACATCTGTAATTAGGAGACCATACGATGGAGCAATAATCAAGGATAGGTCTAACGAATGATTTGTATAATGTTATAAATGTTCCGATGGATGTGAAGTGTATTGACACTCGTTTTATAAAGCCAATTAATTGCAATGCTTTTGCCAAAATTACATTTATATGACTTGTGAATTGGAGCTTACTGTCAAAAAATACACCTAAGTCTCTGATTATATCAACTCTCTCTAAGATATGACTGTTCAGAGAGTAATCAAAACGCCACAGTATACTTCTTTGAGAAACGCATAAGTACACTTATTTATATTTAAGTTAAGATCATTGTCATCACACCATCGCATGATCCTATTTAAATCAGTTTGGATTATGTTGCAGTCTTCCAAACACTTAATGGTTTTAAATATTTTCATGTCGTCAGCATAAAGTAGAATATTGGAGCTAATGTTGCTGCCAATATCATTAATAAAAATAATGGGACCCAAATGCGAGCCTTGTGGTACCACAGATGTTGCATTAATTATAAGATCGGACATGGTACCATTAAATCTAACAACCAACTGTCTATTGCAAATAAATGATTTTATCCATTCAAGCATGCATCCAACAACACCATAAGATCTAAGTTTATGCAAAAGTCTTGCGTGACTTACCCTATCGAACGCCTTGGAGAAATCGGTATAGACTGTATCTACCATATCGCCTTTCTCCAATGCACAAGATATATAACTAGTGTATATGAATAAATTTGTTTCTGTTGATCTAGATGGAAAGAAACCATGTTGTTGATCAGCTATTAAAGGTTTAAAAAGCAACATCATATGCTTTGAAACAATTTTATCAAACAGTTTTGGGATGCATGATTGAATAGCTATTGGGCTGTAGTTGTGAATATCAGATTTAATTCCCGATTTAAAAACAGGAGTCACGTAGCAATTTCTCCACAAGGACGGAAATTTCCCATTTTGAATGGATTTATTAAATAAGATTGCTAGTGGTAAGGAGAAGGCACTACAACAGTTTTTAATTATAGAAGGAGGAATTCCATCGGGACCAGGAGAACTACTTGTCTTAATATCAGAGCAAGAATCCAAGATCTCTGATTCATTGATAGTAAGTTTATTAAAATGTATGCCAACGTTTGGGACAAATTCCGGACCAGTGACGAAATTATTGGAATGTGACTCTTGAAAATAGGATGCAAATAGATTTGCTATTTCTTTATTTGAACTAGCAGTCATTGATTCATTATACATTTTAGATGGGAAACAAGTGGTGCTATCACGTTTGGATTTGCAATACTTCCAAAACTCATTTATATTACACGATATTTTGTTTTCTATATCACATATATAATTTATATGGTCACTATGAATTAAAGATTTACATTGTGATCTTAATTGGGAGAAATGATTGTAGTCATCAAGTCTACCAGAAAATTTAAATTTTTATGAGCTTTGTGTTTATCCTTAATTAACTTAATCAATTCTGGAGAAAACCATCTAGGAAACTGAGATTTCAACTTTTTCCGTACGTGTTTATACAAAATAGAATACAATATTTCGTAGAAAGCATCAATGGCGGCATCAACACACTGAGACTTGAGAATATTCATCCAATTTACACTGTTTATATCATTACATATAGCAATAGTATTAAATTTAGCAAAGTCTAGGAAAAAATCATCAGCTTCATCTTCAAGGAGTGTTGCATCAAAGTCGATGTGTATAGGAGGATGATAGCTGGGGTACAAAGCGGGTCACTTACTACGCAACATATGTTAAGATTGTTTGAAAATATAAGATCCAAAATTTTCTGAGCTATTTACGTTATCATTAAACTAATATAAGCCATTACTCATGACTCCTTCACAGCATAAACGCGCAGAGTTATCACCACATGATGGCAAGTAGATAACACAATCATCATCAGATGTCCAGTTGATAGATGGTAAATTATAATCACCAACAACAAAGAGTTTCATATCTTCATGTTTCAATAAAATTTCAGTGATTGTGTAGATATGTTCCGCGTACGTATCTTCATGAGATCAAGGTGGAAAATAAACACAACCGATGATGTAACAGTCGTTAATAGCAATTCAGATTTCTTCGTGATTATTATTGTTAATAATGAGTAAAACACTTATTTTTTAAAAATTAAATAAACTTAAGCTAGTCTCTCATCTCTCATTTAATATTCATATTAATTTTATTACTAACAATATTTTTTCTTATAATGTTTTTCACTAAAGAAAGTCTATTATCTATTACGATCTTGTAGAAATTAAAGTAATAATAGTCGCTGCATCTGAATCCGACCAAGCGATTAGGGCCGCACAACTCTGGCTGCACGGCCTCAGTCGCACGACTGCAGTCGTTTCAGTGGTCGCTTAGGAATCCTACCTTAACACTCTGCTTCTAATCATATTGAATTCTAGCCAAATTGTTTGAAGTTGAAAGCCACTCTACATTTCAATATTCACTGATAGTTTCAAGTCAAGAAATTTGTCCATTTCACTTTTGAGCACTCAAGGATAGTAAAACTATAAAATATACAAATTTTTCGACATAAAAAGTCGAGAAACTTGTATATTTTACTTTTGATATTCATTGATCCGTTACTTGAACAAAGTAAACTCGATAAACAGATTTTGAAAAGAGTTAATTTATCTAAGTAATTCGAGACATTTAAACTACTGTTATCTATTATTTCTTTTTAAATTTTCACTGAATTGAGGTTATGTTTGACTTTTGTTCATAGCGTTCATAGAAAACAAGATAGATAGAATTTACATTTTTTATGGAAAATATGGTCGTCAATAAAATTTACTCAGAAGAGCAACTTAAATAAAACAAACATTTTAAGTCAGTGCTGCCAACAAAAAGTTGATGATTCTCTGTGGATAACTTATCTATGAAGTCCTATTCACACGGGGAAAATTTTAAATATAACGTAGGCGGTAAATTTAAAATTTCTTCCTGAATTTTCAGAAAATGTTCGGTAAACGTTCATTTATAACTCTTATGCCCGGATCTACCAACGTCAATTAAATCGACAAATAGTTATTCATTGATTCAAATTCAATAATAGTTACATGTCAAAAAATCAATCAGTTCACATGACATTGGGCCCGTTCATCAAAATGTTCAACATTCAACATATTTGGATTTGTTTGTGATGCATATTGGAATCTAATGAACGGTACTCTGGTCAGTTTATTTGGTATGCTTGCAAAAATCCCAAACACGTTCACGATTAACAATCCTGCATTAGAGAATTCCTCAACAGTTGGCAGTAAACTCTTAACTGTTGTCTCTGATGAACGGGCCCATTGGGCCCGTTCATCAAAATGTTCAACATTCAACATATTTCGATTTGTCTGTGATGCATATTGGTATCTATTGAACGGTACTCTGGTCAGTTTATTTTGTTTGATTGCAAAAATCCCCAACACGTTCACGATAACCAATCCCGCATCAAAGAATTTCCCAACAGTTGGTAGCATTCATCAGAAAAATGTACTCTCAACATGTTTGGATTTTTTTTACGCTTGGTGTCTAGTGAACGTTATTCTGGCCATTGTATTTCGTACGCTTGAAAAATTGACGAACGTGTTTGCTGTTGACAGTGCGTTCATCAGAAAATTCCCCAACTGTTGCCTTTAAACTCCCAACAGTTTTATCTGATGAAGGCGCCCATTGATGTTCATGATATAGAAAATGTCTATTTTAATCGGAAGGAAACTGGGGCATTGCTACTAAAACAACTATCAGAATTAGAAAAATTGTTAAAACAGGTTACAGCAAGCAAGAAGCAAGTAAAATGTTGGAAATGTGGAAGGTTTGGACATACACAAAATCGGTACAACGTAAATACTATTGCACAAACTACCTATTCGGAAAACTAAATCACGCCAACGAGGAGAGGCTGCCGTCGGTCAAACAACATCGTGCCTCACAAAAATCGGCGAGAGTAGCAATTTTTTCACACCATGTTGACGCGGTTTACGTAGATGGTCGTACCGATGGGCATCCTTTTCAAATACTTCTGGATACTGGTTCCACCAAAACAATCATTCGGTCTGATGAAGTAGTAGTGCCATCAAATGTACGGCCAACAAAATGGAAATTACGAACTGCCACAGGAGAAACAGCCACTGTCCATGGGGAGATGAAATCAGTGATAACTATTGCAGGAACCTCAATCGAACACCAGGTATTGGTATCTAATATCGAAGAAGAACTAATAGTTGGAATGGACATTATGGGGGCTGAGGGTTTCGATTTGGATTATAAACACGGTTCATTAAAAGTGAACAATGAAGAAGCAGTACTCCACAGGAAGGATGAAAATACAGTTCGGGTCATTCTTGGAAGAGATATTTCGATTCCTAAGGGAAGTGAGGCGATTTTGGATGCCTGCCTGGACAGTACACCAAAATTTGAGTATACAATGATTTTTGAGCCCAGAAATGATGACAGCAACGTGGGACGGGGAGTAGCTGTGGGTAAGAGTCTTATGCATACTTCAAAATGCGTGCCAGTAAGAATACTGAACACTAACAACTACCCTGTAAATTTAAGGAAAGGAATGCTTTTAGGACAATGTTCGTCTGTATCCTCGGTAATGAGAAATAACGCTGTGGAGTCTAAAGTGAATACTATAGATTCCCCGGAACCAGAAAAGATTATTTCAAGCTCAACTAAAGGCTTACCTGCAGTTCATATGAGGAAAATAAGAGAGTTTACCCGGAAATATTCGGATGTGTTCGATACTGGCCAAAAAGGAAGAACTGATGTCGTACAACACAAAATAAATACTGGTACCGCTCGACCAATTCGACAAACGGCAAGAAGACCTACTGTAGCAAAACGCGAAGACGCCGAACATATCAACCAAGATATGGTAAAGGAAGGAATCATAGAACCTTCCAATAGTCCATGGGTTTCACCGGTTGTTCGGTAAAAAAGAAGGACTGATCAACACGGTTTTGTGTTGATTACCGGCAATTAAATAATGTGACCAAAAAGGACAGTTATCCATTACCTCGAATTGACGACACTTTGGATACGTTAGCTGGATCAAAAATATGTATTTTCGACACGACCTTAAAAGTGGCTATTGGTAAGTTGAGGTAGCGCCAGATGACCGAGAGAAAACTGTTTACTGTGGGAAACGAATTATGGCAATTTACTGTTATGCCCTTTGGATTATGCAACGCTCCCGCGACTTTCGAAAGGTTAATGGAAACGGTATTAAGGGGTTTATCTTGGAGGACATGCCTAGTATATTTTGACGATATCATCGTGATGGGAAGATCCTTCGAGGACCATCTACAAAATCTAGAGGAAGTGTTCCAACGACTACGAAGTACAGGATTAAAACTCAACCCGAAGAAATGTCATCTATTTCAACAATCGGTTTATTATTTAGGACATATTGTCTCGAGTGAAGGAGTTGGAGTGGACACACAAACAATTGAAGCGGTTAAGGAATGGTCCACCCCTAAGGATCTGCACGAGCTCAGAAGCTTCCTTGGTTTATGTACTTACTATCGTCGATACGTGGCTGGATTTTCTGATATCGCTAAGCCATTGACGTGTCTCACTGAAGGTAAAAAATATTTTTAATGGAATAAGGAATGTGATGACGCCTTTCAATTTCTGAAGAATGCGTTAACAAGTGCGCCAGTTTTAAGCTACCCATTACAAGAAGGGAGATTCGTATTGGATACGGATGCAAGTAGTGTAGGCATTGGAGCAGTGTTATCACAAATTCAAGATGGAAGTGAGAAGGTAATCAACTATTATAGTAAGACCTTATCAAGGCCGGAAAGAAATTACTGGGTTACTAGGAAAGAATTATTAGCCGTAGTAAAAGCAGTACAACACTTCTATAAGTATCTGTATGGAAGAAAGTTTTTATTGAGAACTGATCATGCCGCCCTTACATGGCTCCTACAGTTTAAGAATCCAGAAGGTCAGGTGGCTAGATGGATAGAAAGACTTCAAGAGTTTGATTTTGATACTAAACATCGAGCCGGTTTGATCCACAAAAATGCTGATGCCATCTCTCGAAGACCTTGTCCATTTGACTGCAAACACTGTACTAAGCAAGAATCAAAGGAGGGCTACATTCTTCGAACATCAATAGAGATTCATAACTGGCATCCGAGTGACATTCAACGAGCCCAAGAAAGTGACCCCTGTTTAAAACTCATCATCGATTGGAAGAAAATGGACAATAGACCGACGTGGGGCCGAATTGCTAGCTACTCACCTTTAATAAAATCTTATTGGGCACAATGGGATACCATTGTATTAGATAATGGAATATTGAAACGCATCTTTAAAGGTGCAGATGGTCAAGAGGAACGGAGACAAGTAATTATTCCCAAGTCTAGAATAACTGAGGTATTACAAGAGATCCATAACGGGAACTCCGGTGGACATTTTGGTATATCCAAAACACTTAACAAATTAAGAGCGAGGTTTTACTGGGTCAACTGCAAAGTGGACGTCAAGGAATGGTGTAAGAAATGTGCAGCAAGCAATGGACCCCAGCAACGACGAAAAGCACCCATGGGCCAGTACAACGTAGGCAGTCCGTTTGAGAGAATAGCCATTGATGTTGCCGGACCATTTCCTGAGTCTCTAGAAGGAAATAAGTACATAGTTGTCGTAATGGACTATTTCAGCAAGTGGGTAGACGCCATTGCCAAATCAAGAAGCTTCGACGATTGCAGAAGTATTGATTAAGGAATGTATCTGCCGTTTTGGCGTGCCCATGGAGCTGCATTCAGATTAGGGAAGAAACTTCGAGTCAAATCTTTCAGACCATGTGTAAGATTATGAAAATTCACAAGACGAGGACAACGGCATTGCACCCACAATCAGACGGCATGGCTGAACGAATTAATAGGACCATCAATAGATACTTGGCAAAGGTAGTTTCCGACCATCAACGAGACTGGGATCGTTATATTCCTCTATTTCTGTTGGCGTACAGATCGTCAGTACATGAAACTACCGGACAAACTCCAGCAAGCATCATCATGGGACGAGAGTTACGTCTTCCTTACGATTTGAAGTTTGGTTGCCCACCTGAAGAAAACGTGGCCGGAGAAGACTATGTTAACGACCTTCGAAGAAGAATGGATACAATACACGACCGACTCCGCCTGAATATTGAAATAGCCAGCGACCGAATGCAAGAGACTTACGACATCGGAGCAGAAAATGGTGGATATCGAACCGGAGGCATGGTATGGTTGTTTAACCCACAGCGACGTCGTGACCTTTCTCCAAAGCTGCAAACATCATGAGAGGGTCCGTATAAAATCATAGAAAGAATTAACGATGTCGTATACCGGATTCAGAAAACACCACGAAGGAAACCTAGGGTTGTCCACTTTAATCGATTAACATCCTATTCGGGTACGAATGAAAACGCAATGGTTCAGAATGTTAATCACCAACAAATTGATGCTCCCGTACGAGATTCTGTTAATTGAGAAGAAGAAACACAGGAATATGAATTGTTTCGAGACGAAACTATTTTAAGGAGGGAGCAGCGTAACCTGCGAAGAAAATATAGCTTCCGAATCATCCGACGTCGGCGGGATGGGGAAAATCAAGAAAGCGGGGCGACAATTGATTTAGAGGTGTCGGGGTGACAGATAATAAGTGGTAATTGAGGATACAGAAAAGTTCATAATCGTTCATAGTGAATTATTTCGCATCTAACGAATTCACGAGAATTCTACATTATCCTAACCTCTCGCTGTACTTTCATAGATAGATTTTTAATATTTTGTGTTAAAAATAAGTATTATTAAAATAAGACTTTGTGTTAGTGTTAAGTGTCGACCAACCGGTTTCAGTGAAATATATCGCGATGTACAAAATAATCCGCCAGGGAGAGCTGATTCAATTTCGTCAAGGACAAAAAGTGGAAAAGACCCTCAAATATGTATATACATTATACAGAGAATTTTTCCATTAAATAAGTAGTTATATATATATATATATATATATATATATATATATTATTTAATCAATGATTTTTCTTTAAAATATACGTATTCCAAATTCAGCCTATTTTCTGTAAATCTTGAGATGTTTCCTGTTTTTTGTTTAAAGTTCATTTTAAAGCTTTAAACAAGTGATTTCCACTCCCAGACTAAGAATGAAGTAAAATTTCGAGTTTAGAAAAGCCCCGTGAAAATTTGTCGAGGGTCGCGCAGCGACCCGAGACAAATTTTCTGGGCTTTTCTAAACTCGAAATTTTACTTCATGCGCCACGCGTATAAATCACTAAAATATTGTGAAATTTATGTATATTCGAACTTCGCTTAAAATCTGTGTTTTATAAGCGTGGCGCATGAAGTAAAATTTCGAGTTTAGAAAAGCCCAGAAAATTTGTCTCGGGTCGCTGCGCGACCCTCGACAAATTTTCACGGGGCTTTTCTAAACTCGAAATTTTACTTCATGCCCAGTCTGGGAGTGGACAACACTCGTTTAAAGCTTCAAATTGAACTCTTTTAAAAAACAACGAATGTCAGAAAATGTTCAGCTTATGCATGTTCATCTAAAGTTTACCACGAAGTAATCACATTTAAATTCAGCGCGCATTTGTAACGTAAGCGATCTCTAACCCCACTCCAAAATCTTTGATTCTATCGATCCTTCTTACCGTATACTCGACTGTCCTTGGGATTAACCATGTAAATTTAACGATTAACCATGTAAATTTGTGCGATCAATTTCAGGAATACCGACCCAAGTCCTATTTTTATAACCAGCCATTTTAGCTATTGGGAAATGTTGCTCAAAGGGTGACAAATAAATAAAATAAAAAAAAAAAAACACAGTACACGAATTTTTTAGCACATTTATTTATTAAGTTTACGCATCTCGATTTTTCACCTTTGAGCTCTAATACTTCATTTTTCACATATCTCATTCATCATATCTTCATATTTCTTTTGTTTACCAAATAATCAATCTCATAGCATAATTTTATTCCATTAACAATATACAATTATAATCGCTATTTTTTTTTATTTTGTGTTCGATATATACATTTACAAGCAGAAGTAATATACAATCATATTCAACCGTACATCCTCGAAATACACAAAAATCTATACAAGAAGTAAAATAAATTCAGCATTCACGTAACGAAAAAAAAAATAGGCTTGCGTTCAACTTAAAAATTAAAAACGGTTAAAAATAAATAATGGAAGGGTTTTCGTTTTGTAAATTCAGACTAAAAAATCACAATGCAGTAGTTATTATTATTATTACTAAATATTAATTATTGTGTAACAATTGTTAACAGCAGTCAGTTTTATTTACGCCCAAGAAGAAAATGCTTACAGTGTGAATAAAACAAGAAATGTTTAGGTAAATCTCAGCAAACCAGTATGTATCAATTTTATTTAATTCAATTAATTTATTGCATATACCGGGTATTGACTAAAAGTAAAGGAAAAATGTAAATGTTTTGTTATTTCGATTATGACAATTTTTTTCAAGTGTATTTATAACTTTACAACATTTCAGTGTTTTATACGCGTGGCGCATGATGTAAAATTTCGAGTTTAGAAAAGCCCCGTGAAATAAAGTGACAAATGTCATTTATTGTGAGGTTATGCCATTAATAATAACGAAACAACAAATAAGTACCTACGTTACAACTTAATGTAGAATAAAAGTAAAGGAAAAATGTAAATATTTTGTTATTTTAATATTTCCATTATGACTCATTTATTTAAGTGTATTTATAACTTCACAGCATTTCAGTGTTTTATACGCGTGGCACATAAAGTAAAATTTCGAGTTTAGAAAAGCCCCGTGAAAATTTGTCTCGGGTCGCTGGCGCGACCCTCGACAATTTTTCTACATGGGGCTTTTCTAAACTCGAAATTTTACTCCATGCTTAGTCTGGGAGTGGACCGTCAAGATTATAGACATGTCGAGATTTTCGATATTTCTAGTTTTTTGTCGATTTATTCACAGTGTGTTATTATATTAAATACAATTTTAATATTTAATAAATACTGTTTTTCTTAGGAATAGAATATTAACCCGTTAAGAGCCGAGCAAATTATAAAGTTAACTCTAAAAGTTGATTTTAGGTAAAATTTTGCATCCTTTTCTATGATTTCAATGAATGATTTATTATATTACATACGTCGATTTTCTAAAAGAGTTAAATTTAAAGTTCGAACGAGAGTTTCCACTCCCAGACTAAGCATGAAGTAAAATTTCGAGTTTAGAAAAGCCCCGCGTAGAAAATTTGTCGAGGTTCGCGCAGCGACCCTCGACAAATTTTCACGGGGCTTTTCTAAACTCGAAATTTTACTTCATGCGCCACGCGTATAAAACACTAAAATGTTGTGAAGTTATAAATACACTTAAATAAATGAGTCATAATGGAAATATTAAAATAACAAAATATTTACATTTTTCCTTTACTTTTATTCTACATTAAGTCGTAACGTAGGTACTTATTTGTTGTTTCGTTATTATTAATGGCATAACCTTACAATAAATGACATTTGTCACTTTTTTACAGGGCACACTAATTATAATTTTTAAAAAATATAATTTTTAATAGAAGATTTAACAAAAATTGACCAAAACATTGAACAAAAACAAGAAATTGAGCGTTATTGGATTTAGTTTAGAAAAATAATGTCTAATGTAACAAAATTAAAAAATTATACTCAGCCATTTAATTTAAAAATCTTAAGTTGTCTATTATTTGGGAATGAAGTTATTATTGAAAAAAATTAATATTCATGTCATTTTTGAGTATCTAAACGGCCATTGATTTTGGTTTTTAGTTTAATAAAATCGGTCAATAAATACAAGAACTATGGCGTTGAGCGTTTTTTATCGAACACCCGGTATTGTGCGATTTACGATGTCGAAGCATTTTTCTGAAATTTAAATTTGTATATCTTCAAAAATGGCTTGACGTTTAATCCTAAAATTAGATATTTTTCCTTTTCTACCTGAGAAAAAAAAAAGTTTTTTATTTTATTTATTCAACAATGATTGAAGTAAAGACTTTAAGAAAAAAGTTAAAAGAAAAACAAAAGTTAGGTGTTTATCTTTTCCTTATCTCAAATATTGAATTGTCTAAAAGTGCTGAGAAAATATACATTTCTATTTTAGTTCACACTGTATTTATTCAACAATGATTTAAGCGAAGCCTCGAACAAAAAGAAAGAAAAAACCCACCGCATTGTGTGTTTTCTTACATTGTACATGTTTGTGTTTGTTTTTTAAACTCTAAATAAATAAATAATGTGAATAAATACTTTTTTTTTGGGAAAACTAAAGAACACCCGTAATCTTGGAGCCACCGTGCCACAACAAAAAATATTTATTTTTTTGGAATTTTCTGTACATTCTTCAAAAGTGTTTAAGTGTGTGTGTGTATGTTGTGTGTGTGTAGTTTGTTTATGTGCATTAAAAATTGGAAAAATCCACCGCCTACTTTTTTTTATTTTCATCGACAATCGTGTAGATTATTGGACTAGAATTGTTTACATCAAATTGTGATGGTCAAAAGCAGATATTTAAAAAAATTAAAATTAGGAAAAAAAACGAACATTGAAAAGGGTTTTATACAACAAAATGTTTGTTTTTTAAATTTAAAACTACAAGGAGATTTTCTTTAAAGTATACATTAAAAAGAGTTTTTTTACAACCTCAGGTGAAAGTAACGGTCGTACTTCGTCCCTGAGTGTTTTTTTACAACAACAAAAAAAACATAAAATATTAAATCACGAAAATATTAGCATTAGTTCCATAAGTTAACTATTTTCGAATTTAAAACAACAGCGAGTTTTTCTTTTAAGTATACGTATTCCAAATTCAGCCTATTTTGGTACATTTTTAGATATTTAGATATTCCTTGGTTACTTGATTATCTGAAATTTGGCTGTGATTTCCAAAAATAAATAAATAAAATATCCACGGGGTTTTTAAAGACACAAATTGAAATCAGCGTTTTATCCGCGTGGCGCATGAAGTAAAATTTCGAGTTTAGAAAAGCCCAGAAAATTTGTCTCGGGTCGCTACGCGACCCTCTACAAATTTTCACGGGGCTTTTCTAAACTCGAAATTTTACTTCATGCTTAGTCTGGGAATGGAAAACACTCGTTTAAAGCTTTAAATTGGACTTTGAAATAAACAAGGAATATCTAAATTTGGACTTATGTTCAGTATTCCGGCACCAGATATCCACAGACGTGTTTCGGACTTCAAGGTCCTCGTCAGTGTGGTCCCGACCCAGTTCTGAGGAATACCGAACATTTCTGACTACCTCAAGCCAATATGTGAAAACTATTAATGGATTCGATAGCTAACGCCATCTAATGCTCCATAGTGGCATCGTCAATGACACGAATGCACAAAGTGCATATACAGGTCACTATTTTGTCCACGTACGAGCTAAACTCTGTTTGTGAAATCAGAAAACAAATATTTAAATTGGATTTGTGTTCAGTATTTTGGCACCAGATACCCACAGACGCGTTTCGGCACCAGATACTCACGCTGACGAGGACCTTGAAGTCCGGATCGCGTTTGTAGGTATCTGGTGCCGGAGTACTGAACACAAATCCAGTTTTAATATTTGTTTTCTGGTTTGACAAACAGAGTTTAGCTCGTACGTGGACGAAACAGTTACCTGTATAAGCACTTTGTGCATTTGTGTCATTGACGATGTCACCATGGAGCATTAGATGGCGTTAGCTATCGAATCCATTAATAGTTTTCACATATTGGCTTGATATAGTCAGAAAGTTTCGGTATTCCTTCGCACTGGGTCGGGACCACACTGACGAGGACCTTGAAGTCCTAAGTGCGTCTGTGGGTATCTGGTGCCGAAATACTGAACACAAGTCCAAATTTAGATATTCCTTGTTTATTTCAAAGTCCAATTTGAAGCTTTAAACGAGTGTTTTCCACTCCCAGACTAAGCATGAAGTAAAATTTCGAGTTTAGAAAAGCCCCGTGAAAATTTGTCGAGGGTCGCGCAGCGACCCTCGACAAATTTTCTGGGCTTTTCTAAACTCGAAATTTTACTTCATGCGCCACGCAGATAAAACGCTGATTTCAATTTTTGTCTTTAAAAACCCCGTGGATATTTTATTTATTTATTTTTGGAAATCACAGTTAAGTTTCAGATAATCAAGTAACCTGAAAAATATGTAATGAAGTTGCTTGACAATTAGCAATAAGTTTTAAAATTAAGTAATCTAGTTCTGAATTAGCTTTAAATTCAAATTATCGATCAATGACATGCAATTTTTTCTAAATATACTATATTAATCTAAAAAAAAATGTATTTTTATTAACAACAACAACTTATAACAAGTGAAAATCAAGTGATCCTGTTGCCTAAACATCACGAGATTTAGACCCTTAAAAATTCATTGTAAAGTTATTTGGATTAGCTCAAGTAGCTTCAAAATCAAGTGATCCTGTTGCTTCAAAATCAAGTTATCCCGTTGCTTCAAAATCACGAGATTCATTATTTCATTATTTGATTACTTAATTTTAAGCTATTTGATTAACTTTAAAATTAAGTAATCTATTAATAAATTAGCTTTCAATTCAAGTGATTAAATAGCTTGAAAATCAAGTAATACTGTTGCCTAAAAATCAATAGATTTAGTAGCTTAATAACTTATTATTTGATGACTTAATTGTGAAGCTATTTATTTAGCTTTAAGACCAAGTAATCTAATACTGAATTAGCTTTAAATTCAAGTAATCAAGTGGTCTGAATATCAAGTAATCCTGTTGCCCAAAAATCAAGAGATTCAGTAGCTTAAAAACGCATTATTTGATTACGAAATTGTAAAGCTATTTGATTAGCTTAAATTTAAGTAATCTAATAATGAAGAAGCTTTAAATTCAAGCGATTATGTAGCTTCAAAATCAAGTGATAATGTTGCGAGATTAAGTATCTTAAAAATTCATTATTTGATTACTTAATTTTAATGCTATTTGATTGACTTTAAAATTAACTGATCTGGAAATGAATTAGCTTTAAATTTAGGTGATCAAGTAACTTGAAAATCAAGTAATCCTGCTGCCTACAAATCAAAAGATTTAGTAGCTTAATGACTCATTGTTTGATTACTTAATTGTGAAAACTCTCTTGATTTTGAAGCAACAGGATCGCTTGATTTTAAAGCTTATCATTTGATTAGCTTTAAAATCAAGCGATCCTGTTGCTTCAAAATCACGAGATTAATGGCCGGTTTCGCCAATATGACTTAGGACGTTGCTTATGTAAGCAGGGCCTAACTTTAAGTAGGGCTTATAACTGAAATGCGTTGCACCAACAGATTTAAGCAATGGCTTCCCACTGAGCAAACACATTTTAGAAATTTTGTATCAACATTAAAACAACACAATGTTAATATAACGTTATTTGTTTGTTTTTTGCTGAGTGGGTTATGTAAGTCATTCTTAGCTGTGCGAATAAGTGGCAACGTAGCGATTTACACAAACTGTATTGGTTGTTGATTTGGCGGGAATTTTTATTTTAAATCTCTCCCACCTGATTCGTGGAAAAATGTACGCTATTTATAAAGAATAGTATATTACGTAACGAGAGTGGTATGCAGCATATTACATATAAGCGGACATGTTGCGCACGAGCCGCGCAGCGGCGAGTGCAGTATTCCGCGAGTATGTAATTGCCATACTACTCGAGAAACGTACGATACTTTACCTACGCCCTAACAAAATAAACAATGAGCATGAAAGAACAACTTATTTATTGTAATAATTTTTAATAGTACCATGACAATGATAAAAACTAAATTACTACTTGATCAATATACAAGGAATAAAGCTGTACATTTTCCGATATTCGTTGTTTTTTAAAAGAGTTCAATTTTAAGCTTTAAACGAGTGTTTTCCACTCCCAGACTAAGCATGAAGTAAAATTTCGAGTTTAGAAAAGCCCCGTGAAAATTTGTCGAGGGTCGCGCAGCGACCCGAGACAAATTTTCTGGGCTTTTCTAAACTCGAAATTTTACTTCATGCGCCACGCGTATAACACACTGATTTCAAGTGAGGTTGAAATATACATAGTGTTCACAATATTTTAGTGTTTTATACGCGTGGCGCATGAAGTAAAATTTCGAGTTTAGAAAAGCCCAGAAAATTTGTCTCGGGTCGCTGCGCGACCCTCGACAAATTTTCACGGGGCTTTTCTAAACTCGAAATTTTACTTCATGCTTAGTCTGGGAGTGGAAAATACTTGTTTAAAGCTTCAAATTGAACTCTTAAAAGAACACAACGAATAACTAGAGATTTAAAAAAATAAGCTAAATTTGGAATACATATACTTGAAAGAAAAACTTCCTGTACATCAAAGAAATGTCTTTTGGTTGTACGGTAAGCAATCAGCTGTTCATCTGTCAGCACGTAATATACTTGTCAAAGCTATTACGTGCATGTGTACGTAATGTCAATCGTACTTGTCCAGATGACATTGTGGTATGATGTGGTTACTAGATAGGGCGTAGGTCAAATATTTTTTGTTTATAATCTGTCATCCGTATTCTGCCACAACATATCTAATTTCGCAAATCTTCATTTAAAAATGAGCGAAAAACGCAGTGCAAATTATACCGCAGAAGAAAAACGTCTTCTATTTTCTCTTGTAGTAGGAAACAAAAGAGAAGGATTCTTTGAACAAGATAATAATTTTACCGTTATCACAATGTTTAGGTTAGAATCCGTGTCCTAAGTCCTGGCAAACGGTGACTTACGATTTGAGCAGGACTTAAGCGATTTATTGACGTAAATCAGTTGGTTCAACACTTTACGACACGGTTATGACTTAAGACACGGTTTAAATCACGACTAGGACTTAAGTAACGTTGGAAAAACCGGCCATAAGTAGCTTAAAAATGCATTATTTGATTACTTAATTTTAATGCTATTTGATTTACTTTAAAATTAGGTAATTTAGTAATGAATTAGCTTTAAATTCAAGTGATCAAGTAAGTTGAAAATAAAGTAATCCTGTTACAATCAAGAGATATATAGGCTTAATAACTCATTATTTGATTACTTAATTGTAAAGCTATTTGATTAGCTTTAACATTAAGTAATCTAATACTAAATTAGCGATCAAGTAGCTTCAAAATCAAGTGATCCTGTAGTTTCAAAACCACGAGATTAAGAAGGCTAAAAATTCATTATTTGATTACTTAATTGTAAAGCTATTTGATTAGCTTTAACATTAAGTAAACAAATACTAAATTAGCGATCAAGTAGCTTCAAAATCAAGTGATCCTGTAGCTTCAAAACCACGAGATTAAGAAGGTTAAAAATTCATTATTTGATTACTTAATTGTAAAGCTATTTGATTAGCTTTAACATTAAGTAATCTAATACTAAATTAGCTTTAAATTCAAGCGATCAAGTAGCTTCAAAATCAAGTGATCCTGTTGCTTCAAAACTACGAGATTAAGAAGCTTAAAAATGCATTATTTGATTACTTAATTGTAAAGCTATTTTATTAGCTTTAAAATTTAGTAAACTACTATTGAATTAGCTTTAAATTCAAGTGATCAAGTAGCTTAAAAATCAAGTAATCCTGTTGCCCAAAAATCAAGAGATTAAGTAGCTTAAAAACGCATTATTTGATTACTTAATTTTGAAGCTATTTGATTAGCTTTAAAATTAAACAACCAAATAATTGAGTAGCTTTACATTTAAGTGATTAAGTAGCTTGAAAATCAAGCGATCCTGTTGCTTAAAAATCAAGAGATAAAGTAGCTCAAAAAAATAAGTAATCAAATGAACTAGAAGTTTGAAAAATGAAATATGATGTAGTATGAAAAGCAAGTAATGAAATAACAAATCAAGTAGCTTTAAATTCGAGTCAAATTATCGTCAAATTCACATAATTCAGTAGCTTGAAAATTTCGTAATGAAAATTAAGCAATCAAATAATGAAGAAACTTTGAAAATGAAATAACAAGCAAGTTATTAATGAAGGAATCAAATATCAAGCAGTTTTATATTTTTACATAATCAAGTAGCTTAAAAATTATGTAATGAAGTTGTTTGCAAATTTAGTAACCAAATAATGAAGTAGCTTGAAAAATAGCTTCAAAAGTGAGTGATAAGGTAGATTCAAAATGAAGTAATCAAATATCAAGCAGATTTAAATTCAGCTGATTAAGTAGCTTGAAAAACAAGTGATTCTGTTGCTAACTAGATTAAAAATTAAGTAATCAAATTATCAAGAAGCTTTTTTAAAATATCTAACCCCAAAAGAACGACTTAGTTAAGACGACATTGTGCTAAGTTTTTTTTACGTTTAAATAGCTTTCGACTTCCTCTAAAGTATACATTGTTGATTTATTTAAAGGTAAAAATCATTAAGTGTTTTTAATTGTAGCTTTAAATTTAAGCGATCAAGTAGCTTTAAAATCAAGTGATCCTGCTGTTTCAAAATCACGAGATGAAGTAGCTTAAAAATTCATTATTTGATTACTTAATTTTAATTCTATTTGATTTACTTTAAAATTAAGTAATCTAGTAATGAATTACCTTTAAACTGTGATCAAGTAACTTGAAAATCAAGTAACCCTGTTGCCTAAAAATCAAGAGATTTAGTAGCTTAATAATTCATTATTTGGTTACTTAACTGTAAAACTATTTGATTAGCTTAAAAATTAAGTAATTTAATACTAAATTAGCTTTGAATTCAAGTGATCAAGTAGCTTGAAAATCAAGTAATCGTGTTGCCCAAAAATCATGTAGCTTAAAAACGTATTATTTGATTACTTCATTATAAAGCTATTTGATTATCTTTAAAATTAAGTAACAAAATAATGGAGTAGCTTTACATTCAAGTGATTAGGTAACTTGTATACCAAACGACCCTGTTGCTTAAAAATCAAGAGATCAAGTAGCTTTAAATTTAAGTCAAATTTCAGTCAAATTTACATAATTAAGTAGCTTGAAAATTACGTAATGAAAACTAAGCAATCAAATAATGAAGAAGCTTTAAAAATGAAATAACGAGCAAGTTTCTAATGAAGCAATCAAATATCAAGCAGCTTTAAATTTTTACATAATCAAGTAGCTTGAAAATTATGTAATGAAGTTGCTTGTAAATTAAATAATGAAATAATAAAGTAGCTTCAAAAATAGCTTGAAAAGTAAGTAATAAAGTAGATTAAAATGAAGTAATCAAATATCAAGCAACTTCAAATTCATGTAATTAAGTAGCTTGAAAAACAAGTTACTAATGAAGCAATCAAATATCAAGTAGCTTTAAATTTTTACATAATCAAGTAGCTTGAAAATTATGTAATAAAGTTGCTTGTAAATTAAATAATCAAATAATAAAGTAGCTTCAAAAATACCTTGAAAAGTAAGTAATAAAGTAAATTAAAATGAAGTAATCAAATATCAAGCAGCTTCAAATTCAGGTGATTAAGTAGCTTGAAAATCAAGTGATTCTGTTGCTCAAAAATCAAGAGATTAAGTAACTTAATAGCGCATTATTTAGTTTTACATTCACGTGATTAAGTAGCTTGAAAATTAAGCGATGCCGTTGCTTAAAACGTAAGAGATCAAGTAGCTCAAAAAATTTAGTAATGAAATGATCAAGAAGTTTGAAAAATAAATTATGATGTAGTTTAAAAAGCAAGTAATGAAATAACAAACCAAGTAGCTTTAAATACAAGTGAAATTACAGTCAAATTCACGTAATTAAGTAGCTTGAAAACTACGTAATGAAAATTAAGCAATCAAATAATGAAGAAGCTTTGAAAATGAAATAACAAGCAAGTTAATAATAAAGCTATCAAATATCAAGCAACTTTAAATGTTTGCATAATTAATAGCTTAAAAATTATATAATGAAACTTCATTATATAATTTTGAACATTTACTAATCAAATAATGAAGTAGCTTGAAAAGCAAGTAATAAAATAGATTCAAATTGATTTAATAAATATCAAGCAGCTCTAAATTTAAGTGATTAAGGTAGAAAGTCTCGCAAATGTAAAATGAAATCAGCTTTTGAATTTAAATTTAAACAAAGAAAATTCTTTTTGTCTCAATATTATAGAAAATTATAAGGCTATTTTTTACGTTCTTTTATAAATGAATTATTGTTATTTTACAGCAAACAAACATTGATAGTAATTTAATCGTTATTCGCGTGACTAACCGTGTCAAACTTCAAAATGTACGACTTGACAACGCGGCGTACTGTCAGTCGTTGACACATCACGAGAATGAGGTTACAGTATCGTAAACAATGGACAGAGATGAAGCCGGCATTTCGCGTCTTCGCAAAAAAGGTGTTTGTATTAAACAGAAAGTCCTGGTAAAAGAAGGAAAAGCTGCTGAACAACGCACGTTACAAGTTGTAACGTGCGTTGTTCAGCAGCTTTTCCTTCTTTTACCAGGTCTTTCTGTCAACTCAACTCAACTCATCTAGATTCCACTAACGACGCATGTCAAAATTCGAATTTTCGCACCAAGCAACGTTGCCAACTCATAAAAATGCGTTCTGCGAACGGGAAAAATTTTAAATCATATATCCGGTTGTAGTTTTATAATCGAAATATTTCAATAAATACGTGGTAAGCTGCATTTTTTTTTAGGGTTGATAGAAAGGTTAGTATTTGAAATGTTGTTACTGAGTTTTGCAACTAGATGGTAAGTTGTTTAGCTATAAAACTTTCATGTTGTTAGCGCGTATATGTGCATAACCTTTGATAATTATTTTCTCAGCTCAGACGTGGTAAAATACCTTTCTTAGGGTGTTAATTGATAGAGCGACATTCAATTAATTAATAAAATACGAAGTTATGAAATTCTTGAGTTGTATCGATTGGGTGACTTTCTACTTTAAGTAGCTTCAAAACCAAGTGATCCTGTTTCTTAAAAAACAAGCGATTAACTAGCTTGAACATGAAGTAATCAAATGATCAAGAAGCTTTTTCAAAATATCTAACCCCAAAATAACGACTTAGTTAAGACGACAATATGCTAAGTTTTTTTTAAACGTTTAGATTGCGTTCGACCTCCTCTTAAGTATACATTGTTAATTTGTTTAAAGGCAAAAATCATTAAGTGCTTTTAATGACTCTTTCTTCTTAATAAACATTTCGTATGAAACCCTTCTTCAATTTTCCTTTTTTAAAATACGAAATCGCGCGCTTTTTACAAACGTTAAATTAAGTAAATACGCACAAAATAAATAATTCGCACTTTACACGTAAAATACGCACAACAATAAATAATCTGGATTTTCTTTTTTTTGGGTAAAATACGCGTAAAATACTAGGATTGGGAATTTGAATATTCAAATATAAAACATAATTAAATATACTCACATTTAAAACATATTGATAAAATAATTACATTATTTGAATTTTTAAATTACTAACTGGTTGAAAATTTACAGTGGAAGTTTCTTCTGCGTATACATACGCTGTAAATTTTCCGACATTCGCTTATTTTTAAGTTTAATTTGAAGCTTCTACGGAGGGTTTCCACTCCCAGACTAAGCATGAAGTAAAATTTCGAGTTTAGAAAAGCCTTAAAATTTGGTTTGATCGCTCCGCGAAGCGGAGCGATCAAACCAAATTTTCAGGCTTTTCTAAACTCGAAATTTTACTTCATGCGCCACGCGTATACAACACTGATTTCAAATAAAGTTTAAAATATACTACAAAAGAAGTGAATTTGTGTTCAGTACTCATTCGTTCACCGCATAACTATATACGCGTTTCAGGCTTCAACGCCATTATCAGTATAGTTCTGAATCAGTGCTTGAAGAATACTGAACATCTTTGACCATTTATTATGGCCTGTGCATTTAACATATGTTCGAAGGCGTAAACGTCATCTAATGCTCTTAGCTTGAGTAGCATCGTCAGTAGTTGGCAAACTAAACGTTTGTATACAGCAATTACAATTGTATACATACGAAAGCGTAAATCCCGAAAGCGTAAACGCCATCTAATGCCCATTAGCTTAAGTAGCATCGTCAATAGCTGGCAAACTAAACGTTTGTATACAGCAATTACAATTGCTGCATAGAAACGTTTAGCTTGCCAACTATAGACGATGCTACCTAAGCTAATGGGCATTAGATAGCTATTGACGATGCTACTTAAGCTAATGGGCGTTAGATGGCGTTTACGCTTTCAAACATATATAAAAGAAGTATTTTAAAACGGTATATTTTAAACTTATTTCAAGTGAAGTTTAAAATGTACAATAAAAGCAGTATTGTATATTTTGAACTTCATGATATTACAGTGTTGTAAACGCGTGGCGCATGAAGTAAAATTTCGAGTTTAGAAAAGCCTGAAAATTTGGTTTAATCGCTCCGCTTCGCGCGGAGCGATCAAACCAAATTTTAAGGCTTTTCTAAACTCGAAATTTTACTTCATGCTTAGTCTGGGAGTGGAAACCCTCGCTAGAAGCATCAAATTAAACCTTTTTAAAGGGAATTAACCCCCAACATTTTTTTTTAAATTTACATATGTATATTTTAAGGAAAAAGAACTAAAGATCTTTCATTTCTTTTTCCTTCAAATAATAATTAAGGAATTTGTAAATTTTAATAAACACTGAAGTATTTAAATATTTGAACACTCAAATAATTTAATTAAATAAATAGCCCACTGAGCAACATACAAACAAATAACATTGTAGCAACATTAAACGTTGTTTTAATGTTGACGAAACATTACTTAAATGTGTTTGCTCAGTGGGTAAGTGAATGATTCTAATCTTAGAAAAATATGATATTTGAATATTATTCGAATTCCCAGCCTTACAAAATACTAAATAAATAATCCGCAATTAATTTACTCTTACACATAAATCAATAAACTCGATTTTCGTCTCGTTTTGAACATTAAATATATGTATACACAGTTTATTTTTTTCTTTATTTGTAAAGCTTCGTTTTTCTTTTTTTGCATTTATGTGTACCTAATTAATTAAGACCTACCCGCTATAACTTTATTTCGTCAGCTTTTTTTTGTATGTTTTTTTCTCTCAATACAAACATTTTATTTTTTTCTCTCATTGTAATATAAAATACAAATATTCATTTTTTTTTAAATTTAAATTTAACGTACGTATATGCATGTATTGTTATATTTCATATAAATATGCCTGCCATTTGCGCCACACAAGTGTAAACGGAACCTCATTTACCTATCAAATATATAAAAATAATGTACACTATGTATTTACAAAATTAAAGTCCGTAAATTAATTGTTATTAATACTCGTAATTGAGGGAAGAATATAAGAAGAATAAATGGTAATGTAAATGTGTTGACTAAGTTAGAGGGGAGGGGAAATTGTTGGTGGGGTATAGGAAGTAAAAATGGGGTGATAATAAATTAATTATTACAATAGTTAAAATTGAAGGATGAATAAATGGAAATAAAAAGTTTTGGGATAACAGAAAGAGAAGAAAATTGAAAAGGGGATTAAGAAGGGGAGATGAAAAATGTAAATGTGTTGAGGAAGCTAGAGGAGGGGATAAAGAAATTGTTGGAAGGGTAGGGGGAAATAAAAATGGGGTGACAATAAACTAATCATTACAATACTTATAATTGAAGGATAAATAAATGGAAATAAAAATGTGTGGGGCACGAAAGAAGGAAGAAAATTGGAAAGGGGCTGAAGAAGGAGAGATGAGAAATGGAAATGTGTTGAGTAAGATAGAGGGGAGGGAAAAATTATTGGAAGGGTGAGGGAAGTAAAAATAAAGTTTAATAAATTATTCATTACATTAATTGAGTCGCTCAGATGCAAAACCAGCCATACATGATTTTGAGATTTTGGTATCCTTGGATTCTACTCGTCTCGGGCTACAATTATAAAAATAAATTGACCTTCAAAACCCATTATAAACCTTTTACAATTAAGTTTGAAAAATTCTGCAAAGCTTATATTTGTTAGTTACAAAAGCTAACATATTTTTTCAGTTGCAAAATCTGCCAACTTTTTACTTAGTTTTACATAATTTTTCTTGTCCCGATTCGATAAAATGCATATTAGACGCTATTTTAATTTATTTAAAAGGCGCCCCAACATCAGATTTTTGCCACAAGTTTGTCAAAACACGTATGGCTGGTTTTGCATCTGGGCGACTCGATTACAGTTGAAAGGTAAATACATAGAGATAAAAAGGTGTGGAGTAAAAGAGAGAAAAGAAAATTGGAAAGGGAATGAAGAAGGGGAGAGAATATGGGGTAGATGAAGAATTAATCAATATGCGAGCGAGAAAACAGAAGGGGGTAAAAAAGAGGATAGATTGTTTTCTCTTTTTTCTACCCTCTCTTTCACCCAACACATTTTCTTTCTTCAACCCCCCTTTTCTTCTTCTTCGATCTTTATAAGAAAAGAAAGGGGATTAAAGAGGAGAAGGGAAAATATAGGATAGATAATCCCAGAAGAAAGGATTATCAGAGGAGGAAGTATGAGAGAGAAAACAGGAGGGGGTAAGAACCTAGAGAAATACTTCTTTCCGATTTCTTTTTACCCCTATCTCCTACTATAGAAAGATAATATCCCAATTTATCTTTAATCAATCTCCTAACTCCTCATCTATTGTATCCTTAGTTAACTGTCTCCCCTTTTACTTCCTCTTCCATAGTAGAAGAAAGGGGAGAAAATACAAGAAATGGGAAAACATGGGAAAAGAGATGAAGAATCCCTTTTTCTTTAAGGGAGAAATATGGGGGTAGAAGAAGCAATAATAATTCCGAATATCAGAGGGGGAAGTATGAGAGAGAACACAGGAGGGGGTAAGAAACTAGAGAAATACCTCTTTCCGATTTCTTTTTTTCCCTATCTCCTACTATTGAAAAAAATATCCCAATTTATCTTTAACCCCTATCCTAACTCCTCATCTATCGTATCCTTAGTTAACTGTCTCCCATTTTACTTCCTCTTCCATAGTAGAAGAGAGGGGAGAAAATACAAGAAAGAAAATACAAGAAGGGAATGGAAAAATATGGAGGTATTTTATTATACCTGTCTCCAGTTTTACTTCCACTTTCATAGTAAAAGAGAGGGGAGAAAATACAATAAATGGGAGAACATTAGAAAAAAGATGAAGAAGAGAAGGGGAAAATATGGAGGCAGAAGAAGCGATAATCATTACGAAAATGTAATCAGAAGGGGTTAAGAAAGAGTATAGATTATTTTCTCATTTTTTACCCTCTCTTTTACCCAACACATTTTCTTTCTTCAGCCCTCTTTTCCTTCTTCTTCAACCTGTTCTATAAGATAAGAAAGGGAATTAAAGAGAGCGTAAGAAAGTGGAGAAATACCTCTTTTCCATAACTACCTTCCCCTATATAGAAACAAAATATCCCAATTTATCTTTAACCCTACTCTTGACTCCTCGTCTATCTTATTCTTAGTTAACTGTCTCCAGTTTTACTTCCTATTCCATAGTAGAATAGTAGATGAGAGGGGAGAAAATAGAAAGGAGAAGGAAAATAAATAAGAGGGGGTTGACGAAAGAATTTATGGAATTCAAAAGGTGTTGGGTAAATAAGAGAAATGCCCCCCACTTCTACTTCTCTCTTTTTCCCACTTCTTTCTCCCCTTTTCTAATAAAGGAGCAGATAAGAGAGGGTTGAAGAAAAAATAAATTAAAATAAAAAGGTGTTAGGTAAAAGAGAGGGTATAAAATTACAAAGGGGATGAAAGAGGGATGGAGGAATAATAGGATAGAAGATGGGATAAGCAGAGAGGGAAATATGAGACTGAAGACTGAATTGAGCAAGAAAGATATCTTCATTTTTTTGTTCAATTCAGTCTGTTCTCTCATATTTCCTTTTCTGCGTATTCCGTCGGTACCTCATCATTCCTCCATCCCTGTTTCATACCTAATTTATAATTTTCTACCCTATCCTTTCTGGTATCTGGTAGACCTCATTAGGCCCCTTGTGCTGCCTCCCACTACAGGTCACCCATCCTCAGCTTAACCATCCCACCTTGTCTAGGTAGTCCAGTATTACTGAGGTGGGCAAACCCCTGATGATGTCCATCGTCTGCCATCTCTCACCCAGTATGGATCCTCTCGTAGACGAGAGTGCCGGGCATTCGCTGAGGATGTGCCTGGCAGTCTCGTCTTCCATTTCACACCCTCTACAAGATGGGGAGTCAACTATTCCCATCTTGTATAAGTGTCCATTGAGCTCGCAGTGACCGGTAGAAAATTAGGAAGGTGATGAAAGAGGAATGAGGTGATAAAAAGTGAAAATAAAAAGGTGTTTGGTAAAGGAGAGAGCTCCTTTACCAAACTCCTTTCTATTTTCACTTTTTATCACCTCATTCCTCTTTCATCACCTTTCTAATTTTCTACCCTCTCTTTAACTAAACACCTTTTTATTTTCACCTCTATATTTTTTCCATTTCATATATGAACTGTGGTAAGAGTAAGATAGAGGAAGAGTCAAGAGAGAGGATACAAATAAGTGGGAATATTTTCCATTTCCTTTTCCTTCGTATTTTCCTCGTCCTTTTCTCTCTCCTACTATGAAAGAGGAAGTAAAAGATAGAGGAGGACTCAAAAATATTTGCTAAAAATGAATGGGGATATTTTCTTTCTCCCCAAGGAAAGGAAAAACTCTTCAGTATAGTAAATTAGGTGGTTCATGTTTTCCTCGTCTTTTTCTTTCCTCTCTCCTATTATAGAAGAGGAGAATGTTAAGTAAGGCTAAGATAGAGAAAGAGTCAAAAGAAGAGATACAAATAAGTGGGAATATTTTCCTTCTTTCTTTCTCATTTGTATTTTCATTTTCCTTATCTCTTTCTCTCCTACTATAAATAGTAAGTAAAGGGGAGACAGTAAACTAAGGGTAAGATACAGGAGTAGTCAAAGATAAATGGAGATACTTTATTTCTCCTTTGAGAACGGTAAAACTCCTCAGGAGAAAAAAAGTATAGAAAGTTAACTGGTTGTAACATAGAGTAGAGTTTCATTATAGAAAAGGGAGTAGAAAGAGGAGAATATTAACTGGGAGTAAGATTGAGGAGAGGCGAAAGAGAAGTGGAGATATTTTTATTCTCCTCTATTTATTTTTCTCACCTCGTCCTCTCTTCTTTCATTAATATACATACCAAAGTGGAGAGGGTAAGAAAGGGGAGAAAGATAAGAAAATATATTTCAGAGGAGAAAACATTTCCCCCCTCTCCAATACTCTCCAGTAATATGCCCCAGTAGAGGGGATGAGAAAAGGGTGAAAGATAAGTGAAAGCATTTTAGAGGAGAGAAAAGTGTGTTCCCTCTGTGATCATCTCCACTAATATACCTCAGTGGGGTAGAGATAGATAAGTGGGAGTATTTTAAAGAGGAGCAACGTATCTTCCCTCTCTAATATTCTCCAATAATATACCCCAGTAGAAGGGATTAGAGAGGGAGAAAATAAATAAAGTGGTAACATTTTAGTTAGGAGAAAAATGTTTTCCCTCTATTATCCTCTTCACTAATTTACCCCAGTAGAGGGGAGAAAGATAAGTGGGTGTATTTTAAAGAAAAGAAAAGTATATTTTCTAATATTCTCTACTAACATAAACCAGTAGATAGGAGAAAGATAAGTGGCAGTATTTAAAAGAGGAGAAAAGTACATCCTATCTCTAATATTCTCCACTAATATACCCCAGTAAAGGGGATAAGAGAAGAAAAAAATAAATAAAGTAGGAGCATTTTTGAGAGGAGCAAAGTGTCTTTCCTCTCTAAAATCTTCTCCACTTATATATTCCAGTAGAGGGGAGAATGATTAGTGGGAGTATTTTAGAGATTTCAAAGGGGGAGATCTCCTCTCTCCTATCCCCTGGAATGCATTCCAGTGAAAGGGGGCCAAGAGAGGGGAGAATATATTTCTTTCCTAAGATAATAAATTAATATGCATGAGTCCCCTTTTCGCTCAAAGAGGAAACATAAAGAAAGTGATTGGCTTTTAAAGAGGAGCAAAGTGTATTTCCTCTCTAATCCTCTCCACTTATATACCCCAGTAGAGGGGAGAACGATTAGTGGGAGTATTTTAGAGATTTCAAAGCGGAGAAAAGTATCTCCTCTCTCCTATCCCTTGGAATGCATTCCAGTGAAGGGGAGCCAAGAGAGGGGAGAACATATTTCTTCCCTATCTTACTCTAATAATATACCCCAGAGGATGAGGTAGGAGAGAGGAAAGTTGAGATTTTAGAGGGGAGAAAAGATTTTTTTTCTCTTATCTTCTCCACAAAATATATTCCAGTAGAGGGGGCAAAAGAGGGAAGAACATATTTCTTCCTTCTATTACACACCCCACTAATATATTCCAGTGAAAAGGCTGATAGAGAGGAAAAAGATACGTGTAGGTATTCTAGAGACAGAAGTAAGAGATGGGAAAAAGATAAAAGAAGGAATAACAGGATGATACGTGAGTTTTTTGTCTTACTAAGATATTAAATTATTATGCATAAGTCCCCTTTTCACTCGAAGAGAAAAAATGAAGAAAGAAATTGATTAGCAGAGAATTAAAGAGGGAAATAATTTACGATAAAATTTAGGAGAAGAAGAGTAAGGAAGTATAGGACATAAAAATAATAAACTAATAATTAGAGAGTTGGGCGAGATGAGGAGAATAGATTAGAATTAAAAGAAGTATACCTAAAAGTATTCTATCCATTATTTTTTTAACCCCCTTCAATAATTCTCCCACTGTTTATAAAAAGAGGGAAGATAAGGGGAATATATTAGAATTTAAAAAAAGGTGTAAGAGTGTTTTCTCCATTATTCCCCAACCCCCTTCAATAATCCTCCCAGTGTTTATAAAGAGAGGGAAGTTTACATAAAAGAATAGTTATCAGAATACTCCTCTATCTCTCTTTTTCTTTCTCTCTATCTCCCTCTCTCTATCTTTAGCAATCTACCCAGCTTTGATTAAGAGAAGGGAGATTATCAAAAAAGTGGGGAGAGTAGGGGGTAATCCCCCTACCCACTTTTTATAAAAAGTAGGTAGGGGGATTACCAAAAAAGGAGGGAGAGTATTTTCCTTTTTTTTTTTAATAATCTACCTACTTTTTATCAAGAGAAGGGGGATTACCAAAGAAGTGGGGAGAGTATTTTCACCTCTCTTCAATAACCTATGGACTTATTATAAAGAGTATGGAGATTGCAAACAAGAAAAGTGGTTAAAGTATTCTTCTCTCCCTTTAAAAACATACCTACTCTTTATCAAGTGAAAGGAGATTACAAACAAGAAAAGTAGGGTAAAGTATTCTCCTCCTTCTTCAATAATCTGCTCACTTTTTATCAAGAACAGGTAGATTACAAACAAGAAAAGTGGGGAGAGTAAGCCTCTCTCTCTTCAAGAATAAACCCATTTTTTTGTTATCAAGAGAAGGGATATTACAAAATAAAAAGTGGGGACAGTATTCTTCTTTCTCTTCAACAATCCTCCCAATTTTTATCAAGAGAAAGAGGAAGATAAGCAAGATACCAAAAAAAGTGGAGAGGATTTTTAAAAACGAAACAAACATAAATGGATAGCAAAAAGTGTGGGAAATCAACAAAATTACACTAAATTTTAAGTTTTCCCCATGGACATCAACAAAATAACACTCAATTTTAAGTTTCTCCCATTGAAACCAATAAAATAACACCTAATTGTAAGTTTCCCCCTTACATAAAATTAAGTGTCATTTTTTGATTTCCAAAAACAAAAGAAAAATGGACCGAACAAAAAAACAAGAGGGTCGTTTTTTTTACTAAGACATGTACACACATTTAAAAATTAATTAATTAATCGAAGAGTTATACTTATTACAGGAACAATATTTTGTGCATCTAAACATTTTTTTCTTCATCAATAATTTATTTTTTTCTCGAGACTAAACTAAAATACATTCAAGACAGGTTCAATGAATATCAGTCAAGTAAAGCTACGACAGGTTGACTAGATGATTTGTTTTTTTTGTATATAAGTTTTGTTTGTTTCAATTGTTTCGCGATCACTGCAAAAATCCATCTCATTCCTCCATGTTTTTTTCTTCCTTTAAATTTTAACGCACAGATTCGACCAGATTAACAAGTATCAACGAAAATCCATTGAATATTCAAATATTAGTTAGTGTTTTGTATACACGTATATACATTTCACATTGAATATAAAATATTATATATGTACCTAATGTGGATATACAAATGATAAATATCATTATTATTATTACAATTTAATCACAAAAATAATTCAATTATTTATTGCTTTTTGTTTTAACAACAAATAAATCAATTATTTTGTTTCAGTCGATATATTCACATATTGCATTTTCAAAAATAATCTCAATTAAGCTTTACTACCTCATTAATAGATGTTAGTAGAAATAATTATTCGACTTACTAATAGACATTAAATTTTAGTTTTACTTCACAAGTAACATTGCTTTTAGTAAGCAGTAAAACTTACTTTTAATGTTTATAAGGCAGTAAGCCAATGTGCAAATACACTTAAGTATTGCTTGATCAATATTACAAGAACATTTAATGTTTATCAATAATTGAGTTGCCTATTTCCAAAAACTCATAAATCCATTGTTTTCAAGTGGATTTAGGGGTTTTTGGAAATAGGCGACTCAATTATTTTAATGTTATTTTGACACTGGGTAAAATTTGCATTGGAATAAATTTCATTTCCATTTTATCACAGATTCTTAAACCGATCTCGTTTAAGTACATTTTTAAACTAGAAATTTAATGGATCGTTTTGAGAATCTATTATAAATAAATAAATATTGCTCAACTTAGTTTTGTCCTAACATCTATTATTAAAGTAATTGTTATTTATTTCCAAAAATAATCTAAATATTCAATAAGCTTGAGTATGATATTAATTTGATAAATGTATCATTTCTTTTTTTATTTATTTACAATAGGGAAATTAATGATAATTTCAATTAACATTCAGTCTTACTAATGAACATTATTAATCTGGTATTATTATAGATAGTGTTTATCTGTTTTTTTTTTTTTTGGTAAGAAGGCAGAAAGCTGTCTTCGATCATTAATTGACAAGCGCGCTTTGGACACACTTTTAAGTTAAGCGTAGGACTCGCTTAAATGGTCGAAGACGTAATCGAAATGTCGGTTTATGTTCGCCGGCGTTTCCGATTCTAAACTGGAGGATACGTTACCGTTCAGCGCGTTCATGCGATACTGCCTGCTGAAGGATAGCAGAATGCTGCGGATTTTTGCAATGATCTCTTCTACTCAGGCATTCGATTCCTAGAACAAGACAAAAATAAACAGAAAGTAAAATTGGCGAGGAGTTATAAGAGAAATGGTGATTCGTGAATTGATGTGAAATTGGAAAGGATGTTTTTGTACTTGAATAAAAATGAAATGATAAGGATTTTTTTCTTCAGCAGATATAAAAAATGGTAATGAATTATTTATTGAAAAGATGCGAAAGTGGTAAGGAATTATTTTCTTCAAGATGTTTTACCTATCATGGAAAAATGGCAATATATGTATATTATAAATACAGGGAGTTTTTCATTTAAATATACATACCCCAATTACCAAACCAAATTTTTTGGCTTTTCTAAACTCGAAATTTTACTTCATGCGCCACGCGTATTAAACACTGAAAACCTTGAAATACTGTGAGCAAGTAACCTTCACTTAAAATCAGTGTCTAATACGCGTGGCGCATGAAGTAAAATTTCGAGTTTAGAAAAGCCTGAAAATTTGGTTTGGCCGCTCCGCGCTTCGCGCTACGCGACCAAACCAAATTTTCAGGCTTTTCTAAACTCGAAATTTTACTTCATGCTTAACCTGGGAGTGAAAAACACTCGTTTAAAGCTTCAAATTGAACTTTTAGTAACGAATATCTGAAGATTTATAGGATATACACTAGAGTGTATCGAAAATCCAGTTGTTCATGTTTTGGGCGATGGGGGGTGCGGAAAAGTTGTGAAACCATTCCAAATGAAAGTACAAAAAGTTTCAGTCTGATCGGATAATATTTACTATCCCCGCAGCGCCCTTGAAATGTTGAAATGTTCATGAAAACATGCAAATTTGCTCGTAGCTCTGCACGGCGACCCGGAGGTCGGTATGGGTCATAAAATGTGTTTCGACAAACCATGAAAGCGATTGGTGGAACCGAGATTTTCATTTAAGCCCCAAAAACCAGGTAGAAAAATGGTGGAAAATGTGCAATTTTAGTGAATAGTAAATACAGCATATACTTAGGTAAGCGCCGCAATGAGTTAGGGACTAAGAAATAGTGCGGCGGAGGTGGGGTGGGGTGTTAGGGTTCCCCCCAACTAGGGTGTGCAGCTCTTCGCCCGTTTTCCGGAGGGTAAAAACGGCTCAGAACCCACCACGAGAAGATGGCAGCACGTCGGGTTCCGCCCTCTCCCATCCCAACCGACCAACCATAAATAGGAGGACTCTTTCACTCCGAAGAGTCAGATTCCGAGTCCGTGCTTGATGCGGCGACAAAATCTTTCTTTGTATTGAACTTAGGAATAATTTTTCTTGACCTAAGTGTCACGTGTCCCGTCACGTGTTTCTGCACCACACTCGCTTTTTGCGGCTTGGGTGATAAGTTTCACCGTTCTTTCCACCGCCTGTGTGTGACAAGGAAAGTCTCCGACCAAAGTCATGACCTTAGAACAGTCTTCAACACAAGACTGAATTGCTTCGTCTGCTGTTCCACTCAAAATTGGGGGTTCAAATAGTTCATCTTTGGGCCAATTTACCATTTTCGTGTACTCTGTTGCTTGAAAATTTAGTACAAAAACACGGAAAATATGAGGCTCTGTGTCTCCGCCCCCGCTTTGTGCACCCGCAGCCTACTGCCTATTTGACAGGATTGTTTGAACTGCCATTTTCCTAACTTCCTGTCTTTCGTCGGCCAACATGGACATGGAAGAACATTTTCTTGCTTCGCAAAGTACGCATTATTGATGATGACCGGGTTAATAACATTATGGTGTTTCTTAGGCAAATACCTTGATCCTTCCGCTATTTCAAAAAAAAAAACTTGCTGCCATCAACAACGGAGTGCTTGATCTTGATAGCAGACCATGATGGGAGGTAAACTTTCAAGATAAAACTAGTATCCTGTTGGCTGCGGTTAGCCACCTTGAGTGTGCAAAAGGACCGGGGTCTTGAATTGCTACGTACTTAGAATACATTCCTGATTGAATAGCCAAGGAAATGGCATACCGGTAGTTCTGATCCTTACGCAGCTCTGAAACATCTACATCCGGTAAATCCATGTCTAATTTCTTAAAGCTGCATACAGGAAGGCTTTCACATTTCTCTAGCTGCTTGCCTATTGTGCCACAAAAAGTGTTAGGACCACTGGTGGAACCATCAAGAGACTGCATAAGGTGCCTAAGTGGCAACTCATTAAAATGGAGGAGATAAACAATCCACTGTAATGGATGTTTTAGTTCCTTCTCCAACAAACGAATTACACCACCGGTGTTTACGTTAGTTCCATCGCAACCAACAGCAACAAGAAATTGTCTGGCATCATTTTCATCTAAAAAGTTAGGAATGCATTTTGAAATGTTGCGGTACCCGATATTGGAGTAACGTGGCCAATATAACACAAGCCTGGTTCTTGCACAAGTAAAATGTGTTCGTTGGTGTAGTATTTTGCCCATTCATTTACTTGTACACTAGTTTTATCTTTACGGCCGTCAAAGTAAAGACTGCGAAGTGGGTTTTTGGTAAAGACATCAGCAGGGGACACAGGACTACCACTAACTACTGTTTTGGCTCAGAATTTTGGATTTATCTATCACACATAAGTTATCTGTACTACTGATAAGAACAACATCTGTAAGAATCGCTGAGGCTATGGTAGCTGTTTGTCTGAAGCTGAAGCCACACCTATCACTTACTAGAGCAGTATTAAGCGGTGCAGATCTATTTTGTGAAGTTCCTGGGTTATTTCCTTTAGTTTTGATTTTGAACTCCTCGTCTGAACCAGAGTTCGTTTCACTTTCTATCTGTACTTCAGGGGCGATTTTGGTTGCAGCACCGCGGACCTCCTAGACTCCCTTTTTCTCAGGACTGCAGTTACTTTCTTATCGACTTAGCCTATAACCATCTGCCGCGAGGTCCTTTGGTCTAAAAGAAAGGATGTCTCAATTGCCGGAACTTTCTTTGACTTATCAGGAGAGTGGCAGATACTTCCCTCCGGATTATCTGGGTCGATAGGGCATTTACAAAAAGCCACATCGAAAATTACATTAGATTTTTCAACAAATTTTTGAACGGCCCCTTTTAAACTGCTGCTGTCTTTCCTAGACTTATTCTGGTATGACTCGAGGAGGTTCTGGTGTTTTTAATGAAAAGAAACAATTCTATCGATTGTTTTTTGGCCCGCAGCAGATATTGATGCCTTTTCATATAGGGTAATCTTAGTGGGAAACTGTACAAATGGTAATCAATAATTTAACAAAAATGCACTAGATGTCTCTACATTTTTCTGTTTACCTCTTTTCGTCTTATTGAACCCCATTTCTAATTTGTATTTTTGATTAGGCTCATGTTGTCCCTAGCCCCCCACGCAACCTCCACCGCACTATTTCTTAGTCCCTAACACTTTGCGGTGTATATGCCGTATTTGCTACAATTCACTAAAATTGCACATTATTCATCATTCTTCCACCTGGTTTTCGGGGCTTAAATGAACATCCCGGTTCGACCTATCGCTTTCATGGTATGTATGATGAGAAAGGAGACACATTTTATGACCCCTCGAGCTAGAATATTACTATACCGACTTTCTGGTCGCCGTGCAAAGCTACGAGTAAATTTGCATATTTTCATTAAAATTTCAAAATTTCAAGGGTGCTGCGGGGATACTAAATAATATCCGATCGGACTGAAACTTTGTGTACATTTATTTGGCATGAATTCACAACTTTTCCGCACCCACCATCATACAAAACTTGAAAAACCGGATTTTCGATACACTAGTATATATTAAAAGTGCGATTCTTTTCGCAATCTACAACAAGTTAGTCTTACAAAGACTATATCAAACACTCATTGAAACAACTACTTCCCGGGAAGCAGTTGTTTCAATGAGTGTTTCATATAGTCTTTGTAAGACTAACTTGTTGTAGATTGCGAAAAGAATCGCACTTTTAATGTTTGAAGTATTCTGCAACCAAGAATTGGCAATTTCATTTATACTAGTATATATGCTATAAATTTTCAGATATTCGTTGTTAAGAGTTTAATTTTAAGCTTTAAATGAGTGTTTTCCACTCCCAGGTTAAGCATGAAGTAAAATTTTGAGTTTAGAAAAGCTTGAAAATTTGGTTTGATCGCGTAACGCGAAGCGCGGGAGTGACCAAACCAAATTTTCAGGCTTTTCTAAACTCGAAATTTTACTTCATGCGCCACGGGTATTAGACACTGATTTTAAGTAAAGGTTACTTGTTCAAAATATTTCTGGGTTTTCAGTGTTTAATACACGTGGCGCATGAAGTAAAATTTCGAGTTTAGAAAAGCCTGAAAATTTGAATTGGTCGCTCCGTGCTACGCGACCAATCCAAATTGTCAGGCTTTTATAAACTCGAAATTTTACTTCATGCTTAGTCTGGGAGTGGAAAACACTCGTTTAAAACATCAAATTGACATGTTTTAGAAAAAGCGTATGCATATGTATACTTAAAATAAAAATTCCCTGTATATTTTTATATGAAATTACAGTAAAGCTATGCTAATCCGAACTCCAATAATCCGGATTCTCCAGTAATCCGGACGAAATTTTAATATTAGTTATTTACATTTTGTGTTCCAAAATCTGGTTTTCATTGATCCGGAACAGCGAAGCTTTACTGTATTTATTTTGAAGAGATGCTTACTTTTAAATTTTCAAAATAATGCATAATTTGATCGTAATCCATATCCAACTGCAGACCGTCCAGACCAGCCAGATCGGCGTTCGTTTCTTCTGATTGGTTGTCAGCAGTGCTGAACATGGGATTGCCCACGATCGTCGCCCTTTTCACTTCGGCGCTATTTCTTTCTAATAAAATTAATAAAGAATAGATTACTGCAAAGTACAAACTAAATACGAGCACATTTCACCTCAGCACAATTTTTACAAAGTCCCAATTCGACAACAAATTGTAAAATATATGTGTTTAGTTGAATGCAAATAAAAAAGTATCGGAGTCTTTATGGACCTAGCTAAGGTTTTTGAGATACAGTTTATTTAGAAACTATTTCTAAGTTTCAAGGGAGTATCAATAACTAGTAAGCCTAAACTACATTGACTTAATTAAACACAGTGGCGATAACTCACTGTCATCCGCCATGTCTGGTCCATATTAATCAAGAAAATAGGTTATAATTCAAACATCTGACCACAGATTAGACCTTATTAATCTGTGGTCAGATGTTTGAATTATAACCTATTTTCTTCATTAATATGGATCTAATTAAACACTCACCTAGAGAGGAAGCATCAAATAGAGAATAAAACCCGACCTACTATGCCCGAACTAAGAGAGAAAGAAGAAGAGTCTATTACCCAGATTAACAGGAAACTATATAATAGGTGGCGCAAAACACATTACCCAATCGAAAGATGCTATAATTTTTGCAAATGGCGGCCAATGTCAGTTCTGCTTTGACATTTGTGAAGTAAACAGATACAAAATACACGTCAACAAGACATGCGCTATACTCCTCAAGAACGCGGAGTAATTGTTTCGATTTTTTTTTGCGGAATAATTCGTCGGTGGTGTTGACGCCTACAGATTTCCAGATCGTCTGATACCAACTGGGCAAACACTAGGGCGTATAGCCGCTCGATTAAAAAAATATGGGACAACACGAGATGCTGCCAGGTCTGGCTGGCCCCGGAGCAGCCGTTCTGCTGAAATATCGCGGCTGTGGCTGAAGATGTCGCAGAAGACTCCGGAGTATCGACCAGACGACGTGCCTCACAATTGGGCATCAATCGGCGGTCTTTGCAGAGAATTTTGGTGAAAGACGAAGGTGTTACCTTATAAAGTCCAGACAGTGTATCAGCTGTTAGCCGTTGAGCGCCAAGCGCGTGTAACCTATGCTCAAGCTATCTTGATTCTCGACCTCGAGGAAAACAACTTTTCATCGAAAATCATCATGAGAGACGAGGCCCGTTTCCATCTCTGTGGATATGTGATAAACAGAATTGTCGCTTCTGGAGCAACGAAAATTCGCGTATACCCACGAAGAGCCATTATACCCGCTCAAAGTTACTGCATGGTGTACTGTTTACGCTGGAGGATTCATCGGGCCTTATATTTTCGAAATCGCCGCGGGCTAAACGACTACTGCGAACAGCGAGCGCATAGAGCCTTGCTTAACGACTTTCTCCTTTCTTAATTGAATGAATTGGGACTGGAGAACATGCGGTTCCAACAGGATGGAGCAACGCGCATACTGCACGAGCCACAACCGAAAATTTGAGAACTGCATTTCCGGGCCGCCTAATCTCTCGTTTTGGTAATTTGACCGACAAGATCGCCCGATTTTTCCGTTCCAGACTTCTTATTGTGGGGTTTCTTGAAGTCACGAGTCTATGTCACCACGCCTCAGAATCTTGAAGCCCTCAAACAGAATATCCGTAAAGAATGCGAGAACCCATCGCCCGAAGTTCTGACAAGAGTGATGAAAAATGTTATAAATTGGGCTCGTATCAAATCTGCCGGCGGCCACTTGGTCTATATCATTTTCTCGACTGAATGGAAAAAACATTTAGATATCAAATAAACACAATCCAAAAGCAGAACCAAAGTTTTCTATCTTAAAAAAAATTACAGCCAAAGAACATCAGGTGACAACTTTTGCGCCACCTTCTATAACCAAGCAGCAATAAGGACTGGAACTAAACGCGTTGGCATCAAAAACCACGACAAGCATCCGCACCGCTGTGAAGAAAGTTTGCGGGCTACAGAGAATAAAAACCCAAACATCGGCTAAGACACACGGTTGCTTATTGAAGAACAAAAAAAAAACAAGTAGGGACTCCCCTAGATACGCAGATTTAAACAAGATCATTAAGAAGGCCACCAGAAGAGACTGCAGAGTGTACAACTCTAAACTGATGAAAGAGCCATTCAAAATAACAACAATATGGGAGTCTTACACTCCAGCCTAACAAAGGAAAGACGAAAATTCATAAAATAAAAAACAAAAACGGAGACGTTGCCACAGAAACGGACAAAATCACGGGTATCATTGGAAAATTTCTACCTTAATCGTTTGATGCTCCTTAACAAGATTTCGAAGAAGGAAAAATTCCGATCTAATGGCAAAATGCTGAGGTTACCCTACTACTTAAGAAAAACGATTGCACAAACAGGGAACATTATAGACCCATAAGTCCACTTTCAATCTATTATAAGTTAACCAAAATTATAACAAATCGGCTAACTGGAAAATTTGACTTTTACTAAACTGTGGAACAGGCAGGCTTCAGAAATGGTTCAGCACAACGGACCATATCCAAACGAAATTTAACCAGATGGAGGATTAGATATATTCAAAAAAGAAATACATCGTGAACATTAACCAAGAAACTCAAAGGAACTGCTTAGTGTAACACAGATGAGTCCAAGTTAAAAATAGGCTTCCAATAGAAAATACGCCTCTATAAAGAAACACGTCTTTACAAAGGACCTTGATTTGTGCGGATTTGTTAACTTTATGTTAATTCCTTTAACAATTTCAGTAAGCTTACATACGACTATTTTTAATCTACATTTATGCTGGTTAAGAATAACTTACTATTCCCGTTATTCGGCGACTTTGGATATTGCACGAACTGCATCATCTCGTCATTGTTTATGGGTTTCTGACGCAGAACCACACCGTCCGAGGGCGTGTTATTTCTTGGCGGGTACACCGGCTCGTCGTCGAACTCGAAAACGCTGCGCTTCGACTCGAGAGGATTGTCCTCCTCTTCTGAACTCCTAAACGCGCTCTCCAGATCCTGCTTCGGCTGGTGCTTGCTGTTCCTGTGGTGGTGGTGATGGTGGTGTTTCCTCGGCGATGGATCCACGCAATTGCTTTGCACGCTCACCCCAATGTTGCGGTGTGGCGGAACCGGCGGCCTGTATTCCTCTTCCTCCGCTATGACTGTTGCTGGAGACGGTGCTGGCTCCGGCGGTTTCAGCGGGATGCCGTGTGGTGGGAGTGGAGGTGGTGGAGTTGGTTTGTTCCTTGATACATACAAATACAGGGTTATTCAAAATAAAGGTACAGATTTCAAACATCTATTTCTTCCAAACTACAAAAGATAGAAACACAATTCCAACGTTCCTGGAAAGAGGAAAGTGTACTTTGTTATGCATTCAATATGAGCGCCATATGTTACACGACAAATATCAAAACGGTGTTGCCACACACGAATCAGCTTGTCTCTAGTTATCGAATTTACAGTGTCAACAATTCGATGTCGCAGATTTTCAAGAGTGTCAGGCATAGTGGGGATAAAAACACGGTCTTTTACGTAACCTCACAGATAAAAATTACAAGGAAATGCTTTTTCCTGTTGTGTCGCCATTTTACTACAGACAATCAACATGATAAGCAACAGCGCCAATGCAGCCGTGGTTGGAACTTCTGCCTGAGCTGTTCAAATTTTAAACTTTTGTCTGTCCAGGAACTTTGGAATTATGGTTCTACCTTTTGTAGTTTGAAACAAATAAATGTTTAAAATCCGTTCCTTCTTTTTGAATAGCCCTGTATATTAGATATGTACTGATTTATGTGGCACATTTTTAAATAAATACCAAGGTATAGTTTACTTAAATGACAGTTACTTAGGTTTTCTAGCCTTACCCAAGTAACTTAACTTAACCGACAGGGTCTCACACGCGATGTATGTTAATCTAACCCAAGTAACAGACATCTAGCATAGGTTTTACAGTAAGGTACGATTCTCGAGAGGCGTCTCATGGTTTCCTTAATTTTGGTGCTTTCTGCACCAATACATGTAATACGAAAATAGTTTGATGTCATCAGATTACGTGTGTGAAAAGAGAGAGAAAACTTCATAATATGTCTGCTATGGTTCTTAGATGGAACATGCGAAAACGTATGTTCCGTTATGAAGCTTTAAAATGTTAAGGTTAAACGTCACATTTTGACAATGTCTTCGTAAAAGTAAATCTGAAAAAACCCAGCTACAAATTATTTTAATTAATGTGCACAATCATTTTAAATTTGAGTTTAAGTGGTATATTTCCAATTTCCACATTTACTAAATAGTTCAGGTATTTACAGAAATAAATAATGCATTTATGTTGATTTTGTGTAAGCTCAAACGAAAATGTTAGTTGAATCGAATGCGTAGATTTGGCAAATAGTCATCGGATTAATCTGTTAATACGTGGAATTTTTCTTTTAAGTATAAATACAGCGATTTTGCTATACATATGCATGCGCTTTTTTTTAAAGAGTTCAATTTGAAGCTTAAAACGAGTGTTTTCCACTCCCAGACTAAGCATGAACTAAAATTTCGAATTTCGAAATTTTACTTCATGCGCCACGCGTATTAAACACTGAAATATTATGAACGGGTAAACTTCGCTTAAATTCAGTGTCTTATACGCGTGGCGCATGAATTAAAATTTCGAGTTTAGAAAAGCCTGAAAATTTGGTTTGGTCGATTCGCGCTTCGCGATACGCAACCAAACCAAATTTTCAGGCTTTTCTAAACTCGAAATTTTACTTCATGCTTAACCTGGGAGTGGAAAACACTCGTTTAACCTTCAAATTGACTTCTTTTAAGAAACCAACGAATATTTAAAAATCTACAACACGTAATTGGGATATGTATACCAAGAAGGAACAAATCACAAGAAATCATGATTTAAAGCTTTTCTAAAAGAAAGAACACTAATATACTCGCGACCTAAACAGTATGACATTGCCATGTAACGTCAAAATTTGACAAAACTAGGAAAAATCGTTGCAGATACAACTGGCAACATACTCTCTAAAAAATGTGAACCACAATTTCCACATCAATGAGTCATAGGACATCTCTCCCAAATCCCACTATAGTCGGATATTTAAATTGACCTAACCTCAGTATCAGACACCTAGCATTGATTTTAAAATTGTTAGATATTCAGTTTTTGTGTTTGATTTATTTTAAGCCCAGTCACACACGAAGCGAGTTTCCCGGGGAAGGGAGGTGGGGGGGGGGTTGTCAGGACGTGGAAGTTTTAACACATTAAACGAGCGCTTGCAGACGATGCGAAAAAACGCGCGTGTGAGCGATTGTTAACTCCATGTATAAAAACTTTCTCTACCCGACCCGACCCGCCCGCTGGCAATCCGCTTGTGTGCGAAGAGGCTTATACACATAAATTTTTCCACATACCAAATTTCAACATCTTCTGGTGGTGACTGCATCCCCGTGACATCAACACTAACCGCCGTCGTTCTTCCGCCGGCTTTACTCTTACAATACGTGCTTGTATCGATAATCCTGGTATCATTCGACCTGCTGGGAAGTTCAATATGCGTGGGATTACTAAAACTCGTCGCTGTCACGCAATCTTCTGGATCGCAATAGTTCATATTCAAAGGATTCGCCGTAATCCTCATCTCGTTCGTGTTGTTGTTGATCACCGCTGAGTTTCTGTTCGAAGACGGCTCCAACGTGGCCCGACCTGAGTTACGAGTTTCATATTATCAATATTGTGTTGTGGGTACATATGGGTTAGAAAAATTAAGAATAACTTTTGCAAATAAATCATTTTGTTTTTGTGGGAAGCAAAGACGAACACATACTTTCTCGCATACCTAGCCACACCCAGTCATGGGCGTTGGTGGTGGTCGTCTCCCTTGGTTTTCTGCTGTTGAAGCCAACGCTTCCGGTGCTGACTGGAGCAGCTCGGAGTCCGTCGATACCTAACTCTGATGGTTTGAATTTTGAAGCGTATACAACGCACGATACGACGAACACCTTAAAAATGTAAAGAGTTCAACACTTTGTTTCATACAATGTTCAAGAAAGATGTATTCTATTCTGATCAAAAATGGTTAAATAATGGGACATGAAGGATCAAACTTACCACAATTGCAAAGCAGAAAGCTGCCAGAAGAACGTACATGCTGATCTCTAAAGGCGTCATCAACATCGATGGCTGGTGTCTTGACGAGCCTTTAGTTCCTTGATACTGTCTTGCTTGAACTTTGGGATCGTCTGCTTTTGAAGATCCTGTAAGAAATTGATTGAAAGGTGTATGGAATTGAAGTAAAACGTCCTAATAAACTTATAACGAGTATCTACAAACTGTCGGCATAGCAGTAGGTTTTCACTTCAGAAACATACGTCGTAATTAAATTCAGCACTGTGACACTACTCCATGACATATAATTAAATGTATTTGACATTTCCAAACTTTACCGTTTCGGATGGCATAATCTAAGATATGTTTTTCAAAGCAACCGAGATGCCGAAAGATCATAGACACTCGTTATAAATGATACATTTCTTATAAGTATATATTACCTTTAGTGATATCTTGCAAATCTGGAAAATCCCTTGATTTCGACCCACTATACGACCCGCCGTCGTTCAATAAAATATCCGGCCTGTGTGGAAGATCGCTGCTGCTAAAATCGACAATAACGGATGCGGCCGCCGTCGCCAAAGGGCCAGCCTTCGACTTCGACCTGGCCGACGTCCTACATTCTTCCGGAAGCAGAAGCGTAACTTGTAGCAAATCCCCGTTTCCTTCCCCGACTGCAATTACTCTCGGATGATGGGAAGCGACCATCGGAGCGAAAGCCACCACTTCCGGATCCAAGCTCTCGACGACTAGGTGATAATCAGAATCGGCAACGTCCCTAAGGGGAGTTTTATTACCGTCATTGAACTCGAGTTCGATATCCAATAAACCTTCCTAGAATTAAAAAAATATATTGCATTCTATACGTGATATTACAAATAACTTTAGGAAAGTGTTGTTACAGCCTAGCATTAGTATTTATGTTTTAAGTGTTCTATTCAAACCTGATATTGAGCGGTTAGTTTCCTTGTAACGCTGGTCTCGGCAACGTATCCATTCTCTATGGCCCCATCTGGCGAAATATTCAGCTGTAATCCCGACACGACCTGCACCGAAAGCCTCGTGAGCGCCACTTTATCGTTTCCTACTCGCACTTCTTTCGCTCCTATCACACGTCCGGTAATCGGCGACAGTACCTAAACAATTCAACAGTTTTCTTAAAATGAAATTATTGATGTAGCACAAAGTTAACGACTATAATACAAAACAGTCAAATTGTTAATTGCAATTCACGAAATGTATAATTTTTTAAGGTAAATTATTAATTACTTGGACTTCTGTTCGTCCGACGCTTCTTCCTTGAAGCACCCTCCCGTGCAGGCTGGCTATTCTGGGGTCGGAGACCCGCAAGAGCGGCAGAACCAAGTCGGTGACTCTGAGCCAGGTCCGTCGGTTGATTAAATAAGTGGTGCGGCCCGAGTCGCGATCGCTTGCCATAAAATGGGCATAAACGTCGACGGAGCTCTGCTGGTAACGCAGACGGCAGTTCGGCCTCTCCACCACGTTGCCCATGTCGTCGGGTATCGATCCAGTTCCGGTCCTGAAACTCGAACCGAACGAGCGTTTCTTACGTCTCGCCTTCACAGCACTATAAAAAATTAATAATAACAAAAAATATAAAATTATTTACGAGGTAGAGATGTAATATAACATGTTTTTTATTAAACGTTTTAAGTTTTTCCATTATCGTTTCAGTCGCCAGTCTGTCAATATTCAATTTTTAAGTGCATCGGTCACGTTTTCATTAATCAATGTCTCAATCTTGTCTCTCAGTTTTTTGATGTTTAGTTTCTTAATTATAAGTTTAGTCAGTCAACTGTCTTTTATTTGTGATTAGTCTTTTAGTTTTCCATATTTCAATCTTTCGCCTTTCAGTTTTTACAATCATTAGTTGATTTGTTTTAAGTCTTGTTGTCGTTAGTCAGTTGTCAGTCTTTCAGTCGCCTGTCTTTCAATCATGTTTATCTCAGTATTTTAGTCACTAGTCTCTTAGTTGACTAGAGCAGTGGTGCGCAAACTTTTTAAATTTACGACTCCCTATTTTTTGTATACATTTATTGCAACGCTTGGATAGATAATAAAGAAATGGTTCCTAATGTAGGGTCTAATTGCAAACTAGTAAAATGGTCATAACCAAATACATAAAAATCCACCATATATATTTATTTATGCAATGATTTATAAATATAAATGTATGCAATGATTCATAAATACCTGTTGAGTATATTTTGAACTTCACTTAAAATCAGCGTTGTATACGCGTGGCGTATGAAGTAAAATTTCGAGTTTAGAAAAGCCTGAACTTTTGGTTTGGTCGCTCCGCGCTTCGCGCTACGCTACCAAACCAAATTTCCAGGCTTTTCTAAACTCGAAATTTTACTTCATGCTTAACCTGGGAGTGGAAAACACTCGTTCAAAGCTTCAATTCGAACGTTTTTTTAAGTATATTGTCCACTTAAAAACAAGTGGACAATATGAAGCGAGTTCCAGTTTTTTTTTCTTAATTCATTCAGCGCGGTTTGCGATAGACTTTAAATAGTATATTGTACAACGAGCATATAATGATAGCTATTAATAACGAGAACGATGTTTGCGAAACGAGCCGAAGGCGAATGGAGCAAGTCGTTCGAGTGATTAATAGCCATTATATGCGAGTTATATACTATACTTTGTTCACGACCACAACAATATATAACACAACATTTATTATATATTTTTATCAAATACGCGTCAGTTTTAATGGTCGGTTTTGTTTTATAATAATTTGAGAGATAAATGATGACAGATTGCCGTATTATGATTTGAATGTGTAATGGTGTTAATTCAACTCTAACACAAATATGAACAATTGTTCAACAATAAATAATACTCACACAGTCTACCCTTTCGCCTGAGTTACATAGTAACACGATCTTTGCACAAAAAACGAACTTTTCCGTTTGAATGGAGTTTTTACGGTGTTGACGCTTAAAAAAAACACTCGCGACGGGTAGAAGTACAATTGTTTAACCTATTTGAAAATAATTTATGTTTACAAATGCATTTTACGCGGGTTAAACTAGTAAGAACGGCGGAGATGTTGACGCGATTACTTCGTACTTTAACAAAATGGCGTCGATGACGTGATCACCACCATGGTCAAATGTAAGACAAAAGAAGCTGATTTGGCTAGCACAGCGTTGTTACTGCATAGCGGCAACAAATCGAACTAGGTAATAATTTATATTCGTGTTAAAAAAAGACATTTCACATTTTCGCAAATGACGTGTTTAATGTACTTGAGTGTTAAATGCACCCCATTTATGCTGACAATTAAACAATGCACATATTATAAGATTGTCGCGAACAAAAATATTTAGGGCTCATTATCCGCTAATTAGCATCAGGAATAAAATATTGCATTTATTATTATGTTGATTTATAAAATTAGGTTACGCGTGTTTATAGAGTTTAATTTCATTATATTTTCAAATTTTAATTCATCTCAACAATTTCGAACGAAACCAAGCACTTTTCGGCATTCAAAGGACGAAAACTCAAACATTATTGATGAGGTTTTTTTAGATTTTTACATACGTCAAAAAAGTAAAATGAAATTACCATCCATAACAAGTTTCGTTGAAATATCTTAAAAACTTGAAACGCTAATAGTTACCAGTTTAACTTCCGTACGAATAAAATAACGCTTATTTCAACAGGAAATAACGATACAACTATTGATAGGGCATTTTTCGTTTTCATATCCTGAAAGAGTAATATTTGATTAACATCACTGTTCGCACTAACATTTTTGTTATGTTGCTATTTATGTAAATAAATTGCTAATATTCGTCTAGTGTGACCTGGTATCTTTGGTTACCGTACACTTTCCCGAATGTATTTTCCCGAATGACCTTTTTCCCGAACGCCATATTTCCTGAAAATAGAAATCCCTAATCCCATTTCCCGAATCCAATTTCCCGAAAGGTATTGTTCCTGAATAAAATATAAACTATTTAGAACAGAATATCATCGTACGGTTTACACTTACAGCAGTCCACTTTCGAGGTTAATGCATTTTGCAAATTTGTTACAGCGTTTTGAAAATTTTGATTTATTTGCTGATTCTATAAATACTTTTAAACGTAATTTGCTGCGTACCAATTTAGAAAGTATTTTTGCATAACTCCATCACCTTAATATTTTTTTGTTCCTCATTAATGTGCATAATGTACCTATTTTTAGGTAAATAGACTTTAGGTATTAGATATAAGTTATATTTTGTAATCATTGTATAAAATTGGAGATTTTCCGTTTTCGAAAGAAATAAATACAATAAATACAATTTTGAAACTTAAACAAATTAAGTGTTTTATTAAAGTGATATTATGGAGATTTAACAACTAACAGCCTCAACTAAACAGTAAATATAAGCTAAATTCTGACTTCAGTTTCTGGAAGTATTTACCTAAACTAGAAAAACCTTATTTGGGTTTTGATAGTTTAGTTCGGGAAAAACATCATTCGGGAAAGTTGATTCTCGAATTGTGCTTTTCATACGAAACTTGTATCATTTGCCTTTTATTGTAATTTGTAACTTCAGTCCTTGCTTATTTTGTACTTTCATTTCATTTATCAATTTGTTTCTTATAATTTTTCATATTGTAATTAAATTCTATTTTGTTATGATTCATATTGTTATTTATTCATTTATTATTTCTATCATATCTCTGATGCATATCTTTTCAGTAAATATAGAAATTCATTTCTAAGATTTATGTTAAAGTAATTTTAAACAAAATCGCTAATGAAGTAAACAATCACTCTAAAATATTTTTACGAATTATCTAAAAAAAAAACTTATTTTTGTAAAGTTTATTTTTGTAAGTTTAAATTTCTCGGAATAAAATTGATTAAATAACGTTTTTGTTGAAAATAACTCCAAATATATCGATGGTGTGTTTTCGAATTTTTGCTAATACTTTGAAAGAGCAATGTTTTTGTTTATTAGTGCTTTAACAATTGTTTTACACTCATCAGTAATACATACAGGGAATGTATCTTTTAAGTATACATATGCATGGATGCGCTGTGAATTTTTAAATATTCCTTGCTTTTTAAAAGAATTAAAGTTAAAACTTCAAATGAGTGTTCTCCACTCCTAGATTAAGCATGAAGTAAAATTTCGAGTTTAGAAAAGCCCCGTGAAAATTTTTCTTGGCTTTTCTTAACTCGAAATTTTACTTCATGCGCCACGCCTATAAAACACTGGTTCCAAGTGAAGTTCAAATACACATACATTTCACAATACTTTAGTAATTTATACGCGTGGCGCATGAAGTAAAATTTCGAGTTTAGAAAAGCCCCGTGAAAATTTGTCTCGGGTCGCTGCGCGACCCTCGACAAATTTTCACGGGGCTTTTCTAAACTCGAAATTTTACTTCATGCTTAGTCTGCGAGTGGAAAACACTTGTTTAAAGCTTTAAATTGAATTAAAAAAAAACAGGGAATATCCGCAATTGTTGTATCAATTCCATGGTATGTCATTATTTTTATAAAATCACATTACTTTTTCTTAATTATTTTAGCTGTAAATTTTCTGGCATTCGTTGATTTTTAAAAGAGTTCAATTTGAAGCTTTAAACGAGTGTTTTCCACTCCCAGACTAAGCATGAAGTAAAATTTCGAGTTTAGAAAAGCCCCGTGAAAATTTGTCGAGGGTCGCGTAGCGACCCGAGACAAATTTTCTGGGCTTTTCTAAACTCGAAATTTTACTTCATGCGCCACGCGTATAAAACACTGATTTCAAGTGAAGTTCAAATATACATAGAGTTCACAATATTTTAGTGTTTTATACGCGTGGCGCATGAAGTAAAATTTCGAGTTTAGAAAAGCCCAGAAAATGTTCACGGGGCTTTTCTAAACTCGAAATTTTACTTCACGCTCAGCCTGGGAGTGGAAAACACTAATTTAAAACTTCAAATTAAACTCTTTTAATGAACTACGAATATCGGAAGATTTAATATACGCTGTAATTGGGATATGTATACTTAAAAGAAAAACTCCCTGTATAATATCAGGTGTTCATTTAAAAACACGTTCAAGAAGGCGTTGCCTTTATCATAGAAAGAAATGGAACGAAAAAGCGAAGTCGCAGATTAATTTACGTTCTGTCATACATGAGATAAATGTCAAATCTGTTAATCAGTAGCTTATTAGTTTGCCTTATTCTTATAGTTGTTGTGTTATTTCTTCTTATAAATCAGCTGTATTCACAGCTCAATAAACAATAGCAATTGCAATATAGAATAAAATAAAAATCTTTTGTAAAACTGGGCTAAATTAACATTGACAGGAGCGACTGATAAACTCACGTACGACCTACTTCACGATGTTTTGAAATTTCACAGCCAACTCGATGGGGTTTTTTAAACACCCGATATATTAAATAATAATAATAACATTAGGCATTAGTAATAATAAATAGGTATTGTCAATAAAAGAAATATATACAGTAATAAATCATAGATAAATATGTTTCTCCACGTGAAAGATGAGAAACTTGTTCAAGATATACAGTAAATATTTTTTATCGTGGGCCTCAGGATTTTACACGCTAACAGATTTTGAGTAACTTCCAGTTGAATGATAAAAAGTGTGATTTTCTTTGTCAGTTTAGGAAAATTATAATTTACAAAAATTATAACTCAACATGTCTTTGATATATTTTTATGAAATTTCGTGTAGACATTACTCAAGTATTTTTTTATACCGAGTGTTGACTTGGTGGACGCAACATAGATAATCACATGTTAATTTTAAAGTGTTCAAATATTGGCTTCCCTATTTATTTTAGAGACAAAATGTAATGTAATGTACTTTTTTGTAGAGGGAAATATTCTAAATTTAGTAATGTTCACACTTAACACTTACGTTTCTCTAAGTTGAAATAATTAAGAAAAAGTAATGTGATTTTATAAAAATAATGACATACTGTGAAATTGATACAACAATTGCGGATATTCCCTGTTCTTTTAAAGTTCAATTTAAAGCTTTAAACAAGTGTTTTCCACTTTCAGACTAAGCATGAAGTAAAATTTCGAGTTTAGAAAAGCCCCGTGAAAATTTGTCAAGGGTCGCGCAGCGACCCGAGACAAATTTTCTGGGCTTTTCTAAACTCGAAATTTTACTTCATGCGCCACGCGTATAAAACACTATAATATTGTCAAATTTATGTATATTCGAACTTCAATTAAAATCTGTGTTTTATACGCGTGGCGCATAAAGTAAAATTTCGAGTTTAGAAAAGCCCAGAAAAACAAATTTTCACGGGGCTTTTCTAAACTCGAAATTTTACTTCATGCTTAGTCTGGGAGTGGAAAACACTCGTTTAAAGCTTCAAATTGAACTCTTTTAAAAATCAAACGAATGTCAGAAAATTAACAGCTAAAATAATTAAGAAAAAGTAATGTGATTTTATAAAAATAATGACATTTTTCTTATATAGTGTAAATCATTTCGAAAACATTTACTATAATCAAGTGACTACGATATCTTTTGCCATTTTGACATCTGCAGTTGTTGTTTCAATTTCATGGCATGTCATTATTTTTATAAAATCACATCCTTTTTTCTTAATTATTTTAACTTAGAGAAACGTAAAGTGATTAACGGTAACACAAATGAATTCAGATTTTTTCCCTCTACAAAAAAGGTAAATACATTTTGTTTCTATAACTAGGGGAGCCAAAATTTGAACATTTCAAAGTTTACATGGGATTTCCTATGTTGCGTCTGGCAAGTCAACACCCGGTATAGTATGTTTTTTTTATCGTGGGCCATAGGATTTTACATGCTATACCTTGTGTTAATGTATTTTATCATATAATTTTGAAGCAAATTTTTATTGTTAGTAATAAATCAATTATTTTTCTACATTATGCGCCTAATTAGAATAACAAACATATTTTATTCCATAAAAAAATGGAACATAAATATTCAATATTCACAAAATCTGTTGATATTTATTTAAGGATTTTTACATAATTTTAAAGAGTAATATTTAATTAATATCTACGCGAAATTTTATTCAAATATTTCTAGAAGTTTAAAAGTTATGATTTTTCTAATTAAAAAATTCGCTAAGAAGATGAAAAAACTCAAACTTTTTTTGCATTCAACTGGAAACTACTCGAAATCTGTTATTTTAATGGGGTATTTTCGGATTTTTGCATATTGTAAAGGGTTCAATATTTAATAAATCTCTACACGAAATTTCATAAAAATATATTACAGAATTTTTAAGTTATGAGTGTTTTAAGTTATAATTCCCCTAAAAAAACGAAGACAATCGCACATTTTTTGGATTCAATTGGAAATTACTCGAAATCTGTTAATGGTATATTTTCGAATTTTTGCATATTTTCAAAGACCAATATTAAATAAGTTGCCACACGAAACTTCATAGAAATATTTTAGAGAACTTTTAAGTTATGAGTGAGCACATTTTTTGCATTTAACTGGGAATTACTCAAAATCTGTTGATATGGTATTTTCGGATTTTTGCATATTTTGAAAGACCAATACTTAATCAATCTCTTTACAAAATTAGAATAACTTAAACATATTTTATATTATAAAAAAATTAAACATAAATATTGAAGCAAATCACACTTTTTTGCAATCAACTGGAAATTTCACGAAATCTGTTGATATTTATTTTAGGATTTTTACATAATTTTAAAGAGTAATATTTAATTAATATCCAAACAAAATTTCATAAAAATATTTCTAAGAGTTTAAAAGTTATGATTTTTCTAAATAAAAAAATCGCTAAAAAGATGAAAAAACTCAAACTTTTTTTGCATTCAACTGGAAACTACTCGAAATCTGTTATTTTAATGAGGTATTTTCGGATTCTTGCATACTGTAAAGAGTTCAATATTTAATAAATCTCCACACGAAATTTCATAAAAATATATTACAGCATTTTTAAGTTATGAGTGTTTTAACTTATAATTCCCCTAAAAAGACGAAGACAATCGCACATTTTTTGTATTTAATTGGAAATTACTCGAAATCTGTTAATGGGATATTTTCGAATTTATGCACATTTTCAAAGTCCAATAATAAATAAATTTCCACACGAAACTTCATAGAAATATTTTAGAGAATTTTTAAGTTATGAGTGATTGAAGTCATAACTTCCCAAAAAAGACGAAAAAAATCGCACATTTTTTGCATTTAACTGGGAATTACTCAAAATCTATTTTCGGATGTTTGCATATTTTGAAAGACCAATATTTAATAAATCTCTACACAAAATTTCAGTAAAATATATCGATATATCAGAGAATTTTTAATTAAAAATAATTGAAAATTACTCAAAATATGTTAATGGGGTATATTCCAAAAGACCAATATTTAATACATTTCCACACGAAATTTCATAAAAATATATCAGAGAATTTTTAAGTTATGAGTAATTTAAGTTATGATTAACTTAAAAAGACAAAGAAAATCGCACATTATTTCGCATTTAACCCATTATGTGCCATTGATGCATATACGCAACATTATTAATTTTATGTTAATTAAATTACTAAATAAGTTAATTTGATTATTTGACTTGACTTAAAAATGTATGAAAAAAAAAACGTAAATATTTGGTTATTTAAATATCTCGATTATTACTCATTTAAAAACAATGTTTTTAGTGTTTTTCTAACTTCACAATATTTCAGTGTTTTATACGCGAGGCGCATGAAGTAAAATTTCGAGTTTAGAAAAGCCCCGTGAAAATTTGTCTCGGGTCGCTGCGCGACCCTTGACAAATTTTCTACGCGGGGCTTTTCTAAACTCGAAATTTTACTTCATGCTTAGTCTGGGAGTGGAAATACACGTTCTAAACTTCATATTGCACGTTTAATACAAAATCGACAAATGCCTTACATTTACAGGATATACATTATTTATATTTAAAAGAAAAATTCACAGAATGTAATACAATAAGTCATTCATAGAAATCATATAAAGAAGTGTAGAATTTTACCCAAAATCCACTTTTAGAGTTAACTTTATAATTGCTCGGCCGTTAATGGGTTAACTGGGAATTAGTCAAAATCTGTTGATACGGTATTTTGGGATTTTTGCATATTTTGAAAGACTAATACTTAATAAATCTATACACAAAATTCCAGAAAAATGTATCAATATATCAGAATTTTTAAGTTATTCGCACATTTTTGCATTCAATTGAAAATTACTCAAAATCTGTTAATAGGGTATTTTTGTATTTTTGCATATTTTGAAAGACCAATATTTAATACATTTCTACACGAAATTTCATAGAAATATATCAGAACATTTTTAAGTTACGAGTGATTTAAGTTATAATATTCTTAAAAAGACGAAGAAAATCGCACATTTTTGCATTCAGCCGCGAATTACTACTCAAAATCTGTTAATGGGGTATTTTCGGATTTTTATATATTTTAATACATCAATATTTAATAAATCCAGACACAAAATGTTATAAAAATATATTAGAGAATATTAGAGTTACGAGTATTTTAAATTATAATTCTCCTAAAAAGATAAAGTAAATAATTGTACATTTTTTGCATTCAACTAGAATTTACTCGAAATCTGTTAATGTGATGTTTTCAGATGTTTGCCTATTTTGAAAGCCCAGTATTTAATAAATCCCCACTGATAATATTGCCGAGAATAGCTTATTGGCGGTTACGAAATTATCAATATTTACCTTTTACAAAATAATAATAATAATATTTCAATGTTTTACACGCGTGGTGCATCAAGTAAAATTTCGAGTTTAGAAAAGCCCCGCGTAGAAAATTTGTCTCGGGTCGCTGCGCGTTCCTTGACAAATTTTCTACGCGGGGCTTTTCTAAACTCGAAATTTTACTTCATGCTTAGTCTGGGAGTGGACAACACTCGTTCTTAGATGTTTCAAACTGAAGGATCACTCTAGATTACTAAGTTTATTACTCAAATTACCATTTTACAAAGGCTACAGCTCGAAGGACCAATGATGCTCTTCGGAGAGCGGAAGACTACAGGGAATTACAGTCTTTTTACAGAAAAACAACGAACATCTGAAGCTTTACAGCATGGATACGAAAAAAATATCCAATTTAAGAAATATATCGAAGTTGGGTTGTTATTAGTGCATTTTTAACTTCACTTTTAATCAGTGTTTTGTACGCGTAGCGCATGAAGTAAAATTTCGAGTTTAGAAAAGCCCCGCGAAAATTTGTCTCGGGTCGCTGCGCGACCCTCGACAAATTTTCTACGCGGGGCTTTTCTAAACTCGAAATTTTACTTCATGCTTAGTCTGGGAGTGGAAAACAATAGTTTTGTCGTTTTATAAAATGTTCATGAGATTTTTGGTAGTCTGTGATATTTGTCGATTTAGAAAAATTTTATGAGATTCACAGGGATTTTTGATATTTCCAGATTTTCGCAAACTTCTAAATTTTTGTCGATTTGCATAAGCTTTTCGATACTTCGAGATTTTTAAATCAATTTATAAAATGTTCATCACATTTTCGTAAAATGTTTAATTATTGTCGATTTATAAAATTATAAAAGATTTTGAAAATTTCCAGCTTTTCGTCGGATTTCCGACCAAACCCAATATTTATTAAATCTCCACACGAAATTTCATAAAAATATATCAGAGCATTTTAAAGTTATGAGTGTTTTAACTTATAATTTATAAATATTGTAATACAGCAACATTGCTCAAGATTTGATTGAAATATTTCAAAGAATTTTCAAGTTATAGTAAAAATCATTTAATTTTAAGCTATTAACGAGTGTTTCTATTCCCAGACAAAGTATGGAATAAAATTTCGAGTTTAGAAAAGCCTGAAAATGTGGATTTGCAGGAGCGCGCGAGCGCGATTTTTATGAAATTTCGTGTGAAGATTTATTAAATATTGAGCCCTTTACAGTATGCAAAAATTCGAATATACCCCATTAAAATAATAGATTTTGAGTAGTTTCCAGTTGAATGGAAAAAAAGTTTGAGTTTTTCATCTTCTTAGCGAATTTTTTATTTAGAAAAATCATAACTTTTAAACTTTTAGAAATATATTAATGAAATTTTGCGTGATTAATTAAATATTACTCTTTAAAATTATGTAAAAATCCTGAAATAAATATCAACAGATTTCGAGAAATCTCTAGTTGATTGCAAACAAGTGTGATTTGCTTCAATATATATGTTTAATTTTTTTGGAATTTTATGGAATAAAATATGTTTAAGTTATTCTAATTAAGCGCATAATGTATAAACATAATTGATTTATTACTAACAATAAAAATTTGCTTCAAAATTATATGACAAAATACATTAACACAAGGTTTGTAAAATCATATGGCCCACGATCAAAAAAACATACTATACCGGGTGTTGACTTGGCGGACGCAACATAAGAAATCCCATGTAAATTTTGAAATGTTCAAATTTTGGCTCCCCTATTTATTTTAGAAACAAAATGTATTTATCTTTTTTGTAGAGGGAAAAATTCTGAATTCATTTGTGTTAACGTTAATCACTTTACGTTTCTCTAAGTTAAAATAATTAAGAACAAATAATGTGATTTTATAAAAATAATGACATGCCATAAAATTGAAACAACTGCGGATGTCAAAATGGTAAAAGATATCGTAGTCACTTAATTAAAGTAAATGTTTTGGAAATGATTTACACTATACAAGAAAAATGTCATTATTTTTATAAAATCACATTACTTTTTCTTAATTATTTTAGCTGCAAATTTCTGATATTCGTTGATTTTTAAAAGAGTTCAATTTGAAGCTTTAAACGAGTGTTTTCCACTCCCAGACTAAGCATGAAGTAAAATTTCGAGTTTAGAAAAGCCCCGTGAAAATTTGTCGAGGGTCGCGCAGCGACCCGAGACAAATTTTCTGGGCTTTTCTAAACTCGAAATTTTACTTCATGCGCCACACGTATAAAACACAGATTTTAAGTGAAGTTCGAATATACATAAACTTGACAATATTATAGTGTTTTCTACACGTGGCGCATAAAGTAAAATTTCGAGTTTAGAAAAGCCCAGAAAATTTGTCTCGGGCCGCTGCGCGACCCTCGATAAATTTTCATGGGGCTTTTCTAAACTCGAAATTTTACTTCATGCTTAGTATGGAAGTAGAAAACACTTGTTTAAAGCTTTATTTTTGTCGGATTTCCGACCAAACCCAATATTTAATAAATCTCCACACGAAATTTCATAAAAATATATCAGAGCAATATAAAGTTATGAGTGTTTTAAGTTATAATTTATAAATATTGTAATACAGCAACATTGCACAAGATTTGATTGAAATATTTCAAAGAATTTTGAAGTTATAATTAAAATCATTTAATTTTAAGCTATTAACGAGTGTTTCTAATCCCAGACAAAGTATGCAGTAAAATTTCGAGTTTAGAAAAGCCTGAACATTTGGATTTGCAGGGGCGCGCGAGCGAAGCGAGTCGCGCCCCTGCAAATCCAAATTTTCAGGCTTTTCTAAACTCGAAATTTTACTTCCTTCGCCACGCGTATAAAACACTGATTTGTTATAAGTTCAAAAGTACTTAATTTATCTTTTATTATTGCCAAAAGTGCAGATCAATATGTGAAATAAATAAAGGGTAACGTCTCAGTTGAAATCTATACAAAATTTTGAAAGGTCTCAGATTTTCCCTGTTTCAATTTATGTGATCTAAAGTAATTGTCTTCACATGTTGAGTAAAAAAAAGTTTTTTTTATTTTCTGAGTCAACCGGAGTCCATTTGTATATTACGTACATGATCAAAAAGAAGACCACTGCAATAGACGTTTTATGAATCGTCAACGTAGTTATGTTTCGAAGAAAGTCCTAATAAATATATCTGAAATTGTCGACCCCGAAACATTTTTACGCGGCTTCTAAAGGGGTCACACACTACTGAACTAGAGTCTAGAGTTTAGAATTCATAATAAAAAAAAACTAAAAATTGTGCTGATATTTTCTTACCTCGGTTGATAGTCGGGAACTTTCCAGCTCTTCAACTGCGACAACCTAGTATCCGGCACTTGAAGATCGAGCGGAAACTCCGGCATCCACACGGTGAACCGCGCCAAACCCGTGTAGGTGCCGTATTTGACTAGAACGGATCCATTCATGGATCCTCTCGCTTCGCTTCCGTCCACATAGACCGAACTGCACGACGAGGAAACCTGCGAACGCGGTCTAATTAATTATGTGGGCGCGATTTAATTGCTGCATTCAGCCGAAATTGTTCTCCGTTGTAGTACCTTGAGCACGCTGTCGTCCTCGGAGTGACAAGAGGCTTGGAACGTGACATCCGCAGCTTTGCCTGCCTGCGACACGATGAACACTTTCATCGCTTGAGACACTTGACGCCCTGTTAATACGGCCGTGTTCAAAACTTCCCAATTCTGCAAAGAAATTTACTGTTTTTAGTAATTGTTAATTGTTATAAACGTTACTTACTATAGAACTGTGTTGAGTTCAGCGTGTTGATTTTAAGGTTTGATCTGTTATGTTGCATTTCAGTCATATAATTCAAATGTCAATGCAGGTAACAACAGAGGATTTCAGTTTGGAAAGCTTTTCTAGGACTATTTCGGAAGGGCATTTAATGTCGAATCGGATTACCAAACGGGATATTCACTGTCAGCAGATATTCGTTCAATAATACAACGTGAAATTAGTTATTGATTTGCGCTTTCTGGCGTTTGCAGATAATTATTCACCAATTTGATTTCATACATTCCGAAAAGTTAGTCTTAGACATAAAAATTCAGCCCTTATAGATGAACCGCGAGTTAAGATCGTCGTATTCAAATGACACCCATCAATTTGTATGAGAATTGGTAGTTTATTGAATAAATTCAGCATTTCTCCAGCTTTTTATGTCAATACAAAATTAAAAAGTTTACTTGGCAACACTTTTGCAAATACAAACCACCTAGAACTATCCGAAATTTACTCAATAAACAGCAACAATTGCAATAAAATATACGTAGGTCAAACAGCGCAATATATTAAAAATATTCAAAGAACACCAATATTACTTTAAAATTCAAAACCCGGACAAATCAGCGGTCGCACACCATTCACTAGAAACAGGACACATATTTTCGGTTAACAAATTTAAACTTTTAAAGCAGTCAAGTCATCGTAGATAGAATATGCTTGAATCAATTGAAATGTACAAAAATAAAAATGTTTTGCTAAATTTTGATCTTAGTCCCTTAGATAATCCATTATTAGATTTATTATCAAAAAAGTACCCCACAGAGAATGTAATCCCACCAAAAACCATGCCAAACCCTTAGCCCCCGTAACACCTAGCTAATTACTTATTGGTTTTCCCAAATCCCTTTAGATATATATACCGCGCAAATAGTTGTAAGAATTCAGTTTGTTATTGATAATGAGCACTCTGTGTCTCGAAATGTACATCTAACGATAAAAATAAAAAGTGAAGTAAGGAATAACAGTCTTTATTAGTTCAAATTACACTTGTTAAAAATGAAATTGATTAATTTAACTTTTCACTGTGGAGGATTCTACTTCGTTATACATCATTATTTATACAAATAAGACAATTAACTTTGTTTGTATAACTGAGGATTTTATTGTGACTATAGTTTCGACAACTTTAACTTGTCATTATCAAACATAAAGTACACTTTATGTTTGATAATGAGAAGTTAAAGTTGTCGAAACTATAGTCACAATAAAATCCTCAGTTATACAAACAAAGTTAATTGTCTTATTTGTGTAATTTAACTTTGTTTTAAAAATTTAAAACTAATGCATCGTGTTGTGAATCCTCGCAGACGATGTTAGGACGGGCGCTCTGCGGCGTGGGGGATGTATAAGTAGTCCGTTATATTGCAAAATCTGTGATCTTAACTCGCGGTATTAAATAAGAAATGTTTACTCTACAAATCTGTTAAATTGGAATGTATTTTGTGGATTAAACAAGAATTAGCTTTTAACACTTCCAAAAATTACTATTTCTCTCCCGTGCAAACATGATAAATCGCGTTTCCTCGAGATCCACTCATATTTTCAAGAGTTGCAATAAACTTCCATTTTCCTCTCTAGTTCAGCTTGTAGTTCCGATACTAATAATCCAAAAGAGAGATGTTTAGTTCGCCAAGCCGGCGAAACCGGCCAATATCCGCTTATCGAAAGCCAATATCTCACGTATCAGATGTTATTATAACGTATATATCTCACAGATAACATTCCGGTCTATTTTTGAAAATGAGGAGAAGAAAAAAGAGCACGCATAGAAATTCGCATTTGTGATTCTATCAACATTCCGGGAATATGTACGCTCTGCTTGCACGTGTTAGAGCATGCATTTGCAGAAAGGGCAGCGACATGAATAATGAATGTTTTGTTGTGTATGTAAATAAAAGAGTTTCGAATGATTGGATTGAATTTGGATTTTGTGAAATCTCTGCTTGAAAGTGAAAGCTGTAAGAGATGGAGTTTATTTATTAATTAAATAAAAGTTGTAAGTTATTGTCATTTGTAATTGTTTCTGAATCCCACCACAAATTTAGATGTAAAATATTATTTTGAATCTGAACCGAAAATATATGTAGGGTGTTTTATTTAAAATTGATGTAACATTCGGTGAAACCTAAAGGTGGCCTGTTTTGTGTCACACCTGGTATACATATACAGGGTGGGCGAAAAAAGGCGCCGAGGTTTAAAAAAGAATTGATTGGACATTTTTTGATTGCATACAGTTAAAGAGATAAAAATTCAACTAAATAAGTGTTCAAAGTGGGAACCAGACGTAGCCACTACGTGTAATAGGCGATTTTCGAACTCTTGAATAATTTTTGCCGTTTCAGGTTGAATCGCAATCATTTCACTTGAAATTGCTTCCTTTAGCTGATTGCAATGTGCGGGTTTTCATTGCCCCAGTAACAATAATTTTGCTTGTTTACATAACCAGAGAGGTGAAAATGTGCTTCATCAGAAAAGCAAACCACCCCGAAGTCAATTTCGCCTGCTTGTTTCATGTTTATTATCTGATTTGCAAAATTGAAACGCATCTCTATATTTGGTTCAGGAATGAAATGTTTTATTTGAATCTTGTAGGGGAATAGATCTAGCGTATTTTTCATATCACTAAGAGAACGTCTAGGGATTCCTAACTCTATCGATGCACGACGCTGTGATGTAGTGGGTGCTGCTTGAAAATAATTTCTAATCTCTTCTGTTGTTGTTTCGTCATACAATGTAGGTCGACCTGTTTTACCTGCATCGTTGTCATTGAGATTACCTGTTTCGTAAAATTTAGCGACCATTCTTCGGACTGTACTCTCATTTAATGGATTTCTTGACTTATGGCGTTGATTATAAATTCTTGCAGTAGCAATATTATTTTTTCTCACTATACCATATATCCAACATCTCTAATCTCTGTTGCAGTGAATATTTGCCCATATTTCACACTGTAGTTCACAAAATCAAAAAATAAATTCAAAAACTCAACTGAAAATTAAACTAAGACGGCACAGCTTTCAAAACAAATAAACCCCTAGGTAGTTAACTAGGGACTGTCTACTTACTAAATCAAAAATAAAAATTACTCGGCGGGACTTTCCCGCCACCCTGTATTTCAATTAAAAACCTACTAAAAATAAACAAAACGTCAATGTTGTTATAAGGTTCAGAGATATTGTTTAAAACAAACTGTAAACAAAAATTCTATGTCAAGTCTAAGTTTCCAAAATTTTAAATACCTTTGTTCCATTTTCTAATTTTCACTTTTAATACCAACTCAATGAAATATTTATACAGAGAGTTTTATGTAACACCGAACATTTTCATAACAAGAATTTTTCTTTTAAGTATACATATGCATACGTTGTACATTTTCCGACGCTCGGTTTGTTAAAAGAATTCAATTTGAAGCTTTAAACGAGTGTTTTCCACTCCCAGGCTAAGCATGAAGTAAAATTTCGAGTTTAGAAAAGCCTGAAAATTTGGTTTGGTCGCGTAGCGCGAAGCGCGGAGCGGCCAAACCAAATTTTTAGGCTTTTCTAAACTCGAAATTTTACTTCATGCGCCACCGGTACAAAACACTGATTCAATATAAAGTTTAGTGGTGTGTTTTAAACTTCGTAATAAGTCAGTGTTTTGTACCGGTGGCGCATGGAGTAAAATTTCGAGTTTAGAAAAGCCTGAAAATTTGGTTTGGCCGCTCCGCGCTTCGCGCTACGCGACCAAACCAAATTTTCAGGCTTTTCTAAACACGAAATTTTACTCCATGCTTAGTCTGGGAGTGGAACACACTCATTTTAAGTTTCAAATTAAACTCTTTTAAAAAACAACGATTATCTAAAGATTTACGGCATATACGCTGGAATTGAGACATGTATACTTGAAATAAAGACTCCCTGTATGTACAAGTTGAGGCATTAATTGCGATTGATTGGCTACAATTTGTTATGGTCATATAGGCAAACCAATTTAAACATAACCTAAAAATTAAAGGTGTCAAATTGTATTGAATGAAAATGTTCGGTGTTACATAAAACTCTCTGTATGTATATATAAAAAAACATTTACCATGCCTAATATAGTCAGAAATTTTGAATACTTGAAACGAATCTGAAAAGAATTTACTTTTCTACGAAATTTTATTTACATTTTAAAATCTCAAGCCCGGCGCATTCGCCAAAAGTTAAGCATTTTGAAGATTCGTAATTCTTAATATCTTGTGAGATTTAAAAGGAGATCGACCGCTATCTAAACGTATAAAACTTTGCATATTGTCGTCTTTACTACATCCGTATTTAGGGATGAAATATTTTGAAAGAAATATGTAAACTTCAAGGAAAGGAAAGTAAAAACTTAGGGTTTGTCTCAGTAAAATGTTTCCTTCTTTTACCGTAATTTCAGAACAAAATACCAACAATTGGTAAAATAGCGTAATCACGTCTTAAATATTATTTTTATCTGCAATATCTATGAAAAATATTCAAAAACTAAATCAGTCACATTGTAAAAGGTTCCATTGCGAAGATTTGTATTTTTTTCCGTTTATTTCTATCCTACAACAAATTCACTGGAATTTCGTGCGATAATGCATTTTTTTAAATTTCAAAAATGTTTTACGTGCATCCTAGTGACATTATTAAATTAAATAATCGAATAAAAAAATTAAATCATTGAAAAGGAATCGTTTATAATGTGACAGACTTTGTTTCTTATTATATGTTGCAGATAATGTAGAAGAAACATGCAATTTAAGACATTATTATGCTAATTTAGGGATGTTTAATATTTTCTTATTAAACAATCGTGAGAGTAGGAAACATCTTAATGACATAATTACAACGTTTGTACTTTCCTTAAAATATATAATTTTCTTTAAAATATATTATCTTAAAATATGGCGATAGTTAAGAGACAATCGCCCCGATTCCGTACGCGAAATGTTAAATTTAACGTATACGTTATTATTATTAATGTTTATTTTTAGTTAGTATATTTAAAAAAAAACTGTATTTTTCTCTGTAAATAGAATTTATTCTGCTGAGAAATAAACGATTATTATTATTATTATTGCTATTAAACGCGCTTAGACTGTGATGGTCGGGAATACTATGAACGTCAAATTTAACAATAAAAAACGTGCTACATTTGTTTGTGTAACACAATTTCTTTTAATGTGACTGCAGTTTCGGCAAATTTACCTTGCCATTATCGAACATGAAGTGACTTTTTAAAGTTAAATTTAAAGCTTTAAACAAGTGTTTTCCACTCCCAGACTAAGCATGAAGTAAAATTTCGAGTTTAGAATAGCCCCGTGAAAATTTGTCGAGGGTCGCGCAGCGACACGAGACAAATTTTCTGGGCTTATCTAAACTCAAAATTTTACATCATGCGCTACGCGTACAAAACAAAAATATTGTGAATTTGTGTATATTTGAACCACACTTGACGTCAGTGTTTTATACGCGTGGCGCATGAAGTAAAATTTCGAGTTTAGAAAAGCCCAGAAAATTTGTCTCGGGTCGCTGCGCGACCCTTGACAAATTTTCACGGGGCTTTTCTAAACTCGAAATTTTACTTCATGCTTAGTCTGGGAGTGGAAAACACTCGTTTAAAGCGTCAGAGCTAAATTGGACAAAACTGCAGTCACATAAAAATAAATTGTTTTATACAAAATTAAAACGTTTTTTTATTGATAAATTAACATGTATAACGAAGTAGAAGCCTCCACAATACAAAATTTGTTAAATTTAACATTTCGTGTACGGAATCGGGGTGATTATGCCGAGTATTATACGTTTAGATAGTGGTCGGATTCCTCTTAAGTATTTTCATTTAATAACTTAAACAAATATATTTCAAATTAACAGGACACATCACATTGTTATTCATTAAAAAATATGAATGTAATTGAAAATTGTCGAGTGCAAAATTAATTTATTACAAATATCCAAAGTACTGTTTTTCTTCACTCAAAAACACTCTAAATGTGATGTTCTTATAAAAATCTGTAACTTTGAAGTTGCAATAAACGTAAATATTTTAAATTCAAAACTATTTGAATTTGAGAAAATTTGCAAAACTTTAAGCATTTTCGTAATTTTATTTATGTTGCAAGAAATTTGTAAATATTGTTGGTTTAAACTTGTGTATTTTAATATGGAACTTTTACATGTGTAATTTAGTAATAAATTTAAGTTAACAAGATTCAATTAATTATATTTAATAATTTAATTTAGCTGCAAAAATTTAAAAACCAGGCGCGTGCACCAAAAGTAACCACCGACCGGGTGTAGGTTTTTATAAATTTCTTAAAAATAATGAATACACCAAAATATTTGCAATTTCTAGGATTTATTTAAAAATACATATTTTGCTAATAATTTCAATAAAAACTAATTGACGCGTATTTAGTAAAGTTTCTGAGAAATTTGAAGATATAAGAAATCGTATTAGGAAACCCACACTTTTGTCACACTTAAATGTACGGAAATACCTGCATATAATGTACAAAAAAATATTCAGTTATCCAAAAAATATGCAACATATCTGAAGAAAGAATGAGGAATTGTTTATAAAGACAAAATAAGTACTCCACAGCTGATTCATTTGTTTTTTAACAATAATTACTAAATTGAAAAACACAATACCAACAATTAATAGCCAAAAAATCGTATTAGTAAATACACACTTATGTCACGCTTAAATGTACGGAAATACCCGCATATAATGCACAAAACATCAGAAGATAAACATCACGTTATCGAAGAAATATGCACTACCCACATTAAACAGAAAAGAACGTCAATGTTTGTAGTGAACAAACACTAACATTTTTGAAAATCGATAAGTTTTTTTTTTAAATAAGTAAACTATTAATTGCAAATTTTTAGGCTTCTCTAAACTCGAAATTTTACTTCATGCTTAATCTGGGGTTGAAAACACTCGTTAGAAGCCTTAAAGTAAAAGCAACGAATGTCTGAAAATGTATATCGAAGAATTGTGATATGTAAAAATATAAATAATTTTCTTATATTCTGAAAAACTAGGGATTTTATTTCAAAATCTTAGTTAATCAAGGAGTGACCACACTTTTGAGACAATAATCAAAATCTCATGTTGTAGTTTTTTTAATAATAATAAAGGATAAATCATAAATAATACAATAACAAATAACAGGGTTTTAAACATGTTTAAAAACAGCCGTCGTGTTTTAAATGGTTTCGTTTTAAACATGATTTAAATCTCAAACTTGTTTAAAGCATGTTTAAAACGTTTTTTTATTATCATAAATTTGCTAAATTATATTTTAGACTACTTCATTAAGATTTTTTGTTTACGCTTTTAAATGTTAGCTAAATTGTCAAAGATATTTCAAGTTACATTAATAAACATAACATTTTATAACAATAAAATATCACAACTGTGCGTGCATAAATGTAATTTTTAAATGCATGGACTTTATCTTTCTGAGATTTCAATTTGAATCTATAAACGAGGGTTTTTCACTCCCAGACTGAGCATGAAGTAAAATTTTGAGTTTAGAAAAGCCTGAAAATTAACACGAATAAAACACTGAAATATTGTAAAGTTTAAAATATTAGGCTTTAGCAATCTAATATGTAGATGTGAATAGATGTGAATAAAACGAATAAAACACTGAAATATCGTAAAGTTTAAAATATTAGGCTTTAGCAATCTAATATGTAGATGTTAATAAAACGTGAGTCAAACTCTGTGCTGAACAAATTGTTTAAAACAGTGATTATAGGCAACCCAATAACTATAACGTATATTAGGTTCCCTATAATCGTTGCTGTATGTATGTGTTTTTTTAACTTAACTGTAAATCAGTGTTTTTAAGCGTGGCGCATGAAGTAAAATTTCGAGTTTAGAAAAGCCTAATTTGAATTGGCCGCTCCGCTTCGCTACGCGGCCAATCCAAATTCTTAGGCTTTTCTAAACTCGAAATTTTACTTCATGCTTAGTCTAGGAGTGGAAAACACTCGTTAAAATCCTCAAATTAACCGCTTTAAACGAATTTCGCAAATTTAAAAAACGCTGTAATTATCGGAATATGTATATTCAAAATGCCCTTTATGTTCTGTTCTAAACATGTTTTAAACATGTTTTTAATTGTTAATGTTTTCAACGCTGTTTCAACGAAAAAACACCTTTTGTAAAAAAAAACTGTTTGTTTTAATTAAAATTAAAAAAAAACAACGTTTTTTCAACAACCCTGGTATAAACTTTATACGTAGTTTTCTTTATTGTAAAATCAAGAGTCAAAACAAATTAAGTGGATGATTTTTTATAGAAATATACTTTTTTTGGTCAGTATTAGAACAATCACAAATCAATATTTAGCTTCTAAAATTAATTGAAAGAATGTTTGTTAATGTGTCAATTTTTAGGCTTGTCTAAATTCGAAATTTTACTTCATGCGCCACGCGTATAAGACACTGATATAATGTGGAGTTCAAATTGATGTATTGACTTATTATTATAAAATTAGGCGAATACACCTCATGCTGCTAGCCGTTTCTCAACTCAATGCCGTTAATTTGGAACTCTCAATAGCAATATCTGATATCGAAGAGTATCGCATATCGATAATTTTTATTACGATATTTGCCCTATCGTTATTTTGGAATACGATATAATCGATACTAAATATCGATACATTTTTTATAATCGAAATATCCCTTCTTTAAATTGAATTCTGGTAAATGTAATTTTTTTAATTGATGTATATTTTCACTCAAACATTACCTTCATATAAAAGCTTCCCTATATGTATACAAAACAAGAAATTAATTACAATCCAGATTATCATGAAATAAATAAATACTTTCCATGCGACCAACTCAAAGAAGTTTTAAAAAAATCAAGAAAAACCGGAAACAACTTATTGACAAAAAGCATATACTCAAAACCAATTTTTTTATGGAATTACGATGAATGTCAGGTAATTTATAAATATTGACCGAAATAAATTGCAGAATAAAATCTACTCTTCTAGGTTACTAAAATTGCTATTTTATGTGTTATGAAAAATAAAACATATACATTTTTATAGAACAAAGGTAGCGTTGGTAGGTATCAGAGCTGGGACGAGTCCTCGTAAAAAGGATTCGAATCACGAATCCGAATCACCTAATATGATTCGAATCACGAATACTCGAATAAAGGATTCGTAAGAGATAAATATGATTCGAATCAAAGATTCGAATCCTGTTTTTTCGAATCACGAATACAAATCCTTCAAGAATAAATTTGATTTTATTATTTTTTTGCAACCATTAATATATAAATATCGTTACCAGTTGTTTTAACAAAAATACTCAAAACCTAATTAATTATTATTAACACTGAACATCGTTGATAACAGACTAAATATCTGATTCCCTGTTACTCTGATTGAAGATATTATATTTGTGTGTTTCTAAACTTCACTTCAAATCAGTGGTTTGTACGCGTGGCGCATGAATTAAAATTTCGAGTTTAGAAAAGCCCGAAAATTTGTCTCGGGTCGCTGCGCGACCCTCGACAAATTTTTACAGGGCTTTTCTAAACTCGAAATTTTACTTCATGCTTAGCCTGGGAGTGGAAAACACTAATTTAAAGCTTCAAATTGAATTTTAAGAAAAAACAAGGAATATCTAAAGATTTACGGAAAATAGGCTGAATTTGGAATACGTATACTTAAAAGAAAAACTCCCTGTATCTGTTTGCTCCGAAGAAATATGAATAATTATAAACCATAATGAAGATAACAATTAATTCTCAAAAAACACTCGTTAATTAATATTATACACAATTGACGTTTGTTAAACAATGGCTGCGACAAAGAAAAAATATGTATTTTTAATCTTCTAGTAGAAATGCGTTTTATGTTAAGTAAACCATCCATCTTTCAGCTAGTAGTATAATTCTTTCTGCTAGCAGCAATTGTCCTTTTAGTAGTAGATGAAGCAACTACTATTTTGTTCCTTCTACTATTACTAGTTGTAGTACAGGCTCCGTCTGCTGGTGGCAAGACACGATAAGCCAGAACCATCTGAACAAGACGCTCTGTTAATAGCAGTAGTTCTTTCTGCTAGTAAAATAGTGTTTTTTGCTATAAAAAAAACGACTGCTAGGTCTTTCTGCTACTAGTAGTAAAACAGGCTCCATCTGCCGGTGGCAAGATTTGAAGCTAGAACCATCTGAACCAGAAGCCCTGTCTGCCAATAGCGGTAGTTGTTTCTGCTAGTAGAAATAGCGTGTTCTGATAAAATGTAAACGTTTCTATCAGTAGTAGTAGTTATTTCAGCTAGAAGTACAATTTCTTTGTGCTAGTAGCGTTCGTCCTTTCAGTAGGAGAAAGAACAACTACTATTTTGTTCCTTCTACTACGAGTAGGTCTTTCTACTACTAGTACGGACGGAACCTGTACTACAGGTTCCGTCAGCTGATGGCAAGACATCTGAAGCTAGAACCATCTAAAGTAGAAGCTCCGTTAATAGCGGTAGTTCTTTCTGTTGTACTATTTTTTTTAGCTAGTAGCAGTTGTTCTCAAGACCGTAGCCGCGGGGGGATGTGGGGGTTCAAACCCCTCCTGAAATTTTCAAAATGATAAATTTTTGTGTGTAAAAGCGGGACTGTAAGAGCAAAACAAGTATTTCTTTCTAAGCCCCCCCCCCCCCACGAAATTTTTATAACCCCATCCGATTTTTTTTTTCTGGCAGCGGCCTTGGTCGTTCTTTCGTCTTAAAAGTAGTTTTTTGTTCTAATACCACTGGTTTTTTTCTGCTACTAGTAGTAGTACAGGCTCCGTCTACGGAACTAGAAGCTCTGTCTGCTAATAGCGGCAGTTCTTTCTGCTAGTGGACAAATCGTTTTTAACTGAAAAAAAGTAAACGTTACAGTTTGTAGTACTGGTTCTTTTGGCTAATAGCATTTAGTAGTACTAGTACAGGCCTCGTCTGCTGGTAGCAAAATAACTGAAGCTACAACCATGTGAGCTAGAAGTTTTTTTTTTTTTAAATCTTTATTTCCACTATAATGCTTTTTACAATAATTAAATTAACAATACATTACACAAAATACGGCAGCATAGTGAAAAAAGGCGGAGTTCAGCATATACATCTCTAGGAGATTTGCTGATCTTCCACTCAACCTTTTCCAAGTTCTGGCTGGTAATAGTGCTAGTTGATTCTGCTAGTAGAAATAGTGTTTTCCGCAAAACAGCCTATTTTCTGTAAATCTTTAGACATTCCTTGTTTTTTTTAAAGTTCAATTCGAACGAGCTTTAAACGAGTCTTTTCCACTCCCAGACTAAGCATGAAGTACAATTTCGAGTTTAGAAAAGCCCCGTGAAAATTTGTCGAGGGTCGCGCAGCGACCCTCGACAAATTTTCTAAGGCTTTTTTTTTCTAGCTTCAAATCTTGCCACCGGCAGATGGAGCCTGTACTACTACTAGTTGCAGAAAGACCTAGCAGTCGTTTTTTTTATAGCAAAAAACACTATTTTTACTAGCAGAAAGAACTACTGCTATTAACAGAGCGTCTTGTTCAGATGGTTCTGGCTTATCGTGTCTTGCCACCAGCAGACGGAGCCTGTACTACAACTAGTTGCAGAAAGTCCTAGTAATAGTAGAAGAAACAAAATAGTAGTTGCTTCATCTACTACTAAAAGGAAAATTGCTGCTAGCAGAAAGAATTATACTACTAGCTGAAAGATGGATGGTTTACTTAACATAAAACGCATTTCTACTAGAAGATTAAAAATACATATTTTTTCTTAGTCGCAAACGTCAATTGTGTATAATATTAATTAACAAGTGTTTTTTGAGAATTAATTGTTATCTTCATTATGGTTTATAATTATTCATATTTCTTCGGAGCAAACAGATACAGGGAGTTTTTCTTTTAAGTATATGTATTCAAAATTCAGCCTATTTTCAGTAAATCTTTAGATATTCCTTGTTTACTTTTTAAGTTCAATTCGAAGCTTTAAACGAGTCTTTTCCACTCCCAGACTAAGCATGATGTACAATTTTCTGGGCTTTTCTAAACTCGAAATTTTACTTCATGCGCCACGCGTATAAAACACTGATTTAACGAGAAATTTAAAAACACACAAAAGACATTTTTCATGTTAATCCTCACAATTAATTCGAATTATTTTTGACGATTCAAATCCTTTTGTAAGTATTCGAATCTTTTTATAAATATTCGAATCCTTTTATAAATATTAGAATCCTTTTATAAATATTCGAATCCTTTTATAAGGATTCGAATCGCCCACATTTGGATTCGAATACGAATCTTCTTAAAAATTCGTAACGAATCCGGATCACGAATCCAGTTGAACTAAAGTATTCGAATGCCTCTTTTGAATCCTCTAAAAGGATTCGAATCCTGAATGATTTGAATCCTGCCCAGCTCTGGTGGGTATATACTTATGTAGAGTCTGGATTTTTATTTTATAAAATTTTCACTGCCCATAAAATGTATTTTGTACCGTGCGATTATTTAAATAATGATTTAGAGTAGGCGACATTTTTCTTGTGCGGTTGTCCAGAATGCTAATTAAACGATGGAATAAATTTGAGGTTATGGTAAACTATGTGTTAACAGTAAGTAGTACCAATATAATTTAAAATTTAAAGCCTTTTCTAAATCATGTTTTGAATAATCGCACGGTACTTAAACGTTTCAAAAAAAGACAACAAATTCAAATATAAACGACAACAAGTTCACCTTATCAAAGAATGGCAAGATAAATCTCACATTAAATAAAACAAGTGCATTTACATCGATTGTTTTCAAATCTTGCGTGTAAGTAAATGTTTATTAATCAACGAATGTTTTAGAAACTGATCATTTTCAATCGAAATTTAAGAAATGATTGAATAATTAGATGTATAAAGTTAAAACGAAGAAAAAAACTTGTTTTTAACAATGTTGCGTGTTACTACAATTATGGCAAGTAGTGGCTTATATTGATTAAAGGAAAAGTTGTGGGCCGTGATCAATCTTAATCATGTCTGCGTATTGCAGATTGTTTGTCGAGTTAATGCGAAACCTGGAATGTAACGCGGAACACTGCGTCATGTTACATTAGCCGGCTAATTTCATTCCGTGGGGGAGAAATTTCCATAAGCGTTCTCCCCATAACGAAATTTCGCGGAAACGCACTCTGCCCCGATTAAATTTCAAAACTACTTTGAACGAACACTCAACGACTACCAAGTACAAGCACAGTTAGTCTATGCTAATAGCGACTAGTCCCCACTATAAAATCAATATTAGTAGGCGTAAGTGTTTCAATATAGTTAGCTAGTTTAAAAGTAAAACTCACTAAATGCTAGAAGGTGATCTACTTTATGTATCAAGTAAAATTAATATTGATATTTTGTAAGGGGTTTATCGAAAATTTAGTATCAAAATCAAAACCCAGTATCGATCGATTTAGGAAACTTGTTAAAAAGGCCTAGTTGGCCATGAAATTAGAAAAAGAAGAATATTTCAGAAATCTGTATCGCTCGGCGAGCCACAATTCGGGTTCGATTTTGAAAAATAATGTCTCGCCGTGACCCTGGGTGTGGTATGAATGTGTGTGTTTGTCCGAATAAATAGAACCATACTACAAATTAAAATTGTAAAAATTAAAATACAAAAAAAAAATATATGATGTTGGCCAATGGGCAAGATCCCAAGGCCAGGCAAAAGCCAAACAAAAAAAAAATCAGAAATTAATATTTTTTTCTAATATAAACGTTTTTTTCAGAAAATTGAGTAGTTGATTGTTTCTGTTATTCAATTATGAAATATATTGTTGATCTAAAAATGTATACAATAAGCCTAATACCGATATAATTAAACAAAATTCCTCGAGGAGTTAGCTTTGACTAGGGAATTTTAATCACCGCTGCGATACAGATACAGGATTAATACTTAATTCAATTTGCGAATCTGACGAAATACACAACATTTACCAAAATTAATCACTCACGATGAATCTAGCAACTCTCTGTGTGGGCGAGGAGGATTGTTAAATGTCAGTTAGACTAGTAACTATAATATTCCCCCTGAGGGGAATTTGTGTGTTATGAATATAAATGCGAAGCGATTTGACTCACTTTACTAATTGGCACGACTGCCTGTATGTCATCCTTTTGTATATCCAATCTAGTTGCGGATTTCGTCCCTCCCATCCTGTGGGGTTCGTTATTGCCGCCGCCCTCCTCCTGATGAGGCTCGTATCTCGCTGACCACACTATTCTGGCGTCTTCATAAGGCTCGGCAGCATCCTCCGTTATTTCCACCAACCAAGTGAAAAGCTCGAACACTCTGAAACACATTAAAGAAAAAACTTAAGGGATAATAACGAAATTATTAAATTTAAAAATAAAGAGTTTGTGGATGGAGACAATGATTGTGTTTTTGGTAATTTTTGACAATTCAACCAACATATTTGAAATGTTCAAATATTCTAAATCCTCTAAATCAGTGGTTCTTAGCCCTTTTTTTTTTTATCAGGGTCAACTGCAAAGTTTTTGGTTTCAAGGTTCAAGAATATTAAACCTTGATAATCTTATCATATATTAGTAATGGAAATAATCGGGATACGATAATCGAATTTGTCAATTATTAAAATAGCTCAATATAATCGATTATCGTATATCAATTATTACATCGTTTTATGAATCATTTACATTGGCGTTTCTTAAACTGTGAGACGTAAGTTAATTTTTGATTGGTCGCTAAGTAGATTTTGAACATCATATAAAATTATCGTTTTATATGGCGCATGAAGTAAAATTTCGAGTTTAGAAAAGCTTGAAAATTTGGATTTGCCGGGGCGCGACTCGCTTCGCTCGCGCGTTCGGTAAATTCAAATTTTCAGCCTTCAGCCTTTTCTAAACTCGAAATTTTACTTCATGCTTAATCTGGGAGCGGACGACACTCGTTACAAATTTTAAATTGAGCTCTTTTATAAAATCAACGAATACCTAAAAAATTACATGTTGTACATCGGGATATGTATAATTACTTAAAAGAAAAATTCCTTGATCGTCCTTGATTGATTGTTCTGTTGGGAGCGCGAATTTGACACATTAAATTATATTAAACAACTTGTAAAAAAATGGTCATGTGTCCATCATAGCATAGCACTTTTCTTGTAATTTGATCAACTGATAATTGACTACTAAATTTAATTCACACTAACCAAATAGTTGGAGATTTCACTTGAAGTTAGTGATTTATACGCGTGGCGCATGAAGTAAAATTTCGAGTTTAGAAAAACCTGAAAATTTGGATTTGCCGGGGCGCGACTCGCTGCGCTCGCGCGTCCCGGCAAATCCAAATTTTCAGGCTTTTCTAAACACGAAATTTTACTTAATGCGCCAACTACGTAAAACACTGGTTTATTTTAAAGTTCATTGCTTATTTAACATTAATCTGATAGTGATGATAATGAACAAGATATGGCTCAAATTTAAATTATGTTTTTATAATGAATTGTCACGATTTCTTTAAACTTGGTTTCATTAAATTCGGCACCTCTGGCAAACACTTAAATATTGTGAAGTTTAAAAATATATACAATTACATATGTTTAAGTTTTACATCTAACTCAGGTCGATTTTACGATTGATCTCACCTTACAATAGACTGCTGATTTAATTTGATTAATGTAAGCTTTAACTTTTGATTTATAAGGCGAATAATAAAGGGTGATAAACAATGATTGTAGACAAGTTAAATTTCCCGCCGAAAAATCTGGGGAATTTTATTGCTCCAAGTTCATGCCAAGGAAAAATTAATAAACAGTAACTCGATTTGACATTAGCAGCGTCGTGCGTCGTATTTTGCCATTGTGTTAATTCATTCTTCGAATTAAGTTATTTTTCATTCTGTTTCATAGACATCAGTTCTTATCAGGACTGAGTCTTGTTTTTGTGGTAAGTGATTTGCTGTTTTTAACGTTAGAAAATTAGAAAATTTAAGTTTAATCCTAAATTTACAGATTTTAAGAGAATTCGCTTGTGTTTACCGTGATGTTTGCACCACAGCATGATGCTTTCATCCTGAAGGCTCATGATCGAAGTGGAACTATGAATGAAGATGGCACATGGACTTACTCATTACAATCGTGTCTGAATCAATTTATTCAAGCCTTCCCCGATGTCCACATTCCGTACAAAACATTTTCCTCGCATAAAACCCGCATTGTTGACCGTTTTGAGGGAAAGAATTGTATCTGTAAGGGCAAGTCAGCTGGAAGACTGCCTATCTTAACAGAAGAGGTTGTTGGCGACATTCAACAACGACTTGAACAAAGCCCAACAAAATCTTTAAGAAAACTTTCAGCTCTAACGGGTATGTTCTTAATTTTAAGGTGCGCACAAATTTTAATGTTTAATCCTTTTACAGGAGTATCGTATGGGAGTTGCATAAAAGCCGCAAAAAAATTCTGCATTTGCACCCGTATAAGGTATCGGTAGTTCAACAACTTCAGCCACTTGATTTCCAAAAAAGAATTGATTATTGCAATTGGTTTAATCAGAATTTAAATGATAATGGTATGTTGGACAAGACCTTTTTTACTGACGAGGCGTGGTTTCACTTGTCAGGATATGTGAACAGCCAAAACTATCGTACGTGGGCTACAGAAAATCCTCATACTTTTATTAAAACGGATTTACATCCACCAAAAATTGGTGTTTGGGTAGCAATTTCGAGACGTCGGATAATTGGCCCAATATTTTTCAACGAAATAATCAATGCGGAGCGCTACCGAACACTAATTCTAGATGAATTTTTGAATCAATTGCATGATGACGAACAGATAATGGGTTATTTTCAGCAAGATGGTGCCACTCCTCATATTGCGTTGGCGACATTAAATTACTTGAGGGAATTTTACGATGATCGCTTGGTAAGCGACGGATTATGGCCACCACGTTCGCCAGACCTCACTCCGTGCGATTTTTATTTATTCGGGCATTTAAAAAATAAGGTTTTTAAAAATCGAATGCATACCCTAAACGAGCCTAAAGCAGCAATTGAAGAAGAGATAAGGAACATAAATCCGGAGGAGCTTCAACGTGTATTTCCAAATTAAAACTTTAGAGTTAACATTTGCCTAGAAAATGAAGGTCATCATATTCAACATTTATTATAAAATTAGGGATGCTAACTCTACGTTTATTAAAAATACATAAAACCTTAACTTAATTCAATTTACTTTGTATATTTAATTAAAATTGTAAAAATTTTATATATAGTTATGATTAAATATTTAATTTATTTTGGGAAAAAATGTTTGCTATGCCAATGGAAAAGCAATCTAGGGGATTTTCTTTTCATATAATCAGTTGTACCAACATTTTTTGGCGGGAAATTTAACCTGTCTACATTCATTGTTGATCACACTGTAAAATCATTCAAGCGATCTCAAAATATTCGGTTATCGCTAGAATAGATGGAAGATGTCGAAAAAATTATTTATCGATGAAATAATAACTAAAAGTAGTAGTGAAAATAACCGATGTAAACATCGATTTATAAAATATCTCGGTCCAAAATAATCGATTATTAAAATATCTCGATTATTCCCATCACTAATTTCGATCAAAACTTTTCAACTTCTTTGAATGAATAAATATTTCTAAAATATTTCGCGGATATTTTATTTTTCGCGGATCACCGGTTAAGAACCACTGTTCTAAATACTCTACAATACACAAATAATATCACTTTGGTATAGAGTATTCATATATAATATGTATATAAAATTACAACTTTGTTAGTATAAAATACAAACGAAACGTCTTAATTATTAAGACTACTTAAGACAATAAATGCCGATTAAAACAACTACTTCCCGTGCAAATACACCGCCGGATATTTGATTATACAATGAAATATTTAAAATCTTGTTTGTATACGTATATATTTTTGCATAAGGTCAGACGGATATTTTTTTGTTCACAATTGAGTGAATTGTTCATTTTGTGTATGCTTTTTAAGCTCGAAGGGAGGAACACATGTCATACTGTATGCTATATGGGATAAGCTGAAATCCCTTTCTCGGTCCATAAAGAACGCGGTATTATTGTTATCCAGACGAGGTCTCCTTCCCTAATCCCAAGACGATTTTAACCCTCGCGCGTTATTGCTTCGCTCCCATTTTCCACTCGAAAAAAGGAAAATAGAAGATGAGAGGGAAAAGGAAAGCAAAGCGGTTTCCCTTGGATGTAAAAACATCTTAGGATGATAAAGGTAGACAATTAAATATTTTAAAAAGAAAAGGAAAAGAGATAAAGGAGGTAATGCAGATTGTGAAAAGCTGCGCCAATGGAATTATTAAGAAAAAAAATTAAACTTAATTTTGTAAAGAGAGAAACAACAGTACAACAATACAAAAATCTCTAAAAAAATGCACAAAATAAATGATCTGTTTTGTGTCTTAGGCGTTTACATTTTAAATACACTTGTAAATAAAACACTTTTTTACTTTAACATAAAGACAATTTAACATAAAGAAAAATTGAGTTTGTCAATAGTTTGCAGAATATTTACAAAATATAAAAACGAATTAAAATTAATATCGACTTTCTGCAAAATGTTTGTCTCACAAGTTTTTTCAATTTATTTCAATTTCCTGTTGTTTCATTTAGTTTGGTGAAAGAAGAGTTTGACCTGATGTTGCATTTTGCATATAAATTATGCATAGAACAGCTGAGCTGTCGTGTAACTCAAATATTCATTGTATAATTCAATATCTGTGGGGGTATTAGCTCGAGAAGTAGTTGTTTTAATGAATATTTGGAGACTTGTCTCAGAAAGACAAACATTTTGCAGAAAGTCGATATTAATTTTAATACTTTTTTACTTTGTTTAACCACTGTATTTTGCATTTAATTTGTGACTATAGTTTCGACTATCTAGTAGTCATTATCAAACTTAAAGTTTAGTTTGATAATGATAATGATAATGTTTGATACTAGATAGTCGAAACTATAGTCACAAATTAAGTACAAAATACAGTGGTTAAACGAAGTACAAAAGGGTTTTATTTACAAGTGTAAAATAAATTATTATTTTTTAAACCTTGCGATGTATTATTATTATAGATAGTGTATGTTTTAAAAATTTACAATAAATTAGTGATTTATGTGCGTGGCGCATGAAGTAAAATTTCGAGTTTAGAAAAGGCTGAAAATTTGGATTTGCCGGGGCGCGACTCGCTTCGCTCGCGCGCCCCGTCAAATCCAAATTTTCAGCCTTTTCTAAACTCGAAATTTTACTTCATGCTTAATCTGGGAGTGGAAAACATTCGTTTGAAGTTTCAAGTAAAGGTTTTTATACATTTTTTTTGCAAGTTTTAAAAACTTCTGTAGGCAAAGTAATTTTTTAAATGCTTTAACGAACTGCTGTGATAATTGTAATGAGAGTTATTAAGGTGCAATTAGTAATTAATTAAACATTGATTTTTTTATATTTATTGAAAGTACTTCCGTATATTTAATGCTGTAATAATTGTAACGAGATTTGAAATCCAATTAGTAAAGAATAAAATATTTTTTTTTATTGATTGAAAGTATTTCAGTATATTCAATGCTGTGATAATTGTAATTAGAATTGAAGTTTAATTAGTATTTAACCCATTAACGGCCGAGCAATTATAGAGTTAACTCTAAAAGTTGATTTTAGGTAAAATTATGCACTTATTTTTGTGATTCCTCTGGATGACTTATTGTATTACATGCTGTGAATTTTTTTTATTAAATATACATAATGTATACGCTGTAAATTTTCAGGCATTCATCTATTTTATATAAAAACGTGAAACATGAAGTTTAGAACGAGTGGTTCCACTCCCAGACTAAGCATGAAGTAAAATTTCGAGTTTAGAAAAGCCTGAAAATTTGGTTTGGTCGCGTAGCGCGAAGCGCGGAGCGGCCAAACCAAATTTTCAGGCTTTTCTAAACTCGAAATTTTACTTCATGCGCCACGCGTACAAAACACTGAAATGTTGTGAAGTTAGAACTTCACTGGCTTTTTTTTATGAGTAATAATTGAAATATTAAAATAACAAAATATTTACATTTTTCTTCATACATTTTCAAGTCAGGTCAAACAATAAAATATATCAAAAAATTTATAGTGTTGCGTGTATGCACCAACGGCGCTTAATGGGTTAATGAAATATTGATTTTTTTTATTGATTTAAACTGAAATGCAAATATTAATATTCATAGAGACATTTATTTCCGAGTTTACTATTCATCTTTCTGATGAAGGCACCGTGTGGTGAACGACGAAACGGCTTATCTAAACTCGAAATTTTATTCCACGCTTAATCCGGAAGTGGAAAACACTCCTTTCAAGCCTCAAATTAAGCTCTTTTTAAAAAAGCGTTAGCATATGTATAGCTAAAAGTAAAAATTCCTGTATTTATAAGACTGGGATATAAATGTTCAATAATTGTTTACTTTTTTTCGTGTTAATAAATATTCTTGAAAGCTGTTATTTGTCACATGAAACTTTAATTAATTTCCAAGTTCCCAAAACGAAGATTTTAATCGTATTCAACTCGCCGAAAATTAATTACTCATTCGCAGAGTTTCGGGTTTCAGATTAGTTTTCCTAGGTGGATATATATTTTGGTTGACTACGCAAAACTTTCACTAACCTCAAGATAAATATTTACCCGTTGTTCAATGATTTTGATTTATTCTTACCCCTACTGATATATGAGATGTTCATTAATATTTTTAATCAGAAAATATGAAAGAAAAGAATAAGCTGTATTTCTCTATAAGCACAAACAGAGTTTGTATTTAGAAACAACAACAACAAATTTATTCAGGCCTTTACAATATATACATTTAAATTTAATTTATACATGGTTTGTCTGGAAAGTAATGAGAATGAAATGTTTGTATGTAATCGGTGGTGAAAAGATTAGCTAAATGATTTAACACAGTTTTCTAACTTTTGAGCTTTTACAGACAGATTTCTAACTTTTGAGCTTTTACAGAGTATGAGTCAACAACAAAGTGGACTGCCGTTTGGAGGTCGCGACACGGTTCAAAATTGACACGGAATAAAATTTTTAACCAAGCTCAAAACAAACAACAGAAGCGATTGCTATTAATCAGAAAGCGTACTTAGAGAATGCTTAATTATAATAATATTTATTACCTAACAGGACATGCCAATTACAGAGTAATATTACAAAACTAAAAATTCTGAAAATAATAAAATAATATACAGAGAGTTTTATGTAACACCGAACATTTTTAATGATCATTTTCGTATATTCTATTTATCAAACCAAAGCATAATTTGACACCTTTCATATTTTAGATTATGTGTAAATTGGGTTGCCTATATAACCATTAAAAATTGTAGCCAATCAATCGCAATTAATGCCTCGACTTGTAAATACAGGAAGCTTTTCTTTCAAGTATACATGTCCCAATTATATGCCGTAAATTTTTAGATAATCGTTGTTTTTTAAGAGAGTTCAATTTGAAACTTAAAATGAGTGTGTTCCAATCCCAGACTAAGCATGAATTAAAATTTCGAGTTTAGAAAAGCCTGAAAATTTGGTTTGGCCGCTCCGCGCTTCGCGCTACGCGACCAAACCAAATTTTCAGGCTTTTCTAAACTCGAAATTTTACTTCATGCTTAGCTTGGGAGTGGAAAACACTCGCTTAAAGCTTCAAATTGAATTCTTTTAATAAGCCGAGCGTCGGAAAATGCACAACCTATGGATATGGATACTTAAAAGAAAAATCGTCGTTATAAAGATGTTCGGTGTTACATAAAACTCTCTGTATATAAGCAGAGCAAAATTACAAAAATAAAGATCACGTGATATAAGTCCATGTTCCATTTAGAAAAAACAAATAAAATATTTAGAAATAATTATAATAAACTAATGACAAAATAATAAATATATAACAATAGTTAGTCTATGCTGCCATTTGGTGTTATTAATATTAAGTACCAGAAAATATGTTTTTAAATTCACGTAAGTCCAAGTGAAAAATATCATAATGAGTAGCAAATGTGTTGTCATACACACAAATGCGACGCATCGGGGACAGTTTTAAGATATTGGTTTGAGCATTTTGAACATAAAAGCAAGTACAATGACGTGTCGAAAGTCTAGGTAAATAAAAAATGTATGTTTAGCAAAAGTTCAGAACAAGCTTAAGGAAAAGTACAAGTGTTTACTTGACACAAACCATTCTGAAAAAAAAAAAATATATAACCCAACTAAAATGAACATCGTGTAGAGATCGAGCAATTTTGAAACTGTGATTGAAATTTACATTTCAGATTGTTAGTAGTAAATTAGGTATTTTAAAATCCATTGTGAATGAAATTATCCCAACAAAATCGCAGATGTTCGAAGAGTCTGTGCAAAATCTCGACACTACGGAACATTATGAATTGTACCTTTAAACCGTTCATATTAAAGCAAGGTACATACAGATTTTGAACTAAGTCTATCTCTAAACTGCGACATCTTTTATCGCATTATGCCTGAGTTTAGGAAATGACGCGTATTATTTACGATTCAGTTTCTTTTTCGACTGCGGTTTTCATTCACACTAATATTAAATTATCTTATTTATAATAAACAACAGAAGTTACCATTTTGAAGATTTTGGTAGTTGAAAGAAGGGCGCAAAGTTTAAAATATGTTTGGAAACTAAGCCCCTTGTAATGAAGCAGCGTTCTTACGTAAATAAACAAAATAAACATTTTTCTTTCGTATGGGTAAGGGATTTTGGCCAAAACAATATTTCTATCGCTGCCCAATTTATTCTGTGCCTCAGATCTGCTTCTGTTTGGCTAATTGTTTAATAGGTTTTTATTCAAGTTAATAAGACAAAGTTTTGACACTATTGAACTCGTACAAGATGTCGTGACGAGCGCTTTGAACATGCCAGTCTAGGACTTCTTAGAGGATTACTACATCCGATAAAACCGCGAGAAATGGTATATTGATGCTCAAAGGATGTCCCAAAATTACCGCAAGATTTGAATTTTCCAATTGTGCAGTAAATTGTTGGCAACCCTAAAAAAAAAAAAACAATTTGACAGCTGAGAGTTTAGAGCTAGTAAAAATGGAGCGTTACACTATACAACAACGTGTTTTCATTATTGAAAACAGTTCACAGTTCGAAAATTTCATACAAAATATGGTCGGAATAGTGTTTTAACTTCGTCAACTGTGAAGAAACTAATTGAAAAATTCAGGGAGATTGGATCAGTTGGAGACGCTAAACACACTGGTCGTCCAAAAATAAGCCGTCCAAATGTCAAGCAGTGAGCGAGCGTGTTGGTGAAAATCCCAGAAAATCAATTCGGCGTCGTGGACAAAAACTGCAAATTTCAAGAAGTTCTCTACAGCGTTTTCTCACAAAAGATTTGTGTCTCCATCTCTCTTCTTGTTGTGCCTTATCCATTGCGGACGTTGGCAATCATCATGGTAATTCTGACTTTATTAGCAGCTTGTCGGAACAATTCAATGGATGTGAGACCGATCCATTGACGTAGGTTTTTGAGCCACGAGTGTCTTCTTCGGCCTGGCCCTCTTCTACCATCCACTTTGCCTTGTAGTATCAGCTGTATTATTCGGTATTTGCTATTTCTTATAAGGTGACCGAAGTATTGAAACTTCCGCTGTTTCTTCTTGTGTCTCCATGCTTACGAAATTCAATTAACACAACAACTGAAGCCTAATGACTATGCACAGCGAAACGAGTTCGCTGAATGGACTATTGAACATCAACAAGTGGATGGTGATTTTTCGAGAAAAATCATCCTAAGTGATGAAGCACATTTTCACCTTGATGGCTATGATAATCGCCAAAATTGCCGTATTTGGGGTTCAGAGAAGGAACGTGTGATTGTCGAAAAACAAATGCATTCACAACGTGTCACTGTTTGGTGCGGATTTTGGTCATTGGACCATACTTTTGAAAATGAGGCTGGTCAACCAGTGACTGTTACTGGTGCTCGATATCACGAAATAAAAACACAGTTCTTTCTGCCGAAATTGGATGATCTTGATGTGGCCAATATGTGGTTTTAACAAGACGGTGCCATATGCCATACAGCCCGTGAAACGATTCAACTACTGCACAAGATATTTCCTGGTCGTGTACTCTCTCGTTTCAGTGATCAGAATTGGTCCCCTAGATTTAACACCATTAGATTTCTTTTCATAGACTTATTTGAAGACAAAGATCCATGTCAACAAGCTCACAACCATCCGTGCATTACAAGATGACATTAAACGCTGCATCAACGAAATTCAGCCGCATTTATGCAGAATGGTCATGAAAAGTTTCGACAAAAGAGTGCGTGTGCCAGCAAAGCCGTGGAGGGCATTTCATCGATGATTTATTCCATAAATAACCCTATCCTATGTACTTTATGATTCAATACAAAAATAACAATCTAAAAACTAAAAACTGTGTTTTCTATTTAATTTAAATCTTGTGTTAATTTTGGGCTACTCTTTACAAATAAAGCACAATTTTTTCGTAACTTGTAATACTTGTATATCATTTCAATTTATTTTTATTAATTTGTATGATTTGATTAAAATGAATATAAACAAATGTTTGAAATGTTATATTTTGATACATTTTTTTTTGCTTTTTTGCTTGTTTGGCATAGGTTCTAGCCATTTAGCCACTAACGATGATTGTATTGTATTAATTTAACATACAGAGACTTTTATGTAACACCGAACATTTTCATAACGAGAATTTCTTTTTGAAGTATTTATATGCATACGTTGCACATTTTCTGGTGCTCGGTTTATTAAAAGAATTCAATATGAAGCTTTAAGCGAGTGTTTTCCACTCCCAGGCTAAGCATGAAGTAAAATTTCGAGTTTAGAAAAGCCTGAAAATTTGGTTTGGTCGCGTAGCGCGAAGCGCGGAGCGGCCAAACCAAATTTTCAGGCTTTTCTAAACTCGAAATTTTACTTCATGCGCCACCGGTACAAAACATTGATTCAATGTAAAGTTTAGCGGTGTGTTTTAAACTTTGTAATATGTCAGTGTTTTGTACCGGTGGCGCATGAAGTAAAATTTGGAGTTTAGAAAAGCCTGAAAATTTGGTTTGGCCGCTCCGCGCTTCGCGCTACGCGACCAAACGAAATTTTCAGGCTTTTCTAAACTCAAAATTTTACTTCATGCTTAGCCTGGGAGTGGAATACACTCGTTTAAAGCTTCAAATTAAATTCTTTTAATAAACTGAGCCTCGAAAAATGTGCAGCGTATGCATATGGATACTTAAAAAAAAATTCTCATTATGAAAATGTTCGGTGTTACATAAAACTCTCTGTATATTTCTACGTCACGACACATTCACACCACATCCAGGGACACGACGAGAAATTATTTTTAAATAACAACTCCCCGTGCACGGGAATCGAACCCGGTCTGTGGCTTGCCGAGCGATATACCGTCCGACAACGTTACCGCTCGGCCACCACCTGCCCAGATACTATAAGAACGAGTTGCGAAATAAAAGATTAAGCTTATTGAATTATTAATAACTTTGAAGTGCACTTTAAAATAATATTGTCTGTTGTTGATCCAAATTTTAGAGATGAACCTAATGCAAAATTAATATATAGCTGGGCCTTGGAAATAAATGTACACATAACATTTATCAGTTTAAATTGGCGAAGTGGCTATAAAAATCAATGTACAAATTTCAATTAATCCACCACAATCAATTCAGAACGCGTCGATTTTAATTGAACAATCTAGTACGATAAATTGTCGAACTTTGTAATAAATTAGAAAAATCCCGGAAAACTAAAGTTCCCTCGCGATGGAAAAGTTGCTGTATTGAGAAAACTTCATCCATCACCTTTACAACTTATAAAGTTTCACCCCCCACACACACACTCATCCACTTTCTGGATTCTATTTAGAAATGATAGTTTCATAACACGAATAAACGTACGTATATATATGCAAGCTTCCGGGCTTGTGTATTTTTCATACCCATGAGAAATTTTTACCGTGTATAAGAAGAAGGGGATCGATGAAATTCACTTATCTTTATTTTTGGAGAAAATATAAAGTAAAGCATATATCACAACAAGAAGGTAATGTTATTGTTTTTGTTATTAAAGAAATTATCTGTATGTTAAATTAGAATATGTTACACAAGTAAAAAAAAAAAACAAAATCTTGTGTTTGATTATATCTTTACTGAAGTGTGAAAGCAGAGCTAGGTAGACTCCTCAAAAAATGTGTTCGAATTGCGAATCCGAATAGTCACATTTAAAAGGATTGGAGTCACGAATCCTCGAATTAAGAAACGATAAAATATGATTACAATCATATGATTCGTATTTTAATTTTCAAATTACGAATACAAATCCTCGTTCATTTTTATAGTAAATAACAAAGACTAATTGTAATTTAAAATTAAATGAACTGAAGAGTATAATAAAAATATACAGGCATTAGACTAAACTGGTCCGAGTAAATATAAAATCAGTAAAACAAAGCAAGTGTTATTATTAAACAGAGCTGGGGCGAATTCTTGTAAAAAGAATTCGAATCACGAATCCGAATCACCTAATATGATTCGAATCACGAATACTTGAATAAAGGATTCGTAAGAGATAAATATGATTCGAATCAAAGATTCGAATCCTGTTTTTTCGAATCACAAATACAAATCCGTTAAAAATAAATTTGATTTTATTATTTTTTCAACCATTAATATATAAATATCGTTACCAGTTTTAACAAAAATATTCAAAACCTAATTATTTATTATTAACACTGAACATCGTTGATAACACACTAAATATTAATTTAAGATGTATTTGTGTGTTTTTGAACTTCACTTCAAATCAGTGTTTTGTACGCATGGCGCATGAAGTAAAATTTCGAGTTTAGAAAAGCCAGAAAATTTGTCTCGGGTCGCTGCGCGACCCTCGACAAATTTTTACGGGGCTTTTCTAAACTCAAAATTTTACTTCATGCTTAGCCTGGGTGTGGAAACACCCGTTCAAAACTTCAAATTGAACTCTATTATAAAATCGACGAATGCCTGAAAATTACGTTAATAAAAAAATGACTGAATATCATTAAAACCGAGAAAGTCAGAGAAAAGTCATGGTATTTTATTCAAACTGACTAAAACACTAACAAAAAAGCCATATGATATTATTAAATTTCTCAAAATCAGCAAGCAAATTACAAAACACGTAAAAATTTATAAAATTAACTTAAATATTGACAAAAATAATGAAAACAATTTAACAAAATGGGGGTTTCCCAAAGAAGAAAGTTGTATTGAAAGGTACCGGAAAAAAATCTTGAATCAGGAAAATGCCGGAAAAATTTAACATTTCAGATTGTAGCTACCATGTCAGTTTTACTTCAAATTATATTAAACAAAATTTTAAAAACTAGATTATTATCTTTTAAAACATTTTCAGTAATTTAATTTTCTTATCATAGCATTTAGTTTGAAGTTTCGAACGAGCGTTTCCACTCCCAGACTAAGCATGAAGTAAAATTTCGAGTTTAGAAAAGCCCCGTGAAAATTTGTCGAGGGTCGCCCAGCGCCCGAGACAAATTTTCTGAGCTTTTCTAAACTCGAAATTTTACTTCATGCGCCACGCGTATAAAGCAGTGATTTAACGAAAAATTTCAAAACACACAAAAGAAAATTTTTAAGTTAATCCTCACAATTAATTCGAATTATTTTAAACGATTCAAAACCTTTTGTAAGTATTCGCATCGTTTTATAAATATTCGAATCCTTTTGAAAGGATTCGAATCACTCACATTTGGATTCGAATACGAATACTGTTAAAAAAATGTAACGAATCCGGATCACGAATCCAGTTTAACTAAAGTATTCGAATGCCTCTTTTGAATCCTTTAAAAGGATTCGAATACAGGATTCGAATTATGAATGATTCGAATCCTGCCCAGCTCTGTTATTAAATATACTATAATTATTAATAGACTTTATTTGACGAGCACATCTACAATTTGCGTTCATTATTTAATCAGTAATCATGTATTTGTAGTGTGACTAAAGTAAAATAAACTGATTTGATCTGATTTTATTTAGCATACAACTTTAACACGGCTCTAAGGATGATATTAACGATTTTGTACTGATATAATTTAAGGCAAGATATTCATAGCAAACTAGGGTAACTACGAATTTATTCAATTTATTGTTATAAATCATAAATATACATACCTAATGAGTATATTTTAAACTTACCTTGAACCAAACTGTCAGGCTTTTCTTAACTTGAAATTTTACTTCATGCTTAACCAGAGAGTGGAAACACATGTTAAAAGTAATATTAAACACTAATTGAACCCTTTAACATACGGTAAAATCATTTACCTACGCCCTATCTAGTAACCTCATCATACCATACTGTCATCTTGACAAGTATGATTGACATTACGTACACATGCACGTAATAGCTTTGACAAGTACATTACGTGCTGACAGCTGAACAGTTGATTGCTTACCGTACAACCAAATGACATTTCTTTGACGTACAGGGAAGTTTTTTTTTTAAAGTATACGTATTCCAAATTCAGCTTATTTTCTTTAAATCAGTAGTCATTCATTGTTTTATTATTAAGAGTTCAATTTGAAGCATTAAACGAGTGTTTTCCACTCCCAGACTGAGCATGAAGTAAAATTTCGAGTTTAGAAAAGCCCCGTGAAAATTTGTCTCGGGTGGCGCAGCGACCCGAGACAAATTTTCTGGGCTTTTCTCAACTCGAAATTTTACTTCATGCGCCACGCGTATAAAACATTAAAATATTGTGAACTTTATGTATATTTGAACATCACTTGAAATCAGTGTTTTATACGCGTGGCGCATGAAGTAAAATTTCGAGTTTAGAAAAGCCCAGAAAATTTGTCTCGCTGCGTGACCCTCGACAAATTTTCACGGGGCTTTTCTAAACTCAAAATTTTACTTCATGCTTAGTCTGGGAGTGGAAACACTCGTTTAAAGCTTAAAATTGAACTCTTTTAAAAAACAACAAATGTCGGAAAATGTACAGTTTTATTACTTACAATTTAGGAGACGGTTGAATCATCTTGATGTAACCATTTGTATATGATTTGATAAAAAAAAATATATATATTAGTATAATTATTCGGTTATGTATTTTGCGTGATTTAATTAATTGGTGTGTGTAGGTGTGTGTATGTATGTATGTGTGTTTGTATGTATGTATGCATATATGTATGTATGTGTGAATATATATGTATGTATATATATACATATGTGTATTTATTTTTAGTATATTCTTTTTAATTTTAATATTTTTATTTTTTGTATTTGCAGCAATATTATTTATTTAAATATTTACTATTATAAGTTAGATTTGTTTATTTTTTGTAAAAGGAGATTCCGTTTAATAAAGAAACAGAAACTTGTATATTGATCAAGTAGTAATTTAGTTCTCATCATTGTCATGGTACTATTAAAAATGATTACAATAAATAAGTTGTTCTATCATGCTCATTGTTTATTTTGTTAGGGCGTAGGTAAAGTATCGTACGTTTCTCGAGTGGTATGGCAATTACATACTCGCGGAATACTACACTCGCCGCTGCGTGGCTCGTGCGCAACATGTCCGCTCACATATAATATGCTGCATACCACTTTCGTTACGTAATATACTATTAATCAACTAGCATCGTTATATACATAATACCTGAAATTTACGTGTTTAGGTTGGTTCTATTTATCTTTGCGAATTTTTGAGATGATTTTGGGATAAGTGAAATGAAGCACAACCTTAAGACGGAATAACTGTGACCAACTTTAGACCTCGTAGCTACGCCGCTGTTTGTCCGCCATATTGCGTCAGTATAACTAACAACCAATCAAAAAGAATACCACAGTTGTCGCCACTGTGTTTAATCAAGGCACTGTAGTCTGCATTATCAAAGTGTAAACGGGAGAAAAACTACAAAAATATTAAAAATCAAAAATATAGATTATAATACTTCGTACAATTTCATACAATTTTTTAATGTACATTATGATTATTTTTCTGATTTTCGTTAGTATTCAAAAGAATTTTGTCAAATGTTACAATTTTAAAATTATATCGTATTTTTGTATCATCAACCTGATAATATCGAAGAAGTAGTAAGATTATGATGCATTTTTAGGCATTTACAAAGTGTTCAAAATATTTAATCATATTTTAATTATTATCGTCATATTTCAGCAACTATTTGCTTCCAGATAATCTAATCTAAGTCTTAAAAAACCTTGCTAACCATCAAATTACATTTTAATAAATGTTTAATAATACCCGAAACTAATGAAAATAATTAAATAATCGACGTATAGCATCAAAATGATGGTACAATTGATTAACATTCAAAATTATATTTTATAAATTGATTAATCTATACAACTTATAGATAAATTATAAATACTTTAAAATCATAATATAAACTACTTTCTAAACCTCGTCCAAAGTCAAAAATATTTAATTTTACAGGAGACACAAAATGCTATTTCATTATTATACAGGGTGTCCGTATTACGACAGAATGTATAGGGATCTTAGTTATTTGAAGAGATAGACAGTAGGTTAAATTGGGGCAAAATTGCGCCCAACAATAATCTAATAATAATTTTAATATATCTTCTTTGTTTTCAAGATATGAACAAAAAACTGAATGTTTGAAAAATCTTTTTTATATTTTTACTCAAAAACTACTGAATCTGGACATTTAGAACTTTGACAATGTACAGACACTTTTTAATGAGGAATCTAGTAGCATATTTTTTTTAAGATAACTATAACATTTACTCGGAGACGATAGCCAACTTTTAATAATAATAATAATACTTTATTGTCCTACGGAAAAACCAATACAGGACAAGTAACAAAATTGTAATTATAACTTATATCTAACATTAATAATAACAAACAAAAATATTTCATTCCAAATGACTAAGATAAGAATATTTAATATTGAAAATAGACAATTTCAGTTTCCAGATTTCTGGTTACTTAAAAATACATCAATAAAATATTTATTCGCATTACGACATTAAAGGCGCTTTAACTAGAACATTAGTTTTGCATACGGGTAATACAAAGGTGTTAGTATAGCGCGAGGCAGTTCTAGGTACATGAAAATTTATTTTTGAAAGTAGATACATACAATCAATGGAGTTGTCAATTACTTATTAAATAAAATTAGCACTGTATTCATTCCTACGATCAACAAGTGAAACAAAACTATGTTCAGTAAGTAAAGAATTATAGTCAGTATTTGGATCTGGATATGTATCATTCTTTTTAAAAGATAAATATTTCATAAACTTTTTCTGTACTTTTTCTACCATCAGTGAGAGATTCATATAATGCGGATACCATACCAACATACAATGCTCTAATTTTGATCTAACAAACGCATATTAAAGCGATACTATGGCATTTATATTACTGAATTGTTTAGATATCCGCATTATAAAACCCAACATGTTTAGTGCAAACGATGTTATATTATTAATATGTATAGAAAATCTCAACTCATCGAAAAGTACACCGAGGTCAAAAATTTCACGTTTTCTTTCAATTATTGTGCTTTGAATGTTATAGTTACTAACAATTGTTGAAGTTTTGCGACTGTATGAAACTGCATAACATTTAGTAAAGTTTAGATTAAGTTTATTAAATGTACACCAGTTATCAATTATATCAAGATTGTTTTGCAAATTGATAGAATCTAAATTAGTGTTAACATGTGAATAAATTTTCAAATCATCTGCATAGGCTAAGACTGGGCATGTAATTGATGCAATTAGATCACCAATGAACAAATTAAACAACAATGGACCAAGGTTTGAACCTTGTGGAACACCTGAACTAAATGTAAATGTAAATGAAGCGAAGCCATTGTAATAAACAGTATTTTGTCTATTATGTAGATATGAGGAAATTAAAATAATACATTTATATGATAGTCCGAATAGAGACAATTTTTGCAATAATATACTGTGGTCCAACGTATCAAAAGCACGGGAGAAATCAGTATATATGACGTCGGATTGTCCACAGTTATCAAGTGATTCTGATATGTATTGGGTAATTGATACTAAATTAGTTGTTGTTGAACGGCCAGGTGTAAATCCATGCTGATTTGGTGATAGGTAAACTTTTTTATGAGAGTTAATGATAGAAAAAATAATTTGTTCAAATATTTTAGAAAAATTCGACAAAACTGAAATTGGTCGGTAGTTATTAATATCATGACAATCCCCTTTCTTAAAAACTGGGCAAACATTTGCATGCTTTCACTTTGTAGGATATTCACACGAAGATATCGCTAAATTAAATATTTTTGTTAGCGGACGAACAAACAAATGTTTACAATCCTTAATTAAAAAGGTAGTAATATTATAAGCACCGTATGAGGTAGAATTATTTAGTTTGTATATGCTTTGTATAACCTGATGTTCTGTTATGCTAGTAACATTAAGGACTTCACGGTTGTTTGATTTTTCTACAAATACCTCGTTTGTTTCAGGCAAATAAACACTCGAAAAATGCTCGGCAAATGCATTCACAATGTCATGGGGTTTGTCATAATGATGTTCACCTGAACATAGTTCACCAGGAATTTTAGATACATTTCTTTTGTCGTAAACAAATTTCCAGAACTCATTGGGATTATTGGTTAAATTTCTTTTAGTATTAAAAATGTACATATTATATTCTTTTTTTATTTAATTTTTGATAATGTTCCGGAGTTTTTCAAACTGTGAACGATAATATTGTGATTTGAAACGTTTCCATTTACTGTGATAATAATTCTTAGTTCTTATCTTGTACATTAATTCTCTTGAGAACCAGGCGGGGAATTTATTGGATTGCGCATGCTTCTGTCAAGGAGCATACCTATTAAAACTATCATATAATATCTCGTAGAAGTGATCTACGGCCTGATTCACATCAGTATAGTTTTCTAAATATAATCAGTCGATAGAGGAAAGATAGTTATATAAACCAAAAAGATTTGCACGCCGAAAATTGTTTCGAAGATTATGATGCATTAGCATCTTGATTATTAAAATTGATGTAAAAAGTACATGCTAGAGATGGATGATGTAAATCTTCAGGTACCAAAGGGTAGGGTTCTCGACATAAGTCATAATGCAATATACCTAAATTAAAAAATATGAGATCTAACAGCTTGTTTCTAGAATTGGGTACAGAATTCAGTTGATTTAGATTCAAGATGTTTGTAAAACTATTTAAGGAATGTACTTTATAATCTGAAGAGTTTGGAATATTATAGTTAGGCACATTAAAGTATTATTAATACCGGTTTGCCCAATAACAAGAGTTCTAAACCTTCAAAGAATAAGTCAAACTCATTGTATGAAATACCAGGTGGAATATATACTGCTACACAATAGAATTCAAATTGACGCTTGTATTTATACTTACATATAATTAAATCAACTAATGGCACTAAATTAGTAATTTGAACTGAATTTACATTAAAATATGTGATATTATTTGAGAAAGCCAACAATACACCACCACCGATTGAACGTTTAGTTCTTAAAAAATTCCGATCTTGTCTGACGACACTATAGGTGGTATTAAACAACTCAGAACTATTTACTGATTCATTTAACCAAGTTTCGGTTAAAGAAACAATATCAAACTCACAATTAAGAATATTAGTATAAAATAAGTTCGTTTTTGATTTAAGACCGCGTGTATTTTGGTAATAAAGTGTAATTCCAGTTTCTCCGTAGCTTCCTAGTTTTCAGAATTTCCGTTATCGGAAATCTCTTTAACAATTGTAGGTACCCCTCGAACATGCTTTATCCTGATGTTGTTCTCACCCGCAGATTTTCTACGCACCAGCTCACTCTTTAACTCTTTATACAACAAGCTTTGCATTTTAGTTTGATCATGGGTAATATACACATTTTTAAACTTATCAATACTTTTAGGCTTCTTTACAGTTGCAAAAGCTTTGTGAACATCTGCAGCTGAATTAAATTTGATCTTCAAGGGCCTGGAATCGATGTTTACCGAGGAGTCATACCTACCCAACTATTGTTTTCTTATGAGCGCCATTTGGGATTTTCATATTTTTTGAAAGAATATCTTTTTCTGAACTCAGTAATGTACCACACTCATGATTTATTTTAGAGTTGATATTTAAAATTATTATAATTTCTTTTTTGCAAAGAGTGCCTTGAAAACAATGACGTCATATCTGTTAATCAATAAAATATTGACAGCAGTCAATCATTGTTAGCACTCAAAATTAATTAATAACTGTCAGTCTTTTGTAATAATTAAAATAAGTATCGATTATCACATAAAAGTTGCACAAACTAAATTTATTCTACTTTTATTATTATTATTCCAAAACTATTCACAAAAAAGTAATTTTTGCATTTTTTTCTCTATATCTCGGTAAATATTGATCACCATCACATCTAAGCATTATATATTTTTAACTTTACTGTAAATCAGTGGTTTATACGCGTGGCGCATGAGTAAAATTTCGAGTTTAGAAAAGCGGGGCTTTTCTAAACTCGAAATTTTACTTCATGCTTAGTCTGGGAGTGGAAGACACCCGTTAGTTTAAAATACATCACAACTGTTAAAGTATGTATCGTCAGATGCCCTTCTTCAGGGGTGATATGTAAGCAAATTATGGGTCCTAGAAGTTGCCAAATAAATGAGTTAATCAACTGTTTCCAAAAACCATAAGATTAAAATTTTACATATTAAATGTACAATAAACTATAAGTGTGATACATCAGTGAATTCAGTAAAAAATATTCTTCTAAGAAATATGAAATCCAAAATGGCGCCCATAAGAAAAATAAAAGTTAGCTATGATCACTGGCTAAATGTTATAGTTATCTTAAAATAAAATATGCTACTAGATTTATCGTTAAAAAGTGCCTGTATAAAGTCAAAGTTGTAAATGTCTGGATAAATAGTTTTTGAATAAAAAAATAATACGCAACTTTGCCCCAATTTAACCGACTCTTAATCTCTTCAAATAACCGAGATCCCCATACATTCTGTTGAGTATATATGATCTGCGTATTTATTTTTTTGTTAGTAAGTAAATCTTCATCATGCGCGATTTTTAATAAATATTTTGAGTAGATGGTTTTTACTAATATTGGAAAATTAATAATATCTGACTTACAAGGAATTTTTTTGAAAAATCGGAACTTACAAGGTTTCGGAAGTAGTTGACAAAATATATACAAAGTTTCTAATACTTGGTTGTAGAATATTTAAAAAATAAATATAATAATATACAAAATTGTACTTTTCATTCAAAAAAAACTTCTATTATAAATTCGAAAAATACGCCATACCTTTTTTTCTAAAATATTAAAAGAAAAAGTAAACAATTGCTAAATAATGAGGCTTTGGTCTAATGCATGTTTCAATTATTTGCAATATTAACCCATTAACGGCCGAGAAATTATAGAGTTAACCCTACAAGTTGATTTTAGGTAAAACTCTGCACTTCTTTTTTGATTTCAATGAATAACTTCATATTACATGCTGTGAATTTTTCTATTAAATATACATTAGGTATACGCTGTAAATTTTCAGGCATTCGTCGATTTAAATAAAAACGTGCAATATAAAGTTTCGAACGAGTGTTTCCACTCCCAGAATAAGCATAAAGTAAAATTTCGAGTTTAGAAAAGCCTTAAAATTTGGTTTGGTCGCTCCGCGAAGCGGAGCGGCCAAACCAAATTTTAAGGCTTTTCTCAACTCGAAATTTTACTTCATGCGCCACGCGCATAAAACCCTGAAATATTGTGAAGTTAGAAATACACGAACTGACATTTTTTTTTAATGACTAATAATCTAAATATTTAAATAACAAAATATTTACATTTTTCTTGATACATTTTTAAGTCAGGTCAAATAATATAATTTATCAAATTAACTTATTCAGTAATTTAATTACCAACAAATTAATAATGTTGCGCGTATGCATCAATGGCGCTTAACGGGTTGATCTGAGCTGAAATTTTGAGCCAAATGCGATTTTTATTTTTGACAGTTGCTTCGACTATTGAACAAATTTATTCGTTGAGCGAATGCATTGTCACTTTATTCAACAACAAAACAAAAACAATTCATGAAACAAAAGCAAAACAAGAGCAAAAAAACGAAGCTTTTATAAAACATAAGCTTCAGTTGTTTAAACCTTAAGCAGAAACTTAAAATTTAGGTTAAAATCGTATATTACTAAAAATGAAACAGTTTAAAAAATTCATCAATTTTTTTTTTCAGAAACGCAATTTTTCATGAAATAAAAAGAAAACGACGGGTAAGAACGAAGCCTTTGTATAGAAAAACAACCGGTAATCAACGAGGCTTGTATCAATTCATAAGTTTACTTGGTTAAAACTCAAGCAGAAGCTTACAATTTAAGTCAAAATCTTATATTACTAAACATTTAATAGTTTGAAGAATTCAACTAAATATTTTCATGAAACAAAAAGAAAGCGACGGGCCAAGAACGAGGATTTTAAATAAGAAAACAACAGGTAAAGACATTTTAATTACCAAATGAAACACAATTTTAACTTTGTTTGTATAACTGAGAGTTATACAAACAAAGTTAAAATCGTGTTTCATTTGTGAATTATGATGTATAACGAAGTAGAAGCCTCCACCCTTGACAATTTTAATTACAGTTGCTATAAAAGGTTAATAAAATTTCCAGAATATGGCACTCCAAATAATTGTTTGTAATTACTTATAAAAATTAAGTTGTCTTATTAATTAAGACATTGTTTGCATTTTCACAAACATCATGTTCGTAATTTTATATATTATGTTATAAAAATTAATTATTCTCCATCTCTCTCCATGCGCATTAATGAAATTTTTATTACTGCTGCCATTAAAGGTTAACAACATTTCTAGAAAATGGTACTCCAAATAAAGTTTTATTATTACTTAAAAAAATCAATTATTCTCCATCTCTTCGTTTTCTTCTTTTTCAAATAAAAAGAATCAATCATTTTAAATACCGACGAATTCCTTCAAATTCTGGAAATACCTTAGTTTTTCAAACTCCCTCGCTTTCTTCCAAACCCCAATTAATCCTAATCAAACACTCTCAATGCAATTCCGGTCCTCGCGTAGGCAAATGAACATTTACACTTTGTGTGTCTGCGAGGAAATATTTAAATGCAATTATTCAATGAGTGGGTTTTAATTAAAAGCGATTCCTTGGAAAGGAGAATAACGAGTGGAAGAGTTTTAACGATTTTCCTGTCGCTTGTAACGTAAAAATGGTGGGGAATATGTACGCATGATGAATAGGGGCTTCGGGATGAACGTGGAAAATTTCTTTCTGAATAGTTGATCCTTTTGGTGTCTACACGGAATATTAATATTTTTAGTTTTAGGTAGATGGACGTTTTCAGTATAATAAAACGCGAAGATATTTGTTTTCTGAATTTAAGCAAAGAACTTTTACAATTTATTCCTTATTGTTAGAATTGAATGAACATGGAACTGTATTCTGTTATTTAAACCACGGCGATTAAATACTTAAACATGTCTCATCAAGTGTAAGTAAGAAAGAGAGAGACACATATCTTTATTCAGACTATACAATATATATCGTATGCTCCATAAAAAAAAACCTCAAAGGTTGCCATGGAAAATATTCAAGGTTGGCAACTTTGGGATTATATATTATAATTATTAATATAAAACGTCAATTATTAAAGCGTGTGGTCAACTTATATTTAAAAAAAAATTAAATCATTCGTTGATTTTTGAAAACGTTCAATTTGAAGCTTTAAACTAGTGTTTTTCACTCCCAGACTAAGCATGAAGTAAAATTTCGAGTTTAGAAAAGCCCCGTGAAAATTTGTCTCGGGTCGCGAAGCGATCCGAGACAAATTTTCTGGGCTTTTCTAAACTCGAAATTTTACTTCATGCGCCACGCGTATAAAACACAGATTTTAAGTAAAGTTGGAATATACATAAATTTGACAATATTATACTGTTTTATACGCGTGGCGCATGAAGTAAAATTTGTCTAGGGTCGCTGCGCGACCCGAGACAAATTTTCACGGGGCTTTTCTAAACTCGAAATTTTACTTCATGCTTAGTCTGGGAGTGGAAAACACTTGTTTAAAGCTTTAAATTGAACTTAAAAAAAACAGGGAATATCCGCAATTGTTGTATCAATTCCATGGTATGTCATTATTTTTATAAAATCACATTACTTTTTCTTAATTATTTTAGCTGTAAATTTTCTGACATTCGTTGATATTTAAAAGAGTTCAACTTGAAGCTTTAAACGAGTGTTTTCCACTCCCAGACTAAGCATGAAGTAAAATTTCGAGTTTAGAAAAGCCCCGTGAAAATTTGTCGAGGGTCGCGAAGCGACCCGAGACAAATTTTCTGGGCTTTTCTAAACTCGAAATTTTACTTCATGCGCCACGCGTATAAAACACAGATTTTAAGTGAAGTTGGAATATACATAAATTTAACAATATTATAGTGTTTTATACGCGTGGCGCATTAAGTAAAATTTCGAGTTTAGAAAAGCCCCGAAAATTTGTCTCGGGTTGCTACGCGACCCTCGACAAATTTTCAAGGGGCTTTTCTAAACTCGAAATTTTACTTCATGCTTAGTCTGGGAGTGGAAAACACTTGTTTAAAGCTTTAAATTGAACTTAAAAAAAAAAACAAGGAATATCCGCTATTGTTGTTGTAATTCCATGGTATGTCATTATTTTTATAAAATCACATTACTTTTTCTTAATTATTTTAACTTGGAGAAACGCAAAGTGTTATGTGTGAACATTAGTAAATTTGGAATTTTTCCCTCTACAAAAAAGTTATATACATTTCGTCTCTAAAATAAATAGGGAATCCAATATTTGAACACTTTAAAATCAACATGCGATTTCCTATGTTGCGTCCGCCAAGTCAACACCCGGTATACAAAATATTCACAAAATAAATATTTTTTGCATTTTTTTCACTTTATCTTAGTAAATATCTATCACATCTCAGAAGTATATATAGGGTGCGGCTCAATAACGCTGAAATATTTTTTAATTTATCTTTTTTAATCAAAAGATTTCCAACAAAACAACATCGAATAACAATAATTTTTAAATTTAGAGGTTTTTTTATTGAACATACGGTAATTATTTTTTTATATTTATGTACAGTTTTAAATAGCTAATAGGTTAGCTTTTATGGGCTATCGAGTTAAGTGAGAAATTAGTTCAAGAGTTGTTAATTTTTGTATCTACATTAAAATGGGGAAACTTAAATAAATTAGTCATATAATTACAATCAGTAAACTTGCCCTATTTAGTTAAAAAAATCAATATCAACTAAATGATTATATGACGCACCATTTAAAAACTTGAATTGCCCGGCGCATTCACCATAATATCACCATTTATTAACTTTAATAAAGCATTTTTACGTAAATGCCTCGTACATATTTTTCATAATGATACACTTTGGATGTATACTATAGAGTCTGTGAGGTATATCGTTAGTCTTTTCCGTCCCCGAGACTTCAATTTCGCCTTCGCCACTTGCTAAATTAGTTTACTTCTTGCAGGAGGAAGGGCGGAGTTATAAACTCAAATCTCGTGAGTGTCATTACCATCAAAAGCACAGGCCGTAAATATTCTTTAAAGCACTTTACAACCCTACTCCTCTTAATATTTTATTCTTTTAATAATGCACCGTTTTACATTATCACGCAAAATTGTTAAAATTAAAATTAAAATTGAGAACGATCCCAGTAAAAATAGCTCATGTATACAAACACATTTTTTTATCGTTTATTAATGTAAATTTTGTTTCATTTAGAATCTGAAAAAGATAAGTACAAACACGTACAAGATGTAGATGGATAACAAGCAAAATAGAATTTTTACTGTTAATTGCTTTATAGTAGAAAAGTATCATTTTAGAATCAACATGTACACTATTATTTAATTTGTTGCATTTATAAAAACACGAAAAAATAATTAAAATTAAAACGATTATTTCTGTATATTCAAAACTCAAGGTACAATCAACATTAGAATAGAATAGAAATCTTTATTAGTGCTAACAATATAAAATCTTACACACGTCAAATTAAATTAATATTTTCTATAATAAAATTTAAACAATTGACAATAAAATAAAGCTATACCAACATTTGAAGAAACACAACAAAATTATAAGTAAATAGAAAAATGGTGATGTGTCCATCATAGTACTTTCCCCCGTAAATTGCGTATTAAATCACTTTTAAAATATTTGTAGCATTATTATTTTCAAAATGTCTTCAACTTTTTGATAACTACAACTTTTATTTGAAACATTTTTCAATTGTATCGACACATACACTGTCACACATCAATAACTAGATAAAACAAACAACTTTTAAAATATCTCAAAAACTAAGAGTGCTATGACAAAAAGTAAATAAACAATATATCTTCATTTTGTTATTATCTACAACTTTTATTTAAAAGAATTTTTTGTTTGATGAACATTTATTGAAAAAATCTGAAAAAACTGAAAAACGCTAAGAGTAAAGTACCACTTCCGGTTTTCCGACTTTCACCAAAAGCATTTCAGTTCTTCCGATTGTAACAAAAAGCTTAAGTTTCAAGTTTCATCTCGATATCTTTAGCGGTTTTTGCGGTACAGCGCACACAGACACACACACACACACAGACAGACAGACAGACAGACAGACAGACATTTTTCAAAAATGGTCTAATTCGACTCAGGGGATCTCAAAACGGATATTTCCGCTAAAATTTTTGATTCGAACATTTTCACGAAAACAATACTTTCCCTTTGTATTACATACGGGGGAAAGTAAAAAGACATCGGTACACCAGTGGATTCACTAAACATCATATGCCTTCACGGACTTTAATCAAAAATTCTTCAATTGAGTAGAATGCCTTTTCTAAGAGTATTTGTTTGATTTTATTTTTGAATAACTTTGTCGGTAGAGATTTTATATTAGGTGATAGTGCGTTTATTAGATAAATCGTGTAGAAACAGGGATCTGTTTTAGCTTTAGATAAACGAAATGAATTTAGGCAGATATTATCCCGCTTACGAGCTAACATTAACATTAATTAATTTACAGCTAAGGAAAATGAGAATTTAGTGTAAAATGTTAATAATTTCACTTCGATTTTGTTTGATAATTTGTAAAAAAAAAAGAAAATTTCCTTTGAAATCTTGGTAACTTATGCAGACTTGATCAAAATTTAGGACACAATGAACAGAAATTAATTTTGATAAATTTTACGAACATTGTTGTGAAATTCTTAGACGTTGTTTCAACGTGGAAAAAAACAACATCAATATACTGAAAGTAGCTCAAAGTTTATTGAAATAAATGCATTTTTTTCAAGTGCGGAATAATTTATGTTTTCCATTTAAAAATAAAATTGCACAACATCAACGTCACATTTTGATAAAACTCACGGAAATTGTTAAGAAATTCTTCGATTTTGTTTCAACAAAACAAAATCATTGCTCTGACAGAGAAATTTCAGTCGCTCAAAGTTAATTAAAATAAATATATTTTTCAAGTGCTGATAATTGAAGCGCGCCAAATGCGAAACGTCGTAAGTGCCAATTTTTAAGTAATGCGTTTTATATACGGAATATGTTCTACATGTCATGCTTTACTGGTACAATCAATGCCGGGGCGATAGTGATACTACAAGTGGCAGAAATAGGGATTCAATTATTAAAACGACATAAATGCCATAGTACTTTAATTCACATTTTATGTTTCTCCTGTAAAATATGTCATTTGGTACTTACGACATTTTGCATATGGCAGGCTTCAATTTATGTTCTCTAATTTAAAAAAATCGCATAACTCACTTTTTAATAAAATTACAGTTATAGGCTTTGTTTCAACTTTAGAAAAACATAATCGATGCCCTGACAAAGGAATTACAGTTGCTCTTAGATAATTTAAACAAAAGTACTCTTCAAACAAAATAAATTCAAATTCAAAACTATTTGAATTCGAGAAAATAAGCTTACGCTTCTTATAGTTTGCACACTTTAAACATAATATATAAAATTACGAAAAAACTATTCGTGAAAATGCAAACAATGTCTTAATTAATAAGACAACTTAAGACGATAAATATCCATTGAAACAACTACTTCCCGTGCAAATACACCTCCGGATATTGAATTATACAATGAAATATTTAAAATCTAATTTAATTTGATTTGTTCTCTTCAAACCAACTAACAATACAAATTTAAAATGAAAGGAGAGATAGCAACAAATTAGAAGTGAAAGGACTTGGATTAAAACTAATGTCTTAGGCCATCTATAGACGCGTTTCGAGATTTATCTCTCTTCAGTAAAAGTACTCTGTTAGGTGCTGATATGTTTTCCATTTAAAGCAAAATAAAATAAATGTCATATTTTGATAAAATTCACAAAAATCGTTAAGAAATTATTAGAGTTTGTCTTAGCATAATAAAAAACAAAATCGATGCACAGAAAAGGAATCACAGAAGCTCAAAAAAAATGTGATTATATTTAATAATTAACAAATATAATCACATTTTTTTTGTTACGTAATTTTAACTTTGATTTGATATTTTGAAATAACCAGCAAAGATATTTACATTTCAAATGCTGCTAATCAAAGTTAAGTCAATTATGTGTAAATTCTATAAGCTATACGTTGATTTAATAATCTGTTGATTTTTTTTATTAATATACAAAAAATGTTCTTCTAAAAATCGATGATTTTATTGCATTATTTCAATTTTGGCCTAACACTTTATTAAAACGTGTTGACATTTTTTAATTTTCTTTAAAGCAGATGTTAGTTCAATTAAAAGTAAGTACATTCTGTGAATTTTGTGTTAATTGTGTGAAACTTTGATTTTTTCTAATTTTCAAAACAATATAAAACTCTTTTATTAATCACTTTTACATTTACAGAATTTCAACTTTAATTTAATAATTTAGAAAATTCAGATGAGATATTAAAATTTAGATTCTAGTCAAATGATGTGTATTTATGCCTGTGCAACGATGTGTTTTGGAAATTTACAAAGTGAAATTTACATTTTTTATAATTCGTCAAACAAACCAGCGTAAACTCGACATTCTCTTTATCTCAACAAAATTCTACTTTGACGCAATTTTTCGGAAATACCAATTGACACTGTTGCATTGTCTCTTCATAATAGAGAAGCTCGTTCATCTCCAAGCAAACACCATCTTTGCGGAACTTACGAAAAGTCGCTATAATTTTTTATAAATTCGTCAAACAAATTTCAGCTTAAACTCAACATGTTTTTAGTCTCATCAAAATTCCACTTTGATGCGATATTTCAGAAAAATCAATTGACATATTTGAATTTTCTTTTCGGAATGTTAAAGCGCGTTAATTTCCAAGCAAATGCTCTAATTTTAAACTTACGAAGTGACCCGTACATTTTTTTATAAACAAATTTCTACGCATACTCCACATTTTCTTTGTTCTATTTTGACGTGATATTTCGGCAGAACCAAATGACTTACGTATTTTCAACTTTGATTTGATATTATAGAAAATCCAGGTGAGATATTCAAATTTCAATTACAGTCAAACAAATTGTATTCATGCCTGTGCAACGATGTGTTCTGGAAATGTACAAAGTGACGCGTTAATTTTTTTATAATTCGTCAAACAAATGTCAGCGTAAACTCGACATTCTCTTTCTCTCAACAAAATTCTACATTGACGCGATATTTCGGAAAAACTAATTGAAATATTTGCATTGTTTCTTTAAAATGTTGAAGCTCGTTTATTTCCAAGCAATCGCTATTATTTTGAAATTTATGAAGTGTCGGGTTATTTTTTTTAAATTCCTCAAACAAATTTTAGTGTAAACTCGATCTTTCTTTGTCTCAAAAATATTCCACTTTGAAGCGATATTAAAAAAAACCAATTGACATACTTGTGTTCGTGAGTTATGTGAAGATTGTTATAATTGTAATAAAAAGCGGCTAAATTGCTTTCTTCGCTGTTTTTTTTAAGTACTATATGTACATTTCGGACACTAAGTGTCCAATGGACACTTAGTGTCCGAAATGTACATATAGTACTTAAATAAAAACAGTAAAAAGGGGAATTTAACCGCTTCTTATTAGTATTATGACATACTTAAATTCTCTCTCTAATATGTTAAAGCTCATTAATTTTAAAGCAAACGCTGATTTTTAAAATGTACAAAGTGACACGTTCATTTTTCTATAAACACATGTTTGCGTATAATCGACATTTTGTTTGTCACGCGACATTTCGGAAAAAAACAAATAATATATTTGCATTTTCTCTTCAGAATGATAAAGCTCGTTTATTTCCAAGAAAACACTATGATTTTGAAAGTTCATGTTTTACTTTAAAAAAACTCCAGTTTATAACTCGATATTTTCTGTGATCAACAAAATTATTTTTTTCTTTTCACATTTCAAACAAAGTTTCACAAAAATGACAGCGTTATGTTTTTTTAAATTTTTTTAGTTTAGACGTATTCTAGTTTATTTATTGTCATACTATAAAATTGTATACCGGGTGTTGACTTGGCGGACGCAACATAGGAAATTCCATGTAAATTTTGAAATGTTCAAATTTTGGCTCCCTTATTTATTTTAGAAACAAATATGTTTACCTTTTTTTGTAGAGGCAAACATTCTAAATTCATTCGTGTTAAAGTTTATCACTTTACGTTTCTCTAAGTTAAAATAATTAGGAAAAAGTAATGTGATTTTATAAAAATAATGACATGCCATGGAATTGAAACAACAATTGCCAATGTCAAAATGGCAAAAGATATCGCAGTCACTTGATTAAAGTTAATGTTTTCGAAATGATTTACACTATACAAGAAAAAATCCTTCTAATATATATTAATTCCCTGGTATGTCATTGTTTTTATAAAATCACATTACGTTTTCTAAACTATTTTAGCTGTAATCTTTCTGACATTCGTTGATTTTTAAAAGAGTTCAATTTTAAGCTTTAAAATAGTGTTTCCACTCCCAGACTAAGTATGAAGTAAAATTTCGAGTTTAGAAAAGCCCCGTGAAAATTTGTCGAGGGTCGTGCAGCGACCCGAGACAAATTTTTGGGGCTTTTCTAAACTCGAAATTTTACTTCATGGGCCACGCGTATAAAACACAGATTTTAAGTGAAGTTAAAATATACATAAATTTGACAATACTATAGTGTTTTATACGCGTGGCGCATGAAGTAAAATTTCGAGTTTAGAAAAGCCCAGAAATTTTGTCTCGGGTCGCTGTGCGACCCTCGGCAAATTTTCACGGGGCTTTTCTATACTCGAAATTTTACTTCCTGCTTAGTCTGGGAGTGGAAAACACTTGTTAAAAGCTTTAAATTGAACTTAAAAAAAAAAACAGGCAATATCCGCAATTGTTGTATCAATTCCATGGTATGTCATTATTTTTATAAAATCACATTACTTTTTGTTAACTTTTTTCACTTAGAGAAACGTAAAATGTTAAGTGTGAACATTAATAAATTTAGAATGTTTCCCTCTACAAAAAAGTGAAATACATTTTGTCTTTAAAATAAATAGGGAAGCCAATATTTGAACACACATTTTACATGCGAATTCCTATGTTGCTAAGTCAACACCCGGTATTATTAATGTCAGGCATTCATTGCCTGAACAAGAAAACGTCATAAGCAAAGCTATACTGAAGAGAGATAAATCTCGAAACGCGTCTATAGATGGCCTAAGACATTAGTTTTAATCTAAGTCCTTTCACTTCTAATTTATCGCTATCTTTCCTTTCATTTTAAATTGTATTGTTAGTTGGTTTGAAGAGAATTTGACCTAAACGTTACATATACTTTAATAGAGCGTTGTAACAAATCAAATTAAATAAGATTTTAAATATTTCATTGTATAATTCAATATCCGGAGGTGTATTTGCACGGGAAGTAGTTGTTTCAATGGATATTTATCGTCTTAAATTGTCTTATTAATTAAGACACTGTTTGCATTTTCACGAATAGTTTTTTCGTAATTTTATATATTATATTCATTGCTTGTTTTGAAAGCGTTTAATTTGAAGTTTCGAACGATCGTTTCCACTCCCAGATTAATCATGAAGTAAAATTTCGAGTTTATAAAAGTATGTAAGTTCAGTTTGAATCAAATGTTCACTTTTTCTAAACTCGAAATTTTACTTCACGCGTGTAAAATAGTGAAATATGTGAAGTTAGAAATACACTTAAAAATACTTTTTTAAAATGTGTAATAATCATAATCTTTAAATAACAAAATATTTACATTTTTCATCACACATGCTTAAGTCAGATCAAATAATACAATGTATTAAATTAACTTATTTAGTAATTTAATAATATGCAAAAAAATAATAATGTTGCGTTATTGCATCAATGAGTTAATTATTTTTTTAGGTTGTTATGAATGCAACAACTTTAATAATTGCATAAGCAATAAATGTAAAGTTGTGAGAGAAATATACTAGTACAGCAAAATATTTGGCTTTGTCAACTGGATTCACTTTGAATTTTGAAATTGTCAATCAAATTGACAAATCTGCGCAAATGTTAAACGAAATTTAATTAACATTCACATGTCTTAACTGACTAAAATGCAAAACGCGATAATAACGACACGTTTAAAGACGCTATTAGCATTAGAGACATTGCTAATAAAGTGCATGTGAACAAAACACTGTCTTGTTGGCCAAGACCTATATAGGGTGGTGAATTTTGAAAGTGCCACATATGGAAAACTTTTTTATTTGAAGAGATATTAAAATACCGTTTTCGCAAGTCAGTCACTTTCTCGTGTTTTAATCAATGGCGAAAAGAAAATTGATCTATCTCTAACCGTTTTCGCTCTATAACCAAAAGTTGATAAAATTACATATTTCTGGTTACTGTAACTCATTTGTTTTAAAGGCTATAGCCAAACTGTATAAACTTTGTTATGGCAACTTTTCACGCCCATTAAAATGACGTTCCTGCTTTATTTCAAGGAAGTTTCGTTTTTGTTTTCTTATACCAAAATCACATTTTTCTTACGGGCGCATGGAGATATGCATATCATTGTAGGAATTCTAATGTTATTAATTTATTATTGATGAAACTAATCTCCAGTATGTTTCAGCTTCTGTTAGTTTAATTTAAAATTTCAATTTAAATTTGGTTTAATACAATTTTAGATTGCTGCCGCTGACGATTTCACCCTTTATCAAGGTCTGATTTTTTGTTTAATATATGTTACATGCTTTAAAGAAGGACACAGTTTTATACTGGGGTAGTAATTTTACTGTACATACTAAAAATAATTCATGAGAATTAATTTCAACAAGATAGTAGTTCAAAATATATTTGAGCGAAACTTTTTAACAAATTCAAGTGTCTAAGTTGAAAAAAATTGGTTAATATGTTCTATATAACTGAATATTGTAGGTAAGGTGTCGATTAGGGACCTTGTGCAGCGAATTTTAACTAACCAATTAATAAATGTTGGCTTTTGTCCGGCGCAGCCACCATAATTAGGCAATTACGTTGTTTTGAATTTGTCATAAAATTAAATGCATGGATATTTATAATCCTTAGAACGTTTTTCTGCAGATATTGCACCGATTTTTGTTTTGTAAAAAAAAGCAGAAAAATATAAAGTTTATTCCAACTTTAATTTTGAGTTTTTTTGATAAGAAATTGTTATAAAAGTAGGAGACTATGTAGAGTAATAATTAAATGTTTCGGTGTGTTAAATGAAACAGATAATTATTTTTCTTCACTGGTTTATTTTAACTCATTAAGCGCCATTGATGCATACACGCAACATTATCATATTTTTGTTAATTAAATTACTAAATAGGTTTATTTAATACGTTATATTATTTGACCTGACTTGAAAATGTATGAAGAAAAAGATAAATATTTTGTTATTTAAATATTCCGCTTATTACTCATTAAACAAAACAAATTTCAGTGTATTTCTAACTTTACAATATTTCAGTGTTTTATACGCGTGGCGCATGAAGTAAAATTTCAAGTTTAGAAAAGCCCCGTGAAAATTTGTCTCGGGTCGCTGCGCGACCCTCGACAAATTTTCTACGCGAGGCTTTTCTGAACTCGAAATTTTACTTCATGCTTAGTCTGGGAGTGGAAACACTCGTTCTAAACTTCATATTGCACGGTTTTATATAAAATCGACGAATGCCTGAAAGTTTACAGCGTATACATTATGTATATTTAAAAGAAAAATTCACAGTTTGTTAAACAATTAGTCATTCATAGAAATCATAAAAAAAGTGCAGAATTGGACTTAAATTCAACTTTTACAGTTAACTCTAGAACTGCACGGCCGTTAATGGGTTAATCACTAGATGGAAATGTACCAAGTGAAAATTTTTAATAGTTGTCCTAAACAAAATTTGCAAAGCGAAGAGGCGGCATATAGTAATAATGTTTAGGAATTTAAATATCATTTTGAATAAGTTTCTCATCTTTCACGTGGTGACAGATATTTAACTTTGATATTAAAAGGAAAGACTTGGTTAAATTTCAACTAATTTTCACTTTACGTATTTGATAAAGAGGCAAAGTCGAAATGTTGATCATGACACAATGATAAAACTATTAGGAATAAAAAAAAAATAGTGAAATTTAACGAAGTGCTTCCTTTTAAAATCAACTAAATGTTTCCTATAAAATTAATTTTGTTATAGAAATATTTGATCATCCCTTGATCTATAGAAATTAAAATTATTTAAATGGATGCTTTTTATATAATTAATATTGACGCACAGGAAATTTAATGCAACGTAATGATATTAAATTAATTTCAAATCACATTATCCTTTTCCCAGTGCTTTAGTGTCGCCATTATAACGTGAAATTAATTGACGGTCCGATGAAATGCCTTAAATTATTCGGGATAATGGCTCTAACAAAATACCGGCGGTTGACCCTTTTTGGCACCATCAAAAGGGACACAAGTAATTCCGTAAACTAATAAGCCCAATTACCCGCATTTCAAATAAACATACTTTGTCTAAAATGTACATAGCATGAATTTACCTAATAAAACAGAACATATAAATTTGTATTCATATCATGTATTATTTCTTACAGGTACACTAAGAGGATGTAAATAGATAGAATATAAAAATATTTGATTACGCTTTCAAATGAATATTCTAATACTTAAATTTGATAGACCTATTTTAAACTCAAAATTTTACTTCATGCTTAATCAAGGAGTGGAAATGCTTGTTAGAAGTTTAGTAATATGAGTAATATAATACTATACTATATATAATATATATAATAGTATAATATAATAGTAATATTTTAAATATTCCCATAACATTTTATTTTATTATAATTTATTTTTAAAAAATTATTATAAATGAAAATCACAAAAACTTCCGCCGTTTGTGTGGGAATTTATTTGTGCGAGCTTTCTTTTGTTCAATGTATCAGCGAATTTCCAGTTTCAACAACAATTATTCATTATAATTTCTATTGTATATTTTTGTGTTTGTATTTACGTGTAGGTGGTATGCATATGAGGTTTCAGTATAAATATGTTTTGTGAACTAAGCCTGAAATATAATAACAATAACATTAAACCTTTCGCGAGGCCCCCATAAATTCCCCCCTCGGTGAGCTTTGGACGGCTTTTTTATATTCCCCGGAAAAGGGCTTAATTCCGTGTCACGAGAGGAGATGTATTCATTGTTTCACTTCGTCTATATGCATGTGTGTGTGTGTGTGTGTGTGTGTGCATGTAAGTGTGTGTGTGTGGAAACCTAAATTTTGCACATCTCACCGGAATTTAACGTGCCGCACACAATCCCGGACACTTACGTAATCTGATTTTACAATTTACCAGTTTCGTGCCTTTTGAGTGATGTGTTTTACAAAAAAAATGAATGCACATACGAGTACGAAATACAGAGGGGTGCATTTAATTAAGATATCTTGGTACGGGAGTGTTCAAATTATTGGTCACAAAATTTGATAAAGGGTAGTATTAATAAATTAATTAAAATAAGCATTTTTTTTAAATACAGTAAAGCTCCGCTAATTCGAACTCAAATAATCCGGATTTTCCAGTAACCCGGACGAAATTGAAGTATTAGTTATTTACATTTTGCTACAAAATCCGGTTTGCATTGATCTGGATTAGCGAAATTTTATTGTATAAATACAACAAAGAATTTAAAGTTTCAATAAAGAAACGTTGAATGTATTATACAACAAGTGTTTGCTGTTACATACAGTAACCTACTGAAAATGTAACAATTTGGGTCAAATTATTCAGGCTATCGTTTATCGATTTATCTCTTATCAGTATAGCTTTGCCATTCCCTCTAAACAATTTGCCACCTCTGACCCCTCTCGAAATGCGTTTATAGATGGCCTGAATAATTTGACCTAAACTGTTACATTTGCAATAGGTTACTGTATGTAACAGTAAACACTTGTTGTATAATTCAATGTTCGTCGAGGTATTAGCCCGAGAAGTAGTTGTTTCAATAAGTGTTTGATATAGTCTTTGTAAGACTAACTTGTTGTAGATTGCGAAAAGAATCGCACTTTTAATGTTTGAAGTATTCTGCAACCAAGAATTATCAATTTCATTTATACTTAAAAAAATTGTGGTTGCAACAGTTTTAAACCACGTGAAAGATGAGAAACTTATTCAAGATAGTTGTTTCAGCAAGTATTTAGAAAAGTCCCAATCAACAAGATTATCTTTTTTTCTAGAAAGACTATACAGGGTGTCCCAGACCACCCGTATCATCCTTTTTTTGAGAAAACGGCTAGTTCTAGAGAGGTAAGACAAAACATTTGTAACAAAAGCCGTATTAAAGAATTGAATGGTGATATTGTTTTTTTCGCAAAAAGGTTGGCATACTTGAGAGTTTGATTAAAAATGTCAATAACTGAAGATTTTTAAATATCATGGTAGGTCAAATGTGGTATCATTGAAAAGGTTTTAAAAAAATTAGCAACTTTTGTAAGAAACATAATTTTTTTACTTGCACCGATTTTGAGTAATATCTGATCAAAATTATTAAATTAAAATTTATCATGGCTAACTTATTTTAAAAGATTAACCTTCAAATGTCAGTTAGACCTCTCAAATACATTCTGAGCAAGGCCGCGGAGTCGCTAAAGATATATTTGACTCCAACTCCGTCTTCGACTCTTCTATTTTTCGATAATCCTACGCCAACTCCGACTGCTGCTTCAAATCATGTAAACATTTTAAAACCTTACTTAATAATGCATTTTTTTTGCAATATAAATTAATGTTTAATGGTTACTACCTCTGCATAATTGCAATCTAAGTTTTTTTGAAATAAATAAATTAAATTTTGGTTTTTTCTCATATGCAAATTACATAAATTTCCATTGTAATTAAAAACTCCATTTGGGATCAAATTTAAAAAAAAAGAAAATATGTTAAGCACATTTATATTTAAATAATTATATTGAAAATCGGAGTCGAAATTATACGAAATTTCCAACTCCACGGCTCCGATTTTCTCATCACAAAAATACTTAAATTCCGACCCCACAGTTTTGACTCTAACTTCGATTCAGAGTTCACAGCACTGGTTTAAACTGTTTTCCATTTACTTCTAAACACTGTTGAACTGTTCTAGTCCCAATACTAGTCGCCCTAATCTACTTTTAAAAAAAGGTAGCTATGAGATATTGATATTTGATAACTTCAATTCAAAATTACTCGAAACAAACGCAAGTTACAAAAATATTCATAGACCTTTTGAATGATACCACTTGTGACCTATCATGCCTTTTGAAATTCTTGAGTTTTTGACATTTTTAAGCGAAATCTCAGGGATGCCAGACTTTTTGAGAAAAAACATTACCGCCATTCGATTCGCCAATATGGCTTTAGTAATAATTTTTTTATCCCAACTCTCTAAGACAAGTCGTTTTCTCAAAAAATTCCTTATACGGGTGGTCTGAGACACCCTGTATATACCGTTAGTTTGTTTTATAGTGCTCGCCATTGTGATTTCGTAAACCATTAAAAATACGAAGATAGTTAAATTAGAAAAAAGTTTTTAGTTTCGTTACAAAATAAAATGACGTTACAAAATTTCAAAAAGTCAAAATCTTCAAAATATTAATTTTGAAATAAGTTTGTTGTTTAGAAAGTTATCACGCTGAAATTTGAAATATACCCGAAATAATATCAGAGAGACTTTAATAAATTAATGAATAAAATATTTTTGATTTTCAACTTTTTTGTATTTACTTTTAATACAATTGTTTCGCTACGCTGTAGCTTCTTCAGGTGAAGAATGTTAATTAACATTCTTCACCTGAAGAAGCTACAGCGTAGCAAAATAATTGTAGTGAAAGTAAATACAAAAAAGTTGAAAATCAAAAATATTTTATTTATTAATTTATTAAAGTAATCATAAATTTTTAAAAAATAAGTGCCTCAGTAATCAACGACATCAGAGAGAGGCAAAAAATTGACAAATTGAGGCTGTCACACTTTTAAGATACAATATCAAAGGTCAACTTGCCATATTGCAGTCATATTTGCTATTTTCACCAATAAAAAGAGCAGGAAATTTAAGCTGAAAATCATGTGTAATATGTCAATGACAGAGAACAGTCATATCTTTAAAAAATTTAAATTTAAACAATTTTTAAATTAAATTGTAGTGTTTTTAAAAAGTTCAAACCACTGATTATCTTAATCGACTTGTGTGGAAACGGGCAATTGAGTTGAAATTTTGTACTGTGTATTTTAAATATAAAATATTTAAGTGTTTTTATACGCGTGGCGCATATAGTAAAATTTCAAGTCTAGAAAAGCCTGAAAATTTGGTTTGGTGGCGTAGCGCTACGGGTTATGCGATCAAACCAAATTTTCAGGCTCTTCTAAACTCCAAATTTTACTTCATGCTTAGCCTGGGAGTGGAAACACTCGTTAAACGCTTAAAATTTAACGCTTTTACAAAAACGACGAATTTCTAAAATTTACATCATCGGGATATGCATATAAATCGGGAGATGCAATAAATACGCCATGTAGCTTGTACAAAGCAGAGCTGGGACGAATCCTCGTAAAAAGAATTAGAATCACGAATCCAAATCACCTAATATGATTCGAATCACGAATACTCGAAAAAAGGATTCGTAAGAGATAAATATGATTCGAATCCTGTTTTTTCGAATCACGAATACAAATCTTTCAAGAATAAATTTGACTTTATTATTTTTTTGGAACCATTAACATTTTAATATTGCTAGCAGTTGTTTTAAGAAAAATATTCAAAACCTAATTATATATTACTAACACTGATCATTGTTGATAACAGACTAATTATCTGATTCCGTGTTACTCTGATTGAAGATGCTATTATGTGTTTTTGAACTTCACTTCAAATCAGTGTTTTGTACGCGTGGCGCATGAAGTAAAATTTCGAGTTTAGAAAAGCCCCGTGAAAATTTGTCTCGGGTCGCTGCGCGACCCTCGACAAATTTTCTACGCGAGGCTTTTCTAAACTCGAAATTTTACTTCATGCTTAGTCTGGGAGTGGAAGACACTCATTACTTTAATATATTTCACAAGTGTTAAAATGTGTATCGTAACTGTCAGAATGAAAAAAAAATTGATATGTCCATCATAGTACTTTCCCCCATGTTAAATACTTAAGCTTTTTCAACAAATGTTTCTTATTCCTGTTAAACTTTGTTCATGCTTAACCTGGGAGTGGAATCACTCGTTCAAAACTTTAAATTGAACTCTTTTATAAAATCAACGAATGCCTCAAAATGACGTAAAAAAAGTTCATTAAATATCATTAAACCCAGGAAAGTCAGTGAAAAGTCATTGAATTTCATTCAAATTGACTAAAACACTGAGAAAAACGTTTTAATAAATCGCGAAAAGTAACAAAATACACAGATATTATGAAAAATTTATTGACATTTATTAGCAATCATGAAACAATAAAACAAATATTTATATTAGCAGAGTAATAAGAAATCATGAAAATATAAAAATACCGTCAACAATTATAAAAATTTGAAAAATTATTAAAGTCAATAAACTTGAATATTAGTTGTGTAATGATTAATTTTGAAGATTTTTACTACTAGTATATTTTATCAATTAGTTTTGTTAACGTTGACAACATTTATTGTTGTCATTATTTATTTTTAATGTTGACAACTATCATTGTAATTCCAATTATAAATTACACAAATTTTGACAATAACAAATTCTATAAATATAATTTATTATGGGAATACAAATACAAACTTTCAACGTTTTGATTAATAAAATAAACTGGAAATTACAAAAGTCTTCTAAATGAAACATTGTACAAATAATATTTATTAAAAAAAAGGTTAAAACTGAAAAAATCATTTAAATCAACCTAATCAGCAAAAAATTGTCAATATTGAGAAATTCAAGAACAATACGACGTCAAAAATATTAATTAATAATAATCAACTAACAAAATTAAAAAAAAAACTTGTTAAAAAACAAATAGGATCAAAATTGACAAAATCTTTATTTTTAGTAATTTTGTTCTCTTTATTTGTATTATTTTATTATTCTAAGAAGTTATCTTTTTGTAATATATATATGAACATCTTTATTCAGACAATTAAAATAAAATTATATAATACATATATATTTATTTAACTATTTACACTATGGGGTTTGTCTGCCCAGGCTATCGACCAGAGGTCTTTCTGCCCTGTCTAGAATTTATATTATTTGAAACAATGTGATAGAATGTTAGGCTTGTGAACTATCGTGATAAACGGTACAAATGAATTAATGTATAGTGAGAGAAGGATGTTTGTATTTGGGATGGATATTTAGGTTTCTAGGAATACAGAATTTGTATAGGAGTTCTAGGTTATAGGTATTGGCAGCGAATTTTTCGCTGAGGGTTAATATGCGTTGGGAGATTGGTGTTACTTGAGTAGTTTCGTAGAGGATGATGTTTGATGGATTATGGAGAAGATTCGTTGAGTGTCTGAGTTTTGTGAGGATTCGTAGGGCTGATCTTTCGGCGACTTGGATATAGTGTGAAATTGAAGGACGGATGTGAAGGAATAAAATTGCACCCTAATCTAACAAGGGCCGGCATATCGAATTGTATATTTTAACTGCTGTTTTTGTGGAAATTCCTTCTTGTTTATACGTGAAAGATCGGAAATGCCTAGCCCTTGTTTTCATTTTGGCTTTAATGGATTTGGTATGTGAGAGGAAGGAAAGTTTTGAATCAAATTCGATGCCTAGGTATTTACAGAAATAGGATGGAAGAATACTGGTATTGTTGATTATTATTGTAGGAGATCGTGGAGTGATTTTATGGTAAGGGAAGAATAATTTGGTTTTGGAAGGATATAATTGTGTTCGCTATTTATTGCACCATTTTTGTATGAAATTCAGAGAGTTTTGAAGGAGATTTTGGGATTGTTGAAGCGTTGAAGCGTGGGAGATAAGGGCCGCATCGTCAGCAAAGAGGAGGGCGTATTTCGTTGGATTGAAGTAGGAAGGGTTGGAATTGAATATGAAATAGCAATATATATTGTAAAGGAGTGGGGGTAGCGGAGAGCCTTGCGGGACACCTTGTATAAGGGGAATGAGCGAGATATCGTTTGGCGGATTTTCACATTACAGGATCTATTTGTTAGGAAATGGTAAATAAGGATTATTAGATGTTTTGGGATGTTAGGGATGTAGCATTTGAATAGGAGTCCAATATGCCAAACCGTGTCAAAAGCTTTAGTATTATCGAGAAAAGCGATACTTGTTTTTTGACCTTCTAGATGCATGGTTTGTATATTGAAGGTTAAAATGGAAAGAGGTAGTATGGTTGATTTTTTAGGGAGGAATCCGAATTGGTATTGGGGGATGGAATTTATGGTTAGCTGTAGGAGTTTTTGTTTAATAAGGGATTTAAACTGTTTACCTAATACTGGGAGGAGTGTTTAGGCCGATAACTAGAAATATGGGAAGGGTGGTTTTTAGGTTTAGGAATACATGTAATTAACCCTTGCTTGCACTCGGAGGGGACGTATTGATGGGAGTAACAGTAGTTATACATTTTTAGGACTACTATATGGGTATCGTAGGGTAGTTTTTTTTTAAATTGATCTGGGAATTTTACCATAGCCTGGAGAAGATTTTTTACCAAAGTGTAAAACAGAGAAATAGTCTGCTTTTTGTAATATTATTCTGTAATTGGGTTGTCTTATTGGGTAATAAATATTATTATTAAAATAAAAACACTGAAAATTATTTAATATAATAGCTGAAAATATTTCTTTTATTACTAAAAAAATTGTATCATTTTTATTTGATAACTTTTGTAAATCGATAAAACTTATAGAAGTGATTCTAAACAAATCATCAAATTGATAAAAAATAGTCAAACAAATCAAAATCAATAATACATACATCAATATTCCAAAAAATGACAAAAAACATATACTTTCAATAGAATTGTCAATATAAACAAATATTGTTAGTTATGTTTTAATGTGTGTTTTATATTTTTAGTTGTACTATATTATGTATTTTTAAATGTACTCCGTTGACTGAATAAATAAATCAATGAATTGGCAAAATCTTTAGAACCAACGAAAAAGTGTAATTATATTTTTTCCGATATCTGCATTTTTTTTTTGTGAAAAAATTAATAAAATTCAATCGCACCCAGAAAACATCAAAATTTAAAACTAATTTCTCAAAATTTAGAAGTTACTAATTTAAAAACATATTTGTATTTCATATAAAATCTATAAAAGCAACAGACGATTATAAAAATTGAAACAATAATATTCAAAATTGATAAAATTAACACCAAGCAAATATTTACCAAATAAAAATATGGAAGTAATTATTTATAATTTTATACAGAATTAAAAAAACACATAAATAATGACAAAAGTTCACGAAAAAAAAACTTAATTAACAAATTCAATAATAAACAATACAAAAAGTAATAAAATAGATGGCATCAAAAAATTGATTGATCACATAATATTATTAGATTTTTCAAAATCAGCAGGCATCATAACAATTACAAAACACGTAAACATTTATAAAAATAACTTGAATATTGACAAAAACAATGAAAACAATTTAACAAAATGGGGGTTTTCCACAGAAGAAAGTTATATTAAAAGGTCAGGGAAAAAAATCTTGGTCGGAAAAATTTAACATTTTAAATTGTGGCTACCATGTCAGTTTTATTCAAATAACAATAATTTTGAAAACTAGATTATTATCTTTAAAAATATTTTCAGTCATTTAATGTCATTATCAAAGCATTCAGTTTGAAATTTCGAACGAAAGTTTCCAGACTAAGCATGAAGTAAAATTTCGAGTTTAGAAAAGCCCCGCGTAGAAAATTTGTCGAGGGTCGCACCAGCGACCCTCGACAAATTTTCACGGGGCTCTTCTAAATTCCAAATTTTACTTCATGCGCCACGCGTATAAAAGATTGATATAAACGGATGTTAAAAGCACTGAAAACAACTCAACGCAACCCAACTTCGAATTATTTTTAAAATTGGATTTTTTCTTTCATAACCACGCTGTGAACCTTCAGATATTCGTTGTTTTTTTGTAAAAAAACTTCAATTCCCTGTAGTCCTGCGGTCTCCGAAGATTACAATTGTAGCTTTTGTAAAACGGTCCTTTGAGTAATAAACTTAGTAATCTAGAGTGATCCTTCAATTTGAAACTTCTAAGAATGACTGTTGTCCACTCCCAGACTAAGCATGAAGTAAAATTTCGAGTTTAGAAAAGCCCCGCTTAGAAAATTTGTCTCGGGTCGCGCAGCGACCCGAGACAAATTTTCACGGGGCTTTTCTAAACTCGAAATTTTACTTAATGCGCCACGCGTACAAAACACTAATTTAACGAGAAATTGAAAAACCCACGAAACAAACTATTTATGTTAATCCTCACAATTAATTGGAATTATTTTAAACGATCCGAATCCATTAATAAAGATTCGAATCACCCGCATTTGGATTCGAATACGAATCCTCTTAAAAATACAAAACAATTTAATTAAAACGCGAATCAGAATACACCCGAACAAGAATACACACAAATATAAAACAAGAAGAAAGTCAGACCTCCGAACAGAAAAATATAGAACAAAAAAATACACCCAACACCTTAAAACAGATATAATCAAAATATACAATAACATACCACAATACATAAAATCATTAAAATATATACCCTACAAATTGAAATTAGAGAATAAACTACTAAACAACGAATTACAATAAAACAGAATGAAAACATGCAAACATCCTTCAATACCGCTAGCCCGAGATCTGGTCCTACAACCGAGAATCACGAGACGAGGACAGAAGGAAGGAACTCCAACAGCGACAACTACAGACGATACATCAAACAAATAAATATCATACAAATAATATACATACATATACATGTAATTGAAACACTGAAATAAATAATTTTCTAAAAAAAAAAAAAATGTAACGAATCCAGATCATGAATCCAGTTTAACTAAAGTATTCGAATGCCTCTATTGAATCCCCTAAAAGGATTCGAATCCAGGAATCGAATCTTGAATGATTCGAATCCTGTCCAGCATATTTGATGGTTTCTTTTTTCTTCAAGCAAGGTACCCTAAATATGAATGACAGACAAAAACTAATATATACTTCCAGAGCTCTTTTTTAGAGCATATTTCTTGTGCATAATCAAAATGTGTCTATCATCAATTGTTTTCGAGTTATACGTGAAAACTCAAAATTCGGCAATTTTCAAAAATTGAAATAACTTTTTTATTTAGAAAGATATTGCCATACGGTAAAAACGTTCTTATGACACATATTAGATTTTGTCTTAAGTTTAACCTTTATGAGGTATAACATAAAGTTGTGTTATTTTAAATACAAATCATAGTTTGCCTTCGACTTTAGTCGATTGCATTTTTTGTAAGCTTTCCAACAATATCGTCAGCGTATTCTATCTAAAAAAGTGCATAGGAAAGTTTTTAGAGCATGTAAATATCTTTTTAAATAAAGAAGTTATTTAATTCATAAAAATGGTACTTTACTTGAAAATACCACCGAAAATGATGACAGGGTGCATCATTTTCGATGGTATTTTCAAGTAAAGTACCATTTTTATGAATAAAATAACTTCTTTATTTAAAAAGATATTGACATGCTGTAAAAACTTTCGAATGCAATTTTTTTAAATAGAATACACTGATGACATATAGTCTGCCCAGGTTTAATAAGTGGTACACAGCATATTAATATGAGCGGACATGTTGCGCACGAGTCGCGCAGCGGCGAGTGCAGTATTCCGCGAGTATGTTATTGCCATACCACTCGAGAAACGTACGATACTTTACCTACGCCCTAACAAAATAAACAATGAGCATGAAAGAACAACTTATTTATTGTAGTCATTTTTAATAGTACCATGACAATGATGAAAACTAAATTACTACTTGATTATTATACAAAGAATAAAGCTGTACATTTTCCGACATTCGTTGTTTTTTAAAAGAGTTCAATTTTAAGCTTTAAACGAGTGTTTTCCACTCTCAGACTAAGCATGAAGTAAAATTTCGAGTTTAGAAAAGCCCCTTTAAAAATTTCTGGGCTTTTCTAAACTCGAAATTTTACTTCATGCGCCACGCGTATAAAACACTGATTTCAAGTGAGGTTCAAATATACATAGAGTTCACAATATTTTAGTGTTTTATACGCGTGGCGCATGAAGTAAAATTTCGAGTTTAGAAAAGCCCAGAAAATTTGTCTCGGGTCGCTGCGCGACTCTCGGCAAATTTTCACGGGGCATTTCTAAATTCTAAATTTTACTTCATGCTTAGTCTGGGAGTGGAAAACACTCGTTTTAAGCTTCAAATTGAGCTCTTGAAAAAACAACTAATAACTAAAGATTTAAAGAAAATAAGATGAATTTGGAATACGTATACTTTAAAGAAAAACTCCCTGTACATCAAAGAAAAATCACTTGGTTGTACGGTAAGCAACTTGTCAAAGCTATTACGTGCATGTGAACGTAATGTCAATCATACTTGTCAAGATAACAGTGTGGTATGATGCGGTTACTAGATAGGGCGTAGGTAAAAGAATATTATTTCTATTCAAACTACTTCTTTTTTGATAATGACAAGTTAAAGTTGTCAAAACTATAGATACAATAAAAACCTTAGTTATAAAAACAAAGTTTAAGTGTCTTATTTGTGTAAATATTGATGTATAACGAAGAATAAGCCTCAACAGTTAACAGTTTAAACAAAATGTTGTCGATATTCACTTTTTGCCATAAACGGAGTTCTATTTGGTATTAAAAAGGGAACATATGATTTAAATCTACTCCAATTTAAACGCCAGTATAAGCTTTATTTAAATAGATAATCGTGTTTTTATTTGCAATTATAATGGATCAGTAATATCGTGAAAATGTCAATGTGTTATTTAGGAAGGAAAAATGATTAAATTCATATAATTATATATATTACCTTTAATAGTGTCTAGGTTAAGATGGAAGAACAGTTGAGTATTTATTACCCGATACTGAATCTAACCTCGTGATTTGTGTACCATGATTTTATAGTTTTTTCTTTAGAGTACCTTTATGTTACTGAGTATACAAATAAAGTTATTATTATTATTATTATTATTTAATTTATCCGTCTAATCACGATAAAACAAACGAACGATAAAACAAACGAACGGTATAAGTTTGCTTTTATAAAACTTCATTTATATTTTGTTTTATTTTTGTATATGTAAAAATGTACCATATCATTTTAGGTGGCCATTGATTTTACAATATATATTTAAATTTAAATGTGGTTTATCATGTACATGTATAATAATTGAGATATTTGTTGTGTAATACACTATGGGGGGTTGACATATTTCCCAGCAAATTGCGGTTCATGTAAATGATAGCCAGTCAATCGCGAATATCATGTTTAATATGTAAATTAAAAAACTAAAACTGCAAATACCATAACATTTAAAATTTTCTAAGAACAGTTTTCAATTTTGAAAAGATTTCTGTTGCTGGTTATTTTTATATGGAATTATTACAGTAGAATTATTAAATTAAAAAGTGAAACAAATCAAATAGAATAGGTGCAAAATTATAAACAAATCTTTAAAACCTAAAAGTACCCTAACTATGAATGACAGTCATTTATATACAAGGTGGCCAAAATTCGATGTATTCATAGGGTATCTCAGTAACCCGAAAAGTTAAAAAAAAATTGATAAAAAGGTCATGACCTCTTTTTCTCAGATATTAATAATGGCGTTAACAGTTCATAGCTAACTTGATTAGTTCGGAAGACATCAGACGTTTTTTAATTGTTTACTATTTTAAAATATGACTTTATTTTAATAACTATAAGATATACAAAAAACAGTTCTATAATTATTTATGTAGTTTTTACCGTAAAATGCAGTGGCGTACTTATTTTTTTATTCGGACTTTTGATTTTCGAGTTATGATATAAAGTTGCATTTTTTTAATTGAAACATCCTGTATATTTGTATGTCATTGAACAGCACATCAAATTAGCATTACATTTGTGTTTCTAACTCTGAAGCTTTTAGATAAATATTTGATAATACATACTGTTATAATTACAGAGATGTTAGAATTATTTGTTAACAATGAACGGGTATGTGGACCTAGTAATTGATCGCAAAAGTCCTTAAAATTATAGAATTATTATTTAAAGTAAACTTAGTTTTCAATATAATCGTTTCTTCAAGATAAATTCAAATTCAAAACTATTTGAATTTGAGAAAGTAAGCTTACGATTCTTATAATTTGCACACTTTAAACGTAATATATAAATATATAAAATATTTCATTGTATAATTCAATATCCGGAGGTGTATTTGCACAGGAAGTAGTTGTTTCAATGGATATTTATCGTCTTAAGTTGTCTTATTAATTAAGACATTGTTTGCATTTTCACGAATAGTTTTTTCGTAATTATATATATTACGTTTAAAGTGTGCAAACTATAAGAAGCGTAAGCTTATTTTCTCGAATTCAAATAGTTTTGAATTTATCTTGTTTAAACTGTACCGTAAGGTAAATAATAAGGTCTCACATTCTTCATACCTGCTACATAATCCCCTTTCTTACCTATAAATACAAACCATATTTTCCCCTCATTCCATTTCTGTGTACCTGTTCATTCCACACACAACACTTTTTCCAAGTAAGTTAATTTTGATTTATTCCTATTTTTTTTAAAAACGTCATAAGCAAAGCTATACTAAAGAGAGATAAATCTCGAAACGCGTCTATAGATGGCCTAAGACATTAGTTTTAATCCAAGTCCTTCCACTTCTATTTTTTTTTTATTATCTCTCCTTCCATTTTAAATTTGTATTTGTTAGTTGGTTTGAAGAGAATTTAACCTAAACGTTACATATACTTTAATAGAGCGTTGTAACAAATCAAATTAAATAAGATTTTAAATATTGCATTGTATAATTCAATATTCGGAGGTGTATTTGCACAGGAAGTAGTTGTTTCAATGGATATTTATCGTCCTAAGTTGTCTTAATTATTAAGACATTGTTTGCATTTTCACGAATAGCTTTTTCGTAATTTTATATATTATGTAATCGTTTCTTAGCAAATTTTTACGATTTTTTGTGATATATGTATATCAATGTAAAGCTAATTGAAAATGCTATTTATTGACATAAAATATACAGAGTGTTCCATTTAAAAAATTCAACTATATGTCATAACTCTGAAATTAAAAGTTAAAATAAAAAATAAGTACGCCACTGAATTCTAAATTGAAAACTACGCATTACAATTATTTAACTTTATATTTGTATATCTTATAGTTATTGAGAAAACGACGTATTTTAAAATAGCCGACAATTGAAAAACGCCCGATGTCTCCCAATCTAGCTAGCCATGATCTGTCAATGCTATTGTTATTTTCTTACAAAAAGATGTCATGACGTGTAAATCAGATTTTGTCTAACTATTCAGGTTACTGAGATACCCTATAAAAACATCGAATTTGGGTCACATTGTACAGGGTGGCCCAAATTGAATGTTACTATAAGGAATCTCGGTTATTAGTAGAGATAGAAAAAAATCGATGGCACATTCTCGAGCTCTTTTCATCGAGGAAAACTCAATGTCGAAAACAAAAATTAGCTATCGTCTTTTGTATTCAAGTTATAGCCAAAAATTCAATATTTTCCATATTCGATTTTTATTAATATCTCAGTCATTAATTATTTTATCAAGATAAGAATTGTATGTGTGTACTTTTTCGAGGAGAACCGAATGCAATTTATAAATTATTTCTATCTTCATTAATAAAAGAGATACAGCCCAAAGTTATATTTTTTAAATAGAAGTTATAGTTGGCTGTGCTATTAATAAATTTGTTATATTTTTTCCTTTTCATTAATATATAATATGTTGATGTCATATTTGCAATTTATTGAGATATATTATATTTTTATTAAATTTTAAATATTTCTCATTAAACGCAGTAGGCTTGTAAATATACTGCCTTTCAAAAAAATCAGAACACAAAGTATTTATTGGACGATTTTAATGAAATTTACAGAATTTGATCATGTAAATGAACTGCATCGATGATCAAAAAATCAATTGTTTTGGTTACTATTTATTGGAATTTTTCCTTGATTTCACCATTATGAAGAGCTACTGATTTTTTAATGTAATTGCTTCTAATATCCAAGTAGCCTCTGAGTAGTTTGACGTTTCAGTTTGTAAAACATAAAAAGATGCTCCGTGTTCATCGGCGTGCACAATATCATCATCTAAGTGAATTTGAAAGGGGTCGCATTATTGGAATGCGAGAAGCGGGTTTTTCGGTTCGTGCTATTGCTGAAAGGGTAGGCCGTAGTGTATCGGTGATCGTACGCTGCTGGTCTAGATGGTCCGAAGCTGGGGAGAATCGACGTAGACTTGGATCAGGACGTCCAAGAAGCAACACTGAGCGTGAAGATCGAGCTCTTCGTCTTACAACTTTAAGGGACAGATTTACAACGTCGCGGGCATTGGGAAATGACTGGTTGGCTCTAAATGGCCAAAGAGTATCCATGGCTACTGTTTACAGAAGAATCCGCAGTTTTGGTATAAGATCCTACCATCCACAATTGTGTCTACCTCTTACTCCACAGCATCGCAGAGCAAGACTTGATTGGTGCAGGGAAAGACAACATTGGACCCATGAATGGAATAACATTATCTTGAGCGATGAGCCTCGGTTCTGTTTATGGGCTCATGATGGTCGCAGAAGAGTGAGACGTCGACGCGGTGAACGCAGAATTTTACAATTTGCTGTTGAAAGACATACGGCTCTTACACAGGGAGTTATGGTTTGGGGGGCGATAGCATATGGTAGTCGGTCTCCTCTAGTTTTTTTAAAAGCAAGTCTTAACGCGATTCGGTATATTGACAACATTTTACGGCCAGTGTTAGTGCCCTATGTAAATGGCTTGCAGAACCCCATTTTTCAGCAAGATAATGCTCGACCTCACACAGCGGCCATTACAAGACAGTTTTTTGATAGTGCCGAAAACAATTTGTTACCTTGGCCATCTCGTTCTCCAGATCCATCGCCAATAGAACATGTTTGGGATATGATAGGTGTTAGAATAAGTAACTTACAGCGCCCCGCTAACACTGTAATGGAACTTAGAGGTCAAATTATCGAAGTTTGGAATGAAATACCCCAAGTCGATATTGACAGCCTGATTTCTAGCATGCCTCGACGTGTTAATGAGTGTTTGGGAAATCGTGGAGGCCCAACACATTATTAATTTTTATTCATTTGTTTTTTGTTTTTCAAGTTGATTTTTTGATCATCGATACAGTTCGTTTACATGATCAAATTGTGTGAATTTTATTAAAATCGTGCAATAAATACTTAGTGTTCTGATTTTTTTGAAAGGCAGTATAAAATGATGTCTGTTACGCATGAAACAAAAAACAACAACGTTGTTATTATATTAGTTGTTTGTTGTATTGTGTTGTGTATTAATATACTAAGTGTTTAAACATGAAGTACGAAAATTACAAAAAGTTTGATATGTTAGAATGCTTTATTTAAAGCAACAATAATTCTAATATTGCATTGGAAACATATTATACTCGATATCCGGAGAGAAGACAGATAAATCAATATTCCAGCGGTTTAAGACGACGAATCTCATCAACCACGGTTCCTTTACTATCCCGAGATCCAGAGAATATAATATATTAGACGCAGAAGAAGCTGGATTTAGTGTTATTAGGGCTGTCATTGAAAATCCAGAAATATCAAGTAGGCAAATAGAAGACGAACAAAGAATTTCAAGAAATCGTGCCTTAAGGATTCTGAAAAAAAAATAATTCCGTCCTTACACGATTCGAAAAGACACTATTTAAATAAAATTTGAAATAAAAACACTTGGTTTGTTTCCCTAACGATTTACTTATTATTCCGACTAGTTTCGGCTTCTAGCCATTATCAAGGAATTCCTTTTATTTCAAATTTTATTTTAATCATGTTTCACCAAGTGATTAATGAGAACATTGTGAAAGACACTATTTAAACCCTGAGGATTTTGAATGGAGATTAGAATTTTGTAACTGGTACATGGCTAGATGATTAACAAATCCGAACTTTTACAACCACATTATTTGGACCAACCGATTCTAACCCTCATGGGACTGTTGATGTTAAGGCATATGGTAGATTTGGTTTTAGTTTTCTCTACTGGGAAACCGAATCTTGTGTTACGAAATTTACGAGGGAAACTTGAATGGACGGAAATATACAGACATTTTACAACAACATATTATTGAGAACTATTTGGACAATTTGCCATTATTTCAAGGGGAACATTTATATTTTCAACAAGACGGCGCACCTCTCCATAATTGCAGAGAAGTGACAAATTTATTAAATGTTAATTTTGGAGCAAAATGGTTAGGCCCAAATGGACCGGTAACCATTTTACCGGTCCATTTGGGCCTAACCATTTTGCTCCAAAATTAACATTTAATAAATTTGTCCTCCGCGATCTCCGCACCTAACACCACTGGACTTCTTTTTTTGGGGCTATATAAAGGACAGTTTATATAAATTAAATAACAACAATATCAATATTTTACGACAAAATTTCATTAATATTGTAAATTCTATATCTTATATTCATATTCATAATGCATGTAGAAGTGTCATAAATAGATGTAACTCATGCATTTTGAACAATGGCAATCAATTTGAGCATTTATTGTAATTTTTCTGTCAATCTTTAGTATAATCGTTGTTTTTTTGTATGGACCAACCAGATGTGGTGATTTTTTTAATAAAGTTGGATAATTAGTTGATTACTCTGGTTGTAATTGTGACTTTTGTATTCAAAATATATTTGAGCTTATGTTTACAGATGGTTGACATGTGCTTAATTACCCTGTTGTAAAGATTAATTTCGCGGCGGAGCAGGTTTAATTTATTAATCCCACTTTTTGTCAAATAATTAATCAATGGCAACATGGCCTTTATATATCAATGTCATTTCATGACAAATAATCAAAGAATCTAAGAAAAATTAATCTGAAATCTGGTTGGTTAATAAACAAAACCTAGGTATAATATCCAGTTATTTTCATTTAATTTTTTCGAAATAATTATAATTATTATCACATCCTAATATAAGCCTACTCAAATTCCAGCAATTATTAATTTAATATTAAACATGCATACTGCTATTAACAAGAATATTTAAAATTTAATAAAATATAATATATGTATCAATAAATTTCAAATAAAACATCAACATGTTATATTTCGATGAAAAGGGCAAAAAATAACATTTTATTTAATAGCACAGCCAACTATGACTTCTATTTAGAAAAATATAACTTTGGGCTGTATCTCTTTAATTATGAAGATAGAAATAAGCTGTAAATTGCATTTAATTTTCCTCGAAAAAGTACCTGTAGAACATACAATTTTTATCTTGATAAAATAATAACTGACTGAGATATTAATAAAAATCGAAAATGAAAAATATTGAATTTTTGGCTATAACTTGAAAACAAAAGACGATAGCTAATTTCTGTTTGCGGCATTGAGTTTGTCTCGAAAAAAGAGCTCGAGGATGCGCCATCGATTTTTTTCTATCTCTTCTCATAACCGAGATTCCCTATAGTAACATCCAATTTGGGCCACCCTGTACACTGAAAATCGTCGATAACAGACTTTACAAAATTTTGAGAATTCGTTGAAAATGTCAAATTTAAAAATAATAATAATAAATTTATTCATAAAATAGACGTCCTATTATTAGTAAAGTTTCGATTTTAAAAAAGCATCTAAATCCAAATTTAGGCTTTTCTTAACTTGAAATTGTACTTCGTGCACCGCGCGTATTAAACACTGATTCTAATGAAGTTCAAAATAAGACAAAACTTTTATATAAACACTTTTTCTGTAGCTATTTTGTTTTTTAACGTATCCAGGAAAATTATCATTATGAAGTAGAATAACATGAGATTAGATATTTTGATTAGATCAAAATATCTAACCTCATGTTATTCTACTTTATAATGATAATTTTCCTGGATACGTTAAAAAACAAAATAGCTACAGAAAAAGTGTTTATATAAAAGTTTTGTCTTATTTTGAACTTCATTAGAATCAGTGTTTAATACGCGCGGTGCAGGAAGTACAATTTCAAGTTAAGAAAAGCCTAAATTTGGATTTAGATGCTTTTTTAAAATCGAAACTTTACTAATAATAGGACGTCTATTTTATGAATAAATTTATTATTATTATTTTTAAATTTGACATTTTCAACGAATTCTCAAAATTTTGTAAAGTTAAAGGTGAATTTTTTATTGATTTTAATAATTTTGGCAGTATTATTTTTTTGCACGTCATTTCAAAAAAGTCTAAATTGTTATTTAAATCATTGGACACGGATATTGTATTTTATTCCACGTCCGAATTGTTAAATATGCATGCGCATGAAATAGACAATTAAAATTAAATCACACCAATTTAATCGCACATGTAGAATATTTCCAAAAGCAAATTAGTTTACTGTCATGAACCATTATTACAATTTCACTATTTACGAGCTTGCGTGAAATTAGTTTCTACATTTCATACACACGTTGCTTTATTAACATTTGTATATATATTCAAAATCTGATATAGTTCAAAACAGTGTGTCTAATTGACCTGATTTTTAAAATACTCTAAAGAATAAGATGAAAAAGAATTAATAAAATTGTACTTGTTGGGCTACTTTCTTAATGAAACCATATTTTGAAATTTTTTAAAGTAAACAATTGTGTTATTCCATATTAGAATTTTTAGTTGCCTGCTTTACCTAATAAAATTGTAAAATGCTATGCTAAGCATATTTTTTTTTTATTAAAGTCTCTAAAACTAAAATAATTTTAAATTTAAACTATACTTATGGTTTCCAAAAAACGGTTAGTAAGGCACTAATTGTTTATTTGAGTTATGTGAAGTGAGTCGGCTATTCCTAAAACCGGCCATCACCACAATTTTATGAAATTACTTTTATTCCACACAAATATTCTTCAAACACGGTAAATTTACAATGACATTTTTAAATTCTTATCTGATTTGTTATAACGCTATATCAAAGTATATGTAGCAAACTATAAGAAGCGTAAACTAATTCTCTCGAAATTAAATAGTTATGAATTTAAATTATTCTTGCATTGATAATAGTTTGTAAACTCTCTACTATGTTCTAATAATAAATGAATACTAAAAATATGGTACATAAAAATCTACCGGGTGTTGACTTGGCGGACGCAACATTGGAAATCGCATGTTAATTTTAAAGTGTTCAAATATTGGGTTCCCTATTTGTTTTAGAGACAAAATGTATTTCACTTTTTTGTAGAGGGAAAAATTCTAAATTTATGAATGTTCACACTTAACACTTTGCGTTTCTCTAAGTTAAAATAATCAAGAAAAAGTAATGTGATTTTATAAAAATAATGTCATACCATGGAATTGATACAACAATTGCGGATATTCCCTGTTTTTTTTATGTTCAATTAAAAGCATTAAAAAGTGTTTTCCACTCCCAGACTAAGCATGAAGTAAAATTTCGAGTTTAGAAAAGCCCCGCGCAGCGACCCGAGACAAATTTTCTGGGCTTTTCTAAACTCGAAAAGATCTGTTATCCTATCAAATAGTGAACAGTGCGAAATCAACGAATGTGTGTAACTGCGTAATTAATCATCAAACCAAGAAGATCGTAACCGGAACGAGTAGCGAAATCCCTAACTACAGGTAGAAAAACAATTCACACCTACACGAGCAAATATACCGATAAAATAACCATTTATCCTAAATATGCCGTGTATAACCTACAAAAATCACACTGGCCTTAAATGACAACAAACACAACCAATATAATAATAACAACAATTCATAAAATACTTATTAATGAACGAATTGGTCTAGTGGTGAACGTCGAAAACTACCACGCAGGAGACCCTTGTTCAAATCAAATAAGAGGCAACTTTTATTATAATAAAAACAAAAACAGATACATTATTAATAAAAATACATTCTCCCAACCCCCACTCGAATAAGCGCAAATTCTCCTCTCATAGCCTCCATTCAAAGCTAAGACCATTAAACCAATTGCAAAGAAGCAAGACTCACAAATAAACTACACACTTAATACTTTCCAAGCAGTACATAATGACAAGTAAAAAAATATTAACACGAGATCAAACCCCAAACAAGATATAAGTGAAAATGAAGGGAAAAGTACAATAAAGGAAATATTGAAAAAATTAAAGAACTACAAAAACCAATGGAATTTATGAGTGAGAAATTTGACGAAATGCAAAAGGAAAACGCAGAGTTAAAACAGATATAAAAAAACAACAAACAAATAAATGAAAAATTGGAGGATCGAATTCAAACCTTAGAAAACCAACTGGAGAAAATCGAAGTAGAGAAAATTGAAAATAACCTCATAATAAGTGGAATACAAAAACAAGGGAAAACTGAAAAGACTGAAGATATCATACAAACATTACTGAAAAGCATAAACGTGAAAATTGATAAAGACGATATTCTTAGCGTAAACAGAAAAAATACCAACAATGATAAAAGTCCAATTATCATAAAAATGAAAACAAAAGAGGTAAAAACAAAAGTATTAGCTGCCAGAAAATCCGCAGGATCGATTACGACTAAAGAATGCAATTTTAGCGACACAGAAACCGAGATCTACATAAATGAACAATTAACAACATTTAAGAATACTCTCTTCTACAACGCTAGACTTTTGAAAAAAGAAAAGCACTATAAATACTTGTGGACAAGAGATGGAGCGATATAAATTAGAAAGACAGATGCAAGTGATATAATAAAAATTAAATCATACTGTGATCTTGAAAAAATCTACTAGAAAAAAAAAAAAAAAAAAAATCAATTATCAGCACGACGAAATGGCTAGCATCTATCTCCATAATATAAGAAGCCTTCAGAACAAATATGCAGAACTAGAACTAATACCCACAATACATAATAATCCACAAATACTCGCAATTACTGAGACCTGGTTATCACCTAACAACGAGCATCTATACACAATTAAGAACTACAGTACAATATTTAACTCCAGAAATACCAGAGGAGGCGGAATCGCTCTATATATTAGAGAAGATACACAGTATGAAATATTAGCAAACATAACAAAACACAAAATTCAAATCATAACCATTCAAATAAAACCAAACAACTCCATAATATCTCTTATCTATAAACCACCAGAAGTTCACTTTCACCAACTGAAAGATACATTAAAACACCACCTGATAAACAGAAAAAAAAACGCACCTAATTATAAGAGACATAAACATTGACTTATTTGAAAAAAATAATACGACCCGATCCTACAGAAACATCTTGACAGAAATTAACTACAAAATTAAAAACAAAATTAATAAACTATCATACACCAGAACAAACCCAAACGGCAATAATTCCCTACTAGACCACATAATTACGAATAATGAAACAATCATAAAACAAACAAAATAGATCATTCCGAAATTTCAGACCATAGTGCCATCGTCGTCGAAACGAATGTGAAGAAACAACCAAAAAAATGAGTACTGTCACATGAAACAAATAAAAACAAACCATAAACGAATAACGAAAGAAATAAAAAACATCGACATATCAAAAATCGAAACGTTCGAACAACTATCAAAAACCCTACAAAATATAATAGAAAACAATAAAGAAACAATAGGCATTAAGAGAACACAAGGAAATCCATGAGTAACGAAACAAATCATAACAGAAATAAAAAACAGGACTAACATGTATAAGAGACACATAAAAAATCCCAACAACGAGATCATCAAGCAAGATTACCTAAACCAAATGTATAAAACAAAAAAACTAATAAAAAACACAAAACTTAATTTCCACAAAAATAACTTCAATAAATATAGTAATAACTCACAAAAACTATGGCAAAAAATCAATGAACAAATAAATAGGAAAACACAAGAGAAACAGTACATACAGGAAATCAGAACAAGACACGATACAGTGACAAGAAACAGTGAAGAAATTGTTGATATAATAATCACGTACTTTGCAAACATTGGGTAAACTCTTGCTGATAAACAAATGAAAAACGTACAAATAAAACCAATTGCTACAACAACACAAAAAAATATACCAAATATGAAGTTTAAACCAACTACACAAAATGAAATAATTGAGATAATCAAAAACCTGAAAGACAGTAAAGCTCCAGGATTTGATTCTGTCACAAATAAAATCCCAAAGGAAAACTCCAATACCCTAGCACCATTACTAACAACACTTATAAATACCGCACTAATGACAGGGAAATACCCGGAATATATGAAAAACACAATCATAATACCGATCTACAAAAAGGGAGACAAAACAAATCCAGAAAACTATAGACCTATATCCTTACTATCCTCACTCAACAATATCCCCGAGAAAGCTATCCAGAAGCAATTATGCGAACACCTAACGAAACATAAGTTAATTAACCACCAACAATATGCATTTCAACAATATTCTGGAACCCTGTCAGCAACCTATGAAGTAGTAGACACCATAAAACCAAATTTGGACAAAAAGAAAACAGTAGTTGCCATCTTTATTGACATGAAGAAAGCCTTTGACACAATATCAAAACCAATACTAATAGAAAAACTAGGAGCAATGGGACTAAACAACACCGAATTAAACTTAATACAATCATATCTTGCCAATAGACCACAGACAACACGAATAAATAACACCACAAGTCCATCAAGATATGCAAAATACGGGATCCCACAAGGAGGGAATCTTCCGCCTACATTATAGATCATGTATGTAAACGACATGATGGAACAAAACCTAATTGGAACACCATTTATATACGCCGACGACACCTGCTTGATCTACACAGGAGATGAACAAGAAGAAATCGAGGAAATAATCAGAACAGACATATCCAAACTGGAACAATGGTTTTACAACAACTTGCCAACGATTAACGAAGAAAAAACGACTTCCATGATATTTCAAATAAAAAGGCAAAATTTAAAACTAACAATTAAAATAAATGGCAAACATATAAAAGAAATTGAAAAAACGGAATATCTAGGCTTAACGTTAACTAACAAATTAAGATGGAATAACCATATAAATAAGCTAACTAAAAAGAACTCAACCACAATAGCCGCGTTATGGAAAATTAGAAAATATATCACAGAAAATAGTAGAAAGACAGTGTACAACGCCTTATTCACATCAAATATCAATTACCTATCTGCCATATGAGGAAACACTACCAACGAAAACATAAATAAGCTCCAAAGACAACAGAACAAGGTACTAAAATTACTGTACACATTAGACAAAAAGACAAGAACAAAACAGCTATATGACATAAAAAACATAATAGTACATAACAACTTAATGCTACTCTACAAAATCCAACATAAGCTGATAAAAACACGAATAAAATTTCAAACAAATAAACAACTACACAACTACAAAACTAGACGAAAATCCGATATCCGAACTGACAAATACAACACGAAAAAATACACACAACACCTGACAACAGACATACTACAAAAATACAATAAACTATCGAAACATACGAAAACTCTAAATCTAGTCCCTTTTAAACTAAAAACAAAACAACACCTATTAACAACTCAATAGATAGGAATAGGAGATAAGAAAATTGTCTAAAATCAAGCACGTATCCTTCAATACCGCTAGCCCGCGATCGGAATTCACCCATATATCACGAGGCGAGGACAGAGGGATGGAATCAAACAAGATAGCTACACAAAGAAAAAACATAAATATATATATTATAAACTATAAATAATGTACATATAAAATGTAGCCATCTAAAATAAACTATTGTTAAAAAAAATTTACTTCATGCGTTACGCGTATAATACATTAATTTATTGTCAAATTTATGTATATTCGGACTTCACTTAAAATCTGTGTTTTATACGCGTGGCGCATGAAGTAAAATTTCGAGTTTAGAAAAGCCCAGAAAATTTACTTCATGCTTAGTCTGGGAGTGGAAAACACTCGTTTAAAGCTTCAAATTGAACTCTTTAAAAAATCAACAAATGTCAGAAAATTTACAGCTAAATGCAACAATTGCGGATGTCAAAATAGCACAAGATATTGCTGTTACTTAATTAACGACAAAAAACATAACGCAAACATCGTGATAACAGTGGTCTGCATAATACCACTTTATTAGGAGGATTTTTTCTTGTATAGTGTAAATCATTTCGAAAGAATTTACTTTAATCAAGTGACTGCGATATCTTTTGTTATTTTGACATCCGTAATTGTTGTTTTAATTCCATGGCATGTCATTATTTTTATAAAATCACATTGCTTTCTCTTAATTATTTTAACTTAGAGAAACGTAAAGTAATAAACGTTAGTACGAATGAATTATGAATTTTTCGGTCTACCTAAAAGGTAAATACATTTTCTTTCAGAAATAAATAGGGGAGCCAAAATTTGAACATTTCAAAATTTACATAAGATTTCCTATGTTGCGTCCGCCAAGTCAATACCCGGTATAAATAAGTATGTAAAATAGAGATTCCGTAAATAAATAAATAAAATTAAATAAGCTTTCATATAATTTATCACAATTATTAGAATACTGCAATAAATCATTGAATGAATTTTAATCACAAAAACTGAAATACTGCAATAAATTATTGAATACATTTTAATTCACCTATTTTTTGCATTACGGTATGTTTTTTCATTTCTTATAAAAAATGTAGATTAATACACTTTTTTTTTTGATAATCACTCATTTTTAAGTACAGCATAAATGACTGGATATTAATTTATTTTCGGTTTACGTTTGCCTTTAGGGAATTAAAATCGATTCGAGCCGACGTTTTCTTTTTTTCTTTCGTTCTCCCCAACGTTTCTGTAAATCTCATTGATGGACAGATAATCCAATTCGCCGTAATTACTTGATGGAACATTTTTTTTCTCCTTTTTTGTGAAAGGAAAGGCTAAACAAAAGAAACGAAATATACGAAACGTGAAAAATCAACCGTTTAAATAATGAATAATTTGTTTAGCTTTCTTACATTATAACATAAAATATATTTTATATTTTTAGTTGTACTTATTATGGATTTTTTAAATGGACTCCGTTGACTAAATAAGTAAATAAATAAATTTAATATTTTTTAAATTCTTGTTGATTGTTGAGGCACTAATTATTTGAAAATCCATTATCACTTTAATAGAATACGGCCATTCCATAAATAAGTGCACACTTTTTGGGGGTACATCAGGGATTTTAGCGAATTTCACATATATAAAGGCTATCAAGATATGTTTTTTTGTTGTTACTAGAGGTTAAACAAATGATTGTTTCAAAAATTATAACAATATAAACTTTTAGTACACTTTTATTTTGAACTCAAAAATATCATAAACCGTTACTGATACAAAAAAAGTTATACTTGACTTTTTTATGCTTAAATGTTCAAAGTTTAAAATATTTTTTTTTCCAAAACGAGAAAACTTAATTTATATAGATTTCTTTTAATAATTAAAACAAATCTCACAAAATAATCAAATACTCATGTTTTAATTTTCTTGAAAGAAATATATGTTATACCCCAATCCTTCTTAAGAATATTTCCGTTTTCAAAAAGATGAGCAGTTTTAAACTTTTTGAGATATGATTTTTTACCCGAGCGCTGCATTGACGCGAGGCGCTCACCGCGATCCGGGCCATTACACCATTGGCGGGAAAGCCTCATGTCAATGTAGCGCTTGCGTAAAAAAAATCATATCTCAAAAAGTTTCAAAGTGCCCATACTTTTGAAAACGGAATAATTCTAAGGAAGGATCGGGGTACAACATATATTGTTTTTAAGAAAATTAAAACATGAGTATTTGATTATTGTTTGAGATATGTTTTATTTATTAAAAAAAATCTATATAAATTAAGTTTTTTCGTTTTGGAAAAAAGAGTATTTTAAACTTTGAACATTTAAGCACAAAAAAGTACAGATTAACTTTTTTTGTATAGGTAACGGTTTACGATATTTTTGAGTTCAAAATAAAAGTGTACTAAAAGTTTATATTGTTATAACTTTTGACACAACAATGTGTTTAACCTCTAGTAACAACCAAACACCATGTCTTGATAGCCTTTATAATATATGTGAAATTCGCTAAAATCCCTGATGTACCCCCAAAACGTGTGCACTTATTTATAGAATGGCCGAATAATAATAATAAACGTTCTATTAAATTCACTACAATTGTTTCGCTACACTGTAGCTTCTTCAGGTGAAGAAATATAATACAAACATTTTAAGTGTTAAATTGTATTCAATGGTATTAACCGTAAATAAATAAATACAACATTTTATAGGCAATTTGACTGTTATTTGGTAAAGAGGGCTAATAATTTTATTAATGAAATCCTTGTTGAAATTGTAGTCATGCACGGAGCATTACGTTTTCGTATTTTCTTTATTTCTAATTGTCTCCATTGTGGGTTTAAGCAGGCTTAAATTAATGACTAATGAAAACCCTAGTTTGTCGTTAACACGATTACACGCGAGTTATTTGGCTGCTTTCCAAAACATCCCTCTTTCTCTACATTACATTTAAACCACAAATATCCGGACATGACTGTCTGTATTACATTGCACTTCATTCAATCCACAATTCAAACTCTTGTTCGCAGTTTTTTTTTGTTTTTCTTATACAGTAGGTAATTTACACGAATACATAAAATTGAAATGTCTCGATTATCATAATCATCAAAAAAGTAATAATTTAATCGAAATATACAAGGATTTTTATTCAATGCTTGTAAATATTATGAAAAGTGAAATGGATTAAATTTCTCTATTCATATTATATATAAATATATATAACATATTCATTTATAGAATATTCATAGTATTTATAAACACAGACAGATTATAAATTATATACAGAAATTAAAATATATTCTATAAAATGGCTACCGACCATAAGTCTTTCATCCCTTTTCCTATTATTTACAAGTATCTATATTTAAACATTATACAGAAAGTTTTATGTAACACCGAACATTTTCATAACGAGAATTTTTTTTTGAAGTATCCATATGCATACGTTGCACATTTTTCTATGCTTGGTTTATTAAAAGAATTTGAAGCTTTAAGCGAGTGTTTTCCACTCCCAGGTTAAGCATGAAGTAAAATTTCGAGTTTAGAAAAGTTTGAAAATTTGGTTTGGTCGCGTAGCGCGAAGCGCGGAGCGGCCAAACCAAATTTTCAAGCTTTTCTAAACTCGAAATTTTACTTCATGCGCCACTGATACAAAACACTGACATATTACGAAGTTTAAAACACACCGCTAAACTTTATATTGAATCAGTGTTTTGTACCGGTGGCGCATGAAGTAAAATTTCGAGTTTAGAAAAGCCTGAAAATTTGGTTTGGCCGCTCCGCGCTTCGCGCTACGCGACCAAACCAAATTTTCAGGCTTTTCTAAACTCGAAATTTTACTTCATGCTTAGCCTGGGAGTGGAAACACTCGCTTAAAGCTTCAAATTGGATACTTCTAATAAACCGGGCATCAGAAAATGTGCATATGGATACTTTAAAGAAAAATTTTCGTTATGAAAATGTTCGGTGTTACATAAAACTCTCTGCATATAAAAATTACGATCGTTTTCGTATGAACTACAATAATCTACGAGTATATATATTTCAACAACACATTTATTTCTCATTATTTCAACAACGCGTTCCAAATATCTGCTTCACTCACGATCCAGTCCATCCCTCGTAAAAGCAATAATAGAGTGATAACGTATATAATGACCGAAATAGCAGTTCTTCATTTATATAATTGCTTTCGCAGCATTTTGTCGCTTTCCGACGAAATCGATTGGTATTTTCCGGAACGCGCACCACACAAACCAATTATTTGATATTAGAACTGATTTAAACAGTTGTTTAGTTCCGTACACTGATTCTGGTTTTAATAAGAAAAGTTCTCTGCTTTTTCACATCAATCAATCGATGAAATCAAACGAAACTAATCAGAAAGAAAGCTGTGTTTTACAGAGAATTCCTTAAGATTTCATATTTTTAAAAGTAAAAGCCTTTTTGTGTTATTAATTATAAATGTACTTAACGACTTTTAGCTTCCGTGTGATCATTTAAAACATGATTAAGTGTAGGCTTTGAGTTTTAAATTAGATTGCCAGTACTGACTGTTAACACATAGTTTACCATAACCTCAAATGTGTTCTTTCATTCAATTAGCATTCTGGGCAACCGCACAAAAAAAAACCGCCTACTCAAATCATAATTTAAGCGATCACACGGTATTAGTTAACGATAACAAATGTTCAATAAAAAAACCTCTAGAGTGCCATTGAATATATTGTAGATTGTCAACTCTAAAATTATATACAGGGTTATTCAAAATAAAGGAACAGATTTTAAACATTTATTTCTTCCAAACTACAAAAAAAAGAAACACAATTCTAACGTTCCTGGAAAGAGAGAAGTTCAATTTTTGATGCATTCAATATGAGCACCATGTGTTTCCTGGATTTTTTTGGGCTCTTTTCGTAAACTGTACGAATACGCTCGACATTTTCCTTCGGTGTGTGTGGACGTCCCGCGATTTTCTGTTTGTAGATGCATCCATCGTCTAATTTTTGATGCCAGTGGTAAATCTGCTTATGACGAGGCCATAAAAAGCACGCGGAACTTCAATAATTGACTTTAGTATTGCTAATTGCAGCACACAAAGTTTTTCTTGTTGTATCGCCATTTTACTACAGACAATCAAAATGACAAGCAACAGCGCCAATGCGGCCGTGGTTGGAACTTCTGCCTGTACGGTTCAAATTTTAAACTTTTGTCTGTCCAGGAATGTTGGAATTATAGTTCTAACTTGTGTAGTTTGGAAGAAATAAATGTTTGAAATCTGTTTCTTCTATTTGAATAGCCCTGTGCTATAATTATTATAATACCATAAGTTCAATAAAAAAAACCTCTAGAGTGCTATCATTTTATCTTTTTTTAAATGTATGTTGACTACACGCTTAAGGAATTGTCATATAAAACGTCAGACATAATAATTATAATGTATAATTTCAGAGTTGCCAACCATCAATATATTCCATAGCACTCTAGAAGTTTTATTCTATTGAACATACGATATATAAAACTACGATAACGTTCGTGCAAACTGATTGCAGTTAATATTAATATTATCGTAATTTTATATATTATGTTAATAGTTTTGCAAACTAAAAGAAGCGTACGCTTATTATCTTAGATTCAAGTAGTTTTTAATTTAAAATATTAATGTTTATAATTATAATATCTGACGTTATATATGTCAACTAATAAAGCGCGTAGGCAACTAACATTTTAAAAAAAATAAATCATGGCAATCTACAGTTTTTTTTTTATTAAACATATGATATGATCGGTTTAGAATTAATAGGAATCAATCTATTTACTATACCAGGGGTTCTATAAAAAAAACGCCCAACGCCATAACTCTTGTATTTATTGAGCGATTTTATTAAACTAAAAACCAAAGTCAATGGCCGCTTAGATACTAAAAAATGACATGAATATTGATTTATTTCAATAATAACTTTATTCCCAAATAATAGCCAACTTAGGATTTTTAAATGGCTGCCTATAATTTTTTAATTTTATTATATTAGACATTATTTTTCTAAATCCAATAACGCTCAATTTCTTGTTCTTGTTCAATGTTTTGGTCGATTTTTTTAAATCTTCTATTTAAAATTAGAATTAAAATTGTAAAAAAATGACAAATGTCATTTATTGTGAGGTTATGCCATTAAAAATAACTAAACAACAAATAGGTACCTACGTTACAACTTATTGTAGAATAAAAGTAAAGGAAAAGTGTAAATATTTTGTTATTTCAATATTTCGATTATGACTCATTATTTAAGTGTATTTATAACTTCACAACATTTAAGTGTTTTATACGAGTGGCGCGTGAAGTAAAATTTCGAGTTTAGAAAAGCCCCGTGAAAATTTTTCTCGGGTCGCTAACGCGACCCTCGACAAATTTTCTACACGGGGCTTTTCTAAACTCGAAATTTGACTTCATGCTTAGTCTGAGAGTGGAATCTCTCGTTCGAACTTTAAATTTAACTCTTTTATAAAATCGACGTATGTAATATAATAAATTATTCATTGAAATCATAGAAAAAGATGCAAAATTTTACCTAAAATTAACTTTTAGAGTTAACTTTATAATTTGCTCGGCTCTTAATGGGTGAGTTTTCTATTCCTGAGAAAAACAGTAATCATTAAATATTAAAATTGCATTTAATATAATAACAAACTGTGAACAAATCGACAAAGTACTAGAAATATCCAAAATCTCGACATGTTGTAAATCTTGACGGTCCGCTCCCAGACTAAGCATGAAGTAAAATTTCGAGTTTAGAAAAGCCCCGCGTAGAAAATTTGTCGAGGGTCGCGCAGCGACCCTCGACAAATTTTCACGGGGCTTTTCTGAACTCGAAATTTTACTTCATGCGCCACGTGTATAAAACACTGAAATGTTGTAAAGTTTAAAAAATACTAGCCTTTATTTTGTTCGGTTGGTTGATAAATTGTGTTGAATCTTTTAAGTTGATTATACATACTAATTCTATTTATAAATTTTAATCAGTATTAAAAGTCCACTTTTGTTTCAAGGCACAACATATTTAATGCCAAAAAAAATCATGTGAACAAGATTTATTATAATTGTTTTTCTGGCGTAAATATTAAATTAAAATCAACCTATCAAGCATAATTGGATTCAGAAAAACAATGTCCAATAGAATAAAATAAAAAAGTAGATGCAGCCATTTAAAAATTTAAAGTTGACTATTAATTATTTGGAAATGAATTTAATTTTTAAAAAATATATATAATATATATAATTAGTGTCTATTTATGGTATTAAAACTGCAATTGACTTTGTATTTTAGTTTATTCAAATCGATCAATAAATAACAGAGTTATGGCATTGGGCGTTTTTTATCGAACACCCGGTATACTACTTTTTGGAGTAAAATAAACCAAAAAGAAAGCTCAAGAATTTCTTTGTATATTCTATACATACCTACATAATTATTTCAACTTTATTCAGTTTACAGATAAAAGAAATTTAATATTATTCATTTCAAATCCACTTACACCGTAATTAGTGAGGTAACTCTTCACGTAATTCAAAAAAAAACTTTATTGAAATTGTAAAATAATATCAAGCTCTTACAGATATTTAAAAAAAATCATATTTCGTTTAGTTTTTCAATTCTGTGTTAGAAGCTAAATCAAGTATTTTATTTTATAATGTCAGTTTGGAGGTACAGGTCATTTAGTGATATTGATCTTGTACATAATTACCTAAAACTTGGAAATTAGTATGAAATTGATTGATAGACTCGAAGTTTTTCGAATGATAATTTAATTAAAATTGATGTTTTGTCTTAGAAAGAATATTTTAATTTAGTAATTGAAACAAAGGTCGGTATAATTAAAGTTGCAGTTAGAAATAGTCGTTAATTAGTTTTGTTTTTGTAATACATGCTAAATTTGGTATTGTTTCACTCACTCTAATTAATTATGCAGGGTGAGTTTTTTTCGATGTTCTCTATGGAGATCTCGGAAGCTATAAGAGATAGAAAAACGGTTAAATGGGGAAAGAAGTGTAGTTTTATAGGACGAATAAAATGATACTTTCAAAATATTTGAAAAAGTCAAGGGCAACTAGATATTTTGAATAAAGTAAAATGTGTCAATTTTTTGAAATCAATATATCTCTATTATTATCATAGATAGAAAAAAAACTGTAAGGGACAAAGTTGTAGAAAATTTTACACAGATTAATAACAAAAAATCAAAAAAAAAAAAAAATCGCGCATATTTTGGGAGATATGACACAAACACACCTTTTTTAAATGGAAACAATAGTTGGCTATGACTTTATTAAAAGAGCTATTTTATTCCCTTTAATTCGATATAACATATGCCATAGTTATTTTTAAAATAAAGTAAGTTACAGTCGTTTTTAATTTTACCATACACCAAAAAATAGTTAGCTACGAAAAAGACAAAAGTAAAACAATTGCAGTTGTTTATTCTAAACACATATTAATTCATTTCCATATTTGGTTTGTTTCGATAAGTTTGTTTTGTATTTATTTGGTGTTGAAAGTTTTTTAAAGTAATAATGAATTTTTCAAACGAAGAAAAGCGTGATATGCTTGTTTGTTACATTCAGTGTAATAAAAACGCTGCGGATGCTGCAGAACAATATTATAATCAATATATCGATCGTCGGCAGCCATCTTTACCAACATTCAGAAGAATTTACCACAAATATCACCCATATAAGGTATCAATTTCACAAAATTTACATGACGGTGATACCAATAAGAGAATGGTCTTCTGTATGTGGTACAAAAACATGTGCCAAGAGAATAATACGTTCCCTACAAAAATAATTTGGACAGATGAAACGCGATTTACTAATTGTGGGATTTTTAACCGGCACAATGAACATTTTTGGAGTCAGGAGAATCCATGAGAAGTTGCACAACGTAGACCACAAATTAAATTTGGATTTAATGTATGGTGCGGTGTGTTCGGATCGAGAATTCTCGGCCCATATATTTTTGATAACACATTGAATGGAAATGATTACCTTCGTTTTCTTCAAGAAACATTTGAAGATATGCTCGATGATTTAAATTTATCAGTACGGGCAAGATTGGAGTGGTTTCAACACGACGAAGCTCCACCTCATAGCAAGTTGGCTGTGCGAAACTATTTAAATGATGCTTTTCCTAATTCATGGGTGGGAAGAAATGGACCAATCCTATGGCCACCTAGATCACCCGACCTATCCGTTTTAGACTTTTTTCTGTGGGGTTATGTGAAGAACAAAGTGTATCAACAATCATATCAATCCGTGGGGGATCTTAGACTAGCTGTACTTGAAACATTTAATTCTATTGACAGAAGAAAAGTCAAAAAAGCCACAAATTCGATTTTAAAAAGATGTACTTTATGCCATAATAATAATGGTGGACTTTTTGAGCATCTTATGTAATATTTACAATTTTCTTCTATTATTATTATGATAATTTTGGAATTATTTTACTTTATGTTGCTTTTGACAAATCTAAAGAAAGATAATAAATTAAATATTGATTTCGTTGCTATAAACAACCGCAATTGTTTTACTTTTGTCTTTTTCATGGCTAACTATTTTTTGGTGTATGGAAAAATTAAAACGACTATAACTTATTTTATTTTAAATATAACTATGGCATATGTTGTATCGGATTAAAGGGAAAAAAATAACCTTTCCAATGAGGCCATAGCCAACTATTGTTTCCATTTAAAAAAAGATACGTTTGTGTCATATCTCCCAAAATATGGGCGAAATTTTTTTTTGATTTTTTGTTATTAATCTGTGTAAAATTTTCTACAACTTTGTCCTTTACAGTTTTTTTTTTCTATCTTTGATAATAATAGAGATATATTGATTTCAAAAAATTGACACATTATACTTTATTCATATCTAGTTACCCTTGACTTTTTCAAATATTTTGAAAGTGTCATTTTATTTGTCCTATAAAACTACACTTCTTTCCCCATTTAACGGTTTTTCTATCTTTTATAGTTTCCGAGATCCCCATAGAGAACATCGAAAAAAACTCACCCTGTATAGTTAATGAAAGCTTCAACAAAAGGGCAATCATACGGCCTTAAGGTTTTTTTTTAATTTTCTGTATAAAACAATTTCTTGTTTGTAAACACTGTTTCTGTGATTTGTTATAAACAATTTATATTTTCATAAGTGTGTCATGTTATAATATTTTCAGTTGTTGTTTAATAAATGTGACAGATTATCAAAATTGAATTTATACATATTTTTCCGCAAGCAGTTAAAAGTATTTAACTTGTTAGTTCAAGTAATTTAGTACAAAATCGCGAAGTACCGCGTATTTTACATGGTCCGTCGAACCGGATGTGGTGTAAATTGTGTTACATCACATTGATACAAACTCTTTGAGTTGTGTTCCAGTGCAACTGTGGAACTACTGATTTGAACTTTGCATCGTCTACTAGATATGGGAAGTTCAAATCTTTCAGGTGATTAATATCAACCAAATCATTTCTTAAGCGTGATTTGTTCTTTATGAATCCTTCGTAAACGAATCACTTATAATGATAATAATGGTAATAATAATATAGTTCGTTCTTGCCTATAGTGACGATAGACACTTATTTCATAAACCGTGACTATTTACTTATCGTCAATTAACTACGTGCAAAATTGACTACTAATACTAATAATAAAAATAATAATGATAATAATAATAATAATAATAATAATACGGTCAAGGACGTTTCATCGCCGCCGATTCATCGCCACCGATTCATCGCCGCCGTTCCATCGCCGGCCGTTTCATCACCAGGCCTGTTCATCGCCAGAATTTTTATAAAATAAATGTTGAAAGAAAGATCATATCTAATGATAAAATTTCAAATATTACCCAATTCTGGAAATTGTCCACTAATTTAATATTAGGTTTTATAACCAAGTAATCGTTACTCAAACTTAATAAAAATCGAATGAGAATGCTGTCATTTTTTGATATATGTCATTGAGTGCAATTCAGATTAAGGTTTACTATTTGCAAGTCTGGAAATATAAATTTTGATCAAAAGAGGGAAATAAAAGTTTATCCACGGAGGACATATGTAATCCCTATCCTAACCTATCCTCACCTATCCTAAACTATCCTCAACTATCATAACCTATCCTAACCCATCCTAACATACCCTTACATATCCTAACCTATCCTTACCTATCCTGACCCATCCAAACCTATCCTAACCTATCCTGACATATCCTATCGCAATTGACCTGGCGAAGAACTGGCCTGGCGATAAACTGGCTTGGCGATGAAACGGCCGGCGATAAACTGGCCCGATGATGAACTGGCCAGGCGATGAACTGGCCCGGCGATGAAACGTCCCATTCCCATAATAATAATAATCCTATATGGTCGTTTCATACCGAACAGCGCCGAGATAGACGACCGACCCAATGATATCAGTTGAACGAGCGAATACCGTTTTAAAGGAATTGACTTGTACGATCTGTATAATTTAAGCAAAGTTGATAGGTTTATTCGAAAGATATAAAAAATAGAGCCAACATGTACAAATTTAGCTAAAATGTAAAATGGTTTATTATATTTATTTTAAAATTATCGAATAATTTTGCCTTTTCAGTCGAGAGTTTAATAAAGCTGTTCCAAATAAAACTTCGGTGGCTTGAATTTATCTTGCAAATATTCTGTGACTTATCTCATAAGTAGAGAACAAACATTAGCTGATAAAATTACCAATAAAGGCTGGCGCAGCGGGTTCGTTTCTGCAAGTCGTGAAGAATCGTTTCGGGCTGATTCAGACCACATATACAAGTACAAAGCGGAGTTGAAGCGAGTTCAAGCGAGTTCAAGCGAGCGAATTAGTCACTCGATTCGGGCGGATTCTGACCGCATGTATAAATCCGAATCGGGAATACGATTCCGCTCGGCCAAAATCGTTCGGTCGGTCGTCTTGAGTGAATGAATCATTAACGAATCCATTCTTTGTAAAATACGGAATCAGTTCATTCAAATCACCGTACAGAATCGTTCTTTTCGGACCAATCATTCACGAACGACCTATGTCTATCGTCTACGCATAGATTGGCTTCAACTGATTCGCCGTTTTGTGTATGTGATTGCGTGAATTACTGAAGCTCCTACCTTACGAATATTCAAGTCATACTCGTATTTACACTTCTTGGTACATCAGTTGTAGTGCATCATGGCAGCAGCTCTTATCAAGAAACTGCAATGGAAAAAGCAAACTATTATTTCTTCAAAACAAACTCTTCGGCAACTCTTTGCTGAAACCAATCAGGACGAGAACCTTACTGATCAGATGAACTCTTTGATAAGTGTGGATACTGCCAACAAGATGGAAGCATTTAAAGTAGAATAAAACAAAATAAATATTTTTGTAGAAAAACTTCTAAAGCAACTCACGCTATCCTGAAATGGTACACTATAATCACCGTTATTATCCCGCAGTGAAACGCCCCAAGTTAAGTTACCTGTTATTAAATTATCTACATTTGATGGCAAATATGACAAGTAGCAAGGTGTTAGTGATTCATTCACTGCTCCCAACAACGCTAAGCTGGGAAATGTGCAGAAATTCCACTACTTACAGAGCGCACTCATTATGATCAAAATAAATTCAAATATCAGATTCTGCATATACAATGGCTTTGAATCAATTAAAAGCCAGGTATCAGAATGAAAGATTCATAATCAAAAAATGGCGATGATGGAAGCACTTTCCCCGTTAAAGATATGATAATTTAAATATCAACAATATGGAAAAAAGTTGCTCAAACTAAATTTATTCTACTGTTATTATTATTATTCCAAAACTATTCACAAAAAATATAATTCTTCCATTTTTTTTGCTACATCTTGGTGAATATTGATTACCATCATATCTAAGCGTTATATGTTTTTAACTTTACTGTAAATCAGTTTTCTATACGCGTGGCGCATGAAGTAAAATTTCGGGTTTAGAAAAGCCCCGTGAACATTTTCTACGCGGGGCTATTCTAAACTTGAAATTTTACTTCATGCTTAGTCTGGAAGAAGAAGACACTCGTTACTTTAAAATATATCAAGTGTTAAAATGTGTATCGTAATTGTCACAAAGAAAAGTCATTATAGTTCAAATGTAGTCGACCGCCGACTTATTTTACCTGTTATTATAGTCCAAATATCGGCTGGCGCTGACTTATGTCACCTGTCATTATAGTCCAAATATCGGCTAATGCCGACTAATGTCAAGGTGACACGATGGACTAAATTCAAACTCTACCATAGTTATTTCTTGGATTAAGTCGGAATCGCGGAAGATCAAAACATTGGTTTCAAGTCGCGTCGGCGAAATTTAAAACCTAAGCAAATACCGATGGTTGGAATCACGACTCGACCGACCAAAATCCAGCCGACCGAGGATTGTCACCTTCGGAATTGCAGAAGTCTAAATTATGGCGGAATTGATCTGACTTTATTCAGCAAACTAAACCTCATGCAGCATTTATGGTAGCTGAATCTGTGGAAGGAGAAATTATCTCAGTTTAGTCCTCATTTAAAAAAAAAAACCCGTTCGAGTAATGGCTAATGTATTTCGGTTTATTGAAGCTATAATGAATTCTATTGCAAAAAGGTATGGATCACTTACTGTTAATGAGCTGAATGATCCAACCACTTTTATAATTCGACTAATGTATACAAGTGAAAGCTTTCAAACATGAATTGATTTGTTATAAAATAACAGGTATGTGTGGAAGTTAAGCAAACTAATATCTCTCAGACCGTTCTTAGATAAAGACGAATTTATCCGTGTGGAAGGGCGTTTAATGGATTCAGACTTATCATTATTTCACCGATGCTCAATTGTACTACATATTTACCACTTATTGACCAAATTATTCATAAGGGATATCCACGAAAGGCATTTGCACGCTGGAATGCAGGGAACTGTAGCAGCTGTACGCGCAACTTATAGGTCGTTAAATGGAAGAAGTGTAACTCGAGAGGTAGTACGAAAATGTGTCCGTTGTATACGTGTCAAACCTCGTTTTAATGCACCGATTATGGGATCATTGCCTGCTTATCGAACGCTACAATTTCGACTTCTTCTAAGAGTGGTGTTGATTACTGTGGCCCATTCACAATTGAGGCGTACTATATGCAAATATTCGTAAGTGCCAAGTTTTAAGTAATGCGTTTTATATACAGAATATGTTCTAAATGTCATGCTTTACTTGTACAATTATTGCCGGGGCGATAGTGCTACTAAAAGTGGTAGAAATAGGGACTCAATTATCAAAACGTTATAAGTGCCATAGTACTTTCATTCACAAAGTGCTGTCTCCTGGAAAATATGTCATTTGGTACTTACGACCTTTTGCATATGGCACGCTTCAATTAAGGATGGATCTCGTAGATCCAAGAAAACAAGGAAAGTATACATTTGTGTATTCGTGTGTGTTTCTAGTAAAGCTGTTCACATTGATCTGACTACAGAAGCATTTATCGCAGCATTTACCAGATTTATTTCCCGCCGAGGATGTGTACATGAGATCTATTCTGATAATGCGACCAACTTAATTGGAGCCAGAAATCATTTGCGTCATGTGCTTCCTCGACGAAGCTCATGATGAATTGATGACTGCACTGTCATTTAAAAAAATTAAATGAATCTTCATACCACCACATTTCGAAAGAACTTTGGGAAGCAGCAGTGAAAATGATCAAACATTATTTACATCGTACAGCTGGAACCGCACTGCGTACTTATACAGAATTTCATACTCTTGTAACTCAAATTCAAGGATACTTAACTTACACCTAGACATTTCCTCAAAAGCGATTACTGCTCCGGTATGTCAGGATTTTGGTAAAGTTCCATCTAATCGCCTTTCACGATGGCAGTACGTCGAGAAATTACGTCAACATATTTCGAAACGATGGCAAAAGGAATATCTTTCTGAGATGCATAATATAATTAAGTGGCAACAGAACGGACTTAGTTTAGAGGCTGGATATCTGGTAGATATCAGGGAAGATAATTTGCCACCTCTTCAGTGGAAGCTTGGACGAATTGAAGCAATTCACCATGGAAAAGATGGCGTTCCAAGAAGCGCAACTGCTCGAACCAGTACTGGATCATTTGTCCGTTCCACTGTAAAGTTGTGCCCTTTTAGTCACATCAGTGAAACTATTTCAATGCAAAACATTCAATGCGGGGTGGAATGTATCTGTGATTTGTTATAAACAATTTATATTTTCATAAGTGAAGCGTTCAGAGCTAACGTGGATCAAGTCCAAAAGTATACAAAATTGTGTTTCTTGCAGATTAATACTTGTTAAAAGTGTATGTTTTCAGAGCTATAGTGAACCAAGTAAATAGCTATTGCTCTTTTCTAACAAATGCCAGCAATTGTCTTTAGCCCTGAAATACTCTCGTAACATTTCCGTGCTAAAGTGGATCAAGTCCAAAATCGTAGTCCGTATATATTGTTTGTGCACATGTGCACGTGTGTTGGTTGATAAAACTTCAAAATTATGGATGTCAATGAATGTATAACTTTTTTAATTTATCCTCAGACTATATGCTTTCGCAAAACGATTTAACTACTTTAGAATATTCACGGAAATGTATTCAAATCGTTACTGCCGAGGACTGGATTCATGTAGCCAAAAAACCAAATACTATCAAAGTAACAACACCTGCAATTTTATCTATTAAAAAACTAGAAGACATGATAGTCAACAAAAAAAAAAACGAACAAAGGACATCCTGTCAAGTGGTTAGAGATTATGTGGACGAGGTTTGATCAAGAGGAACTTTGGACACTGCAGTTTAAAAATACTTTAAATGCAGATATTGGCTTCTCGAAAGTAACTATGTTCACAAAAATGTCTAAATTTGTTGAGGAGTAAGAAGCAAGACCCGCTGTACAAAAATCTAAGAGTTGTCAGATCCCTGAATAAGGAAATTGCAGAATCAGATAATGACGAATCTCTCTTTGATGACACCACCATTTAAAGCTGAATTTTAAAGTTTTTAAATTGTTTTATGATACTGGTGTAATCATTTCATCGACCTTATGTAAAAAACATTTTAGGGCCAAAGTGGATCAAGTTTAGCACTATCTGGTTTAAAATTGAATTGCTACCTGAACTATTGTTTTTGAGCTTTTAAATTATGACCAATATGTAAATCAGTCTTTATACTACAATAATAAAAACAAAATTATCCTTTAAATCACTTCAGGATTTAACTAGTGGTGATAAACTTTAACTTTGATTATTTAAAAACTATGATTTTTAGACTTGATCCACTTTAGCTCTGAACGCTTCAAGTGTTCAATGTTATACTATTTTCAGTAGTTGTTTAACAAATGTGACGGATTATCAAAATTGAATTTTTAAATATTTTTCCGCAAGCAGTATAATGTATTTAAGTTGTTTGTTTAAAAGTAAATTAGTATAAAATCGCGAAAATACTGCGTATCTTCCAAACACAATAAATACTCAGTATACAATTTGTTTTTTTTCAGAAAGTCGATACTTATTTTCATTCGTTTTTATAGTTTGTAAATATTTTGCAAACTATTGACAAATTCAATTTTTCTTTAAATTAATCAGTAGTCGAATTTTCATGTGTGTGAAGCTGGCAATATTTACAGCAATAACCCGGCGCATCCACCATCCACCCAAAAAATATTAATAAATCAAACATAATTATTTTAACATATTTCTCGACTATAATCTTGAATTTGTTTTTTTACGTAACGTTTCTAATATCGTTGCTGTAAATAATACACAAATAAAATTTCAAATTAATTGAAATTATTAGGAACAACTGGTCATCCGTGTCAGGAAATTAATTATTTAAACATATTTCCAGATACCCGACATGCATTTTTTTTGTAGTTTTAAGTAACTAATAGTGCTATTATTAGAATACAATAACAATTTTTACTATAGGGAATGTATCTTCCGATGATTTTTAAACATTAGTGAATGCATTGGAAAGTCAGCCATTCCGCGATGAGTAATTAATTGTTTGAACATATTTCAAGGTGGCCGACATACGTTTTGTTTATTGTTTTGAGTAACTAATAGTGTTATTGTTAAAATATAATAACAATTTTGAATATAGGGAATGTATCTTTCGTCGATTTTTGAACATTAGTGAATGCATTGGGAAGTCAGAAATATGCTATGAGAAATAAATTGTTTAAATATATTTAAAGTCGGCCGACATAAATTTTGTTAATTGTTTTAAGTAACTAATAGTGTTATTGTTAAAATACAATAACAATTTTTAGTAAGGGGAATGTATCTTTTGTCGATTTTTCAACATTAGTGAATGCATTAGGAAGGCAGTCATTCGCGATGCGAAATAAATTGTTTAAACATATTTCAAGGTGACCGACATAAATTTTGTTTATTATTTTGAGTAACTAGTAGTGTTATTGTTAAAATACAATAACAATTTTCAATATGGGGAATGTATCTTTTGTCGATTTTTGAACATTAGTGAATGCATTGGAAAGTCAGAAATACGCTATGAGAAATAAATTGTTTAAACAAATTTCAAGGCGGCGGACATAAATTTTGTTTATTGTTTTTAAATACTCATAGTGTTATTGTTAAAATACAATAACAATTTTTAATATGGGGAATGTATCTTTCGTCGATTTTTAAAGATTAGTGAATGCATTGGGAATTCAGTCATTCGCGATGAGAAATAAATTGTTTAAACATGTTTCAAGTCGGCCGACATTAATTTTGTTTATTTTTTTTAATAACTAATAGTGTTACTGTTAAAATACAATAACAATTTTCAATATGGGGAATGTATCTTTCGTCGATTTTTGAACATTAGTGAATGCATTGGGAAGTCAGAAATACGCTATGAGAAATAAATTGTTTAAATATATTTGAAGTCGGCCGACATAAATTTTGTTTGTAGTTTTGAGTAACTGATAGTGTTATTGTTAAAATACAATAACAATTTTCAATATAGGGAATGTATCTTTCGTCGATTTTTGAACATTAGTGAATGCATTGGGAAGTCAGAAATACGCTATGAGAAATAAATTCTTTAAATATATTTAAAGTCGGCCGACATAAATTTTGTTTGTTGTTTTGAGTAACTGATAGTGTTATTGTTAAAATACAATTACAATTTTCAATATGGGGAATGTATCTTTCGTCGATTTTTGAACATTAGTGAATGATTGAGAAATCAATCATTCGCGATTACAAATTAATTGTTTAAACATTTTTCAAGGTGGCCGACATAAATTGTGTTTATTGTTTTAAGTAACTTATAGTGTTATTGTTAAAATACAATAACAATTTTTAGTATGGGGAATGTATCTTTCGTCGATTTTTTGGGATTAGTGAATGCATTGGGAATTCAGTCATTCGCGATGAGAAATAAATTGTTTAAACATATTTCAAGTCGGCCGACATTAATTTTGTTTATTTTTTTAAGTAACTAATAGTGTTATTGCTAAAATACAATAACAATTTTCAATATGGGGAATGTATCTTTCGTCGATTTTTGAACATTAGTGAATGCATTGGGAAGTCAGTCATTCGCGATGAGAAATTAATTGTTTAAACATATTTTAAGGTGGCCGACATAAATTTTGTTTATTGTTTTAAGTAACTAATAGTGCCATTGTTAAAATACAATAACAATTTCCAATATGGGGAATGTATCTTTCGTCGATTTTTGAGCATTAGTGAATGCATTGGGAAGTCAGAAATACGCTATGAGAAATAAATTGTTTAAACATTCTTCAAGGCGGCGGACATAAATTTTGTTTATTGTTTTTAGTTACTAATAGTGTAATTGTTAAAATACAAAATTAATTTTCAATATGGGGAATGTATCTTTCGTCGATTTTTTGGGATTAGTGAATGCATTGTGAATTCAGTCATTCGCGATGAGAAATTAATTGTTTAAACATATTTTAAGGTGGCCGACATAAATTTTGTTTATTGTTCTAAGTAACTAATAGTGTTATTGTTAAAATACAATAACAATTTTCAATATAGGGAATGTATCTTTCGTCGATTTTTGAACATTAGTGAATGCATTGGGAAGTCAGAAATACGCTATGAGAAATAAATTGTTTAAACATATTTCAAGGCGGCGGACATAAATTTTGTTTATTGTTTTAAGTAACTAATAGTGTTATTGTTAAAATGCAATAACAATTTTCAATATAGGGAATGAATCTTTCTTCGAATTTTGAACATTAGTGAATGCATTGAAAAGTCAGAAATACGCTATGAGAAATAAATTGTTTAAACAAATTTCAAGGCGGCGGACATAAATTTTGTTTATTGTTTTTAAATACTCATAGTGTTATTGTTAAAATACAATAACAATTTTTAATATGGGGAATGTATCTTTCGTCGATTTTTAAAGATTACTGAATGCATTGGGAATTCAGTCATTCGCGAGAAGAAATTAATTGGTTAAACATATTTTAAGGTGGCCGACATAAATTTTGTTTATTGTTTTAAGTAACTAATAGTGTTATTGTTAAAATACAATAACAAATTTCAATATGGGGAATGTATCTTTCGTCGATTTTTAAAGATTAGTGAATACATTGGTAATTCAGTCATTCGCGATGAGAAATTAATTGTTTAAACATATTTTAAGGTGGCCGACATAAATTTTGTTCATTGTTGTAAGTAACTAATAGTGTTATTGTTAAAATACAATAACAATTTTTAGTATGGGGAATGTATCTTTCGTCGATTTTTAAAGATTAGTGAATGCATTGGGAATTCAGTCATTCGCGATGAGAAATAAATTGTTTAAACATGTTTCAAGTCGGCCGACATTAATTTTGTTTATATTTTAAGTAACTAATAGTGTTATTGTTAAAATACAATAACAATTTTCAATATGGGGAATGTATCTTTCGTCGATTTTTAAAGATTAGTGAATACATTGGGAATTCAGTCATTCGCGATGAGAAATTAATTGTTTAAACAGATTTTAAGGTGGCCGACATAAATGTTGTTTATTGTTTTAGGTAACTAATAGTGTTATTGTTAAAATACAATAACAATTTTTAATATGGGCAATGTATCTTTTGTCGATTTTTGAACATTAGTGAATGCATTGGGAAGTCAGAAATACGCTATGAGAAATAAATTGTTTAAACAAATTTCAAGGCGGCGGACATAAATTTTGTTTATTGTTTTTAGTTACTAATAGTGCTATTGTTAAAATACAGTAACAATTTTCAATATGGGGAATGTATTTTTCGTCGATTTTTAAAGAGTAGTGAATGCATTGGGAATTCAGTCATTCGCGATAAGAAATTAATTGTTTAAACATATTTTAAAGTGGCCGACATAAATTTTGTTTATTGTTTTAAGTAACTAATAGTCTTATTGTTGAAATATTATAACAATTTTCAATATGGGGAATGTATCTTTCGTCGATATTTAAAGATTACTGAATACATTGGGAATTCAGTCATTCGCGATGAGAAATAAATTGTTTAAACATATTTCAAGTCGGCCGACAATAATTTTGTTTATTTTTTTAAGTAACTAATAGTGTTATTGTTAAAATACAATAACAATTTTTAATATGGGGAATGTATCTTTTGTCGATTTTTGAACATTAGTGAATGCATTGGGAAGTCAAAAATACGCTATGAGAAATAAATTGTTTAACCAAATTTCAAGGCGGCGGACATAAATTTTGTTTATTGTTTTTAGTTCCTAATAGTGTTATTGTTAAAATACAGTAACAATTTTCAATATGGGGAATGTATCTTTCGTCGATTTTTAAAGATTAGTGAATGCATTGGGAATTCAGTCATTCGCGATAAGAAATTAATTGTTTAAACATATTTTAAGGTGGCCGACATAAATGTTGTTTATTGTTTTAAGTTACTAATAGTCTTATTGTTAAAATATTATAACAATTTTCAATATAGGGAATGTATCTTTTGTCGATTTTTTAAGATTACTGAATACATTGGGAATTTAGTCATTCGCGATGAGAAATAAATTGTTTAAACATATTTCAAGTCGGCCGACATTAATTTTGTTTATTTTTTTAAGTAACTTATAGTGTTATTGTTAAAATACAATAACAATTTTCAATATGGGGAATGTATCTTTCGTCGACTTTTAAAGATTAGTGAATGCAATGGGAAGTCACTCATTCGCGATGAGAAATTTATTGTTTAAACATATTTCAAGATGGCCGACATAAGTTTTGTTTATTATTTTGAGTAATTTATAGTGTGATTGTTAAAATACAAAAACAATTTTTAATATGGAGAATGTATCTTTCGTCGATTTTTAAAGATTAGTGAATACATTGGGAATTCAGTCATTCGCGATAAGAAATTAATTGTTTAAACATATTTCAAGGTAGCCGACATACATTTTGTTTATTGTTTTAAGTAACTAATAGTGCTATTGTTAAAATACAATAACAATTTTCAATATGGGGAATGTATATTTCGTCGATTTTTAAAGATTAGTGAATGCATTGGGAATTCAGTCATTCGCGATAAGAAATTAATTGTTTAAACACAATTTAAGGTGGCCGACATAAATTTTGTTTATTGTTTTAAGTAACTTAAAGTGTTATTGTCAAAATACAATAACAATTTTCAATATGGGGAATGTATCTCTCGTCGATTTTTAAAGATTAGTGAATGCATTGGGAATTCAGTCATTCGCGATAATAAATTCATTGTTTAAACATAATTTAAGGTGGCCGACATAAATTTTGTTTATTGTTTTAAGTAACTAAAAGTGTTATTGTTAAAATACAATAACAATTTTTAATATGGGGAATGTATCTTTTGTTGACTTTTAAAGGTTAGTGAATACATTGGGAATTCAGTCATTCGCGATGAGAAATAAATTGTTTAAACATATTTCAAGTCGGCCGACATTAATTTTGTTTATTTTTCTATGTCGGCCACCTTAAAATATGTTTAAACAATTAATTTCTCATCGCGAATGACTGAATTCCCAATGCATTCACTAATCCCAAAAAATCGACGAAAGATACATTCCCCATATTGAAAGTTAATTTTGTATTTTAACAATAACACTATTAGTAACTAGAAACAATATACAAAATTTATTTTCGCTGCCTTGAAATTTGTTTAAACATTTTATTTCTCATAGCGTATTTCTGACTTCCCAATGCATTCACTAATGTTCAAAAATCGACGAAAGATACATTCCCCATATTGAAAATTGTTATTGCATTTTAACAAGAACACTATTAGTTACTTAAAACAATAAACAAAATTTATGTTGGCCACCTTAAAATATGTTTAAACAATTAATTTCTCATCGCGAATGACTGAATTCCCAATGCATTCACTAATCCCAAAAAATCGACGAAAGATACATTCCCCATATTGAAAATTAATTTTCTATTTTAACAATAACACTATTAGTAATTAAAAACAATAAACAAAATTTATGTCCGCTGCCTTGAAATTTGTTTAAACAATTTATTTCTCATAGCGTATTTCTGACTTCCCAATGCATTCACTAATGTTCAAAAATCGACGAAAGATACATTCCCCATATTAAAAATTGTTATTGTATTTTAACAATAACACTATTAGTTACTTAAAACAATAAACAAAATTTATGTCGGCCACCTTAAAATATGTTTAAACAATTAATTTCTTATCGCGAATGACTGAATTCCCAATGCATTCACTAATCTTTAAAAATCGACGAAAGATACATTCCCCATATTGAAAATTGTTATTGTATTTTAACAATAACACTATTAGTTACTTACAACAATGAACAAAATTTATGTCGGCCACCTTAAAATATGTTTAAACAATTAATTTCTCATCGCGAATGACTGAATTCCCAATGTATTCACTAATCTTTAAAAATCGACGAAAGATACATTCCCAATATTGAAAATTGTTATTGTATTTTAACAATAACACTATAAGTTACTTAAAACAATAAACAAAATTTATGTCGACCACCTTAAAATATGTTTAAACAATTAATTTCTCATCGCGAATGACTGAATTCCCAATGTATTCACTAATCTTTAAAAATCGACGAAAGATACATTCCCAATATTGAAAATTGTTATTGTATTTTAACAATAACACTATTAGTTACTTAAAACAATAAATAAAATTTATGTCGGCCACCTTCAAATATGTTTAAACAATTAATTTCTTATCGCGAATGACTGAATTCCGAATGCATTCACTAATCTTTAAAAATCGACGAAAGATACATTCCCCATATTGAAAATTGTTATTGTATTTTAACAATAACACTATTTGTATTTAAAAACAATAAACAAAATTTTTGTCCGCCGCCTTGAAATTTGTTTAAACAATTTATTTCTCATAGCGTATTTCTGACTTTCCAATGCATTCACTAATGTTTAAAAATCGACGAAAGATACATTCCCTATATTGAAAATTGTTATTGCATTTTAACAATAATGCTATTAGTTACTTAAAACAATAAACAAATTTTATGTCCGCCGCCTTGAAATATGTTTAAACAATTTATTTCTCATAGCGTATTTCTGACTTCCCAATGCATTCACTAATGTTCAAAAATCGACGAAAGATACATTCCCCATATTGAAAATTGTTATTGTATTTTAACAATAACACTATTAGTTACTTAAAACAATAAACAAAATTAATGTCGGCCACCTTAAAATATGTTTAAACAATTAATTTCTCATCGCGAATGACTGAATTCCCAATGCATTCACTAATCCCAAAAAATCGACGAAAGATACATTCCCCATATTGAAAATTAATTTTGTATTTCAACAATAACACTATTAGTAACTAAAAACAATAAACAAAATTAATGTCCGCCGCCTTGAAATATGTTTAAACAATTTATTTCTCATAGCGTATTTCTGACTTCCCAATGCATTCACTAATGTTCAAAAATCGACGAAAGATACATTCTCCATAATAAAAATTGTTATTGTATTTTAACAATAACACTATTAGTTACTTAAAACAATAAACAAAATTTATGTCGGCCACCTTAAAATATGTTTATACAATTAATTTCTCATCGCGAATGACTGAATTCCCAATGTATTCACTTATCTTTAAAAATCGACGAAAGATACATTCCCCATATTGAAAATTGTTATTGTATTTTAACAATAACACTATTAGTTAATTAAAAAAATAAACAAAATTAATGTCGGCCGACTTGAAATATGTTTAAACAATTTATTTCTCATCGCGAATGACTGAATTCCCAATGCATTCACTAATCTTTAAAAATCGACGAAAGATACATTCTCCATATTGAAAATTGTAATTGTATTTTAACAATAACACTATCAGTTACTCAAAACAACAAACAAAATTCATGTCGGCCGACTTTAAATATATTTAAACAATTTATTTCTCATAGCGTATTTCTGACTTCCCAATGCATTTACTAATGTTCAAAAATCGACGAAAGATACATTCCCTATATTGAAAATTGTTATTGTATTTTAACAATAACACTATTAGTTACTTAAAAAAATAAACAAAATTAATGTCGGCCGACTTGAAATATGTTTAAACAATTTATTTCTCATCGCGAATGACTGAATTCCCAATGCATTCACTAATCTTTAAAAATCGACGAAAGATACATTCCCCATATTGAAAATTGTAATTGTATTTTAACAATAACACTATCAGTTACTCAAAACAATAAACAAAATTTATGTCGGTCACCTTGAAATATGTTTTAACAATTTATTTCGCATCGCGAATGACTGCCTTCCTAATGCATTCACTAATGTTGAAAAATCGACAAAAGATACATTCCCCAAACTAAAAATTGTTATTGTATTTTAACAATAACACTATTAGTTACTTAAAACAATAAACAAAATTAATGTCGGCCGACTTTAAATATATTTAAACAATTTATTTCTCATAGCGTATTTCTAACTTCCCAGTGCATTCACTAATGTTCAAAAATCGACGAAAGATACATTCCCTATATTCAAAATTGTTATTATATTTTAACAATAACACTATTAGTTACTTAAAACAATAAACAAAACGTATGTCGGCCACCTTGAAATATGTTTAAACAATTAATTTCTCATCGCGGAATGACTGACTTTCCAATGCATTCACTAATGTTCAAAAATCATCGGAAGATACATTCTCTATAGTAAAAATTGTTATTGTATTCTAACAATAGCACTATTAGTTACTTAAAACTACAAAAAAAATGCATGTCGGGTATCTGGAAATATGTTTAAATAATTAATTTCCTGACACGGATGACCAGTTGTTCCTAATAATTTCAATTAATATGAAATTTTATTTGTGTATTATTTACAGCAACGATATTAGAAACGATACGTTAAAAAACAAATTGAAGATTATAGTCGAGAAATATGTTAAAATAATTATTTTTGAATTAATAATATTTTTTGGGTGGATGGTGGATGCGCCGGGTTATTGCTGTAAATATTGCCAGCTTCACACACATGAATTTTCTAGCAAGTTTTAGTAATCAACAATTTAATTGGTATTTCTTATGTAAAAAGGCAAATTTCGTTAATAAACTCATTTTATTATTGTTATTTAATTAATTAGGAGTTTCATTAATGTATAGTGTTTAATGGTTTTTCTATTTCGGCGTGTTTGTTTGCTATCCTTATCAGTAAAAAATCCTCATCGAAATAAATAAAAAATACGCGCCGAAAGGTAAATTGGGTCGAATTTAATCATAAAAATTCCATTTCCCCCAAACCGAACTCACTTTATAGTACTCTTTTTTGGCGATTAAATTATCACTCTGTGAAATGGGACTTCCCGTTTACCAATTAATTTTATAAATTGCGCCCATCAACCAACATTAATTCATTTACATTTTTGACCACTAATGACTGTAAATACATTATTTTAATTATGAATTATCATGGAATGCCGATTTAACTATAAACGTAATGATATAATTTAATTAAACAATGAGCAAGTCAAAATCCGAATTAGATTTTGAATTACTCATTTTTTAATTAAATTATATTATTACGTTTTAAGTGATGTGTATAAAACTTTTTATTCAAGGTAATTTTATAAGTTTGAATCTAGTTCTCAAAAGTATTTTACCTACGCCCTATCTAGTAACCGCATCATACCACACTGTCATATTGACAAGTATAATTGACATTACGTACACATGCACGTAATAGCTTTGACAAGTACATAACGTGCTGACAACTGAACAGCTGATTGCTTACTGTACCGTAAAAGTATACGTATTCCAAATTCAGCTTATTTTCTTTAAATCATTAGTTATTCGTTGATTTTTTCAAGAGTTCAATTTGAAGCTTTAAACGAGTGTTTTCCACTCCCAGACTAAGCATGAAGTAAAATTTCGAGTTTAGAAAAGCCCCGCGTAGAAAATTTGTCGAGGGTCGCGCAACGACCCGAGACAAATTTTCACGGGGCTTTTCTAAACTCGAAATTTTACTTCATGCGCCACGCGTATTAAACACTAAAATATTGTGAACTCTATGTATATTTGAACCTCACTTGAAATCAGTGTTTTATACGCGTGGCGCATGAAGTAAAATTGCGAGTTTAGAAAAGCCCAGAAAATTTGTCTCGGGTCGCTGCGCGACCCGAGACAAATTTTCACGGGGCTTTTCTAAACTCGAAATTTTACTTCATGCTTAGTCTGGGAGTGGAAAACACTCGTTAAAGCTTTGAATTGAACTCTTTTAAAAAACAACGAATGTCGGAAAATGTACCACTTTATTCCGTGTATGTTAATCAAGTAGTAATTTAGTTTTTATCATTGTCATGGTACTATTAAAAATTATTACAATAAATAAGTTGTTCTTTCATGCTCATTGTTTATTTTGTTAGGGCGTAGGTAAAGTATCGTATGTTTCTCGAACATACTCGCGAAATACTGCACTCGCCGCTGCGCGGCTCCTGCGCAACATGTCCGCTAATATGTAATATGCTGCATACCTTTCTCGTTACGTAATATACTATTTTAGTTAAATACTTATTATTATATATTATTACCTGCCATTTGCTGTTGTATATAAATATCGATACTTTTGAAAATTTTGTACATATCTCCTTGATAATAACCTAAGGTCGAAACTAGTTGGAGTAAACATAAAAATAAATCAGTGAAACAAACCCAGTGTTTTAATGAAAGTTCTACTATTTTTTAGTTGAATTGCAACAATATCACAGTCACAAATTCAGAAATGCATTTTCAGTTTGTTTCTTATTATTACTTTACAATATACAAATCAATTATTTTTATAAAAAATACCACATGTCAAACAACAATACATTTTCAATAAATCATAATTTTAGGCACAATTCATACATACACACAACCTAAATTACATCCGAAACCAGAAGCTGGGATGCCCACCGCATAAATGAAATTCCATCCCTGATGAAATATGATTTATTCAACGTCTGCAATTTCCGAATAGTTTGTCACTTGACGCCAATCATTTTAGAGGGGAAAGGAGGGAAATGTGCGCGCCCCAAAGAGACAGTTTGATTAATCAAATTTTAATTGATATTTCGCGTGAGCGGATAAACTGAAGCCGAGTAATTGTCAATACTTGAGCATTCATCATACCAAAATATTAGTAATAATTGATAGCAGGGTGGTTTTATATACACACACAAATGCATAATGTGCACGGTGTGTTATTGATTTGATAAGCTTTTGACCCCAATTATGTAACAACGGTTCGTTGCCCTATTCTTACTTTTATTTATGTATTTATTTATGATGATGATGTGATACACATATATTTGCATGCTATTAACGTAAGTAAGTACATTAAAAGCTTTTATAAATTATATTTCAATGGTCTGGGAATAAGCAGTACGTTTTCCTAAATAAATATTGAATGAAAACCTTCATCACTAATGGATATGAAAAAGATGAAAAAAAATCTTGTAGGGCTTTAATAATTCATAGAAAAAATCATGTTAGCATGATCAACTTACTCTCCCTGGGACGTGGAGGACGCGCTGGTGGAAGGGTCGGAGGGCTCCAAGGGCTCCTTCCTCATCGCCGTCACCGTCGCTCCCGTGTGCCTCGGGTTCGTCTCGACGGTGATGTTCCAAGCACTTGGATCAGTTGGGGTCGCTCCCAATAATCTCACACCACTTTTCACCCTCCCTCTGAAACAGAAAAAAAAACAAAATAAATCAATCATTTATAACATGAAAACTAATAAAACAAAGTTTGAATGTAAGAAACTTAACAATATTACAATTAGTGGTCATTTGCATCGGTAATTATACACCATTCCATATGTTTCTGGATCTCGCCTAGCCATGCTTTCGTGTTGTTATGTTGCAGTATCAACTTTTACATTTTTTATTAGTTGCCACTCCTGATTCCTTATTTTAACAGTGTTGCAATAATTTATGATATCATAAGTAATCCTCTTTTTAATTTTCAAGAGGTTTATTGTTAATCTTGCAACAATTATTTCGCCACGCGGTCGCTTCTTCGAGCATTTTATTATTAAATCAAATTAATCTAGTGTTGCAATGCTGTGTCAATGTCAAAGTGAAAAATAATTTCAGGCACATATTAAATATTAACATGCCAAAGATTATCTCTGAATCAAAAAGGTTACAAATTCTGAAATCCTACAAACATTTTAGGCAAAGTAATCCAAATCTACAGCATCACAATATTATTACGATTTTAATAGATATTTTTGGGGTATGTCTAGTATTTTAATTATCATATATATTTAATTAAAGATAATTACGTTTCAGGTAGGAGATCTTCATTACAATTAATTTTACGACAAAGACCTGACGAATTGAAATCTACTACTTCTGGCAAACGATCTAAAAACAGCCATTTTTGGAATCACCTAGCTAGAAAAGATCTGCAACAACTAATTTGGCAATATAACTCTAGAAATCAGTATTTTACTTTGAGAGATCTTTTGAATGATATGAAAGAAAATTATGAGTTCCATGGGAGTAGAACAACACTTTATAGGGTTGTTAAAAGTATGGGGTATAAATTCAAATTAATTAATGGGCGCAAAATTCTCTGTGAACAAAAACATGTTGTTGCAGCTAAAATTATTTTCCTTAGAAAATTTTTACAGTATCAAAATTCCAGTGAAGATATCCAATTCGTATACCTGGATGAAACATGGATATATCAGAATGGATCCGTGGTTCGACGCTGGGTACATGAAACGGATATAAAAAGTAATCCAACTAAATTCAAAAATGAAGGCAAACGCTTCACCATTCTACATGCTGGGTATAGGGGTGGGTTTTTGGATGGGTGCGATTTTTTATTACATTCGAAAAACAATGACCGAGATTACCATGTCACAATGGATGGTAATACTTTTCAAAATTGGGTGGTTAATCAACTTATTCCTGCTTTGGCTAAGCTTTCAGGGAAATGTGTAGTTATTATGGATAATGCTGCATGCCATTCTGTAAAATTAGACAAAACTCCTTCATTTTCTTGTAAGAAATGCGAAATGCAGGAGTGGTTGGTTAAACACAATGTAAAATTCAATCCAAAATTAACCAAAAAGGAACTATGGGCTTTATTTAAACCTTTTCGATCAAATAACAAAATTTACGTAGTTGATGACATTTTGAGAAAGAACGGACACGAAATTCTTAGATTACCGCCATACCATTGTCAATACAATCCAATTGAAATGGCATGGGGGTTTTGTAAGACTTACTACAATAAGCACATAAATTCTAAGCAACCATCTAAGGATCGTGTTCAGAATTTATGGCTTGAGTCTCTCTCAAAATGTACATCCGATATGTGGCAAAATTTCTGTGATCATTGTGAAAAACTTATTTCGGATGACTGGGCAAAACACATGGGGAACCTTTCTTTTGAAACCATTCCTCCTTTTATTATTTCGCTGGCTCAGAACAAATATCAGAAGATTCAGATGCAGGTTCTCTTGACTAAATAATAAAAGGGAAATGAGGGCTTAAAAATTGTTTGACATGAAAATTATCAGTATCACAAGAGGGTGGGAATAAATTTGCAATTCTACAAAAAAATACTGAGGGCCAACAGAAGAGAGAATGACCAAAATTAAGGTGGATGGATGGAGTTGATCAAAATGTGTTAACGGGAAGACCCAAGCGAGAAATACAAATGGATGACGAAATAAGTTTGCAGAGCCGAATTTATTATATTTGTTATATACAATATTATTGCTGTGTTTGTATGTACAAAAACCAAGTAGTAAATTTTGTTAATCTTAAAACTGCATATTATTATCCTTTTATATCTGAAAATTTGTAAAACAGGCAACAGTATAAGATCACAATAGTCAGAAATTATAACCTTAAAATCGAACATCTGACAGTGACATTTAATAACCCTGATTTAAAACACAACCAGCCCCATTTACAATACTTAAACTGTCACTTTTCCATAGCTAGGCGAGATCCAGAAACAAATGGAATGGTGTATACCACTGATAATTAACTGTTCATCGTGGTATGTACCAAGCTGTTAAGGTAATATTGGCAACATTCTTTCGCTCGCATGGACAAAAGATGATAATTCAACTCATGTGGGAAAATATGTATTTGAAATGGCCGTATTGGCGGTTTTTAAGCGGATAAACAGGTAAACAAAGGTTTGCAAGTGGACAAAATGTTATTTACCTTCACCATGGCAACGGTAGTCTCAAACCCCCAAGTGGGGCCGTTCATCAGAGGCGACAGTTAGGAGTTTACTGCCAACTGTTAGGGAATTCTCTGATGACCGTATTGTTATTCGTGAACGTATTTGGGACTTTTGCAATCGTACAAAATAAACCGACCGGAGTACCGTTCATTAGATACCAACATACATACCAACATACAACAAATCCAAACATGTTGAATGTTGAACATTTTGATGAACGGGCCCAGTGTCTATCCTAACCTCAACATGGGTATTTTCGGCACGTGATTTCGAACATTTAAAGGCTTTATGCCCGACTGTCATGCTTAAAATCGTCAACGTCGCAAAAGGAATCTTCTTTTTGGACCCCTTCAGCCATTCTAGCGTGCGCGTAACAAAAATGATGAGAGATCATTTACGGAATTGGAATGTTAAGTTTTAAAGGTCAAAACGCAGATACACGGGCCTTCTACACAAAGTAAGCAAATGGACTATAAAATCATGTCTAAGAATACGCTGTAAAGACAATGTGGAGTGGATCACTGTAGCGAAAATGATACAAGAACAATTTTGTTAAATAATCACTTCATTTGTTAAATTATCTCACCAAATACTTGCAAGAAATTTTGTAGGATATATTAAGTTTACTCGTCGTTTCTTTAGAAATATTTCGAATGAACTGTAATAAGGTAAAAACCATTTGCGCAAGCGCTCGTGGTTTTTTTCAGCCCAATTCATTCTCGAAATTTGTATATATGACTCTTGCAAAATAAAATTTATTCGGCCAATTCAAACCACTCCTGGTATTACCCCCGATTAAATATGTAAAACTATTTTGAATAAAAATCGAATAACACGATTTCTAAAAACGACGAATGTTTGAAAGTTTAAAACTCTGAAATTTTGTGAAATTGATAATATTCATGTATAGCAGTATATTTTTGAATCCTGCTTCAGCAGTTTATTTTTAATACTAATTTAGCAGTATTTTATTTTAATCTCACAAAACTTCAATGTATTATACGCGTGGCGCATGAAGTAAAATTTCGAGTTTAGAAAAGCCTGAATATTTGGTTTGTTCGCTTTTCTAAACTCGAAATTTTACTTCATGCTTAATCTGGAAAACACTCGTTGAAAGCTTCAAATTAAACTATGGGGGTAGAACTCCCATATCCCACATCTGGCTACGGCCTTGATTACCGAGAGTATTACCCAAATTTTAATTACCGGTATTTTACATCATTAGTTACAATCAAAAGATGTTTAACAAATTAAACTAAATCAAAACAAATGCATTAACATTATTAAAACTTGTTTAAACACGTATATTAAATATCTTGAATAAGTATCTCAATTTTTACGTGGTGAAACATATTTAACCATGATTTCTAGAGAAAGCAACCAAGTGTTTTCCTCTAAATTTATGTACAGGGTGGCGCAAAACTACCGATATGGTTTGAATGTTTGATAACTTTTTAAATTTATTTATATTTTTTTATTTTTATTTCAGAATTTTGTGACGAAAACTTTGGGAATTTGAAATGGAACAGTACACAACAGAACAGCGATCAAAAATTGTTGAATTTTATTTTGAAAATTAACGGTCAATTGTTTTGACGCAGCGTGCTTATCGTCGTTGTTTTAATGTGCGTACTGGACCTTCAGCATCAACAATAAACCGCCTGGTTGCAAATTTTCGACAACATGGTACAGTAAGACACCTTCCATGTACCGGAAGACCACGTACGGTCCACACGGAAGAAAATATCCAACATGTTGTGGATAGTGTGCAAAACAGTCCAGAAACATCAACAAGAAGACGTTCGGCACAACTGGGGCTATCGCGGAGGTCCGTTCAGAGGATTTTGGCCACATTGCACAGGTTTCCGTATAAGGTTCAGCTTGTGCAAGATAGACTACCAACAACGGTTTGATTATGCCGATCGCGATTTCATTAACAATTTGATAATGAGCGATGAAGCCCATTTCCAATTGAATGATTTCGTAAACCAGCAAAATTGCAGGAAGTGGGCTACGGAGAATCCAAGAACAGTTCATCAGCGACAATTACACCCATTTAAGTGGACTGTTTGGTACGGTGTATCGTCTGAAAGGATCATTGGTCCATATTTTTTTGAAAATGCACATGGCGCCTCAGTTACGGGTAATGGTGCTGAATATCGAACGATGCTGGACAATTTTTTAAGGCCCCATGTAGAAAACCATCCACAGTTGTGGTTCCAACAAGATGGAGCCACAGCCCACACTGCAAGGGACACAATGGCTCTGTTACGGGACCTCTTTGGCGAACGCATTATTTTGCGCAGAAGCGATTTCAATTGGCCTCCACGTTCACCGGATTTAACAGCTCCAGACTGTTTTCTTTGGGGTTATTTAAAAGAAAGGGTATACGTAAATAAGCCAGCGACCATACCAGAGCTAAAACAAGACATTCGCAATAAAATTTAAGTCATAACACCGGAAATTTTACGAAAAGTTATGGAAAATGTACTGGAAAGAGCACGAATGTGCGAAGCCGAAAATGGCCACCACTTGCGGGATATAATTTTTTATACTTAAGCCAAAAATATTCCCCATTAATATATTGTATAACAAAAAAATAATAATAATAATTAACAATTAAATAAAAAAGTTATTAAACATTCAAACCATATCGGTAGTTTTGCGCCACCCTGTATATTAAAATAAAAATCATTTAATTTGCAATTTATTTTTGTAGACATAAAAATTACCGAATTTACTACACTGAAATTAATTTTCATTCTTTCAAGAAAATACACTAGCATTTATCCAAACTAGCTTACTTAAAACGAGTCTCCTCGCTTTATTTATGTTCATGAATTCGCTTATATATTACAGCCAAAGCGATAAATGGAATAAAGATTTATACTTGACCTTTTATTGTGTGAAAAAGGGAAAATAGTTTAATTTAAGGACTGAAATGGCGAGCCCGTTCAACTTCGACTCAATGGAGGTTTTTGTTGTAGTACGAAAAAAAGAGAGAAAAAAAAAACAGAAGCGAATAAAATGAGTCTGGTGTGTTTCCAACATAAAAATCGTTAACCTAAACTTTCGTTTAACAGAATCGCCATGTGTTCGACTGTTATGTAAGTTTTAATCTTTTCTGGTGAAATAAAATTTACTTTAAAATAAAGTAATTAAACAGGCTGAAAGACCAATGGTCGATAGCCATTTTATTGAATCAATTTTAATTTCTTTATTAAATTTATAATCTGTTTGTATTTATAAATATTATGAATAATTTATAAATAGAGATGTTATACCGGGTGTGATTTGACGGACGGAAATCGCATGTTAATTTTAAAGTGTTCAGATATTGACTTCCCTATTTATTTTAGAGACAAAATGTATTTTAATTCTTTTCCTACAATCCCTTTAGAAAGTAGGCTTCAACGCTCGCAAAACTAAGAGGAAAGTAGGCGATTCCCGAGGAGACGTCACTTGTTGTCACTTTGTCGCTTTAAAGCGAAAAATAAAAAAAACGCTCCCTAAATCAAATCGAATAATTATGGAAATGAGTGACGATGAAGATTATTCAACATGTACACCACCAGATATGGCCGAAGCCGCGAAAATGGTAACGTTAAGCCTACTGCCGGATAAGTCACACCTAAAATACGAACGGGAATATGAAATTTTTGTAGAATGGTGCCGCACAAAAAAAATTGCAACATCCAGCGAAAGTGTACTTCTTGTGTATTTCTCGGAACAGAGTAAGAAGTTTAAAGCCTCTACTCTATGGTCGAAATTCTCGATGGTTAAAGCTGTCTTATCAGTTAATCGCGACATTGATATTGGTCAGTATAAAAAATGATTAGTTTTCTTGAAAAAATAAAATGTTGGATACAAACCAATAAATCGAAAATATTAACTAGGAAAGAAATTGAATCATTTCTGCGTACTGCTCCTAATCAGATATATTTGTTGAAATAAATATTGCTGGCGGATGCCGACGGGATGAACTGGTGAAAATGATGTTGGATGATGTTGAAGATAAGGATTCAATACTAATTGTGAAAATCCCTGTCTGCAAAACCAACAGAAGCCGCACTTTTACTGTTACTAATGATAAAAATAATGCAATTGATTTCTTATCACTAATCAGACGATATATTGCTTTAAGACCACAAGATAATGATACACCACGTCGTATTTTCCTGAGATATTGGAAAGGTAAATGTTCGAAACAGGTAGTGGGAATGAATAAGATAGGTAAAACGCCTTATATAATAGCTGAATTCCTAAAACTGCCAAAATCAAATTTATATACTGGCCATTGTTTTCGCCGCACATCAGCAATATTATTGATTAATGGTGGAGGTGACTTAATGCAACTAAAACGTCACGGAGGATGGAAAAGTTCATCTGTAGCAGAGGAATATATTGACGAGAGCATTGCTACTAAAATAGAAACTGCACATAAAATATTAGCGACACCAACGCAAGTTTTTGATTCTATATCAACGGAAGAACATATTGTTTTAACGGTAGATGGACCTTCAACTTCGAAAATAACAATTAAAAATTGTAAAAATTGTAATTTTACCTTTTCTGAAAAATTTTCAATCAATGTTATATAATGTTATAATTGAGTCCATTAAATCTTTTGAAGTTTATTCTTTAAACATTATTGTGGCGATTGAAGGAAAAATCTTATGTGTAATTTGAGCGCAAAGTGTGATTGGCGATTTTAAGAGATTGGCGCTCTCCGCTGCGCGTCGAGCGCCAACATTCTCTTGCGATCGACAATCGACCACTTTGCGCTCGCAATACACAAATATTTATTGTAAAGGGAAAAATTCTAAATTTATGAATGTTCACACTTAACACTTTACGTTTCTCTAAGTTAAAATAATTAAGAAAAAGTAATGTGATTTTATAAAAATATTGACATACCATGATGGAATTGATACAACAATTGCGGAAATTCCCTGTTTTTTTAAAGTTCAATTCAAAGCTTTAAACAAGTGTTTTCCATTCCCAGAGTAAGCATGAAGTAAAATTTCGAGTTTAGAAAAGCCCGTGAAAATTCGTCGAGGGTCGCGCAGCGACCCGAGACAAATTTTCTGGGCTTTTCTAAACTCGAAATTTTACTTCATGCGCCAGCCGTATAAAACACTATAATATTGTCAAATGTATGTATATTTGAACTTCACTTAAAATCTCTGTATTATACGCGTGGCGCATGAAGTAAAATTTCGAGTTTAGAAAAGCCCAGAAAATTTGTCTCGGGTCGCTGCGCGACCCTCAACAAATTTTCACGGGGCTTTTCTAAACTCGAAATTTTACTTCATGCTTAGTCTGAGAGTGAAAAACACTCGTTTAAAGCTTTAAATTGAACCCTTTTAAAAATCAACGAATATCAGAAAATTTACAGCTAAAATAATTAAGAAATAGTAATGTTATTTATGTTTTTTGTCGTGGTCTGCATAATACCACTTTATTAGGAGGATGTTTTCTTGTATAGTGTAAATCATTTCGAAAACATTTACTTTAATCAAGTGACGATATCTTTTGCCATTTTCACATCCGCTATTGTTGTTTCAATTCCATGGCATGTCATTATTTTTATAAAATCACATTACTTTTTCTTAATTATTTTAACTTACAGAAACATAAAGTAATAAACGTTATCACAAATGAATTCATAACTTTTTCCTCTACAAAAAAGATACTTTTTCTTTCTAAAATAAATAGGGGAGCCAAAATTTGAACATTTCAAAATATACATGAGATTTCCTATGTTGCTTCCGCCAAGTCAATACCGGATGCAACACAAAACAGGATCAACCCTTTTAGTATTTTTATTAATTGACATATCAATTTAAAATTTTTTACATTTATACTAGAAATAATTTAGAGTTCAGTGGTTATCAGGAAACTTTAATAGCACTTCCGGTGTGACCGGAAGTTAATTCAATTTGAAATTTTAAATGAAACACCCTATATATTTTTTTGTTTTTTGGATACAGGATCTCATTTTACATACAAATCAATTGTTGTTTTCAAAAAAATTGCATTAACATATTTTTTTTCAAAAACTAATATTCCAAATAGGTTGCTGTGATCACTATAATATTTTTTGTTTCGTATCATAGACGTGTACAAAACAAATATTACCAACATTTGTTTCCTAATTTGGCCAACAGATGCCTTTAAATTGTAATTCGATCGTTTTTTTTAAACTCATTTTTTTTTAAATGGCAACATGGCGGATCATTATGATTTTGTAAATTTAAATATACACGATTCCATTTGTTTCTGGATCTCGCCTAGCTATGGAAAAGTGACAGTTTAAATATTGTAAATGGGGCTGGTTGTGTTTTAAACCAGGGTTTTTAAATGTGACTGTCAGATGTTCGATTTTAAGGTTATAATTCCTGACTATTGTGATCTTACACTGTTGCCTGTTTTACAAATTTTCAGATATAAAAGGATAATAATATGCAGTTTTAAGATTAACAAAATTTACTACTTGGTTTTTGTACATACAAACACAGCAATAATATTGTATATAACAAATATAATGAATTCGGCTCTGCAAACTTATTTCGTCATCCATTTGTATTTCTCGCTTGGGTCTTAACACATTTTGATCAACTCCATCCATCCACCTTAATTTTGGTCATTCTCTATTCTGTTGGCCCTCAGTATTTTTTTGTAGAATTGCAAATTTATTCCCACCCTCTTGTGATACTGATAATTTTCATGTCAAACAATTTTTAAGCCCTCATTCCACTTTTATTATTTAGTCAAGAGAACCTGCATCTGAATCTTCTGATGTTTGTTCTGAGCCAGATTCCCCAAGCGAAATAATAAAAGGAGGAATGGTTTCAAAAGAAAGGTTCCCCATGTGTTTTGTCCAGTCATCCGAAATAAGTTTTTCACAATGATCACAGAAATTTTGCCACATATCGGATGTACATTTTGAGAGAGACTCAAGCCATAAATTCTGAACACGATCCTTAGATGGTTGCTTAGAATTTATGTGCTTATTGTAGTAAGTCTTACAAAACCCCCATGCCATTTCAATTGGATTGTATTGACAATGGTATGGCGGTAATCTAAGAACTTCGTGCCCGTTCTTTCTCAAAATGTCATCAACTACGTAAATTTTGTCATTTGATCGAAAAGGTATAAATAAAGCCCATAGTTCCTTTTTGGTTAATTTTGGATTGAATTTTACATTGTGTTTAACCAACCACTCCTGCATTTCGCATTTCTTACAAGAAAATGAAGGAGTTTTGTCTAATTGCACAGAATGGTACGCAGCATTATCCATAATAACTACACATTTCCCTATAAGCTTAGCCAAAGCAGGAATAAGTTGATTAACCACCCAATTTTGAATAGTATTACCATCCATTGTGGCATGGTAATCTCGGTCATTGTTTTTCGAATGTAATAAAAAAATCGCACCCATCCAAAAACCCACCCCTATACCCAGCATGTAGAACGGTGAAGCGTTTGCCTTCATTTTTGAATTTAGTTGGATTACTTTCTATATCCGTTTCATGTACCCAGCGTCGAACCACGGATCCATTCTGATATATCCATGTTTCATCCAGGTATACGAATTGGATATCTTCACTGGAATTTTGATACTTTAAAAATTTTCTAAGGAAAATAATTTTAGCTGCAACAACATGTTTTTGTTTACAGAGAATTTTGCGCCCATTAATTAATTTGAATTTATACCCCATACTTTTAACAACCCTATAAAGTGTTGTTCTACTCCCATGGAACTCATAATTTTCTTTCATATCATTCAAAGATCTCTCAAAGTAAAATACTGATTTCTAGAGTTATATTGCCAAATTAGTTGTTGCAGATCTTTTCTAGCTAGGTGATTCCAAAAATGGCTGTTTTTAGATCGTTTGCCAGAAGTAGTAGATTTCAATTCGTCAGGTCTTTGTCGTAAAATTAATTGTAATGAAGATCTCCCTACCTGAAACGTAATTATCTTTAATTAAATATATATGATAATTAAAATACTAGACATACCCCAAAAATATCTATTAAAATCGTAATAATATTGTGATGCTGTAGATTTGGATTACTTTGCCTAAAATGTTTGTAGGATTTCAGAATTTGTAACCTTTTTGATTCAGAGATAATCTTTGGCATGTTAATATTTAATATGTGCTTGAAATTATTTTTCACTTTGACATTGACACAGCATTGCAACACTAGATTAATTTGATTTAATAATAAAATGCTCGAAGAAGCGACCGCGTGGCGAAATAATTGTTGCAAGATTAACAATAAACCTCTTGAAAATTAAAAAGAGGATTACTTATGATATCATAAATTATTGCAACACTGTTAAAGTAAGGATTCAGGAGTGGCAATTAATAAAAAATGTAAATGTTGATACTGCAACATAACAACACGAAAGCATGGCTAGGCGAGATCCAGAAACAAATGGAATATATTATATGTACTCATATTTTCTACATACTCGATATATTAATAACATATTTTTATTGATTTATCATTCATTTTATCGTTTTAAATGCCAAACATGGCCTACTAGATATTTCATTGTTATTTAAACTTGATCATGTGATTAAAAAATACCGCAGATACCAAATTAAATACCTATACGTTTATTAGTTTTTCTCAAGTTTCAAATAAATACATTTGGTGGTATGCTAACCTTTTGAAAAATCATAATGACCCACCATGCTGCCATTTGAAAAAAATTAATTATTTAAAAAAAAAAACATTGAATTTAAAGGCATCTGTTGGCCAAATTAAGAAACAAAAGTTGGTAATATTTGTTTTATACACGTCTATAATACGAAACAAAAGATATTAGGGCAATTACAGCAACCTAGATGAACTATTATTTTTTGAAAAAAAATATGACACTAGTCATTTATTATTTTTTTAACAATTGATTTGAATGTGAAATGAGATTCTGTACCCGAAAAATACATATAGAGTGTTCTATTTAAAATTTCAAAATTAAAGTTACTTCCGGTAAAACTAATAAAGTTTCTCTAACTCTAAATTGTTTTTAATATAAATGTAGAAAATTTCAAATTGATATCTCAATTAATAAAAAAAATAAAGTAATTATAACTTGTGTGCGCACATGTGTTCTAATTTCTAGCCTATAGTGGAATTCGAGAGAGATGGCGTATGACTCATTGATGTGGAATGTGTGGTTCACATTTTTTAGAGAGTATGTCGACAATTGTATCTGCAACGATGTTTCCTAGTTGTCTCAAATTTCGACGTTACATAACAATGTCATACTGTTTAGGTCGCGAGTATATTAGTGTTCTTTCTTTTTGAAAAGCTTAAAATCATAACTTTTTGTAATTTTTTTCTTTTGAGTATACATATTCCAAATAAGTGTTGCAGATTTTTAAATTTTCGTTGCTTTCTTAAAAGAGGTCAATTTGAAGTTTGAAAGAGTGTTTTCCACTCCCAGGTTAAGCATGAAGTAAAATTTCGAGTTTAGATAAATCTGAAAATTTGGTTTGGTCGCGTAGCGCAAAGCGCGGAGCGACCAAACCAAATTTGCAGGCTTTTCAAAACCCGAAATTTTACTTCATGCGCCACGCGTCTAAGACACTGATTTCAAGCGAAGTTTACTCATTCATAATATTTTAATGCTTTCAGTGTTTAATACGCGTGGCGCATGAAGTAAAATTTCGAGTTTAGAAAAGCCTTAAAATTAGATTTGGCCGCTCCGCGCTTCGCGCTACCCGACTGCATACCGGAACATGCGTTTTCGTATGTTCCATCTAAAAACCATAGCAGCCATATTATGAAGTTATCGTCTCTTTTCACACACGTAATCTGATGACATCAAACTATTTTCGTATCACATGTATTGTTGCAGAAAGCACTACAAATCAAGGAAACCATGGGACAACTCTCGTAAATCGTACCTTACATTAGTCGCTATAACAGATATATGTTGTTTTCTATCGAAAACTTGATCAAATGCAAACCAAACCTAATAATTTATAAATTTAATCTGATTATTTATTATTAATAATTAACAACCCTTACAAACTTTTCACTAATTACTACATAATCGATATAACTTTTACTTTACAAGAAAAACTTCGACTTAATGCGTGTTATTTAGAGCCTTGATGAAATTTCCATTAACAGTTCAGAAAGTTACTCGAACAAATCAATACACTAACACAAACACACTCGTGCATACAGACGATAAAAAATTGATTCTATATTTGCACCTACTAAAGCCTTCCAACGTCTCGACATTCGGTGAAGTTTCCACGGTAAGTTTATCGCGAAAGCAGAGTTTAGCTTAAAACTTGCAAAAGAGGGGAAAAGGAAAAGGATTTCGCAGGCAACGAAACTTGTTCGCCTGTCCATTAGCCACTGAATATATTTATTCCCGACGAATGCACCATCCCATCAAGTTACGCAACAAATCGGACGTTTTTCGAATATTTATGTTGATGATTATGTTTCGCGAAAACGAGTTTTCTTTCGGCGAAAATAATGGGAATATTGTGAAAGCGACTATCGAAAGGTCATGATTAGATATATTTTAAGCTAGGAATTAAATGTAAGGTATTTTTTAAAACACTATAATTATATTGGTTATAAAGGAATATTCAGAATAAATCATAAACTAATAAATATAACATATACCGAGTGTCTGGGATAAGGGGCGAACATAGGAATTTAACATGTAAAATTAAATATGTGTAATTATTAGCCCCCTATTAATTTTAGAGAAAAATCGCAAAGGAATATTTTTTTAGAAAATTAAAAACTGTATTAAATGTATCCAGTTAATTTAAGTTTGTACCAGAATCCACCTTAAAAATAATAAAAAATAAGTTGAACAATGTACCATTTAATAAAAACCCTTGCCATGAGTTTGACAAATGTCATGTTATAGTGAAAATAATTTTGCTAGTCAGATATCAATTCACGCATTATAATTGTTATGAATAATAATCTGAGTTATTCCAATGAAGAGAGGGTATTCATTATAAAAACATTTTAGAGTGGCGTCAGTTTACGCAGAGTTCGTGACTTATTTTCGGTTAAATTTAACAATCGACCAATTCCGTCTGTATCAACAATTACCAAGTTTGTGAAAAAGTTTGAAAATACAGCAAGTGTAGCGGCAGATGATTCAAAAGGTATTTTAATAGTCCAATTTCAACAAATATTAATTCAAAAACATCAACCTTACAGGCAAACGGAACAGAAGATGCAACAATGAATTGGAAGAAAGAGTTTTGGGTTTGATAAATGCTGAACCAACAACTAGCATACGATGTATTGCTTGTGAGTGCAACGTGTCTAAATTCTCTGTACATAAGATTTTGAAGAAGCATGGATACCATCCCTACAAACATCAATGTCATCAGGAGATACTACTAGTGGATGAAGAAAGCAGGCGTTTATTCTGTGAAATAATGCAGGATCGATCAAACACAGACCGAAACTTTTTGCAGTCTATCTGTTTTACTGATGAATGCACCTTCACTCTTAATAACGAGCCCAACACACAGAACACGCGATACTGGACCCAGGAAAATCCACGGATACGCTTGCAAACTAGAACCCAGTTCCCGCAAAAAATAAATGTTTGGGCTGGTATTTTTAACAATAATATTATTGGGCTATTTGAAATTTATGGAAATTTAAATTCGAATTCTTATTAAGACCTTTTAATCGACCAGGTTGGCCCTGAGTTAGAAGAAGTTGCACGTGAAAATCAGGAGATATGGTATCAGCATGATGGATGTCCGGCCCATTATGGTTTAAATGTGAGGGAATATTTAAATGCTAATTTTCCCAATTGTTGGATTGGTCGCGGTGGCACTATCAACTGGCCACCAAGATCTTCTGATTTAACACCATGCGATTTCTCTTTATGGGGTCACCTGAAAAACAAAATTTATAAAAAACGCCATCCAAATATTGAATCTTTGCGGGAAGCAATTTTTGTGAATTGCAGATTAATTACAGACAGGCAGTTGGCTAATATAAGGCAGGCATTTTATAACAGATTGGGTTATTGTTTACACCAGAATGGAGAACTTTTTGAGTACTTGCTCTAACATTTCCCATTGGGCGTAGATAGAGTAAAATAAAAATTTAAACAAAAATAAATCACGAACTGTTTGTAATCTGACACCACTATTATCTTGATAATAAATTAATTATCTTTCTTCCATTAATTACGTGTTATTATTATGATTTATCCCAAACGACAAGCATGCATTAATTATTTTTCATCATTTAAATTTCTTTGTTAGCATTTCGATAATATGGATTCTGGTACAAACGTAAATTAAATCGATACATTTAATACAGTTTTTAATACTCTAAAAAATATTCCTTTGCGATTTTTCTCTGAAATTAATAGGGGAGCTAATAATTACACATATTTAATTTTAGATGTTAAATTCCTATGTTCGCCCCTTATCCCAGACACTCGGTATAAATAAACTTAATAAAAGACTAACACTTTCTTCACTAAAAACATTTATTTACGCTAAATGTACATTTCGAACACTACGTGTTCATTATCAATAGCTTACTGAGTAAATAACAATAAAGGGCGGGATACTTATACCTAAAGGGATTATGGGAAAAACCGTGGGTGAGGTTAGCACTTGTGTCTGTCGCAGTTATTTGTCGGAATTACCTCTAACAAGGGATTATTCAGGGGACTTAAATCAAAATTCAGCAAATTATTTTCGTATTTCTTCATCTGAATAGCTTCCAACATATTTAATTTTTTATTTGAAGAATGTTTTAATAATTGTATATTGTTTTCCGAAAACTTATGACCGGTAGTTATAGTGTGATGTGCAACTGCTGATTTTTCAGGGTTAAGGTTCTTTATGTGATAATTATGTTCTTTAAATCTAATAGCTAATGATCTTTGAGTTTGTCCTATGTACAGTTTTTCGCAGTTGCAACAATTTATCTTATATATACCAGATTTTTGTAAATTATCTATTTTTGTAAATGTGTTTCCTAATAATGTTTTCAGTTGTGTACTTGCATAAACAGCTGGACGTAGATTGAATTTTCTAAAAAGTTTAATAAAATTATTTTCAATTGTTGGGGTATATATAAGTCTACAATATTTACTTTTTGTTTTTTCTTCAATGTTTTTTAAACGGGTTGCGCATTTTATATTATGCTTATATATATGTTTGTTGATTAACTTATTTATTATGTTTCTATTGTAATCTAATGATTCAGCAATTTCTAATATTACGTTAAATTCTATGTTTCTATTTATTTCTGATAATGGTAAGTTCATTGCTCTATATATCATGCAATTAAATGCTGCTAGTTTGTGTTTCCAAGGACTGTTCGAATGAGAATGAATGTAATTGAAAGTGTGCGTTGATTTCCTAAATATGTTAAATTCTAATTTATCTTTATTTCTATTTATTGTTAAATCTAAGAAAGGAAGTTGTCTATTTTGTTCTAATTCAAAGGTGAAGTTTATGCTTTCGTATATGCTATTTAATGATTTTAAAAGATTGTCTATATTTACATTTTTATTTACAATTGCAAAAACATCATCTACATATCTGTACCAGACCCTTGGGAAATCAGGTATTGTATATTCAGCAAGATTTTCAAGGTTATTCAAAAATATGTTAGCAAGAAAAGGAGATAGTGGATTGCCCATTGCCGTCCCAAAAGTTTGTTTATAAATTTTTTTATTAAATTCGAACGTATTAAAGTCCATAACCATTCTTGTTAATTCTAAGTATTGATCTATTTCGTCGTTCGGTATTTCATTAGTAATTAACAGTTGTTCTAGTATATTTAATGTTTCTTTAATTGGAACGCTTGGAAACAGGGATTCTACATCAAACGAAATCAAAGTTTCATCCGGTTCTAATTTTATATCTTTTAATTCTTGTGTAAGATGGATGGAGTTTCTCACTGATCTATCATTCTTTATGTTTAACGTTTGAAATTTCTGAACTAACCATTTTGAAATATTATAAGTTGGTGAGCTGATGTTTGATACAATCGGTCTGTACTTATTGCCGGGTTTATGAATTTTCGGCAAACAATATAGTTTTGGGAGTTTCGGATTTCTCACCTTTAGTTTATAACTCGTATTTTTGTCAATTAAAGAGGTTGGATTTTTCAAAAATCGATTGATGTTTTTAACATAGGTGCTAAGAGGATTTCTAGTTTGTACACTGTAAGGACCTGATTCTAATAATATATTAACATTTTTAATATATTCCGATTTTTTCTCGATTACGACAGAATTACCTTTGTCTGCTTTGAGATAGAAACAATCTCTTTGTTTTAGTGACTTTAGAGTGCAGATGTCCTGTTTGTGTTTCCTGGAAGTTTTCGGGGGGGTGTTTTCCATTTTCTTCAAGGTGTCCTTTGCGGCGTGACGGAAACTGGAAGCATCTTCAGAATTCAATTGTGTGGAGGCGATATCGATATCGTTGATAATGTCTTCTATTGGGGTAATGTTGGGGCTGATAGCATGTTTTAAACCTTTCATTAAAAGGTTTAGTTCTTCTTGAGAGAAATCCTCTTCTGTTTTGTTATGTATTAGTGTGTGAGTGATATGTGATGTTGGATTTTTATTTTGCCTGTAGACTTTTGGGTGCTGTTGGTTTGAAAGACTTCTTAGTTTTTTCTGTATTATCCACGATTTATTCTTGATTTTTGTACTAATAGATGTAAACATTTTGTGTTGTGAAGTATCCCAGTTGTTCGGAGAAGTATTCTTGCTGAGTTTAAGATGAAGTTCGTATGCACTTAGCTCCAAATTGGCACGTTTTCTGTGTAATTCACCAATTTCATATTTTATCCACTTTACTTTGAAGTCAATCACTAATTTCGGAATGTTTATGGTGAGTTTACGCGTTTTGTTTTGTATGAAATTCGGAAAAACTGACATTTGTAAACACTGTTTTAGGAAGTAAATATCCGCACTGATTTTGTAAATTTTCGTTTTCATTTGAAAGAATTTGTATATATATATATTGTATAACTTGTTATATTTATTAGTTTATGATTTATCATTATTTTATATAAAAAATAGTATTCAATTATTAAATTGAGATTTTATAAAACATTGTTAGCATATAAGTAAAGGTCATTAAGTGTGTAAAATTTAATTGGCTAATATTTTTGAATGAAAGTATGTAAATAACAGAAATGAAGATATAATGTAGCGCATTTTTTATCCAACGTTGAATTCAATATTTCAAACGCTGTCGTATTTTTATTCCCCTTTTATTTTCTGAATTACATTTTCAGAGGGGGTATTAAAGGTAAAATCTCCATTTATTTTGATAGATGAACATTAATTTCACAGTATTATATGAAAGGGTAGCAATTTCACCCGTCACTACGCCCGTCCATATTTCACGCCGCTTTTTCAAACGACGTACAATTTAAACTAAAACCTAGGATAATACAGAACGATACTTTATGTCTATAATATATTTGTTGTAATTTACGTTAATAAAAGTTAGAAAAACATTATCTAAGTAATTACTACATATGCATCAGTTTTTGTGTGCATATTAAGCATATTCAATATGTTACAAAATGTCTTCTGTAAACAACAATATAAAAAATCTATATATTGAGTTTATTATTAATTGTTGTAAAATTGCAACACTCGTCAATTATGAATTACCATGTTAATTGCAATTAAATCCCTTTAGGATTATAGCTGCTTTTGCATCGAATTATAATGTGTGCGCGAATATTATAATTAAGGGCTTAAAGTTGAATAAGCGCATTTAGGAACAGGGGAACTTGGATTATATAACATCTGAGCGACTTAAGGTTTGAATTTCAGATTCAAAAAATGGTTGTTAGAAAAGTAGCTAAGCTTGAATTATACTAAATAATATAAAAGCTCAGAGAAGTTTTGCTCATAACATAAAATAAAAATAACAATGTTTACTAACAAACATAACCGCACTGTTTTAATCCTCATGAAAAAACAAAACAAAAAAATCTAACACTACTCATTTATATATTTACTGAAGCTACGAAAAAGTTTTCCATAAATCACAATAGTATATTACATAACTAGTTTCGTGAGTAGCGTTTAGAAAAATGGTCTAAATCACGAGTGTGTAAAATGCCACTTACGAACGAGTAATGTACTATACTTTTTCTAAGCCCACTATGCAAAATGAAAACAACTAGACAAAATTCGAAATAATTTGTATTAATAAGCATCAATAATAACACAATTACTACAAAATATTTACTTATTGCAGTACATATTAATTGTACAGTCTTTGGAATTTTAAACTAAAGCAGGTGCATTATGTTCAGATAATGCCATTGAAACAGATGAGGAAGAATTTGGTGTTGACTGTGTAGGTACTGAAAACGTTGTTGCTTTATCATCACATAATTAGGTCCAAATTTCCGAATATAGCCAGAACCACATTATCAGAAAATTATTTAATTTGTTTACTCCTACGCCAATACATAAATGTTTTGTATGTAATTTCATATCTTCCCCTGGATTTTGTGAGCATTCAGCTGTGGAATTTGCAGCTTTTAGAATACTCGGCGGTGTACACGGTCTACTATCTAAAACACTGCCGACAAACATATTTATTATTTGATTGATTAGCTTAAGCACTTGCAGCGCGAAGTTCAACTGACATTTATATTGATGTCAAAAGTAATGACTATCTAAATTCTGTATTTTGGAGGCTTCTACTTCGTTATACATGTTAATTTCACAATAAAACACTTTTACTTTGTTTGTATAACACTTAATGACTATCTGGCTTATACATATGAATAATGAGTCAATGAAAAATATCCACTTACCGGAAATATAATGTTTGGAAGTTTTACACACACTTCTGGTGATTACGGCACAAAGTGTGTTAAAGCCAACATTCGTTCGTAAAAATTCATTTGTTAAACGCATTCTACATAGTAGGGGTAGAAAGAACGCATTTAACATAGCGGGCGTAGAAAAAGTAATTTTCTGAAACAATATTCGAATAAATGGTGCACGTGCCGGGATATTATTAAATTCGCATTTGCTAAAAAAACCGTAAAAACGATTTGTGTTTCTCTATTCATGTATTTGGTTTACAGTTGTAAAAATTACATGGGTCGTCATATGTCGGTTTATATACTAAAAACATTTAAATCTTTATGTTTGTACATTTATATTTATTTCTGTAATTATTACCAATTGAGGGGCTCAGTGGAAAAAGTAGTATAAGTGACGTGAGATTTATTTGTGTAAATTGGAGATAAAGTTTAACTTTTATAGAAAAATCAATGGATGTCTAATCAATAGCTTATTTTCTTTAAATCTTTAGTTATTCGTTGTTTATTTTTAAAGTTTAATTTGAAACTTTAAACGAGAGCTTTCCACTCCCCGTGACCCGAGACAAATTTTCTGGGCTTTTCTAAACTTGAAATTTTACTTCATGCGCCACGCGTATAAAACATTAAAATATTGTGAACATTATGTATATTTTAACCCCACTTAAAATCAGTGTTTTATACGCGTGGCGCATGAAGTACAATTTCGAGTTTAGAAAAGCTGGGAGTGGAAAACACTCGTTTAAAGTTTCAAATTGAACTCTTAAAAAAACAACGAATAACTAAAGATGTAAAGAAAATAAACTGAATTTGGAATACGTATACTTTAAAGAAAAACTTCCTGTACATCACAGAAATGTTATTTGGTTGTACGGTAAGCAATCAGGGCTTTTCTAAACTCGAAATTTTACTTCATGCTTAGTTTGGGAGTGGAAAACACTTATTTAAAACTTCAAATTGAACTCTTTTAAAAAACAACGAATGTCGGAAAATGTACAGCTTTATGCATATATTTACCTATCAGAAACATTCCCTGTATATTGATCAAGTAGTAATTTAGTTTTCATCATTGTCATGATACTATTAAAAATTATTGCAATAAATAAGTTGTTCTTTTATGCTCATTGCTTATTTTGCTAGGGCGTAGGTAAAGTATCGTACGTTTCTCGAGTGGTACGGCAACTGCATACTCGCGAAATACTGCACTCGCCGCTGCGCGGCTCGTGCGCAACATTTCCGCTCATATGTAATATGCTGCATACCACTCTCGTTACGTAATATACTTTTAACATTCTGTATATTTATTTGACTTCTTTAACCCACTTCGGGCAACAAGATGAATGAGCTGCTTAAACTTTAGAATAAATCAGTGTTTTATACGCGTGGGGCATTAAGTAAAATTTCGAGTTTAGAAAAGCCTGAATTTGGATTTGGACGCTACGATTAATTCAACTATTTCACTAATCAAACAAGATAAATTCAAATTTAAAACTATTTGAATTCGAGAAAATAAGCTTACTCTTCTTATATGTAGTTTGCACACTTTAAATATAACATATAAAATTACGAATAAACTATTCGTGAAAATGAAAACAATGTCCTAATTAATAAGACAACTTAAGACGATAAATATCCATTGAAACAACTACTTCCTGTGCAAATACACCTCCGGATATTGAATTATACAATGAAATATTTAAAATCTTATTTAATATTTTGTTACAACGCTCTATTAAAGTGTACGTAACGTTTAGGTCAAATTCTCTTTAACCCAACTAACAAATGCAAATTTAAAATGTAAGGAGAGGTAACAACAAATTATAAGTGAAAGGACTTGGATTAAAACTATTAAAAAACGCGACCAAATTTTCTAGCTTTTCTAAACTCTAAATTTTACTTCATGCGCCACGCGTACAAAACACTGAAATATTGTGAAGTTAGAAATACTGTTATAAATATACTGATAATCAAAATATTTAATTAATAAAATATTATTATTTTATTTTAGATCACTCTAGTAATAAGTAAATATTATATTTAAAATATCTGAACTGACTGTATCTCTGAGTTTCACCAAAGTTGAAAAAATAGGTCAATTTATAATATTAAAACTAATAGATATTTTGTATGAAACAATTTCAATAAAATCTAATCAAAATTTACATACTTTTTAATACTATTTAAAATAAAACAAGACAGTTAGGAGTCGTTTTAACGACTTTGTAATATACAGTAAAGCTCCGCTAATCCGGATCGATGAAAACTGGATCTTGGAACACAAAATGTAAATAACTAATATTTCAATTTCCTCTGGATTACTGGAGAATCCGGATTATTGGAGTTCGGATTAGCGGAGCTTTATTGTATTGATAAATAACGAGTGTATTTAAACTGTCGGCATCTCTGTTGCTTTAAAAAACAAATTACATATCTTAGATTAACTCACACCAGTTGTTGAATCTCGGAAACTCCAAATAAATTTAACTACATGTCATTGGGTAGTATCACATCACGACGTATGTTTCTGAAGTCAGAACCTATTGGGATGTTGATAGTTTATAGACACTCGTTAGGATATCCAATTTTTAAAAAAGTCAATAATAATTTACAAATTTAATGATTTTTCTTAAAATATAAAATTACGAAAAACTATTCGTGAAAATGCAAACAATGTCTTAGTTAATAAGACAACTTAAGACGATAAATATCCATCGAAACAACTACTTCCCGTACAAATACACCTCCGGATATTTTACCAACAACTGACTTTTGACTTAATTCTTCCCATAAGCCATCATCATATTCCATACTGCATAAGTTCACATTTCAGTGAAACAACAAAACCCCTTCAATTTGAAGAATATATTTACGACTTTTCTAGAGCCAATTATATTGCTATTAACCACCATCTTGCCTCGGTAGATTGGGTAAACATTTTGAAGGGTGATGATATTGATGTTATTGTGGAATGCTTTTATAAAATAGTAGCTGAAGTTATTTCTGCGTTTACCCCAATCAAACGTATAAGACAAGCATCATATCCATCATGGTTTACGAATGATCTGATTAGGCTCATTCATGATAAAAAAAATGCTCATAAAAAATATAAATGCAATAAAACTTCTGACAATAATTTTGCGAATTTTTTTTCATCAGTTTACAATTACGATGCGACGTCAAACATACCTATGCAGAATTTTGACAAAGAGGAGATTGAAGTTCCTTGGAATATCACTAAAAGTGAACTGTTTAGTGGCATTGAATCTATTAAAGCTAACAGTAACCTAGGGCCCGATGGTGTACCCTCTATTTTTATAAAAAAAACGTATTTATTCATTAACTCTTTTCCTAATTTTTAATTATTCTTTAAATAAAAGTATCTTTCCCAACATATGGAAAAGAAGTTATGTAACACCTATTTTCAAATCAGGCAGTAGAGACAATGTTTGTAATTATATAATCTTGTATACCCAAGCTTTTAGATAAACTTATATCATCAAAACTGGAATGGATGACTAGACATGTATTAATTGGTGAACAACATGGTTTTCGTAGAAGCCGATCTACCACTTCCAATTTATCGTGTTTTCAAGATTATATTACTAACTCTATGGAAAATAGGTGTTCAGTTGACACGGTGTATTTGGAGTTCTCTAAAGCTTTTGATAGGGTATCACATAATATTTTATTATAAAAATTAAATGCATTAAGATTTAACCAATCAGTCATCTCATGGTTACAGGGCCGTTCACAATGTGTCAAAATAAAAAAACATCTCTCTGACATCTTCTGCGTTCCTTTTGGGGTACCCCAGGGATCGCACTGTGGTCCTATATTATTCCTTATTTTTACTAATGGCATCTCTTTATCAATTAAATATTCAAATTTTTTATTATTTGCTGATGATCTAAAGTTATTTAGAGGAATACGCGATATTAGTGATTGTCTTTTACTTCAAAATGATGTGTCCTCCTTAGGTAACTGGTGCATTTTAAACGGTCTCAGTTTCAATATTGACAAGTGTAAATCTCTAACTTTTTCACGTAAGATAGTAACATGCGATTTTAATTACCATATTGATGGCAAAATTGTTTTAAAAGTTAATATAATGAAGGACTATGGGGTTTGGTTTGCCGCTAAACTCAATTTCGAACATCATATTAATTTTATGTGTAATCGCGCGGCTAAAATGCTAGGCTTTATTAAACGTTTGTCTAGGGATCTGTCGGTATTGTCGTTTAAAATTGTATATTTTAACAAAAAAATAGCCTATTAGTTTTTTACGCCTGGCGCATAAAGTAAATATTTCCAGTTTAGAATAGCCCGAAAATTTGAATTTGGTCGTTACGCTTCGCTCTGCGCCAAAATACAAACTACCAGGCTTTTGTAAACTCGAAATATCTACTTCATGCTTAATGTTGAAGTATTCCTTAATGATTGTATTCCTGGTTGAGAAAAGAAAAATATTCTGTTTAAAATTAAAATAATCGGACCCCTGATTTGATTTAAAAATGATTATAATATTAGGTAATTTTAAATTAAAAAAATGGTGTTTCGGTCAATGACGAGAATGGTCGTTATTGACCGAAACAGTTGTCAGGAAACTGAATACAACAACATGAAACTAAACAAGTGTTTCAATTTTAAATTACCTAATATTATAATTTCGTTTCATCAAGAGTGCAGTGAACAAAGTATTTACCCTATTAAAAATGATTATTTTACGTAAAGTATCAAAACCAATAAAATTGGTGATTATTTTACGTAAAGTATCAAAAACCAATAAAATTTGCACCACGTGAAATATTTTAACTAATGTGAAAACTACGTGATTCGCGTGGCGTCCAAAGGGTTTTTCCATTTATTTAAATTTCATGGTCCCCACGTGTGGACCATGACAGTTTTAATAAATAGAAAAACTCTCTTCCATTTACAGTTGATCATAGTAACTCAACTCACATAAACATCAAATTAAAACGTCAAAAGCTAACAGCATTCGTTTTACGTATAAAATTAATTAAGATGTCTCGTTTTGATAACAACAATGAAGAACTTAGGAAGAAATTAAAGAAAATGTTGATGTTCTGTCACACACAACACTCAAACTTTGGAATTTCGGAAGCAGTTTACAGTTTTTTGCAATAAGCTCGTATTACTGGGTAATACGAGCTTATGGCACTTATGCCCACTTGCACCGGATCTGATTAACTGTCCGATTAACTAATCACGATTAACATTAATCGGCAGATTTCTGTTGCATTGTGGCCTGATTTACTAATCAGCCACCATAGAGAAATAATGATGATAGAATTTAGTTTCTTTTTTGTTTTTTTTTTCGTCGTACTATTGTGAAGAGCAAAAACAAATGCGCGGGATTATAAATGATATATATTTCTATATTTAAAATATCTGTAACTTTATTTATCGCACATTTGCTCATTAAAAAAGCACAATAGGTGTTCAAAGAGTTAAAATAAATAAATGAAAATCCAAAAAATCAAACACAAATACACAATAAATAATAACCGATGCAATTTGTCATAGGTGAGAAGTGACGTCATTTTACTCCATACGGTTTGATAAATTCTTCGCAAAATTACGTCATTTTAGTGCGATTCTCGCCAGTGACAAACTGCATCGGTGTTGTGAATAGGGGCCCAGGAATGCATAATCGCAAAATAATCATGACTTGAGTTTTATTTTTCACTCCGGCGAAATTTGAATATTTCACTTACATTTTGTTGATTTTACCAAATTTAACTCGAGCAAAGTCACCAAATCGCCCGATTTAAAACATGACTTTGCTCTCGTTAAATTAATAAAGAACAAAGTTTTCGTGGAATATTTGTTTAATTTTGCAGGAAATAAATAAAACTCTAGTGGTCTTTAATATATTTATTTTAGTTACGTGAAGTGTTTTCTATTAATTATTGTAGTAATTTCTTTCTTCTATTGGTTTTATTTATGATTAAATTATCTATTTAATTATATTCTGGAATATTTGTAAAAAGATAAATCCATTAATAAATTAAATTTAATACTTTAAAAGCTCAACTACTGCTGCTGTAAATAAATAACATTTTCAGAAACAATGAAGCGCACAATTGTGTCTTTTCAGAACAATTTATTCTACTAAATCAACTAACAAATGTTTGAATTTTATAGGGTGCGCTTCAACGGGAAATAATTAATGAATGAAGAGTTAAACATGGGGCTTGTATAGATAACGTCAAGGCAAAGTAAATTATTTTTAATTAATTAACTGTCGTATTTAATTAAAAGTTGTTTCTATTGTTATGAAACATGGCTAAAAAATGCATTAAAATTCAACACAAAATTCAACAATAATTTTTATCATAAATGAAATACTTTTAAAATTTTGTTTATATAACTGAGAATTGTAAAACTATGTCACTATAGTCACTTAGTTTTTCAAATCTCAGTAATGTAAACAAAGTTGAAACCTTGTTTCATTTATAATGAAAATTATTATTGAATTTTTTGGTAAGTTTTATTCCATATTATATGTCTGTTTTATACCAATAGAACATGTGACTTTTTAAAAAATTATTTTAACTCTTTATTGTGTGGAGATTTATGCGTACAATTGTTAAACAATATACATTATCCTAACTAAAACAAAATGTATTAAAAAATTAGTATTCTACTTGTTGTTCGAATTATTTACGACGCCTGGGTCAATATGACCTGAAGACCACAAATGTATAGGCAACGCGAGGAAAACCGTAGGGTTATCCGATTTACAGCATATAGTGCTGTAAATAATCAGATATTCATTGTTTTGTATTATAAGAGTTCAATTTGAATCTTCAAACGAGTGTTATCCACTCCCAGGCTAAGAATGAAGTAAAATTTCGAGTTTAGAAAAGCCTGAAAATTTGGTTTGATCGCTCCGCGATGCGGAGCGATCAAACCAAATTTTCAGGCTTTTCTAAACTCGAAATTTTACTTCATGCGCCACGCGTATAAGACACTGATTTTAACTGAACTCCACCTGTACACAATATTTCAGGATTTTCAGTGTTTACCACGCGTGGCGCATGAAGTAAAATTTCGAATTTAGAAAAGCCTGAATTTGGATTTAGACGATTCGCGTCCAAATCCAACCATTCAGGTTTTTCTAAACTCGAAATTTTACTTCATGCTTAATCTGTGAGTGGAAGACACTCGTTAGAAGCTTCAAAATAACTGATTATCAAAAAGGAACAAACGCTTTAACAAATACAGCGTATAAAATTAGGATTGTATACTTAAAAGAAAAGAATAATATAATGTATTATACACATCAAGATATTCATTATTACTTCCTCATAACAAATTTATTTGTAAATTGTGATGTGATGTAATGTACTTTGTTTTAGAATTGAAACGTTGTAAATTTGTTACGAGAGCATCGCGATTGTTACGAGCAGGGCCATTAAAAGCTTTTTTATGGGCAGTGAATCGCAAACAAACTTGTAAACTAGGCCAATGTTTGATCGATTTTCCTTTTGGCCACTGTGTGAAATGGCTTTAAATAGACTATCAAAGATTTTTTTTTGTAAATAAAAATATTACCCTTTTGCTTTATATTATTAATTTCTTGTTAATTTTATTGCGAGACATGCAAAATGCATAAAATCCTTTGAAAGTATACATGAAATATGCAGGAACTTAGATGAAAGGCTTTTGTTATCAATATTTTATTATGATGTAATTCTGTATAATTAATCATCCTTGATTAAAGTATAAAGGTAATGTAAATTGTGTTTTTAAAAGAATTAATGAATGCATGTATAATATAAAACAATGGTTAAATAAACTAGCTGTCTGCTTCTAGTATAGAGGAAATATATTTTGTGATTATTAGTGTGAGATTATTGGATTTTTAAATAACATATTCAGGGTTTATTATAAAAAAAAATATCGGAACGACCTCAGAAGCATTATTTATTACCCTGGCGAGAACGCAGTGTCACAATAAATTGTCACATACTCGCGCACACATGAGGCCATTAATAATTGTGTTGGATACCGGGAGTGAAAAGTCAATGTTGCACTTAAACACTTAACTTAACTTTATTCTTATAACAATAATTACAATACAGCATGTATTCAGAATGACGGTTGGGTACTAACTAACTGCTTAAGTTCTAGAAAGGGTATATATATGGAGGTAAGACCACACGCGTGAGGACAGACAGAGGCCCGTTTTTGGGGACGTTCCCACGAGGGTGGTATTTACCTATCGTCGATACAGAAAAAGGCTTTCAGACTTAAGGGTGCCTAATAAATACAGGTCTAAGACATTAATGGTAAAAGTTACTTGATGAAATTAAAAGAGAATGGTACCTAATAAATATACATATATCTACGACACTAATGGTAAAAGTCACTTAATGGAAAATAATGAAATGTAATACAAAAAGGGTGTCTAGTACACCTGCTAAACTTAAGATACTATATAATGGGGTTGTTTCCCACGAACGTTAGGGTAGATAGTCTTTATATGGCGACAGTCCGTCTAGCACTTGGGTGGTCATCTAACACCTCCCCGCTGAAGACGAAAGATGGGGGGAAGACACAGGTTTCGTCCTACAAAGGAACGGTGCTGCGTCTGGATTTTGGGAAACTCCTGTCGTCTCGTCTGGGAGCTGAGGCCGTTACTGCATTGTAACGAGGTGGTTGAAGTTCGATTTCTTCGGAGGCACGTTCGTAAATTGCAATTTCTCCGGTGTGATATTGACGTTCAGATCGGAGGTCCGATTCGAAGTTGCAATTGACGAAGTTTTTTATAATGGGTGGCATCAATTCTCCATTCCTTGGATTCCTTGTGAAGCAGCAAAGACGTCTTAACAAATTCCACCAACCACACCAACGACAGATGTTACAACACAACATTAGCGTTAATGTAACACCTAGCAGGCTAAGGATTAGTGTATACCAGCTAGTATGTTTTACGATGAACGGTTTGTTCATTTCGTGGTCTAACAACTCGTCGAATTCGTTGAGTTTTTTATCTGCATACTTTAATTCGGTGAGGTCGATATTTGATAGTTTAATGGGTTGTATTCGAAGTGGTATGGAATCGTTGATTTTCTTGTCGACACAGCATTCGTCTTGCAAAATATTAATTTTTGGAACGTAGTCGACGGATATGTTGGAGAACATTTCGCTGGTTGCTTCGAGAACATAGTAATCGGTGTATCCCTTGCAACCGGGATACAATCGGATGATTCCTGTTTTATTAAGAATTACGTCCTCCATGTGGTCATCACAGAGGATTGTTAACGTTGTTGATTTCAGCAACACATATATCCATTCGTTATTCCGGATGGATTTCCAAGTCTGGATATCGGCTCTGATGGTTCTAGTTGAACATTCTTCTGGAATCTTGGAGAGATGCGGCGACAACAATTGGATTTCGCAATTGGCGATTTCAGTTCTTCTTGTGGTGGAGACTCCTTGGCAGATGAACGATCCTTTGATGAATTCGTCGCATTTATTCAAATCTTGCATAAGGTTATATAAGGTTTTTGGTTGTGATATTAGGAGATATCGATAACTAGGTTGTATGTAGGAATATATTAGAGGATCTTGATGTTGCATAGGTAACGGGATCATTTCAAAAATAGTGTAGGATAGTTTGTCTAATAACGGAATATTCAATGCAAATATGACAATGTTTCGCTCATCAACAATGACATCTAAATGTATTAATTTGTAGTAAGTTAGAGCGTTTTTATAAGATGGTGATAAAGGAAGTTCATATTCGCCTTTGTATTTCAATAGCTCATTAATTAAGATTTTTGGAGTGACAATCTCCGGAGATAGAATTCCATGTTTAGCAATATTAATGGCGTGAATATAATTATCAAATTCCTCCATTACTCTATTTGCAAGACTGGATAATGTTGAAATATGTTGAATAATGATTGAATCCAATTCTAAATCATTGGTTTTTCCTTGATTGTTTTGTGCAAGATTTGCAATTTTGAATAAATTTTTATTTAATTTTGATTCGTTTTCCTTTAATGCAACAAAAGAGTTATTAAAATTTCGAATCGTGCTCGAAATTACTTGAATTTGTGATTTTAAGAGACCGTTGATTTGCTGTCTATCGTCTATTATCGAGTGAATACTATCGGAATAATATTTCGCATCATTGGCATCGGGTGTACCAATTAGCCAACGTAGTGCTGTAGATACGCCATTTATTAAACCACGGCGTTTCCTGTTTTCTTTGCCAATATAATGATTCAATATTTCTTGTTTTTTATAAATTAGTTTTAGTTGATCGTTAATGTTTCCTAAATTTTGTTCGCAATAAATTGACGAATGTGAATTCTTATTGCCTTTTGATAGAGAACCACAAAGATTTATTGATTTGAGGATTGAATTCTCAAGTGTTCCGCGAGCCTCAGATAAGAAAGAAATGTTTAAATGGGATAGTAATGTTATTTTTGAATTTGATATTCTAGCGTTTCCTAAATTATTGTAGTAAATTCCGCTTGTTTGGTTTAATTGATATATTTGATAGAGATCATTACAATGGACCAGGATCGGTAGGATCGATAGGATCAAGATTACAATCGTCGTCATCTGAAAACGAGGAAGGTTTCAGTAAGTTTTTATGATATTTTACCTTTTTGTTTTTCAATTGCAATTCTACTGTTTGGTTATCGAAGATTCGTGTTATTTTGTATGGTCCTTTGAAATTCGGACAAAGTTTCTTGGAAAGTTTGGGGTTAGTTGATTTGTTTTTAATGTAGACTTTATCGTTTACCTTAAATTCACACGAGTTATTCTTTCTATCGTAAAGACGTTTGCTTGAGTTTTTTGAATTTATTATATTTTCGCGGGCTATTTTGAATGAATTGTTTAATTTGTTTTGTAGTGACTTGACGTAATCATCATAAGTGTAGAGTAGTTTAGGTTCCTGTGTTATGGAAGATGGCAAATATGGTTTATGACCAAATAATAGTTCGTAAGGGGTATGATTAGTCGATTTATGAGTAGAACTATTATAGCTAAACATAGCAAAATGGATGTATTCATCCCAATCAGACTGATTAGGTTTGATGTAATGTTTTAGGTAATCTTTTAAAGTTAGATGTGATCTTTCCAATGCCCCGTTAGTTTGAGGATGGTAAGGTGTGGTGGATATATGTCTAGTTTTAAATAGTCGCGTTAATTCCTTAATTAATTTGGACATAAAATCTGGACCTTGATCGGTTAATAAAGTTTTAGGAATTCCGAAGTATGTGATTATTCGAGTGAGTGCACTAGCAATTGTTTTAGATTCGTGATTGGGGACTGGTTCGGCGAAACTGAATTTAGTTAAATCATCTTGGGCTGTTAAGATGAATCGATTGCCATTTTCTGTTATTGGTAGGGGACCTACAATATCTAATGCTAAACGTTCTAGTGGTTCGGTTGACGTAGATGTGATCTCCATAGGTTGTCTTGTTGGTTTAAAATCGGTTTTATTAATCTGACATGACTGGCAGTTCTTAATGTATTTTCTTATGTCTGATTTCATTGAAGGCCAATAGTAACGTTCTTTAATTTTTGAATAGGTTTTGTTGAATCCGTAATGTCCTGAGAATTTGCTGTCGTGATTGTCAATTAATATTTGTTTTATCTCGTCTTGATTCTTTGGAGTGATTTTAGTTGTGTTGTATATTTTTATTAAATTGTTTTTAAAGACAAATTTTAGCATTTCATACAATTGCGGTAATTTAATGTTATTATGATGATCTGGTGGTATTAAAGTGAATTCATTATCTTTAATCGTTTTTCTAAATGTTTGCAAGCAATGTAAAATGTTCTTGTATTCGAGTTTATCGAAGTGAAAATTAGTAGGGAATAGTAAATAGACAGTTTGTTTAGAATTACTCAGTTTATTACAACCGTTTATGGTTGGTTTAATATTTTCTAAATTAAAATGACTTTGAATAAAATCTGAGTATGGATTACTTTCATCGAGATCCTGAGACCAAAACATTACTATAGGAGTTTTTATTGAAGTTAGTGGTCGATTTTCCTTATCATAAATAATCACTTCTTGATTGTTATAATGGAATTTAATGAATTCTCCATAAGAATCACTGTTAACATAGTTAACAATTCCTGTTTCAGGAAATAATCTACTAAGTCCATCGGCGTTTGAATTTATGCGTCCAGGTTTATATTTTACTTCATACTCATATTCGCTGAGACGAAGTCTCCAACGAACGAGCCGTGACGAGGGATTTTGCATGTTAAAGAGCCATTGTAATGGCCTATGATCGGTGTATATGGTAAATTTTCTTCCATATAAATAAGGACGGAAATGTTCTGTGGAGTTTAGAATAGCTAGAAGTTCTTTTTCCGTGGTTGAATAGTTTGTTTCCGCTTTATTTAATGACCTGGAGTAATAGGCGATTGGGAGGTCTTCTCCGTTTTTCATTTGTGAAAGAACACCACCGACTCCTACGTTCGAGGCGTCTGTAGTTAAGATAAAGGGTTGTGTAAAATCTGGATATTGCAATATAGGCTCTCGAATTAATTTATTTTTTAGGGTTTGGAAGCTTGTTTCTTGTTCATCTTTCCAATGAAATTCGACATCCTTTTTTAATAACACCGTCAGGGGTTTGGCTATTGTGGAAAAGTTATTAATAAATTTGCGATAGTAGCCGATCATGCCTAGGAAAATTTTGATCTGTTTCGGATTTTGTGGACGAGGTACTGATTTAATAGCTTCTATTTTATTAGGATTAGGTTTAAGACCTTCGTCTGAAATTATATGTCCTAGATATTGACACGATTTGTTCAGAAATTCGCATTTGTCTGGCTGTAGTTTTAAATTGTTCTGCCGTAAGCGAGAGAATATGTTTTTTAATTTACGGTTATGATCATCGAGTGAGACTCCATAAATGACAATATCGTCGAGATAAACAAAACATTGATTGTGAGTGAGCCCCATGAGTACGTTATTCATTAGCCTCTGAAAACAACTAGGCGCATTTTTTAATCCAAAAGGCATCCTCGTGTATTCATAGTGGCCATTGGGGGTGCTGAATGCAGTTTTTGGACCATCATCAGTGTCCATTAATATTTGATGGAATCCGCTGGCTAAATCTAGCGTCGTGAAATATTGTGCGTGCCCTAATTGGTCTAAGATATCTTCGATGTTAGGTAAAGGGTAGGCGTCACCGACCGTTTTTTCATTTAATTTGCGGTAGTCGATAACTATCCGCCATTTCCGTTCGCCTGTGGCGTCTAGTTTTTTCGGGACAACCCATAAGGGGCTGGACCAAGGGCTGGTGGACGGTTTTATTATCCCTTGACTTAACATCTTCTCGATTTGTTTATTTACTTCGTTCTTGTGTACCTCTGGATATCGATAAGATTTTGTATGAATTGGAAGCGGGTCTGTAATGGGAATTTTATGACAAGTAGCGTTTGTATAACTTAAGTTATCGTTTGGTAAATAAAATAAATCTTTAAATTCTCGACAAATTTTCGTGATTGAAGTTTTCTCTTCTGAGTTGAGATGATCAAGCCTTAAATTTTGATTTAGTAGTTTTTCTCTTTCAGGATTGTTTATGCAATTTTGATTTATTTGAAAGATTGAATGAGTGTTAGAAATAGGTTCAATTGATATAGAAGGGACTGTGACAATTTGTTTTATTGATGATTTGTTTATTAGCGTAATTAAACACTGATTTTGGTCATTGATATAAACCATTGAATTTGGAATTAAAAGAGATTGATTGGCTGCGAGATTTTGATTAATAATTATACCCTCTTTGAGGTTGAGTGGATTATTTACGTTGATTCTGACGACAGTTTCCGTTCGAGGTTGAACAGTAATATTTATTGATGATGATTGAGGCGTATTACGATGAATTGGAATTGGAATAGAAATTGAATTTAGAATTAGAGAAAAAGAACTATAGTCGATTTTTGCGCTATGCGTTCTTAGAAAATCGTCGCCTAGTAAGCCGTCGAAAGGGATATTAGTGATTGCATCTATGATTTGGAAATTAGATTTTATTCGTTTATTGTGAATTTGGAGGTTGATTTCGGTTTCACCTAAGGTGTAAATTGGAATGTTTGGTGCTAATCCGTTAAGAGCAACTGGATTTTTATCGTGGATTTTGAATTTTGATAAGCTCATAGCTTTAATTAAAGATATGGAAGCGCCCGTGTCGATTAATAATTTAATCGTTTTATCTGGACAATTGGACATGTCAGATTGAAATGTAACATAAATTAAATCATTTGAACTGAAGAATGAATTAGAAATATTTACGTGTTGGATCGTTTCAACATTTGATTTTGTATCTTCATTAGTTATGGGATGCAACTTAGATTTAGGATTTGATTTAATTTTTATTAGAGATTGATTCTCTTGGATGTTTGATTTGGATTTAGGATTTGCGATTGCATGCGAGTTTGAATTAGAATTTATTTCGGAATTTGCGATTGGATGCAAGTTTGAATTCATTATAAATGGAATTGTTCCAGTGCTTGAGTGATTTGATTTTGTTGGTTTGGTATAGGAGGAGGGACTCGATTTATCAGTCGCTCCTGAAAATTTACTGACGCATTTTGATTATTTTGATTTTGTGATGTTGATTTTTTTGAATTGTTATATTGCCTTTTACGACATTCCTCGAGTACGTGACCTGGCCTTTTGCAATATCTACATTGTTTTTGTTGATTCGCTGGATTTCTAGGAGTTTGATAGTTATGAGAATTGTTAGAGAAATGTATAGATTTCGTGCGGATTTGAGGTTTATTGCGGAAGCAATCTTTTGTAAGGTGATTATTTTTTCCACAAGTTTTACATTTTATTTCAATAGACTTGTAAGTTAATCTCAACGCTTTTTCCTCGGCAATTGCTGCGGTAAGCGCTTCGTTAATAGTTTTAAATTCGCGATACCTTAACATTTGAGATAAATTAGGATTCGAGTGATAGATGAAACGGTTCAATGCAATGTCTTCAATCATTAGGAGGCGTCCTTTTAGGCGTTCTTTATCATTTTCGGTTGAATGTATAATAGCTAATGTACGGGAAGTTAAATCTTCTAATCTCTGGTAGAATTGTGACACGTTTTCATGTTGTTCGTGTTTAATATTAGTTAGCTCTTCAAGTAATTGATCAAGAGATTTCCTATCCTGATATAAATTAATTAATAATTCTGAAATATCCTCCCATGTGGTTAAGTTGCAGTGAATATCGATCTGTTCGCGAGCTTTACCCGTAATTTTACTTTTGACAAATAAAAGAAGTGGAGGTATTTGTTGATCACTAGCGAGTTCGAAAACCGAATCGACTTGCTTAATAAAACTTCTTATTTTGTATCTATCTCCGTCGAAGTTATTCGGAATAAGTTTAATTAAGAAATCAAGTGAAAGTGAGTTAGCATTGTCATTTTGTTCGGAGTTAGGCATGATGTTTTTGTTTGTTTAGGAAAAAAGGGTTAAGGATGCAAGACTGAATAAAAAGCGACTCACCGTTGTTCCAATATTTTCAGACAGTCGGAATGTTGCTGATCGCCGTTCTCTGGATCGGGCCTGAAATCTTCTTATGTTGCACCAGGAGTTTCCTCTGGGAAGACGAATTCGTTGGCTTATTTCGCGAACCGGATGAACGTCCCGACTATCCCACTTCTGACACCAATAATATGTTGGATACCGGGAGTGAAAAGTCAATGTTGCACTTAAACACTTAACTTAACTTTATTCTTATAACAATAATTACAATACAGCATGTATTCAGAATGACGGTTGGGTACTAACTAACTGCTTAAGTTCTAGAAAGGGTATATATATGGAGGTAAGACCACACGCGTGAGGACAGACAGAGGCCCGTTTTTGGGGACGTTCCCACGAGGGTGGTATTTACCTATCGTCGATACAGAAAAAGGCTTTCAGACTTAAGGGTGCCTAATAAATACAGGTCTAAGACATTAATGGTAAAAGTTACTTGATGAAATTAAAAGAGAATGGTACCTAATAAATATACATATATCTACGACACTAATGGTAAAAGTCACTTAATGGAAAATAATGAAATGTAATACAAAAAGGGTGTCTAGTACACCTGCTAAACTTAAGATACTATATAATGGGGTTGTTTCCCACGAACGTTAGGGTAGATAGTCTTTATATGGCGACAGTCCGTCTAGCACTTGGGTGGTCATCTAACAATTGTATCACATATTGATTTCTAAAAGGGCGATACACTGCCTGGATTTAATGTGCTGGTGTTAATGGACCGAAACAATAAATTACATAGCATTTGTCAAAAACAAATAAAATGACGAGGATATGCTGTTTTTAATTTGTAAATAAATCATCTTTGAACGGTGTTGTAATTTTTTATATACCACATCACGTACTACAGAATAATTAGTTATTCTTTACTCTGTAATCACGTATACAATTCGTTAAATAAAAAATAACTGTGTTGTAATTTCATTATTAGTCAGTGTTGGGATTTTATAATTTTATATTGTTGATATTATTGTAAATAACGTTAAAATAGTTTAGTCTCTAGTTATATTATTCACTTCTCCAGTGTTAAACATCTCTTTTCTATTGATTTTGTCACAGCATTTTTTCAGAGGATATTTAGTAAAAAGTAAACTTAAGGTTGCGGTTTACTAGAGTGATACAGACTCTGCCCAGCCATTTGCTTAAGTGAGTTAGACCTATATTTCTATTTCCAGCATTAAAAGGTAAACGTAATATATTATAAACATTTTTTTAATGAATGTTGAGCTAATTAAATGTAGAATGTACGGACACCCTTGAATTTAACTTAGTACAAGTTTTTATTGACTAAAAAGGAGTAAATAAACGACTCCAAAAATAGCTATTTTCAGGATTTTTTTACAAAAAAACTAAGTATCTTAATCGTTTTAAATTGGTGACTTTAAAATCCCCCAAGCTTTAGGATTATTTTGATGTACCATGTAATGTTGTCCCATAATCAGAACATGAATAGTGCTGGAACTAGTGATTACCAAAAACGTTGGATTTTACCCATAATAATTCGCAACCTTAACTCGGTTCTTATAACTACAAAAAAAAAAAACTCTTAAACAACAACAAGAAAATATTCGGCGGTTTTTTAGTATAAATTTAATAAATGCAGTCTACAAAATTTAGTAGCTAGTTAATGAATAAAAAAATCTCCAACCAAAACGAACAACAAACAATTTCCAAATTTAACCGTTTTTTTAGTAGGTTCTTATACACATATTTTATAAATATAGTAATACTACTTTAAATATTAATTTATTAAAAACGCTACTAACATTTATTCTTTCAATAATAATTCAATAATATATTAATGTCACCCGAAAAAAAATGTGTGTGAAAGTGCGCCGTGAACAAAGAAATGCAAATACAATTCAGTAGCAAAATCAGGCATCCAATGCACCAATTGTAAGACCGTTTATGATTATGGTTATGTGTATAAGGTACGAAAGTCCTGTGGAATAGATTTGATTGTTAATGATGAAGAGATTACCGTGGCGGTCGCTGATCCGAACGTCAATGTAGTTATGCTTAGAGCGTTAGTACTCGAATTACGCCTAAGCAACAGCCTAATATTGAAAAAAGTTGACAACCTGGAGGCAGCAGTAGCTAAGAAAGATGCAGAAATTGATAGAATGAACTTAAAACTTTGTGACCTCGAAAACACCGGACAAGTTAAAACGAACAAAAAATACACGGGAGTTCTAATTGATGTCAACAAATCATAGTAAATGCTCTGAACTAGTAGTAAAATGTGGTAATTACAAAGCCTTTAAAACTACATTGCCTGTATTAAACAAACAAATAGTCTTAAATGCTGATTTTTGGCGCACTGGAGTTATGTTAGGCCTTTCTATTAGCCAAATTTTTACAAAAATCGGTCGCTCAATCTTAAACCTTAGACCGTAATAGTGAATGCGAAGAACTTAATTAAATCATTTAACGCAACTGCAGTAATAGATTGTGCGACACGACTCACGCTGAATACTCAAACGTTGGTGTTCGAAACACATATATCTGATCATCTCGCCCAAAAAATATCCTGGTCATCAACTAATAGCTCGAAAATTAAAGAGGCTAATAGAAAGGTATGCAAATATTAATCATTTTATAGATAGTCTAAATAACTCTTGAGAATTAAATAAAATGTATTTGAAAAAAAAAACGTTAATTAAGCATGGCCATACTTATGACTATAATTAAAGAAGCTTTCTTTTCTTTTTATTATTAAGTCTTCAAAAAGACGAGTAAACCAGCTAATGACCTTGTAGTTGAAGCCGGTAAGATAGGAGGGGTTTTTAGTCGGTAGTCCTCCGCCTGGAGGGAGTCCGATACTTCGTCCGTAAATGGATATACCCCTCCCACACAACCAAAAAAAAATTAAAGAAGCTTTAGAAACATCATATCTTAAGGTCTTATGCTGAATTACAAATAGAGTAAACTATTATTAAAATCCCAATATTGCTGATACACAAATAACTTTTAGATTATTTATACGTTGCTAAAGATTTAAATTTGCAAGCCAAATCATTATATTACCATACTAAAGCTAAATACGATAAATTGTTAATAGAGCAAAAACGAAATGATATCGCGAACAAAATATTAATTAATCAGGTAAAAACTATCTGGGCTATTGCTAACAATATGTTAGGTAAAGCTAATAATCAGTCTTCAACATATATTCATTTGCAGGATAAAGAAAACGAACTAAGTCATTATTTTAACAATGCAGCTGGATTGGAAGTTAAGAAAATCCCGGATTATCCATTTAGCTGCAGTTTGGACCGACAATTTAATACGCTATTTTTTGAACCAGTATCAAGATCGGAAGTATTAAATGTTATCTATTCTCGAAAAAATAAAGCATCTGTAGGATTTGATGAAGTGTCTACAAAATTGGCTAAGGCAGAAGCAAACATTCTGGTAGATCCACTCGTATATTTAATAAAGATGTACTATAAACAGGGTTTATTTCCTGAATGCCTAAAGCAAGGTATTATAATACCTATACAGGGTGTCCGTCTTTCAACAGAATGTATGGGGATCTCAGTTATTTGAAGAGATAGAGAGTCGGTTAAATTGGGGCAAAGTTGCGTATTTTAGGGCCTATCAATAATCTGAAAGCAACATTAAAATATCTCATTTGTTTTGGACATATCAAGAAAAAAACTGTTTTTTTAAAGCGCTATTTGTTTTTATTCAAAAACTACTGAATCTGAACATTTAGAACTTTGACAATATACAGGCACATTTTTATGAGGAATCTAGTCGCATATTTTTTCCAAGATAACTATAACATTCCAAGATAACTATAACATTTACGCCAACTTTTGTTTTTCTTATGGGTTCCATTTTGGATTTTTATGTTTTATGAAAGAATATTTTTTTCTGAACTTAGTGATGTATCACACTCATTAGCTGCAAATGGTCAGTTATTACATCTGCCAGCGCTTTAAGTTCACTTTCTGATCCAAATGCTCTTATTCCCTGTACTTCCTCTGGTAAGAAATATATTTTAGATTTGATATTTAAAATTATAACATTTTCTTTTTTGCAAAGAGTGCCTTGGAAACAATGACGTCATATCTATTAATCAATAGAATATTAACAGCAGTCAATCATTGTTAGCAGTCAAAATTAATTAATAACTGTCAATCTATTGTACTAATAATAATAAGTATCGATTATCATACAAACCACAAATTCAAAAAATGAGGAAGTGTCGATCATAGCACTTTCCCCGTTTGAGATATGATGACTTAAATATCAACAGAATGGAAAAGTTGCACAAACTAACTCTACTTTTATTATTATTATTTCAAAACTATTCACAAAAAAAGTAATTCTTGTATTTTTTGCTACATCTTAGTAAATATTGATAACCATCACATCTAAGCGTTATATATTTTTAACTTTGCTGTAAATCAGTGGTTTATACGCGTGGCACATGAAGTAAAATTTCGAGTCTAGAAAAGCCCCGTGAAAATTTGTCTCGGGTCGCTGCGCGACCCTCGACAAATTTTCTACGCGGGACTTTTCTAAACTCGAAATTTTACTTCATGCTTAGTCTAGGAGTGGAAGACACTCGTTACTTTAAAATACATGACAACTGTTAAAACATGTATCATATTAGTATTTTGTCATTAAATCACTATATTGACTGTATTTGATATAGTGGTTTAAGTGATTTACATCACAATAGCCGAAATACAGTCCACGGAGAGACATAATCAGACAAAATTCTAGAATAGTCAAATGACAGTCAATCAAGCCTCTTACAGTCACAATTGTCAAAACACGGTTATAAAAAATATAATATGACAATATCCTATGATAGTCCAAAGACAGTCAAGCAATTTACTAAGATTAAAAAGAGGTTCCTTGAGGGGTCGAAAATGTCACAAGTCATATTTCTAGACTTATCAAAGTGTTTCGATACAGTATGTCACAAAATTTTACTAGATAAACTTGAGTATTGCGGTGTTAGAGGTGTGGGGCAACAACTAATCCAATCATACTTAACAAATAAAACACACAAAACGGTAATATTGAATACATTTTCAAATACAGAAACAGTGTATATTAGGATTACTCAAGGAAGCTTTCTGGGCCTTATTCTATTTATAATTTATGTGAATGATTTACCAAGATCAATTAAAGACCATAGTACATTCATAACAACATACGTCGACGACACTACACTCCTTACATCAAGTGCCAGCCAATCGGAAGTGATAAACAAAGCAAGCGAAGTATTTAAAACTACTAAGATCTGCATGGCAAAAAATAAATTATCGTTAAATAATAATAAAACAAATACAATAATATTTTCCCCAAAAAATAAACAATGTTCAGATGTCATTAAATTAAACAGCGAAAACTTTAATCTCCAAGTGAAATGCAATTTATTAGGCATAGTAATAGATAAAAAAAAACTCAATTGGTCTTATCATTGTGATCAATTAGAAGCAAAATTAAATTTGCCGTGCTATGCACATTTTAGATAGAAAAACACTTATTTCAGTTTACAGGGCAAACTATGAAAGCTTAATAAGATAGACTTATTTATTGTGCCCAGGCCACCCCTTAGACTAAAAAAAAATCAGAAAAAATATGTGAGTGTTTTTTTACAAGATTTTAAATAAAATACTAGCATTCAGAAAAATTAAAATGTCGTGTCTAGTTTCACTGAAATTATGTACTAATTATATTTACTTCAAAATTGACAACTAGTTGACGACATTCTTCAATAATTGAGATTATATGTTAATTGACGAAGAAAATCTCGAAACATTAAAGAAAATCATGCATCAGAAAATGCATTAACATTGTAAAAACTATGACTAAAGAATTTAAATAAAATTAAAATTTGTGTGGTATAATCTCTACTGGTACAAATTAAATAATTTTTAACCCATTAGGCGCCATTGATGCAATAACGCAACATTAATTGTTTATTAAATTATTAAATAAATTAATTTAGTACATTGTATTATTTGACCAACTAAAGAATGTGTCAAGAAAAATGTAAATATTTTGTTATTTAAATATTTTAATTATTACTTATTAAAAAAAATGTAAGTTTGTTTTTAACTTCACAATATTTCAATGTTTTATACGCGTGGCGCACGAAGTAAAATTTCGAGTTTAGAAAAGCCTCGTGAATATTTGTCCGCGTCGCTGCGCGACCCGAGACAAATTTTCTACGCGGGGCTTTTCTAAACTCGGAATTTTACTGCTTAGTCTGGGAGTGGACCGTCAAGATTTTCAACATGTCCAGATTTTCAATATATCTAGATTTTTGTCGATTTATTCATAGTTTGTTATTATATTAAATGCAACTTTAATATTTAATAAATACTGTATCTTATCTGTGGGGCATATAATATACCCTCAGCTATATGGCTTAATGATGAGCTCGGTGTTATAAACACTAATACTGTTGAGTGCTCTGCTCAAATTATTTCAGAGACATTCAGTTTTTATAATCTTAGGCAGATTTGTAATATACCAAATGAGAATAATACCTTTCTTGATTTAATGTTTGCAAACGACTGCTTTAATGTTACAAATGCATGTGACGTATTATTTAAGATCAGTCATCATCATATACCTTATTCGATTTCACATAATGTTACGCAACCTATTGAAACACTCCATTTTGATGAATTTATTTATGATTTTTCACATGCCAACTACTCAGCTATTAACGACTATTTGGTATCTATCGATTGGCACAAAACTCTAACTGGCACTGTTGATTCTATGGTTGAACATTTTTATAAGATTTTATATGAAGCCTTGGATAGGTTTGTTCCTATAAAACGTTTAAGATCGTCAAATTATCCTGTTTGGTTCAATGCTGAACTTATTAACTTCATAAAACTTAAAAGAATTGCTCATAAAAAGTATAAAGAATGTCAAAACTCTATAAATTATAGCAAATTTCACGATTTACGTTCAAAATGTACACATCTAAGAAATACTTTGTATGATCAATACATACAATCAGTTAATAATAATATTTCTAGAAATCCTAAACATTTTTGGAATTTCGTTAATGCTAAAGAATCACACTCAATGTTTCCAAATATCATGCATTATAATAACGATCGTAGTACTAATGGTGTTGAGTGCGTTAATCTATTTGCGGATTACTTTTCGACTGTTTATTGTGCGGATAATCCTGCGCATATTCCAAGCTTCAAGTATAACTCAAATGCAGCTTATTTACCGTTTACATTTTCTCAAGGTGAAATATTTGATGCAGTTAGTAAATTGGATAATTCCAATAATACAGGTCCTGATGGTATACCATCAAGTTTTCTAAGAAACTGTATATACTCCATCACCATACCACTACACTTATTATTCGAGGCTTCAATGTCTCAGAGCATATTTCCGACGTTCTGGAAAAGAAATTATATAACACCGCTTTTTAAGTCCGGCAAGAAGGATAACATAACGAACTATCGCAGCATTTCAATACAATCATCTATACCTAAGCTATTGGACAGTCTTGTTTCCATTAAATTAAGGTGGGTTTGCAAAAATGTTCTTCTAGATGAGCAGCATGGTTTCCAAACGGGCAAATCAACAGCTACCAATATTTTATCGTTTACCATTTACGTAATTAATGCTTTTGAATGTAATCAATCTGTGGATGCTATTTTCACAGATTTTGCCAAGGCATTCGATCGTGTAAACCACGATGTTTTAGTTGCAAAACTATCTGCCTATGGACTTCATACTAATATTGTGAGTTGGTTTAATAGTTTTCTAACTAATCGAACGCAATGTGTAAAAGTGAAGAATTTCTTATCTAAAGTCATATCTGTACCATCTGGTGTACCTCAAGGATCACACTGTGGTCCCTTGTTATTTCTGTTATTTATAAATGACATCTCACAAGTGATAAGACATTCTTCATTTTTACTCTTTGCCGACGATCTTAAGATATATAAAAGAATAACAACAATTGTTGATTGTGACCTGCTGCAATGTGATATCTCGTCTGTCCATAAATGGTGCTGCGATAACTCTTTATTCTTCAATGTTCAAAAATGTAAGGCGATTTCATTTTCCAGAAAGTCTAATGTAATTAATTTCAAGTACAGCATCAACAATGTTCCCCTTGAAAAATTGTGTGAAATAAGAGATCTGGGAGTGTTATTGGATACAAAATTAACTTTTGATAGCCATATAAATTTAATATGCAACAAAGCATCAAAAATGTTGGGATATGTACATAGGATAGCAAAGGATTTATCGGCTCAATCATTCAAATTAGTTTATTTTGCTTACGTACGCTCTAATATGGAATACGTATCATGTGTCTGGTCTCCTAACACTATTACTCACAGTCATGCTCTTGAGAGAATTCAGAATAAGTTTCTGAAGAAGCTTGCTTTCAAGACTCATTTAAACGTTAACACCGTTATGTCGGCATTTTGCATTGATACACTCAAGAGACGCAGGATTCTCTCAGACTTGTCTATGTTTTACAAACTGCTGAGTAACCAAATACAATGTCCGTATTTATTGGTACAAATCAATTTTTATGTAACCGTATCAGATCGTACTACGCGTCATAGACCACTGTTTCGCATTCCCTTCCATAGGTCAAACTACGCCTACAATAATCCACTCTCCAGGTGCATGCGCATTTCCAACGCACTATCTTTGGATCATAATTTCGATTTGTTTACTGAATCTTATTCTGAATTTATGTCAAAATTAAAGCAGACAAATTTCGGAATTATGTGACTCTCGGAAATGTTTGATGATAGATTGCTTGGTGTTTTTTATGTTACTTTTATTTAGTTATGTTAGCTTATTTTTTGTATATTAATTTATTATTACTTTATATGTAATATTATTTGTAATTGTAATATGTATGTTATTTTGTTTTTAAATGGTTTTTTGCCGTCAATAAAGGAATTTGAATTTGAATTCTTTTAAGGAATAGAATATTAACCCATTAAGAGCCGAGCAAATTATAAAGTAGACTCGAAAAGTTGATTTTAGGTAAAATTTTCCATCTTTTTTCTATGATTTCAACGAAGTATTATATTACATAGGTCGATTTTATAAAAAAGTTAAATTTAAAGTTGGAACGAGTGTTTCCACTCCCAGACTAAGCATGAAGTAAAATTTCGAGTTTAGAGAAGCCTGAAAATTTGGTTAGGTCGCGTAGCGCGAAGCGTGGAGCAACCAAACCAAATTTTCAGGCTCTTCTAAACTCGAAATTTTACTTCATGCGCCACGCGTATAAAACACTAAAATGTTGTTAAGTTATAAATACACTTAAAAAATGAGTTATAATCGAATTATTGAAATAACAAAATATTTACATTTTTCCTTTACTTTTATTCTACATTAAGTTGTTACGTAGGCACTTATTTGTTATTTCGTTATTATTAATCGCATAATAAATGACATTTGTCACTTTTTTTACAAGACACACTAATTATAATTTTTAAAAAATATAATTTTAGATAGAAGATTTAAAAAAATATCGATCAAAACATTGAACAGAAACAAGAAATTGGGTATAATTGGATTCAGAGAAATAATGTCTAATGTAATAAAATTAAAATTTATAGGCAGCTATTTAAACTTCTTAAGTTGGCTATTATTTGGAAATTATTTATTAAAAAGAATCAATATTGATGTTATATTTTAGTATCTAAACGGCCATTGACTTTGGTTTTTAGTTCAATAAAATCGGCCAATAAATACAAGAGTTATGGCGTAGGGCGTTTTTATCGAACACTCAGTATAATAAGTCATTTATAAAAATTATAAAACGAGTGCAAAATTTTACCTAGAATCAATTTTTAGAATTTAATGGGCTAAAATCATTAAATTACCTACAATTAACTGTAAAAAACCATAAACATTTAGGTACGTATTTATTATAAGTGCAATGTTTGTTGACCAATATTATTATAAAAATTGTTTATAAAATCTAATTACACTAAACAAATTTACTCCTACCAGCCACTTATCGAGATAATTTCTTAATATTCATATTTTTGCATTGCTAACGTTTTATTTAAAAAAACAATTTCTTGGACACTCTCTAGTGTAAATCCTGGCTACGCCCATGAAACTGGCTTCACAGCCCTATCAATCAATATCCCTAATTAAAAAGAAATGAAACCATAGCACTAACTGTTTAATTAATGGAAGACGCGATCCTTTAAATCCAAATATCTAGTGCTGCTGGAAAAATCCGTTAAGCTAAACTTCACTAAACTATAGCACTAGCACTTCTTCTTGTGTAATTTGCAGCTCTGTCGACCAATTAAAACCTCGAAATCAAACTCGAAAACCGATCAGTGTTCTAAAAAGCGAAGACACGAAATACACCGCGTGAATAATCGATCATAACTGGAGTTAAAAAGATGAATAAATAGGGCGCTCTTGAAATCGGTTAACAATGCAATTATTTTCGGTGTTCGCCTGCGTTTTTTGTGTGCTTGGTGATAAGCGAATGGGTTTATTGATTGAAACTGGTTTTAGTTTTTGGTGTTTCGTTAAATAATTGCGAATATGTATGCACTTAAATATCAATCAGAGTTTGAATCCTTTTAGAGGATTTAAAAGATGTATTTGAATACTTTTTCTTTGACCAGTTAAGAAATCAATAAATTTATTTTTCCAAGTTTTTATCTTAGAAACCCATCTATCTATTTAAATTATGTGTAAAGTGTTTGTTTTGAAGTGGGTACACGACCCGCTCTCGGGGTAGCTAAACACTGTGTGGATGTTTTGATCGGGTGCTGAATGAATCAATTAATCAATTCAAATTTATCAAGACTGCGGAATGTTCGCCTGCGTTTTTTATTTGCGTGTTTGGTGATAAGCAAATAAATTTATTGATTGAAACCGGTTTCAATGTTTGCTGTTTCGTTAAATACATGCGAATATTTATGCACTTAAAAATCAATCAGGATTCGAATAATTTGAGGGGATTTAAAAGATGTATTTGAATAGTTTCGTCAAAGAGGATTCGTTACGATATTTTAAATATTCGTTCATATTCGATTTTAAATGTAGGTGATTCAAATCCTTCTAAAAGTATTCGAATACTTTCAAAAGGATTCGAATTCCCAATTACAAATTAATCAAGGAATATATTTTGCCAGTTTAATTTTTTTATCTTTTAGGAAATCAATAAATCTATTTAAATTAATAAATTGTTTGTTTATTTTATCACTCCGCTCTCGGGGTGGCAAAAAACTGTGTGGATGTTTTGATCTGGTCCTACTAAGCGCCAAGTAATGCATTGAAATGACCGTATTCGAAACTTCAGGGGACAACGTGCATATACAAAACTTTAGTATTCAACATAAAACTCAAAAATAAATTTACTCAATTCGAAAACAAACACATATACAAAACACGAGGTATGGACAAATAGTATACCACTATCATAGACTATCCCTTTTTGAAACCTCACCTGGATACACTGCATTGAAAATGTTTAACAAGTTGCCAAAAAGTTTACAAAACATTTCAAAATTAAACAAATTTAAAAATAAATTGAATGAATTTCTAGTGCAACAAGAATATTATAGTATCAACGATTATCTTAATAACTAGTTCAATCAGAGCTGGGCAAGATTCGAATCATTTAGGATTCGAATCATTTAGGATTCGAATCCTGGATTCGAATCCTTTTAGAGGATTCAAAAGAGGTATTCGAATACTGGATTCGTAATCCGGATTCGTTACACTTTTTAAAAGGATTCGTATTCGAATCCAAATGCGGGTGATTCGAATCCTCATAAAAGGACTGGAATATTTATAAAAGGATTCGAATACCTGCAAAAGGATTCGAATACTTACAAAAATAAGCGAATAGTTACAAGAGGATTTGAATTATCAAAAATAATTCGAATGAATTGTGAGGATTCGCATGAACATTTTGTTTGTGTGCTTTTAACCAGGTTAAATCAGTGTTTTATACGCGTGGCGCATGAAGTAAAATTTCGAGTTTAGAAAAGCCCAGAAAATTTGTCTCGGGTCGCTGCGCGAACCTCGACAAATTTTCACGAGGCTTTTCTAAACTCGAAATTTTACTTCATGCTCAGTCTGGGAGTGGAAACACTCGTTTGAAGCTTCCAATTATATGCGTTGATAAAAACATCAAATGACTGAGAATGTATTTAAAGAAAATAATATACTTTTCAAAATTTTGTTTAATATTATTTAAAGTAAAACTGAAATGGTGGCCACAATTAAAATGTTAAATTTTTCCGACATTTCCTAGGTTCGAGATTTTTTTTCTTTGGTCTTTTAATATAATTTTCTTCTGTGGAAAACCCCCATTTTGTTAAATTATTTACATTGTTTTTGTCGATATTTAAGTTGATTTTATTAATTGTTACGCGTTTTGTAATTTTTATAACGCCCGTTGATTTTGACAAAATTTAATAATATCATGATTAGGCAATTTTTAGAATATTTTTGATGCCACCTATTTTCTAACATTTTTATTTTTCATTATTAAATTTGTCAATTGAGTAACTATATTTTTTTTTCATTAACCTTATTATTTATGTGTTTTTTATTCTGTAGAAAATTAGAAATGAATTAGTTTTATGTATGGATTTGATTAATATTTGCTTAGTGTTAATTTTAACAATTTGGAAGATTTTGTATAATCGTTTGTTACTTTTAAAGATTTTATATAAAAAAAAATATGTTTTGAAATTAATAATTTATAATATTTGAGATATTGGTTTTCAATTTTTTTGTTATTTGGATGCGATTAATTTTTTTCCATTTTTTACAAAAAAAAAAAACAGTGCACAAATCGGAAAATATATATTTTATACAATTTGGTTGATTTTGACACGTATTTGCCAATTTATTTATTTATTTAGACAACGGAGTACAGGGTGGTGCATTTTGGAGGTACCACATATGGAAAACTTATTTATTTGAAGAGATATTGAAAAACAGTTTTCGCGAGCCAGGGTCACTTTTTCGTGTTTTACTCCATGGCGAAAAGAAAATTGATCTATCTCCAACCGTTTCTGCTATATAACCGAAAGTTAAAAAATACACAACCCTTTACATTTAAAAAATACATAATATAGTACAAAATTGTCAATATAAACAAGAATTGTTAATTAAGTTTTAATGTGTAATTTTATATCTTTAAAATTACACATTGAAACTTAATTAACAATGTTTGTTTATATTGACAAATTTATTGAAAGTTTATGTTTATTGCCAATTTTTGGAATATAAACAGGAACTAAAATTAATTCAGAATTATATTTTGTAAATCTTCTGCAAACAATTGACAAATTCAATCTATCTTTATGTTAACCTTTGGAATATTTATATAAATATGATTGATTTTGATTTGTTTGACTATTTTTTTAATAATTTACAAATTTGTTCAGAATCACTTCTATAAGTTTTATCGATTTAGAAAAATTATCAAATAAAAATCTTATAATTTTTTTTATTACTGTTCAAGATTTTTTAGTGTACACGTCTTTTTAATTTAATAATAATAAAAAGATTTATTACACAACAAGACAACCCAAATACAGAGTAGTATTAGAAAGATACATGTTTCAAGATTTTGGTACTATTTGATTTTTAACAAGTTTTTTTATTTATATTACTGTTAAATTTGTCAATATTGACAATTTTTTGTTGATTAAGTTAGTTTTAATGATTTTTTCAAGTTTAACGTGTTTATTAAATGAATATTATTTGTATAATATTAAATTTGGAAGATTTCTGTCGTTTCCAGTATATTTTATAAATTAAAACGTTGACAATTTTTACTATTATTTCCACTATAAATTATATTTAAAGAATTTGTTATTGTGTAAATTTATATAATTTATAATCTGAATAATAACGATAATTGTCAATATTTAAAATAAATAATGACAACAATTAATATTGTCAACGCTAACAAACCTAATTGATAAAATAAACTATAAAGAGGATTCTTGAAAATTGAATATTTCACAATTATTATTCAATATATAAATCTGTAAAATCATGAATTTACAGGTTTCTACATACAGAGAGTTTTATATAACACCGAACATATTCATCCAATACAATTTGACACCTTTAATTTTTAAGTTATGTGTAAATTGGGAAGCCTATCTGACCATTAAAAATGGTTGTCAATCAATCGCAATTAATCCCTTAACTTGTACATAAAGGGAGTTTTTCATTCACGTATGTCCCAATTACAGTGTATATGCCGTAAATATTTAGATACTCATTGTTTTTTTTTAGGAGTTCAATTTGAAACTTGAAATGAGGGTGTTCCACTCCCAGACTAAGCATGAAGTAAAATTTCGAGTTTAGAAAAGCCTGAAAATTTGGTTTGGTCGCGTAGCGCGAAGCGCGGAGCGGCCAAACCAAATTTTCAGGCTTTTCTAAACTCGAAATTTTACTTTATGCGCCACCGGTAGAAAATACTGACATATTACAGAGATTAAAACACACCGCTAAACTTTACATTGCATCAGTGTTTTGTACCGGTGGCGCATGAAGTAAAATTTCGAGTTTAGAGAAGCCTGAAAATTTGGTTTGGCCGCTCCGCGCTTAGCGCGACGCGACCAAACCAAATTTTCAGGCTTTTCTAAACTCGAAATTTTACTTCATGCTTAGCCTGGGAGTGGAAGACACTCGTTTAAAGCTTCAAATTATATTCTTTTAATAAACCGAGCATCGGCAAATGTACAACGTATGCTTATGTATACTTAAAAGAAAAATTCTCCTTATAAAAATGTTCGGTGTTACATAAAACTCTCTGTATATTGAGGATATTAAATTTTTTTATGATTTCTTATTACTCTGCTAATATTAATTTTTTTATTGTTTACTGATTTTTGTTACATGTCAATAACTTTATATTCTTCAAAATTTCTGTATATTTTATTACTTTTAACGATTTATTTAAAACGCTTTTTTTTAGTGTTTCGTCAGTTTGAATAAAATTCTATGACTTCTCTCCGGTTTTAAGGATATTCAGTGAATTTTTCTTTTACGTAATTTCCAGGCATTCGTCGATTTGCTACAAGAGTTTAATTTGAAGCTTTCAACGAGTGTTATCCACTCCCAGACTAAGCATGATGTAAAATTTCGAGTTTAGAAAAGCCCCGTGAAAATTTGTCGAGGGTCGCGCAGCGACCCGAGACAAATTTTCTGGGCTTTTCTAAACTCGAAATTTTACTTCATGCGCCACGCGTATTCAACACTGATTCCAAGTGAAGTTCAAAAACACACAATTACAAGTTTAATCAGAGTAACGCGGAATCAGATATTTAGTCTGTTATCTACGATGTTCAGTGTTAATAATAAATAATTAGGTTTTGAATATTTTGTTAAGACAACTGATAGTGATAATCAATTGTTAATAGTTAATGTACTAAAATCAAATTTATTTTTAAAGGATTTGTATTCGTGATTCAAAAACACCGGATTCGAATCTTTGGTTTGAATCATATTTATCTCTTACGAATCCTTTATTCAAGTGTTCGTGATTCGAATCATATTAGGTGATTCGGATTCGTGATTAGAATCCTTTTTTCGAGGATTCGTTCCAGCTCTGGCTTTGATACACTTGTTGTTACGATTTTGGTTTGACATATTTAATTAGAGGCCGGTCGTGTTACTATGTTCAGAATAGCTTTGTATTGTAATTTAACAGATGACATATTTTCTGTTTAAATGTACAATCTATCAGACGTAAGATACCAGAAATTGAAGCAATTTGCGTGGATTATCAATTCAGTGCACTAAGCATTGGCTTGCTCCTCACAAAACGCAATTACTGAACATAGATGACTTCACAGTAGCATCTAATTTCTTCCGAGCAACCCATATTCACGGTGATGTTCTTGCTATGATAAAATCAGGGATGGAAAATAATGTAATAAATATTGATAATTTATCATGTGAATTATATTGTGAAATGTGCGGTTGTTACACAGGTAATTTTTCTTTTAAGTATAATAATACAGGCGCTTTTAAGAATTCAATTTGAAGCTATAAACGAGTGTTTTCCACTCCTAGATTAATCATGAAGTAAAATTTCGAGTTTAGGAAAGCCTGAAAATTTGGTTTGGTCGCGTAGCAAAGCGGAGCGACCAAACCAAATTTTCAGGCCTTTCAATTTCGGGCTTAAATTTTATTTCATGCGCCACGCGTATTAACACTGATAACAGTGAAATATTGTGAACAAGAGAATTTCACTTAAAATCAGTGTTTTATACGCGTGGCGCATGAAGTAATATTTCGAGTTTAGAAAAGTCTTAAAATTTGGTTTGGTCGCTTAGCGCTACGCGCTAGAAGCAATCTAATAATTTGTGGTGATTTTAACGTACATATTATAAAAAGCAACTCACATACTACAATACTTTGCGACTTTCTCTCTAGCTTTGGGTTCAGGACAACTGTTACATTTCCTACTAGAGGTACTGCATGTCTTGGCAATATATTCGTTAACTTTGATTTTTCATTGGTACAAGTTGAACCCATAATAATTAATTTCATTGATCACGATGGCGTGATTCCTTGTACTCAATTTAATACTTCTGTCAAAAACAAATACCACATTTTTAGACCGATCATATCGGGAGGAATACAAATATTTTATAATTTGCTTCTGGATGAGCCGTGGGTATTGAATGATTGCTGTATCAGGTTTATGTGCAATATATTTATTTCTATAGTAAACCATCATTTTAAAACAGCATTTCCAGAAAAAAAAAATATAATGATACCTAACACAAATTGGTTTACTAACGATATAAAAAAAAAAGAGAAACTCTTTACTTAGTCCAAGAGGTATCTATCAGAACCACCACTATTAATTTATTGAATCTATAAAAAATTCTAGCAAATGACGCAAATATCCGCGCAGCAATAAATCCAACGAAATCGCTGAGGGGCATAATCAATAGAAAGAGGCCATCTTAGAGTTACGTACAGTAAAATATAAGTAACATCTTACCTAGCAATTTCAACCTATTTTTTGAAAAAACTTTGGAAACATGTGACATAAATCCTCTAGTGATAACTAAATCTGTCATAAAGTGTTATTTATTTATTTATAATAAAATCGTTCGTTTAACAAGTAAACAATTACAATGATGTCGGGTTTGGCGGGTGTGCGACTTGTGATTTTTACATTATTAATTAAATAATAAAAGGAAAAAATAGCTGTTTACTGTTGTTTAATTAGCGATTAAATTTTTTCTTAGAAAGATTAGTCCAATAATGTGACCTCGAATTATCTGATAGAAATTAGTGCAAATGTTACTTATGACTTTTTTTTGTAAGACGAGACAAACAACAGTAAACAGCTATCTATTCCTTTTATTACATTATTTAATAATGTAAATAAAATCAGCGAAGAGAGGAAAATCAGCAGGACACGATAAGATTACAGCAGAGATGGCAAAAGGTCTTGGCAGAAATGGTACCGCTATACTAAAAGATATCTATAACAAATGCTGGGTCACAGGAAAAGTGCCTGCCGATTGGAAGGTAGGAATCATAGTACCAATATTTAAGAAAGGTGACTCTAGAGACTGCAAAAACTACAGGGGAATTACCCTACTAAGTATTGTGCCAAAAATATACGAGCAAATACTGGAAAAAAGACTAAAGAAGACAATAGAAAGACAACTTGCAGAACAACAGAGCGGTTTTAGAAAAGGGCGTAGTGCCCAGGATCACATTTTCACATTAAAACAAATGATAGAGAAAACGAAACTGAAAGAGGGAAAAGCATACCTAGCATTCTTAGACCTGGAGAAAGCTTTCGACAAAGTAGCACAAGAACAAATATGGGACAGTTTAAGACAAAGGGGTATCAAGATACAATTAAGAAGGGCAATTGATAGTCTGTATGATAACAACAGCAGCTATGTAAGGAGAGATAACCGACAATCCGAAAAATTCCCTATCAACGAAGGCCTTAGACAGGGAGGTGTAATGAGTCCAGCACTATTTATTATAATTATGGATGATATCCTACAAGAAACGAAAAAGCATGTGAAAACAGTACATATAGGATTTAATAAACTAAAACCAGTAGGAATATCTGAATGCGCGTTTACTGATGACGTGATGATATGCGCACCCAGAGAAGAAGACCTGAAGGCAAGTCTACTAATATGGGGAAATGAACTTCGAAAAAGAAACCTAAATGTCAACATAAGTAAAACAAAGGTAATGGTTATAGGACAGGACAACAGACGAATAAATTTAGACATAAACAACAAAGAACTAGAGCAAGTCGACTAATTCAAGTACCTCGGAGTGACAATAGAAAGAAACGGAAACATGGAATAAGAAATAGAAGAAAGAAATAACTCCGCCACTAGAATTTTATTTGCGGTAAGCAACTCATTCATCGGCAATAAAAACATCAGTAGGAAAACAAAAATGACAGTATACAAAACAGTATTCAGACCAATACTAACCTATGGGAGCGAATCATGGGTTCTCATAAACAGACAGAAGAGTAAGATACAGGCCGTTGATATGAAGTTCCTGAGAAGAGTGAAAGGTATAACCAGGAGAGACAGAATTAGGGGTACCATCGGACTGCCTCGAGAAGAATTAGGGGTACCATCTATAGCAGATAACATGGAATTGAACCAACTCAAATGGTTTGGACATTTATGCAGGATGAGTGATGGAAGACAGGTGAAAAACATCTGGCAGGCGAAGGCAGGAATAAAGAAAAAGAGAGGAAGACCAACAAAAGCCTGGAACGACCAAACGGCAGCAATCCTGAAGAAAAGAAATGTAAAATGGAATGAAGCGGAGAAGATGGCAATAAATAAAGGAGGGTGGTCCAAATTTGTGTACGCAGGAGATAAATAGAAAAGAGACTATTAAAATAGAAGCCTTACACCAAAGGGTAGATAAGGCAATAGATTATATATATATATATATATATATATATATATATATATATATAATAATGTAAACACTACAAGTCGCACACCCACCAAATTGACATCATTGTAATTGTTTAATAAGTGTTTATCCAAATAGTTTAAAATATTCAGGGTGTTCCATTAAAAAAAACCGACGACGACATACCTTGAGAAATAGTATACCTGTTGGAAATCACATTACGTCCATAAAACGAATACAAAAATTTATATTAAGAGCATTTTTTCAGCCAGAAATCCAGTGTTCCCATACTTTTACCCAACCTTGTATACAACTTTTTATCTGTCATTCATATTTATGGTACTTTACTTGAAGAAACTATCCAAAATGCTGCACCCTGTACATTGAGTTTTCACGATTATTAAGCATAATTCTATTTTTTTACAATTCTCGCATTTTACAGGTGTTTTTTTTTCTTATCAAAATTTTATCACTTTTTTCAAATTCCCGCATTTGATAAGATTTTTTTACATTTCAACAACTTTTACATTATCCGCAGTTTCAACAGTTTTAAGATATGATACGTCATACGAGTGAGTGAATGTTGATTGATTAATAATTTTACCTTTAAATACATAATAAATGAAATTACTAAAATCATTTTGGTGTAAAATGCAAACAATGTGTCTTAATTAATAAAACAACTTAAGACAATAAATATCCATAAAAACAACTTAACTGAATAAATTGCACCTGTCCGCAATATAGAAAAAAAAAAACGTTATGTTAATGAAAGATTTATTTATATTTCATTCGTGTTTTTGTCAACGGTTTTTTTTATATTGCGGACAGGTGCAATTTATTCAGTTAATAAATGTATTCCATTGAACCAAGTTTTGTTATTATTTTAATATTTTTTTAGAGTTGTCCATACTTTAATAAAACAATAGATAACTCTGATAAATATTGGGTATTGTTATGTTTATCTGTGCTTTTTTATTTGTAATTTGTAAAAATAAATTGTTATAATACCTAATTTGACAACAATTTTAAAATCAAATAAAATGATTTAAATTTTTTTTGCATGTTTTATGTAACAATAAAAATTTTAGTTGGCACCACTGATTAGCATTTTGAAAAACCTTTCTAATGATATATCACAAGTAGGGTCATGCTATTTAAAAAAATGGGCAAGGATGGCTACAGCCTAAGGGGTTGGTTGCAGAAGATTGTTATGTGGGTCAAACTGGTTAGTCTTCCATATCCTAGAAACGGTTTTGAAAAATTTTCTTTAACTGTTACGGTTCCAAAGATATTCTGGCTGGCTTGTTTTCAAATTGACATCCTGTATGTAACATTTAGGTCCTTAAACACATTTTTCATGACAAAATACAAAGGACGAACATTGCAGAGAAATTCGCTTAAATATATATTTTCTACATTACGAATTGATTTAATTTATTTTCGTCCCTTTATTTTCCGAAGGGGAGAATTCCTAGAGTGTGAGAAAGGTATTTCGGGCACTGATTAGTTCCTGCCCCGATAAAGTGAAATACATCCCACCGTTCAACCCGACTATTTATTCTTCGAAACTCTCGAATTAAATTTCCCGTTACGTACGTTTTTCCTGCCTCGTGCTCTCGAAAAACGAAAAAGAGCAGTTTGTTTCCAGGAGGCAACTGTGTTTTCCCCAAAATAAAATAAAAATCGAACTGTGAGAGAGCATTTTCAGAAATACAAATAAAGAATAAGACTGCCGAGAACATTATTCTCAAATGTATTTGGTTAGAAATACGCGAAGAGTTGAGTATAAATGAGTGGCCCAGATGCAAAAACAGCCATACGTGTTTTAACAAATTTGTGGCAAATGACAAAAACTGATTTTGCTGCGCTTTTTAAATAAATGGAAATAGTGTCTAATATGCATTGTATCGAATGGGGACAAGAAAAAATATGTAAAACTAAGTAAAAAGTTGGCAGGTTTTGCTACTGAAAAAATATGCTTTTGTAACCGAGAAATGTAGCAAGCTTTGCAAAATATAAAAACGAATTAAAATTAATATCGACTTTCCGCAAAATGTTTGTCTCATTGAGACAAGTGTTCAAATATTCATCTCAATCAGACAATCATTTTGCAAAAAGTCGATAGTAATTTTAATTCGTTTTTATATTTTATGTATATTCAGCAAACTATTGACAAGCTCAATTTTTCTTTATGTTAAATTGTCTTTATGTTAAGCAAACTTTGCATTCAAACATAATTTTATAGGGTTTAGGATGGGTTTTAATTTAATTTTACAATTATAGCCTGAGATAAGTACAGGGAGAGGCAGAAAAAGCTATCCGATTTAAAATCCCTTTTTCTCAGAAGAGGGAACAGGTAGAGTAGTGGGGTAAAAACCGTTAGAAAGCCGGTTTTATGCCATATGTCATTAGTCAACATGCCTTGGTCTGGTGAACATCGTGCTTTTGTTATTGAGCGGTTTATCGAAAACGGCGGTTCGATAATTGCTACACAACGTGCTTTTCGAATTCATTTCGGACTCGGGCGTCATGATCCTGTTCCACATCACGCTACGATTAAAGTGTGGGTGTCAAATTTTCGACAGACGGGTTCAGCATTGAAAAAGAAGTCGCCTGGACGTCCCAGGACAGCAACAGGACCTGAAAACGTGGCCAATGTGAGAGCCGCGATTGAACGTTCCCCGCGTCGTTCGGCACGAAAACATTTGCTCGCTTTGGCGATTTCCAACCGCAGTATTCGGCGAATTTTGCACCGGGACCTCAAAATGCATCCCTACAAAATGGTTGCTGCACAGGAATTAATTGAAAGAGATTTTGAAACCCGTATGAACCTGTGTCCCAATAGACGATGTTGTGATCTTCACGGACGAAGCCCATTTTCACCTTTGTGGCGCCGTAAACAGGCAGAATTTTCGATATTAGAGTGACGAAAATCCTTGGGAAATCCATCAGAAACCCCTCCATAGCCCATAAGTGACTGTGTGGTGTGCTCTTTCCCGCCTAGGCGTCTGGGGGCCTTACTTTTTTGAAGAAAATGGGCAAACCGTAACGGTCAACAGCGAGCGCTATTGTTTCATGCTGGAAAATTTTCTTCAACCCAAAATGGAAGAAAATGGCGTGGAAAATGTGTGGTTTTAACAGGATGGTGCAACCGCCCACACATCGCGACGATCAATGGACATTTTTAGGGAAATGTTTCCCGGACGCCTTATTTCTCTGAGAGGTGATATTGGCTGGCCGCCGCGCTCACCGGATCTCACTCCATGTGACTTCTTCCTTTGGGGTTACCTCAAATCGAAGGTATTGCAGCATCGACCAAGGACCCTTCTTGCTTTACGAAGGGAAATTGCTCGGGCAATTGAAGAAATTCCTGTGGAAATGACGGTGATAGTCATGGAAAGCTACCGCGAGCGCCTAAATCAGTGTATCCGCTCCCAAGGACGACATTTGAGTGATGTGCTTTTCAAAACTTAAATTTAAAAATGGCATCAAATTTGCGATATGTTAATGAAAAAAAAAATTGTCAAGTTGAGTGGTTTTAAATTTATAACGTTTTGAAATCGGATAGGTTTTTCTGCCCCACCCTGTAGAATCCGAGGATACGAAGATCTCAAAATCAAGAAAACTTGGCTGGTTTTGCATCTGGGCGACCTAAATAATAAATTTAAAAAAAAAACGAACACTTTCTTTACTAAAAGAATGCAGTTTTAATGTATTATTTACATTTTTCTTAAACGCAAATAATGGTTGAATAGCGGAAATGTCGATTTGCAAATTCAAACATTCAGATTTACCATAATTATATTCACTGGTTAAGTGAGAAACTAATTAAATATATAAAATGTTCAGAGTTTTATAGGTTGAAATGTTTTTACTTTCATACGAAACATAAACATAATGCAACATAAAACATATTAAACGCATTAATAAAAACATACCTATTGGAATTATTCAATAAGAACGCTTCAGTAAATAACACAATTAGTTAACCAGATATGGAATTTTATTAAGTGAAAGCCTCAGAGATTTAATTTAATAGGAAATAAATCGGCAGGTCTTTATTTTCTATCAGTCAGATTAAACTTCATTAAAATATTTCAAATGAACTTATCAGATTCTGTTAATCATTTCTAGTGTGTTCTGTTTTCTGGGCGAATCAATAAAACTCTAGCGTATTCTAGGATCAGATAAGTGCAAATGCGAAACACGAGAAAAAAATTAGGGCAGATCGTTGCGAGGAGCCAAGTTGGCGGCGCCAGTGTAATTGTCGAGCGGAGGTTTTTTAGAATCCGTCGCGATAAAAAGCTCTTAAATCTCCTGAAAGAGAAAAAAATACAGGTGGGATTAAAAGGGTAGAGGACCATTCATCCACTTTTTATGACTTCACGGAGAAATTAATAAAAAGGAGTACCTACGCAGATTTCTCGTGATACATTTTTACGTCTTTGTAATTTCAAATAACTTACTCAAGCTGCAGTTTTATGTATTTCCGTAATTGTGATTCCTGGGAATTTATTCTTACTTTGTTTTCTTGAATTTAATCTTATGAAGACAGGTAAAAGTGATTGCTAACAAATCGTAAATTTGAGTCGGTTGTTTATAATATGAATAAATCTAACCAAATTTCAGTTTCACACAGCAAAATATTTTTTTTTAATTAATAGAGCATTAAAATTTAGTTGTAACTTTTGAAACAAATGTCATGTGTCAAATAAAATTGAAATATATATTTTTTCGTTGTAAGATAAACAAATCCGACTAAATTTAAGTTTCACACAGTGCACAGTTGCCTAATAGTATATTACGTAACGAGAGTGTTATGCAGCATATTACATATGAGCGGACATGTTGCGCACGAGCCGTGCAGCGGCGAGTGCAGTATTCTGCGAGTATGTACTTACCATACCACTCGAGAAACGTACGATACTTTACCTACGCCCTAACAAAATAAACAATTAGCATGAAAGATGAACTTATTTATTGTAATACGTTTTAATAGTACCATGACAATGATGAAAACTAAATTACTACTTGATCAATATATATGGAATTTTTCTTTTAGGTAAACATATGCATAAAGCTGTACATTTTCTGACATTCGTTGTTTTTTAAAAGAGTTCAATTCGAAGCTTTAAGCGAGTGTTTTCCACTCCCAGACTAAGCATGAAGTAAAATTTCGAGTTTAGAAAAGCCCCGTGAAAATTTGTCGAGGGTCGCGCAGCGACCCGAGACAAATTTTCTGGGCTTTTCTAAACTCGAAATTTTACTTCATGCGCCACGCGTATAAAACAATGATTTTAAGTGAGGTTCAAATATACATAGAGTTCACAATATTTTAGTGTTTTATACGCGTCGCGCATAAAGTAAAATTTCGAGTTTAGAAAAGCCCCGCAAAAATTTGTCGAGGGTCGCGCAGCGACCCTCGACAAATTTTTACGGGGCTTTTCTAAACTCGAAATTTTACTTCATGCTTAGTCTGGGAGTGGAAAACACTCGTTTAAGGCTTCAAATTGAACTCCTAAGAAAAAAAAAACAACGAATAACTAAAGATTTAAAGAAAATAAGCTGAATTTGGAATACGTATACTTTAAAGAAAAACTCTCTGCAAATGAAAGAAATGTCATTTTGTTGTATGGTAGGCAATCAGCTGTTCAGCTGTCAGCACGTAATGTACGTGCATGTGTACGTAATATCAATCATACTTGTCAAGATGACAGTGTAGTATGATGCGGTTACTAGATAGGGCGTAGGTAAATTAAATTTTATGTAACATAACGACCAGCAAAAGTGAATTCTAAGAAATCTACGGAATCTTGCGGAAGTTCATAACTACAATTTTATGTAGTTGGCTTAAAGGCATGCCACTCGCTTAAAAAAGAAGAGAAAATAGTGCTTTATGTGTATGCCATTGTTACTACCTATAATAATACTGTCGTATTGAAATTTTGAGATGAGACAGTTAAAGGATAAATCAATGTTCGTAGTTTTATAGATTTAAGAAAAAACCTTTATTGTTTATATAAAATGCATTTAATATGCTCAATATTAACATTAATTAGATCGTCAATTTAACAAATTTAAACATATTTATATATTTTTTTAAAAATAGGTACCTAGAATCAACTATTGTGAATAATAAAGAGTTTCGAAACAAAAATATAATTATTAGTTTGCCGACTACTATCCGTTGATTCTCGAACTATTTTACATTTTCTTGCAAGAAATAAGCAACGACCATTTTTTTTTCTCTCTTTCGCCACGGATTCACTTCTCGCCTCGACTGCATCTCCGATTACGCACGACTTTTAGGCTAGTGTTACTTGATTTATGGTATTCTTATGACAATGGGTTCGAGATGAGTATGTTATAATATAATAAGAATAATAATATCAGTTTAAAGCATATTAATTTCAAAATCGAGTGTATAAAACAGGTGTTATTGTTTGATAATTTAGTTCCGAATATTTAAATATATTATATTATTATTTCTTGTAATAAAAAAAAAAAACATTTCTCAATATGTATATATAATAAATTGACATACATTTTGATATCTAACCGACGATTGTAATTAGTACTGCTTTTTATAAATAGTCATATCGGAACGTCGGAAAAAAAATATTAGAAAAAAAAAAAACAGAATTTCAGGCATTTCTAATCATGAAATTTTATTTAATGTGCGACGAATTAAAACACCAACTACGTAAAGGTTAAAATATACTACTTCAGCATACTGCTTTTGAAGTATATATTAAACTTCACAATATATCAGTGTTGTAAACGCGTGGCGCATGAAGTAGAGGGAATATTAATTTAACCCTTGCTCTACTAATTTATTCTATGCTACTTAACGTTTCTAAATAAACAAGATTCAACTAATCTTACCTCAAAATTTGATGTCAAGAAACAGGATTTAACAATCCATCCCCCAAATTTGATGCAAAACAAACAGGATTTAACTAACTTAACCTACAAATTTGATGTAAACAAACAAGATTTAACCAACCTTATCTACAATTTCGATGTAAACAAACAAGATTTAAACAACCTAACCTACAATTTCTATGCAAACAAACAAGATTTAATCAACCCAACCTACAAAATTAATGTAAACAAGCAAGATTTAACCAACCTAACCTACAAATTTGATGCAAACAAACACGATTTAACAATCTTAAATTCCGAATTTGATGTAAACAAACAGGATTTAACATATTTAACCAAAAAGATTGATGTAAACAAACAGAATTTTACAAACGTAACCTCTAAATTTGATTTAAACACCAGAGATTTTAACGATGTAAGCTCTAAAATCGATTTAAAGGATGTGGAGTCTTTGATCTATTACGTCAAACCTGAATAGTTAGACACAACCTTCCAATAAATGACAGTTGTCACATTTTTTCCAAAGCACACTAATTACAATTTTTGAAAAATATAGTTTAAAATATTAGGTTTATTTTAATTTTGTTTCGAACCAATGTTTATGAAAAACAACATATTGTGCATTATTGGGTTCAGAAAAATCAAGTCTAAAGATAAAACGAGTGTTTTCCACTCCCAGACTAAGCATGAAGTAAAATTTCGAGTTTAGAAAAGCCCCGCGTAGAAAATTTACTTTATGCGCCACAGGCATAAAACATTGGTTTACAGTGAAGTCCACATTTTTAAAATTGATCTATTCGGATATGTTTTCCAAGGCACTAATTTAATTTTTAAAAATATAATTTTATATAGAAGATTTATTTTAATTTATCTTCGACGACAATATTTTTGAAAAATAACATATTGGGCATTATTGGATTCAGAAAAATAATGTATATTGTATTAAAAACAAAAAATTACAGGCAGTCGTTTAAAAAATTTAGGTTGGCTATTATTTGGCAATGAAGTTATTATTAAAAAATCAATATTCATGTTATTTCTTAGTTTTTAAAGGGCCATTGCCTTTGGTTCTTAGTTCAATAAAATAGGTCAATAAATAACAGAGTTATCGCGTTGTAACAAATGATATCAATAAATCAAATTATTACGAGCAAAACAGCATTATCATTATAATATATGTACTTATAGTAGTCTTTAAATTCTATGAATTTGAATTTTATTTATATTATTACTTAATAAAAATTCACTGCTCTAAAAAATTTACGTAGCACTCTACAATTTCTTAAAAATTATAACTTTTTCAGTTTAGCAAATTTTACTTTACTAACTTTTTATGTGTTTAATCAACTGTAACCTGTCAAAATGAACACAAGAATCAAATCATTCTTCTTTATTTTAAAGACGCTAGCTAATGTGAAATACACAAAAATAATATACATATCTAAATGTTTACAAAAATTGCAGTTTAATTTTTTGGAGCAGTATACATGGATAAAATCTGAAAGCTCATTAAGTAATCGAAAAGTGTTTATGAAGTTTATAAATATAAACTGAAAAAAACGTTTACCGAATTTTAATAGAAAATATAAAAAAAAGGTAGTCGCTGTGCTAGAAGCACACTTAAAGAGGATAATACATTGTAATAACATAAACATACGGCCAGGTCGATAAGCCATCGGCACGAGAATCCAATAATACAAACAAAGAATTTAACTGAATGCTTTCAAAAAGGATAGCAATATGTGTCAAATGATTTTATACTACGATGTTCTACGATCCATGAGGAGAAGAGGACGTAAAGGCTGTTAATTCTTGAAATTAGAAACGTGCTCTGCCGAGAAAAAGTGATATGCCTTTAATTTCATAACTGTTGCAAGATTATTGTAAAACAATATAAATGCTTTGATAAATAAAGTAAAACGTAAGGCTTTTAACAATCCTTTATGCAGATATTATGTACAAATATTGTTTAAATAATTAAATAATAATTTATTGGCATCTTTAATTATCAAATAAATGGAAAAATTGTCTATACAACATTATATTTTATTATATGAATTTAACTTACGTTACGTGTGCAAAAGCATGATCTTGTTATTGTAAAAGGTTTAAATTATGTTTTAATGTGTTTAGCTGTACTGATAAAATTATTATCATTGATCAAATAAAATACACTGGCGAAAGAAATTAACGCATCACATTAATTTTTTTAATTTAAAAATAAAGTTTTGATGTTTAAAAACAAAAAAAATAACAACAAAACCAACTGAACTATAATAATGATTTTCAACACATTTTCTTTCATTAATGACTAAAATAATGTCATAAATAAAAAGAGGAAAAAAGTTAACATGTGATTATAAGACTTAATATCTAGTGTTTCCTCCTCTTGCTCGAATAACTGCCTGACAGCGACGGCTCATACTGTTAATTAATGATCCAATTTCATCCTGGTTAATATCTTCCCAAATTTCCTGCAATCTTTGTCCAAGCTCTTGTTGATTGCTTGGACGCCGAGGAAGTGCTCTAAGGCGTCTGCCCATCGCGTCCCATAGGTGTTCGATCGGATTAAGATCGGGACTCCTGGCTGGCCATTGCATTGTGTTGATACCCACTAGGTCAAGATACTGTTGTACAATTCGGGCACTGTGTGGTTTTGCATTGTCATGCATAAACAGGAAATCGTTTCCTCCAAAGGGAGCAAAAGGCATTACGGATGGTTCTAAAATGTTTGCAATATAAAACGCTGCCGTGATGCTTCCTCTTGGTATGACCACCAACTCCGTACGAGCCTCTAAAGTGATACCACCCCACACCATAACAGAGCCTCCACCAAACATAACAGTCGGAACAATGTTACACTGCGCATAACCTCACCTGGCCGTCTGTACACATGCATTCGTCTGTCACTGCCATAAAGACAAAATCTGGACTCGTCGCTAAACATAACATTAGCCCAATCGGCCTGTAACCAGTTTACATGTTCTTGCGCAAATGTTAACCTGGCTCTGCGATGGTCTGCGGTTAATTGTGGTCCTTTTGCCGCTGTTTTCGGAGTTAAATTAAAACCACGTAACCTTTTTCTGATGGTAACGGAACTTACATGAACATTGTGGATCTCTGCGAGCATATTTTGTAGCCTAGGAGCCGTAATAAACCGTTCGCGTAACGTCTGCATCATTAAAAAACGGTCTTGAACAGCAGTTGTGGCCCTTTTTCTCCCTTGTCCTGGCCTTCTTGAGTATGCCTGAGTTTCCCGATGTCTCTTCAAGACACGGGATACGGTCGATTGATTAACACCAAGACGCTGACTGATGTAACGCTGACTCCTACCTTCTTCTGCAAGTGTAACCACAATCACAGCTTCTTCACTGCTTAAATTAAGATTCGGACGTCTATCCATATTCATTCTTCACTATTTAGCACTTAATTTTAACAATTACTTGAAAACAAACTCAAAAAGAAATTTTATATGAACCTTTCTTACAGTCAGAATAATGAAAAGTGCTTCATTTTATTTATTGACAGAAAACCACGAGAACAAAAGACAAAACACAACATGTAAAACAGCATGCTTGATAAGATTTCTTATTGTAAAAATATGTTTGTGTTCAAAGAAAACTCGATTCCAAGATATCAAAAAAATCACAAATGATGCGTTAATTTCTTTCGCCAGTGTACAAAATATTCAGTATACGTAAATGGTGAATGCGCCGGGATATTAAATTATTTTTCAGCATTCTATTGCCAATTTTTTGTTTGTTCAAAAAAAATCTGTTATTATACTGAATAATTCAGAATAGGTGTAAAATTGTTTAATTGTATCAATAATAATTATTTATTTCGCAACATTTAAATCAAAATTCCAGCTCATCAAAAAAATGATTTTTTGAATGCGCAAACAATTTTCTGTTGAAACCAGGTGTTTTATTTATTGTACTAACATTAAGTTTAAATGTATGCGTAAAGTCGTGGTGTTGTAAACTCTATGAAATCTTCGTGTGATTTTGCAGAATTTCTGTAATGTAAATATTTTCCGAGCGTACGCTAAGACACACATTATTCGCTCATCTCGAAATGAATGTAATCACAAAATGTTTGGATTAACTAAAACAATTTTCACGTGTATGAAAATTCATCTTCAGGTGTTTATTTTACATCTATATTTACAACAATTTAAGATAAGGTATTTTTCAAACTCTTACTTCTAAAATGTTTAAAATGTTTCAAATTCCAGTTTTCGCGTGTACCAAAATTCATCTTCAGGTATTGATTTTAAATTTATATTTACATATTTCTTGAATAACTTTCTCATTTATCACTTGGTGAAACATTTTGAAATAATAATAAAGGATAAATTAAAAACACTTGGTTTGTTTCACTATTTGTTTCTATTTACTCGACTAGTTTCGCTTTTTACGGCATTATCAAAGTTCACTCTTGATAATGCCGTAAAAAGCGAAACTAGTCGAGTAAATATAAACAAATAGTGAAACAAACCAAGTGTTTTTAATTTATCCTTTAATATTATATTTACAATTACTTAAAATAACAATTGGTTTATTTGGTGACTATAGTTTCGATACTACACGTATCATTATCAAACCGTTATAATTACTTAAAAGCTTTTTTAAAATTCTTATTTCTAAAATATTTGAAGTGATTTCATATTCGTATTTTTATTGCTCAAAACTGATTTGCAAAGGCTTTTGCAACAGTTTCTGAAATCTAGATGTAGTATCAGCACTATTAGAACTTATAGATAGAGTCTAGATTAGTGGATTACCATGTGAAGCTAACGCCCAACAGGGGCGGAATTTGAGTTTTAAGGGGGGCAATTAAAAACTAATAGAATGGCTATAATTAAATGGATGAAAATCGACCAAATATATTTGTTTCATTAATTTCTCACTTAACCCGTGCTTAAACATTATTGAATCTAATTCTGGATATTTAAATAAAATACTTGGTTTGTTTCACTCGTGAAACAAACCAAGTGTTTCAATTAAATATTCAGAATCAAATATATTTGTTCTTGCTATAATTTATAAGAATAATAATTTCATCAAATGCATGACAATCGATCAAATAAATTTGATTTTGCTATAATTTATAATCAGAATAATTTTACAAACCTAATGAGTATATTTTAAACCTAACTTGAAATCAGTGTTATATACGCGTGGCGCATGAAGTAAAATTTCTAGTTTTGATAAGTACATTACGTGCTGACAGCCGAACAGCTGATTGTTTACGGCACAACCAAATGACATTTCTTTGATGTACAGGGAGTTTTTCTTTAAAGTAGACGTATTCCAAATTCAGCTTATTTTTTTTAAATCTTTAGTTGTTCGTTGTTTCTTCTAAAGAGTTTAATTTGAAACTTTAAACGAGTGCTTTCCACTCCCAGACTAAGCATGAAGTAAAATTTCGACCCGAGACAAATTTTCTGGGCTTTTCTAAACTCGAAATTTTACTTCATGCGCCACGCTTATAAAACACTAAAATGTTGTGAACTTTATGTATATTTCAACCCCACTTGAAATCAGTGTATTATACGCGTGGCGCACGACGTAAAATTTGGTATTCCAAATTCAGCTTATTTTCTTTAAATCTTTAGATATTCGTTGTTGTTTTTTTAAAGAGTTCAATTTGAAACTTTAAACGAGTGTTTTCCACTCCCAGATTAAGCATGAAGTAAAATTTTATGTTTAGAAAAGCCTCGTGAAAATTTGTAGAGGGTCGCGCAGCGACCCGAGACAAATTTTCTGGGCTTTTCTAAACTCGAAATTGTACTTCATGCGCCACGCTTATAAAACACTAAAATATTGTGAACTTTATGTGTATTTGAACCCCACTTGAAATCAGTGTTTTATACGCGTGGCGCATGAAGTAAAATTTCGTATTCCAAATTCTACGCGCTACGCGACCCAACCAAATTTTCAGGCTTTTCTAAACTAGAAATTTTACTTCATGCTTAATCTGGGAGTGGAAACACTCGCTAAAAGTAAATATTAATTAAATAATTTAGCAGGTGAAATACATTTTTACAAACATAAGCAAAACCAGTGTAACTTCTAAATTACTTTAAATTTAAATAGAGTGAACTTGGAATACATAAAAACGCAATGTTGCTACGAAGGAAATTTTGATATTGGCTAAAAATTATAAAAAAAACAAGCGAGATTTTGCATTTTTATTATTAGTTATTTAAAGTAACTAAATTAATAATTTTTTCAACAAAATCTTAAAATATCAAAGATATTCAATAATATATAAAAATAAAGCATAATTTCCAAATAAATTGGTTAATCTTCCAACAAAATGTTAGCTTAATTTTTCCTCCAATATTGTGTCATAGAACAAACAAGATATTTCTATTTGCTTTACTGATATCTCATTAAACTGCATTGAATTTTAAACAGAATCAGTTTTAAAATAATATATATAATAATACAATTTTAGAAAAAGGTGGGCTCTCTCTTAGTTCGTTTAATTTTAAGTTAAAATTAATATTTAATTGAAATGATTCAATCTGAAGAGATATACCTTTTTTCTTTAAATTGTATTATTGCATGTATTATTTTAAAACTGATTCTGTGTAAAATTCAATGCAGTTTAATGAGATATCAGTAAAGTAAATAGAAATATCTCATTTGTCCTACGACACAAAATTAGAGGAAAATTTAAGTGAACATTTTGTTGGAAAATTCAAATACTATTATACATGTACACTTCTGTGCAAAAAAATTAAGCCCACAAAATATGTTATAGTTTAAAACGGACGTGATGAGTTTCCTAGTTATGAAAATATGTAAATATGTCAATTGCCTTAATGACAAAATGCTGCGTCTTTTAGACAACAATTTAAAAATTCGAATTCTAACTAAAATAAAAGATGAGTTTTCTATTTCGGCTATGTTGTATTTATTACTAGGTTTTTTTTTGAATGGTTATAGTTTTGGTTTTTTAATAAAGGTGTTATTTTGAAGTTATAATGGTTTATCACATATTGATACTGCTGCTAGGCAATTAACACAGAGCCAAATTATACAACTAGAATATTGTGAAAAATAGTTATGAGACTTGTGCTTAATTTTATTGCACAGAAGTGTACATCATTGTTATTTGTTATAAATATCTCAATTAATATGAAATATGTCTTGTGCATGGTTTTCTGTTAGGCAATCTAAATTTATTGTTATTATTAAATAATAAAATGTTCATTAAACTGCATGTATTTACAATTCATTATATTATAGATTTATTTGTTTCTCGTATTTATGTATGCGGATTATTACTTGACCTATCGGAAGCTTTTGATAGCTTAAATATTGTTTTGTATTGTGGAGGCTTCTACTTCGTTATACATGTTAATTTATTAATAAAAAAACGGTTTAACTTTGTTTGTATAACACAATTTATTTTTATGTGACTGCAGTTTCGGCAAATTTAGATTGCCATTATCAAACATGTAGTGACTAAAACTACTTACAAAACAGGTATATTTACAAAATGGCTACTTTTGGAAAAGATGTACTTTCTATCATTCACTATGCCGAAAAGGGTCGGAAGATGAATCTCCTAGAAGCATTAGAAATACACCAAGCCCGCGCTAAGCCGGGAATCCCTCTTATTAACGACCAGGTTGACCTAGTGTATACCCCCATTTTTACAGCCGTTTTGTAATTTGTAATTTGTTTGTGTTTTTCTCTAACCATTTTGTATATATACCTGTTTTGTAAGTAGTTTTAGTCACTACATGTTTGATAATGGCAAGCTAAATTTGCCGAAACTGTAGTCACATAAAAATAAATTGTGGCTTAAATATTGATTTTATATTAACAAAATTAGAACGAATTGGTTTTCGTGGTACATTCTGAAATTTATTAGAATCATTTATCAAACACAGAATATTCTGTGTTAGCGTAAATGGTAAACAATATTTTTTTATAACATAGAAGAACCACAGAGTTCTGTACTTCTGCCCAGAAGATATTCTTAATTTTTATCAACGACATGCCCAATAACATAAATTCAGAATATATCACTCTCTATGCCGATGATGCAGCTGTCTTGATTATTGGAAATAAGTCTTTCCATAAAAACAAAAATAATTATTCAAAACTTTCAAGACCAAAATACACTAATGTTAAACGTTACTAAAACAGTGTAACATAAACACTCCATTACGACAATTTAAAATAATTACAAATGAAATTGCCAATACCTGATTGCAGAATACTTCAAACAATAAAAGTGCGTTTCTTTACGCAATCTACAACAAATTATTCATACAGAAAGTAGTTGTTTCAACGAGTGTTTGAGTTAGTCTTTGTAAGATTATTTTTTTGTAGATTGTGTAAAGAATTTCACTTTTAATATGCACTATTTAACGTAATAGTATATTACGTAACGAGAGTGATATGCAGCATATTACATATGAGCGGAAATGTTGCGTACGAGCCGCGCAGCGGTGAGTGCAGTATTTCGCGAGTATGTAACTGCCATACCACTCGAGATACGTACGATACTTTACCTACGCCCTAGCAAAAAAAGCAATGAGCATGAAAGAACAACTTATTTATTGCAATTATTTTTAATAGTAACATAACAATGATGAAAACTAAATTACTACATGATCAATATACAGGGAATTTTTCTTTTAAGTAAACATGTGCATAAAGCTGTACATTTTCCGAAAGTCGTTGTTTTTTAAAAGAGTTCAATTTAAAACTTCAAACGAATGTTTTCCACTCCCAGACTAAGCATGAAGTAAAATTTCGAGTCTAGAAAAGCCCCGAAAAAATTTGTCGAGGGTCCTGCAGCGACCCGAGACAAATTTTCTGGGCTTTTCTAAACTCGAAATTTTACTGCATGCGCCACGCGTATAAAACACTGATTTCAAGTGGGGTTGAAATATACATAGAGTTCACAATTTTCACGAGGCTTTTCTAAACTCGAAATTTTACTTTATGCTTAGCCTAGGAGTAGAAAGCACTCGCTTTAAGTTTCAAATTGAACTTTAAAAAAAACAACGAATAACCAAAGATTTAAAGAAAATAAGCTGAATTTGGAATACGAAATTTTACTTCATGCGCCACGCGTATAAAACACTGATTTCAAGTGGGGTTCAAATACATATAAAGTTCACAATATTTTAGTGTTTTATAAGCGTGGCGCATGAAGTACAATTTCGAGTTTAGAAAAGCCCAGAAAATTTGTCTCGGGTCGCTGCGCGACCCTCTACAAATTTTCACGAGGCTTTTCTAAACATAAAATTTTACTTCATGCTTAATCTGGGAGTGGAAAACACTCGTTTAAAGTTTCAAATTTAACTCTTTAAAAAAACAACAACGAATATCTAAAGATTTAAAGAAAATAAGCTGAATTTGGAATACCAAATTTTACGTCGTGCGCCACGCGTATAATACACTGATTTCAAGTGGGGTTGAAATATACATAAAGTTCACAACATTTTAGTGTTTTATAAGCGTGGCGCATGAAGTAAAATTTCGAGTTTAGAAAAGCCCAGAAAATTTGTCTCGGGTCGCTGCGCGACCCTCGACAAATTTTCACGGGGCTTTTCTAAACTCGAAATTTTACTTCATGCTTAGTCTGGGAGTGGAAAGCACTCGTTTAAAGTTTCAAATTAAACTCTTTAGAAGAAACAACGAATAACTAAAGATTTAAAAAAAATAAGCTGAATTTGGAATACGTCTACTTTAAAGAAAAACTCCCTGTACATCAAAGAAATGTCATTTGGTTGTGCCGTAAACAATCAGCTGTTCGGCTGTCAGCACGTAATGTACTTATCAAAGCTATTACGTGCATGTGTACGTAATGTCAATCATACTTATCAAAATGACAGTGTGGTATGATGCGGTTACTAGGTAGGGCGTTAGTAAACTAGATTAATATCTCATTGCAGAAATATACAAAATAATTAGGATTAAATGTTGACTATAAATTGAATTCTAATTTTCAAATAAAGCACTTTGCTGGCAGAATCAACTCTGGGTACTAAGCAAAATCAAAACTAAAGGAATCCGTAGATCTTAATAGCCTGCTTAGCATGTACTATGCTTTTGTATACAGTCATTTGGCAAATAATGTTACACTTTGGGGCTCATCTGCAAATGCTTTAAAAGTTTTTATTTGTCAAAAACTAGCATTTAATATAAGCTATAGAGACTCGTGTAGACCATCTTTAATAAAACAAAATATATTGACCCTACTCTGTATATTCATACACAGGGTGATTCAGTTTGGTGTTCAATCCCCTTCTAACTTCTTTTATTTTGATAGTTAAGTATAACAAAATATGTACAGGGTGTCAGACCACCCGTACCAGCCTTTTATTTCGACAACGCTTGGTCGAATGTGACTGGGACAAAAATTTTAATTACCAAAGTAAACCCAAGGAATCCACTGATGAATTTATTTCTTACCGAAATAATCCGGAAGTACCCGGAACCGGAAGTAACTTTAAAATTTCAAATAGCAACATAGGTCGAATATCGTATTAGTTGATAGGTCTTTTTAGAAGAAACAACTTTTATTAAAATGTTTTTTTTTATATTTTGCATATTTACAAAAATAAACAAAAAATACTTAATTGAAAGTTAGTTATCCATTCAACACTCAATTTCCTCAAGTAGGCTTTGCTTTTTTGGTATGTCAAAATAATTGACGTTCGTGAATATTTGAAGTCAAATAAATTATTCTTATTAAAGTATTGAATGTGTCAACATGGTTTTTACAAACCTCGAAGGTTTTGATATGCTGATGATATTAGGTGAATACGGCCAAAACTATCGTGGTGCTGAACGAATTTATGTTGAGCGATACCCTCAACGAGCCAATCAGTCAAAAATGTTTTTCGGCGCCTTGCAGAACGAGTCAAGACAACTGGTAAGCTACAGACCAACTACAACAAAGGTAGAAGTATCAGAAAACGTGTACAAGATGAAAGAACACCAGATATTCTTGCAGCAATTGCTCTGGACCCGAAAATCTCGACTAGAAGAATTGAAATCGATGCTGGAATAAGTAGCTTATTTTATTATTCGTAAGTCGTGTTAATTTTTCATAATTTTCTAAGCGTATAGTTGTGAAGAATGTTCGGATGCAGGAAAGTGCCCGCTATATGAATTAAACAAAAAATAGGTATGGGTAGGTATAGGTCATTTGAAATAATAATATTATCAAATGCATGACAATCGACCATGAAAACAAAATTGACTAAAGCTACTTTGACAGTTGACATCGTATTATCAATTCGGCGACGCCATTAAATAGAGAACTTTCTGCCGTTTAAAAATATATATGGTTTGTTATACTTTACTTTCAAAGTAAAAAAGTTAGAAGGGGCTGAAACACCAAACTAAATTACCCTGTATAAAACAATATTGTTGGTAAATAATAATTTACCCGATTTCACAAAAAAATCCGACTTGCATAATTACAACACCCATAACGCAATGTGCCTAACAATTTTTGTTTACAAGTCATCGAAAATTGGGCTTTTCTAAACTCGAAATTTGACTTCATGCGCCACGCTTATAAAACACTAAAATGTTGTAAACTTTATGTATATTTCAACTCCACTTGAAATCAGTGTTTTATACGCGTGGTGCACGACGTAAAATTTCGTAAAAAACAACTGAAGGGTAATTCATTTAAAAATAAACTCAAACATAAACTAATTGAAAAATGTTAGCATCAAGGAATATACAAGGTGTCCCAGACCAACCGTATAAGCCTTTTTTGAGAAAACGGCAAGTCGGTAGAGAGTCGGACAAAAAAATGTATAACAAAAGAAGTATTAAAGAATCGAATGGTGATACTGTTATTTCTGAAAAAGGTTAGCATCCCTCAGAGTTTGCTTAAAAATGTCCATAATTCAAGATTTTTAAATGGCATGATAGGTCAAAAGTGTATTGTATTGTCTGATACAGGTAGTTTGGGACACCCTGTATAACAGACGCTGACATCTAAACCAATTATCAAAAACGTATATTATCTATTTTTACCTTAATGTATGTTAACTCATTTTTACTTAATCTTTAAAATATGTTTTTGTGTGAGCTATACATTTGCGTTTATGTGATGTAACCTCTATGTTTCATTTCGTATTTGTTATTTACTGTGACCTTTATATGGCAAAGTATCAATAAATATATTCTTATTATTATTCGTCAGTTAGTTAATTTTATTTTTTTATCTTACGTATTTGTTTTATTTTTGAATATTTTTCGCTGTTATAGGATAATTGTAGATCTGTTGTGGAATAAAAGTATTATTATTATTCTGTTTGTAGTTTTTAAAATAATTTTTTCAATTAAATTATTTTGACTTATGCCCGGTATTATAAAACGTTTTATTCCCTAAATAAAATTCACTTTTGGGATAAATTAATGTATTCCAAAGATTTCGGTATTATTAACTTTATTTGGCTAATAAATCTCCCCTGTAAATTATTTGTTTGTTTTTCTACCAAGTAAATTTTATTCTCTAAATAATTTGACAGTTAAAAGTCAAAAGTGTATTATATTATTATAATTATTTTAGATTTTACTACTTGTATTTATTAATTTCATTACGGTTATCATGTCTACCATATCATCCGTGTCAGATTTAATTTCGCTCATAGTATCTTCCCTGACAGTGATTTATTCGAACCACAAGATATTCTAAGGAGATTTTTTCAAATCAGACATAAACAGGGATTTTTATACTTATGCATACACTTTTTTTAAATTTTTTTCGAGTTTAGAAAAGCCTGAAAATTTGGTTCGGTCGCGTATCGCGAACTTCATGCTTAGTCTGGGAGTGGAAAACACTCGTTTAAATCTTTAAAGATTTAAACGAGTGTTTTCCACTCCCAGACTAAGCATGAAGTTCGCGATACGCGACCGAACCAAATTTTCAGGCTTTTCTAAACTCGAAATTTTACTTCATGCGCCACGCGTATTTAACACTGAAAGCACTGAAATATTGGCAACAAGTGAACTTCACTTGAAATCAGGGTCTTGTACGCGTGGCGCATGAAGTAAAATTTTGAGTTTAGAAAAGCCTGAAAATTTGGTTTGGCCGCTCCGCGCTTCGCGCTACGCGACCATACCAAATTTTCAGGCTTTTCTAAACTCGAAATTTTACTTCATGCTTATCTTGGGAGTGGAAAACACTCGTTTAAGTCTTTTATAATTTCTAATAAGCTTTCTTTTTCTTGTTCTGTCCTATTCTACGATTATTCTCCATAATTATAAGGAATTATACTAAATTTCCAAATTGATTGAGAATTTAAATTGAAATATTGACAATTCAATTTAACAAATTGGAGGTTCCAGCTATGGCCACAGTGAAAATGTATAATTTCGGTCTGTAATCTACTAATTAAATTATTTATTTCTAGAATTGATATTTATTTGGTAGGTTTGCTTTATAATACGCAATTTTATTTGCCTATTAGTTTACTAGGTAAATAAATGTACTCCACAAATAGATATCTAATGAATTATTACTCGTTTATAATACCAGGCATAAGTGTTTTATTTTTGATCAGAGATAAAAAAGTTAAATTATAATCATGAATTTTGAATAAAAAAAAACGAAACAGATGTTTTTATTGAAGTCCTTTACACCATTCTAACCGGTGTCTTCCAATCCTTGATTAAGCATGAAATAACATTTCGAGTTTAGAAAAGCCTGAACATTTTTAGGCTTTTCTAGACTCGAAATTTTACTGCGACTGGCGCACGTATAAAATACTGATTTATTCTAAAGTTCAAAAGCAGCTACTTCATCTTTAAAAATAATTAAATTAAATAAAGGATAAAGTTGCATTCCAAATTTATATATAATTTTGTAGGGCTTCGCATTTTCTTTGTTACAATTCATGTGACCTAAAGTAAATATCTCTCCCATGTCGTATAAAAAAATATGTGCATGGGGAGCCATAGAGGCATTTAAATTTATAAAACTGGGGAATGATAAAAAAGGTTTGGGAAACACTGTTCTAAATGGTTTTCATTTTGACGCATTTTTAGCTGTAATTTACTTAATTTACGGCCGTACTATGTCTAGCTCAATTCTCGGATTAATCTAGGTTTGATGAATCCTGGATCCACGAATGTTTATTGATGTATCCAATAGTCACGGATTCGAGTGATATAACCAAATTTATATTGGCAGCCCCGGTGGCGGTTTTATTCAGTCAATACTGACTACAAAGTATTGACAATTCAGTGGTCAGTAATAACTTAACCTATATTTTTTTAAATATTTAATTGATGAGGCGGATACATGATGAAACTCCATAATACTATTTGAAATAAAACAACACAGTTGGGAGGGTTTCACTTTTATTGTTGAACACTGCAACATGTTTCACCAATTATTTCACCATTATTTCATCTGCCTGATGAAGCCACTGTGTGGTGAAACATGTTGCACTATATTTTTTTATTATTGTTTCCTTTTGGTGTACTCCCAAAGTTTCAATTTATTTCTGTGATATATATTATTTTTTGTGAAAATGAAAAAGTCAAATAAACACTATACTGAATAAGAAAAAATATTGCTGGCAACATTAGTACTCCCTCCTAATTGAAAAATAAAGAAACGAACAATGCGACTGTTCAAGAAAAGCAGAGGATCTGGGAAAAATTAACGGTGCAGCAGTACGATTTCCAACCAAACTACAAACGGCCTGAAATAAAATTACATTTTTAAAAATAATGTATAAAGTATAGGGTTTAATAATTGAAATTGTACTTCTTGTCTTAAACAATTTGGGCAAAAATTGCGAATAAACGAAACGAACCAATAATATAAATTCGGGTTTTACCGAAAAACTACGTATAGTGTAGTATCGTAAACAAATTAGCAACCGTTGAATCGGTTTAAAGGGAAGATCATGATAGTTTACCTTTTCTAGCTGTTCTGCTACTAATGGTAATAAAACCTGTGCAATAATATCTTTATAAAATCTGTATCTTCTCTTAAATTCTTCTCTATCAAAAAATTCAAATGGATTTTTCGCATCTCTGATGTACCTAATAAATTTATAGACAAGGTTATTGTTTAATGTTTTTTTAATTTATAGGTTAGATGTAAAATACACACTTTTTAGGCAATTTATTAATTCATTAACGTAATCAAAATATTCGTCACGAAATGCAGCTACATCTATTTTAATATCAAATGTTAAAAATATTAGCTTTTACATAAATAAAAATTTGACAACTAACGAATAATCTAGGATTAATCTTGGTTCGGAGAGGATTATTTAAGGGAGGATTATTTGCAAATGAATCTAGGATTGTCGACTATTTTATACAGTTTTACGCTTTACGAGAACTAATACTTAATCCCGGATCAATCCCTGACTATTAGTACGGCCGTTAGTAATCAAATGTAACTGAATTAAATAATATCAATTGAGGACCATAGAAATCAAAGGATACAAGTAAAACATTTATAAAATTGGAATTACAAGTGAGGAGATGGGTCTTAGATACATTCATTTGTTAGTTGGTATTGCTACATAATGAGTAATATAGTGCGATCATTTAAAACATGATTTAGAGTAGGCTTTTAATTTTAAATTATATTGCCACTACTGACTATTAACATTTAGTTTACTATAACCTCAAATTTATTCTATCATTTAATTAGCATTTTGGGCAACCGCACAAAAACATGCCGCCTACTCTAAATCATAATATAAACGATTGCACGGTACTAGTTTGATGCAAGACATTGAATGTTAATTTTCCTCAAACAACAATTATATCTAGGCTTTGAAATCAATTTTTTCTTATCTCTTAGCTTTCAGGGTTCTTAATTAATATAGGGATTTTATCTTACCTAATAACGACAGCTGTTATCAATTTCGCCTTCTCCCGTTCCAAAAACACTGGAATGTGCATCCTCGAAAGCGGAAAAAGCGGCGGATGCGGCACCAAAATCCTCAGCGCGTCGACCAACTGCAACTCCTTATAAGCCGCCCTCGCCGGCACGAGCGGCACCAACCCCAAAACCGTCGACGGTTGTAACTGCATCTGAGGCTGGCAACCACTTTCATCCGGCCTGGGTTCTTGCACTGAATACGCCACCTGCACCAACTTCGGAGGCGTCTTTACTGTCTTTCCTATCCTCCCATCCTTATCTGGAGATGGTAAAGGGGGCCACCAGTTGGAAGGAATGGTTATCTGGGCCAGACACACCCCGTCTTCTCCGTCGGGGCTGCACGCGGCTGTTAACGTGGGGTAGTTACCCAGGGTAGCGTGTAGAACTATGCAGACCTGGTGGTGTCTGGTTAGGAGAATATGCCGCCGCCCGCTGGAATCGGTCCCCGTATGGAAGAGCACCCTTAAAACCGGCGAGTCTCGTGGGATTTCGTTGCGGACTATATGAGCGGACATGTCTAGATGATGGGTCGCTAGCTCTTGAAGATCTATACTAGTACCTGCAAAGAAATAAGAAACGTTTATGTAAAGAGTGACAATAGTGTAACAATTATAGAGAAAGATGAATCCGTTGCCCAATCGAATCGTTTGTTTTAATTTCTGCGTTTAAAATGAAATCCATGGAGGTAATATTTTACAATAAATCGCGGACGACCCTGGCTCGCGTAATAAATCATTGTCGTTCGCATAAAACCGTATATCAATGTAACGCTCGTCCATGTAACACCTCCGTGTTTCGCGGTTTTTTTGCGGCTTAATAAAATTACACCAGACTTTTCAATACGCTGCATTTTCACGATGATTAATGTTCAGTTTTGCAAATAATGAATATTTCACACAGGGGAAAATATGGTGTTACAAATGATAATAAATTAAATGATGTTTTAATAACTAAAAGTTTGATGGTTTCTTTCACTGATATTGATTTTCACGCCAACTAGTTTCGACCTTAGGTCATTATCAAGAAGGTATGTAAAAAAAACATAAGGTACGATTCACGGGAGGTGTCCCATGGTTTCCTTGATTTGTAGTGGTTTCTGCACCAATACATGTAATACGGAATGGTTATCTCGGCCAAAATAGTTTGATGTCATCAGATTACGTGTGTGAAAAGAGACAGAAAACTTCATAATATGTCTGCTATGGTTTGTAGGTGAAACATGCGAAAACGTATGTTCCGGTATGAAGCTTTAAAATTTTAAGGTTAAACGTCACATTTTGACAATGTCTTCGTAAAACTAAATCTGCAAAAACCCAGCCACAAATCATTTTAATTTATATGCACAATCGTTTTAAATGTGAGTTTAAATGGTATTATTCCAATTTCCACATCTACTAAATAGTTCATGTATTTATAGAAATAAATAATGCATTTATATTGATTTTGAATAAGCTCAAACGAAAATATTAGTTGAATCGAATGCGCATTCAGTAAATTTCGCAATTAGTCATCGGATTGCTCTGTTAATACAGGGAATTTTTCTTTTAAGGATACATACAGGGAATTTTCTATTAGGTAAACATATGCATACGCATTTTTTTAAGAGTTCAATTTGAAGCTTAAAACGAGTGTTTTCCACTCCCAGACAAAGCATGAAGTAAAATTTCGAGTTTAGAAAAGTCTGAAAATTTGCTTTGGTCGCGTAGCGCGAAGCGCTACGCGACCAAACCAAAATTTCAGGCTTTTCTAAACTCGAAATTTTATTTTATGCGCCACGCGTACAAGACACTGATTTCAAGTGAAGTTCACTTGTCAACAATATTTCAGTGCTTTCAGTGTTAAGTACGCGTGGCGCATGAAGTAAAATTTCGAGTTTAGAAAAGCCAGAAAATTTGGTTTGGTCGCTCCGCACTTCGCGCTACGCGACCAAACCAAATTTTCTAGCTTTTCTAAACTCGAAATTTTACTTCATGCTTAGTCTGGGAGTGGAAAATACTCGTTTAAAACTTTAAATAGAACTAATTTTAAAAAAGCGTATGCATAATTATAAAAATCCCTGGTTATGTCTGATTTGAGAAACTTTAGGTTTTCGACTCCTTAGAATGTCTTGTGGTTCGAATTATTCACTGTCAGGGAAGATACTATGAGCGAACTTAAATCTGACACGGATGATATGGTCGACATGATAACCGTAATGAAATTAATAAATACTTTTAAGTATACATACAGGGAATTTTCTATTAGGTAAACATATGCATACGCTTTTTTCTAAGAGTTCATTTTGGAGCTTAAAACGAGTGTTTTCCACTCCCAGATTAAGCATGAAGTAAAATTTCGAGTTTAGAAAAGCCTGAAAATTTGGTTTGGTCGCGTAGCGCGAAGCGCGAAGCGGCCAAACCAAATTTTCAGGCTTTTCTAAACTCGAAATTTTACTTCATGCGCCACGCGTATTCAACACTGAAAGCACTGAAATATTGTGAACGAGTAAACTTCGCTTGAAATCAGTGTCTTATACGCGTGGCGCATGAAGTAAAATTTCGAGTTTAGAAAAGCCTGAAAATTTGGTTTGGTCGCTCCGCGCTTCGCGCTAGGCGACCAAACTAAATTTTCAGGCTTTTCTAAACTCGAAATTTTACTTCATGCTTAACCTGGGAGTGGAAAACACTCGCTTAAACTTCAAATTGACCTCTTCTAAGAAAACAATGAATATTTAAAAATCTACAACCACTAATTCTAGTATGTATACTCAAAAGAAAAAATTGACAAGAAATTATGATTTAAAGCTTTTCTAAAAGAAAGAACACTAATATACTCGTGACCTAAACAGTATGACATTATCATGTAACGTCAAAATTTGATACAACTAGGAAAAATCGTTGCAGATACAACTGTGGACGTAATTTCTAAAAAATTTGAACCACACATTCCACATCAATGAGTCATAGGATATCTCTCCCGAATTCCACTATATCTCACAAACGAATGAAAACATATATTATATCTCAGATTAATTAAAAAAGGACTACATATCCTTGACAATGACCTAAGTTCTAAACTAGTTGAAGTAAAAGTAAAGCCCAAGTATTTTAATTAAAGTCGAGTTTCTCTAAAGGAAATATCTTTTAATATAATTAACTCGCCTATTTTTAAAAATCCCTAAATGTTTTTTTTTCAAATAGATTTAAGGATTTTCGGAAATACGCGACTCAATTATATTCATATAAATCATTGTGCATTAAATTAAACCTTTTTGTTCATTCGCTTGTTTTAATAGTTGCGCTAAAATACAGCGTTGAATAGTTTTAATGAATGCGAGTGCAATTGAAAAGGGATTTCGGATACCTCTATGCGGAATTAGCACCTCCAGCTGCATACTAATATCAATGGACCGGATAATTCAAAACACATCTGTGATTGTCAAACAACTTGGGAACCGGTAATTAATGCACCGCATATTACATTAATTATTAAACAAGGGAACTCGTTACGAATTCGCATGTCCAAATAATAGAAATGGAATGATGAATAAACAGGAATATACAGCAAGTTGATCTATATCGAAATATTCAATGTTAATAATTGAGTGTGCAATTATAAAAGACGCAAGTTTTATTATCAACGTTTGTTTATCTTATTTATTTATACCGGGTGTTTGATTGAGCGTGGCCTGTGGCTGTATCTTAGTAACCATGTAGGGTAGCATGTTGGGGTAAAAAATTGCAGAGTGAAAGTGGCCGAAAGAAATCACTGGAAATTAGTTTTAAGTACCTACTTCCGCCGCTAGAGGGTGTAACATCTTTTCGCAAATACAAAAACAGATTTTGCTAGAATAAAGATATACAAATCGTAATCAACGCTGAATTTAACTCAATTTTAACTATACACTTGTTTCTTTATCTCGCACGTATAAAGCAGGGGAGAGCGGGAAAGTGTGATCATTAAACTGCGTGTAACTTTTGTTAAGATTAACCGAAATTAATCAAATTAGTCTCATTTGATAGGTAATTGAAAGTATTTTAAATCACTGTTTACTCTCATTTACTTTAGTTCTTATATAAAACGCCAGATGTAGTTTTTCGATCAACCGCCATATTTTCTATATTTTCTTAAAAAATTTCAAATTATAAGCTATAGTTCTCTTACGCTAGTTTATTACAGAAGGGGATACTGAGAAAAGTGGTGAAAACCTCATCCTGATATCTTTATTCTAACTAAAGATATAGTAAAAAGTCTGGGAGATTTGCCCATTTTTAACCGCGCACCATATAAAAATGTATTCTAAAACCTAGTAAGCCTTTAGGCTTTTTTGTTTTATGTTCAAGAGGTCAAAAACAATAATTTATAGAATAACGAAGATCACGTTACCTAATTTATATGTTTTAAAAAGCGAATATGTAAGTAAATCCATGATTATTTAAAATCTCAAAATATAGTAGGCTTAGAATTAGTAGAATGTTTAAAAAAGCGTATATTTACTGCCTAATTTTCTGTTTATTTCAACTTTTCATGATTTTCTTAAAGATTTTTTTTGTTGAGAATTTTTTTGTTGAGATTTTTTTTAATTATCTATAAAAAAGTTATAGGTCTATTATTTCTATGTAATTTCAGTGATTTTCATGTTAATTAAATAAACTGTTAATTTTTTAATAAAATAAACTGTTAATTCTTTACAATTTTATAAACGTTTTTCAAAAGTGGAGTTTCTTTTTATGAAAAAAATGGATGTTTACAATTGAATTTTTGAAGAAGAAATTAGTAAAGATAAATATAATATCAAATAAATTCTGTATAAAGTTAGATAAAATCTATTCACTTTTAAGTTAACTTATTAAATTTTTTTTTTGAGTTTTTGAGAGTAATTTAAATATTCATCTTCATTTTCTTTAAATCATGTAAACAATTATTTATTTATTCAAGTGCATTTATAACAAAATTAGGTATTTAATTAAATTTGCTTCTTTCAGCACTTCATATTTACTGGAATTTTACTTCATGCGCCACGCGTATAAAACACTGATTTCAATCGAAGTTTAAAAACACATCAAAACATCATCTTCAATTAATTAAAAGAACACGAAATTCGATATTTAGTCTATGTTCAGCGTTAATAAGAAATAATTAAGTCTTTCAACTCGTAGCTGTTGGTTTTTTAGAATTTTGGATAATGTTTTTAAATCATCATTTATATAAGATTGCGTACAAAAAATGTTTTCTTTAATTGGTTGAATAGCTAATTAATTTGATTCAGCAGCATTTTTTACGATTCGATTTGAAGCCCTGGTTTAAATTGTTTGGTAATTTATCACTATTTTTAGTAATTTCTTTAATTTTGACAATTCTTTGCGAATTTTTAAAATAATACACAACTTTATTCATTTCCACCTATTTTTGTCTTGATTTATGGTTTTAATCAATTTCGTTAAAACTATGACTAATAATAATATTGACTGCCTTCGACTACAGGTCAGAATGTGGTTTTTCAAACTGTGCTTATTTGCTATTTGACAACTTTAGCTATACTGACTACATATTGACTATTTTCGACATTTTTATCAGTGGGAGCAGTTAAATTTCTTTATTTTGTAGACGCTGAACGTTAATTTATTTACACATTATAACTATTATTATCTATTGCTCAACATTTGTAATATTTATCATTAAAGTTTACGATTTTACAATAACTACAGTTTAATGTATTTACATTTATTTTAGATATTGCTGACCGAACGCAATCAAACACCCGGTACATTGTCCATTTACTAGTGTCTGTTGGGCAATAAAGATATATTATTATTATTATTATTAACAGTGAATCTCAAATGCATTTTAGGTTCGTTTTATATTATTGAAAAGTTGTATAAAGTGTTCACACTAAATTAGTGTTTTATACGCCTGGCGCATTAAGTAAATATTTCGAGTTTAGCAAAGCCTGAATATTTGGATTGGTCGCTTCGCTTCGCGGAGAGACCAATCCAAATTTTTAGACTTTCTAAACTCGAAATATTTACTTCATGCTTAATCTGGGAGTGAAAAACTCTCGTTAGGATAACAAGAAACACTTTAGTAATAATGATGCCCCGAAGCAAGAAAATCAAACTAAATAAGTAATTAAGTATCAATGAAATTGCCAATTCTTGGTTGCAGAATACTCCAAACATTAAAAGTGCGATTCTTTTCGCAATCTACAACAAGTTAGTCTTACAAAGACTATATCAAACACTCATTGAAACAACTACTTCCCGGGCTAATACCCGGATAATTTGACCCAAATTGTTACATTTGCAGTAGGTTACTGTATGTAACAGCAAACACTATTAGCCCGGGAAGTAGTTGTTTCAATGAGTGTTTGATATAGTCTTTGTAAGACTAACTTGTTGTAGATTGCGAAAAGAATCGCACTTATAATGTTTGAAGTATTCTGCAACCAAGAATTGGCAATTTCATTTATACTTATGTTTGAACGGTAACGTGACCGCCAGTCTAAGGTGTCAAATTGTTTAGAGGGAATGGCAAAGCTATACTGATGAGAGTTAAATCTGGAAACGCGTCTATAGATGGCCTGAATAATTTGACCCAAATTGTTACATTGCCAGTAGGTTACTGTATGTAACAGCAAACACTTGTTGTATAATTCAATGTCCGTCGGGGTATTAGCCCGGGAAGTAGTTATTTCAATGAGTGTTTGATATAGTCTTTGTAAGACTAACTTGTTGTAGATTGCGAAAAGAATCGCACTTTTAATGTTTAAATAAGTAATTGTATATTTAGTAAATCGACTTGAATAATTGAATATATTTCCAACTGCTATAAAAATCAAATTAACATGCTCTTCAAAATTATTGATTCAACGTTGAAATTTGTAAAGAATAAGAATTATTAAGTTTTTAGTTGTACAAAAATCAACACATTATTCTATAAACAAAAAATGTAAATAAATTAACATAAAGAAAAATTTGCCAATAATTTACAGAATATTTAAAAAATATAACATTGAATTGAAATTAATATCGACTTTCTGGAAAAAAAATTAGTCTCGTTAAGACTTCTCCAAATATTTATGAAACAACTACTTCTCTGGCTAATACCCCGACAGATATTGAATTATACAATGAATATTTGAGTTACACGACAGATTTACTGTTCTATGCATAATTTATATGCAAAATGCAACATCACGTCAAATTATTCTCTTACTAACATAGCTTTACTGATGAAGGATAAATCTCGAAACGCGTCTATAGATGGCTTAAGACTTTATTTTTAAGATCGCCTAAGATTCTTTCAATTGTTATTCATTTCCTATAATTTTTTCAATTTATTTTAATTTCCTGTTGGTTCATTTAGTTTGATGAAAGAATAATTTTATCTGATGTTGCATTTTGCATATAGATTATGCATAGAACAGAAGTAGTTGTTTCAATGAATATTGATTATTTGCAGAAGTCTCAACGAGACTAGAATTTTTGCAGAAAGTCGATATTAATTGTAATTCATTTTTATATTTTCAAATAAATTACACAGAATGAAAGAACGTTAATCTATTTAAAACGAGATATTTAATAATAATCTTACTTATAAATATGAATTGCAAGACAGTTTCAAGTATCCACTAAAACTTAAGCATGCTTACTAAGAGTTTATAAGAAAATGTTCAATACTCCAATAATACAGTCATACATCTATGTGTTTAACCACAATCTTAACACAGTGTAGACTATTTTAAACTTTCCGGTTTACACAGCCGAAATATAAGTAAATATTTTGATGACTGAGGAGAGGTGATAAAGAAATACTTACTTTTAATACATTGATAACACTGATCAAACACAAGATGCGTAAATACCGCTACTTTGCAAAAGAACATCAGTTGTTATTTTAAAATGACAGTCGAAATGTTGCTAGATTTCTATGCTTCAATTTGAATTTGTCTTTTCGGTGTCCAATAAGGTCGCGTAATTTGATCAGCTGATTTTTGTTGTGGTCCTTTTATTTTTGAGACAAACCATGGAGGATAAATCTTTTCGCTCATGAGCGAAGATCAGTAAAACGCGGACATCTTCTTCTTTTCGAGTAGCACGTTACAATTATTGGTTATTGAGGAGGGGATGCATGGGTTGGGGAGACATCTACCCGATTTGAACCGATCAGGTGGTATATTTCGCAGTACTCAGTAAATCCTGATTCAATAGTAGACACTCTTCTGGTTTACTAATTTTGCGAAAAATCTTTACGTCGCACACTGGTCGAAACGCTCATTCTAGCTGAACATTTCGCTAGAAAGATTTAGTCTACCGAAGAAAATATTTGATTAAAAATATAAATTCCTCAATATTAAATAATTCTTCCCTTCTACCCTTCACCATGGGGTGAAGTAATTCTTGCATTTTTGTCGCTATATCGCTAAATATTGATCACCATCACATCTAAGCGTTATATATTTTTAACTTTACTATTAATCAGTGGTTTATACGCGTGACGCGTGAAGTAAAATTTCGAGTTTAGAAAAGCCCCGTGAAAATTTTCTAAACTCGAAATTTTACTTCGTGCTTAGTCTGGGAGTGGACAACACTCGTTCTTAGGAGTTTCAAATTTTAAAAATGTTTGCGATTTCCTTGGTGTATACTATTTCGTTTTTAGTTTTAATATAAAATTACAGGCGTTCATGTGTCTTTCTGCAATTTTCCATATTTAGCAATTTTTGCGATTGCCTTAGTGTATTTTAACTTTGATTAATAAACACCTCGTACGATTCACCAATTTTGATACAAAATTTTGTTTAAATCTCCTAGCAACGTCACCTTTACCAGCGATGAAAGAACGTTGTCTAGGCAACGTTTATTTATCGCTCGTAAAGGTCCATGTTCCTTTTTAATAATATCGAAGTAGGGCTTCAAATTTGCGTTCCTCAGTTTCCCGGTTTCACAGTAACTAGTAAGTCAAAACGTAAAAATTCAAATGTGTAACAATAACACGCGTTTTGGTGGTGCGTCTACAGAATTTATTGCGAGTGCAGTTAAAAGTAATATCCCAAAATCCGGTGAGTATTGCCAGTAACATTATCTACAATAACTGCATGTTCAACATTCAAACTATGATTGTTTGTAATGATAATTCATTAATTTAATAGTTATTAATCTAATCAAATGTTATACTTGAGTTGTTTATTATTCTCCCTAAAATAATATGTTATTATTGCACTCAGTTTGGTTTTCACTTGATAAAAACTCTCGAATCTAAGGGCAAAGAAAAAGTACTCCAGCGCTAGGCGCTGTCATACATTTTTCATGCCCTTGATTCTTGTGTTTTCACCTTGACAAGCAATTATTCGTGTAATAATTGCATCTATATCCGAGTAAAAAATAACCTCTAATTTATTTACCTACGATTAAAACGCTTGCAACCTTTCTTTAACAATGTAATTCTTAGTGTATATTATTTAATTTTTAATAAATTGCATACGTCCATTATCAGCATAGCATTGTTAATCATTAGTGCAAAAAATCCTGGCTACGCTCTGGTAGTTTATTTTCCTTTCTTTTGTTGAACGAAATCAGAAAACTTTCAAATATCGAACCCTCCCCGATAGATATTAAATAGTTAGGTATAAAGTTGCGCATCCGAAAAATTCTGATCCCCCCAACAAGAAAAGAGTGGATCCTTTTTCGTTTTATTTGTAAACAACTCCCATCTATTCACGATTCCAGAAATGAGGGATCAATATGGCGACCGTCCCCTCCGGGAAAAGAGTTCATCTAGCTGTTTTTTTCGCCGATTGCGGATCGTAGTAGACGTTTTATAAAACTAAATAAAAAAATTATCCAACAACTGGATACAAATTAAACATATTGATTAAGTTATACATTTTCTTTCGAACTTCCTATTAAAAGTGAATTAATTGAAAATAAACTAAGTAATGTATAAAATTAAATTGACACTAGTAAATTACACAAATCCAGTTTATACAGCGTATGCAAATGGCCTGAATTGGCAATTTAAAGGCAATAACGCGCTGCATAAATACCATTCCGAAAACATCATTCAATCCACGTTCGAACATATCGGTTTGTAAACAATATCCCGCGTCTATTTGTATTTGTGTGCATGTGCGTGCTAGGGGTGAAAACTCTTAATTAACGCAGAAGAAAACTAGAGGACTAACAAGCAACCACAGGATGAAAACGGGTCTGTCAACTTGGCCCCCCCAACTCAAAATTTTCAAATAAAAAATATTGCGCCCGAAAGGTCTTAACTTGCGCTCACTTGCGCCCAAATATTAAAACTTGCGCTGTTAAGGGTACAAAGTTATAGCGATTTGAAAATAGGGGGGGCTAAGTTGACGCCAGCCCCCCCATCTCGGAATTTTTAACTTTTTCTTTCATAAATACATTCTATGGAACTTGCGCTGTCGATACCACCTAATTTTACAAGTTGCGCTGCAAAAATACACCCCCTATAAACGAAATAAAGGAGGGTGCCAGCCCCCCCACTTTACATTTTTTAAGTTTTATTGCATTGTACACAAAGCTTAGAAGTTGCGCTCACTTGCGCCATCGAAATTTCTTCATTATCACTTCTTATGAAAAAGTTATAGCATATTTTATATATACTAGAATCCAGTGCGCGTATTTCCCTAATCTCCATGCAACTACAGAAGAGTAATACAATAAACATACTTAACTCACAACCACTGTCCTTCTTCGTCGAAAAGCATACATTATACAACCAAAACAGTAATTTTCTATAATATTTGCATATTTATTCCAGTGCCGTATCATGGTGGAAATATATATTTTTATTATTACTTAAATAATTTTATTTCCAAAACAAATAACAATAATTCGATTAAATTATTAAATTTAACTTTAACAATGTATTTAGAATGCATTTCTGCTGATTAGAAAAGTTGCGCTGTTTTCCCAGTAGCGTTACAAATAATTTATTATTTAATTTAATTAAATATTTTTAAAACCAAACCTGAAAATTCAAATTTTTTAAGTGATTTTACTTAAACAATGCATAATAAATGCATCTATTCCAATGAGAATGGTTGCGCTGTTTTCCCAGTGGCGTCACAATTAATTTATTATTATTTAATTCAATTAAATATTTTTCAAACCAAACGGAAAATTTTGAATTTTCTAAAAGATATAACTTTAACAATGCATAGGAAATGCATTTATGCTAATGAGAAAAATTGAGCTGTTTTCCCAGTGGCGTCACAGTTAATTTATTATTATGGAATTAAATGAAATATTTTCAAAAACAAACAGGAAACTTTAAATTTTCTAAGTGATATTACTTTAACAATGCATAGGAAATGCATTTATGCTAATGAGAAAAGTTGCGCTGTTTTCCCAGTGGCGTCAGAATTAATTTATTATTATTGAATTAAATTAAATATTTTCAAAACCAAACGGAAAATTTTGAATTTTCTAAGTGATATTACTTTAACAATGCATAGGAAATGCATTTATGCTAATGAGAAAAGTTGCGCTGTTTTCCCGGTGGCGTCACAATTAATTTATTATTATTTAATAAAATAAAATATTTTCAAAACCAAAAGAAAAATTTTGTATTTTCTAAGCGATATTACTTTAAAAATGCAAAGGAAATGCATTTATGATAATAAAAAAAGTCGCGCTGTTTTCCTAGTGGCGTCACAATTAATTTATTATCATTTAATTAAATTAAATATTTTCTAAACCAAACGAAGAATTTTGAATTTTCTAAGTGATATTACTTTAACAATGCATAGGAAATGCATTAATGCTAATGTGAAAAGTTGCGCTGTTTTCCCTGTGGCGTCACAATTAATTTATAATCATTTAATTAAATTAAATATTTTCAAATCCAAACGGAAAATTTTGATTTTTTTAGGTGATATTACTTTAACACTGCATAATTCAATTCATAAATCAATTCTTCCAGAAAACATAATATGCTTAAATGCATTTACGTTTTTAATTAAATTATTAAATACATGTTTACCTTAATGTCAAAGAAATATCTATAGATGTGATATATGTTCGCAAATAAAAATAAAGAATGAACATTTTATTTCTGTAGAATTTTCAAATTACAACATTCATAACTTAGAAAACATTTTACAACATAATTTAAGCACGGAATTTAAACAAAATTGCAGTTTGTGTAATAATAAATTATTATTTGAAACACAGTTAAACAATTTCATATTCATAGAACCCGTTAACACTGACAGTAAAACATTGAACTTAGTAACTAATTTAGAAAATATTCCGTTTAAACTAAATGTACATAACAAACTGTTTATTTTACGTGGTGTTGTGGGTTTTAAACCGGGTCATTTTATAGCATTTTGCAGAAGACATAATGGCTTATGGGAGGAATACAATGACTTGCTTCCAAGCAAAAATCATTGTTAAAGATCAAAAGAAGTAGAGGTTAATATGTTGCTATATACAATGTAGGGTGACCGAGGGGAACCATCTGTTTTTGGGAATGATCACTGACGCCACTGGAAAAACAGCGCAACTTTTCTCATTAGCATAAATGCATTTCCTATGCATTGTTAAAGTAATATCACTTAGAAAATTCAAAATTTTCCGTTTGGTTTTGAAAATATTTAATTTAATTCAATAATAATAAATTAACTGTGACGCCACTGGAAAACAGCGCAACTTTTCTCATTAGCATATATGCATTTCTTATTCATTGTTAAAGTAATATCACTTAGAAAATTTAAAGTTTCCCGTTTGGTTTTGAAAATATTTAATTTAATATAATAATAATAAATTAATTGTGACGCCACTGGGAAAACAGCGCAACTTTTCTCATTAGCATAAATGCATTTCCTATGCATTGTTAAAGTTATATCACTTAGAAAATTCAAAATTTTCTGTTTGGTTTTGAAAATATTTAATTTAATTCAATAATAATAAATTAATTGTGACGCCACTGGGAAAACAGCGCAATTTTTCTCATTAGCATAAATGCATTTCTTATTCATTGTTAAAGTAATATCACTTAGAAAATTTAAAGTTTCCCGTTTGGTTTTGAAAATATTTAATTTAATTCAATAATAATAAATTAATTGTAACGCCACTGGGAAAACAGCGCAACTTTTCTCATTAGCATATATGCATTTCTTATTCATTGTTTAAGTAATATAACTTAGAAAATTTAAAGTTTCCCGTTTGGTTTTGAAAATATTTAATTTAATTCAATAATAATAAATTAATCGTGATGCCACTGGGAAAACAGCGCAACTTTTCTCATTGGCATAGATGCATTTCTTATGCATTGTTTAAGTAAAAACACTTAAAAAATTTAAAATTTCAGGTTTGGTTTTGAAAATATTTAATTAAATTAAATAATAAATTATTTGTAACGCTACTGGGAAAACAGCGCAACGTTTCTAATCAGCAGAAATGCATTTTAAATACATTGTTAAAGTTATATTTATTAATTTAATCGAATTATTGTTATTTGTTTTGGAAGTAAAATTATTTAAGTAATAATAAAAATATATATTTCCACCATGATACGGCACTGGAATAAATATGCAAATATTATAGAAAATTACTTTTTTGGTTGTATAATGTATGCTTTTCGACGAAGAAGGACAGTGGTTGTGAGTTAAGTATGTTTATTGTATTACTCTTCTGTAGTTGCATGGAGATTATGGGAATACGCGCACTGGATTCGAGTATATATAAAATATGCCATAACTTTTTCATGAGAACTGATATTGAAGAAATTTCGATGGCGCAAGTGAGCGCAACTTCTAAGCTTTGAGTACAATGCAATAAAACTTAAAAAATGTAAAGTGGGGGGGCTGGCACCCTCCTTTATTTCGTTTATAGGGGGTGTATTTTTGCAGCGCAACTTGTAAAATTAGGTGGTATCGACAGCGCAAGTTCCATAGAATGTATTTATGAAAGAAAAAGTTAAAAATTCCGAGATGGGGGGGCTGGCGTCAACTTAGCCCCTCCTATTTTCAAATCGCTATAACTTTGTACCCTTAACAGCGCAAGTTTTAATATTTGGGCGCAAGTGAGCGCAAGTTAAGGCCTTTCGGGCGCAATATTTTTTATTTGAAAATTTTGAGTTGGGGGGGCCAAGTTGACAGACCCGATGAAAACTCATGAATTTATATAAATCCATTTCCAACTTTATTAATGGCTTTATCGCATTATCTCTTGATTGCGTGGGGTCGAGTTACCCTCGAAATGGTCTTTACTCTTTAACGGGGCGAATGAGAGTTAGGGCTCTGGTGATGTATTAAAAGGCCCGATTCCAATTGAGGTTCGGTATTAATTTTGAATGAATGGACGTTTTGTGCTAATCGTAAATTTCGGTTTGATTAGTTATTAAAGTTTAATTTAAATTATGAATTACTTAAATTGGTTACTTAATAATTAATAATTTTAATTATTAAGTAACCACTTTACATATCTAACGAGTGTCTGTAAACTGTCGGCATCTCGGTTGTTTTGAAAAACTTTTAAATTAAGTCATACGATTTGGTGAATCGTGGAAACGACAAATAAATTTAATTCTTTGTCTAATTACAACGTATGTTTCTGAAGTCACCTACTGGGATGCCGACAGTTTATAAACACTCGTTAGTACTAATTAGCAGATGCACAAACTATTAATTTAAGTTTTTGTGTTTTTATCTGCCGGTTTTTTTTAAGAAAATGTTGTTATTTACGAAACCGAATTCTGACTGCAATATAAAGTTCCTGCCGGTATAAGTTTTGTCGTTTCGTGCACGCGATAAATTTCAAAACCTGGTGGCGCAAATGTGCAATAATTTCAGTGCACCCGCTCATAAAACTTCTCTACCAGGAAACAAACGCAATGCCATACACACATGATTTATGATCAAACACGACGCAAAAAATGTTGAGAATTACACCGCTATGAGAATACGTAGAATATTTGTTAATGGAAATTAATTTATTTGCTAACGCTCGAGAAATACAATTATTATTACGAAGGTTCGGATTATATGCAAAATGCATATTTGTTATTAACAGATATATTACCAAAATTGTAAGTTATCCTTGCATGTCTAATGTTTTTTTATTTAAATAAGCCAAACATTAGATATGCACAGAAAACTTATAATTTTCTTAATAAAAAGTATGCATTTTGCATATAATCCAAACGTTAATTATTTTTTTTTATTTGTTATTTAATAGAGAATTCTACAAGCATATCTAAGAATACATAACATACATACATAACATTTGGAAACTTGCACAAACCTCTTCATAATTACTATAAGGAGTTGCTGTTTTATAGCAAACGTATCAAAGGAATTTCTTTTGGAATTTGTTTATGCCTTCTATATAGGTTTCATATGATGGGTTCCAAACTAACGATGCGTAGCCTAGGCGAATGTTAACATAGACATAATATATTTTTTTATTGTGTTGTCAGATATGAAATTTTTAATAAATCCTAATTGTTTTAGAGATTTGTTTGTGCACGTCTCCACATGCTTATCAAATAATAGTATCTGGCCAAGGGTCACCCCTAAGTCTTTAATACAGGTTACCTCATTAACCCATTAAGCGCCGTTGATGCATATACCTGACATTATTAATTTTATGTTAATTAAATTACTAAATGAATTAATTTGATATATTATATTATTTGATTTGACTTGAAAATGTATGAAGAAAAACGTTAATATTTAGTTATTTAAATATCTCAATTATTACTCATTAAAAAATATGTTTTCAGTGTATTTCTAACTTTACTGTAAATCAGTGGTTTATACGCGTGGCGCATGAAGTAAAATTTCGAGTTTAGAAAAGCCCCCGTGAAAATTTGTCTCAGGTCGCTGCGCGACCCTCGACAAATTTTCTACGCGGGGCTTTTCTAAACTCGAAATTTTACTTCATGCTTAGTCTGGGAGTGGAAATACTCGTTCGAAACTTCATATTGTACGTTTTTATACAAAATCGACGAATGCTTGCATTTACAGTGTATACATTATGTATATTTAAAAGAAAAATTTAGTGTGTAATACAATAAGTCATTCGTAAAAATCATTAAAAGAAGTGTAGAATTTTACCTAAAATCAACTTTTAGAGTTAACTCTATAATTGCTCGGCCGTTAATGGGTTAATGCAATTGCTATTAAGAAAATATTGATATTCAAATTTATTTTTGTTCCTAGAAAAGGTTATTTTATGGCATTTGGAAATATTTAATGTAAGGTGGTGTTTGGTACCTCTATAAAAAAGGATATCAGCGGGGGTGGCTTCTCCAATTCGGGAGGAATTTAATGACTAACCTGGTTTAATCCTCGTATGTCTTAGGGAGGACTGTTGGTTTCTTTTTCTTCTTAATGCAACTTTGGGAACACTAATAAGCCGGAGGCAATTCTATAGCCGGGGGCAGGTTCAATAAGTCGGAGGACTTATTTAAGATCAGTAAAACGCGGACATCTTCTTCTTTTCGAGTCGCACGTTACAATTATTGGTTATTGAGGAGGGGATGCATAGGTTAAGGAGATATCTACCCGATTTGCACCGATCAGGTGGTATATTTCGCAGTACTCAGTAAATCCTGATTCAATAGTAGACACTCTTCTGGTTTACTAATTTTGCGAAAAATCTTTACGTCGCACACTGGTCGAAACGCTCATTCTAGCTGAACATTTCGCTATAAAGATTTAGTCTACCGAAGAAAATATTTGATTAAAAATATAAATTCCTCAATATTAAATAATTCTTCCCTTCTACCCTTCACCATGGGGTGAAGTAATTCTTGCATTTTTTTCGCTATATCGTAAATATTGATCACCATCACATCTAAGCGTTATATATTTTTAACTTTACTATTAATCAGTGGTTTATACGCGTGACGCGTGAAGTAAAATTTCGAGTTTAGAAAAGCCCCGTGAAAATTTGTCGAGGGTCGCTGCGCGACCCTCGACAAATTTTCTACGCGGGGCTTTTCTAAACTCGAAATTTCACTTCATGCTTAGTCTGGGAGTGGACAACACTCGTTCTTAGGAGTTTAAAATTGAAGGATCCCTCTAGATTACTAAGTTTATTTTACAAAGGCTACAGCTCGAAGGACCAATCATAGTCTTCGGAGACCGAAGGACTACAGGGAATTGAAGTTGTTTTACAAGAAAACAACGAATATCAGAAGATTTACAGCATGGATAGGAAAGAAAACATCCAATTTTGAAAAAATATCCAAGTTGGGTTGGTTTTCGGTGCATTTTTAACTTTACTTTAAATCAGTATTTTATACGCGTGGCGCATGAAGTAAAATGTCAAGTTTAGAAAAGCCCTGTGATAATTTGTCTCGGGTCAACAAAGCCAGAAATTATTCGGAGTCAGAATCCTCTGGTAAAGACGCTTGTTCTGGTTCTACTAATAACTTCAACACCTCTGTTTTCAATTTTTGAATAGTAAGCGGTCGAGAAACCTCTGGATTTACCACTAGAACATGCAAGTTGGGGCCCATTTGGTAAACCTTCAGTAGAGAACACATCCATTCCGTTTAGCCACTTAGAATATTTATTTTCAAAATTTAAAATTGTTCTATGAGAGGATCGCCATTTGATTGTCAATTGTGAAAATTATTTATTGTATCTATTAATAAACCTAAATTTTCAGCGTGCCATACAATTTAAATATTCACAATGTCAATCACAAAGGGATAGACTGCTTTATTTTTTTGTTCTAGCGTTTTTTGAACATCGAATAATGTTCACCGAGAAATTATTACGCTACCTAAAAAAAAAAAAAAAACTGCTTGTAAACGGGAAAAAACGGGCAGCTAAATATCATTTATATATTAAACTAATTAGTTATTATGAATAAAAAACAAAGATTCATTACTAATAACAACTAAGAATGTATACTTTAACCTTTTTTGAGTTTAACTTTATAAAATTTTAAAAATATTTAAAAGTATTTTGTATATATGTAAACTACTAGAATATATATTCATCTTAAAATTATATTTTTTCACGAAACACAAATGTAAAAAAAAGAAATGAAACTTGGGCGTTTGGAGCGCATAAAATCCACAACTGAAAGACTTAAACGATGCGTGGCACTTTGGGTACTGATAACTACTAGACTAAAGGTCGGAGGGGTTTATGACTTTACCTGCGTACCCTCTGGACAATAAACTGCTCATATTCCAAGAAAAAATCTGTTTTCTAAGCAGTTGATTTTCGGCGAAATGTTCCGCTAGGATGAGCATTTCGACCAGTGTGCGTCGTCTGCATATACTAAGAATTTGGAATGAAAACAAGTTAGAATGTCATTTATGTAGATTATGAAGAGAAGTGGTCCAAGTTTTGAGTTGCAACTTCTTAGTTAATTTCAATGAGTTTAGAAGTGTATCCATCAAGCTTCACAGACTGCAAACGCTTTTTTATATACGAAGCCAACCACCTTAGATTAGATCGCCATGTATGCCAAATTCAGACAGTTTATGAATTAATATTTCGTGATCAAAGGATTTGCTTCGGTCGGTATAGATGACATGTACCTGCGTTCTGATATTCAAAGCTTCAAGTAAGTATTGTACATAGTGTATAAGATTTTTATCTACAGACCTACCTCTAACGAAGCCATGCTGTTGCTCTCAAATAGAATGTCCTACTAAATTGTAGAGAACGTCGCACATTAGTGTTTCAAATACTTTAGGAAATACGTTGAGAACTGAGATAGGTCTATAGTTTGTAACATGACATAACATAACCTTGTCGCCAGATTTAAATATTGGTACTACATAAGCTTTATTCCACTGCGCAGGAAATACTCAGAAAAAACAAACCAAGTGACTTTTATTTACCTATCAATATGGATATACTCCTTCAGATAGAGATTTGTTAAATATAAGGTGCAAGGGTTCTAAGAGTGAGTGCGCGCATTGTTTTACAAATAATCCCGGTATACTATCGGTTCCAAAGCCTTTATTAATATCTAACTCTAAGAGACAATTAAGAATGTCTTTTTTGAAAATAAACAGAGGATAAAGTATTATACTCCATTCGCGTTTAGATTAATGTTAGGGAAACATAGGGCTTATTTGACCTTCATCGGCCAATCAGCGATCAAGGTCAAATAAGCTCTATATTTCCCGAGGAAAACTCACAAAGCCAGTAAATAGACAATTCGTTCTATTCCCTACTCATTCTCACTTATAGCGGAAACGAATTGTCAGAATTGTCATTGTGTTTTAAAATTTTTGGTTTGGTTGGTTGTCTAATACCGAAAAACTAACGATTGTTTCTTCTGATAATCAACAAGCAAAAATAAATCAAAGTGGGAAGAAGTTAATGGAACACAACATTTATTTAAAGTGAAAGTCTGTGACAAAATTTAAAAGCGAAGCTAAAAATCTTGCGGGTGTTAATGTGGGAACATCAAAATGATCCATCCATGTTCAAAATGATTGCTGAATTGGAATCAACAGGAGAAGTTAAAACGTGGCTGAAGAAGAAAGTGCGTCGTGATACTTATTCAAAGATGACTGAATGTGAAGAAAAATCCATACGGCATGTTGTCCACTCCTTCTTCTAGAAAAAGGGTTTACATCATAAGTACAGTTGCTAGAGACAAAAATTATTACAGTCAAATATTGGGCTATGTGAACGGGACTCACTTTGATATTTCAAAATTTCAATCAATTTGAAAAATCTGCGAAAATGTCGAACGAAATTTAATTAAAGTCGACATGCCTTAACTGATTAAAACGCAAAAAGCGATAATAACGACCCATTTAGAGACGGTATTAACATTGGAGACATTGCTATTGAAATGCATGTCAACAAAAGCATCGTCTTCTTAGCCAAGAACAAAATTGTTCTTAACCTGTACATGAGAAGTTTGTTTTACAAGAAAAAAAAAAAATCGATATTTTATAAGTGGCTAAAGATCCCTGCTGTACTAGTTTTTTTCTCTCGCAACTGTACATATGTATGTCTGTTAAGTCACCCTTAGCTTTCCTTAGCTCTCCCTTATTTCTATACTGCGCCTGCATTTTCCTACTATAAGATGTTGCCGATTTTAGGGACTTTATCCCAAATTGGGGTATTTAAAGAGGTGTATGGTATTTTTGCCAGTTTATTATTTTATCCCAATTTTTTTTTAATTTCTTTGTTAAATTTATAGATACGCCATTTATGTTGTAATTATATTATCATAAGACAAAAATTATGCCAAAACCTCAATTGCTTGTACAAATTAAAATCAAATATTGTGAAAATTACATTTGTTAAAATGTTCATTCTTAGACTTATTTGTAATACGTGATCCATTTCGAGGTTCCTACTTTTTTAAAGAAAAAAATCACAGAAAATTCAAACTTATTGGAGAATGTTTATTATCATTTGAAAGAACATTCTATGGCATTTATTTTTTGAAGATTATGACTACGTTGCAGATGGTCCATCCGTTGAGTCCAATTTTCGATGACTCGTTCGAGCATTTCGACTGGTAACTGGCGAATGACACGCATGATATTTTCCTCCAAGGCCTGAATCAAAGCGGGTTTGTCCGCATAAACTTTAGACTTTACATATCCCCGCAGGAAAAAGTCTAACGTTGTGATATCACACCGTCTTGGTGGCCAATAGACCGGCCCAAAACGTGAAATTATGTGCTCACCGAAAAGTTCTCTCAATATATCCATTTATTGATGTGATGTGTGGGAAGTGGCGCCGTCTTGCTGAAACCAAATGTCGCCGACATTACGAGCTTCAATATCAGGCGACAAATAGTCGCCATTGACGGTTACGTTCGCACCGGCATAATTTTTAAAGAAATATGGACCGATGATTCCACCGGCCCACAAACCACACCAAACCGTTGTTTTTTTCTGGATGAAGTGGCAGTTCTTGAATCTCTTCAGGTTGCTCTTCGTCCCAAATGCGGCAATTTTGTTTGTTTACATACCCATTGAGCCAGAAATGGGCCTCATCGCTAAACAAAATTTGCCTCGAAAACGTCGGATCTTCTTGGAACTTTTCAAGAGCCCATAGAGCGAAGCGATGTCGCTTGGGAAGGTCGAGCGGCTTCAGTTGTTGCACAAGCTGTATTTTGTACACTTTCAATTTAAGATCTCGACATAAAATGCGCCAAGTCGTTCCATACGTCAGTCGGAGTTGCTGCGAACGGCGCTGAATCGACTCTCCACGGTCTTCGTGTACACTCTCAGCTACGGCCGCTATATTTTCTTCACAGCGTGCTGGACGTGGTCTATTTGGTCGAATATTATCCAATAATGAATGCTGGGTCTCAAAATGGGTGATGGTGTTGCTAATAGTACGCTCAGTAGGCCGATTATGTTGACCATAAGTTATGCGAAGCGCACGAAACACATTCCTCACAGAACGTGACTTTTCGTAATAAAGTTGAACGATTTGTAAACGTTGTTCAGGCGTAAGTCTTTCCATTATGAAATGCCAAACAATACTAAACAAAAATAACATGACAGCATGACACGACTCACAGGTGATCTGTCAAAAAAGGCTATTGAAAAAAGTATCTCTACTTGGATTTACATACATATTGATGATTCTAATCAATATTCTTTAATGCTCATTACTTTCGTCAAATTTAGTTACCTATCCAGATGTTTCTTTATTTAATCTGAATCACACGAAAACATGAACAAAATAAATCTTTATGTTTTCTTGTAACGTATTAGAATTATAGATGAAGTATGTTTTCGAACTTCATTTTGAATCAGTCTTTTATACGCGTGGTGCATGAATTAAAATTTTGAGTTTAGAAAAGCTTGAAAATTTGGATTTACCGGCGCGACCCGCTTCGCGCCTCGGCAATTTTTTTTTTTCAGGCTTTTCTAAACTCCAAATTTTACTTCATGCTTAACCTGGGAGTGGAAATCCTCGTTAGGCGATCAATGAAAAACTTATTTTGCAATTTCCTTTATTGTAAAATTTAACACACAAAATATATTTGTTGTTTACATTTAGAACAAACACAAATTTGTGTGCATTAAAAAAATCAAGTTTTATACAATCAACATAAAGTTTACGGAATTTACTCAAAATTGATTGCACTTGCATTTGCTTTAAATTATTAAAATAATGTTGCTTAACAGCTTTATTTAAATACTTTTCTCTTAACCCAGTAAGCGCCATTGATGCCTAAACGCATTATTATTTTATTGTTAGTTAAATTACTAAATAAGTTAATTTGATACATTATATTATTTGAGCTGACTTGAAAATGTATAGAGAAATGTGTAAATATTTTATCATTTAAATATTTTGATTGTTACTCTTTTGAAAAAATATTTTTAAGAAAATTTTTAACTTCACAGTGTTTTATACGCGTGGCGCATGAAGTAAAATTTCGAGTTTAGAAAAGCCTGAAAATTTGGTTTAGCCTCAATATTAATATTAAATAATTCTTCCCTTCTACCCTTCACCATGGGGTGAAGTAATTCTTGCATTTTTTTTTTTTCGCTATATCGCTAAATATTGATCACCATCACATCTAAGCGTTATATGTTTTTAACTTCCCTATTAATCAGTGGTTTATACGCGTGACGCATGAAGTAAAATTTCGAGTTTAGAAAAGCCCCGTGAAAATTTGTCTCGGATCGCTGCGCGACCCTCGACAAATTTTCTACGCGGGGCTTTTCTAAACTCGAAATTTTACTTCATTCTTAATCTGGGAGTGGAAACACTCGTTCGAAACTTCAAATTGAATGCTTTTAAAAATCGACGAATTCCTTAAAATTTGCAACGTATATATTATGTATAATTAAAAGAAAAACTCATAGTTGTAATACAATAAGTCATTCATTGAAATCATAAAAAGAAGTGCAGAATTTTACCTGAAGTCAAATTTTGGTTGTAACTCAATATTTGCTCGGCCGGTAATGGGTTAATAATGGATTTTGGTCTAACTGATTTCGGGTGAACGTATGTTCATCCGAAATCAGTTAGACAAAAATTCATTTCCTAAGTTTTTCCTTAATTTTAAAATTCGCGTCCTTAAATGTCACCATATTTCCTCATTTTAGCCGTATAAACCAGGCTTCTAGTTACATTTTTCTTAAAATAAATGGAGTATAGAGTATTGCACGTTGCTTCTCATGTTGTGCCTAGTTGTTATATTATTCTTATATACCGAACCAAAGTAGTCACTAATACTATTCGCATATCTCAGGACCACCGGTAGCTGTTACATTTTATTTATTTATTTATTTATTTTATGAATTTGATGTATTTTCTTTCCTTGCTGGAAATATGCGAACGTTTTATCGATTCTAATTCGGAGTATACATAGTTAACTAAGTCATGAGTGTTTAGTTTTAACATTAAGGATTCCCATTGAATGTTACTGATAGGATTATTAATCAGCGACTTTATAATTGAATGCCGTTTCATTTTTTGTTGTTAAGATTTTTAGAAAATAGTAAATGTATTGAAAATCGGAATATGATATATATCTTCATTTACTAAGGGGTTCGGTATAACGATATACTGATTTTATACAGTATTTATTGGATAGTACTAGATCCAAGACATTCATACTTGGATTGCAAATGGAGTTGAATTGATTTAGATCTGTTTAATTATAAAAGTTTTTAAATAATGTTGACCTACAATTATTCGTATTATTTATCGAAATTAAACTTGGACCAGTTTGTTGCGATATTATTTTGGGCATATTAAAATCACACTTTAATACCTAAAAATTACATCAACCAGGTGACATCCATTTCTGTCGATGCATATCTGCGCGCGGTGAAACATTAATCCCATTACATACTGACACATTTCAGCCGAAATCTTAGCAATAGCTTGTCTTATGTTATTTTTTAAGTTTTCCCGAGTTCGAGATCGGTTCTAGTACGCTTTTGATTTAACATAGCCCCACAAAAAGTAATTTGGAGGCGAGAAATCAGGAGAGCGCACAGACCAAGGCTAATCCACTCTGAGACAGCAGACGACCCGGAAACATCTCTAGCAGTACTTACATAGGTACATTTGATCCATGATGACCCTCACCATCTTGTTGAAACCATATAACATTTAATGGTAACCAGAGTTGATCGATAGCATCCACCAAAAACATTTGCAACATTTCTATATATCGTTCAATGTTAACTACTGCATTTCCCGATTCATCTTCGAAAAAATATGAGCCCAGAGATTTCAAATCCACAACTGATCTCCTATGGTGATAGTTTATGACCCATCTTCTAATTGTCTTACGACAAGGAACCACTTCAACATTAAATTCTTGCCGAAACTGTCGCTGTGTTTGAATAATTGGATCAATTCTTAAAACCTTCGCTACACAGAAAATTCTTTAACCCATTAGGCGCTATTAATGCTCATACGCAACATTATTAATTTTATGTTAATTAAATTACTAAATAAGTTAATTTGATGTATTATATTATTTGACTTGACTTCAAAATGTATGAAGAATAACGTAAATATTTTGTAATTTAAATATTTCGATTATTACTTATTTAAAAAAAATGTTTTCAGTATATTTCTAGCTTCAGAATATTTCAGTGTTTTATACGCGTGGCGCATGAAGAAAAATTTCGAGTTTAGAAAAGCCCCGTGAGAATTTGTCGAGGGTCGCTGGCGCGACCCTCGACAAATTTTCTACGCGGGGCTTTTCTAAACTCGAAATTTTACTTCATGCTTAGTCTGGGAGTGGAAATACTCGTACTAAACTTCATATTGCATATTTTTTTTACAAAATCGACGAATGCCTTACATTTACAGCGTACACATTATGTATATATATTTAAAACAAAAATTCACATTATGTAATACACTAAGTCATTCGTAGAAATCATAAACAAAAGTGTAGGATTTAACCTAAAATCTACATTTAGTGTTAACTCTATAATTGCTCGGCCGTTAATGGGTTAAGCCAGCGATCCATATCTAACAAAACTTGAGATATGACAGTGCATTTGACATTTATATTCATTACAACTAGATTTTTAAAATTTGTGTACTTAATAATTCAAATGGGGTCACTTATAATTTGACACCCTTTACTTAACACTCTCAAAGTTATTCAATTTTATTTATAGCAGATGTTGATTTAATAGTTATGGTTTGGCTAGTGTCTATTTTTCTAACGTTTATATTTTCATTAGAAATCTAAGTATATTTATAATTTAACGAGTTTATAAGTGTTCATTTATAAATAATGTCTGAGATATATTCTCGATCTGTATTCCAGCCTTTTTATTGGTGATCCAATTTTTTTGCGACTTTTGATGCTGCAAGAAAATTGTCCCTTGCCTTTTTGGACACAAAAGATAATATAATGTTTTTGGTTTCTTGTTTGTACAATCCCTAAAATAAACTCTATTATCACTTTCTACATCCTCAGCAGTAATTTTGCATTTTATTCCAGTGCCTATCTTATTGACAATATCAATTAGATTTTCATCGTTTTTTACCGGAACACCCTGTACCTTGAGATTCTTCTGTCTTCCATATTTTTGGAACTCGGTGATTCTAGTTTCTAAACAGTTTATTTAATTATCTCAGACACATCATGTTATGCCTTTTAGATATAAGTATAATGATTAAAATTAATTACACAGGCCAACAAATTTTTACTTTTTGAAAGTTGATTTCGATCTGGTATCTGATTTTGTACAATTTCGATCTACTGAATCCAAATCCGAGTGTCATTTTGCCCTATCAGGTAAGGATTTTTTTATCAATGTTGAAAATAAATTAATAAAAAAATTGGTCAAAATATACGCTACATTTATTGATAGAGAGACAAAAACAAATTACAAATAGTAAATTAGATTGAAAAATGTCTTAAAAAATCTTTAATTTCTTTTCTTTCCAGAAGATCTTTCCCTCTTCAATAAAAACTTCGTTTAGTGGATTTTTTTCTGTATTCCGGGGCCGGATTGTCCTTTTTTATTGACCAGCAGTAATCAACCATAATTGAAACATTCCACCGACTTTGATGCCTGCGTTCCATTTCTTTGATGTCTTGGTGGAACCTCTTACCTTACTCCTCACTCACATTACCAAGATTTTCGGGGAAGTAATCAAGATGCGAGTGTAAACAGTCAACTTTTATGCTCATATTATATCCCAATTCCATAAATTGTGGCATGTTTTTCATAATTTTCTTGTAGTTAGAATCTCTGTTATTTCCCAAAAAACCTTCAAAAACATTAGCAAATGAAATCCCTGCATCTTTCTCAGTTTCGGTCATCATATGAACAAATTCTTGATCTTTCGTTAATCTCCTCATTGGAGGACCGACAGAAATTCCTTCCTTTAATTTTGCATCTGCGAAAGCGGGAAATTTTCTACAAAGGCATTTGAAACAGTCGCCATCTTTATTTAAAGCTTTAATGTATTGTTTCATTAATCCTAGTTTAATATGCAGTGGAGGTAACAAGATTTTTATGTGGATCGACAAGACTTTCGTGCAGAACATTTTTTGATCCGGAAGTTAAATTATTTCTACTTATCCAGTCCTTTTTCTTCCAATGTTGATGTCTACTTCGACTGTCCCACTCACACAAAAAACACGGGTACTGTGTATACCCTGACTGCTGTCCTAGTAGAAATCCCACAATTTATAAATCCCCACGAATTTTCCAACTATGATCATTGTATTTGATTTTTTCAAGCATTACTTTCGTAGGTTTCCGTCATTTCCACAGAATGGGAAACCGGTACTGATGAAAAAACATTCTCATTGTGCAAGAAAACAGCTTTAGGGCTACTTTTGAAAAAATCAATAAAAAGCCTCCAATCATAAGGATTGTATGTGCCCCCAAGTTTGTTTATCAGACTGGAAATGTCGGTGCAATAAATTAGACAACCACTTTTTTCAAAATAGCTTGAATACTCAGACTCGCGTTTTCTAAAATACGAGCTTTTAACATCTTCTGCCAGTAAATTTTTACTTTGATGTCTGGATGCTAAAATTTCGGTCTGACTGCAACATATTAAATCTGAGCAATTACATTTTATTTTCGGGAATTCCCCTATTCTATTGATTTGTACACAATCTAATCTCAGTGGCGTAGCAATTTTTAGAATGTCATTTAATTTTTATTTGCAAATATTAAAAAAAAAAACATAAATATGACACCTAGTAAATTTATTAAAAAATTGTGCGTGATGGAACCAACAAAAATGTCGATTCTTTATTAGATTAGCCATCAAAACTTCAAAAAAATGAACAAATCCAAACCATTTTTTTGTTGGCCTGTGTTATTTATGTCATACTCTAACATTACAACTGTATTAATAGAGAATTGACAATTACATTTCTCAATCAACGTCGATCAAATATTACAAACCCCTATTTAACTCACCTTTACAAAACATAACCATGTTTTATCCGTTCTTTTTTTCTAAAAAAAACCTCTGCGCTCTCCCTTAATAAATACTTGTAAACGTACATATTTAAGAAAGCCTTGCAACAAAGAAAACCTTTTATCCGATATAAAACCACCTACACATATTCCAATTACAGCATCCACATTGAGTTAGGCACGAAATTTGTGGGCCGCTTAAACGATTTATGTTGCGGCCCATTTAAAAATACAATAGCAATTAGTGTGCTGCGAGTAGACATCGAGGGGGTGTGAAAGCGAACTTACTCAAGAGAGAACATTCCAGACCTTAATTCCTTCTACATGTAATAAATTCATTTGCGGTTTGAAAGAGAACAACAAGAAATAAGAGTATAAATCTAGTTGTTTTACACTTGATATTCTGTAATACAATTATAAAATAACTAAATATCCAAAAGTAAATTAAAATGCCACTCTATAATGTCTCTATAGTATTTGTCTGAGAAATTTGCGAAAATTTAAAGAATTAAAAACAAAGGTTTTATGATATTACATCATGGAAAACCTTTGTTTTTAATTGTTTTACTTTTCACAAATTTTTCAGAAAAATACTGTAGAGACATTATAGAGTAAGCCAGAGTAAGGTTCTCAACCTTTTCGAAGAACACAGTCGTGAAGAACTACTGATTTAGAATTCAGAGTGAGTTAAAACAATTTTGGAGAAACAGTCGAAAAAAAAAAACTTTAGAAAATAAGGACGTATAATCTGTTTTTTTTTAATATGACCAATGGAATTTGACATATCAAAAATTTAGTGGTGTGATGCAGGTTGTGTGTTTTAGGTTAGGACAAGATTAATCACATGTTATGTTGTAAATCAACTTTTCATTTGTAGGATATGTGAAGGGATATCTGACATTAATATGACAATTCAATGAACTCACAAAGATTACGATAATAATAATATATTACGTAATGAGAGTGGTATTCAGCATATTACATATGAGCGGACATGTTGCGCACGAGCCACGCAACGGCGAGTGCAGTATTCCGCGAGTATGTAATTGCCATACAACTCGAAAAACGTACAATACTTTACCTACGCCCTAACAAAATACACAATCAATAACAACTTATTTATTGTAATAATAGTTAATAGTACCATGACAATGATGAAAACTAAATTACTACTTGATCAATATACAGGGAATAATGCTATGCATTTTCTGATAGTCGTTGTTTTTTTAAAAGAGTTCAATTTTAAGCTTAAAATAAATGTTTTCCACTCCCAGACTAAGCATGAAGTAAAATTTAGAGTTTAGAAAAGCCCCGTGAAAATTTGTCGAGGGTCGCGCAGCGACCCGAGACAAATTTTCTGGGCTTTTCTAAACTCGAAATTTTACTTTATGCGCCACGCGTATAAAACACTAAAATATTGTGAACTCTATGTATATTTGAACCTCACTTCAAATCAGTGTTTTATACGCGTGGCGCATGAAGTAAAATTTCGAGTTTAGAAAAGCCCAGAAAATTTTCACAGGGCTTTTCTAAACTCGAAATTTTACTTCATGCTTAGTCTGGGAGTGGAAAACACTCGTTTAGAGCTTCAAATTGAACTCTTAAAAAAAAAACAACGAATAACTAAAGTTTTAAAGAAAACAAGCTGAATTTGGAATACGTATTCTTTAAAGAAAAACTCCCTGTACATTAAAGAAATGTCATTTGGTTGAACGGTAAGCAATCAGCTGTTCAGCTGTCAGCACGTAATGTACTTGCTATTACCTGCATGTGTACGTAATGTCAATCATACTTGTCAAGATGACAGTGTGGTATGATGCGGTTACTAGATAGGGCGTAGGTAAATATATTTATTTATCACCGCCTTAAATTATTTGTATCTACTACCTTAAGTGTCTTTGAGGTCAGGTAGGATACGAAAATCAGGTAATATTTCTTGCTCAGGAATATCTGTCTTCTTTATTATATGCCCACTTATATGTTCAAACTTTAAAAAAGTTCTAAATACAAGGAATTTTTCTATTAGGTATACATGTTACACTTTTTCAATGTAAATTTTCAGACATTCGTGATCTTATTAAACACTTTTAATTTCAAAACTCTAACGAGTGATTTCCACTCCCAGACTAAGCATGAAGTGAAATTTCGAGTTTAGAAAAGCCTGAAAATTTGGCTTTGACGCGTAGCGCAGCGGAGCGACCAAGCCAAATCAGGCTTTTCTAAACTCGAAATTTTACTTCATGCGCCACGCGTATTAAAAACTGATTTAAAGTGATGTTAAAAATATATTGCTTAGTTCTGATCACATGTTCATTAAGTTTTCAAATGTTTATATAGAATATGTGAAAGTATACTAAAAAGAAAAAATCCCTGTATGTGTTGTTAAGTTGCAAGTTGTAGCGTTTTTTTTTTTTGAAAATCTCTGCAACGCGACAATTTATTTGACAAATTATGATATATTTGTCATATTGATAATCATTTACCAACATCTCAAAAATGAATGTTTAAAATACCCCACTGTTAGAGCAGGACTGCAACTTTTCGCAGTAAATATACCCTAAGTTTGGTCATATTAAAAAAAAAAACAGAGTTTAGTTAAGACGATAATATGCTGTTTTCTACGTTTAGATCGCGGTTGGCTTCCTCCTTTTTTTTAAATTACATTTCTATCGAAGAATCGTTTGATTTTAGTTTACGACTTTTGATACTTGGTGATTTTTGTGTGAATTATTGTGTAGAATAATCGCGAGAGATCGGAAATAAAAAAAAGTAAAGATGAAAAATGTAACAGTTTATTATATATTTATGAAACGTGAAATGAACACGTTCGCGGATCCGTGAAATAAATTTTCATTTGGAAATTTCCCCGTGGGATTTGTAGCACGAGTTCGCTCCGCAGAAGTGTGGCTTTCATAATTTTAACGGAATATCAGTGAACATTTCAAAATCATAAAATTGTATGACTATAAAAAAACACAGGTTTTATTTTTAATCACAAACATTTGGATGTATTTTTGCGGAGTAATTTCAATAATTGAATGCTATGCTGGAACAACGTTGTAAACGCCAAAAATTGTTTTGTTGGGAAATCGAAAAAAAAAATAATCGATTGCTTTATTAAAAAAGTAAATATATACCGAGTGTCTGGGATAAGCGGCAAACATAGGGATTTAACATGTAAAATTACATATGCGTAATTATTAGCTCCCCTATTAATTTTAGAGAAAAATCGTATTAAAAACTGTATTAAATGTATCAATTTAATTTACGTTTGTACCAGAATTCACCTCAAAAATAATAAAAATAAGTTGAACAATGTACCATTGAATAAAAACCCTTGCCATGAGTTTGACATATGTCATGTTATAGTGAAAATAATTTTGCTACTCAGATATCAATTTACGCATTATAATTGTTATGAAGAATAATCCGAGTTATTCCAATGAAGAGAAGGTATTCATCATAAAGACATTTTATAGTGGCGTCAGTTTACGCATAGTTTGTGGCTTAATTTCGGTTAAATTTAACAATCGACCAATTCCGTCTGTATCAACAATTACCAAGTTTGTGAACAAGTTTGAAAATACAGCAAGTGTAGCGGCAGATGATTCAAAAGGTATTTTAATAGTGCAATTTCAACAAATATTAATTCAAAAACATTAACGTTACAGGCAAACGGAACAGAAGATGCAACAATGAATTGGAAGAAAGAGTTTTGGGATTGATAAATGCTGAACCAACAACTAGCATACGATATATTGCTCGTGGGTACAACGTGTCTAAATTATCTGTACATAAGATTCTGAAGAAGCATGGATATCATCCCAAAAACACCAATGTCATCAGGAGATACTACTAGTAGATGAAAAAAACAGGCGTGTATTCTGTGAAGTAATGCAGGATTGATCAAATACAGACCGAAACTTTTTGAAGTCTATCTGTTTTACTGATAGATGCACGTTAACTCTTAATAACGAGCCTAACACACAGAACACGCGATTCTGGACCCAGGAAAATCCACGGATACGCTTACAAACTAGAACCCAGTTCCCGCAAAAAATAAAAATTTGGGCTGATACTTTTAAGAATAATATTATTGGGCCATTGAAAATTCATGTAAATTTAAATTCGAATTCTTATTTAGACCTTTCAATCGACCAAGTTGGCCCTGCGTTAGAAGAAGTTGCACGTGAAAATCAGGAGATATGGTATCACCATGATGGATGTCCGGCCCATTATGGTTTAAATGGAAGGGAATATTTAACTGCTAATTTTCCAAATTGTTGGATTAGTCGCCGTAGCACTATCAACTGGCCACCAAGATCTACTGATTTAACACCATGCGATTTCATTTTATGGGGTCACCTGAAAAACAAAATTTATAAAAAACGCCATCCAAATATTGAATCTTTGCGGGAAGCAATTTTTGTGGATTGCAGATTAATTACAGATAGGCACTTGGCTAATGTAAGATATTTTATAACAGATTGGGTTATTGTTTACACCAGAATGGAGAACTTTTTGAGTACTTGCTCTAACATTACCCATTGGACGTAGATACAGTAAAATAAAAATTTGAACAAAAATAAATCACGAACTGTTTGTAATCTGACACCACTATAAATTATCTTGGTAATGAATAAATGATCTTTCTTCTACTAATTAAGTGTTATTATTATGATTTACACCAAACGACAAGCATGCATTAATTATTTTTCATCATTTAAATTTCTTTGGTAGCATTTCAATAATATGGATTCTGGTAAAAACGTAAATTAAATTGATACATTTAGTACAGTTTTTAATACTCTAAAAAATATTCGTTTACGACTTTTCTTTGAAATGAATAGGGGAGCTAATAATTACATATATTTAATTTTACATGTTAAATTCCTATGTTCGCCCCTTATCCCAGACACTCGGTATATAAGTATGAATATTATTTAAATAAAAATCACTTGGTTTGTTTCACAAATATTTGATTTATTCCGACTAGTTTCGGCTTTTAGCAATCATCAATCACATTCCTTGATAATGGCTAGAAGCCGAAACTAGTCGGAATAAATCAAATATTAGTGATTTATTTATTTAAATAATATTCATACTTATATATTTAATTATGTTTCACCAAGTGATTAATGAGAACATAGTGAAAGATAAGGTAAATATATGCCTAATATGACTAATAAAAAACAAACTTAACCATATGATAAGCACTGCAGACTTGACCACATACAGAATTGTGATTTACGAGCATATTTTCCTCATTTCAATCAAACAACGTTGTACATCCACGTCGGTTACAACGTTCTTTAACGGAACTAAGGCGGCTACAACGTTGTTTTAAGATTAAAAACAAAGTAGAAGTAAAAATGAATGACGTATTTTTATTAATCAAATAAAACAAAAATGAAATGCAGTAAATATTTTTAGACATTGCCCTTAATGTTTTCATAGAAATTAACATATTTTAGTGGAATATAATCACACATATGTAATGTATGCGGGAAACTAGAAGCCGTGACGGCGCACACAACGTTGTTCCACAAAATAACCAAACTCGACTGATCGAAATGACACTGGAAAACTACCAGAAAAATTTCCTATGCGTGCACTATCACGCCGACGGATTAATTAGGTCGCGTACAACGTTCTTCCAGGGAAATACCGCTTTTACACATAATGGCGGTTACAACGTTGTTCCAGCATAGGGTTCAATTGTCTAATTACAATAGTTGAGTCGCCTATTTTCAAAAATCTCTAAATTCACTTTTTCAAATGCATTTAGCGGTTTTCGGAAATAGGCGACTCAGTTAATTATATATAATCACAAAAAATCATTAACATCTGACTTTTTAGATATTTATTTGAAAATCAACCAGCGTATAGTCAACACATTACCTTTCTACCCTGACGTCATTAAGCTCTATCTGTTTTCAATCAATGGATTCTGGTTGAAATAGAACATCTTCAATTGTTTGGCACGTTGAATGTTAAGTTTGCGTTTCTATCATCATAACATTCATGACGTTTGTCAAAATACTTCAAATGTGAACATTTTACGAAAATGCTGAAAATCTTATTCGAACTATGGCGAAACTATTTAAAAAAGAAACGTATGGAATTTCCAATAGTAAGTAGGAAGGTTTTCATTAAAAGTAAGTGAAAGAATAATATAATATTCGGCGTATGCGTTCTGAGCCATTTGTTGTTCTTTTAATGAGTTCAATGTTTTCAATATTTTACATACAATTAAGCAACGGATATGCATGGATTTTTTTCTTAAATATACTTATGCATAATTTGAAGCTTTAAACGAGTCTTTACCACTCCCAGACTAAAGTGAAATTTCAAGTTTAGAAAAGCCTGAATATTTGGTTTGGTCGAGTAGCGCGTAGCGCAACTAGTTCAAACCAACTTTTCAGGCTTTTCTAAACTCGAAATTTTACTTCATGCGCCTCTAGTATAAAACATTGAAATATTGTAAAATTCAAAATATTCTATCAGAATATCAGAATATTTTTAATCCTGCTGTAGCTCTTTTTTTAAATAGTAATTCAACAATATATTTGTAAGTTCAAAATATTTCAGTGTTTTCTACGCGTGGCGCATGAAGTAAAATTTCGAGTTTAGAAAAGCCCCGTGAAAATTTGTCTCGGGTCGCTGCGCGACCCGGGACAAATTTTCTAAGCGGGGCTTTTCTAAACTCGAAATTTTACTTCATGCTTAGTCTGGGAGTGGAAAACACTCGTTTAAAGCTTCAAATTGAAGTTAAAAAAAAAAACTTATGCATATACAAAACGAAATTCCCTGCAAATCCTTTACTTAACTGTATGCAAAATATTATTACATAATTATTGTTTAATCTTTAAACGAGTGTCTTCCACTCCTAGACTAAGCATAAAGCAAAATTTCGAGTTTAAAATTTCTGATTTAGAAAAGCCTGAGCGGTGGATTTGGACGCGTCCAAATCCATACTCAGGTTTTTCTAAACTCGAAATTTTACTTCATGCGCTTTTCGTTTAAGAAGCTAATTTCAAGTGAAGTTCACTTGTTCACAATATTTCTATGTATTCAGTGTTTATTACGCTTGGCACATGAGGTAAAATTTCAAATTTAGAAAAGCACGAGTTTAGATTTAGACGCTCAAGCTTTTCTAAACTCAAAAATTTACTTCAAGCTCAGTCTTGAAGTGGAAAACACTCGTTCTAAACTTAGAATTGAACTTATTAAGAAAAAAAACAGGGCTAATGTGTAGAACAGGTTACATACTCCATTTTTGATACGTTTTCATGGTTTCCATACACCCACTTCAGTGGTTCTTAACAGATTATTTATATGGATCTGTGTGATGCTGTGTATGTGTGTGTGTGTTTTAAGATCAAAAATCAAACGTCAAAAATTAAAAAAAAATTGAATATTTGTAACTTTGATAATCGACACTTTTGAGCGTCGGTCGCGAATGACTCGTTGTGCCGGGTGTGTTCGTACGTCAAAATTGACCTATCCGTGGGGCCCATTCGGGCTTTGGAACGCAAGCCCAGTGTAAAAGGAATTTCGCGATTGATTTTTTAACCACTCACTAAAAATTGAATCTGAATTTTCGCTTTGAATTTGATAAAAAAATAAGCTTACAAAAGAATACGAATACACAACTTATATTTTAAGGTTATTTATAAACAAAAAATAATGTATTCTATTGCAAACCTTTTTACTAATCTAACCTAAGTATGTAAAGTTGCTAACATGCGTAAAGATACTGCTGCTTCGATTCCCTCACCTGATAAGTATTAGCGTTGCAAAGAGATTAGTAGTTTATTCTATTAAAAACCTTTTTCTTATTCTAAGCTAACCTAGAAGTACATGGTATAGGCACAGTGCCCAAAGAAACAGAAGCAATTTATTCTATTGCAAACCTTTCTTCTAACCTAACCTAATCTAGAAGTATGTGGAACAAGCATCGTTCGCAAAGAAACTTGCGCAATGTATTCTATAGCAAACCTTTCTCCTAACCTAACCTAGACGTATGTGGAACAGGCATCGGGAGCAAAATGACTTGCGCAATTTATTCTATTGCAAACCTTTCTACTAACCTAACCTAACCAAACCTAGAAGTATGTAAAATCGCTAGCGTGTGCAAAGATACTTAAGTACATTGCTTAATGTCAATTTGAAACCTTCCACTTAAGCCACAAACTAGTAGAAATGGCTTAACCACGGTTAAGTATCTGCGGTGCAAGTGGGTATTGGATAAAAGTCATATGCTCTGTGTAGGTAAGAGTAATGTTCTATTCTGTAATGTGTTGTTTACTTTTACACACAACGGTACTCGGCGGCGCAGTGAAAATTTATATCCCGATTTATAGATATTGTTTTAATTCGGCAATTGATCGCGATCAAACTTGTACTAACGTGTCGGGCGTACGATTTTACGTCGGTTTGGACCCATCTGAGGGTTTGATTCGGTGTAAAGTGTGCCGAGCGTACAAAGTTTGGAAAATTTTGACAATTTGTCAGGTTTGGTCGGTCATTGTAAAAATTGTATTTATTTAAAATACACACACAATCACACACACATATATCCACATGTTGAGAATCACTGGAGTGGGTGCTGCTGCGCATGCGCGAACCTGTCAAAATCGGCCATGTACCCTACCCTATTCTACACATTAGCCAAAAACAGCAAATATCTCTAAATGCATACGCATTAAAATATGTAATGTATACTTAAAAGAAAAATTCCCTGTATAATGAAATGCTAGAAATAAAGAGAATACATAGAGATTGTCTACTTAAAATTTGTCGCAGAACCAATAGACTGTAAACGTAGATTTTCTTGAATATTGTGACTAATCCAATAGTAAGCACATTGTTAATATCCAATTTAACTAAGGTTTACTGGTTAAATTCAAATTCAAAACTAATTGAATTCGAGAAAATAAGCTTACGCTTCTTATAGTTTGCACACTTTAAACATAATATATAAAATTACGAAAAAACTATTCGTGAAAATGCAAACAGTGTCTTAATTAATAAGACAATTTAAGACGATAAATATCCATTGAAACAACTACTTCCCGTGCAAATACACCTCCGAATATTGAATTATACAATGAAATATTTAAAATCTTATTTAATTTGATTTGTTACAACGCTCTATTAAAGTATATGTAACGTTTAGGTCAAATTCTCTTCAAACCAACTAACAATATAATTTAAAATTAAAGTTGAGATAGCAACAAATTAGAAGTGAAAGGACTTGGATTAAAACTAATATCTTAGGCCATCTATAGACGCGTTTCGAGATTTATCTCTCTTCAGTATAGCTTTGCTTATGACGTTTAAAAAAATTAGGAATATAATTAAAACAAACTTACTTGGAAAAAGTGTTGTGTGTGGAATGAACAGGTACACAGAAATGGAATGAGTGAAAATGATGGTCGGTATTTATAGATAAAAAAGGGGATTATGTCATTAGCAGGTATGAAGAATGTGAGACCTTATTATTTACCTTACGGTACAGTTCAAACAAGATAAATTCAAATTCAAAACTATTTGAATTTATCTTAAATTGTCTTATTAATTAAGACACTGTTTGCATTTTCACGAATAGTTTTTTCGTAATTTTATATATTAAGGTTTACTGTTCTATACGTTTCAGTTTGCTCTCGTTTGTTATTCCTTTTTTTGAAATAATTTGATTGCTCACTGACAGATATGTCAAATAGAATCAAACACAAATGTGGACATGCGTTTATGATACTGTATTTTGTGACGTCATGATAAAAGGGTACTGTGTTGACTTAACCGCGAGCACATTAATTCTGATACTTTTATTTTACAAATTAAAAGCAGGGTGACTTCAAATGTTTATACTTGCTTTTGGCCAGGAAAACTGGTCAAAATCCATTCTTTTAGGTAATCAATCACTAAAAGTATTTTTCATGCATGTTGACATCAATCAATTTATGTACGTATCAAAGACAAGCAGTTATTCTACCATTTTATGGTATTATATGCGCATCATCGTTATAAATAATAGAAATGTATGTCTTGTGACTCCTGATACAAGTAGCGACAACACTGCTCACCGCTTAGAAACGTGTGGCGATGGATTAGACAAAAACGCTATTATAGTGCATGTCTACCATAGCACAAGTCTTCCCAGGAACGTCAGTAGCGTCACTATCCGTCCCATGTTTCCAAGTCTTTCTGTTTGTGTTAGTTTTTCGTGAGTTTTGAGTGTTTTTTCATAGTATGCATAAGTTTAGTGTTGTGTAAGTAAGTGATGAAATAATTGTTTGGTGATTAGAACTAGTTTTTTAGAACCATAAACTCAATATGCCTGAAAAACGGCTTAGTGAAGTAGCTCGAAATATGATAATTAAAGTAATGGATTACTTCAACCAGAAAACATGTAATGAAGGTCCCCTTTTATCTTCGCGGACGAACACTTCATGCTTTCCCAAATTTTAAGGTAGTATGTGTTTTCATTAAGAAATGGAATAATCAAATTTTAATATCTATTAACCCATTAAGCGCCACTGATGCATATACGCAACATTATTAATTTTATGTTAATTAAATTACTAAATCAATTAATTTGATATATTATATTATTTGATTTGACTTGAAAATGTATGAAGAAAAACGTAAATATTTTGTTATTTAAATATCTCGATTATTAGTCATTCAAGAACAATGTTTTGAGTGAATTTCTAACTTCACAATATTTCCGTGTTTAATACGCGTGGCGCATGAAGTAAAATTTCGAGTTTCGAAAAGCCCCGTGAAAATTTGTCTCGGGTCGCTGCGCGACCCTCGACAAATTTTCTACGCGGGGCTTTTCTAAACTCGAAATTTTACTTCATGCTTAGTCTGGGAGTGGAAACACTTGTTCTAAACTTCATATTGCACGTTTTTATACAAAATCGATGATTTACAACGTATACATTATATATATTAAAAAATGTATAAAATATCTTGTTCACATGATTTTTTGGCAATAAAGTGTGCCTTCAAACAAATTTGGACTTTTAATCCTGACTAAAGTTTATAAATGGAATTGGTATGTATAATCAGCTTAGAAGATTCAACACAATTTGTCAACTAACTGAACAAAATAAAGGCTAGTGTTTAAAACTTTACAATATTTCAGTGTTTTATACGCGTGGCGCATGAAGTAAAATTTCGAGTTTAGAAAATTCCAGCGCGACCCGAGACAAGTTTTCACGGGGCTTTTCTAAACTCGAAATTTTACTTCATGCTTAGTCTGGGAGTGGAAACACTCGTTCTAAACTTCATACTGCATTTCATACAAAATCGACAAATGCCTTACATTCAGAGCATATACATTATGTATATTTAAAAGAAAAATTTACAGGTTGTAATACAAGTCATTCGTAGAAATCATAATAAAAAGTGTAGAATTTGACCTAAAATCAACTTTTAGATTTAAGTCCATAATTGCTCGGCCGTTAATGGGTTAAATCAAACCCTTCCACTAACCTAACCAATTGGTTGATGAAGTGTCGGACTTTGGGCCGTGAAGAAATGCACCTCTTTACGACGGACAGGAATAAAAAAATTATTAAATATTTATATCAATAACACATTATAATTTGATTTTCTCCATTTCTTAATGAAAGTACTACTACCCTTATTAGCGTTATATTCGTAATTCTTTTCATACTGTCAATTGCTATTTGAATAGTCTAGAAAAAAAGGATGAAGTGCCTTCCTGGCCGACCGTAATAAATCACGGGTGTCATGATTAATAACTTACTGTGATTTTCTCTTATTGTTTACAGAAAAACACTTAACTCTGAAGACCTTGCAAGATGAACTGATCAAGAAGGAAATAATAGTGCAAATTGGTGCAAATTGCCGTATATTGGTTTTCGATATAAAAACGAGGATAACCGGAGGGTATTAATGGAAGAAGGAAATATTTTAGTACTAAGATCGGAGTTTATACGCAAATATAATGAAAATAAAATCTACCATTCGGCGAAATGTTGTCTTTTTAGATGAAACATGGATTTTTGCCAAAGGCAATAAAAGAAGGTTTTGGGAAGATGAATTCAATAAAAGTATTCGAAAGCCTGAAGGATTTAAGAGAAAGCGCCTCATTATTTTGCATGCTTGTCAAAGTACAGATATCGTGGAGAATGCTTCCCTTATTTATGCAACAATCAGAACATGCAGACTACCATGGTGACATGAATGGCGATAGATTTATGCAGTGGGTTAAGGAGAAACGTCCCAAATTTAACCTTTAGTTATGGATAATGTACCTTACCACAGCGTATTAGTAGAAAAGCAGGCCAAAACTTCTTGCACAAATCACACATTGGCTACAAGATAGCAATATACCTGTGAAAGGTAACAAGTTTAAGGCGGAACTATTAGCCCAACTAAACTATATGCTAGACCTAACTTATATGTGGTAGACAAATATCTGCTCGAACATGGCCATAAAGTATTGCGACTCCCACTATATCACTGCGAATTGAATGCCATAGAACTGATATGGACACAGGCAAAATAATATTATGATGCTCATATATATAAGGATATGGACACAACGAAGTGTTGGCCATGTGGCACAAATCCCTATAAAAAATGTACTCTGCAAATTATCGACAGATGGTACATCAGCCAAAACGTTCTGAACAATATGCCAGAATTTATTATTTGTATTGGGGATGGGAGTAGTTCAGACAATGATGTAACAGACAGTGATAATGATTAATTTTACTTCAACCAAATTACCTGGTGTTGATTTAATCAAGTATACAGAGAGTTTTATGTAACACCAGACATTTTCATAACGAGAATTTTTCTTTGAAGTATCCGTATGCATACATTGCACATTTTTCGATGCTCGGTTTATTAAAAGAAACCAATTTGAAGCTTTAAGCCAGTGTTTTCCTTTTCCACTCCCAGGCTAAGCATGAAGTAAAATTTCGAGTTTAGAAAAGCCTGAAAATTTGGTTTGGTTGCGTAGCGCGAAGCGCGGAGCGGCCAAACCAAATTTTCAGGCTTTCCTAAACTCGAAATTTTACTTCATGCGCCACCGGTACAAAACGCTGATTCAATGTAAAGTTTAGCGGTGTGTTTTAAACTTCGTAATGTGTCAGTGTTTTGTATCGGTGGCGCATGAAGTAAAATTTCGAGTTTAGAAAAGCCTGAAAATTTGGTTTGGCCGCTCCGCGCTTCGCGCTACGCGACCAAACCAAATTTTCAGGCTTTTCTAAACTCGAAATTTTACTTCATGCTTAGCCTGGGAGTGGAAAACACTCGCTTAAAGCTTTACATTAAATTATTTTTATAAACCGAGCATCGGAAAATGTGGAACGTATGCATATGGATACTTCAAAGAAAAATGATCGTTATGAAAATGTTCGGTGTTAGATAAAACTCTCTGTATGTAGGGATTTATCATGTAATACCACATTTATACATTTTCCTTCTTCTCGGGTCATTTTAGAGTTAAGGTCGCTATTAAGCTAAAATCCGACGTCGTCAACAATTTTTAATCGTAAAATAAATAGCCTTCTGAACACCCACACAAACAACATTTCTGTCGGGTCCATTTTAAAAATTATGAATGAATAATCATAGTTTTTTAAACGGATGCAAGAGAAAATAAAATAAATATTTTTATATTAAAATTAATTGTATTGCATTTTATTATTATTATTATTATTATACATGGAATAACGTCAATCTCATAACAGTAATCGTTCTTCCAGTATTTTTTTTGTAAGTGCATCTGAATACCGTATTCATTGGCATAAGTCTTTCTTAAGAGTTTGATTACATGCTGGAATGCAATTTCTGGGGATTCAATGCAGGAATGAAATAGACTGTATTTTTTATCGTATGTTGGAAATAAATCGTGTCTGGCAATGCAATAGGCAATTTATTGAAATTTTCTTTATCCCAATTTCTAGTATTATTTCTATTTACAGGGCTGTAAGTTGTTGACTTAAGAGTTAGAGGTCCTTTTAAATAATTTCCTTCTCATCACACTGTGTCTGGTGTATCATGAGCACACATTTTAAAGTGAAGAAATCGTTCTGAATTTAACGGCTGGTTATTAATAGAAAAACATCTTATTTATAACTCAAAAGTAAAACTAAATATAAAATACTAAGAATTAATTGCACCAGTAATGGATCTTATAATCTTATGATAATCGGTTATTTGTATATAATCTTAACTTTAGTTCAAGATGACAGTTCCTATAGTTCTAATGTCACTTTGAACAGGAGTTCAGAGTTAAACCAATTCAACATGTCTGGTGCAACTGGCCCTAAATGGTTGCAATTTCTCTGCATTTTTTTTTCGCAATAAGATATTCATTGATGAAACTATCGTATGTTCAATAAAAAAAATCTCTAGAGTGCCATGATTTAATCTTTTTTAATATTTAAGTTGGCTACACGCTTTAGGAATTGTTCTATAAAACGTCAGATATAATAATTCTAATGTATAATTTCGGAGGTGCCAACCTACAATATTTTGCATGGAACTCTAGAGGTTTTTTTTTATTGAACATACGATACAAAACTAATAAGCATAGCGACTCGTGAACCATAATATACTAGTTAATCGTGTGAAAACAGGAATAGGATATTTTAAATATTTTTTCTTTAATTTGGGTTTCTTCGTAAGCGTATTTTATACTCTCAGTCCTTTTAAACATACGTTGTTAGATTGCAAACGGATGATGTTTATTCATTGTCATATTTTTTGGTTAAATTGTATGTTTATCTTGTTTTTACTTACCGGTTGTGTTTAGTGGTATCGGATCCGGTACGACGTATCTGGCGGGCACGGTTTGTTTGGTGCTGAAAGGGCCGTACGTCGCCCTCACCGAAATCGGCTGCGAGCTCTGGAATACCGTGAAGCGATCCACGGAGAGGAGCGACCCTTGTCCCCCGGATCCACCCTCTTCGCCAGAGGGGACGTAGTGCTGCCGAGGGGACTGCTTCAGGAAGAAACCGCCGTCCTTGTTCTCGAAATGCACGTTCACGCATTCTGTATATTCTATAAACAAAAACAAAAAATCAAACACTGGCTGGTGTGTGTGTGTGTGTGTATATCTATAGACAATTATTTAAAATAATAAAATACATATTTCTGTGAATAAACAAAAATGTCTGATTATCTCACGTTCGCTATCAAGCTCCCAGAAAAAAAAAAGATACATGTTGTCTTTACAGTTTTTTTTTTAATTAAATTGAATAATTGCTTAAAAACGTATAAAAACCTATTGCCCTTTAGCCTAGAACATCCCGCACCTTATTTATTTTTAAAATTCACCTAATCTGTTTACTATATCGCTGCTTTGCTTCAATAATGGCACAAGTAAAATTTGTTAATTTTGAGGAGGTGCCTGCAAAAGTTTACTAGACACTTTTATTTGAATATTCAAGTCTCTATCTTCACTTGATTTATCTTATTTTTTGCATGTATTTTTATTTGTGTCTCTTAAAGCTGTATTCATTAAATAACTGCATTGGAAAAATCAATTTTTTTTTAGTTCTGCTACTATTAAAGCAAAGCATCGATATGATTTCCTAGAGCCAATTATATTATTATATACAGGGTGATTTATACCAGGAGGCGAAAAATGAATACTCGAGTTCGAGGTTAGATTCTAAGCAAAACATGTAAAATATTTTTTTTTTCGATCGGCCTTTGTTTAAGAGATAACGAGGCATGAAGTTTTCGGAAGCTATTTAATTTTTGTCTATAAAATAGATAGTAGGTTATGAAAATCGCTTTGAAACAAAAGACTGATTTATTAGTTGTTGACAGTTGTCGCATTCTTTAGGTATTGCTATTAATTTGAAGTGTAAAAAAGATACAAATATCGCTTTTGTTAATATTGCAATTTGGCAATGATGAATATGCCGCCATAATTTTTGTTTACGGCATTTACAACGGCAATGCTTTAGAAAGTTGTCGGGAATATCAAAGTAGATTCGTATACAGAGGAAATTTAGAATGAAGAGCAGTTACGAGACAGAATTATGAATGTTGCAGTTAAAGTTGAAAATGAACAAGAAACTAGTGGTTTTTCTTTCTGTGACTAAATAAAGTTTTCATATTGCCTACTATTAGTTCTTTTTGTGAAACTTGAAATTAATATATGTTTCAAAAGTTTGAACCTCGATATCTTTAAAACAAAGGCCAATCTAAATAAAAGTTATTTCTCATTTTTTGCTCAGAATTCAATCTTGAACACAAATATCAATGTTTCGCCTCCTGATATAAATCACTTGTGTAATAAAGTTATAAAAAAATTAGTGTCATGTGGTAGTAAAAGTGGTAATTTCAAGCTGTGTTAATTTTATTTGAATATGAAATAAGAACGTAAATTCCGTGTTTGCGCAAAAAATATACAGTTTATTTTAATATCAATAATTTCTGCACAAACTGAAACATTTTTTTTGTGTTGGTTAAACAACAGCAATGAAAATCAAATATCGGAACTGTTTTCATTTTAACTGGCCTCTAATGAAAATAAATATTATTCCAGCACTCTGTGTATGTATGTAACTATAATCAATTTAGGCAAATCTACATATTTGAAAGCATACACATACATATGTAAATATACACAAATACACATACGAGTAAATACATACCTATTCGACAAATATTTGACAAAAAAATATGTTATTGTGATTTGATAATTAAATAATTGGAGCGTTTAATGGACGAGCAAAAATGTTTGAACACTTTGCTGCTTAATTATTTAAACAGCAGGCTTTAATTATAAATTATATAATGTCAGTTTGAACAAAAGTTTGGGTGATTTTTTTGTTGTTTTTAAATATAATTTGATATTCAAAAATTGGGCAACGTAAAGTGTAGACAAGTAAAGCATCCATATTTGGAGATATTTTCTAATAAACTGATGTAGTTTTATACTAAAGCGTCAACGCATCCGCGATACACTGTACCAACGCGACAGCACACTCCCCGGATTGCACAAGAGGCCAGCCAAAAACCCGAGAGGGAAAGAAGGGCCACCATTAAAGAGGATCTTCAACGACATGCTGACAAGAACAGCACTCGTTATTATACCAAAAGGATTTCTAGAGACGAGTATAAATACAGAGGAAGCCGAGGACATTAAAATCTTCAAAGCATTGATGCTGCAGTGAAGGGACAAGCCTCACCGAAATTCCAGGAATGTACCCACAAAGGGGGATTCCCGAGAATTGTATGCTCCGACCTTCCAACCAGAACATGTCTCGAGAGCATAGCCAAGGAGAACAATCTCCTGGGGAACGAGAAGGAACTACGAATAATTGATCTGAAGGACCTACTGGAGCCGAGGAGAGTGCTAACGTGGGCCCCGAGACCACCAATAGAGACGACCACCTTAATCAACAGAATGTTGGTGCAGATCAACGTGAGCACCGGTACCTGGAGAGTGGTAAATGCGAAGCCGGTCCCCAAAGGAATTCTTATTAATGGATAAGGTATCTTGATAGATAGTAAGCGGAATGAAGAGGGTGCACTTCGGCTTCTCAAGTATCACCCTCAGGGCGCTAGCGGAAAAGATCGACACCACACCTGAGGAGACCAAGGCTGAAACAATGGAACACAATTTATTGTCCGGAGAGGTAGCAATGGTTGACAGTCCGTTGCCCGAAACACCGAAAGGTAAGTAATGTTCAAATTACTACAAACTAATATACACCACTGTAGGGCGGCACCTGCTGCCATGGCTCCACAGGAGAATAGAAAAGGGGTTAAACATACAGGGCAGACGATTAATAGTAGCCGAACCTATGTGTAACCTACGTGCATGTATAATTGTAAAACATGAACTTAATGAATTAATTTAATGAATTAATAATGGTATTGGAAGGGTTGGAAGTAGTGGAAAGGGGAACTCGAAGGGAGTTTATGCTCGGATCTGGTTACCTTTCCTACGACCAAGACAAAGTCCAGCGGCGAATACATTTCAGGAATTACAATGGCATACCTCTAATCCTTGGATTTGATGCTAACGCGCATACATCATATGGAAAAGCGCGGACATTAATCCAAGAGGTGGAAGTCTATTAGATTTTATCTTATAGAATAACATTAAAATAGCAAATATTGAAAATGTACCCACGTTTGTAAACGTGGTGCAAAGAGAATTCGAATGAAAGATTTTTTAAGTGTGTTAGAAGTTGTAGTAATTGTAAAGCCGTCCGTATAATGATATGGCCCGGGATATTGTTAAACCCAGTCGCCCTGTTACCTTTCAATTTAGTAGAAATAATACTATGCATTTCTGCTTCAGTGTAAGGTTCTAAAAATATACAAACAGTATATTCAGTCAAAAGACAGTTAAAGGGTTGGTTTATAATAAAATTGGCATGTATATTGAAAGGTTCCTTCTTAAATTAGTTATTGATTTCCTCCGCAACACAGCTGGGATTGGTTATAACCGATTCGCCCACTTTTAATTAAATATTTTGTTTGGGTGTGATTTATGTACGTTGTCAATACGTCAATACGGCGTTTGAAACAAGCTGCCCAAGAACTACCAAACCTACCTAGACCAGGGTTATCTTGGTAGGGCGAAGGCATGCACCAGAAAGCTATTTAATATATCCAAGAAAAATGGTGAATGGACGCAGTATAAAACGGCCCTCACGCAATAAAACAATACTATTGAAAAAGCCAAAAGTGACTCCTGGCGTAAATTCTGTGGGAACATAGAAAGTGAACTCACTCAAGGCGGTCAGCAAAGAAAATGCTGCGAACATCGGCTCACTGCTGACCAAAAGTAGAAAGTACATCCACCCGGTAGAAGACACCCTGCAGGTATTACTGCAGACGCACTTCCCGGACTCTGTAATACTTGACAACCCTGTATCCGAGGACCTAAGGGAGCCCAACAAATGGGCTCCGAAAAGAGACTGGGATACAGCGTAAACAATTATCAAACCTGGTGACAATGAATGTTGAATTAATACGGATAAACCATTCAAATCACCGGGTTCAAGATATCTTCAAAAAGGGATAGCAACACTAAGGAAACCATTATGTGGGATCCTCCTAGCAAGCCTTGCCCTTTTTGTATACGTTAAGCAGCTGGCGGACTTATATGGTATTTATACCCAAGCCTCATCTGCCCAGGCCAAATCCTACAGACGGATTAGCTTATCTTTATTTATTTTAAAACTATTAGGAAAAATTAGTAGACAGGCATATACAGGAAAGAGTCTTAAAGGACTTATGACTACACCGTCAACAATATGCCTACTAAGCGGGAAAGTCATGTGAACTATCAATCCACCAGCTAGTGAGCAGATGCGAAAGAGCCATATAATGCGCAGACATTGCGTTGGGGGCAGTTTTGGACATTGATGGGGCGTTTGACAACACAACCTTCAACTCCATAGTCACAGCAATGGACAAAAGAGAAATTAACCCGCAAGTGCGATATTGGGTAAACAGAAGCAATAGGGTAAACAGAAGCAATAGTCGCTGGCGGGTGCCAGCAGGGAGGCGTTCTCTTGCCGCTTCTGTGTGACGCCATGGATGACCTTCTGATGCTACTCGAAAACCAAGGCATTTATGCCCTGGAATATGCAGATGACCTGACCATTCTAGTAAGCGGCAACTAAGTAGCATATAAAGATGATGCAAGGACGAAGGGTTAGCTGTGAACCCGGCTAAAACAGCGATTGCCCCTACACTAGGAGACGAAAAACCGATAACATAAAATCGCTACGTATATAAGGAATGGAAGTCTCCATCAAAAATGAAGTAAAATATCTAGGGGCATATTTGATATCAGATTGAACTTTAACTTCTACTTAGAGAACATCACAAAAAAGCCATGAGAGGACGTTTTGCGACCAGGTAAATGGCAGGACGTACATGTGGACTAAGACCCAGTATGACCAAACGGCTATACATTAAAGTCGTAAGACCCATAGTGACATACGCCGCGCTCGCATGGCGAGGAAAGACAAAAACCAAGATTGCAGCCGTAAAATTTCAGAAAGTGCAAATACAGGCGTGTCTGCTGGTTACTGGAGCGATAATAACGACGCCCGCAGCAGCTATGGAGCAAAATATATCGCTTCCACCAATACATCTATATGTTATGATGGAGGCTATATAGGCACACACATAAATGAACACACGTTAAATGTAGGAGCATCCAGACCAGTAATATTTAAAGTGCTACAAGAAGAAGAAACCTTAAAATTGAGGTCCTATTTCATTAAAATCATACACTCAACTCGCCAGTTTAAAGTAATACCACAGTGGAATGAATGGACAAGTGGAACATATCCGGGAACTATTAAAGGAATCTGGTATACAGACGGTGCCAAAAATGCAAAAAGAACCGGGGCTAGAACCTGTGGAAGCTGCAACTGGAACAAACAATTTGCGGTTGCTCTAAGGAAACATGCCTCCATCTTCTAGGCTGAAATAGCCGCCATTGACTGGTATGCTCATCGCATAATGGAATCGGGGTACAACAAAGGACTAATTACTATTATGTCAGACAGCCAGGCAGCCCTTAAGGCGCTAGCCTGGCCGATAGTGCAGTCCAAGCTGGTTATGGCCTGCAGACAGGTTGGACGCACTGTCGACAATAGTAAAAACATAGTTATTATGGATAACCAAGGACCAAAGAATTATTGGACACTTGGGGGTGACTTGCTAGCTAAACAAGGGGTAGCAGAGGAACTTATAGGACCTAAACCCGCTTTTGAAATACCTCATATAACAGGAAAGGAAATAATCCGATGCAAGTTAAGAGGAGCATGGCACAACCAAAAGGGAATAAGGCACACAAGACTCTTCCTAGATGGTCTGGTACCTAGCAGCACATTGACGCTGTCAGGACTGAATGAAACTACGAAAAATCACAGGACTAGTCACTGGACACTGTGGCTTCAATAAGCATAAATATAATATGGAAATTGAGATAATCCTCCCATGTCGTGGGTGTTTGTAAACTCCCCAACACCTACTGTGTACATGCGAAGTCTATAAAAGGCAACGCAAGAGCAATTGGGAAAGCATGTGCTTCTTAAAATAGAGTTCAAGAAAATGCCCTGGCTCAAACTCCTGAACTTCATAGAAGACACAGGAGTACACAGGGAGTAAACCTTCCAGAGGGGCACAAAAGGACCACGGAGACCGCAGTGCAGGGACGCTAAGCGACACAACCTCATGTGACAAAAAAAGCTGTATATTCTGAACTTCACTTGAAACCAATGTAGCTACGCGCTACCCGACGAGACCAAATTTTAAGGCTTTTCTAAACTCGAAATTTTACTTCATGCCTAATCTGGGATTGGAAACCTTCGTTAGAAGATTTAAGTTAAACACTTTTATAAAACCATCGAATACATGAACATTTACAGAATATGCATCGGGATATGTATACTCAAAAGAACAAAATGACTGCTACGGGAACAGATAAGAAATGAATCAATAGAACAATTATTCAATTTAATTAAATGAAACACTATACATCTGATTTTTAGTTAGGGTATGTTTATTATCATGTTTCTCAATCATATTTATTTATAAACCATCAAATTTCATAATTATTAAAAAAAATATATATTTTAATTATAATTTACTGTGGAATTTGTGTTTAATTATTTCGTGAGAGAATATTGCATGTGTATGTATGTGTGTGTGTGTGCATCTGTGTGTATAAGATGGGAAAACGTATATTTCCGTGTAAATAAATCTTTGAGGAGAAGAGGGTGGAAGATAATTACGAAGCGATCTCAAAGGTAAATGGATGGCACTTCAATTGACCTAAATCTTTTAAATAATGCCCCGAGATTAATTCAGGAGGGTTTCTCTCGCGAAATAATTACTTTCTTGATATTTTGATAATGCGAAATGGGAATTGCGTGCGTTGGTATTATTAATCTTGCCGAGTTATGCATACTTTTTTTATTTTTAGAAATAAATAAGTATAGTAGGTACTTTATTTTGTCTGTACCTACATAAATATTGTTGAGTAATCAATATACATCACATTTATTGTAACTGTATGTTCAGAGAGAGAAAAAATAAATCAAAATAACATAAAAATATAGAATGAAGTCTTGTATTTCCCGGCGCATTCACCAGTATTGCATGCTAAGGGTAAAGCTCATTTCACTTAATTAGGCGAGAAATGCGGTTATTTGGATAATTATTTCAATATCTGTTGAGGTTATCTGTGTGACTAATAGTTGTTTGTCTAAAAGAAATAATATAATTTACTTCTGATAAGTTAAAAAGTAGCTTCTTAAGACTTTGTTTTATGTGAACAAATGTATTAAAATTTCTCGCCTAGCTAAATGAATGAATGAGTTCTATATCTACTTCTGTAAATTCATGATATAATTTAGTTTTGATAAGTTAAAAAGTTGCATTTTAAGACTTTTTGATTTATGTGGACAACTGTATTCCAATTTCTCGCCTAGCTAAACGGAATGAGTTCTATACCTACTTCTGGTAATTCTTTTTTGTTTGTACTTTTTATTCCTAATTACCTATCTAATTATTTTCAATAATGTAGGGAATTATTAAATAGTCTCATTCACCTTGAGGTATTTTCCTTGTTTGAAGACATGATCATTTTTATATTTTAATTAAACTCGGGGTACAAAGAAAATTATCTTTGTATATACGTAGATAATTTAATTTTCTATTAAACCCTACTATGTGTATACTCGTAATTTATAGGAGTACAAGATAATTCCATTTTCTTTCGCTTTTGAAAAACCCGCTCTCGCGTATTTAAAATACTAAACGCTCTCATTTCCTGCAGTAGAAACTTTTTCCGTCCATAATTTAACCCTGGCGTAAATAGCCGTTTGTGCGACAAAGGAAAGTTTTTATGGAGTTTGCATTAGATTTACACGGTGTAATTTATTTTTCGTAGCGAACACGGGTTTGTTTGGCAGGATGAATATATAAACCCCCCGGTTTATATCTTCGGATATGATTAACTAAGATAAAATGACAGGAAAGATGCATCGTCTGTGTATAAAGGAAATATACGGCAGATTTTAATTAAACTTTATAAACAGATAAATAAACAATATCAGGACCTCGATGTATGATTATGTTGAACTCTATTTCATCTTTGAACTGCAATTCAACGTTGATTTTTTAATAGAGTAGGTAATTGACATTGTTCTAAAATTAAGAGATACATTATTTATGTTATTTAATCGTCGAAGTTAAATTGATTAATTGAGTAACGCGAAGGTCAAATAAAATTGAGGAATAAAGCATTAATTACCTTCTTACACAAATTAATTTGAATTACCAAATGTAGATTTTGAAGTTATTTAAGTCTTTCTACCGCTAATACTAACAATCAAAGTTAAATATATTAATGCCCGGTATTATAAACGAATAATAAATCATTAGATAACTATTTGTGGAGTAAATTTATTTACCTAGTAAACTAATGAGCAAATAAAATTGCGTATTATAAAGCAAACCCACCAAATAACTAGCAACTCTAGAAATAAATAATTTAATTAGTAGATTACAGACCGAAATTATACATTTTCATTGTGACCATAGCTGAAACCACCAATTTGTTAAATTGAATTGTCAATATTTCAAATTAAATTGTCAATCAAATTGGAAATTTAGTATAATTCCTTATAATTATGGAGAATAACCGTAGAATAGGACAGAATTACACAGAACAAGAAAAAGAAAGCTTATTAGAAATTATAAATAAACTTAAACGAGTGTTTTCCACTCCCAGGCTAAGAATGAAGTAAAATTTCGAGTTTAGAAAAGCCTGAAAATTTGGTTTGGTCGCGTAGCGCGAAGCGCGGAGCGGCCAAACCAAATTTTCAGGCTTTTCTAAACTCGAAATTTTACTTCATGCGCCACGCGTACAAGACACTGATTTCAAGTAAAGTTTACTTGTTCACAATATTTCAGTGCTTTTAGTGTTAAATACGCGTGGCGCATGAAGTAAAATTTCGAGTTTAGAGAAGCCTCAAATTTTACTTCATGCTTAGTCTGGGAGTGGAAAACACTCGTTTAAACTTAAAATGGAACTAATTTTAAAAAAGAGTATGCATAAGTATAAAAATCCCTAGTTATGTCTGATTTGAAAAACTCTAGGTCTTCGACTCCTTAGAATGTCTTGTGGTTTGAATTAATCACTGTCAGGGAAGACACTATGAGCGAACTTAAATCTGATACGGATGATATGGTAGACATGATAACCGTAATGAAATTAATAAATACAAGTAGTAGAATCTAAAGTAATTATAATAATATAATACACTTTTGATTTTTAACTGTCAAATTATTTAGAGAATAAAATTTACTTGGTAGAAAAACAAACAAATAATTTACTGGGAAGATTTATTCGCCAAATAAAGTTATTTTGTATTTATTGTACTGAAATCTTTGAAACAAATGAATTTATTCCTATAGTAAATTTTATTTAGAGAATAAAATGTTTTATAATACCGGGCATAACTGTATTTAAACTATAAACTATTCATTAAAACACTTGGTATTGGGCCCGTTCATCAAAATGTTCAACATTCAATATGATTGGATTTTTTTGTGATGTATGTTGGTATCTAATGACTGTTCGCATTTAAAAGTCCAGTCATTAGAGAATTCCCAACAGTTGGCAGTAAACTCCCAAATGTTGTCTCTGATGAACTGGCCCATTGTTTCACTGAAAATTGCATTTAAGCCTTATTTAAAATTTTGTCTTCTAAAAGTTTCACTCCACTAAATATCAAAACATTTCGACATATTATGTTTTAAATACTTAGGGAGTGACATTACTTAGATTTTTCTCATTAGATTATTTATTTGATGAGCAAACAGAAAATATGCATTAGATTATACATACATATTTTCGTTCTTATTTACATTACCCTACTCAAAGCACAGACGATAAATCATCTTTGGAAATTCCGAAGGGTAAAGTTCGGCCTGACAATGAAATTCCACTTTGGGTAAACAAGACGATCAGAGATACACGGTAATATTTCACGTTGATGCTGGGTGTCGTGTGAAGGTCGTGTATTACTTGAAATTATGCTAAACTTGTCAACATTAATAATAAATTGTTCACAAAGACGATAATGCTAATGTTATGTATGAAATTTATAGATATGCTCGCTTTGGCATATCAAAGCATTAATTTAAGGAAATGTATGTAGAAAGAAGTTCTCTCTTTATACTTTAATAAAGAACATTTTCTTTAACTGAAACCTAAAAAACTCATTTTGGTTAATAAATGAGTCGCTCAGATGCAAAACCAGCCATACTCCTATTTTATTATTAGAGGTTTTGGTAGCCCTGGATTCTACTAGTCTTGGCCTACAATTTGAAAAATAAATTGATCTTCAAAACTCATCCTAAACCTGTTTAAATTGAATTTGATAAATCCCGTGAAATAGAAAATTTGCTACACTTCTCGATTGCAAAAGCTGACATATTTTTTTAGTTTTATATATTTTTTCTGGTCCCCATTTGATACGACGCTCATTTAATGCTATTTTAATTTATTTAAAAGACGCTGCAAGATCAGTATTTTTCATTTTGCCACAATTTTGTCAAAACTTCTATGGCTGGTTTTGCATCTAGGCGACTCAAATACTTTACCCAATATTATTTTGTATAAGTTAAAAAAAATGTTCTTTGTTAGGGTATAAAGAGAGAACATCAATATATATATATTCCCAAATTAAAGCTATGATACGTTAAAGCTAGCATCAGAGCTGGGCAGGATTGGAAGCATTCAGGATTCGAATCCTGGATTCGAATCCTTTTAGAGGATTCAAAAGAGGCATTCGAATACTTTAGTTCAACTGGATTCGTGGCCCGGATTCGTTACATTATTTTAAGAGGATTGGAATCCAAATGTGGGCGATTTGAATCCTTATAAAAGGATTCGAATATTTATAAAAGGATTCGAATATTTATAAATGGATTCGAATATTTATAAAAGGGTTCGAATATTTATAAAAGGATTCGAATATTAATAAAATTATTCGAATACTTACAAAAAGATTTGAATCGTCAAAAATAATTCGAATTAATTGTGAGGATTAACATGAAAAATGTCTTTTTCGTGTTTTTAAATTTCTCGTTAAATCACTGTATAATACGCGTGGCGCATGAAGTAAAATTTCGAGTTTAGAAAAGCCCAGAAAATTTATCTCGGGTCGCTGTGCGACCCTCGATAAATTTTCACGGGGCTTTTCTAAACTCGAAATTTTACTTCATGCTTAGTCTGGGAGTGGAAAACACTCGTTTAAAGCTTCAAATTATACTTAAAAAAAAAACAAGGAATATCTCAAGGTTTTCAGAAAATAGGCTAAATTTGGAATACGTATACTTAAACGAAAAACTCCCTGTATATATAAATAAATGCATAAGCTGTAAATTTTCCGACATTCATTGTTTTTTTTAAAGAGTTCAATTTGAACCATTAAACGAGTGTTTTGCACTCCCAAACTAAGCATGAAGTAAAATTTCGAGTTTAGAAAAGCCCCGTGAAAATGTGTCGAGGGTCGCGCAGCGACCCGAGACAAATTTTCTGGGCATTTCTAAACTCGAAATTTTACTTCATGCGCCACGCGTACAAATCACAGATTTCAAGTGAAATTCGAATATACATAAATTTCACAATATTGTAGTGTTTTATACGCGTGGCGCATGAAGTAAAATTTCGAGTTTAAAAAAGCCCAGAAAATTTGTCTCGGGTCGCTGCGCGACCCTCGACAAATTTTCACGGGGCTTTTCTAAACTCGAAATTTTACTTCATGCTTAGTCTGGGAGTGGAAACGCTCGTTCAAAACTTCAAACTGATTGCTTTGATAAGAACATTAAATTACTGAAAATGTTTTTGAAGATAATAATCTAGTTTTAAAAATTTTGTTTAATATTATATAAAGTACAACTGACATAGTAGCCACAATCTAAAATTTTAAATTTTTCCGACATTTCCCTGATTCAAGATTTTTTTCCCTGGCATTTTAATATAACTTTCTTTCATTTTTTTAAATTGTTTTCATTATTTTTGTAAATATTTAAGTTGATTTTCTAAATCTAATAATATCATATGGCTTTTTTGTTAGTGTTTTGGTCAATTTGAATATAATTCCTTGACTTTTCTTTGACTTTCCCGGTTTTAATGATATTCAGTGAGTTTTTTATTTACGTAATTTTCAGGCATTCGTCGATTTTATAATAGAGTTTAATTTGAAGTTTTGAACGAGTGTTTCCACTCCCAGGCTAAGCATGAAGTAAAATTTCGAGTTTAGAAAAGCCCCGTGAAAATTTGTCGAGGGTCGCGCAGCGACCCGAGACAAATTTTTGGGCTTTTCTAAACTCGAAATTTTACTTCATGCGCCACGCGTACAAACCACTGATTTGAAGTGAAGTTCAGAAAGAAACACACAAATACATCTTTAATCAGAGTAACAGGGAATCAGATATTTAGTCTGTTATCAACAATGCTCAGTGTTATTAATAAATAATGAGGTTTTAAATATTTTTGTTAAAACAACTAGTAACGATATTTATATATCAATGGTTGCAAAACAATAATAAAATCAAATTTATTTTCAAAGGATTTGTTATTCGTGATTCGAAAAAAACAGGATTCGAATCTTTGATTCGCATCATATTTATTCCTTACCAATCCCTTGTTCGAGTATTCGTGATTCGAATCATATTAGATGATTCGGATTCGTGATTCAAATCCTTTTTACGGGGATTCGTCCCAGCTCTGGCTAGCATATCTATAAATTTCGTAAAAGTTAAAAGTAATTAAAATATTAGTACAATTATAAAAAAAACTCTTAACGACCGCAAAATAAAATGTTATTAGACTACTACAGTGGTTCTCAACCTTTTTAGAACCATGAAACAATTATAAATTTACAAGTTTGCTGCGAATTGTAAACGTAAAATAAAACATAATATATAAAATTACAAAAATGTTCGTTTAAAACAATAACTTTTGCTTTTATTTGTTGTTATTTGCATTATTTAATTTTATTTATTCACATGTATTTTTGGGGCCTCAGTGGCCGAGTGGGTCGACACTGCCCACAGACCCAGAGGTCACGGGTTCGAGTCCCGTCCAGTGGAATCATTTATGAATAATAAATTATTCCATCCGGATCCATGGTTGTAGTGTGAATGTATTGTTGCGTCCTAGATGTAATTACGATATAGAATTGGTTAAAATAGTTACCAAGGCCAATAAAACAAAAAAAAAACAAAAAAAATCATGTATTTTTGCGTTTTTCTGGTATTCAAATATTTGTTTTGTTATTGGGTTATAATTATTATTATTCTCCGTGAGTAATAAAAAGTTCAAGTTTCCACTTTATTTTTTAAACTACGACTAGTTTCGACTCAACGGCGAGCCATTAGCAAACTAAAGTAATAATTAAACACTTCTTACTTTGTTTGTATAATACTTTTTATTGAATGTGACTGCAGTTTTGACAAATTTAGCTAAACTAAAGTATTTAAAAAATAAGATAAAGTATTGTATAAACAAGAACTTTTGCATTTTACTTTTGCATGGTAGATTGTAAATTGTTCGAATTTTAAAAGCGCAAGATTTACTTAGATTAAAGAAACATTTATAAAATTTATTACTGAACAAATATAAGACGTATATTTTGAACTTCACTTCAAATCAGTGTTTTATACGCGTGGCGCATGAAGTAAAATTTCGAGTTTAGAGAAGCCTGAAAATTTGGTTTGGTCGCGTAGCGCGTAGAGCTACGCGACCAAACCAAATTTTCAGGCTTTTCTAAACTCGAAATTTTACTTCATGCTTAATCTGGGAGTGGAAACACTCGTTTGAAGTTTCAAATTTATTTCTTTTACGAGACAACAAATGCATGAAAATTTACAGCGTATACATCGCAATTTGATTTGTTTTCAGAACCTCGTTCGCAATCTATGGTAAAATTATAGAATTTACATTTCTAAATTCTATGACTTTCAGTTAATTATATTTTACCAATAATTGGTTATTTTAAAATTTTTATAGCTAGTTTATTTTTTGTTTTGTATTGCTTTAAAAGTAGTTATATTTGTTATTTGTAATATTTATGTTATTCTATTGTAAAATGTGTTTTTGCTGTTAATAAAGCAACTTAAATTTAAATAGGAATTATTTATATTTAAATAAAAATGTTCCTGTATGTACTTTAAATTAGGAAGCAGGTACAAAAGCGATATACACGCTTTGTTTAATTATTTGAAAAAATCTATTGAATTCAAAATTTATTGAATAACCAATTGATATTTTAAAAATGTTCAAAGTAAACATCCCTACAAATTCACCTTATGATACAGTTAAAAAAAATTATTAACTGTAGCATCAACAAACATAATTCCAATATATAAGAATGGCGATAACAAACTTGTTCAAAATTATCGCCCTATATCCATAATTGCAACAATCCCAAAAAATTTGGAAAAATTGATGAGGGATTTCTTAACTAATGCATTGCAATCTTCAATCTCTCACAAACAACATGGGTTTCGAGTGGGGGCATCTACGGAATCAAATTTATTGTTATATGATTCTTACATTGTCAACGCCTTGGAACGCGGTTTTCAAGTTGATTCCATCTATACCGACTTCTACAAGGCGTTTGACTCTGTTGATCATACGCTATTACTTAACAAGCTTCATTATGTTGGCATTACTGATATTCTTTTACGTTGGATAGAGTCCTACTTAACAGATTGGTTGCAAGTGATTAAAATTGGGTAAATAACATCAAGACCCCTAAAGGTTACTTCTGGTGTTCCTCAGGGATCACACCTGGGTCCCTTGTTCTTTAATATATTTATAATCGACGCTACAAGCTGTTTTCAGAATACCAATTATTTACTTTTCGCTCTTGATGCAACAAACCTGCAAAATGAACTTGATCACTTCTATAGCTGGTATAACGATAACAGATTAACGCTAAACATCAAAAAGTGTAATATCATTACTTTTTCACGAAGTACAAGGTCGATCATTACAAATTATGTTTTCAATGATGTAGCAATAAATCGTGTTGATAGAATAAGGGATTTAGGTGTCACTGTGGATTCAAAGTGGTCATTTGCACACCATATTTCAAATATTGTCACGAAAGCCTATCAGATGCTGGGTTTTGTAAAGCGTAACAGTAAGAACTTTACAAATAGTAGAACGCTGGTAACACTATATAATTCGTTAGTGCGACCCCACTTGGAATATTATCCAGCGGTATGGTCTTCATACACTGAATGCGACATTAATAAAATTGAGCAAGTTCAAAAGAATTTTGTAAGGTACCTTGCCTATAAATTTAGTACCGATCAGCTCTACTTGGATCTTTTGACGACTTTTGGCCTTCGCAGCCTGAAACAAAGGCCTGTAGAAGCTGACATTAAGTTAGTATTCAAACTACTTAATGGATATTTGGATTGCCCTGATCTGTTGGAATTGGTTGGTATTCGGGTTCCACCGCGCTCTCTTCGGTCTGACATTTCTTTCCATATCGGCTACAGGCGCACGGATTATGCGAAATATTCCGCTTCTGTTCGGGTTTTGCGTCACGCAAATATTTTAAATTTTGACTTTTTTAATGGGTCTTTTTCATTATTAAAGCGCCTTTTAAAAGATTTGTAACTTTTCTTGTTTAGTTTTAAGTTTAGTGTTTGTACATATTTGTTTTATTGTATATTGTATTTTCTTGTAAATGGCAAGTCGTTGAAATAAATGAATAAATAAATTTTACTTTCCCCCATATGTAAAACAAAGTGAAAGTATTGTTTTAGTGAAAATTTTCAATTCAAAAATTTTAGAACATATCCAATTTTGAGGTCCTCCGAGTTGATTAAGACCATTTTTGAAAAATGACTGTTTTTCTGTCGTCACGATAAAGTCTAAACCGGTTGAGCTGCTAAGATGACACTATAAACTTAAGCTTTTTATTACAATAGTAGTATCCGATCATCTTTTGGTGAAAATGCGGAAATCGGAAGTCGTGTTTTACTCTTAGCAATATTTTTAATTTTTCTTTAATATTGATCATATAAAAGAATCTTGTTAAAAAGAGTTGTGAATAATCAAAAAAATTGCATTTAATGTGTATACATATATTCGAACATTTTATAAACCGTTGAAAATTTATATTGTTTCAGAATTACAGTAATTTAATTATAATTATATTTTTATATGTACCAGGCTTTTGTTTTGTTTTTGTCTTGTAATTGGGAAATATGTTGAAAAATAAATAGATTAATTTTATAAAATCTCATGAAAACTATATAAACTGACAATAATCTCGAAATATTAAAAATCTCATGAAAGTTTCCTCATCATTACGAAAATCTAATAAATTTACGAAAACTGCTAAAAATTTAAATATAAAGTGAGCAGTATATTTTAAACTTTACACTAAGTCAGTGTTTTATACCCGTGGCGTATAAAGTAAAATTTTGAGTTGAGAAAAGCCAGAATTTGGATGCACGTCCAAATCCAAATTCTTCGGGCTTTTCTCAACTCCAAATTTTACTTCATGCTTAATCCGGAATTGGAAAACACTTGTTAGAGCATAATCGATGACCTTTTCAAGTTTTTAGTTGGTTTATAAAGTCTCGATTGTTTTCAAGATTATCTTCAATTTTAAAAATGTTAGCAGTTTGAGCAAATTTCTATCATTATAACTAATTTTCAAACAAAAAAAATCTATCATGAATTTTTAAGATTCTCCTCCTTTTTCTAGAGCGAACTTTAAAAATGTTGACGAATTTCATGAATTTTGCAAAATTTTAGTTTATTTTTGAATTATTTTTGATTTTTCGTATTCGTAAAATTTCCGTTGATTTACAAAATGTTAACGGTTATGTTAAATTTTGGTTGATTTTTAAAATGTTGACAGTTTTAATGAATTTTTATCAATTTTTGTAATCTTTACAGTTTTCATGGATATCCTGATTTTCGTTAACTTTAACACAATTTTTGGTGTTTTCATAACATTTCAAGATTTCTGTAGTTTTGAATTGTTTACGGTTATTATAAATTTAGTAAATCTTCGTTCATTTTTAAAATTTGGACAGTGTTCGTTGATTTTTAAAATGCTGACACTTTTTATGGATTTCTATGAATATGAAATCCATGAAAATGTCAGCATTTTAAAAATCAACGAACACTGTCCAAATTTTAAAAATGAACAAATTTTCGGTAATTTTAAAAACAAATTAAATTTGTTAAAAATAAAAAGAAAACTGATTTTTCAATTAATTTTCAAATCATCGACTTTTCGACATTTTAAAAATTAAAAATTACTAATCATAAATAAATCGTCAATACTTCGTTACATTTGTTTTGAAATCTTATGTTTTTATTCGATTTATTCTTTTCAGTATTTTCGATTAGCAAAAATTCAAAATAAACAGAAAAAATGTGAAAGATTTGATTAAATCTTAAAAAATGTAATGAAATCATGATCTTAAATTATAATAATTCTGATTTTAAATAAAATCTTAGAACAAGAACGTAAATACTTCTAATTGTGAAAATTAATATAAACAAAAATTTACCAAATCAAAAAATAAGGATAATTAAAAAAAAAAACTGCAAATGAAAGTAACAAAAAAAAATACTAATAGCATGTTTGATCAATACAAAAATAAAATGTAGCGCTTATGTTATAATCAAGTTGTAGGATTCTATTCAGATTCTCAATTTTTCTTCAGGTTTTCGATATTTTGAGATTTTAAATGGTTCGAGATTATTGACAATTTATAAAATGTTCATCAACTTTTCATTATTCCAAGATGTATATCAATTTATAAATGTTCATCAGATTTTGAATATTTCGAAATTTTCGTCAACATCAATATTTTAAGATTTTAATCGATTTATATAACATTTACATTATATTTATAACATATCGAGATTTTCTTCAGACTATATCGATAGTTTGGAATTACTGTCGATTTTTGAAAATTCTGGCAGATTTTCAATATTTCAAGATTTTTGTTAAATTATAAAATTCTCATCAGATTTTCAACATACCGAGATATTTGCAATATTTTCGATATTTCGTGAGTAATAAAACTTTCAATATTTCGAGATTTTCAAAGATTTATAAAATAAGTATAAATGAAATTGCCAATTCTTGGTTGCATAATACTTCAAACATTAAAAGTGCGATTCTTTTCGCAATCTACAACAAGTTAGTCTTACAAAGACTATATCAAACACTCATTGAAACAACTACTTCCCGAGCTAATGCTCTGACAGACATTGAATTATACAAGTGTTTGCTGTTACATACAGTAACCTACTGCAAATGTAACAATTTGGGTCATTTGGGTAACATTTGAGCTTAGCTCGGGAAGTAGTTGTTTCAATGAGTGTTTGATATAGTCTTTGTAAGACTAACTTGTTGTAGATTGCGAAAAGAATCGCACTTTTAATGTTTGATTTATAAAATGTTTGTTAGATTTTTAATATTTCGAGATTTTTCTCGATTTATAAAATTTTCATGAGATTTTCAATATTTAGAGATTTTTATCAATTAAAAAATGTTCATTATATTTTCAACATATAGAGCTTTTTGATATTTCGAGATTTTTGTGAATTAAAAAAAATTTCATAAAGTTGATATTTCATGAGGTTGTGTTAAATTTAAGTTGCTCAAAGTTAAGTAAAAATGAAAGTTATTTATAAATGAAATTGCCAATTCTTGGTTGCAGAATACTTCAAACATTAAAAGTGCGATTCTTTTCGCAATCTACAACAAGTTAGTCTTTGTAAGACTAACTTGTTGTAGATTGCGAAAAGAATCGCACTTTTAATGTTTGAAAGTTATTTTTCAAAATGCAAAAAACTAAAAATTTAGTTTAGACAAGCCGTTGAAATTAATAAAAATAGCTAATTCAATAATTATAAACAAACAACAACAATAGCATATTTATTGGCAATTCAATATAGTAAACTAATAGTATGACAATAATTGAAATATAATTTGAATTGACAACAGACGAATGACCAGTGGTCATTCTGCCCATATTTATATAGTTTATTGATTCTAGTTTTAAGAAATGTTTTTTAAAATAATAATCAAGTGTTTAATTGTGTATAGATTGGTGAGTTAATAAATAGGATTTGAAAATAGATGTTAAGGGATTTTTGAATTTTGGTTGGTTATTATTCATATATTATTCAATAACTGAATTTTTAACTAACTAATTTAATGTTCTATTTTCTGTCATGGTATATTTTATTTAAGTTATTATTTTTTAAGCTCTAAATGTTATTTTAGCTAAACTGGTTCTTATTATATTATTGACAATTGTTAAACACTTTTACTGTGTCTATGTACAAGTATTTAAATAAATAAATAAATAAATAAATTTATTTGGATTTCGAACTTTACAAAATAATGACAGAATTTAGAAATTAGATCGCGACTTGCAATTTTTTTTAAATAGAAATAAATAACGGTCTTCTATAAGAGTTAGGTCTGTAAATAATGCTAAAATTGTGAAAATAATTTTAAATTAATTCGTCATTATTTGCAAATATTAAAATTGAGTAAAATTTTCAAGAGTGGCAAAAATAGCATTACATCAATACCGTTTTTTTAAGTTTGAAATTGAAATTGATAATAAAAATAAAGTTTAAATTTATTCAGTTTACAGTATTTTCTTGGAAAAATAAATAATCAAAATAAAAAAAATTAAAAATACAAAAGAAATTAATAAATCTCAAAAAATTTATTATAATAAAAAAAAATATATTTAAATATTTATTTTCAATTTTTTGAATTTAACTGATACTGAATAATATGAGAAGTGATTTGTAATTCAAATAATAATTTTTAATGTAAATAAAACATACAAATATAAAAATTACCAATACTCTTGTAAATTGTGAAATCAACACAAATTAAAATTTACCAAATAAAAAAATTAAGAAAATCTATCTATCCTATATTTCAAAAGAAGTATTGACAAAAAACTACAAATAAATACTAAAATAAAACAAATAGCAATAATATGTATTATCAATAAGAAAAGTAAAAAAAAAATTAAAAATCCAAACTTATAAAATTTGATCAAATTCTTCAAAATCAACAAAACTCATGAATATATGACATAATGATTTACCATTTTTACATAAAAATGTTATGTATTCGTATACTCTGTACATTTGCGGACATTCGTTGATTTTACAAAAGAGTTCAATTTAAAGTTCGAACGAGTGTTTCCAATCCCAGACTAAGCATGAAGTAAAATTTCGAGTTTAGAAAAGCCCCGCGTAGAAAATTTGTCGAGGGTCGCGCAAGCGACCCGCGACAAATTTTCACGGGGCTTTTCTAAACTTGAAATTTTACTTCATGCGCCATGCATATAAAACGCTGAAATATTAGAAAGTTTAAAAAATACTAGCCTTTATTTTGTTCATTAGGTTGACAAATTGTGTTGAATCTTTTGAGCTGATTATGTATAATCAGCTCAGAAGATTCAACACAATTCTAATTCTATTTATAAATTTTGATCAATTTTGACAGCTTTGTGTCAATTTGTAGGTAGATCATTTCCTCAGTTAAGAACATTTTATTTTCTAGTCGTTACATAATTAATTATTTATTTTAATTTTGATAAAAAAATTGCCTGCAACAATTTTAAAATGTGTAATCTTTTGGTATCTAGAGGATGACCCGGGCACTCCTTGCCTCCCCACCCCCTGGCTACGTCCATTTTTTTAAGGGGCAAGGAACGGAAGTTAAGGTTATGTCGCCCTAGCACCGCAGCCGTGTGGCTAATTGTACTTCTTCCGTTTCCGTAGTTAATCAAAGAGCTCTGTTTCATTAGCTAATTCCAGCAGCTTTTCGATCATCTTTTCCTCCGGGAAATGGGTTGAAATCCCGTGGGCAAGGTTTGCTTCCCTACAGGTAGTAAGTGCCTCACAATCGAATAGCACATGTGAGACGTCTTCATCCTCTTCATAGCATAGTCTGCATATTGGATCTTCTGTAAACAGTTTCATGTTATACAGATGTTTCCTTAGGGTGCAGTGTCCAGTTATCATTCCTGTAACCATTCTAAGGTTGTTTCTACTGAATCTAAGGGCCTCAGTTGCTAGTTTTTGGCAGGGTTTTTCCATCAGTAGTTTACTGTGTCTGTGCCCTGTTAGGTTTTTTCAGCGCTTGGTGTGTCTTTCCAGAGTCCACTTTCTTACGCTTGGTTTTATTGACTTTTTGTGGATCGGTAGCATCGGTTTTGGTCCAATGTAGGGTCTACGTGATCCAATCTTTGCCAATTCGTCGGCTTTCTCATTGCCATCTTCCCCTGTGTGTCCCGGCGTCCACTGTAGAGCTATGGTGTTTACGGTCACCAGTTTCGTCAGGTATTGAATGCACTCCCATGTTAGTTTAGATTGGATCATGTAGCTATCAAGTGTTCTTAGAGCAGCTTGGCTGTCTGTGAGGATCAAGATCTTTTGCCTCCTATATTCCCGTCGCAGGTTTTCCATAATACATTGGTTAATCGCGAAGATTTCGGTTTGATGTGCAGTTGCCATCCTCCCCAGAGACACAAAGATGTCATATTTTGGGGTTACGCCGTGGATCTCAACGCCAACTCCACCTTCTTTGCTTGATCCGTCGGTGTACCAGATCAGGGTTCCAAGTGGAGGGTTGCGCTTCTCCTTGTCCCCTTTACACTGTATTGTGAATGGTCTATTGACGGAGTAGCGTGGTATCATGTGGTTACTTCCCATTTGCAGTGGAGGTTTGGTAACTACCTGTTCTATTCTGGAGTGGTTTTCTGTGGAGTGCCAGTTTCCACTTGTCCTCAATCTACGAGTGCAATCCACAAAGTGACAGGCGTTTTGAAATAAAAAATAAACAAAGTGAAAAAACTAATTTTTATTATATACATTTTGAAGGTAAACTCTTAGGCTATTTTTCGACGTAATTGATATATAAATTAAGGCATTTATCATATCGTTTTACAAGATTTTCAATGCCCTCTTTATAGAAATCTGCCGCCTGCGAGTTCAACCACTGGTTTACACCAGCATGGAGTTGAGCGTCAGTGTCAAAGCGTTGCGTACCGAGCCACGTCTTTATCTTTGGGAACAGATGGTAATCGCTCGGGGCCAAATCCGGGCTGTATGGCGGATGACTGAAAATGTCCCATCCAAAATCATGCAAGAGCTTTTGAGTACGATTGGCTGTGTGTGGACGAGCGTTGTCATGGAGAAACAAAATTTTCTCGTTAAGTTTTCCCCAACGCTTGTTTTGTATCGCGCGTCTTAATTTTCGGAGTGTTTCGCAATACCTCTCTGATTTTATTGTTTTACCACGTTCAAGAAAATCAACCAAAATCACTCCCTGAGTATCCCAAAACACAGTAGCCATGATTTTTCTTGCTGACAGCGTCTGCAGACACTTCCTCGGTTTCTGGGGCGAATGCCTGTGACCCCATTGCATCGACTGCCGTTTTGTTTCGCAGGTAACGTACTGTACCCAAGTCTCGTCACCAGTTACGATACGATCGAAAACATGGTTTCCAATTTTGTCGTACTCTTCCAGAAATGTCAGTGCTGCAGCAAGTCTTTTGGATTTTCGGAATCCACCTGGCATAAAATTTGTGGTATCCAAGTTTACCAACTACGATTTCATGAACTAAACTCTGTGAAATTTGGGGAAAATGTTCCGAGAGTTTCGTAATCGTGAATAGACGATTTTCACGGATTTTTTCATTAATTTTTACCAACAATTCATCACTCACAAGACTAGGCCTATGAACATTGGTTCGGCCATTTTTAAAATAAATGCACCACTGCCTCACTCGGCTTTCACTCATTATTCTATTGCCGTACACATCACAAATCTGGCGATAAATTACAATAGGTCTGTAATTTTTCGCCAACAAAAACCTTATCACACCACGCACTTTACAACTGGCGAGATTTTCAATTGCACCGCTCATTTTAAAACGCCACTGTATAAAACGTACAATATGCACGAGTCTCTAGTCACCACGGCTGGTTGCGTACTAGGTGTAGAAAAATTCTGTATCCAAGATGGTGGCGCCAGTGCCGCCAACTGCCGCGCTAGGTCAAAACGTCTGTCACTATCTGGATTGCCCTCGTATATGCCCCTAGTCTGGCCTTACTTTTAACCACTAGATCTATTGGTTGGAAGTTTAGTAGGGTCTCCATTGAGGCAGTTGGTGTTGTACGCAGAGCGCCAGTTATGCATAAGCAGGCTAGTCGCTGTACTCTAGAGAGAGCTGTCTGCGCAGTACTTTGTTCTACTTTCGGCCACCTGTAGGTGATCATGGGTTTTACTACTGTATTATATACTGCCTTTCAAAAAAATCAGAACACAAAGTATTTATTGGACGATTTTAATGAAATTTACAGAATTTGATCATGTAAATGAACTGCATCGATGTTAAAAAAATCAATTGTTTTGGTTACTATTTAATGGTATTTTTCCTTGGTTTCACCATTATGAAGAGCTGCTGATTTTTTAATGTAATTGCTTCTAATATCCAAGTAGCCTCTGAGTAGTTTGACGTTTCAGTTTGTAAAACATAAAAAGATGCCCCGTGTTCGTCGGCGGGCACAATATCATCATTTAAGTGAATTTGAAAGGAATCGCATTATTGGAATGCGAGAAGCGAGTTTTTCGGTTCGTGCTATTGCTAAAAGGGTAGGCCGTAGTGTATCGGTGATGGTACGCTGCTGGTCTAGATGGTCCGAAGCTGGGGAGAATCGACGTAGACTTGGATCAGGACGTCCAAGAAGCACCGCTGAGCGTGAAGATCGAGCTCTTCGTCTTACAACTTTAAGGGACAGATTTACAACGTCGCGGGCATTGGGAAATGACTGGTTGGCTCTAAATGGCCAAAGAGTATCCATGGCTACTGTTTACAGAAGAATCCGCAGTTTTGGTATAAGATCCTACCGTCCACAATTGTGTCTACCTCTTACTCCGCTGCATCGCAGAGCAAGACTTGATTGGTGCAGGGAAAGACAACATTGGACCCATGAATCGAATAACATTATCTTCAGCGATGAGTCTCGGTTCTGTTTATGGGCTCATGATGGTCGCAGAAGAGTGAGACGTCGACGCGGTGAACGCAGAATTTTACAATTTGCTGTTGAAAGACATACGGCTCTTACACAGGGAGTTATGGTTTGGGGGGCGATAGCATATGGTAGTCGGTCTCCTCTAGTTTTTTTAGAAGCAAGTCTTAACGCGATTCGGTATATTGACAACATTTTACGGCCAGTGTTAGTGCCCTATGTAAATGGCTTGCAGAACCCCATTTTTCAGCAAGATAATGCTCGACCTCACACAGCGGCCATTCATTACAAGACAGTTTTTTGATAGTGCCGAAATCAATTTGTTACCTTGGCCATCTCGTTCTCCAGATCTATCGCCAATAGAACATGTTTGGGATATGATAGGTGTTAGAATAAGTAACTTACAGCGCCCCGCTAACACTGTAATGGAACTTAGAGGTCAAATTATCGAAGTTTGGAATGAAATACCCCAAGTCGATATTGACAGCCTGATTTCTAGCATGCCTCGACGTGTTAATGAGTGTTTGGGAAATCGTGGAGGCCCAACAAATTATTAATTTTTATTCATTTGTTTTTTTGTTTTTCAAGTTGATTTTTTGATCATCGATGCAGTTCGTTTACATGATCAAATTGTGTAAATTTTATTAAAATCGTGCAATAAATACTTGATGTTCTGATTTTTTTGAAAGGGATTGAGACCCCATGTTTTTCCCAGAGCTCGCTTTGTTGTCATTAGCGTCGTTTTTGTTCTGTCGGTTGCGTGTTTCAATTGACGGTTCCATGTGAGTGTTGTATCTAGGTAGATACCTAGATATTTGACCTCACTCGTTCTCCCATGCGATCGACTGTGTATTAACACTTGTGACATTTTGAATCTTTGAATTTGAGCTATAATAACAGTTGACATAAGTCGGCTCCAACCGACATTTAGTTCATCGTATCAACTCGATATAAGTCGGCAGAAGCCGATATTTAAATTATAATGACAGTTGACTAAGTCAACCAATCGTTAACCAATCGTGCCAACTTGACACGAGTTTGAATTGAACTATAATGAGATCGCCATGTTATTTTTCTTTCTTTGTGACAGTTACGATACACACTGTACCACTTGTGACATATTTTAAAGTAACGAGTGTCTTCCGCTACCAGACTAAGCATGAAGTAAAACTTCGTGTTTAGAAAAGTGAGTAGAAAATATAGCTATTGGGGATGTTACTTAAGCTAATGGGCATTAGATGGCGTTTACGCTTTCGAACATATGTAAATTGCACAGGCCATAATAAATGGTCAAAGACGTTCAGCATTCTTCAAACACTGGCTCGGGACTATACTGATGATGGCGTTGAAGCCTGAACTCGTATATAGTTATCCGGTGAATGAATAATTACTGAACACATATTCTTGATATTTGTGTTGTCATTAATGTTTATAAGATAATTAATGTTTATGAGAAAATAAGCTTACGATTCTTATAGTTTGCACACTTTAAACATAATATACAAAATTACGAAAAACTATTCGTGAAAATGCAATCAATGTCTTAATTAATAAGACAATTTAAGACGATAAATATCCATCGAAACAACTACTTCCCGTGCAAATACACCTCCGGATATTGAATTATACAATGAAATATTTAAAATCTTATTTAATTTGACAAATCAAATTAAATAAGATTTTATATATTTCATTGTATAATTCAATATCAGGAGGTGTATTTGCACGGGAAGTAGTTGTTTTAATGGATATTTATCGTCTTAAGTTGTCTTATTAATTAAGACATTGCATTTTCACGAATAGTTTTTCGTAATTTTATATAGTATGTTTAATGTTTATATTTGTGTGTTTTTGTAAATGGCTTCCGTCGATTTGACAAATAAAATAATTTGATGTGATGAATAAAAATACATTGCTTAATAATCTAATTTATTAAGTTAGTTTACTCTCCAGGCAATAAAGTATATAATTAATTGGTATAAATCTAAAATAGGACAAATCCCATCCTTCACACATTATATTTGTTTTACGAGGTATTAATAAAATTAAACACCCGCCCGCACAAAAGCAATTATGACGTCCATAGTACAGTTCAAAAACTTTTAATTAGTTTTACGCTCGATACAGTTCCATACTTTTCACCGAAATTAGATTGAAAATTTCAACTCGAGCGGATTTTAATCCTCGAACAAGTGAACAAATAGCACTTACTTTCCTCTCTCTCCCGGGACGCGGGGGAATTAACGGCAAACATTTGGGAATTTAAACTCGAAAGAGTGAGTGAGTTACGGTCGCCCGAAACCGAGGTGCTAATAAGAATTAATAATCCATTTTGCGAGATTGAAAACGCAATCAATCAGAAACACGAGTTTTCGTTCGGTTACCGCGCAAGACGTACCGCGATAAATCATTCATGAGATGTGTTTCAGGGTTTTATGCGAGTATAAATCTGTCAACGTGGAAATATTAAAAATTTGAGAAGTAATCAGGTTTGATAAAAAAGTACTATATAGAATTCAAATGAAATTTTCAATTTTCTATAGCTAGAATTTAGGAGATTATTAAAATCATTAGAAATATATTTGTAAATCTTTTTTTATTACATATATATAAATATAATCTCTGTTTTTGTTTAATGCAAACAGTTGCAGTCCTGTTTTTACAGTTAAGGTATCGTATGTTCAATTAAAAAAAATCTCTAGAGTGCCACGGAAAATATTCTAGGTTGGCAACTCTAAGAATTTACATTATAATTATTGTGTCTCTGACGTTTTATGTCAATTCCTGACAACTTTAATTTGAAAAAAGATGGCACTCTAGAGGTTTTTTTAATTGAACATATAATATTTTAAACATCAAATGTTGAGTTGGTGAATAATTATCAATGTTACAAATAAATCATAATTTGTCAAATAAAATGTCACGATGCAGAGATTTTCAAAAAAGAGAATGCTACAACTTGCAATTTTACAACACTTAGAGGGATTTTTTCTATTAAGTATACTTTTACATATTCCATATAAACATTTCAAAAATTAATGAACATATGATTAGAACTAAGCAGTATATTTTGAAGTTTACTTTAAATCAGTGTTTTATACGCGTGGCGCATGAAGTAAAATTTCGAGTTTAGAAAAGCCTGATTTGGCTTTTCTAAACTCGAAATTTTACTTCATGCTTAGTCTGGGAGTGGAAAACACTCGTTAGAGTTTTCAAATTAAACGTTTTTAATAAGATCACAAATTATTGAAAATTTATATTGAAAAATCGTAACATGTATACCTGAAAGAAAAATTGATACAAGAATTTTTTCTTTTAGGTATACATGTTACGATTTTTCAATGTAAATTTTCAGACATTCGTGATCATATTAAAAACTTACAATTTAAAAACTCTAACGAGTGTTTTCCACTCCCAGACTAAGCATGAAGTAAAATTTCGAGTTTAGAAAAGCCTGAAAATTTGGCTTGGTCGCGTAGCGCAGCGGAGCGACCAAGCCAAATTAGGCTTTTACTAAACTCGAAATTTTACTTCATGCGCCACGCTTATAAAACACTGATTTAAAATGAAGTTCAAAATATACTGCTTAGTTCTGATCACATGTTCATTAATTTTTCAAATGTTTATATGGAATATGTAAAAGTATACTTAGAACTTTTTTAAAATTTGAACATATAAATGGGCAGATAATAAGGAAGACAGATATTCCTAAGCAAGGAATATTACCTGGTCCTCCTATCCTATCTGATCCTTAGAGACACTTTATTAAACTGATAGTAGATACAAATAATTTAAGACGATGATAGGTAAATACATTTGTATTACAGTGTGATCAACAATGATTGTAGACAAGGTAAATTTCTGGGGAATTTGATTGCTCCAAATTCATGCCAAGAAAAAATTAATAAACAGTAACTCGATTTGACATTAGCAGCGTCGTGCGTCGTATTTTGCCATTGTGTTAATTCATTCTTCGAATTTAGTTATTTTTCATTCTGTTTCATAAATATCAGTTCTTATCAGGACTACTTTGTGTAAATCTTTGTTTTGTGTTAAGTGATTTGCTGTTTTTAAAGTAAGAAAATTAGATAATTTAAGTTTAATCCTAAATTTACACAGTTTAAGAGAATTCGCTTTTGTTTACCGTGATGTTTGCACCACAGCATGATGCTTTCATCCTGAAGGTATATTATCGAAATGGAACTATAAATGAAGATGGCACATGGACATACTCGTTACAATCGTGTCTAAGTCAATTTATTCAAGCCTTCCCCGATGTCCACATTCCTTACAAAACATTTTCCTCGCATAAAACCCGAATTGTTGACCGTTTTGAGGGAAAGAATTGTATCTGTAAGGGCAAGTCAGCTGGAAGATTGCCTATCTTAACAGAAGAGGTTGTGGGGACATTCAAAAACGACTTGAACAAAGTCCAACAAAATCTCTAAGAAAATTTTTAGCTCAAACGGGTATGTTCTTAATTTTAAGGTGCTTACAAATTTTAATTTTTAATCCTTTTACAGGAGTATCGTACGGAAAAAAAATCTGCATTTGCACCCGTATAAGGTTTCGGTAGTTCAAAAACTTCAGCCACTTGATTTCCAAAAAAGAATTAATTATTGCAATTGGTTTAATCAGAATTAATTATCATTTAATGGTATGTTGGACAAGACCTTTTTTACTGACGAGGCGTGGTTTCACTTGTTAGGATATGTGAACAGCCAAATCTATCGTACGTGGGCTACAGAAAATCCTCATACTTTTATTGAAACGGATTTACATCTACAAAAAATTGGTGTTTGGGTAGCAATTTCGAGACGTGGGATAATTGGCTCAATATTTTTCAACGAAACAATCAATGCGAAGCGCTACCGAACACTCATCTTAGATGAATTTTTGAATCAAGTGCATGATGACGAACAGATAATGAGTTATTTTCAGCAAGACGGAGCCATTGCTCATACTGCGTTAGCGACATTAAATTACTTGAGGGAATTTTACGATGATCGCTTGGTAAACGCCGGATTATGGCCACCACGTTCGCCAGACCTCACTCTGTGCGATTTTTATTTCTTCGGCATTTAAAAAATAAGGTTTTTAAAAATCGAAAGCATACGCTAAACGAGCTTAAAGCAGCAATTGAAGAAGAGATAAGGAACATAAATCCGGAGGAGCTTCAACGTGTATTTCAAAATAAAAAACGTAGAGTTAACATTTGCCTTTTTTTCTTTTATAATCAGTTGTACTAACATTTTTTGGCGGGAAATTCAACTTGTCTACAATCATTGTTGATCACACTGTAGAAATCTTCGTAAGTTAATTTAATTGTCATATTAATGTCAGATTTCCCTTTATATAACCTATAAATTAAAAGTTGATTTACAACATAATATGTGATTAATCTTGTCCTAACCTAAAACGCACAACCTGCATCACACCGCCAAACTCTTGAAATGCCAAATTTTACTAAATTATATGTAAGTATTTCTTACAATTTAATGTATTTTTTTTGTTTGTTTCGAATTCGATTACGCCTTCTGAAACGTCCAATCACTTGTAGAATGTAATTAATTCTCTTCGATTGGATTTTAATTGAAAGCGCGTCTCGCGAAAAGTCCATAGTTGTAATCGAATCGGATGGGGGGCATTGTTGAATGTGATTAAGTTGGGCAGATCAAATCGGGATTATGCAGGTCTCCCGAACGCATCCGGTTCGATGTTTTAAGGATTACGGCGATTTGTATCAAATCCGACAAACATGAAAATAAATCGCCTGTCGATTTCACGCACAGATTCAAAGAATTCATTTTATCTGTATATTCGCATGAAACATGAAAAACATCGTAGCGAAAAACAAATTTATGCAAAAATTAACTAAACCATAATTATCAGTTAATGATCTTATTGAAATAATTTATAAAGTAGTGATCTAGTATTATTGAGATAAATATGAATAACCCATTGATATTGCTTTACTAAACTAATAAATAAAATATTTCTGATTTTCAACTGTTTGTATTTATTTTCACTACAATTGTTTCGCTACGCTGTAGCTTCTTCAGGTGAAGAATGTTAATGATATTTACAGACAAATTTACATTATATATACACAGTTTTATGACATGGCGGTGGAGCGAGGATCTTTTCTCAGCCTGAGCAGTGGAGAGCTGGAGAGTTCAATCTGTTCGTTCAGAAAGAGGCCTATGAATGTTGTTTTATTTATTTCCAGGTTTTCCATTAGGTTTAATTTTCTTCCTTTGCTGCCGATGTGGAGGATTTGAATTCTTTGTTGAAATGGTGGTGTTCTTCTTTTAAATGATATTGCGAATACAGGGTCTTCCAGATCATGGCATTTTTTGAGAAAGGCTAGTCTTAGAGAGTTGGGCTAAAAAAAAGTTTACTAAATTATATTGAAGAATCGAATGGTGACCCGCGACCGTCGACAAATTTTCTACGCGGGGCCTTTCTAAACTCGAAATTTTACACTAAAATATTGTGAAGTTAGAAATACACTGAAAATATATTTTTTTTAAATGAGTAATATTCGAGATATTTAAATTACAAAATATTTACGTTTTTCTTTATACATTTTCAAGTCATGTCTAACAATATAGTATATCAAATTAACTTATTTAGTAATTTAATTAACATAAAATTAATAATATTGCGTATATGCACCAATGACACATTATGGGTTAAACATTTATTTGTATTGCAAAAAATTGCATTATTAAGGAAAGTTTTAAAATGTTCACATGATTCGAAGCAGCAGTAGAAGTTGGCGTGGGATTTTCGAAAAATAGAGAAATTGGAGACGCAGTCGGAGACGAATATTTCTTTAGCAACTCCGCGGACTTGGTTAGAATGTATCTAAGAAGTCTAACTGACATTTGAAACTCAATATTTTCAAATAAGTTAGCCATAAAAAATTTAAATTTAATTACTTTAATCAGATGTTAATCAAAATCGATGCCAGTAACAAAATTATGTTTCCTACAAAAGTTGCTATTTTTATAGTCTTTTTTAATGATACTAGTTTTGACCTATCGTGCCATTTACAAATCTGGAGTTATTGACATATTTAAGCAATCTCAGGGATGCCTACCTTTTTGCGTAAAAACAATATCACTCTTAGATTCTTTAATACGGCTTTTGTAATAATTTGTTTGTCCCAACTCTCTAGCACTAGCCGTTTTCTCAAAAACAGTCTGATACGGGTGGTCTAGGTGACCCTGTATAATAAAAATGTACAGCGCCAAATGCAAACTGAGACAAAACATCTCGAACATTAAAAAATGACAAGAATCTCGCAAACATTTTAAAATTTACATGTTTTAAAGGCTGTAATGGTTGAAAAGGGGGGACAAAGAATGGAAATTATAAAATATTATATAAAGTTATTATAATATATAAAATTATATATGTATTATTCAATATCCGGAGGTGTATTTGCACGGGAAGTAGTTGTTTCAATGGATATTTATCGTCTTAAGTTGTCTTATTAATTAAGATATTGTTTGCATTTTCACGAATAGTAATTTTATATATTATGTTTAAAGTGTGCAAACTATAAAAAGCATAAGCTTATTTCCTCACATTCAAATAGTTTTGAATTTGAATTTATCTTGTTTGAAAGTTATTATATATAATATACTGCTATACGTTCTACGATTTAAATATAATAAATCATCTTTATTTCTACGTTTAACGTTTAAAGCAACCATATAAAATGTTTAAATTAAATTGTCATTTTATATATTATAAACTATTAGTATTGAAGTATGTTATACTTTATTAAAGCAATTTTAAGTGCAAATAGTGCAATATGTTTTAACAAGTGGCAAATGAAAACTCATTGTTAGAAATCAGTGCTGGGACGAATCCTCGTAAAAAGGATTCAAATCACGAATTCGAATCACCTAATATGATTCGAATCACGAATACTCGAATACAGGATCCGTAAGAAATAAATATGATTCGAATTACAGATTCGAATCTTGTTTTTTAGAATCACGAATACAAATCCATTAAAAATAAATTTGATTTTATTATTTTTTTGCAACCATTAATATATAAATATCGTTACCAGTTGTTTTAACGAAAATATTCAAAACCCAATTATTTATTATTAACACTGAGCATCGTTGATAACAGACTAAATCTGATTCCCTGTTACTCTAATAAAAGATGTATTTGTGTATTTCTGAACGTCACTTCAAATCAGTGCTTTGTACGCGTGGCGCATGAAGTAAAATTTCGAGTTTAGAAAAGCCCGAAAATTTGTCTCGGGTCGCTGCGCGACCCTCGACAAATTTTCACGGGGCTTTTCTAAACTCGAAATTTTACTTCTTGCTTAGCCTGGGAGTGGAAACACCCGTTCAAAACTTCAAATTGAACTCTATTATAAAATTGACGAATGCCTGCAAATGACGTAAATAAAAAATTCACTGAATATCATTAAAACCGGGAAAGTCAGAGAAAAGTCATGGAATTATATTCAAATTGACCAAAACACTAACAAAAAAGCCATATGATATTAAATTTGTCAAAATCAGCAGACAAATTACAAATCACGTAAAAATTTATATAATTAACTTAAACAATGAAAACAATTCAACAAAATGGGGGTTTCCCACAGAAGAAAGTTATATGAAAAGGCCAGCGAAACAAATCTTGAATCAGGGAAATGTCGGAAAATTTTAATATTTCAGATTGTGGCTATCATGTCAGTTTTACCTAATAATAATATTAAACAGAATTTTGAAAAGTAGATTATTATCTTTAAAAACATTTTCAGTCATTTAATGTTATTATCAAAGCATTTATTTGGAAGTTTTGAACGAGCGTTTCCACTCCCAGTCTAAACATGAAGTATAATTTCAAGTTTAGAAAAGCCCCGTGAAAATTGTCTGTGCTTTTCTAAACTCGAAATTTTACTCCATGCGCCACGTGTATAAAACAGTGATTTAACGAGAAATTTTAAAACAGACAAACGACATTTTTCATGTTAATCCTCACAATTAATTCGAATTATTTTTGACAATTCAGATCCTTTTGTAAGTATTCGAATTTTTTTATAAATATTCACCCACATTTGGATTCAACACATATGGATTCAAATGCGAATCCTCTTAAAAAAATGTATCGAATCCGGATCACAAATCCAGTTGAACTAAAGTATTCGAATCCTGAATGATTCAAATCCTGCCCAGCTCTGTTAGAAATAGGATTATATGCCTGTTAGAAATAATAAATATTATTATTGTTATTATAATAAACCAATAACATTTGTAATATTATAAATAAAGACATGAAAGTATTAATACATTCATTTTGTCATTTTCAATAAATGTGTGGTTATTTTTTGTTGTATTAATAACCCATTAAGTGCCATTAATGCAATATCAGATAACATAACATTATTATATATTCTTTAAAATTACAAACTAAATAAGTTAATTTGATACATTGCATTGTGTTACTTGACTTGACTTGAGAATACGTAAAAGAAAATGTAAATATTTTGTTACTAGAAAATTCAATTATTACTCATTTAAAGAAAATGGAAGTATTTTGCAGTGTATTTCAAACTTCACAATACTTCAGTGTTCTGTACGTATGGCGCATGAAGTAAAATTTCGAGTTTAGAAAAGCCGAAAAATTTGGTTTGGTCGCTCCGCTTCCCGGAGCTACCAAACCAAATTTTCAGGCTTTTCTAAACTCGAAATTTTACTTTATATGTAAAATTATTTAAATTAAAAACACTTGGTATTGTTTTACAAATTAAAACTTTATTCCGACTAGTTTCGGTTTGTTAGACCATTTTCAAAGGAATGTTTTTTTACTTTATGCTTAATCTAAGATTGAAACACTCATTAGAGGCTTCAACTTAAAAGTATTTGATCAAACAACGAATGTTTGAAAATTTACATCTAAAAACCGTGATATGGATACCTAAAAGAAAAATTCCGTGTTTTCATTTTATTGATTTCAACATTTCTATACTAATTTTTAACGATTTTGTTTAAGTCTAAGACCTATTTTAAATAAAATTGTTGTATCTTTTATTGCAAGGAGAACTCGAGAATAAATAAATACATTTAATTTAATCGTTTTTTTTTTACGAAATATTACAGACATCGAAAAAAATTAAATTGCATTTTCTTTATTGTTAAAATTGTCAACATTTATCAATTTTAATCATAGGTAAATTTTTATGTTTGTTTCATTTTTTTTACAATTTCCAGAAAATGCATTATAATTGATTTGCAATATATTTTTATTATTTTTATTAAATTTCACAATTTGTTTATCAATTCTACTAGTATTCATCGATATATAAAAATCCGCAAATATTATTTTTCATTAATTTCTGACGATTTTTCTAATCTCGTTTTTTATATGCAATTCTGTCGTTCCCTTGTTGATATTTGTTCGATAATGTGAACAAATGAGTGGTGTAACTGCAAAACTTATATTCTCCACTTTTGAAAACTTTTGGCAAATTGCAAAAAAAAAACACGTGTAGTTTAACATGGCGGACATAAAAAACCGCCAACTTAATTTTCACAAAAAGTGGAAAATGTGAGTTTTCAAATCAAATCAAATCAATTTATTTGGTGCTTTTCAAACGTTTACACAAGTCATATGCATATAAATATTGTTAATCAATCTTTGTAAAATTTATAAAATTATTATTAAAAGCACATAAACATTGTTTCACACCAGTATAAAATATAAAATATATGCTTAATAAATATGAAACGTTTTTTTTAAAGTTAAAATATAACACAATCATCGAACACACAAAATAATATACATTAATTGAAATAAAATCACTTATATATTAAAATTATGCGATAAATACTCCTCTAAAGAATAAAATGCATTCTTAAGTAATATTTTCTTGATGCCTATTTTAAACAATTTACCTTTGAGAAGATTTATTTCTTGTGGTAATTTGTTAAATAATTTTGGTGCATGATAGCGTGTTCCGTTTTGGGCTAAAGTTAACCGGCTTCTCGTCGGTCGTATTTCATTATTATGTCTAGTGTAGTAATTGTGATGTTGATTATTTTCCAAAAAGTTTTCATCGTGATCTTTAACCCAGAGTAAACATTGCAATATATATTGACAAGGCAAAGTTAAAATACCCAGCTCCACAAATATATTCCTGCAGTCTTCCCTGTAAGCCGCGTTAGCTATTATTCGAACAGCTCTACGCTGTAAAGCAAAAATCCGCCCAGCGGCACTCAAGTGACCCCAAGCAAGAAGTCCATATGACATAATTGAATGGCATACCGCATACAAACAACTAATTGGGAAACACATCTTACTAAATTTCTCAACAGGTATATATTCTCTGTTATTTTATTTGCCAAATTGGTAACATGCACATCCCACTTTAACTTGGTTTCTATCTGTAACCCTAGAAACTTGGCTGAATCAGCGACAAATTCTTCTCGATGATTTTTTAAAGTAAATAATAAGCTCACAGTCTTTTCATCATTCATGCAAAGACTGAAACCATATTTTAGAAGCTCTCCTTCTATCAACTTCAGATGTTAATAATTGGTCTATGTTAGGATTAGTGATAAAAAGTCAGGTATCATCAGCAAATTGAGTGACTTTAACCTGACAATTACTAAATATAAATGGGAAATCATTCGCGTATATCAAAAACAAAAGAGGCCCAAAGTGAGATCCCCGAGGTACCCCCTTAGTAACAAGAACTTCATCAGATGTATTATGGCCATAAGAAACAATCTGTTTTCGATTACTTAAGTAAGACAATATCATTCCGCAACTGGATGGCATGAAATTATAACTATATAATTTAGTTATTAATAGCTCGTGCGATACGCAATCAAATGCTTTTGACAGATACATAAAATTTACAAGTACAAATGATTTTGATTCCAAACTACTCAAAATAGCATCAATTGTAGAACTTAATTGCATGAATTGTCGATTTTCCTTTTCTAAATCCAAATTGATGTTCTGTCAGTGTTGTGTTTTGCAGATAGACCATTCAAATATCAACAGAAAAATTGGTTGAATCTGTCATGATTTTTATCAATTTTTGTGTAAAATTTATATTTTGTTTAATTTATAAATGATTTAAAAAAGAAAGCACTTGGATAAATTTCACTAATATTAATGAAATTTAACCAAGTGCTTTCCTTTTCAAACCATAGTTTGTGACGCTTTGGCGAAGAGAAAGAGTAATGTGGTTCAATTCGATTTATTTACAAAATATATACAATGTGTTATTTGGTTTGCTCGGCTTTAAGGTCGCGGAAAAATATCTTCTCTCTCCTCGTTGAAGGGGTGTGGCTTGAGAGGGGGTGGTACTAATGGTGGAGGCGTCGGGTCGCGTCCTGGTGGAGGAGCCGATACGCCCTAGTGGAGGAGCCGATGCGTCCAAGTGGAGGAACCGATGTGTCTTGGTGGAGGAGCCAATGTCTTGGGCGTCAGGGATCTGCTGCAGCAAGTTCGTATGGGGGTCGGGGATCTGGTTCATCGGGAGCGTCTTCGATGAGGGACAGGAGTCTTCTGGATTCACTCGGTGTAGGCGGCGTAGTTGGTAAGCGTACCCTCAGCTCTGGTACACTGTGGAACGACGACGAGTGCGGCGTAATTCGTATCCGTGTAAATTAGTTTCACTTCTGATTTGCGTTGTGGTTGTATCCGTAGGAATCACTTTTCCTCTTAGGATAGATATTGCTAGATCGACTAGTAATAGGGCATGGGAATTAATTTGCACCTCTCAGAGTCTCAAGAGCAACTGTTTTTTACTTGTTGAGGGATGCGCTTTTATGTCATTTTAAATATTGGTTTCTGGCTCTTAGATAAAACAACACTCGATGTACATAATTTATGTGTTTTGTGTAATATAATCATTTTGAGTTAAAAAAAAAAACGAAATTTATTTCCGAACAACCTAATAATAGAAATGACTTGATTTTTAAATTAATGATTATTATTCGTTACAACTTTCACACATCTTGGTATTTTATCAGTTGTTTTTTTTTTAATTTTTAAAATTGTCCTTATATTTATAAGCTTTATTTATAAATTTATATAATTTTTACGGTTTTCAACAACGTTGACATTTTTAACGAATTCTGGAATTTTTGTAGTGAAATTTTTTTGTGATTTGGGTATTTCCACGTACAGGGAATAAACATGTTTTAATTAAATTGTAAATCTGTAAATTATTAACCATTAGTAATAAAGTAGGTACTTGTGAAACAATTCCAAGTGCAAATAGTGCAATATGGTTCAACAAATGGAAGATGAGAAATTAATGTTAGAAATAGGATTGTGTGCCTGTATATTATTATTTTTATTATAAATAAGGACACTTAAGTATTAATACATTTATTTTGTCATTTTGAAAAAAGCTGTAATTATTGTTTGCTGTATTAATAACCTATTAAGCGCCATGGATGCGATAACACAACATTATTATTATATTTTTGAATTACTAACTAAATAAGTTATTGACAATATTTACATTTTTCTCCACACATTCTCAAGTCAGGTCAAATAATATAATGTATCAAATTGTATTATTTGACCTGACTTGAGAATGTGTGGAGTAAAACGTAAAAACGTAAATTCTTATAAGTATACATACAAGTATTCAAGCGCTGTAAATGTTCCGACATTCGTGGTTTTTTAAAAGAGTTCAATTTGAAACTTTAAACGAGCGTTTTCCACTCCCAGACTAAGCATGAAGTAAAATTTCGGTTTAGAAAAGCCTGAAAATTTGGTTTGGTTGTCAGGCTTTTCTAAACTCGAAATTTTACTTCATGCGCCACGCGTATACAACACTAATCTAACGTTAAGTTCAAGATATACTGGTTGAGCCAGCATATTTTACCAGCATATTTTAAACTTTGCAATAGTTCAGTGTTTTATACGCGTGTCGTATGAAAAAAAATTTCGAGTTTAGAAAAGCTTGAAAATTTGGTTGGAAACACCAAATTTTCAGGCTTTTCTAAACTCAAAATGTTACTTCATGCTTAGTCTGGGAGTGGAAACACTCGTGTATAGCTTCCAATTGAACTCTTTTAAAATTCGTTGTTTTTTAAAATAGTTCAATTTGAAGCTGTAAACGAGTAAATCTGAAGATTTACAGCATATACGCAGTAATTGGGATATGTATACTTAAAAGAAAAACTCCCTGTATTTTATTACCTCAATATATCGATTACTACTCATTGAAAAACATTAAGTATTTTTAGTGTATTTCTAACTTCACAATACTTCAGTGTTTTATATGCATTGATAATTCCAATTCTCACTTAAAAAACATTACAAGAAATATTAAAAATTAATTCTTAGATCTTGGAGGCGATTACTTCGTGGTACATTTTTGATATATCAAATTAAATTAAATTAAATTAAAAATGTGGAAAATCGTACCATTGTGATTGTATAGATGCAACTGTTGATAGCATTATAAAGATCTTTCTGTCATTTGTTAGTTATTATGTATTTTGTTTATTTTTTATTATTATCATTAAGAATATTCTTCAATACCTCCTTCCGTATTTTTGTAATTTGTTTTATTTTTTGTACTATGAAACTATATTGTTACATATGTTGTAAAATGGAGATTTCCGCAAAATTCATAAATATTAAAATTTACAAGTTAAAAAATGTGGCATTTTTAATATTTCTTGAAATATTTTACAAGTCAGATTATAATGATCTATTATTATCAAATATTTAATGTAATTTATATTTTTTTAAATAATAAATTTAATTGATAAAAAATAGACAGATGTATTTGTGAAGTTAGAAATACACTAAAAATACTTAATGTTTTTCTATGAGTAGTAATCGATATAATGAGGTAACAAAAAACCGGGAGTTTTTCTTTTAAGTATACATATCCCAATTACAGCGTATATGCTGTAAATCTTCAGTCAAGACACAGACTTTTATTTCGCTTGTCATATCATTCTACCAACTACGGCATGTATAATCCTATCGACCATATGATGAGGTATGCTAATGGGTTAGGTGACAATCAGAATTTTGTTTTATTTTCATCGACACTTAGGCAGTTTAAAACTCATTTACATCGCATAAATTTATCCGATGTCGCTGTTACGTCTAAATAATATTTGTTTTATTGATATTTATTTTTTTGATGTATAATTATTTATTCTGTTACTTTGTATTAATTCATTATATTCGTTTGTACTTTGCTAGTTGCTAGAACTGTTTGTCATTTTTCTATACATATATGTTTGCTTTTTATATCTTTACGTGATATTCCATCTGTGATAATTTGCTTTAGCGAAGACACTGTGATTTATTCTGTGATACAAACGTTTATACATTATATTACATTTTATTTATATTTTTATATACACAATGTCATGAAATATTTAGTAAATTAATTATGTATTTTTTTGTACGTTTATTAACGATTGTTTGTCTTGTCATTCAACGGTAAAGTTGAGCAATAATAAATTTATAATTTTAAGGATTTATTGAACCATTTTGGGACGTGAAGTAACATGTTTAAATTTAACGCACCAATTATGTTATGTTTTTACTATTAGTATTACTATTCTTTGTAAATGAAAATATAGATTGTAAAATAGAGATTCCGTAAATAAATTAAATTAAATTAGATTAAATACTTTACAAATTTTATATATCCCGTTGTTTTGGTTAACTCATATCTCTGTAAAATTCGTGAAAATTAGGATATTTTTATTAATTAAAAAGTAATTAAAACTCTGTAAAACATCTACTTTTTAACAACTCTCAGTGATGTTTTTGCCGTTTTTAATTGTTTAGTTTGTGATATTTGTGTAGTTTAAATTGTTTGTTTTATCAATTTCCTATATTTTTGTTTTTCTTAAAACAATTTCCAATAATATTTTATCGAGTGTTTTAATTTTACCTCCCGATTTTTATTTTGTATTTGAAATTATAGTTAAGAATGACAAAGTATTAAGAAATTGCCATTAGATTTCCAATTATGAGTTAAATATCCCGGCGCATGCACCATTATGTTTCGCTGTATTATTTATTACTTTTATTAATACATAGATTAATATACTCTTGAAAATTGACTTGTATTATCAAAACTTAAACTATTTTGAACTTTCGTTGGTTGATATTTATTCACGGAATGACTTAAAGTTTTCGACATGACACTGATGTCATATATTTTGAAAACAATGCATTACTGAGAAAATTTAAATGATAAATCAATATTATACTTTTTGTTTAACCAGCTGCTCATTTAGCGGCGCTACTATCACGTTTCTCATTTTATCTACGCCCTATCTAGTAACCTTATCATATCACACTGTCATCTTGACAAGTACGATTGACAATTTGTACACATGTACGTAATAGCGTTAACAAGTACATTACGTGCTGACAGCTGAACAGCTGATTGCTTACCGTACAACCAAATGACATTTCTTTGATGTACAGCGAGTTTTTCTTTAAAGTATACGTATTCCAAATTCAGCTTATTTTCTTTAAATCTTTAGTTATTCGTTGTTTTTTTTAAGAGTTCAATTTGAAGTTTTAAACGAGTTTTTTCCACTTCCAGACTAAGCATGAAGTAAAATTTCGAGTTTAGAAAAGCCCCTTGAAAATTTGTCGAGGGTCGCGCAGCGACCCTAAAAAAATTTTCTGGGTTTTTCTAAACTCGAAATTTTACTTCATGCGCCACGCGTATATTAACCTAAAATATTGTGAACTCAATGTACATTTGAACCTCACTTGAAATCAGTGTTTTATACGCGTGGCGCATGAAGTAAAATTTCGAATTTAGAAAAGCCTAGAAAATTTGTCTCGGGTCGCTGCGCGACCCTCGACAAATTTTCACGGGGCTTTTCTAAACTCGAAATTTTACTTCATGCTTAGTCTGGGAGTGGAAAACACTCGTTTAAAGCTTCAAATTGAACTCTTTTTAAATACAACGAATGTCGGAAAATGTACAGCCTTATTCTTGTATATTGATCAAGTAGTAATTTAGTTTTCATCATTGTGATTGTACTATTAAAAAATATTACAATAAATAAGTTGTTCTTTCATACTCATTGCTTATTTTTTTAGGTCGTAGGTAAAGTATCGTACGTTTCTCGAGTGGTATGGCAATTACAATTATACTCGCGGAATACTGCACTCGCCGCTGCGCGGCTTGTGCGCTACATATCCGCTCACATGTAATATGCTGCATACCACTCTCGTTATGTAATATACTATTTCTATTCAACCCGACCCCCTTCAATAAAATCGGTCAATAAATAACAGAGTTATCGCGTTGGGCATTTTTTTATCGAAAGGTGTACAACAACATTTTTGCGTAAACTTAGTCAAATTTTTGTTAGTCCAACAATCTATAGATTATTTTTACAATTTTCTAAAAAATATGTTTTTAACCTGAAAAATGTACAAAGATTATTTTTTCCCTTTTCAGTGTTTTTATGAAAGGTTTTAATTGTATCTTAACGAGTGTTGCTACTCCATGTATAAGCAGGTTTTCTGGACTCGAAATATTTACTTCATGTTCCAGGCGTATAAAGCACTTCTTCATTTATAATAATAATAAAACATTACAAGATTAAATATATATATATATATATATATATATATATATATATATATATATATATATATATATATATATATATATATATATATATATATATATATATATATATTATAAAACGAAGAAAATAATATTGAAATTGTCACTACTACATCATTAGAAGAACAAAACAGAAGAGTAACACGAAGCCAAACAAGAAATTTACGCATCAAGTAGTACGTAAAAGTCAAACAAGTGGTTGCTAGAGCAATGGAATTTTAATAGTTATTCCTGACGACGATGACTGCGAAGTCATCGAAACGTCGAATTAAAAATAAAATGGACCAGACCCAAGAAATATGCGGGACCAAACCCGAAGAAACAGTGATACATATATATATATATATATATATATATATATATATATATATATATATATATATATGTATATATATATATATATATATATATATATATGTATATATTATATATATATATATATATGTATATATATATATATTATATATATATATATATATATATATATATATATATAGTATATATATATATATATATATATATATATATAATATATATTATATATATATATATATATATAACTGGCTGCCCAAAAACCTCCAGCCAATTATATTTTGCTCGCGAAAACCTAAAAATATATATATATATATATAAATATATATATTTCGTCTATGTAAGATTACAGCAATGAATAAACACTACAAAAAGGGGATTAGAATTGTTAAAATTGTACAATCAATTTATTGTAGAAAATGTTATTAGGTATTAGGTTGGCTACCTCTGCTATAAGCACTCCGGCTATCCGACCTATATTTTTGCCAGATATTCGGTATCCGGCCAAATTACTATCCGTTGCATCTCTACTATTAACATACAAATGTTTAAACCAATTTAAGTTACAATTTTAAAAATCAATAACCAAAAATCAGTTATTAATATTAAGTTGTTCGAAAAAAAAGTGTTTATTTTTTAATTCAAAATGATTATATTACACAAAATACATAATAAATACAGCGACTTAGTATATTGTTTAGAAGAGCCACATTGTTAATTTGCAAATTAAAAAAAACATATTTTTAAACCTTGCAAACAAGGTTATTAAATTAAAAAGGAAACGACATTTTTTTTCGATCAACCTAATATTTTTGAATTCTCATGAATTCGAATTTATAAAGAATTTACCATATGCTCTGTGTGTTATGGTGTGTGTAATATACAAGCTAGACAAATTACACGTCAGCCTTATTACCTACTGGTGTATATAATTACAAACGGAAATGAGAAACCTCAAAGGAAGAGACATATAATATTTGCGAATAATGTGCACACGTAGTGCATATTGTGTAATCTCTCAAAAGACCCATTACATAATTCATTACATGATATATGTATATTTACAGAAAAGTAGCGTTTGTAACCCAGGATGCATTATTATAATTAATGTAAAATACTGTATTGTTTATAATTATAATATTTTGTTACAAAGGCATGTACGTATTATTAATACAGGATATACAAAAAGTAATGTAACGGCTTGATATCGTGTCGATTTGTAATGAGTTTAGAAAAAAATGTTTTAAATAAAACTTGTAGCTACTAATTAAAGCTACTGATAAGTACTGATTGTTAATATACAGAGTGATTTATTTTTAAGATACAAAACAATCTTCCTTTTTTTAAATGAAACGCCCCATATATTTTGTTGGTATTCGATAACTTGTTAAAATAGAAACATACCGGTGAAAACCGCATGTATAAGTTACTTGGATCAAAAGTTACAACGAAAAATACAATCGAAAATAAAATATCTATTATAATCAAGTGTAAGTGTCTTAAAATGATGAAATGATTGTTATTGATATTAGTTATTATTAAGTGATCGGTTATTGTTGAGATTATCCAAAATACAAAAAGGTATGCCTCCCCAACTCAAAAAAATTACAACGTAAATGATGAAATCTAGGGGAGACATTAAAATTGGATTTATACATAGAATAAACTGAAAACATATCAATCAGTAAATAGCATACTGTCATAAACTGTATAATATACTGGAATAGAGTCAAATTGAAGGGTAGAGGAAATTTGAACACCTGCTTTAATAATATAGTTGAATATTTTGTTACTAACATTGTAGTTCTTATCAATAAAATATGTTTTCGTTAATATGTAACTTATGAATGGATCAACTTAAAAACATGCGGTTTTCACTGGTAACCTTCTATTGCTATCGAATACCAATGAAACGTATAGTGTTCCATTTTAAAAAGGTAAGTTTGATATGCATCATGAAAATGAATCATGATCCATACTAATAAAATATCAATTATTATATTATAGGGTGTTCCATTTAAAGAATTCCATTTAAAAAAGGGTAAGTTTGATATGCATCATGAAAATTAATCACCCTGTATATTGAAAAATATTGTCAATTAGTACCTATAAGTTTTATTTGAACAATGTTTTTAGAAATTTATCACAAACCGAGATATCGAGCCGTTAAACTCCTTTTTGAACACCCTGTATAAAATATTATATTGTTTATAATAGTAATATTTCGTTGCAAAGTCCGTGATTTATCAATAACAGCAGGTTGATTCGATTTTCATCTATATACACGGATGATTTTAGCATAATTAGAAATGTTCGTGTTTAATCAATTTGTGCCGTTTTTTTTGTTTAGTTTCGTTAGAGGTCGCAAATTTGTATCCACTCTAAAATGGTTTAATTAATATCCCGTCCGAGGCCTGGACAATTAACCCCGTCCAGCAAATTAAAATCAATTTCAGCGTTTCAGTCACGCAGCACGAACGTAACTATTTTGGAAGTACAACAATTAAAAAAAAAACTTTAGTCGCTTTCAAAAACAAATGTATTTATTGCGAAAATTGAATAATAGTTTGTAAAATAATATACAGGGATTTGTTTTAATTATACCCAGAACTGGATCGAGATAACAATTAAACCATTTTAGAGTGATACAAATTTTCGATCTCCAACGAAACAAAACAAAAAAACGGTACAAATTGATTAAACACGAACATTTCTAATTATGCTAAAATCATTTGTGTTTATGAATAAAAACCTCGCATCCGGGCTCCTCCTGGATGCGAGATGCCCAATTTGCGCCCCATAATAAATCCTTTCAGCTACTAGTTTATATGAAAATGTAAGATACTTGAAAAAAATTAAATAAAAGATGTCATCTTAACAATAACACATTTTTTTTCAAAACGTAAAAATTTTCTTTTTTTCTTTATGTATGATTAAAATTCTTGATATTGAAAACATCTCGTCGAATATTGCAATACTAGTTCAGATATTTCTTGAATAATTTTCTCACTTATCACTTGGTGAAACATTTTTAAATATTGATAATGAAGGTTTAAATTAAATTCAGATATTTAATGCATATAATAGGCCTGATATTTAACATTAACCTTTAGTTCAGAGATAAACTTTAAGTCAAGTATTATTCAAGACTAATTGTTTAATAACGTTATGTGGAGTATTTAATCACAATAAAAACCTTTTTATTCCTTACTTCACTTTTATTTTTATTCGTCGGATGTACATTTCATGTGCTAAACACTCATTTAAAATATCTAATTATTGATTTACAATCGAAAATAGGTTTTGTAAATTATCATAAAATACCGACAACCAACCAATTCTGTTTTTCTTTTGTACATCATCTTGAAAATGGCATCAAGCCGACGAAGTAGAAAAATAAATTTATTTGTAAAACAAACAAGTGAATTTAAATTAAAAGCCTAAATATTAGTAGGAATGCTTTACCAAGTGATCAATAAGGAGCAAGTTAACGATTTATCATTTTCATTTATTAATATTAAAAAGTTTTCAAATAAACTAATTTAACTAATTACATTATTAAAATGGGGCTTTGTATGTGGTTTAAAAAGTTTGTTTTGGGTTGGAGTTAGAATAAGCGTCGACTTAATGGCTAAATATTTTCCTCGAAGTGAGTTTATGGAAGCAATGTTGTTGAAAGTCGAGTAACATAGGGAATTGTTCTTGATATATGTTGGTTTAAAGGAAATTGCCTCGTTAATTTCGGGAAGATTGCCGGGCGTTAAAGTTTCGCTATTAAATATGTCGTTAAATGTTGTAATGTTACAGCACATTAATTTCGAATTAATTCCACTCTTAGAAAATTAATTTTCTTGTAAAATTCATACAGTGTGTAATATTTGTACTACAATCATTTTACTACTATAAATTACTTAAAAAATATATTAATAAAAATATTAAATGATAATAATAAAATATACCTACAGTTTTTTTATAAATTCATGTAATTTCAATTTGTTTAAAAAGTAGTAAAATATTGGAGGTATAGAAAATCACAAATATAATTATATAATTAAATAATGCCGTGCGATCATTTAAAACATAATTAAAAGTAGGCTTTGAATTTTGAATTAGATTGGCACTACTGACCGTTAACACATATTTTATCATAACCCCAAATTTATTCTATTATTCAATTAGCATTCTGGGCAACCGCACATAAAAATACCGCCTTTTCTAAATCATAATTTAAGGCTGCGCTTAACCCGCAACGTCGTTTTAATTTACAAGCACATGAAGTTGTGGTTTAAAAATATATATTTTGGTACATAATTTCGTAATTGTAATTATCCAATAAAATGGTCTGTATTCATATTATGAACGATTCTTTTTCTAAAGTAAAAAGTGGATTTTTTGATAATCATACATTTTATGAGAAAATTATATAAGAATTATATATGATTATATAAATTATTGCAGAGGGCATGATAAAGTCACATTTTAAAGTTTTTTAATTTTTTAATTTTACTTTTAACTATACTGTAATTAAAAATAACATGAAATTATCATGCCCTCTGCAATTTAATTTTAGACAGATGTGTAAAGAAAAAACTAAAAAATGCAAAATAATAACAAAAATAATAACAGTATTCTTAGTTTCCATAGGGTAGAGCGTATTCTTAAATATACGGATGGTAATAAAATAAAATATACTTGTTTTATACAAACAAGAATATTTTATTCAATATGCAATTTTATTTCATTTAGAAAGTAGTAGAGTATTAAAGATACATAAAATCCCATTTCTAGAGAATATTAAATGATAATTAAATAAAATATACAGAGAGTCTTATGCAACACGGAACATTTTCATAAAGAGAATTTTTTTTTAAATATACATATGTATACGTCGTACATTTTCCGACGTTCGGTTTGTTAAAAGAATTTAATTTGAAGCTTTAAACGAGTGATTTCCACTCCCAGGCTAAGCATGAAGTAAAATTTCAAGGTTAGAAAAGCCTGAAAATTTGGTTTGGTCGCGTAGCGCGAAGCGCGGAGCGGCCAAACCAAATTTTCAGGCTTTGCTAAACTCGAAATTTTACTTCATGCGCCACCGGTACAAAACACTGACATATTATGAAGTTTAAAACATACCGCTAAACTTTACATTGAATCAGTGTTTTGTACCGGTGGCGCATGAAGTAAAATTTCGAGTTTAGAAAAGCCTGAAAATTTGGTTTGGCCGCTCCGCGCTTCGCGCTACGCGACCAAACCAAATTTTCAGGCTTTTCTAAACTCGAAATTTTACTTCATGCTTAGCCTGGGAGCGGAAAACACTCGTTTAAATCTTCAAACTAAATCCTTTAGACAAACCGAGCATCGGAAAATGTACGACGTATGCATATGTATACTTAAAAGAAAACTTATCTTTATGAAAATGTTTGGTGTTACATAAAACTCTCTGTACTTGTTTTTTTATAGATTAATGCAATTTCAGTTTGTTTAAAATGTAGTGGAATTTTGAAGATACATAAAATGATGAAACGCACTCCATAAAACACTTGAAAAAAAAAACCAATTGGTAGAGTTTCACTTTATTGCTGAACTTTGCAAAATTTTGAATGTTGGAAAAGTTAGTTACACGAAATAAACATATTTATTAACTTAAGCAGTATATTTTAAACTTAACTTAAAATCAGTGATTTATTCGCGTGGCGCATGAAGTAAAATTTCAAGTTTAGAAAAGCCTGAAAATTTGGATTTACCGGGGCGCGACTCGCTTCGCTCACGCGCATATCAAAATTTGTAGGCTTTTCTAAACTCGAAATTTTACTTCATGCTTAGTCTGGGAGTGGAAAACACTCGTTTAAAGCTACAATTTGAACATTTTTGCAAAAACGACGAATATCTGAAAATTTATCAAAGTTTTTAAATCATGGTCGTTTTTGTAAATTTTCGTTAAATTTAAAAACGAATTTTAAAATTTCGCAATTCTGATCAATTTGAAAAGATAATTATAACAGCAGCATCCAAACGCCGTTACCTAATTTTATAAGGAGACTGGCTAACTAGATATATGTGAACTGTGACTATAATATATATAATCAAAGATTTCGTAAATTTTCAAAAATTAGTGACATTTTCAAAAATGTTTATTAATTATAAAAATCTCGTCGTTTTTCATAAATTAATAAGATTTTAGTTGATTTCCGTTGATTAGTAAATTTCCGAGATTATCGTAAATTTTTAACATTTTTACGCTTTTCTAAAATTTTAAAGATTTTGACTTTGCAATTATGATCTATTTTTCAATAACACAATTGAGAAATTGACACGTCGCGCAGCGTCCAAGTCCAAATTCTAGCTTTTCTCAACTCGAAATTTTACTTCATGCGCCACGCGTACAAAACACTGATTTAGTGTAAAGTTCAAAATTTATCGCTCAGTTAATAAAAAAATATTTTAATATGTGCATTGAGATTTCACAATTATTAAGAATTTTTCTTACTTTTATTACAATTCTCGCATTTTACAAGTTATTTTTGTTTTTAACATTTCATCAGGTTTTTTTACAGTTCCCGTACTTTTTGACGTTTCGTCACTTTTCGATAATTTTCACATTATCGGAAATACCAACAGTTTTAACATTCAATGCGTCATTTCTACCGTTCATCGACTTGGATCGAGTTTAAATAATTATCATGAGTTAGTCGCACTGTTTTAAAATGTTATTTTATTTTTTTTCATTTCGTACATATGAACGGCATACTTAACGGAGAAAAACGTTGTAAATGAGTGCCAAGACATCTGGCACTCCCCCATCCTTAGTGCCATTACTACCTGATTTTGTATATAACTCTGTAAAAATATATTTTCTGTATATTATTCCTTGAGAATGACGATAAGTTGAAACTAGTTGGATAACAAAAAGGTTCATGAAACAAACCAAGTGCCTTTAATTCAAATTCAAATATAACTTAATTTTATTTTCAAGATTCTAAATAATTAATACATTAAAATACAATTGAACGTTAACACGTTGGTAATTGTCCTATAATGGGATATATAGTAACTACACCCGCGCATACATTTATGTACACACACATTGAAATTCGTAATGATTAACAAAACAAACATGATCCCCGACCGAACCAACAACCGAGAGCCCTTCTCAATTCAGCTCGGTTCGTTGCGCGGGCTTTGTGCCGCCGTAATGTGGGTTTAAAGATCGGGCTTTCTGCATATTCATAGTGCTGCGAACTGCACTTATAGTACAACACTTCCTCTAGAGGGCCACACACCTAATGAATATGCTAATTTCAACAATAAGGAGTTTTTATTCCTTTTTCTTTGATGTTGTGTTTTTCTTACAAACATTTGATTACAAAACTATGAATTACTAGAGAGGTATTTTTAAATTAATCAATCAAAATATTTATTCAATATTGTACTTTAGCGAGTTATTTTCAATACGCGATGAAAATTAAATGTATACATGTTAACATTATCTTAACTTGATAATTTACTCAAAACTATTGGTTCTTTTGTTATGAAATAGCACAAGTTACGCCAATAAAAATGTTTAAATATCAAAAATAGTCTAAACTGCATGAACATATAATATTTATGTAAAAAAATAAAATGATTTTTTGCGCCGATAAATGTAAAATTCAATGATCTCTAAGAGGTTAATGACCCATCATTGGTTTCATGTTTAAATTTAAACTTTGAATCAAAAAATTTTTGAATGTGATAACATTTTAATAGATGATAAAGAAAAGTTTCAGCTTCAAAATGCAATTAAATATTTTTATTGTTTGGTCTGACTCGAGAAACTCTGATTGTTACACTGATTGATACACAATGTGTATCTTATAGTCTGTTTAAAAACTAGAAGGAGTAAGTGCAAAGCCCAATAATATACACTATAAAAAGTTACCAGAAATATCACTAGATAAATTTGGCGGCAATTTTAAATAATTTCATAATTACTCTTTTAATAAAATCAAATATCTATTTTGTACTTCTTAATTGTGGTTAAGTATTTTCTTTTCCATCGTACGATATCGTCAGTTCAATTAAAATGCTTATACGGCATCTCGCCATTTATCTGTGAAATAAAACATATTTACATAATGTTCATAATATAATAAGGAATTTATATAATAATGTGTCTGTCAGAGCTGAGACGAATCCTCGTAAAACGGATTCGAATCACGAATAAAGGATTCGTAAGAGATAAATATGATTCAAATCAAAGATTCGAATTCTGTTTTTTCGAATCACGAATAAAAATTCTTTAAGAATAAATTTGATTTTATTACTTTTTTGCAACCATATTCAAAACCTAATTATTTATTATTACCACTGAACATCCTTGATATCAGACTAAATATCTGACTCCCTGTTACTCTGGATATATTTGTGTGTTTCTGAACTACACTTCAAATCAGTGTTTTGTACGCGTGGCACATGAAGTAAAGTTTCGAGTTTAGAAAAGCCCGAAAATTTGTCTCGGGTCGCTGCGCGACCCTCGACAAATTTTCACGGGGCTTTTCTAAACTCGAAATTTTACTTCATGCTTAGCCTGGGAGTGGAAACACTTGTTCAAAACTTCAAATTGAACTCTATTATAAAATCGACTAATGCCTAAAATTTACGAAAATAAAAAATTCACTGAATATCAATAAAACCGGGAAAGTCAGGGAACAGTCATGGAATTATATTTAAACTGACCAAAACACTAATAAAAAAGCCATATGAAATTATTAAATTTGTCAAAATCAGCAGGCAAATTACAAAACACGTAAAAATTTATAAAATTAACTTAAATATTGGCAAAAACAATGAAAACTATTAAACAGAATGGGGGTTTCCCACAGAAGAAAGTTATATTAAAAGGCCAGGAAAAAAATCTTTAATCAGGGAAATGTCGGAAAAATTTACCATTTCAAATTGTGGCTACCATGGCAGTTTTACTTCAAACAATATTAAACAAAATTTTGAAAATTAGATTATTATCTTTAAAAACATTTTCAATCATTTAACGTTTTTATCAAAGCATTCACTTTGAAGTTTCGAACAAGCGTTTCCACTCCCAGACTAAGCATGAAGTAAAATTTCGAGTTTAGAAAAGCCCCGTGAACATTTTCTGGGCTTTTCTAAACTCGAAATTTTACGTCATGCGCCACGCGCGTAAAACAGTGATTTAACGAGAAATTTAAAAACACACAAAAAAACAATTTGCATGGTATTCCTCACAATTAATTCTAAATATTTTTGACGATCAAATTCTTTTGTAAGTATTCGAATCCTTTTACAAGGATTCGAATCCGTTTATAGGGATTCAAATCATCCACATTTAGACTCGAATAGGAATCCTCTTAAAAAATTTAACGAATCCGGATCAGGAATCCAGTTGAACTAAAGTATTCTAATGCCTCTTTTGAATCCTCTAAACGGATTCAAATCCAGGATTCGAATCCTGAATGATTCGACTCCTGCCCAGCTCTGGTCTCTATTTTACTTAAAATTGATTTGTTTCATAAAACTATACAAGGTAGAACGACTCATCTTCGGCATGCCTGCATGATCGTTTACTTCTTTTAAAACTTTATTCAAAGTTGGCAGTTCATTTTTATAAAAGAAACTATGCACGGATCTCTTCACTACGTCATCAAAACTTGTAATTATGTCCTCCAAGCTGTTTAGGGCTTCAAATCTTCCGGATTTCTTATATTTGCTAATGGTACGATAGACAGTGGAATTTACAACTCCTAAAAATTAAACATTTTATATTTGATGCATATTCTTATGCTATTTGATATCTCACCTACTGCACCAACAATGTCTGATACAACAGCAGTCATTTTCATATGTGGATCATCTGTTATCAATTGCTTATACATATTTATTATGCACTGTTTTTCAGACAGATATAAATGACCCAAATCCAATTTCTTACGCTTTTTTGGAGGTGAAGGTGATATTATCAGCGAGCTTGTACTGGGTCCATAATCCATCACAACAATATAAACTAAACTAACTTTTAACTATACTAAAGAAACACCGCACAAAAGGTTATTACGAAACAGACAAAGTTGCAACTCGGTAATGCTTCGAATTAAGGTTATGTCAGCTATTGCGTCTAATAATGACGTAATTAGCATAGTGAAAAATGGGCGCGCTCTCGGCCAAACAGAGTTGTAGGTTTTGGCTCGTGAAATTTAAAACCCTCCTCCTAGTTATTAAACAGATTATAGAGAGGTGTTTTTAAATGAATCAACTAAAATATTTATTCAATATTGTACTTTAGCGAGTTATTTTTAATACGTAATGAAAATAAATGTATACGTGTTAACATTATTAAGATAATTTGATAATTTACTCAAAACTATTGGTTCTCTTTTTATTAAGTAGCACAAGTTACGCCACTAAAAGTCTTTAAATATCAAAAATAGTCTAATCTGCATGAACATATAATATTTATGTAAAAAATAAAATAATTTTTTGGAGGAAAAATGTTAAATTAAATGATCTCTAAGAGGTTAATGACCCCTCGTTGTTCCATGTTAAAATTTCAACTTTGAATCAAACAATGTTTGAATGTGATGACATTTTAATAGATAATAAACAAAAGTTTCAGCTTCAAAATGCAATTAAATATTTATTGTTTGGTCTCACTCGAAAAACTCTGATTGTTACACTGAAATTGTTGTGCCCAGTCTTCATAGTAACATCATTGCAATGTTTGTAATCTGTTGTCCTCTTGCATGGGAATTATTCGAGAACACAGTTTTAAATAATATCATTTTCTTCATTTTTAATTTTTAAATTAGTGCAGAGAGAGATGAAGAAAGGCCAGACGAGAATACTTTTCAACAAGAATGTTAAATACCTACTAATTTCTCTATTAAATTTACTATTATTATTATTATTATATTTATTTTCATATCAATCTTGATAAAATTAATTACTTAATGATGTACAGATGTTTCCATTAACAGAGCCTTTTCGGTACCATTTGAAACGAATAGATTGATGAAATGGGAACGCAAGCGAATAAACGCTTCCATTTAAACAAAATTCCCAACCGTGAAATCGTTTCCTAATTAGGCACATATAATCAAAAGAATCCACCGACTATTCAATTTATAACTATACACATATGTCAGTCATGGCACCAACGAATTATCAAATGTTTTACAAGATTACATTCACCAGAAAGCAATAATCGTAGTGGCGTAGTCGGGATTTTGTCTTACGGGAGTTTAAAACAACGTGAGATCGAATTTAAACAGCATGTTTTAAACTTAATTTGAAAGTAGTGTTTTATACGCATGGCGTATGAAGTAAAATTTCGAGTTATTCAATACGCGTCCAATCCAAATTTTCAGGCTTTTCTAAACTCGGCATTTTACTCCATGCTTAATCAAGGAATGAAAGCACTCGTTAGAAACTTAAAATTGAAATTTATAGCATATACATCGGGATATGTATACTTAAAAGACACATTCCCTTTGTATATGCATTTAATATTTCTATATAAAGGGAGTTTTTCTTTTAGGTACCGATGGGTACCCTGTTAATGTTCCGACATTCGGTGTTTTTGAAAAGCGTTCAGTTGTAAACTTCTAACAACTGTTTCCACTCCTTGATTAAGCATAAAGTAAAATGTAAAGTTTAGAAAAGCTGGATAAATTGGTTTTCAGGCTTTTCTAAACTAGAAATTTTACTTCATCCGCAATGCGTATAAAATACTGAAATATTGTGAAGTTTCAAATATTTCGCTAAAGCAGTATGCTAAAGTACCGTGCAATCATTTAAATTATAATTTAGAGTAGGCGGCATTTTTTTTGTGCGGCTAATTGAATGATGGAATTAATTTAAGGTTATGCTAAACTATGTGATAACAGTCAGTAGTGCCAATCTAATTTAAAACTCAAAGCCTATCCTAAATAAAGTTTTAAACGATCGCAAGGTGGTATATTGTTTAATTCACGTTAAATCAGTGGTTTATATGCATGAAGTAAAATTTCGATTTCTGAAAAGCCTTTAAATTTGGTTTGGTCGCGTAGCGCTACGCTACGTACTACGCGACCAAACCAAATTTTCAGACTTTTCTAAACTCGAAATTTTACTTCATGCTTAATCTAGGACTGGAAACACTTGTAAAAGTCTCAAATTCCGAACTTTTATAAACATAACTAATGTCTGCATATTTTCAGAGAAACTTAGGTGGAAGTAACGGTCGTAATTCGTCGAAACACTCAGGGATTAGGAACAGGGTGTTACTAATTCCTGAGTGTTTGCATCGGGATGTATACTTTAGAGCAGGGATGCACAGACCACGGCCCGCGGGCCGCATGCGGCCCGCCGGTCGAATACTGGTGGCCCGCCGACAGCAAAAATAATACTCTCATACATTCGAAAAATATTGAATTCTATTCCAGAATAAAACCAAAAAAAATATGTTCGAAAAGTAATTGGAATCTCTCGCGCGCGCTCTTAAGTGCCCAAAAGAGTCGACACCCCCTGGTGCGCCGTGCATGCGTCGGAAACAGCGGTCGGTAATGTTCGTGCCGATCTCGGTTAAATTCGTTTTCTTGAGGAAGCACCGCGGCCGGCGGCGCGGCGATGACGACAGCGCGGTGGCGGCTTATCCACGGGTTATATTGTTAGAGCAAGCGAGATAGCAATAGTCCCGAATTCCCGATTGCTCGCGTAGGTAGATACACGAAGCTTCCAGAGTCGGTTTCGAGATTTCTCCAGACAGTTTTCGACTCTATACGCGCGGTATAAAAGCCACGCTAACCGCAGCGACCGACAGTTCGGTTTTAATTTGAGTGAAGTGTCAATAGTTCTAGTGTAGATTTTAACTCGACTAGCCGGTGTCATATATTTTGATCCACATTCAACGTAGATTTCCCGTCAAGTGCCGTGTATAATTGTGTTGTGAAATCGTAAGTAAAACTCTGTTATTAATAAGTGTTTCCCTACATATTTAATTAATTATTTTTGGTAATTTAAAAAAGGATGGGTAATTTAAGTAGGTACTGTAATTGTTTTTAGGTGCTGTGTTAATCATAGCCAGGATTAGAACGCAACATGGACAAGCCAGGGCCTAGTAAAAAACGTAAGGTTAAAGATGAAAATCGGCAGTTTCAAGAAATTTGGACTGAGAAATACTTTTTTGTATGGTCGCATAACAAAGTCGTTTGTTTAATTTGCAAGAATTCTGTTGCGATTGCAAAGGAATATAATGTAAAAACGCACTATGAAACGCAGCATCCTACTTTTACCAAGTTTACAGGCGAATTAAGAAAGCAAAAAATGTTGTCTTTAAAACGGGAGCTTACTGGTCAGCAAGCTATGTTTACAAAACCCATTCAAGATTCAGAAACAGCTACAGAAGTTAGTTATGAAATTTCTCGAATGATAGCAAAGCGAAGTCGCCCCTTCAATGATGGGGATTTTGTAAAAGAATGCATAGAAATTGCCGCTAAGAAAATGTGTCCAGAAGCAGCAAAAAAGTTTGAGAAAATTCAACTGAATCGTATGACTATCCAAAGACGAATTATGTCTTTGTCAGGTAATATTGCGGAACAATTAAATGAAAAAACTAAGATCATTGCATTTTTTTCATTAGCACTCGACGAATCCACTGATATTAGTTCCACAGCTCAGCTTCTCATATTCATACGAGGTGTTATTCAAGATTTTGAAGTCTTAGAAGAGTTATTAGGAATGTGTTCATTGAAAGGTCAAACCAGAGGAGTTGATATACTCAATGTACTTTTGGATGAGTGTTCAAAAACTGATTTGGACTTATCAAAATTATCGGGAGTTGCGACTGACGGTGCTCCTTCGATGATTGGTGTCAATTCTGGGCTAGTTACTTTGCTGAAAAAGCATCTACAAGAAAAAAACATAAACGCTGAAGATCTCATGCAGTTTCACTGCATTATACACCAAGAAGCCCTCTGTTCTAAAAAAATTGAATTTCAAAATGTCATGAAAGTGGTAGTTTCGACTGTAAATTTCATAAAATCACGAGGACTCAATCACAGGCAATTCAAACAATTCCTTGATGACATCGAAAGCGAATATGGAGATTTACTGTATTATACAGAAGTAAGGTGGGGTGGCTAAGTCGTGGATTGTCACTGGAACGATTTCTAAATTTAATAGAAGAAATTGGAATATTTCTGGCGGAAAAGCAAAGGGATGTCCCGGAACTTAAAAATCCTGATTGGTTGTGTGATTTGGCTTTTTTAGTTGACATTACAAATCATTTGAATGTCTTGAACACACGGCTTCAAGGCAAAAATCAACTGATATCCCAGCTCTACGCTCATGTATCATCCTTTCAATGCAAGCTGACACTTTTCAGATCGCAATTGAATTCTGGAAATTACAATCATTTTCCGAATTATAAGAAAATGGCTGAAAAATTCAACAAAACTGCGATTAATTTCAGTTATGTAGAAAAGCTATATATTTTGATTCAATTTTTTCAAGACAGATTTTCGGAGTTTAAAAAAGTGAAACCTCTGTTGGACATATTCAGCAATCCTTTCACGATTTCAGTTGAAAATGCGCCAGAGTCAATGCAGGTAGAAATTATCGACATTCAAAACGACCAAGATTTACGAAACAAATTCAACGAAGGAGACTTGCTGAACTTTTACCGCTGCATTGATAAAAATACGTACAAAGGGTTGCGCATAAACGCTCTGAAATGTGCCAGCTTATTTGGTTCTACCTATATATGCGAACAAACCTTTTCAATACTAAATAATAATAAAACAAAAAATCGAAACCGCCTTGCAAACGAAAGTTTGCAAGCAGTTTTACGTGTTGCTACAAGTAAATTTGAGCCAAATATAAAAAAGATTGTAAGCACAATGCAGTGCCACGCTTCAAATTAATAAATTCTTTTTCAATTTTAATACATTATTATCAATTCTTTATTGTCTTTAATTACCTATACTTCTGGCGGCCCGCCATCAGTTCATAATTTGCCCGAGTGGCCCCTAGTCTTAATAAGTCTGTGCATCCCTGCTTTAGAGACACATCCTTGTATCTTAGATCCTAATATTTAATCTTTTGTTAGTTAATTTTTTTTTTAATTTCATTTATAACTTTATCTGGTAGATATTTTGAAGTGGTAGATCATTTAATCCGCTTCTGAAATGTGATTTTAATCGTTGTTAAGTGAAACATGATTTTCTTTATTTTTAAATTCTACCTCATCTTTTGCAAAATGAAAAATACCCAGTTTACTAATACCATGCGATCATTTAAATTAGGATTTAGAGTAGGCCGCATTTGTTTGTGCGGTTGCCCAGACTGCCAATTGAATGGTGAAATAAATTTGAGGTTATGCAAAACTATGTGTTAACATTTAGTAGTGCCAATCTAATTTAACTCAAAGCCTACTCTAAATCATGTATTAAACGATCGCATTCGTTGAAGTCAACCCGTACATAATTGGTCAAAATGAATTTTTGAAATAAAATTGATAAAATTGCCAAATTTAACAAAAGTATAATTTGAAATTTGTTTTAATCCTTTCTCCACTAGTGTTATTGCATGCTATTTTATTTGTTGATTTTTATGAATTTTTTAAAGATATGAATTTTGAGGATTGGTATACAGGGTGTCAGATTAATAATAATTAATAATATTAGTGCGTTCTCACAGACTATTTCGGCTCATTTTAAAGATAGAAAAAAAGTTTCTTCATAAAAGTTGCTTGACTTTAAGATGTATCTCTTAAAGTCAAGCAACTTTTATGAAGAATCTAAAAATATTTTCATGTATACAGGGTCCGCCATAAAGACAGTAGCGAATGTAAATCGCTTATTTTAAGTAGATCATCCTTTATATTATTTAGATTTTATTTTGGATCCTTTATAAAAATTGATTGCTAAATAGCAAATAATAAAATTTGGCCCAAGACTTACTGTTCCAGAATATTCCAAACATGAAGTTTGCAGTGGTTTCGTAAAACTGAAATATTTCCGAAACTAAGTAAAATGGAGAGTTGTGGTTGTCAATATTATCTAGAACGTGCTATCGGTTGCACTATAAAGTTGCTTTGTTCTAGTTCAGTGGCTATGAAATAAATAATGTTGAAATATGAAAATTTCAATCAACGATAACTTGATTTTTTGAAATGGAACTATACAATTTTTTAGGCATCATATGGCACAAAATTCAATTATTTTAAGTGAATAATTTTTATACGTAGATCTTATTTTCTTTTTAAACACATAAGGTATGGATAAAAATTGTTTACTTAATAGAAAGAGAAATACATATTGAGTCGAATTGTGTTGAAAAAAATATAAGGTTTCATTTAAAAAAAATCATGTAAACCTTTATTGAGAATTATCAATTTTAACTGCCATTATTCCACAGCCACATAACTTGATCGAAGCAATTATATAACGATAGCGCCCTCTATCATCAAGATAATTATGGAAACCACAACTTTCTATCTTATTTAGTTTTAGAGATGTTTTAGTTAACCAAAACTACTGACAACGTAATTTTTATACATAAATGTTAGATAACTTCAAAATGGTATGATGTAGACCGAATGATTTTTAAAAACCCTGCTGTGGACGGGCTTTTCTAAACTCCAAATTTTACTTCATGCTTAGTCTGGGAGTGGAAATACTAGTTCTAAACTTCATATTGCACGTTTTTATATAAAATCGACGAATGCATAAAAATGTACATCGTATACATTAGGCATATTTAGTGGAAAAATTCACAGTATGTCATACAATAAGTCATTTATAGAAATCATAAAAATAAGTGTAACATTTTTACCTAAAACCAACTATTAGAATTAACTCTATAATTGCTCGGCCGTTAATGGGTTAAGTTGATTGATTGAGTTACGTGAAGATCAAATTAATTTGACGAATAAAAGCACTAATAACCTTTCTTCACACGTTTATTTGAATTACCAAATGTACATCCATTTCAGACACAAAGTGACCATTATCAATGGATCAACACTGTGTTAATCCATTGATAATGGTCACTTTGTTTCCGAAATGTATGTACATTTAGTAATGCAAATAAACGTGCGAAGAAAGGTTATTAGTGCTTTTATTCGTCAACTTAATAATGTTTATTTAAAATAATAATAATAATAATAACCAATTTTATTAAAAATGTATTTCAACATTTTTCCTATACTACTTTTGTTAATATGCTAATGTTTTGTTTAGATAAACCCATTAACGGCCGAGCAATTGTAGAGTTAACTCTAAAAGTTGATTTTAGGTAAAATTCTACACTTCTTTTTATGATTTCTACGAATGACTTATTGTATTATATACTGTAAATTTTTCTTTTAAATATACATAATGTATACGCTGCAAATGTAAGGCATTCGTCAATTTTATATAAAAACATGCAATATGAAGTTTAGAACGAGTATTTCCACTCCCAGACTAAGCATGAAGTAAAATTTCGAGTTTAGAAAAGCCCCGCGTAGGGTCGCGCAGCGACCCGAGACAAATTTTCACGGGGCTTTTCTAAACTCGAAATTTTACTTCATGCGCCACGCGTATAAAACACTGAAATATTGTGAAGCTAGAAATACACTGGAAATATTTTTTTTAAATAAGTAATAATCGAGATATTTAAATAACAAAATGTTTATTTTTCTTCATACATTTTCAAGTCAAGTCAAATAATATAATATATCAAATTAACTTATTTAGTAATTGATTTAACATAAAATTAATAATGTTGCGTACATGCATCAATGGCGCCTAATGGGTTAAATTGAAGTTTATCAAATTATTAAATAATTACATAATCAATAATTATATTTGAAATTATATTAATTTTACAAATTTTGTGGATTTGGTACATTTTTATGACGTTTGTTGATTTTAGCAATTTTGTTCAAAATTTATCATTTTTGTCCACTTTCAGAAGATTTTTTTATTTTATTGATTTTGATTTTTTACCGTATTTATTAGTTGTGACGATTAATTATTCTTTTTTTTTGTTGTTTGAATTTATAAATCTTTAGGAACATTTTTTATTGACTTTGTTTAATGTGTCAATTTTTAGTTTAATTTCAACAAGATATTTAAAGAAATACAGAAATAAGATATTTGAAATTCTTAAGAAATCGTATTTATATTTTATTTTGAGATAACGTAGATTTTTATAAGTTAAAAATTGTGTACTCAGAGCTAGTACTTTTTTTATAAGCAATGTTTTCAGCAAAGAATAATTTAAGTTGGACGTTTCAATATTTTTTTTTCTAACGAAAATACGTAGCTTACCTACTTTCTAACGTTGATAACAAAGTTATTAGTTTCTGTCGAATAAAAATTTCACTCAGTCACAAAAAATCACATATATTCACAATATAAGAAACAATTTCAGCTATTTATTTTGCGCAAAAAATTGTTTACACAACTTTTTCCACTTTTATAAACAACAAATTCTGAGCATTTTGTTATTAAGGTGCCAGTATTATACTAACGAGTGTCTTCCACTCCTAGATTAAGCATGAAGTCAAATTTCGAGTTTAGAAAAGCCTGAAAATTTGGATTTGCCGGGGCGCGCGAGCGAAGCGAGTCGCGCCCCGGCAAATCCAAATTTACAGGCTTTTCTTAACTCGAAGATTCTTTCATGCGCCACGCGTTTAAGCCCTGATGCATTTAAGTTCAGAATGTATACTACCTATCAGAGCTGGGACGAATCCTCGTAAAACGGATTCGAATCACGAATTCGAATCATCTAATATGATTAGAATTACGAATACTCGAATAAAGGATTCGTAAGAGATAAATATGATTCGAATCAAAGATTCAAATCCTGTTTTTTCGAATCACGAATACAAATACTTCACGCTTAGCCTGGGAGTGGAAACACCTGTTCAAAGCTTTAAATTGAAATTTATTATAAAATCGACGAATGCCTGAAAATCACGTAAATAAAAAAATAACTCAATATCATTAAAACCGGGAGTCCCTGAAAAGTCATAGAATTTTATTCAAATTAACCAAAACACTAACAAAAAAGCCATATGATATTATTAAATTTGTGAAATTCAGCAGGAAAATTACAAAACACGTAAAAATTTATAAAATTAACTTAAATATTGACAAAAACAGGGTCAGGGACAAAAATCTTGAATCAGGGAAATGCCGGAAAAATTTAACGTTTCAGATTGTAGCTACCATGTCAGTTTTACTTTAAATGATGTTAAACTAAATTTTGAAAACTAGATTATTATCTTTAAAAACATTTTCAGTGATTCCAGTGCAACCTAAAACCGAACTATATGAAGTACAATAAACAATATAGCCTTGCTATAAAAAATGCCAAGATAAGTGCGACCGAGACCTATATCAACAAATCCAATAATAGTCCGAAAGCATTATGGTCTTTAATTCAAACTAAGAAAATAAAATGTGATAGTAACTGTGATATTACACCTAACGATTTTAATCGCAGTAAATTAGTAAATAATTTGCCTGAACCAGATACTGATCCCATTAATTTCTTATATGAATTCCCTGAAGATATTATACATACCTCAAAATCGAGAAAGTCAGCCCGAATAAGATATTACTTTCAATCAGTTTTCATAATGCCATCTGTAGGAACCACAGTTCCGAACGTTCACAATATCCCTTCTTTTTCATTTGCGCAAATATCTGATAAAACTGTATTTACATTTTTAAAGCAATTACCAAATACATTTTCATCAGGCAATGATAATGTACCAGCCTTTATAATAAAAGATTGTGCTTCTAATCTATGCTACCCGCTCTCAATAATATTTAAGCTATCTATAAAAACATCTGAATTTCCCAGTAAATTAAAAATTGCATCGATTTGTTCCATCCCAAAAACGTCACTTAATCAACGGATAAAACAAACTACCATCCAATAGCAATACTGTCTCACATCGCTAAAATATTCGAGAAAACTCTCTATAATCAACTCTTTTTCCACGTTTCTCCATAATTATCTTCTCAACAGCATGGCTTTATTCCAAAACGTTTTACAGTAACTAATTTGACCATTATTACGCATGATATAGCCAAATCACTAGATTCAGCGGGGCAAATTGATGTAATATATACTGATATGTCAAAAGCGTTTGACAGGGTGGACCATCAATTGTTAATAGGTAAACTTAGCTACTTTGGTTTTTGTGACAATTCAACCTCGCTTATAGCATCTTATCTTACAGACCATGAAACGTATGTCGCAATAAATAACTTTTAAATCGGACTCATACTTTCCAAGTTCAGGGGTACCCCAAGGCTCGATTTTGGGTCCCTTACTTTTTAACCTTTTTATAAATGATCTTTCTGATTTATTAAAGTATAAACACCTCTTATACGCGGACGACCTAAAGATTTACTCAACAATTGCTAACATTGCTGACTGTCAACGCTTACAAAATCAACTTGATGTTATCTCGAATTGGTGTAATATTAATAATCTTAATTTAAATAGCAATACGAGCAAATTCATATCCTTTACCAAAAAATCTAAACCAATCTCATTTAATTATATAGTTAGCAATAATTCTATTGAGCAAGTCACAGTCTTCAAAGATTTAAGGATTTGGTTTGATGACAATTTTACATTTAATCCTTATGTTCAAACACTCGTAAAGAGTTCCTTTAAAGCATTAGGATTTATACTTCGAAATTCTACAAATTTGCGAAATCCTAATGCTTTGAAATCTCTATTTAATGTTTATGTCCGTTCCAAGTTGGAATATGCATCTTTAATTTGGTATCCTCAAACTCAACTTCAGATTAACCAAGTAGAAAGTGTTCAACGTAAGTTCCTGAAGTTTTTGCACTTGAAAGTTGAGGGATTTTATCCTGACAGAGGCTGTGATCATTCACTACTGCTAGATAAATTTAATGTAGAATCTCTTGAATGCCGACGTCACAGACAAAGCATCACCTTCTTACACAAGCTTCTGCATGATAGAATTGACAGCCCTGATATTTTACAGCTAGTTGGCTTGCATATTCCATCTTTAAATAGTAGATATAAGACCACATTTAATATTATGCATATTAGAACAAATTTTGGATTAAAATCGCCTATTAATGTGATCTGCAATTCGTTTAATCAACTTCCACCAACTTGTGACGTATTTTTTCAACCATTGCCATCCTTATTAGAATTTTGTTAATTACGAAGTAAAATGTTATTAAAATGTTATTATTTTTAGTTCATAGTTTTAAAACTTGTTTGTTTATACTAAGTTGTCTTGCAATTGGGAATTTGTTTCCTGGTGGGCAATAAACATTATTATTATTATTATTATTATTATAATAAATGTGATAACAACCTTAAAGAGTTCGCAAGCACGTGATATTTATGGTATGTCGGCAAGGTTATTAAAATGTATTACTGATGTAATATTACTGCCCCTTACAAAATTTATTAATATATGTATAGAGTCTGACACAATCCCAAACAGTCTTAAAGTTGGATGCAATATTCCTATTTTCAAACAGGGCAATGTGTCGGATGTAAATAATTACAGACCTATCTCGCTATTACCAATAATATCGAAGGTCTTAGAAAAAATCATGTTTAGACAAACCATTGCATTTTATGAGGAGCAGAATATTCTGCATTGTGGTCAGTTCGGTTTCCGCAAGGGACTTTCAACCAGCGACGCAGTCAATGCCTTAGTAGAAGAAATTCTAGAGAGATTTAACTCTAGATCATACAGTCTGGCACATTTCTTTGACCTTAGTAAGGCATTTGACTGCGTGCCTCATGATATCCTTTTGCGGAAGCTCTACTACTACAATTTCCATTTATCAACATATCGACTCATAAACTCGTATTTGCTAAATAGACAACAACGTGTGCTCTTTAAAGGATGTCTATCCTCAGGGTCAAATACTACATATGGTGTACCTCGGGGATTAATTATTGGACCATTGCTCTTCCTGATCTTTATTAATGATTTACCTTTGAGAATCAAAAACGCCAAAATATTATTTGTTTTCTTTATAAAATCATAAACTGCAAAATAGATTCAAGTCATATTGTTAGTATGATTAATTATCATGTACCACCTAGACATGCACGTAGCCGCATGCTACTTCATAACGAATTTTGCAGGACGACTTGCAGTTTAAATTGCCCAAGACTCGATTAACGCGCACGGCTAATGACATTTGTAGCGGTATTGACTTTTTTAACTCATCTTTAGGTTTAATTAGGAGGAGTCTCGCGGATGGTGTGCACTAAATGTTATAACCCTATTGTGGTTTACGCAGATTAACATATGTGTCTTTGTGCATATTTGTGATTCATGTTTTGTGTCTTACATTTTAGTTATATGTTTTTGGCTCTACATTGTAAATGGCTTGTCCGTTAATAAAGAATTATTATTATTATTATTATTATATGCCGATGATACTACGTGTATAAATACCTCAAAAGACGTTCAGACCACCATAACAGCTACTGACCGTGATAATGAGTCTATACTAAAGTGGTTTAGCTCAAACAAATTAACCGTTAACAATAACAAGACGGTAAAAGTCATGTTCACCCTAAAACCTGGGAACTTGTTATTAACTTCGGCAAAGTTTTTGGGCGTATCGCTCGACTCAAAGCTAGATTGGCATTCTCACGGCGACTATTTCTCGGGGAAACTATGTCAAATAGTTTTTTCTGCTGAGAAGCCTTTCAAACTCACTATCTCAGAGGGCGGTAAAGACGGCATATTTCTCATTATTTCATAGCCGAATATCATATGGAATAATAACTTGGGGGCACTCCACCAAAACAACTCGCCTCTTTGGTCTCCAACGAAGAGCAATACGGGTTGTAGCGAATTTAAGGTATCGAGATGATTGTAAGGACTCATTTACAGATCTAAAAATTCTCACACTATCTTCTATGTATGTCCTGGAATGTTTGAAATATGTTCGAAGGCACATTATCCTGTACAAAACACACGATGACATACACACTCATGAGACTCGTTCAAAACACTTGATCTATCCGTCACATCAAAGGATTTCTAAATGTAGAAACGGTGCCAATTACTATGGGCCTAAATTATTTAACTATCTTCCCGCTAAAATAAAATCATATAGCGAAGTTAAGTTTAATAAAATAATTAAAAAGTGTCTGCAAGATAAAGCATTTTACAGCATTGAAGAGTGTATATCCAATAGATTTCTTGATTTTAATGTCTAATTTTAATACATATAGTATGCTTGTTTTTATCTATTTATATATTTTTGTAAATTTTAACTAGTCATGACTTTTATTATTACTATTGTATTAGTTTCTTTCAATCATTTTACGCCAACAATATTTTTAATATGTTTTGTTTCGTTACTTGTTTTATTTTATTTATTTATCTATATATTTTACTTCTTAATATTTCAAAATTGTATGTTTAGCGCCCAATACACCTAATGTTATATGACATATGTAAACTACTGTTTTAACATGAATAAAGTATGATATGATATGATATGATATGATATGATATGATAATATTCTTATCAAATCATTCAGTTTGAAGTTTCGAACGAGCGTTTCCACTCCCAGACTAAGCATGAAGTAAAATTTCGAGTTTAGAAAAGCCCCGCGTAGAAAATGTTTACGGGGCTTTTCTAAACTCGAAATTTTACTTCATGCGCCACGCGTATAAAACAATGATTTAACGAGAAATTAAAAAACACACAAAACAAATTTTTCATATTAATCCTCACAATTAATTCGAATTATTTTTGACGATTCGAAACCTTTTGTAAGTATTCGAATCCTTTTATAAATATACACGAATCCTTTTATAAGGATTCGAATCACCCACATTTGGATTCGAATACGAATCCTTTTAAAAAAATGTAACGAATCCGGATCACGAATCCAGTTGAACTAAAGTATTCGAATGCCTCTTTTGAATCTTCTAAAAGGATTCAAATCCTGAATGATTCGAATCCTGCCCAGCTCTGCTACCTATTATATTAGATGGTATAAACTACTAGTAATTGACAAATTGTGAAATCTTTAAAATATATCTCGATAATCATAATCTTGTCTTTCTAAAATCACATAGTGAATTGACATAATAAAGTTGTGTTTCTTTCTTATTGTACATGTATCGTATGTTTAATTGAAAAAAACCTCTAGAGTCCCATGGAAAGTATTGTAGGTTGGCAACTCTGAAATTATGTATTATTAGTATTATGTCGTGCAGCTAATTTCTAAAGCGTGTAGCCAACTTAAAAAAAAGATTAAATCATAGCAATCTACAGGTTTTCTTTTATTGAACATACGATATATCTATCGTATTACCTCTGGGCCTCTCCTTGGCTGCGCTTCTGATTTAATGCATTCGATTTTGCACTTAACCTTAAAGATAGTTCTAATGAGTAGTTAGAATATTGTATAGAGTAAGTTATTGTTTAATTTTTTATTAAGATAACTTAATTTGAAAAAGGATGTAACGTGTTATTAGTAATTATTACTTATATTTTTAAATGCGCATCAATTAGATAATTTTTTAGAAGCGCGCAGCGCGATAATTATAACTTTTTATTAAACCTTTTTAGTTTCATTTTTCGGAGCATACAGTATTTTTTTAAAGCCCATTGAAATAATGTTGCTCATTATTAAATTAGAATCATCGCCTCGGGACTTTTAAAACGCGTTCAGTTTCGGCTCGTGTTCGTATTATGAAAATTACCTGCAGTAATGAAGTCGTTTGTTGTATAACGTTGAAGGCCCGAAAGGCGCTTACATTATTTAAAATAACGATGTAATAATGGATACGGAATGACATTGATGAGTGTGACGTTGCATTATCGGAGGGGACTCTCCCAGCACGGATGTGAAGAGAATTTCATGCATTGTTCATTCGGTTAATTACTGCCCGCCGGCAATAAAGCTGCCCTAATTACATCCATGTAGTTTCAACCACACACAAACACTTATTAAAATTTGTGTAGTGCTTCTTTTATGCTTCAACACTTTATATTAAAAAAAATACAAGCTCTTTATTATTCTATGTATGCATAATAAAAATTATTTATGACTAAAAGTACCTAAAATCCAACAAAGAACAAGGCATTTTTTTACCATTGCCTCAATGAATTGTGAAATTATTGATAAAGATTATTCTATCGTAGCGACTTGATGTAATCTATTTCTTTTTGTCTGATTTATTAATTGTTATATCTGAAAAATAAATGTCCTGTAAGTCCAGTTGCGAGAGGAAAAAAAACTAATACAACAGGGAGTTCGTCACTTAAAAAATATCGTTTCTTTTTTCTTGTGAAACAAACTTGTCATGTACAGGGTGTTTTTTTTTTTCGTTGATATTTTAGGGTATAGGCTAAACGGTAAGAGATACAAAAAAACTATGGTATGTGTCCCGTTCTCTTTTTTAGTGATTAGTTTAATGGCGCAATCAGATCTAAGCTAACTAGATTGGTTTAGAAGATACAGGGTGATTTTCAAAATGTGCCGATTATTATTATCTCTTGTGATTTGGTTATTTATGGAGATAAAAAAAAGTTAAATACGAAAGTTTTATGACTTTTTACGTAGAATCCAGTACACACTTAAAAAAAATATAGATGTTCTCATTTTTGAGATATTATCAAAACTAGCATTTTCTTAAATGGGACACCCTATATCTGAGTATCTCAAAAAATTGCATTATTTCTTGTGAATGCAACAATATGTAACACTTAATATTTTGCTCTGTCCTAAATAGCTAATATACTAAAAAACAATAAAATAGATTTTCTAGATGGCCATGAATTGAATTCTTTAAGCGTTTGTTTTTTTTTACATGTCATAAAATTCAATAACAATTACGTATTGGTTTTGATATTCCGTTGTTAACGAAATATTTTCGATTATATTTCTTTAAAAAAGGAGTCTAAAATGAATATTTTCCAAAACTATGAAAAATTAAAAATGTTGATGAGAGTTATAAAAATAAAGACGCAACTTTAGACCTATATTTTGAGCGTTATCTGGAACGACAACAGCCAGAAAACTAATATTTCAAAGATTATATCACAACTTAAGTGAGTATGGATAATTTGGAAAACCAAGAGATAAGATTTACAGTAAAGAACATAGAGAAAGAGATGAAATAAATTCATTAGCTTCTGTTATTGCTGATCCGCCGGTATCTAGCCGTAATATTAAAAAAGATATTGCTTTAAATGGGTATTTCCACTCCCAGGCTAAGCATGAACTAAAATTTCGAGTTTAGAAAAGCCCCGTGAAATTATCTGGGCTTTTCTAAACTCGAAATTTTACTTCATGCGCCACGCGTACTAAACATTAAAATATTTTGAAATCTATGTATATTTAAACTTCATTTAAAATCAGTGTTTTATACGCGTGGCGCATGAAGTAAAATTTCGAGTTTAGAAAAGCCCAGAAAATTTGTCTCGGGTCGCTGCGCGACCCTCGACAAATTTTCACGGGGCTTTTCTAAACTCGAAATTTTACTTCATGCTTAGCCTGGGAGTGGAAAACACTCATTTAAAGGTCCAAATTGAACTCATTTAAGAAGCAACGAGCATGCATATGTATACTTAAACAAAAAATTCGCTGTATAAGTATATGAGATAATTGTAAAGTTATTATAAATTTTTGTTGTTTTTTTGTAGTTGTTATTTAATTTATCAATGTTTCAATATTCTTGTTAACTGGGTTTTTAATATACCTATTATAAAAGAAAAGAATAATCATTCAATTCATGGCCATCTAGAATTCTTTTTTGGTTTTGTTTTTTGGTATTTTAGATATTTAGGACAAAGCAAAATATTAAGTGTTGTATATTGTTGCAATCACAAGAAAAAATGCAATATTTTGAGGTACTCAGATACAGGGTGTCCCATTTAAGAAAATGTTGGTTTTGATAATATCTCAAAAATTAAAATATCTATATATTTTTTAAGTACGCCACTGGATTCTACGTAAAAAGTCAAGAAACTTTCGTATTTAAAATATTTTATTATCTCTATAAATAACCGAGTCATAAGACCAATCTAGTTAGCGTAGATCGCTATATCAACGAAAAAAAAAAAAAACCACCCTGTACAGGTTAACATCAATATTTCTCTTGGCCAATAAGACGGTGTTTTTGTTGACAGGCACTTCATTAGCAATATCTATAATGCTATTACCGTCTCTAAACAAGTCGTTATTATCGCTTTTTGCGTTTCAGTCAGTTAAAGCATGCCGAAGTTAAATAAATTTCGTTTGACATTTCCGTAGATTTGTCAATTTAAAAAAATCAAAGTGAGTCCAGTTCACATAGCCAAATATTTAGCTGTACTAGTTTTTTTTTTTCTCGCAACTGTATGTACGTCATCACTTTAACGACAGATATACATTATTGGGTTTGCCGCTGTCTTTAAAGTGATGACGTACATACATACGGTATTGGGTTGTCTATAATCATTGTTTGGATCAAATGCCCCAATGTAGACATAAACAAGCTTTCTGTGTATTTTAAAATAAGCACATAAACATTATTTACACACAAGACTAATTAATAAAGTTTATGAAAATTTTGTAATGGTAAACGTTGAAAACTTGCTTAAGTCAATATTTAATGTAAAACTTACAAGCACGCTTTTCCGTGTAACGACTTCGTCCAAAGTGTTGCAACTTTAGCTAAAAAAAGCACAGCGTCTAAATAACTTAAGCAGATAACGATGCCCCATAATTAAATTCCGGCGTTGGTCCCTTGATAAGATTTAAGCACAGGGGTATGAATATTTTTATCTCACCGACATTAATTAAATAGAATGTCCGGATAAAATTTAATTTCCACCCTCTCGTGCGGGAATTCTCTAAGAGAAGTCGTCGATTTGTCAAGTTTAGGAGGATAACGGATAATCGGTAGGTTACCTATACATCAACTGAGGGGGGTAATCTTTCATCTCGCTAATAGTTTGACCCCGACCCTTAAGTTTAAAAGGGGCGGCTTTTCGAATACCTCAATAACATTTTCATAAAACCTAACGGCGGGCGTAATCGTTTGGTTATCTAAAGGTTTCCAGGGGAATTCCAGGGGATGCTCTCGTGATTAGCGTTTTGTAAAGGGGGGATGTTTTCGGGTAAGAAAAGGGAAATGGGGGGTGGTTTTAATCTATCCCTATCGCATCCTCGCAGCTGAACCGAATTGAATCGATTAGGTGGAAATATCTCTAGGCATTTTTTTTTAAATGAATACGCGAAGATATCGAATTGTCGGTGAAAAATGTTGATAACTCAGAAATCTAAATTTAAAATATGAAACATTTGTTTGTAATTAAGTCGCTTATTTCAAAAACCCCTAAATCCATTTGTAAAAAATTGATTTAAAGGTTTATTACTCGCAGATTTTTGTATTACGAAAATGTGCAATAAGATCAATTATGAAAGTGCTAAAATATTTTTGTTTAGCAGTATATTGGAAATAGGTAACTCAATTATTAGCACATTTTGTGACGTTGAATTATAAAAATGTGTAATAAGATAAATTAATAGCAAATTTTGTTACGTTAAATAATAAAAATGTGTAATAAGATAAATTATTAGCAGATTTTCTTACGTTGAATTATAAAAATGTGTAATAAGATAAATTATTAGCAGATTTTTGTTACATTGAATAATAAAAATGTTTTGTATCGTGGAGACTTCTACTTCGATATACATGTTAATTTATCATTAAAAGCCGTTTTAACTTTGTTTGTATAACACAATTTATTTTTATGTGACTGTAGTTTCGGCAAATTTAGCTTGCCATTATCGAACATAAAGTGACTTTACGTTCGATAATGGCAAGCTAAATTTGCCAAAACTGCAGTCACATAAAAATAAAATGTGTTATACAAACAAAGTTGAAACATTTTTTATCGATAATAAAAATGTGTAATCAGATAAACTATTAGCAGATTTTGTTACGTTAAATTATAAAAATGTGTAATAAAATAAATTATGAAAGTGCTAAAATATTTTTGTTTAGCAGTATATTTTAATCTTGCTTTAGCAGATTATTTTTAATATTGATTTAGCAGTTTATTTTAAACTTCACTTAAAATCAGTGTTTTATACGCGTGGTGCATGAAGTAAAATTTCGAGTTTAGAAAAGCCTGAAAATTTTAAGGCTTTTCTAAACTCGAAATTTTACTTCATGCTTTGTCTGGGAGTGGAAAACCTCGCTCGAAAGTTTGAATTAAATGCTTTCAAAAGAAACAATCAAAGAATAAAATAATGATATAAGATTTTCTAATTTGACGATAAATAAACTAGAATACGTCTAATATGTTTGAAGATTTATTAAAAAAAAGTACGCGTTATTTTAGTATATATATAATATCGCGTCAAAATGGAACTATGTTGAGACAAAGAAAATTACGAGTTCAAGCTGGAATTTGTTGGAGGAAAATTTCAAATATTTCAAAATTACAGCGTTTTCTTGTAAATTAACAACATATAAAAAAAATGCAAATATGACAATTGGTTTAATCTGAAAAATCGCGTCAAAATGTTTTTTTTTAGTATAAATAAACCGTCGAGTTTAAATTGGAATTTGTTTGAGGAATTTTAAAAAAATTAATGCGTCAATCCGTAAATTTAAAAATTACAGTGTTTGCTAGTAAATTAACGAGCGTCAATATATTGAAAAGAAAACGTAAATATGTCAACTGGTTATTCTAAAAAATCGCGTCAAAATTGAATTTATTTAGGACAAAGATAACGTCGAGTTTAAGCTAAAATTTGTTTGAGGAATATAAAAAAAAATGTAAGGCGTCACTCCGTAAATTTCGAAACTACAGCATTTGCTTGGAAATAACCGAGCTTCAACATTCTAAAGAGACAATGCAAATATGTTAATTTGTTTTTCTGAAAAATCGCGTCAAAATGGAATTTTTCTGAGCCAACGAAAACGTTGAGTTTCAGCTGGAATTTATTTGAGAAATTAAAAGTAACACGTTTACACTTTGTAAACTTCAAAATTACAGCGTTTGCTTGTATATTACCGACCTTCAACATATTAAAAAGAAAATGCAAATATGTCAATTGGTTTTCTGGAATATCGCGTCAAAATTGAATTTTGCTAAGGCAAAGAAATGTCGAGTTTAAGCTGGAATTCGTTCAAGAAATTTAAAAAAAATTAACGCGCCACTTCGTAAATTTCAAAATTACCGTGTTTGCTTGAAAATGAACAAGCTTGAACATATTGAAAAAAAAAATGCAAATATTTCAATTGGTTTTTCAGAAAAATTACGTCATTTTGTTTGAGGAATTTTTAAAAAAATTAACGCTTCACTTCGTACACTTCAAAATTACAATGTTTTCTGGAAATGAAGGAGCTTCAACATTCTAAAGAGCAAATGCAAAGAAGTGAATTGCTTTTTCAGAAATATCGCGTCAAAGTAAAATTTAGAGATAAAGGAAACGTCGAGTTTAAGCTAGAATTTGTTTGAGGAATTTTAAAAAAATTAACGGACCACTCCATAAATTTCCAAATTACAGCGTTCGCTTGTTAATTTACGACCTTTAATATAGTGAAGAAAAAACGCAAATATGTCAATTAGTTTTTCTAAAAAATCGCGTCAAAATGAAATACAAAGAAAACGTCGAGTTTAAGTTGGAACTTGTTTAAGGAATTTTAAAAAGCTTAACGCGCCACTTCGTAAATTTTGAAACTACAGCGTTTGCTTGGAAATGAACAAGCTACAACATTCTGAAGAGACAATGCAAACATGTCAATTGGTTTTTCTGAAAAATTGCATCAAAATGGAATTTTGTTGAGACAAAGAAAACGTCGAGTTTAAGCTTTAAATTGTTTGAGGAATTGAAAAAAAATGAACGCGTCACTTCTTGAATTTAAAAATTAAAACGTTTGCTTGTAAATTAATGAGCTTCAAAGGAAATGCAAATATGTCAATTTGTTTTTCTGAAATATCGCGTCAAAATTAAATTTTGTTAAAACAAGAAAACGTCGAGTTTAGTCTGAAATATTTTTGAGGAATTAGAAAAAATTAAAAGCATTAGCTTGTAAATTAACAAGCTTTAACATATTTAAAAGAAAATGCGAATATGCCAATTGGGTTTTCTGAAAAATCGCGCCCGAATGGAATTTTTTTAAGAAAGAAAACGTCGCATTAAGCTGGAATGAGTTTAAGGAATTCAAAAGAAAAATTACCGCATCACTTCGTAAATTTTAAAATTACAGCGTTTGCTTGGAAATGAACGAACTTCAACATTCTGAAGAGCAAATGCAAATATGTGTATTATTTTCTTAAAAATATCGCGTCAAAGTGAAATTTTGTTTAGACAAAGAAAACGCTAGAATTTGTTTGAGGAATTTTAAAAAATTAACGCGTCACTTCTAAATTTCAAAATTACAGCCTTAGCTTGGGAATAAGAGCTTTAACATTTTGAAGGGACAATGTAAATATGTCAATTGGTTTTTCCGAAATATCGCGTCAAAATGGAATTTTGTTGAGATATAGAAAATTTCGAGTTTGCGCTGAGTTCTTGACTAATTATAAAAAATTTACGTAAATTTAATAATCACATCGTTGCATAGGCATAAATGTACTTTGACTGTAATCGAAATTGAAAGATCTCAACTGGATTTTATAAAATATTAAATGAAAAGTAAAAAATTCGCAAAGAAAACTGTTAAATTTTATTTCAGAGTTTCATTTTGTTTGAAAAATTGTAATAAATCAAAGTTTCACACAATCAACAGGAAATTTACAGAATGTACTAGCTTTTAATGGAACTAGCATCTGCTCTAAAGAAAACTGAGAAATAACAATGCGTTTTAATAAAATATTGAGCCAATGTTGAAAATATGCAACAAAATCAACGATTTTTAAAAGAATTTTTTTTGTTCAATTATTCAAAAAATCAACAGATTATCAAATCAACGTAAAATTTATAGAATGTTTGACTGTAATCGAAATTTAAATATCTTACTTAGATTTTATAAAACATCAAATCAAAGTAGAATTTCGTATTAAAAAAAGTGATTAATAAAATTTTGTTTAAAAATTTGTAAAAAACATTCATCTAAAAATCGTTGATTTTATTGCATAGTTTCAACATTGCCTCAATATTTTATTAAAACACATTCAATTTTTTTAATTTTCTTTAAAGCAAGTGCAGTTTTACCTACTAGTGGAAGTAGCATATGAACTAACTTTTAATGAAACTAGCGTCTGCTTTAAATAAAATTAAAAAATTTCAATGCGTTTTAATTGAATTTTGAGCCAATGCAATGTTGAAATTCTACAATAAAATAAACGATTTTCAGAAGAATGTATTTTTCTTTAATTCTAAAAAAACCAACAGATGTCAAATTAGCCTAAAACTTATAGAATTTACAAATAAATGGATAAACTTTCATTGGCTACATTCGAAATGTAAATATTTCTGCTAGATATTCCAAAATATCAAATAAAAACTGAAATGGCGCAACAAAAAAAGTGTGACTACATTTTATAATCAACTTTAAGCAACTGTAATTTCTCTTTCAATGCATCGATTTTGTTTTTCTGGTGGTAAAACTACACTTGCTTTAAAGAAAATTAAAAAAATTCAGTGTGTTTTAATAAAATATTAAGGCAATGTTAAAGCTATGCATCAACGATTTTTAGATGAATGATTTTTTTGGTTAATTATAAAAAAATCAACAGATTATCGTATCAAGGTTAAATTTATAGAATTTGTAGATACATAAATAAACTTTGATTGGTTATAAAAAAAGACCTTTATTGGCATGATACCTCAAAGCTAAAAACACAATTCCGGCATTACAATTACAAATAAATTGATTGTCTATATTCGAAATGTGAATTTCTCTACTGGATTTTATAAAATATCAAAGTTGAAATTTCGCAAGAAAAAAAGTGTGATTATATTTTATAATCAACTTTGAACAACTGTAATACCTCTGCCAGTGCATCGTTTTTGTTTTCTGATGTTGAGACGTCTAAACATTTCTTAACAATTTCTGTGAGTTTTATAAAAATATGACGTTTCATTTTTTCTTTTTAATGGAAAACATAAATTATGAGAACTTAAAAAAATACATTTATTTCAATCAACTTAAAGCGGCTGTAATTTTTTGTTTAGTGCATCGATTTTGTTGTTTCCGACTTTAATACAAAGTCTGAGAATTTTACAACAATTTGAGTGAAATGTGACGTTTTGTTGATTGTGTGCGATTTTTGTTTCAAAACGGAAAACATGAATTATCAGCACTTGAAAGAATAAATATATATGAATCAACTTTGGGCGACTATAATTTCTCTTTTAGTGTATAGATTTTGTTTTTTTCCGACGATGAAACAGTCTGAGAATTGTTTAACAATTTTCATGAATTTATATGAAAACGTGACGTTTCCTTTATTTTTTGCAAATTTGGTTTTAAATGGAAAACAAATTATCAGCACTTAATATAATACATTTATTTTATTCAACTTTGAGAAACTGTAAGTCCTCTGTAAGTGCATCGATTTTGTTTTTTCCGACGTTGAAACAGTCTGCGAATTGCTTATCAATTTTCATGAATTTTATCAAAATATGACGTTTCCTTGATTTTTTGCAATTTTGGTTTTAAATGGAAACCAAATTATCAGAATATATATATTTTAATCAACTTTGAACAACTCTAAGTCCTCTGTCAGTGCATTGATTGATTGATTGATGCCAGTCTGAAAATTTCTCAACAATTTGCGTAAAATGTATCGAAATGATGTTTTGTTGAATTTATGCAATTGTTTTAAAAACGGAAAACATACATTAGACTTTATAGTCCTTTTCTGGAGGATTTTAGTCAATGTTTACAGCTAAGTTTTTGCGTTTTTTATTTTTTATGTTTACTTAAACACAGAGATTTTCACCGGAAATTAAAATCTTTTTAGCCAGTCTTTGAGTCTTCTCAGTCGTTTCTCTGTAGTAGTTTTAGTAAGTATTTTCAGTTTCCTTATCTGAGAATATTTACAGATTTTTCACTGGAAATTATAGTCTTTTATGCAGTCTTTGAGTCTTCTGAGTCATTCTTCAAGTAGTTTTAGTCTCTTTAGTTAGTCTTTTCAAATCCTTCTATGGAAGATTTTCAGCAAATCTTTGAGACTTCTCAGTCTCAGTTTAAGTATTTTCAGTCTCCTATTTGATAATATTCACAAATTTCCTATTCAATAATTATAGGTCTAGGTTTAAGCGGAAATTTATTCTTATTATGATGGATAATTTAAATGGATGTACATTTCAATTTTTATTTGATTTTTCTATTTCTCGTAAATGATTGTCATAAATTTTATGTCAAAAATGCGACTGTACATTTTTCTCTCTATCAAAAAAGCATGCAGGTTCTCTGTGTCCATGGGAAAATGTATTTTTACGAACTGCACATTTTTCGCCAGACTCAACGGAAAATTCGCTTCAAACTTTTCCCTAATTGAAACAATCCTCGATTTGAAAAAACGCGTTACACGTTTTCTGCATTACAAGTTTCAAAAGTGAGTTATTTCCGTCCTCACAACGCGGCATATTTTAATTATTTAAATCACTTATATCCATATTTTTTTCACACAATTTTTAATTATGATATTAATATTATTTTGAAAAAATTGCGAAATATTTCACGAACAAGTATTATAAAGTAATATATATATATAGATATATAATCAACACGGTAAAACTGTTAATATAGGAAATTCCTCGGGAATTCCTGGAGACGAACCCGAAGAAGCCCTCTCGGACTTTAATAAAGTTTCCCGAATATCCGAAAGAGTCCCGAAATAAAATCGATAAGTATTTTATGCGCGCCGTCGAGGGAATTCATTTATCTTAGTCACAGATCGGGCAATAAAAGCAGTAAATTGTTTGCATGTGGAAATATAAATACTTTCCTTGTAAGGATGGCGAACTTTTTAGATTATTCGGGATGAAAGAACAAGAGATAAATAAGCGAGTGATGGAGTTTCACGGATTCCATTTGTTATTTAAAGTTATACGCGCGATAATGTAAAAGGAACTATAGATTATCGGGGAATTGGAGACATTGAAATGGAAATGGAAATGGAAATGCAAATGCATGAGTTTATCGTTTCTGCGAGAAGCCTGTATTTAACCTACATCGCAATATTAAATCATATTTGGAGGCCCGCCGTGGCCGAGCGGTTGAGCCGCTGGTTTCGCCAATTGTTCACGGCGGTGATCTGGGTTCGATTCCTAGCCGGGGCGAGTAATTTTTCCAACGAAAAATATATGTCCCGGAGTCTATGGGTGTGTATGAATGTGTTGTGACGTCCAAATATATAGTTATATGTACTCAGTAATAAGTTAAAAAAAATAAACAAATGTATACAAATAATAAAAATTGATGATGGCTAATAGTCTAGTAACTAAGGCCAGGCAAAAGCCAAAACCAAATTAAAAAAAAAATCATATTTTTCTATTATTTCTAAATAATACTTTGTCATAACATTACATCTTTGGAGACATTGAAATGGAAATATAGGTTCATGACTATTTCGTTCCTGCAGGAATCAAATAAAAGCCTTTATTTATCCCACATCACAATTTTAAATCATATCTTTCCACTAATTCTAAATAAAAGCAGTATATATTTAATCCTGCTTTAGTAGTTTGTTTTTCTTATTGATTTAGCAGTATATTTTTAATTTCACAATATTTTAGTGTTTTATACGCATGGCGTATGAAGTAAAATGTTTAGTTTAGAAAAGCCTGAAAATTTGGTTTGGCCGCTTCGCTTCGCGGAGCGACCAAACCGAATTTTCAGGCTTTTCTAAACTCGTAATTTTACTTCATGCCTAACCCATTAAGCGCCATTGATGCATGCACGCAACATTATTAATTTTTTGTTAATTAAATTACTAAATAAGTTAATTTGGTATATTATAATATTTGACTTGAAAGTGTATGAAGAAGAATTTAAATATTTAGTTATTTAAATATTTCGATTATTAGTCATTAAAAAAAAAATAATATGAGTGTATTTCTAGCTTAATATTTTAGTGTTTTATGCGCGTGGCGCATGAAGTAAAATTTCGAGTTTAGAAAAGCCTGAAAATTTGGTTTGGCCGCTCCGCTTCGCGGAGCGACCAAACCAAATTTTCAGGCTTTTCTAAACTCGAAATTTTACTTCATGCTTAGTCTGGGAGTGGAATTACTCGTTTTAAACCTCATACTGCACGTTTTTATATAAAATCGACGAATGTCTGAAATTTTACAGCATATACATTGTGTATATTTAAACGAAAAATTCACAGTATGTAATACAATAAGTCATTCATAGATATCATAAAAAGAAGTGCATAATTCTCCCTGAAATCAACTTTTAGAGTTATCTCTATAATTGCTCGGCCGTTAATGGGTTAATCAAGGAATGGAAACACTCGTTAGAAACTTCAAATTGAGAGCTTTTTCAAAAGCAATGAATGCTTGAAATTTAACAGTACATACGTAGGAATATGTGCACTTAAAAGAAATATTCCCTGAATGTGAAATCATTGTAGTAACGTATGTCTCAAAAGTTTTGGCAAAAAACAGAACTCAATGAAAAAAATTTAAAATATCAAACATCGAGTTAGCTTTGCAAATAAAAGTAATTGATTTATTGTCATTTTAATGACAGTTCAGTTACCGAAATCGATTGCGCTGCAATAGCTTATAAATAAGATCTTAAAAAAAGCGTTTATAATTTAGTTGAGCAGATGCCTAAAGTTCAAATAATCCGACTCTTTGAAAACCTAAATGTATCGCGGAGAAACATGTATCGTGCGATAGCAGAATATGAGCAAGGTATACCATGCCTAAATGTTCTGAAAAGAAGGCCTAGACTATTAACTGAACATAGAGCAAACCAGCTAGTCGAAAGTGCCAAGAGTAAAATTGGACAGTCAGTGAGAAGACATTCACGGCGTTACAGTGTTTACAAGGATACAATTTCCAGATAACTAAAGGGAAAAGGTGCAGAATATCGCAAAAGATAGAAATATCCTAAATGCACGCCAAATAAGTTAGCAAGAATACCGAGATGTTGCCGTGTTTTAAGGCATGCTCATTTTGCAAATAACAAAGTTATCGTCAATTTACACAATATTATTTGACAGTCTTGATAAATTTGTAACGACCAAGATTATAAAACAATCTAAGTTTCCACTATCGTTTACTCCTAAACTTTGTCAACTCTTACAAAAAAAACGAGTGGCTCATCAAGCATTTAAATTGTCAAAAGTAGAATCAGACTATGTTAAATTTTCTGAATTGCGTAAATGATGTAGACTAGCCACAAAATGTTGTTATGATAACTACATAACGTATACTGAACGTGCAATACTTGACAAACCTGCACATTTTTGAAAATATTTAAAATCTAAATCTGACTCTGATAAACTCCCTTCTTCTATGTTCCTGGATAATATTCAGCTAAATAATGGTGAAAGCATAACTAATGCGTTCAGCAAATACTTTTCATCTTTCTATATTAATCAAAGTCCGATACCGCTGGAGTCAGATATTCAATCACATATACACTTAGCAGAAATAAATAGTTCTGCATCTGAAGTACAGTCAGCATTTGAATATTGATGTTAAAGGTAGTACTGGTCCTGATCAAATACCACCGCAGTTACTTCAATCTTGTCATTATTCAATATACAAAGAGTTTTGTGTAACACCGAACATGCTAACATGTACTCAATGTTAATTTTCCTATGTTCGATGTGTACTGTGACGCATCAAAGGATTGAGTGCGATATGATTGGCTACGATTTCTAATTGTAATATAGTCAACCGAATTTACACCTTCCCTTCAAAAATAAATGCAATTTGTCAGTTATCGCAAGCAAACGATATTTGCTGTTCTAGCACTTGAAGCAGACGTAGAAGAAGAACGGAGAGTTGAGCATATCAATAATATTTACAAAGGAGGAAACCATTTTGCTGGTAAACTTATACTATAGAGAAAACAGTTCAAGAAATTCCCATAAATGATTCACTGTAGCATTTTCTGATTGACTAATACCATTTATTTCAACCATTTCGAACCTTATAAAACCGTTTTTTGGGATAAATTTTATGAGCGAGGAGTTAGAAGTCCGTCGATATTATTGGAAGAGATGAAATTAAACAAGGTATGTTATGTCGAAGACTGTCCAATAATATCCTCACAATTGCAAAACCATTTAATACTTAAATGTGTCTGTACATAAGAGTTTTATAAGAATTTAAGTTAAGGTCCTACAAATTCCAACATTATTAGTTGCTGTATGACAGAATTAAGCGATAAAAAGTTTGTAAAATTATATTTAATATGTTAAATTAAACAACGAAATGTTGCAAAAAATTGTGTTTACTGATGAAGCGTTTATATCGTCTTAACTTCTTTAATTAGTATTTTACCGATTAAAAATATAACAAAAGTTGATAAGCATTCCGTTGAACTAAAATATTCAAAATACAACATATTGTGGTTGATATAATAATTGACAAATTAAATGCATTTTTGACAGGAAGAGTGTACATTGGGTTCACTATATTACTATTAGAAATCGTAGCCAATCACATCGTACTCAATGCTTTGATGCGTCCCAGTACACATCGAACATACAGAGAGTTTTATGTAACACCAAACATTTGCATCCAATACAATTTGACACCTTTCATTTTTAAATTGTGTGTAAAGTGAGTTGCCTATATGACCATTAAAAATTGTAGCCAATCAATCGCAATTAATGCCTTAACTTGTACATACTGGGAGTTTTTCTTTCAAGTATACATGTCACAATTACAGCGTATATGCCGTAAATCTTAAGATACTCGTTGTTTATTAACGGAGTTCAATTTGAAACTTGAAATGAGTGTGTTCCACTCCCAGACAAAGCATGAAGTAAAATTTCGAGTTTAGAAAAGCCTAAAAATTTGGTTTGGTCGCGTAGCGCGAAGCGCGGAGCGGCCAAACCAAATTTTCAGGCTTTTCTAAACTTGAAATTTTACTTCATGCGCCACCGGTACAAAACACTGATGCAATGTAAAGTTTAGCGGTGTGTTTTAAACTTTGTAGTATGTCAGTGTTTTGTACCGGTGGCGCATGAAGTAAAATTTCGAGTTTAGAAAAGCCTGAAAATTTGGTTTGGCCGCTCCGCGCTTCGCGCTACGCGACCAAACCAAATTTTCAGGCTTTTCTAAACTCGAAATTTTACTTCATGCTTAGCCTGGGAGTGGAAAACACTCGTTTAAAGATTGAAATGTTTTAATAAACCGAGCGTCGGAGCATGCACAACGTATGCTTGTGTATACTTAAAAAAATCTCGTTATGAAAATGTTCGGTGTTACATAATACTCTCTGTAGAAAAATTTACATTGAGTACATTCTAGCATGTTCGCTGTTACATAAAACTCTCTGTATATTCTGTTCCTTATGTCATTGTCTTAGGGTGATTTTCCTTCCATTTGGAAGTCTTCTTATGTTCAGCCCATCTTCAAATCCGGTAACAAAAACGATGTAAACAATTATCGTGCAATCTGTATTTTGTCTGCTTTTCCGAAAATGGTCGAATCATTTATTATTTGAAATAAAACAACACAGTTGGGAGGGCTTCACTTTTATTGTTGAACACTGCAACATGTTTCACCACACAGTGGCTTCATCAGGCAGATGAAATAATCATTCATTGCCAACTACCTGTCCAACATATTTAAGAATGTCATTATCTCACAGCAGCATGGTTTCATTAGTGGACGCTCCACGGATACTAATCTTTTTTTTGTACAGTAATTTTATCTTACAATCATTTGAAACTAGTTATGAAGTTCATTCCGTATACATGGACTTCAGAAAAGCCTCCGACATGGTCAACGTTGAACTTCTGATACCTAAACTTGGCATGTACGGAATTTGTGGTCCTATTCTAAAGTGGATGGGGGCTTATTTATCAGATCGTTCTCAGCAAGTTCGAACAAATAACTTTTAATCCGACATTTATTACACCACATCTGATGTCCCGCAAGGCTCGCTTATAGGTCCTCTTCTGTTCAATATATTTATCAACGATATCGGCATTGAAATCAACTCTTCAATGTTATTATTTGCGGATGATCTTAAGCTCTTCAGACAAATTAAGTCAGAAGATGATGTTGTAGTGTTACAATCTGATCTGGTTAAAATAAACACCTGGTGCTTAAAAAATTATCTGAAACTTAATATAAATAAATGTCATATAATATTATTTAGTCGTAAAATTAACGAAATATAAGTTCAATTCTAATATAGACAACATGGTTCCTAATTATGTTGCAACTGTTAGAGATCTAGGTGTTTATTTTGATACAAAACTCACATTTGCATACCATATTGAGACAGTTATTGCAAGAGCAAACAGAATACTCGGGCTTATTAAACGAACCACTAGGGATTTTACCAATATCCGCAGTTTAACTACTCTCTTTGTTACTTTAGTTCGGTCGATATTGGAATATTGTTATATTATTTGGTCGCCATACTTTAACTGTTACATAAATAGATTGGAATATGTGCAAAATACATTTTTGAAATACCTAAAATATAAATTCTGTTTTCATAATATATTTTTGGATGTAGACCAAGTTAAGTCATATGTGATTTTATGCAGTCTATCTAAAAGACGTGAATTCTACGACATTAGCTTTACATTTAAGGTCTTAAATAACTTCATAACCTTATCTGAGTATTTACAATGTTTTGCATTGAATATATCTGAATATCCCACACGTAACCCGCAGTTATTACATGTTCCATTCTGTCGTACAACTTATAATATGTTTAGCCCACTTGTAAGAATGTTAACTCTGTAAACGCGCATTGAGATAATAGTATATTACGTAACGAGAGTGGTATGCAGCATATTACATATGAGCGGACATGTTGCGCACGAGCCGCGCAGCGGCGAGTGCAGTATTCCGCGAGTATGTAATGGCCATACCACTCGAGAAACGTACGATACTTTACCTACGCTCTAACAAAATAAACAATGAGCATGAAAGAACAACTCATTTATTGTAATAATTTTTAATAGTGCCATGACAATTATGAAAACTAAATGACTACTTGATCAATATATAAGGAATAAAGCTGTACATTTTCCGACATTCGTTGTTTTTTAAAAGAGTTCAATTTTAAGCTTTCAACGAGTGTTTTCCACTCCCAGACTAAGCATGAAGTAAAATTTCGAGTTGGAAAAGCCCCGTGAAAATTTTTCGACTCGAGACAAATTTTCTGGGCTTTTTTAAACTCGAAATTTTACTTCATGCGCCACGCGTATAAAACACTGATTTCAAGTGAGGTTCAAATATACATAGAGTTCGCAATATTTAGTGTTTTATACGCGTGGCGCATGAAGTAAAATTTCGAGTTTAGAAAAGCCCCGAAAATTTGTCTCGGGTCGCTGCGCGACCCTCGACAAATTTTCACGGGGCTTTTCTAAACTCGAAATTTTACTTCATGCTTAGTCTGGGAGTGGAAAACACTCGTTTTAAGCTTCAAATAAACTCTTAAATAAAACAACGACTAACTAAAGATTTAAAGAAAATAAGCTGAATTTGGAATACGTATACTTTAAAGAAAAACTCCCTGTACATCAAATAAATATCATTTTGTTGTACGGTAAGCAATCAGCTGTTAAGCTGTCAGCACGTAATGGACTTGTCAAAGCTATTACGCGCATGTGTACGTAATGTCAATTATACTTGTCAAGATGACAGTGTGGTATGATGCGGTTACTAGATAGGGCGTAGGTAAAACAAACTTTTATTAGTTTTCGCTAGTCAAATTTAAATCAGTTGTTCGGCATTTTGTATGTTCGTAGTATTTATTTGATTTAAGTTAAATTTAAATAGATTTCTATAATTTTTATCTATGTAAAATGTTGTTTTGGCGTCAAATAAATAAATAAATTGTTGATGAAAAGTAATTTACTCTAAGTAATAACTAAATAATTCCAGAATCAAAGGAAACAACGATCTTTACACCGAAAATGTATATTCTCAAGGTCGTTATGTCAGAATATGTACTTACTATCTGGAAATAATGTTTTTAACACCTATATTTTAAAGTGGAAATCGTAATGATGTGACTAACTACCGTGGAATCAGCATTTAGTCAGTTATTCCAAAATTAATGGATTAATTAATAAGTGAGCAATTGTCTTGGTTATCTAAATCAAGTATCTCCAATAATCAGCATGGTTTTCAGCATAAAAAATCCACTACAAATTTGCTGTAGTTTGAACATTTTCTATCAAACGCTTTAGAAAAGAATCTGCAAGCTGTAGAATTTTACCTCAAATCAACTTTTAGAGTTAACTCTATAATTGCTCGGCCGTTAATGGGTTAAGCCATGATACAGTATTTTTATTGAAACCAATAAGCGACAATTTCTCCAACAGAATAACATGAGTAACTCTCTCAAACGCTTCAGAGAAGCCATATACATGGACTTCTCTGAAGCGTTTGAGAGAGTTACTCATGTTATTCTGTTGGAGAAATTGTCGCTTATTGGTTTCAATAAAAATACTGTATCATGGCTTAACCCATTAACGGCCGAGCAATTATAGAGTTAACTCTAAAAGTTGATTTGAGGTAAAATTCTACACTTATTTTTGTGATTTCTTTTAATGACTTATTGTATTACATACTGTGAATTTTTCTTTTAAATATACATAATGTATACGATGTAAATGTAAAGCGTTCGATTTTGTATAAAAACGTGCAATATAAAGTTTAGAAGGAGTATTTCCACTCCCAGACTAAACATGAAGTAAAATTTCGAGTTTAGAAAAGCCCCGCGTAGAAAATTTATCGAGGGTCGCGCAGCGACCCGAGACAAATTTTCACGGGGCTTTTCTAAACTCGAAATTTTACTTCATGCGCCACGCGTATAAAACACTGAAATATTGTGAAGCTAGAAATACACTGAAAACATTTTTTTTATGAGAATTATCGAGATATTTAAACAACAAAATATTTACGTTTTTCTTCATACATTTTCAAGTCAAGTCAAATAATATAATATATCAAATTAACTTATTTAGTAATTTAATTAACATAAAATTAATAATGTTGCGTATATGCATGAATGGCGTCTAATAGGTTAAATCATTTCTAATTAGACGAACTCAAAGAGTAAGAATTCATAACTATGTTTCTGATTCAATAACTGTTAGTTTTGGTGTACCCCAAGGGTCACATATTGGACCAATTTTGTTTCATTATTTATCGACGATTTAATTGATGCATTTGGATTGATTAAGTTACTTGAAAATTATTTTAACTTTGATTAAAAACTTAGAACCTTTCTTCAACACTTTATTTTGTAATCAAATGAACATTTCGAACACAAAGTGTCCATTATCAATGGTTTTATACTAATATTTATTAGTATTAGTATCAAACCATTGATAATAGACACTTTGTGTCCAAAATATACATTTGATTACAAAATAAAGTGTTGAAGAAAGTTTCTAAGTGTTTTAATCAAAGTTAATTGATGTAGTTGATTTTAGGGAGTGTTGTGTTGTGTTAAGTGCTTATTGAATGCTGATGACATGAAGCTTTACCAAGTGGTAACATGCATTGATGACTGCACCCTTTTGCAGCACGACTTAGATAGGGCTACGGAATAGTGTAAACTTAACAGATTATCTCCTTATTGTAAAAAATGTGTCTCTATATCATTTTCCAGGGGAAAACATACTATAAATGCACAGTATAATATAAATTCATGTCTTTTAAGTTGCGTGGAATCTGTAAAGGATTTAGGAGTTATTATTGATAACCGTTCATCGTTTAAAAACCACGTTAATAATATATGTGACAAAGCTATGAGATTGTACGGATTCGCCTGGCAATTTTCGAAAGAAATACAAGTTACTTCTCTTGTATTGCGCATTAGTCAGAAGCCATTTAGAGTATGCTTGTCCATTCTGGTCGCCTTATACTGCGGTTGATATAAATCGCATTGAATCCATTAAAAATAAAATGTTGAGAAATATGGAGTATAAGCTTAGTAGACGATATATCCAAGGCTGTTATGAGGATATTATGGTTTTATTAAATTTTAAGTCTCTGGCAGAACGAAAAAAAAATTGGACTTAAGTTTTTTGCATGGGATACTAAATTCGTACATTATCTGTCCAGCTTTGTTATCTGACATTAAATTTAATATATCTAATTATACTGGATCGCTCAAAAACACTAATATATTTTAATAATAATAATAATAATAAATTCCTTTATTAGCCAAATAGTAAAAACATAACATACATGGTTGATATGAGTGACCAAAATAACAAAAATGATTACTACTAGCTAATCTTAAGGCGGGATTCAGTTTTGGTGTATACCCCAAACTGTTCTGCCATCCAAACCTTAGGACTAATAAGATTTACAATATGAAAAGAAATAAAACATGTGATATCTATATAAAATTTAGTGATAGAATATATAATAGAAATGTATTATTTATAATACATTTATACTTAAAAGAAAAGTAACAACAAGAAAAATGAAAAATACTATCTTCATTGAATATATTGCTGTAATAATTGTTTTTTAACTGCGACCTTAAACTTATTAAAGCTACAAATTTTTATTCAGGTGGTATCGAGTTGTACATTTGGAAATTTGAAATGAGAATTACCGTTTGTATAAAGAAGTGCGATGTTTCGGTGGGGATAAGCCTCCTTCAGATCGAGTATTAAGGTTATACACGTCATTCCGAAATGTAATTTTATTATACAGGTATGGTGGTGATTTGGTAATTATTAGTTTATGAAATAAACACAAAGTCTGGTATTCTCTCCTATTAGACATGTTAAGCCATCCCGTATCCACTAATTTATGGGAAATTCTGCCAAATTTCCGAATGCCATAGATAAAACGCAAACAAGAGTTTTGGACTCTCTGAATACGATTTGACGTAACTTTATCAATTGCTGCATTATATAATGATGCACTGTAGGTAAAGTGTGACAAGACAAATGCGTTACAGAGAGCAATCTTCATATTCTCAGATAAGCATGCCCGGTGAGGATACAATTTCTTCAAATTAATATAAGCAGCGCGAATAAATCTGTTTATATGAGTTTTATATCGGAATGTATTATCGATAGTTACGCCTAAGTTCTTTGCATCCTTCACATACGGTATCACTGTTCCATTTATTGAAAGTCTAAGTTCATTTGATTATGGACATAATAATCCAAATCATGTCAAACCATTCTTATAATAGCTCTTTTAGATGTACAGGGTTATTCAAAATGAAGGAACAGATTTCAAACATTTATTTCTTCAAAACTACAAAAGATAGAAACACAATGTCAACGTTTCTGGAAAAAGAAAAGATCAATTTTTATGCATTCAATATGACCACCATGTGTTACATGACAAATATCGAAATGGTAGCTCATTTCTTCCCACACACGAATCATGTGGTCTCTAGTTATCGAATTCACAGCTTCAAAAATTCGATGTCGCATATTTTCAAGAGAGGTTTTTGGGCTCCTTTTTGTAAACTGTTTGAATACGCTCGACATTTTTCATTCGATGTGCGTGGACATTCCGTGCTTTTCTGTTTGCAGATGCAACCATCGTCTACTAATTTTCGATGCCAGTGGTAAATCTGCTTATGACGAGGCGGTTGTTTATTAAACTGACGGCAAACGGCAAGTTGAACTTCAATAATGGACTCTAGTTTTGCTAATTGCAACACACAAAACGCTTTTTCTTGTTGTGTCGCCATTTTACTACAGACAATCAATATGACAAGTAACAGCGCCAATGCAGCCGTGGTTGGAATTTCTGCCTGGACTATTAAAATTTTAAACTTTTGTCTATCCAGGAACGTTGGAATTATGGTTCTACCTTTTGTAGTTTGAAAGAAATACATGTTTAAAATCTGTTCCTTATTTTTGAATAACCCTGTATATTAAGATCGGCTAATGAATTAAATCAGTTCGACTGGTTAAATTTATTCGATAGGTGTAAATATACATTGAATCGCGATTTAAAGAAACACCGGTTTTCCGGTAATAAATTTAAAAATATATATTTAAATATTCAAATAGCTAAATTATTTTTAAATATGTGAAAAAGTGTCACTCACTTTTTCACATATTTAATATAATTAATGTGGTATTTCAATATTCGTGAATATTCAAATGCCCAGCCCTAATAAATATATTATTATTATTATTATTATTATTTCTTTCTGACGAATCAAAACAATTCATGAATTTTCTACTCTGTTACCAATATTAAGCACGGAATAATTATTTATTAACTTAACAACCCCAAAATTTAACACACAACATTCCCCATTATTATTCTGATAACAAAAACCCACTCTATCCACCCTGGCTCGCCCGTTTGCAGTTGTCGAAAGTTATGAAAATACACATAAATTACTCGAAACTTTTCACATATCGTCCTCATCTAGCCTGAATATCCGGGGCTTATGCATATTTCGTTTGAAGTTTGAATAATTCACGTTTTACGACTCGAATTTATCACGCTAAAATGTTTATTGGCGAGAGATACGGACCCCCGCTCCTTTATTTTTTATTTATTCTCTCTTTCAAATAAGTCTTTGTGAATTATGTATTCATATTTTCTCTTTCGTTCATTGAAACACGCGAAAACTCCGTCAAGAGGTTTTTTTTTTGTAATGCCCTCGCTTTGTAAAATAACAATAAAGACTGAGCTTTCGTGAATATTTTAAGGGAATTATGATTGTGATTAACTGTGGAGAATTCAAAGCGTGCGTATAAAACATTTGAATTTATGAACTTGAAATCAATATTTGATTTGCTAATGCAACACTGCAACAATAATTATTAATATTTTAAAATTTTCCTAACTAATGCCCGTTTGCGCCCAAGTTGATTAAGTTAATCAGTGATCCTTAAAAATACAGCAATTTTATATATAAATTATTTACAAAATTAATTAATTAATTAATTAATTCTTTATTACGAGAGACCATTAAAAAATATAACAATATATTCATAATAATCACAAAACAATACAAAAACAAACAAAAAATTCACAAATCAACACACTTTGAAACAGAGGTTACATCTAATAAAATAGGATCAAATAAATAATTATATAAAGGACCCTAAGAGGAGTTAATGGATTTTAGACAAAGTCGTTTAAAACGGCTCAACGAGACACCAAAAAACCTATTGACTCGCCATAGGAATTAACATATCTTATTAAATTGTTTTGTGGGCTGTTATAGCCATACAGAGTAAAGTGGTGTACGTAAGCAAGAAGTTTTTGTTGTCTGGTTGAGCGAACTGGAACGTTAATGCCAATAGATGACAATATGGATGGGAAAAGTATCAGTCCATTCAGTACACGATATGCGAAGCATAGCATAAAATAAATCCTTCGTTTTTCAAAAGACAACAAACCGAGATATGTACGAAGTAGGTCATAATTATTACTATCGTACGAAAGGTTTGACCGGTAGCAAATGAATTTTATCATTTTACGTTGAACACGTTCTAATCTATCTATGTGACATTGGTAGTGCGGTGACCAAATTATGCAGCAATAGTCTAGAATTGGTCTGACTAAGGTGGAGTATAATGTCATTAAAGTACGGATAGATTTGAAATGTATAGTAATACGCCGTATAAAACCAATTCTTTGGAAAGCTTTTGCAATAACTAAATCTAAGTGCTCATGAAATTGAAGTTTACTGTCAAGTAGAACGCCTAAATCATTGATTGTATAAACCCTCTCTAAAGGATTACTATCTAGAAAATAGATAGCCGGTAAATAGATCAGTTGTTTTCCTGAAAAACGTATATGTTTGCATTTAGTTGTGTTCAGATGCAAATCATTACTGGAGCACCATATAATAAGCTGATCCAGATCATTTTGCAGGATGCGACAATCATCACTGGTGGTGATTTTACGATACAGCTTCATATCATCTGCATAAAGCAAAAAATTTGATTGAATTTCTTTACCAATATCATTGATAAAGATGAGAAATAGCAATGGCCCAAGGTGAGAACCCTGGGGCACACCTGAAGTTGCATTTATTACAGAACCAGAAACTGCATCATTAATTTTCACCACATGTTGTCTACAACTTATGAACGACCGGAGCCACTCAATCATGGACCCAGCAACACCATACATTCGGAGTTTGTATAAAAGCCTACAGTGGCCAACTCTGTCAAACGCCTTACTAAAGTCGGTATAGATCGAGTCTACCACTGCCCCTTCCTCCATCGCGTCGGTAATGAAATTGGAGTATACAAACAAGTTGAAAGCAGTAGATCTTGATGGACAGAATCCATGTTGTTGCTCAGATAAAAGTGGCTTAAAAATGTTTAACATATACTTCGCAACCAACAAAAAATTGCATAATTATAAAAGAGACATGATTAGGTTATTTAACAAATTTAAAACATTCTCATATTCTACAATTATTACTTAATCAGAGTTTTAATTAATGATTAGTGGTTGATTAAATTTAAACAGTCGGGGTTGACCTGACTTGTGAATGTGTGAAGAAAAATGTAAATATTTTGTTATTCAAATAATTCGTTTTTTACTCATTTTAAAAAGTTTTCAGTGTATTTCTAACTCTACAATATTTCAGCTTTTAAGCGCGTGGCGCATAAAGTAAAATTTCGAGTTTAGAAAAGCCTAATTTGGCTCGGTCGCTCCGCTGCGTTACGCGCCCGAGCCAAATTTTCAGGCTTTTCTAAACTCGAAATTTTACTTCATGCTTAGTCTGGGAGTGGAAGACACGCGTTTGTTTCATCATTGAAACAATTGATAATTGATTATTGTCGTGTTATTGAAGGAAAACGATCTATGAAGTTAAAACAGAATGTCAATTTTGATACAAGTTGAAGAGGACACAATCGTTTTTTTTTTATATGTCAGACGTCAAAAGACAATTCGCAGTCAATCAAGGGACTTAACGTCAAAATGCCATAATAGTAAAAATACATTCGACAAAGAAACTTTCTGTCAAAATGTTACAATTGTCATTTACCTACGCCCTATCTAGTAACCGCATCATACCACATTGTCATCTTGACAAGCATGATTGACATTACGTGCACATGCACGTAATAGCTTTGACAAGTACATTCCGTGCTGACAGCTGAACAGCTGATTGCTTACCGTACAATCAAATGACATTTCTTTGATGTACAGGGAGTTTTTCTTTAAAGTATACGTATTCCAGATTCAGCTTATTTTCTTTAAATCTTTAGTTATTCCTTGTTTTTTTTAAGAGTTCAATTTGAAGATATAAACGAGTGTTTTCCACTCCCAGGCTAAGCATGAAGTAAAATTTTGAGTATAAAAAGCCCCATAAACATTTGTCGAGGGTCGCGCAGCGACCCGAGACAAATTTCCTGGGCTTTTCTAAACTCGAAATTTTACTTCATGCGCCACGCGTATAAAACACTAAAATATTGTGAACTTGTATATATTTGAACCTCACTTGAAATTAGTGTTTTATACGCGTGGCGCATGAAGTAAAATTTCGAGTTTAGAAAAGCCCAGAAAATTTGTCTCGGGTCGCTGCGCGACCGACAAATTTTCACGGGGCTTTTCTAAACTCGAAATTTTACTTCATGCTTAGTCTGGGAGTGGAAAACACCCGTTTAAAGCTCCAAATTGAACTCTTTTAAAAAACAACGAATCTCGGAAAATGTACAGCTTTATTCCCTGTATATTGATCAAGTAGTAATTTAGTTTTCATCATTGTCATGGTACTATTAAAAATTATTACAATAAATAAGTTGTTCTTTCATGCTCATTGTTTATTTTGTTAGGGAGTAGGTAAAATATCGTAACTTTCTCGAGTGGTATGGCAATTACATATTCGCGAATTACTGCACTCGCCGCTGCGCGGCTCTTGCGCAACATGTCCGCTCATATGTATTATGCTGCATACCACGCTCGTTACGTAATATACTATTAACGATGAAATACTATCAAATTGCCATAATCGTGAAAATACAGTCAAAATGGTACAACAGTCAATTAATAATTACTACTATCATCATAGTCAAAATGCTAAGTGACTTTAAAACAAAATTAATCAATTAATACTGTTGAAGATGTCAAAATAATTAAATATTAATGATTGATACTGTCAAAAATGTCAACATAGTTAAATAGTAATGATTTATACTATTGAAAGTGTCAATATAGTTAAATAATAACTGTTGAATACATAATATATAAAATTACGAAAATGTCTTTCGTGTAAAATGCAATTTGCATTTTGCACGAAAAACATTTATGTAATTTTACAAATTATGTTTAAAGTGTGCAAACTATAAAAAGCGTAAGCTTATTTTCTCGAATTCAAATATTTTTGAATTGGAATTATTCTTGTTTGAACTATTGAATACTGTTGAAAACGTCAAAATAAAACTAAAAACATGTCTTGATTTATCTAAACCGGTAAATTATACCATCATGAAACGAATACATTTTCTAAAACGCATAATGTGAAATTAATTTGATAAGATTTTATTTTCTAATAAAGATTAGGAAGCTGTCTTGTTTTATTTGAAAACGGTAAATTCCGCGATCACGAAACGAATTCATGCGTCTTGATAAATTTTATTGTCCTCCGAGCGAAAATTTCATACATACATAAACAGCCTCTCCTTCCTAATCTGCATGCAGAAAAAGTGGAATCCTGGCGCTCCTTTGGAAATGCCCCAACGTGGCGCTTTTAAATTACTTTTTTTTGTTTTATATTCAGCGTGTGATGAAAGTGATTCCCTCATTCATGCGCTCGCCTGTGTTTTCTAAGTACGTATTCCTTTTGCGGATGAAGCAAAAGTTTGTTTTGCAAATTATTTTTGGTTATGAGACTCGAAACAAACTTGAAAGAAAATTTTTTTTTTCTTATTGGGTTTGGCTTTTGCCTGGCCTTAGTTACTATACTATTAGCCATCATCAATTTTTTATTATTTGTATACATTTGTTTATTTTAACTTATTACTAAGTACATATAACTATATATTTGGACGACACAACACATTCACACACACCCATAGACTCCTGGACGAATATTTTTTTGTTGGAAAAATTACTCGCCCCGGCTGGGAATCGATCCCAGATCACCGCCGTGAACGATTGGCGAAACTAGCGACTCAACCGCTCGGCCACGGCGGGCCTGAAAGAAAATTTAATGAGCTAGATTTTGTGATATTCTATTTAATATTTTTACTAGAAGATTGTAAATAGGCGATATCAATTGAAAATAAATTAATTAATATTTAGTTAAATTGAATTTGTGTTCAGTATTCTAGAATTATTACTTAATGAGCGGCTTATACAATAATTTGAGATTGATTTAATTTAATCAGTCGGGGTGCAAATGGGCCTATGTAAGGTAGTTTAATGTATTGTATTATTTGAGCTGACTTGTAAATGTGTGATGAAAAATGTAAATATTTTTTAATTCAAATATTTCGTTTTTTACTCATTTCAAAAAAGTTTTCAGTGTATGTCTAACTCTACAATATATCAGCGCGTGGCGCATGAAGTAAAATTTCGAGTTTAGAAAAGCCTAATTTGGCTCGGTCGCTCCGCTTCGCTACGCGCTCGAGCCAAATTTTCAGGCTTTTCTAAACTCGAAATTTTACTTCATGCTTAGTCTGGGAGTGAAAGACATGCGTTTGTTTCATCATGGAAACAATTGATAATTGATTCTTGTCGTTTTATTGAGGGAAACAGTTCTATGAAATTAAAACAGAATGTCAATTTTAATACAAGTTAAAAAGGACACAATGTCTTTTTTTATATGTCAGACGTCAAAAGACAATTCGCAGTCAATCAAGGGACTTAACGTCAAAATGCCATAATAGTGAGAATATAACTCATAACTAGAACGAATTTTAAACCAATGAGATGCAAGGAAAGCCGTAGGTACATGTCTATCACCGCGATGATAAAAAACAAAAGAAGCGGTGGGTGTAAAGTTGTCCTGTCATTCGAAACGTCAAAATAGGTAAAGTTTTGTGCAGTGATATTAATAGAAAAGTGAAAAGTGCGACGCCAAAAAAACACCGTTATGAATAAAGAATCGCAGTGGCGGCAGTTTACGAACTTTTGTGCGGTTAAAAAATTCTCAATCAATAGGGAAACAACAATAGCTCAGCTGTCGATAATGTTAAGGGACTCACATCATTTTATTCGTTATATTCTCTCACTAAATATAACTCGTGATATGATTAATTATCGATGATATTTTGTCGTTGAAACCGAAGCACCACATTCAACTCGCCCTTCGGGCTCGTTGAATCTGCAGCTCGGTTTCAACTCCAAAATATCATCGATAATAATCATACCACTCGTTATATTACGGCTGAGAATACAACTCATAGCCTACTAGAACGAATTTTCAACCAATGAGATGCAAGAAAAGCCGTAGGTACATGTCTATCACCGCGATGATAAAAAAACAAAAGAAGCGGTGGGTGATAAGTTGTCCTGTCATTTGAAACGTCAAAACAGGTAAAGTTTCGTGCAGTGATATTAATAGAAAAGTGAAAAGTGTGACGCCAAAAAAACATCGTCATGAACAAAGAATCACAGTGGTGGCAGTTTACGCACTTTTGTGCGGTTAAAAAATTCTCAATCAATAGGGAAACAACAATATCTCAGCTGTCGGTAATGTTAAGGGACTTACATTATTTTATTCGTTATATTCTCTCACTAAATATAACTCGTGATATGATTAATTATCGATGATATTTTGTCGTTGAAACCGAAGCAGCACATTCAACTCGTGCTGCGCACTCGTTGAATCTGCAGCTCGGTTTCAACTCCCAAATATCATCGATATAATCATACCACTCGTTATATTACGGCTGAAAATACAGTCGATAAAGAAACTTACTGTCAAAATGTTACAATTTACATATATTCAGCGTGTGATGAAAGTGATTCCCTCATTCATGCGCTCGCCTGTGTTTTTAAAGTACGTATTCCTTTTGCGGATGAAGTAAAAGTTTGTTTTGCGAATTATTTTTGGTTATGAGACTCGAAACAAATTTGAAAGAAAATTTAATGAGTAAGATTTTGTGATATTCTATTTAATATTTATACTAAAATGTTTTGTAAATAGGCCATATCAGTTGAAAATAATTGAATTAATATTCAGTTAAATTGAATTTGTGTTCAGTATTCCGGCACCAGATGTCCACAGACGCATTTCGGACTTCAAGGTCCTCTTCAGTGTGGTCCCGACCCAGTGCTAAGGAATACTTAACATTTCTGACTATTACAAGCCAATATGTGAAAACTATTAATGGCTTCGATAGCTAACGCTATCTAATATTTAGTACTAAACAAAAATTGATCGGTTTATAAATGGTAAGCGGGTTTTCTAACGGCTTCTTTAATCAAATCTCGAATAATGAGAATGTGTAAACAATTTTTTAAATGTTCTATTCCTGAACTGTACAGATTTTTTTAAATTAAATTTTATTTTCCATTCTAAATAACCTAAATATTCTATCATAAATTACTAATATGTTTACAAAAAACTACTTCATACATAAACTCACAATTTATTCTAAAATAACTTTTTTTTCCTTAAAATATTTATACAAATTGTGGCAAGTGATAAAAAATAACTGGACACGAATGATTCAAATTCAAAACTATTTGAATTCAAGAAAATAAGGTTATGCTTTTTATGAATACGTCTTAAATAGTCTAATTAATTAAGACGTATGGTTTGCATTTTATAAGAACATTAATTGTTTATTTAAGTTATATGGAGTATTTAATTACGATGAAAATACTTTTTATTCCATACCTCACTTTTATTTTTATTCGTTAGATGTACATTTCGAGTGCTAAGCACTCATTATCAATAACTAATGTTTGTTATTGATAATGAGCACCTTGAGCACCTTGTGTCTAGAAATGTACATCTAATGATACAAATAAAAACAAATAAAAAGTGAAGTAAGGAAGTCTTGTTTAGTGTAATAATTACTTCACGTACACTCAAAAACATACAGTTAATAACTAATGGTCTCACAACTAAAACCTAATTTTAATTACATCGGTGTCGCAAAGATGAATACATTAAGGGCATTACATTACAAACTGTTAAGAAGATTACAATTTTTCTGAACTTGTAAAAGGTTTAAATCAAAATTTAATAATTTATCTTTATGTTTGTGCATTTCGATAGCTTCCAACATAATCAATCAAAAATGTGAACATTGTTTCAATAATTTACTATTGTTTGTTGAAAATTAATGTCCTGTTTTTAAATTACGGTCAGCTAAAGCGGATTTATCTATGTTTTTATTTTTGATATGGTATATACAGAGAGTTTTATATAACACCGAACATATTCATTACGAGAAATTTTCTTTAAAGTATCCATATGTATACGTTGCACATTATCCGATGCTCGATTTATTAAAAGAATCCATTTCGAAGCTTTAAGCGAGTGTTTTCCACTCCCAGGCTAAGCATGAAGTAAAATTTCGAGTTTAGAAAAGCCTGAAAATTTGGTTTGGTCGCGTAGCGCGAAGCGCGGAGCGGCCAAACCAAATTTTCAGGCTTTTCTAAACTCGAAATTTTACTTCATGCGCCACCGGCACAAAACACTGATTCAATGTAAAGTTTACCGGTCTGTTATAAACTTTGTAATATGTCAATGTTTCGTACCAGTGGCGCATGAAGTAAAATTTCGAGTTTAGAAAAGCCTGAAAACAAGCTAGTATATCATCGACGTAACGGTGCCACAATTTAATATGTTTTTTCGCAAGTGGTGAATTTAAAATAATTACAGTATCTACACTTCATGTTTGATAATGGCAAGCTGAATTTGCCGAAACTGCAGTCACATAAAAATAAATTGTGTTATACAAACAAAGTTAAAAGTGTTTTATTGTGTTAAATTAACATGTATAACGAAGTAGAAGCCTCCACAATTCAAAATATTTTGTAAGGTGTTTCTAGAAAAAAAAAACAATATTTAAATTCTTCGTGGAAAAGAATTCGTATTATAATAATATTTCGGTATAATGTTTATATGAGTTATCCAGTATCTTATATATTTTTTTTTTATTTGTACGTGTGTATGTTGAGTATTCGAAAAAGTGAGCGCGTTTAGAAATATAGCCGGTATGAAAGACGTGCGGGGGTTTGATAAAAAGGAGAATGGATGATTGAGTGACTAGCGCCCTACAAATATACGGCCAGGGGGAATAATGGCTTCCTTAAGGATCGAACAAAATCGGGGAACACTTAGAAAACACATACAACGATACAAACACAATGAGTGTTCGCGGAGGCCCTTAGAATAGTGAGCCATTACGTACTATAAAGAAAATGGTAAAACTTTACGAAATATACATAAATATGTGACAATATCCATTTGTTGTATTACACTATAGGAATGTTTATTTTTATCTTGAGCATGTCGGGTAAAATACACTTTTAAGTTAAATATATTTTACCACGTGAAATATGAGAAACATATTCAAGATATACACATTTAAGCTTTACTCTTATTATTTTGCAAAACATCAACTTATAATGTGGTAAGGTTATACACTAAAAAATAACTTGAATTATCAATTAAAAAAACGATTATGTAACACAAATAAAGTTATTACTATTATTATTATGATGGACACATCACCATTTTTATATTCGCCATGCTTCCATTAGATGAAATTCATCACAGTCATTAAACAAAGTTTAAAAATTGCTACAAAGAAATCGAATCCAATAGCATAACTCTAAAGTACCACGGATTATGTAACGGCGTAGTACACAGTGGTTGTAGTCGCCTTAAAGATAACGAAGTGAGGATCTTGAATGGGAAAAAGAACGTTGTTTGGTTATGTCCAGAGCTGGGATGAATCCTCGAAAACAAGATTCGAATCACGAATCCGAATCACCTAATATGATTCGAATCACGAATACTCGAATAAAGGATTCGTAAGTGAAAAATATGATTCGAATCAAAGATTCAAATCCTCATTTTTGAATCACGGATACATATCCTTTCACAATAAATTTGAATCTACTATTTGCAACAAGTAACATTTTATTCTATCAGTTTCTATTACCGACTAAATATCTGATTAAATAATGATTTAAATTAATGATGATAATTGTGTTATTGAACTTAATTTCAAATCAGTGTTTTATACGCTTAGTCTGGGAGTGGACATCACTCGTTCATAGTTTCAAATTAAAGGATCACTCTAGATTACTAAGTTTATTACCATTTTACAAAGGCTACAGCTCGAAGGACCAATCATGGTCTTCGGAGACCGAAGGACTACAGGGAATCGAAGTTTCTTTACAAGAAAACGAATATCTCAAAGTTTACAGCATGGTTAGGAAAGAAAACATCCAATTTTAAAAAAATATCGAAGTTGGGTTGGTTCTCAGTGCGTTTTTAACTTCACTTTAAATCAGTGTTTTATACGCGTGGCGCATGAAGTAAAATTTCGAGTTTAGAAAAGCCCCGTGAAAATTTGTTTCGGGTCGCTGCGCGACCCTCGACAAATTTTCTACGCGGGGCTTTTCTAAACTCGATATTTTACTTCATGCTTAGTCTGGGAGTGAACACTCATTCTTAGAAGTTTCAAATTGAAGGATCACTCTAGGTTACTAAGTTTATTGCCATTTTACAAAGGCTACAGCTCGAAGGACGAATCATGATTAGTTTACATGTTTAAAAAAAAGGTAATGTAAACAACATTAGCAAACATCACAACCAACGATGCAAATACGGCAACTCTGGGGCTGTAGCTGAAGTATCCAGTAAAGTCAAAGAGTCGAAAACTGCCAATACAGTTGATTTTCAGATTCCGCCAAAACCAAAACCAACATCTATAATAAAATCAACAGGTATTTATCTACCCCACTGCAGAGGTTCAAAACTCAGAGGACAAGGAAGCCAAAACTAACGGATTTAGACTGGTAAAAACCAGGCGAGAACGTACGAGTAAATTATATCCAAGAAAGAGTATTACCTTAGTAGGAAACAGGGATAATAATAGAGAATTGTCTAGTTTAAAAGTAGTGGAAAAGATAAAACAAGCTTGGTTACATGTATCTAGGCTTCCTTAAATGTACAAGCAGAAGACATAAAGACAGTATTGCTAAAAAGATTAAACACAACAGATATAATCTGCGAAAAATTATCCCAAGGTGCCCAAATCCGACTTTTGGAAGCTTCAAGGTGGGAGCGCCTTTAATACATTCGGAGAAACTTATGGATGAAAATCTGTGGGAAAAGTGTATTTCTTTTTATCGCTATAATTTTTTCCTGAAGGAAAAGACGCCAGCTACAACTTAGTCAATAAAGATCAGAACTCATATAAAATTAACAACAATTTTAAATTACTTCACCAGAACGTACAGTTCCTTAGTAATTGTATTAATTCTGTTATTAACTTAATGAGCGACTTAGGGGGCATAGATGCTGTATGTTTAACGGAACATTGGCAATCCGAAGACCAATTACTATTTGGTCATATTCCTAACTTATTATTAATAGATTATTCATGCCGCATTAATAAAGAACACGGAGGAGTTACTATTTACTGCAATAGTGAAATACGTGCCCATAAACTCAAACCGATTAGTGCTATATCTACAAACAAAATATTTGTGAGCACGGGTGCGAAATTTAACATTTCCAGAAAAAAAAAATTGTTATTTGTATATACAGACCTCCTCAAGGCGATTTTTATATATTTCTAAGTAAACTAGAAGAAATTTTAGATTATGTATCATCAGACAATGCGTTGTACTTCATTGCTGACTTTAACATAAACACATTTTCAGATTCAAATGAAATTAGAGCGTTAAAAAATTTACTCATAGCATATAATACTAATTTAACAATAAGCCAAACAACACGCATACATTATAATGAAACAGCCACCTGTATTGACAACATTATCGTAAATGGTAATTCTAGAGATTATCATGCTAAAGTTATTAATTCATTTATTTTAGACTATAAAGCTCAGATCAAAATCTAGATATAATGTTGTAACCGAAACAATCCTACTATAAAGTTAGGGTATATTCGGAGCATGCATTCGATACATTTGTATTGGATATCCAAAGTGTAAAATAATAAACAATCCTTTGAATTTCCTTCGAATAAAATAAAAATGTTAAAGAACCGAATACATATAACATATAACCACACACACCCATATAACCATTTCCCAATACATGCCTGAATATATAAACATATACTAAAACAGGAAGTTTGAAGGTATACATATCTTTTGAACAAAGAACGGCATCCACGTTATGAAAACAAACTAACATATTGTTCTAACAGATTAAGAGTTGCTTGGCAAATTATTACTGATGTAGGAACTAATAATAAAAAGCAGCGTATACTACCAAAATCTAGTAACAGCACCAAACTAGCGAATGATTTTAATAATTATATTATATGATATCTAATAGTATCTCTTATGTGGGTAGCATACCAATGAATAACTCCACAATGTTTTTGAACCAGTTAATCAATTCGAATTAGAGCATGTAGTTCGCAACATGGAATTGAAACAACAGTTGCGGATGTCAAAATTGCACAAGATATCGCTGTCACTTGATTAAACTAAATGTTTTCGAAATGATTTACACTAGACAAGAAAAACTAATTCGAATTTAGTGGTATTATGCAAATCACAGTTATCAAGATGTTTGCGATATGTTTTCTGTCCAGTTTCCAGACCGATGCCTAATAAATCTACCGTTCAACGATTGGTAAGCAAGTTTAAAGCTAGGAAAACAGTTTTGAATAACTGCAAGTGTGAAAATAAAGACAGGACAAACACGAGATCATGAGTACGAGAAAATAGGAGTCCAGTTGAATATAAAATATACTACTGCTTTTAAGGTTTTAAAGAAACACAAATTTATTTCTTTACAGTACGAGTGTAACCAAGAATTAAAAGAGAGTGATGCTTTCTTCAGGGCTGAACTTTGTTTCGAGATAATGGAAAGAGCTAACGCTGAAAGAGAGTTCTTAAAGAATATTTGTTTTAGGTACGAATGTACTTTTACTCTAAACAATGAATACAATATGCAGCATTGTAGATACTAAAGCAGGGAAAATGAACATCGCTATATCACAACCATGACGCAGTACCCACAAAAAGTCAACATGTAGTTTATGATATTACGAGGTTGGTTTGAAAAGTCCGCGCAAAGCCCGAGAGCTGGGACCACCGGCGCGTATTGAGGTCATGTTTAGTTAGTAGCATCTCTTGAATGAACGCACACCAAGTTTCAGCCATATTGGTCTATTTCTTTGTGTTTATCATTCGTGTTTGTGTTTATCATTCGTCGAAGGAAATCGAGTGATTTTCAAGAAATGAACGAAACAGAATTTCATGTGGTGATTAAACATTATTTTATGAAAGGCAAAACGCCTCAGGAGACTAAAGAGAAGCTTGATAAACATTATGGTGACTCTGCATCTTCGATTAGAACAGTTTATAAGTGGTTTCAAAATTTTCGGACTGGCCTTATGGGCACAAGTGACGCTGAAAGTTCTGGACGGCCTGTGGAGGTTACGACTCCAGAAATCATTGATCAAATCCATGATATGGTGATGGATGACAGAAGAGTTAAGGTACGTGAGATTGCTAGTGCTGTGGGCATCTCGACTGAACGGGTACATAATATTTTGCATAAACATTTGGACATGAGAAAGCTACCCGCAAGATGGGTGCCGCGATTGTTCATGCTTGACCAAAAACGGAATCGTGTGAAGTGTTGCAAGGATGGTTTGCAGCTGTTCCAGAAGAATCCGGAGGACTTTAAGCGTCGTTTCGTCACTGTGGATGAAACATGGATACATTACTATACTCCTGAGACCAAACAACAATCTAAACAATGGGTTACTAAGGGGGAATCTGCACCAAAAAAAGCCGAAGACCTTTCCTTCGGCCGGAAAGGTTATTGCGACTGTCTTTTGGGATTCGCAAGGGATAATCCTCATCGACTATCTGGAAAAGGGTAAATCTATTACAGGTAAATATTATTTATCGTTATTGGACCGTTTGAAAACCAAACTGCATCACGACATCGCACTAGCACACACCTCAGCAGTTGTGGTCGCAAAATTATTGGAAACAGGATTCCAACTCTTTTCACATCCCCCCTATTCTCCAGGCTTGGCTCGCTCGGACTACTATTTGTTCCCCAATTTGAAGAAATGGCTGGCGGGACAAAGATTTTATTCAAACGAGGAGGTGATTGCAGACACTAATGGATATTTTGCAAACATGGACAAATCCTATTATTCGGAAGGGATCAACAAACTAAAACATCGTTGGACGAAGTGTATAAGCCTAAAAGGAGACTATGTCGAAAAATAAAAAAGGTTTACCCCAAACACGTTAGTAGTTGAAAAAGTTGGACGATGTTGCATGTGAAGATCAGGAGATCTGGTTCTAGTTAGATATTTGACCAGCGCATAAAACACGCGTGGTTAAGGAGTATCTGGTGGACACGTTTCAAAGAAAGGTTATTGGTTCAGATCACATCATTGCACTCTTTGGGGCAATTTATAATCACAAATTTACACAAATACACATTTTGAGACCGTTCACGAATTAAAAACCCAATTTCCGCAGAATGTCAGAATATCTCCAATTATTAATTGGCTAATTTCCGAAATAAATTCCACAATAGCTTATAATATTGTTTGGGTATCAATGGGAGTTTATTTACACACTTAACATCCTGATAACTGTGGTCTGTATAATACTACTTAATTCGGAGAATTTGTCCTTGTGTAGTGTAAATCATTTTAACGTATACTTTAATCGAGTGACAGCAATATCTTGTGTCATTTTGATATCTGCAATTGTTATTTCAATTCCATGGCATGCCATTTTTTTATAAAATCACATTACTTTTTCTTAATTATTTTATCTTAGACAAACGATAGGTCTTAATATTTTTTCGTCTACAAAAAAGTTAAATACATTTTGTTTCTAAAATAAATAGGCAAGCCAATATTTGAACACTTCTAACATGCGATTTCCTATGTTGCGTCCGTCAAGTCAACACCCGGTATATCCCGATGAATTAACCCCAAGGAAATGTAGATGACTTTAACAACTACAGACCCAATTCCATCCTAAACACATTTTCTAAGATATTTAAAACCATAATGACAAAACGTTTAATTGCCATTTTTTTATATACAACCTCTTTAGCTACAATCAACATGGATTCACTAGTTCGAAAAGCATTGATACCGCCTATTTTAATTTATTAATTTAGTATTAACTGCCTCGGATAAAAAAGAAATGGTATGTGAATCATGCTAGATTTATCCAAAGCATTGGACACGCAGAATCACTCGGTACTAATTATAAAGCTAGTTCATTATCCCAAATATATAGTTTGACTCATATTTGGATAATCGTACCCAGTCCGCCAAACTGAAAGATGGCGAGCAAGATACTATATCAGATTTGGTGCAAATAGGTATGAGTGTCCTCCAAGGAATTATTTTGGGCCCTCTTCTCTTTATTATATATTTAAATGATATAATATAGACAATAATGATGTAAAATGTAAAATCACCTGTTATGCAGATGACTGCAACATGTTATTATTTGGTATACATATGTGGATGTTATTGACTCTGGTAATACAGTGCTCAAAGATATTAACAATTGGTTTTTACAAAACAAACTTGTCTTAAATTCAGACAAAACAAATACCATCCTATTTAAAACAAATCAATCTTTATCAACTCCGACACATATCAAATTAACTAATACTACATTTGTATTTAAAACTAATGCAAAATTTCTTGGTATCATCATCGATGATACCAAATGGCGTCCATAAGTAAAACAAACGTTGGCTATGGTGCTCGGGTAAATCTTATAGGTATCTTAAAAAAATATGCTACTAGATTCCTCATTATAAAGTACCTGTATATTGTCAAAGTTCTAAATATCCAGATCCAGTAGTTTTTAAATAAAAAAAATAAGAACTATTTATCAAAAAAATCGTTTTTTGTTGATATCTCGAAAACAAAAAAAGATATTTCAAAATTGTTTTCAGATTATTATTATAGCATAAAATACACAACTTTGCCTTAATTTAACCGACTCTCTATCTCTTCAAAAAACTGAGATCCCCATAAATTCTTTTGAAATACGGACACCCTGTATATAAGCACAAATCACTATTGACGCAGTTTAGACCTACCACTAAACACAACACAAGACATGGTATATCTTATGCATATCTATATCATTTGAACTATAAACTTTAAATGAAAACACTTGGTGATGTTTCTTAAATAAATATTTTGAGTACTTTTAAATTACCACAGTAATTTACTTTTCGATAACATTATACACCATTGAAACTTTGAAATCAGATCGTCCCACTTATCCGGAAACATCGAAAACGTCCTTTATGGCGGTTACAGAGGACTTCCTCTCCTTCTCCCTCTCCCGAAAGTTTGTTTCGCAGTTGGGTCAACTAGGCGCCACGAAAGAGAGAGAAGAGGCCTTCCTCTCGTAGATCAATATCATTCCGTGCGAGATTCTCTCTAAAACTAAAACGGGGCACTTTACATCCCTTATTCCCAGACTCTCCGCTTGTAACTTAAAAGCCCTCGTGTACATGATCAGCTCGACACGATCGACAATAACGAAAAAAATGTGTGTTTTTTTGTATAAAACGCCCGTAAAATATCAGGATTTATGCGTGTGTTTAATATTAAATTTTGTGTTTTACGAGAATGTCGAGGAAAAAATGTTTAAGTCGTTTTCTTTTATGTTGAAAGAGCGGGAGGTTTTAAAGCCAATTTTTAGCATGCGTGGGTAGATAAAAATAACTCCTGAGCTTAATACTGTTATTGAAATACGTAACCTAATTATTCCTCATTGTTTTAATTAAAAGAGTTGAGTTTATAAAGCGTACGCGCAAAAGTAAACGTAATAAAGTTTACCTACGCCCTACCTAGTAACCGCATCATACCACATTGTCATCTTGACAAGTATGATTAACATTACGTACACATGCACGTAATAGCTTTGACAAGTACATTACGTGCTGACAGCTGAACAGCTGATGGCTTACCGTACAACCAAATGATATTTCTTTAATGTATAGTGAGTTATTCTTAAAAGTATACGTATTCCAAATTCAGCTTATTTTCTTTAAATCTTTAGTTATGTGTTGATTTTTTAAGAGTTCAATTTGAAGCTTTAAACGAGTGTTATCCACTCCCGGACTAAGCATGAAGTAAAATTTCGAGTTTAGAAAAGCCCCGTGAAAATTTGTCTAGGGTCGCGCAGCGACCCGAGACAATTTTTCTGGGCTTTTCTAAACTCGAAATTTTACTTCATGCGCCAAGCGTATAAAACACTGATTTCAAGTGAGGTTCAAATATACGTAGAGTTCACAATATTTTAGTATTTTATACACGTGGCGCATAAAATGAAATTTCGAGTTTAGAAAAGCCCTGAAAATTTGTCTCAATTTGAAGCTATAAACGTGTGTTTTCCACTGCCAGACTAAGCATGGAGTAAAATTTCGAGTTTCGAAAAGCCCCGTGAAAATTTGTCGAGGGTCGCGCAGCGACCCGAGACAAATTTTCTGGGCTTTTCTAAACTCGAAATTTTACTTTATGCGCTACGCATATAAAACACCAAAATATTGTGAACTCTATGTATATTTGAACCTCACTTGAAATCAGTGTTTTATACGCGTGGCGCATAAAGTAAAATTTCGAGTTTACAAAAGCCCAGAAAATTTGTCTCGAGTCGCTGCGCCACCCTCGACATATTTTCACGGGGCTTTTCTAAACTCGAAATTTTACTTCATGCTTAGTCTGGGAGTGGAAAACACACGTTTAAAGTTATAAATAGAACTTTTTTAAAGAACAACGAATGTCGGAAAATGTACAGCTTTATTCTTTGTATACTGATCAAGTTGTAATTTAGTTTTCATCATTGTCCTGGTACTATTAAAAATTATTACAATAAATAAGTTGTTACTTCGTGCTCAATGTTTATTTTTCTAGGGATTGGTTAAAATATCGTACGTTTCTCGAGTGGTATGGCAATTACATACTCGCGGAATACTGCACTCGCCGCTGCGCGGCTCGTGCGCTACATGTCCGCTCATATGTAATATGCCGCATACCACTCTCATTACGTAATATACTATTAAGTACAAACATGGATGTACCAATGCTCCTGCTTTTGTAAGCAAAAAAGTTTAAATTTCATAAACTTCTAAGTATACATAACAAATACCAAATTTACTTAAAAGGTGAACTGAGGAATAACGTATACATATACGTTAAATTGAACACTTCGCTTACAGCATCGCACTTAATATCTCTATATACAAATTTAGTTAGAACCGAGAATACAAATTTATTATAATTGAATATCAATAAGAAAAAAACGTTTTTACTTTGTTTGTACAACACTATTTATTTTTACGTGACTGCAGTCTCGGAAAATTCAGCTTGCTATTATCAAACGTGAATGAAAAGTGTTGTACAAAGTTAAAACGTTTTTTTTATTGATAAATTAACATACATAACGAAGCACTAGTAAAAGCCGCTACAATAGAAAATAATTGAATATATTGAAAGAAGAACCACATGTCGTTTTTATTTTTAAGTGAAATAGGATATTTCCCATTCAACGGAAGCTTCAAAGCGGAACGGATGGAATAAAAGCTCAGGAAACATACACACACAAAACCGAGAGGTCTTTTGAACTAGACAAGATCAAAACGGTTCGTTAAACTTTAAACAAATCTTAATTCAAAGTTTTCAAAATAATCAAATTTAATATTTGTTTTCACGTGTCTATAATTTTAGCGTTAATCGTATTACTTTGCTCTCTCATATTTTACACATTAGTTTAATTCGCTGGATAGACCAAATCAACAAATATGTATTAAAAAGAAAACAATAAATTTGTAAAAAAACAACAACAACTTTGTAAAAAACCTTCTGTTCTGGAATGGTTATAAGAGTTGACAGTACTTTTTAAGTCAAATGTAGATTTTTCAATGTTTCAATGATGATAAAATTGTACCCATGCACATTGGTCCCGAATCCAGCAAAGCTGGCCATAATATAGGGGCTTCAGGCGATTTGTCTGAAATTGCAAATATTGGGGTTTTTAAGCATACTGATTCAGAATCTGATTTTGAAATATCAAAAAACAAAATAGCGGACCATATATGACAGACAAAGAAATAATTATGTATCTTTTTTCCATAAAAAAACAGCACACCAGTGTTTTTTGAGCATGGTAATTCAGAATCTGATGTTAAAATTAAAAACAAAAAATGGCGAACCAAATCTGACTGACAAAAAAAATAATATCTTTGTTTTATAAAAAAACAGTAAATCCGTGTTTTTTTCAAATGAATTGTTTTGAATTCGGTCATTCACCTACATTTCTTTTTATTTTAATTAATTTTTATTTACTTTACCTACATACAGGGTAGGTAGATTATTGTATTAAAAGAATAAAGAGAAATTCGAAACGGTTAAATTTGAAACCGGCCCGCGGCCGTGTTCGTGTTTGTTGTGTTAGATTTCGATGAAACTTTTTTTAATTTCTGACTATACTCTGTGCAATACGCAATACTAAATCTATTCTTGCCGAAACTATCTTTAAAATTACTGAGAGGGGGCGGCGAATTTGGCGACTAAAACCCGTGGTGTAGCGTGGGGTTTAGTCGCCAAATTCGCCGCCCCCTCTCAGTAATTTTAAAGATCGTTTCGACAAGAATAGATTTAGTGATGACAATCGGCATTAAGTCGGCGCAAGCCGACATTTAGTCCATCGTGACAACTTGACATAAGCCAGCGTCAGCCGACATTTGGACTATAATGACAGATGACGTACAAGTTGGAGCCAGCCGACATTTGGACTATAATAACAGTTGACACAAGTCGGCGGTAGCCGACATTTAAACTATAATGACAATTAACATAAGTCGTCGCAAGACGACATTCAACCAATCGTGTCATCTTGACGCGAGTTTGAATTGAACTATAATGAAATCGCCATGTTATTTTTTTTGTGACAGTTACGATACACATTTTAACACTTGTGACACAATTTAAAGTAAGGAGTGTCTTCCACTTCCAGACTAAGCATGAAGTAAAATCTCGAGTTTAGAAAAGCCCCGCGTAGAAAATTTGTCTCGGGTCGCTACGCGACCCTCGACAAATTTTCACGGGGCTTTTCTAAACTCGAAATTTTACTTCGTGCGCTACGCGTATAAACCACTGATTTATAGTAAAGATAAAAATATAAAACGCTTAGATGTGATGGTGATCAATATTTACCGAGATAGAGCGAAAATAATTCTTTTTTTGTGAATAGTTTTGGAAAAAAAATAGAATAAATTTAATTAATCAACTAACCAGATAGGACCCTTAATAAAAAAAGCTGCACTGCAAACGAAATGGCACCTAATGGCAGCTAGTTTCTTCCTGTTTATTTTCACAATAGCATTACAAAAAAGGTAGCGTTAAGCATTTGACCATACACGGCAGAACAAATAACTTTTTCCTTGTTTAAAATAATATTTTTATTATTTTTCATGCAGGTTTTCATCAGCAAAGATTATTAATTATCAAAATAATAAATTATTACCACAATTTTTATTATGCAGTCAATAATTCTACTTACTTTAAAAAAATTAATCGATTTCACAGATATAAATTCCTTTAACTACACGCTTATCAATCCAGGAATACAAAACTCTTAAAAATCCCACAATTGTGCTCGCCAGATGTGCACCGCTAAAGGGTTATTTTTTAAATTGGCACGACGGTTAGGTGTAAGATATAAACGGTAACTGCCTAGAAAATTCGATAGAGTAATAGTAACGTCAAAATCCACAGATAGTAATTTTATTTTTTTACTTTTGGCCAGCTTTTCGGGATTCTGATCTACTGTGCCACGTGACGAGGATGTGGTCCGGGCCCCATTTAATAATAATAATAATCTTTATTTTCAAAATAAACATTTAAAAAGTAAATTATTATTTTCATTTATAATTCAATAAATATTTGTTAATTATGATTGCATAAAAAATGATTAACGTGCATTTATACGTTGACTGGAAAAAGTGTACATTTTCCGTTAAATGCATACATTTACCACGTGATTGGTAAATGTTAAATTATCAAATTTTATCGAATATTTTTCAAAAATTTGGATTCGTCGCTTCACTTTGCTACACAACCAATTAAAATTTTCACGCATTTATAAACTAGAAATATTTATTTCATGCTTTATCAAGGAATAGAAGCAACTCGTTAGAATAATACTGAGAAAGCGTTTAATGACAAGAACTGAAGTTTAATAATATACAATACCTTAATTTAAATTAAACTAAACTAAATTATTTTAATAATATGAAACTATTTGAATACAAACAAAATTTAAACATATTAAAAACAATTGCAGCAAATTACATGAGATAAAAAAGTAAACAAAGTAAAATTCAATATTATACACAGCACAGTAAACTAAACTAAAAGATATATTGAATACTATGAAATTAACTAAAATAACTTAATGTAATATAGAATTATATATAAAAATGCGCTACCCTATTTAAATATGACTTAAAAGAATTCAAATTGGATATAAATAATAAAAACTGCGGTTGATCAGTTAAATTATTTGCAGCTCGCATCGTCCTTGTCATTGGATTGTTGTAACCAAAATTAGTTGTAAATGTCCTCAGGCGAAAAAATGGGGTTGTTCCTCAGAGTACGATCGTATACCATATATACACAGAGAGTTTTATGTAACACCGAGCATTGTCATAACGCGATTTTTTTTTTAAGTATCCATATGCATACGTTGCACATTTTTCGATGCTCGGTTTATAAAACGAATTTAATTTGAAGCTTTAAACGAGTGTTTTCCACTCCCAGGCTAAGCATGAAGTAAAATTTCGAGTTTAGAAAAGCCTGAAAATTTGGTTTGGTCGCGTAGCGCGAAGCGCGGAGCGGCCAAACCACATTTTCAGGCTTTTCTAAACTCGAAATTTTACTTCATGCGCCACCGGTCTAGTCTAGTCTAGATATATGCTATCAACTTGGCGGTTATCATTCATAGTAGTCCCGAGGAATTGATGGTAACATAAAATATTTGTAATTGTCGACTGTTTTGGTATAAAGCCGTGTTGTTTCTACTTAATACTAAACTACTTAATTAAATATGTTTCACCACGGGTAAAGTGAGAAATTTATTTAACATATCAAATATTCTTCTAAAAATTGCATTTATTTCTGAGTTGCATACTCAATGATTGATATTTTAGAGTAAGTCGTAAGATTTTTAAGAAGTTTTTGGTTTAAATAATAACAACAATAAAGAAAACCGTTATCATTATTTAGACCAAAACTTCTTAAAAATCTTACGACCTACTCTAAAATATCAATCATTGAGTATGCAACTCAAAAATAAATGCAATTTTTAGAAGAATATTTGATATGTTAAATAAATTTCTCACTTGACCAGTGGTGAAACATATTTAATTAAGTAGTTTAGTATTAAGTAGATTTCAAAGCAGTGAACAAACCAAGTGTATTAATTAAGTTCTACTATTAAGAAAATTTGTATGTATGTAGGTATAAAGAAAATTTGTCTTTTAGGTTGACATATTATATATTTCGCTAAAGTTTTAGGCAATAATTGCTTTTTTATAAAGCGTTCAATTTGAAGTTTCGAATGAGTGTTTCCACTCCCAGACTAAGCATGATGTAAAATTTCGAGTTTAGAAAAGCCTTAAAATTTCTTTTTTTCAGGCTGTTCTAAACTCGAAATTTTACTTCACGCGCCAAGCGTATAAAACACTGATTTAAAGTTGAGTTCGAGAATATACTGTTAAATAAGTATTAAAAATTAACTACTAAAGGAGGATTAAAAATTATTGCTAAACAATGCTAAACAATACTATTTTGAATCTAACGATATTTCAGTGTTTTATACCTGCCTGGCGCATGACGTAAAATTTCTATTGTGTATAAATGGTGAATGCGTCGGGATAATGCTGAAAATATTACCATAGTCAACTCATTACCTTTCTACTCTGACGTCATCAACTTCTATCTGTTTTTAATCAATGGATTCTGGTTGAAACAGAACATCCTCAATTGTTTGGCACGTCAAATGTTAAGTGTGCCTTACTACAATCATGAAATTCATGACGCCTGTCAAAATACTTCAAATACGCCAATTTTACAAAAATGCTCAAAATTTCATTGGAACTGCGGCAAACTATTTAAAGAAGAAACATATCGGATTTCCAATAATAGGCGAAAGTATTGCATTAAAAGTAAATGAAAAAATAACTCAAATGTTAGAAATAAAGAGGATTCGTAGCGTTAGAAATTAAGAGATTCAACACTTACAATTTTTCGCAGAACAAAGATCAAATTATTGTGATTGTAAATGTATCGTATGTTTAATAAAAAAAAGCCATGGAAAATATTGTACCTTGGCAACTCTAAAATTATACATTGTAAATATTATGCCTGACGTTTTATATGTCGATTCCTAAAGCGTGTAGCCAACCTAAATTTAAAAAAAGATTAAATCATGGCACTCTAGAGGTTTTTTTTTATTGAACATACGATATACTTTCTTGAATAATGTGACAAATACAATACTGAGCACATTGTTAATATCCAGTATAACTGAGGTTTACTGTTCTGTGTTTGTCAGTTCGTTCTCGTTCCTTCTTTTGAAATAGATTGCTCACTGATAGGTTTGTCAAATGAATGAAGTAATAAAATCATACGAGGTGTGGAAATTAAGTGATGAGACTGATTTTTGAAATTAGTTTTATTCGAATAAAATTACAATTGAATGTTGTCTCCTTCAAAGTAATTCCCTTGGGAAGCCACACAGCGTTGGAGACGTTTCTTCCACTCCTCATGGCAGTGCTGGAACTCGGATACTGGGATAGCCTTCAGCTGGTCGGTTACAGCCGTTTTAATGTTTTAGAGTGTCCCAAAATGACGTCCCTTCAGATGAATTTTCAATTTAGGGAAGAGGAAAAAGTCAGCAGGACTCAAGTCAGGTGAGTAAGGAGGCTGAGGAGCCACAGGAATATTTTTATTGGTCAAAAACTGGTTTATTGATATTGCTGTGTGACACGGCGCATTGTCATGATGCAGGATCCAATTGTTCTTGATGTGTGATCTCACACGAATGATCCTTTTTCGGAGTCTTTCAAGAACCTCGCGGTAAAAGTGTTGATTTACTGTTTGGCCTTGAGGCACAAACTCTTTGTAGACGATTCCCTGGCTATCAAAGAAACAAATCAGCATGCATTTAATTTTTGATTTGCTAATTCTTGCTTTTTTGGGCCTTGGAGAGCCTGGCGTGCACCATTGCATGCTCTGGCGTTTTGTTTCCGGGACGTATTTAAACACCCAACTCTCGTCACCAGTGATGACATGTTCCAAAAAATGTGGATCATTTTCAATCGATTCCAAAAAGTCAAGGCACCTTTCCCTTCTAATGTCCTTTTGTTCCTGCGAAAGGTTTTTTGGAACCATTTTCGCGCAGATCTTTCTCATCCCCAATTCATTGGTCAAAACGTGATGAACGGTGGTGTGACTCAAATTCAACTGTTCCCCCATCATTCTGATCGTTAACCGACGATCTGAAGGCACAAGTTCCCGGATTCTGTCGACATTTTCATCGGTTCTTGCTGTTGTAGGCCTTCCGCTGCGTGATTCATCTTCCATCGACTCTCTTCTTTCTGAAAATGCCTTAAATCATCGAAAAACCTGGGCTCTTGACAAAACACTGTCTCCGTAGGCCTGCTGAAATTTTGCAAAAGTTTCTGCTGCACTGTACCCAAGTCTCAAGCAAAACCTGATAGCACACCGTTGCTCGAAATTAATATCACTCATTTTTAGAACGCACTTCAAAATACGGTTTCACGAGAACAATGACTACGCACAGCAAAATGACTCGATCAAGTTCAAACTTGTACTGAACGCCTATCGCATGTCCATCTGTCACCCCTCCAAGCCACGTGCTTCCAGTGTTGCCGTATCGAACGCTATGCTGCCAATCTCATCACTTAATTTCCACACCTCGTACAAAAATATGGACATGCGTTTATGATACTGTATTTTTTTTGTGACGTCAGGGTAAAAGGGTAATGTATTGACTTTAGCTTTAGACACATTCAACTTAGCCCTCCAAAGTTCGACTTTTTTTATATACAGTTTACATAATGTTTTTTAAAATTTTTTGTTGTTTTCTAGCATGTGTTCTGTATTTATTAAATACTTAGAGCCGGTTGCACCATATTAGTTAACCTTAAGTTCATCTCTTGAACTAGTTCAACATACATTTTCTGTTGCAACATTCAGTTGAACTTGTTCAAGTCGCTCATAATACAAATGTGTGATTATATATGACTAATGCTCGGTATTATAAACGATTAATAAATCATTAGATAACTATTTGTGGAGTAAATTTATTTACCTAGTAAACTAATGGGCAAATAAAATTGCGAATTATAAAGTAAACCTACCAAATAAATAGCAATTCAAGAAATAAATTGAATCGGTAGATTACATACCAAAATTAAACCTTTTTTACTGTGGCCACAGCTGGAACCACCAATTTTTAAAATTGAATTGTCAATATTTCAAATTAAATTGTCAATCAAGTTATAAATATAGTATAATTCCTTATAATTATAGAAAATAACCGTGGAATAGGACAGAATTACACAGAACAAGAAAAAGAAAGCTTATTAGAAATTATAAAAGACTTAAACGAGTGTTTTCCACTCCCAGGCTAAGCATGAAGTAAAATTTCGAGTTTAGAAAAGCCTGAAAATTTGGTCGCGTAGCGCGAAGCGCGGAGCAGCCAAACCAAATTTTCAGGCTTTTCTAAACTCGAAATTTTACTTCATGCGCCACGCGTACAAGATACTGATTTCAAGTGAAATTCACTTGTTCACAATATTTCAGTGCTTTCAGTGTTAAATACTCGTTAAATACTTCATGCGCAGTAAAATTTCGAGTTTAGAAAAGCCTGAAACACGACCAAACCAAATTTGGGAGTGGAAAACACTCGTTTAAAACTTTAAATGGAACTAATTAAAAAAAAGCGTATGCATAAGTATAAAAATCCATGGTTATGTCTGACTTGAAAACCTCTAGGTCTTCGACTCCTTAGAATGTCTTGTGGTTCGAATTAAACAGTGACAGGGAAGATACTATGAGCTAACTTAAATCTGACATGGATATGATATGGTAGACATGATAACCGTAATGAAATTAATAAATGCAAGTAGTAGAATCTAAAGTAATTATAATAATATAATAGACTTTTGACTTTTAACTGTCGAATTATTTAGAGAAGAAAATTTACTTGGTAGAAAAACAAACAAATAATTTACTGAGGAGATTTATTAGCCAAATAAAGTTATTTTGTGTTTATAATACCGAAATCTTCGGAATAAATTAATTTATTCCTAAAGTAAATTTTATTTAGGGAATAAAACGTTTTATAATACCGGACATAAAAAGTTTACCTGTCGCAATCGTCTGGTTTACTGTTTAGTTAAATACAACCACACATTATATTTTTAATAATAAAAATAATCCCATTAGAAAGAAATAATTTGTTGAAAATAACATATTTTTACATGTGATTAGTAGTAATTAGCTGTTATTAATTTCGTTAATGTTGAAAGTGCGTATATAGACGATTTTGTTTAAAAAAATAACAAATAAACATTTCCCGCGCTTGATTACCAACGATCACGTGCGTCATATACAGAGAGTTTTATGTAACACCGAACATTGTTATAACGAAAATTGTTCTTTTAAATACACATAAGCAAACGTTGTACATTTTCCGACGCTCGGTTTTTTAAACGAATTTAATTTGAAGCTTTAAACGAGTTTTTCCACTCCCAGGCTAAGCATGAAGTAAAATTTCGAGTTTAGAAAAGCCTGAAAATTTGGTTTGGTCGCGTAGCGCGAAGCGCGGAGCGGCCAAACCAAATTTTCAGGCTTTTCTAAACTCGAAATTTTACTTCATGCGCCAGCGGTACAAAACACTGATGCAAAATAAAGTTTAGCGGTTTGTTTTAAATTTTGTAATAAGTCCGTGTTTTGTACCGGTGGCGCATGAAGTAAAATTTCGAGTTTAGAAAAGCCTGAAAATTTGGTTTGGCCGCTCCGCGATTCGCGCTACGCGACCAAACCAAATTTTCAGGCTTTTCTAAACTCGAAATTTTACTTCATGCTTAGTCTGGGAGTGTAACACACTCTTTTCAAATTTAAAATTGAATTCTTAAAAAAAAACAACGATTATCTAAAGATTTACGGCATATACGCTGTAATTAGAACATATATACTTGAGAGTACGTACAAGTTGAGGTATTAATTGGCTACAATTTATAATGGTCATATAGGCAACCCGATTTACACAAGACTTAAAAATTAAAGATGTCAAATTGTATTGGATGAAAATGTTCGGTATTACATAAAACTCTCTGTATATGATATAAACTGAAAATTCCCTAGATTTAAGACTAAAAATTATAAATGAACCGGTTCAACTGAACGCCATTCGGTGCAACTCGCGCCTCGTTGAACTCGTGTTTAAGATGATCGAAAGTTCAACTCAATCTGGTGCGACCGGTCCTTAATATCGTAGATAGTTGAGGCATCTAACTTTTGAAAATCCATGATCACTTAAATAAAGCAATTGATAATATTCAACTATTTTTAAGCGTTTCAAGACAATTGTTTCGCAATGTTGTTGCTTCTTCAGAAAACGAACTTATAATAAATAATATAATAATACAAGTTCTTTACCTGAAGAAGCAACAACGTTGCGAAACAATTGTCATGAAATACACAAAAAATAGATAAAAATCATTAAGTGTTTAGTTTAGGTGAAACACTTAATAGATAAGTTTTAAATCACACTATACGCGAAAGATTTACTCTTAATTTAATTTATAACAATACATGTTTTTTTAATTGCCTATTATTTTACTGTATGAAAATATTAACTAAAAATATAACAAAGAAAATGTATTCGTGTAAATATGTTCAGCAAACACTTCACTAATCCAGTTAATGGTGTGTGTGGGTGTTTGCGTTTCTTTTTTCTTCTGTGTGCACTAAAGAAAAATGAGAAAATCAACAAGGAGATGCATTGTGAACTGAAAAGTTGCCAGTTACAAGTGGAACACGGGAACGCGAAATGGAGACAAAAGCTCGCGAGAAATAAAAGAGAACTCAGTGAAACGTCGCCGAGCCACATCAATAGATAAGACCGAGGAGCATTATAATAATTAGTTGGGAGTATTTACACTTGTAATTCTGGATACAGCAAAAAGAAAGTCTAAAGCCACACTGGCACACTTACTAAAATTGATAAAACAACTTTAATTACATTAATCTTGAGAAGAGAAAATTTTGCGGATTACTTTTTTACAAGGCTGTAGTTTTCACTTACACATTATTGAGTTTTGTATTTTGTACACTACTCAGAAGTAAAAAGTAGTCACTTTTTTAAAGTAGCATACATTTTATGTGAGTTTTAAAATCTTGTTCAAACTTGGTATATATACCTATACAGGGTGCCCGTATTTCGACAGAATGTAAGGGGATCTCAGTTATTTGAAAAGATAGAAAGTCGGTTTAATTAGGGCAAAGTTGCGTATTTTAGGGCCTAACAATAATCTAAAAACAATTTTGAAATATTTTTTTTTTGTTTTCGAGATATCAACAAAAAACTGATTTTTTTAAATCGTTTTAATTTTTTTATTCAAAACCTACTGAATCTGGACATTTAGAACTTTGCCAATTTAGAGGCACTTTTTTACGAGGAATCAGGTAGCAAATTTATTTTTAAGATAAATACAACATTTACTCGGGGACCATAGCCAACTTTTATTTCTCTCATGAGCGCCATTGTAGATTTTGATATTTTTTGAAAGAATATTTTTTTTATAAACTCAGTGATGTATCACACTCATAATTAATTTTAGATTTAATATTTGAAATTATAATATTTTCTTTTTAGCAAAGAGTGCTCTGGAAACAATGACGTCATATCTATTAATCCATACAATCTTGACAACAGTCAATCATTGTTAGCAGTGAAAGTTATTTAATAACTGTCAATCATTTGTAATAATAATAATAATAAGATTATCACATAAAACATAAATTAAAAAAATAGTGATGTGTCCATCATAGCACTTTCCCCGTTAAAGATATGATGACCTAAATAAATATCAACAGTATGGAGAAGTAGCACAAACTAAATTTAATCTACTTTTATTATTATTATTGAAAAACTATTCACAAAAAAGTAATTTTTCCTATTTCACTACGTCTCAATAAATATTGATCACATTTAAGCGTTATATATTTTCAAGTTTACTGTAAATCAGTGGTTTATACGCTTGGCGCATGAAGTAAAATTTCGAGTTTAGAAAAGCCCCGTGAAAATTTGTCTCAGGTCGCTGCGCGACCCTCGACAAATTTTCTACGCGGGGCTTTTCTAAACTCGAAATTTTACTTCATGCTTAGTCTGGGAGTGGAAGACACTCGTTAGTTTAAAATACATCACAACTGGTGATGTATATTAACAACAATTATGGTTCCTAGGAGTTGTCAAATGAGTGAGTTACTTAACTGTTTCCAAGGCACTCTTTACAAAAAACAAAAGATTAAAATTTTACATATAAAATATACAATAAACTATAAATATGATGCATCATTGAATTCAGAAAAAAATTCAACGAATTATTAAACAATTACACAGTACATGTACTTAAAAAACAAATTCCTTGATTGTCATGTCTAGATGTCAAAAATTGAGAAATGTTTAAAGTGTCGAGAAAGTAAAAAAAATGAATAGTTTTAGAGAATCTATTATACTTTTTGTGTGTTGAATTATTAAATTAAAAGATATCTTGTCGTTTTCCAAATGTTTTTGATTTTTATCACTTAACACGACTTTACACCATATTTAAATATTTATGCCAATTATCTGAATTAATAACATTTTGATAATATAAATTCAAATTCAAAACTATTTGAATTCATGAAAATAAGCTTACGCTTCTTATAGTTTGCACACTTTAAGCATAATATATAAAATTACGAATTCAATGGATATTTATCGTCTTAAATTGTCTTATTAATTAAGACACTGTTTGCATTTTCACGAATAGTTTTTTCGTAATTTTATATATTATATTTTAATAATTTTTGACAATGTCACTTTCTTCAACATATGTACATATTTGTAAACAATCATTAGAATATAAAAATGTTAATTTTATTAATTTAAATAATTACTTGATTTGCAATAAATGTTTGTTTGTTTCGCAGGTTTTGATAATTTTTTCAATTTTAAAGTTTCATGATTATCATCAGTTTTTCCGAAAATTGTAAATTTATGTTAATTTAACACTCTGCTGATTTTTATACAATTGTTGCTTGCCCTACATAACATTTTCATATCTCGAGAAGTATTAAGAATATAAATATTTAAATCAAAAGTTGGAAGAAATAGTTAAAATTGGTTAGATTTCTGGTTGTTATTATTTATTTAATTGACGAACTTTATTTTGTGTTGTATTAGGGAAAATTATACATAATTAATATTGTTAAATTTTGTAGATTTTATCAACTTTGACTATGGTGTTGTTCTTTTCTTAAAAAATACCGAAAACAGAAATGCAATTTTTTATTAAAATTTTAGAGGTGAAAAAAAAAAACATATAAAGTACGATTTGATAATACTTTTCTAAAACTTATTAACACGAAATCAAACATGCGATTTTAGCTTATTTGAAAATGTTTGTTAATTCTGACGATTTTATTTAAAGTTTATAAAAATGTCTATCTGTCTGTATGTATTTTCTTAAATATTCTTCATATTGGGAAAAAATATTAAAATTTGTAGATAATCAAAAAATGACATTTAGTAGTTTTTGGCCGTCAAGTTATCGAACACTTCTATAAACTTTTTGGGGAAAATAAATTGTATTTATTTATTTTAGTTTTAACTTGCCCTGAAGAAGTTGACAAAAGTTCAGTGAAATATTGGCTAAATAAAAATACAGTTCTGGCTTGAAAAATACAACTATAATTTTTTAAATCTTTGATTTGGTTGGCGTTCACTTTGTGGTACATCTTTATAAAATAATATTAAAACACTTAACTTTGTTTTACCACTTTAATTAACTTTTTACAGTGACTATAGTTTCGACTACAAGCTAGTCATTATCAAACTGAGTCTCAGACTCAGTTTGATAATGACTAGCTTGTAGTCGAAACTATAGTCACTGTAAAAAGTTAATTAAAGTGGTAAAACAAAGTTAAGTGTTTTAATATTATTTTATAATTTTTTAATTCTGCCGCTTTTCTCCAAAAAGCTTATAGAAGTTTGTGATAATCAAAAAAATTAACACGTATTGTTAATACACTTTTTGTCGTAGAACTCACAATTTCCACTCAGTTTTCAACAAAAATGTTTTTTATTTGAGAATTAAAATTACAAAATAGATTAAATCTGACAAAATATTCAACATCAAAAAATAATTAGGATTAACATATACATAACTTAATAAACGTTGACTGGTTGTAATCAAAATTTAAATATCTACACCGGATTTTTCAAAATGTCAAATCAAAGTTTATATTTCGTAAAAAAATTGATTTATTGATTTATTTTGTTAGAAATTAAAGAAAAAATCAAAATATTACACAATCAACATGAAATTCATAAACTTACTTTGAACTAATTGCACTTACACCTGCTTTAAAAAAATAAATTATTAGGCGAAGATGAAATTACATAATAAATTTAACGACTTTAGGAGCTCGAGTAAAAAATCAACGGATTGTCAAATCAACATAAAATTCATTGAATCTATACAGAAATGAATATAATTTGAATGGCTGTAATTAAAATTTAAATACTCTATTGGATTTATTAACCGTATTTAGTATTGTAAAAAATCAACGTTTTATGTAATCAATATAAGATTCACAGAATTTACTTGGAATTCATTGCACTTATTTATGTTTCAATGAAAATGAAATTATCTCAACATATCGTCTTAAAATATTAAGCTAACGCTGAAAGTTAACGGAGAAAGTTTTGTGTGAAACAATTGTAAAAGTATTATTAAATTAAAATAAAAACTATAAAATTTACACAGAAATGAATAAACTTTGATTGGCTATAATTCAAATTTAAATATCGTCACATGATATTTCAAAATGTCAAATCAAAGTTAATTTTTGATTTAAAATATTTATATTTATTTCATGAGTATTTTTTGCAATTAAATGAATTCTATTTATTATGAATAATTTTTGATAATTTTGAACTTTTACATTTTTGTTAAAAAATAAAACATTATTTTTTAACAAAAATGTAAAAGTTCAAAATTATCATAAATAATAAAACGTTACAATAAAAGCTGTTAAATGAAAAACGTATTAATCTGGGATTTTATTATTAAAATTAGTTAGGTTAGTAGTTTATTTACTATTATTAAGCTTAATTTAACATAATTTCGGTAAAATTTAAGCTTTTCCAATTTGTTTGTCAAAGTTTAGTAGCAAACACGTAAATAATGCCCACGAATTTGTTTTTGTTCTAAATTTGAACTAAGAAAATAACATCAACTGTATTTATAATATGTCATAAATTTGAGAATAAAGGAAACTGCAAAAAGCTTCTGATTGATCGTCTAACGAGGGTTTCCACTTCCAGGTTAAGCAAGAGTTAAAATTTCGAGTTTAGAAAAGCTTGAAAATTTGGATTTAGGGCGCGCGAGCGAAGCAAATCGCGCCCCAGCAAATCCTTATTTTTAGGCTTTTCTAAATTCGAAATTTTACTTTATGCGCCACGCATATAAATCACTAACTTCAAGTGAAATCTTTAACTAACTGGTTAGAGTAAAATAAATTTAGTATGTAAAATATCATTTGTTCAAATTACGGGAAAAGTGCTATGTTTGACACATCACCAATTTTTAAATTTATTTTATTATATTAATTTTTGTCAAATTCGTGCTCTGAACAAAACTAACAACTTAGCAATTCTTTATTCGAATTATTTTCATATTTATTAGTATTATTAATATAAAAATTCTTCGACTTTTCGCTAGAAAAGTTAAAATTCTCTGACTTTTCCCTATGAATAAAATTTTCTGACTTTTTCGGTTGGTCGCCACCCTGTTTAATGTAAATGATTTCGACAAAGAGAAGATAACAAAATAAATAAATTGAACGTGTGGTATTCACAGGCGTGTGGGTAAATGCATTGAAGTAGGAGGTGGAAATTTTTAACATCTATGACCATATATTTTTTTAATTATCAGTCTACAGTCTACAGTCTACATTTATTTTGTTAATTTTGATAAAAATGATTAAAGATTAATTTAGTTTGAAATGTGTATAGCTCAGTAAATACTGAGATTAGGACACATATTCATATGAACTTCTTTTGCTTGAAATAATCTCAAGAACATGCCCCTTAAGTGCCAGGAGAACTTCGCAACACACCCTGTATGGCGGTCTAGTTTTAAACTTTTGGATTTACAATGTAATATAAATAATAGAATTGATATAGCAAATTAAACGAATACCTAACCCGAGCACTCGTTTTGTTTACATTTGATCGCATCCTGAATAATTGTAGCACAGAGTAACAGCCAGCAGAACCTTATATTAAAAAAAATATATATTATAGCGGAAAAAAATATTTTTCTGCATTTAAATAGCCGATAATTTATGCTGTCATGATTATTTAAAAAAAATATATTGCAGCGGAAAAAAATAATTTTAGGCATTTAAATAGCCGATAAAAAGCCGATAATTTTGGTACATGTTACATGTACTTCTGCCGTCAAGTGACTGCCAGCTTTACCGACATAAGATCCCGATACATTCTGTTGAAATACTGGCAAGCTGTATAAAAATACATTGTTTATTTGAATAACGTTGCATTACAATTCTGTGAATTTTCCGATATCAAAACGTCGTACTTTAAGGCAGTTTTACTTAATTATTGCGAAAATCTCTAGCAAACAAAGAAAACGATTTTTACCTACAGCAGTTTTCATTTGAGAACAATTTCATTTATAGTGCATCTTAAATGTGTTCACCCGAACTGTTGAAAAGCAATTTTATCAAGTATGATTGAGTGGGGCAGGTGGGAATATAGGGCATGTTCGGACACTTCAGATTTTTATTTTTCTGAAAGGTCTACACATTCGGAATTTTTAGGGCTAATTACAATGAACATTTAATTGTGGACTGAAAAGTTATGTGCTGAAACGACAAGATTTAGTAAAGTTTTTACAGAAATATGATAAAGTGCTGTACAAAGTAAGATTACATCATTTATCTAACTTAATTTGACATAAGCACACTTCATGATATTTAGTAATACATATTGTGGAAATAATTATAGCTAAAGGAGATACATATTAAGTTTGAACAAAATTCCTAAACTCGCATTATATTTACGTTACTTTTAAAAAGCGAATACATATTTCTTTTGAGTAGTGTACTTTGTATTACTAGAAGAATAAATTAGTGTTTTGTGCACCCGCATCTAAAATATTACAGGTTAGAATCCCAAATCCCGGCGCATTCACCAAAACAGTTGCCTACATGTTAATTATAAGTAAAGTTCAAGTAAACTCTATTTACATTATATTCTCACCGCAGTAGGCTTGTTTTTCTTTCCTCCTTATCTTGGCATGTTGTATTATTGATAGTAATGATTGAAGTATGTTGTTAACCTATAATTTTAATAAAACGATGCCACAATGAATGTTTGATATTTAATAGCCCATTCCCCCAACTACTTTGGTAGGTTTCATATGTGAATGGCGGATATTGTAAAATACGACATTGCACTATACATAACATAAAAATTCAATGGCATAACCAAATAGTTAGAAGTTTTTTTATTACCAACAAAAATATCACCCTAACAAAGCCTACTGAGGTGAGAATAAAATGTGATCAGAGTTTACGTCATTTTTTCCTTTGAACCGTTCACAAGTTTACCTACCAGGTGTTGACTAAGCGGACGCAACATAGGAAATCCCATGCAAATTTTGGCTCCCTTATCTATTTTAGAAACAAAAAGTATTTACCTTTTTTGTAGAGGGAACAATTCTGAATTCATTCGCGCTAACGTTTATCACTTTACGATTCTCGAAGTTAAAATAATTAAGAAAAAATAATGTGATTTTATAAAAATAATGACATGCCATGGAATTCAAACAACAATTGCGGATGTCAAAATGGCAAAAGATATCGCAGTCACTTGATTAAAGTAAATGTTTTCGAAATGATTTACACTATACTAGCAAAAATCCTCCTCATAAAGTGGTATTATGCAGACCACAGTTATCACGATGTTTGCGTTGTCTTTTGTCGTTAATTAAGTAACAGCAATGTGTTGTGCAATTTTGACATCCGTAATTGTTGTATCAATTCCATGGTATGTCATTATTTTTATAAAATCACATTACTTTTTTCTAATTATTTTAGCTGTAAATTATCTGACATTCGTTAATTTTAAAAGAGTTCAATTTCAAGCTTAAAACGAGTGTTTTCCACTCCCAGACTAAGCATGAAGTAAAATTTCGAGTTTAGAAAAGCCCCGTGAAAATTAGTCGAGGGTCCCGCAGCGACCCTCGACAAATTTTCTGGGCTTTTCTAAACTCGAAATTTTACTTCATGCGCCACGCGTATAAAACACAGGTTTTAAGTGAAGTTCGAATATACATAACTTTGACAATATTATAGTGTTTTATACGAGTGGCGCATGAAGTAAAATTTCGAGTTTAGAAAAGCCCAGAAAAATTTTCTCGGGTCGCTGCGCGACCCTTCACAAATTTTCACGGGGCTTTTCTAAACTCGAAATTTTACTTCATGCTTAGTCTAGGAGTGGAAAACACTTGTTTAAAAAAAACAGGAAATATTCGCAATTGTTGTATCATTTTCATGGTATGTCATAATTTTTGTAAAATCACAGTACTTTTTCTTAATTATTTTAACTTAGAGAAACGTAAAGTGTTGAGTGGGGACATTATAACATTTAGAATATTTCCCTCTACAAAAAAGTTAAATACATTTTGTCTGTAAAACAAATAGGGAAGCCAATATTTGAACAATTTAAAATTAACATGCGAAATATGAAATGGTATTTTATAAATAAGTGTGTCATTTTATTTATAGTACTACAAGAATTGCTTCTTCTTCTCCGATCCTTGTATCTAGAGCTCACAATATTTAAACATTTAAATAGATAAATATAGTAAAAAGTATAAATTACAATTAATGCAACTTTTACGTCTTTATTTTAGTCATTGTTATTTTACTGGTGTTGTTTGTAATTTTAAAGACAACAATAACAAGTTAACAAATTTCATTCGTAATTCGACATCTGCGTTAACTTGTGCAAAATATGATACAAGCAAGACGCCGCTCGTCATTTAATTTCAACGACTTGTTTCCCGTTGGAAGACAAACTTGTCGTCGTCGGCTTCGGCACTTGTGCGGTTTCACTTGACAATTTCCGACAGAACAAAGTTCGCGGTGTACAATTAAAACTTAATTCCACGTCGTGTTCCGAAACCTAAATTCACGTATGTGTTTCTCTCACCAAAATAGATAGACGAATGCAAGTTTAGAATTTAATATTTATCACACATAATTAACTGCTGCCTTGAAAAGGGAACATTCCCCTACGCCTGGAAGCTAGCTACTGTAATTTTATTACCTAAAAAAGACACTCATGACGACCTTAAAGATCTTAGACCTATCAGTATCCTACCCGTACTTTCCAAAATCCTTGCAAGTATAATGAAGGATCAATTAACTGACTTTGTGAAGAATAATACCCTTCTTCCCACTAATCAATCTGGTTTTAGAGCTACATACAGCTGCACAACTGCTTTATTGAATGTTGCCGATGACATAATTAGAGCTACTTATAAAGGATTACTGTCATATTTGATTTTAATAGATTATAGTAAGGCATTTGATACTCTCAATCACGATCTCTTATTAGCTAAGCTGAATTATATTGGCCTTGATTCAAATGCTCTATATTAAGTTAGTAGTTTTATATATGATCGCCGGCCACAGGTAAGAATTAATCATTGTACATCTAATGAATTAAATATTAATGCAGGTGTCCCTCAGGGATCAATTTTAGGTCTTCTATTATTCTCCATTTATTCATCATTTATTCCCATAGCGCTTGATTTTTGTGTTTGCAATCTGTATGCAGGTGACACTCAACTTTTATATTCCTTTCCCTTCAATAACCTAAACACGGCTAATAATAATATAAATCACGACCTATCAAATCTTCCGATAATATCCAAAAGACATTCCCTAACAATAAATCCTACCAAAACTTCAGCCATTTTATTTGGTCTTAAAAAATTAGTCTTATCTGCTAAACACCTGTTTAATATTCAGCTTGAAAACACTATGATACTATTTATAGACTCCGTACGGAACTTAGGATTAATCTTAGACTCTGATTTACGATTTAAAGCTCATATTAGTCGATGTATTATGCGAGCCAACAATAGTTTAAGAATGATTTATTCGATTAGGAAAATCTTAAATAAAAACACGAAACGAGTTTTCTGCGACACTTTAGTATTAAGTCATTTTAATTTTCCTGATGTAGTATATGGTGCTTGATCGGATAAAGTGACAAAAGATCGTATACAGAAGGGGCAAAACTCTTGCATACGGTTAATTTTAGGAATCAGCAAGTATGATCATATCTCTGGAAAGTGCTCTAAACTAAACTGGCTTAATATAGTCAATCGTAGATCGCTACACTCTTATACATTATATTATAAGATAATACACTTTAAGACGCCTCCCTATCTCTACCGAAGAATTGTTTTTCGAACTGAAGTGCACAATATTAATGTCAGGTTTCGAGGGCTTATCTCACCACCGAAGCACAAAACATCTATCTTTCTAAGATGGTTTAGTTACACTATTTATAAACTATACAATAAACTCCCCCCAAATCTAAAATCACTACCAATTTAAGGATTTATACAACAAGTGCGTAGTTTGCTGTTGCAAGGTGGTCTTTGTAATTGGTGAAATTAGAAACCATATGTGCTGTAGAATATTGCTTTTCTTTTCTACTAATACTCACATGTATTACTTATGTTGTGTTTTAAGCTATAAACTATTGTTTGTTTTTTTTTTCTTATAAAATACTCACTTATTACCTATGTTATGTTTTAAGTAGGTTAAGTGGAAGAACAGTAACAGATAATGCTGACTGAACTTCGCCTACACATTTATACATATATACTGTATCATACCTCTTTTTTAATAAAGGCATTATTATTATTATTATTATATCTTCAAAATGTGATTTACAAATATTCCTAGCTGGAGAAATGAGTGTTGATATAATCGGAGAACCATTAATCAATTTTCAACACGTCGAAATTGACAAAATTGTCCACAGTCCGTGAAAATGACACACAAATTTCTACAGTTTTTTTATTATGTGAGATATCAATTTGAAATTTGGTATGGTTGTACTTAAAACAAATTCGAGTTTACTAATGATCCAGACACCTTAGGAAATGACATCCGTTTTGACAATTTAAAATAAATAGCATATACATTTTTCTTTGTTTGAAGATTAAGGCGGACATTTTACAAGCAAATCAATTGTTTGCTTAAGCCTTAGTTTATTTAATTGACAAAACATTACTTTTTAAATATATTTCTTTTTTTTTTGTTTCACTAGTCTCAAACCTCCTAGAGGTAAGTATATTAACTCGAAGTTGTCTTGGTGAATTCTTGATGTAGGTTTTTACAAATACTTATTCTCGAAGTCAATAGAAACACTGAGTCAAAAATAAATGTCTAACATGGGTGGCCTGAATCACCCAGTATATCCAAAGGTCGCAGGCTGTCGCAGCTGAAAGTCATCAGTTTATTTTCTTTAGAGCTTAGATTAGGTGTTCCATCAAGTAAGAGCCCTGAGCTAGTCTGTGCTTAAAAGTTACGCTTTATAAAATTGTTTTAGCACATATTTCAAAAATTATAAAGTTTTTATAAACCATGTATTTTGACCGGGTTCAATTCCCGTGCACGGGGAGTTGTTATTTAAAAATAATAACTCGTCGTGTCCCTGAGTGTCGTGTGAATGTGTCGTGACGTCCAAATCTATGTAAAATATATATAATATAATCATCGTTAGAGGCTGAAGGTAAAACCGATGCTAAACAAACAACAACAAAAAAAAACATGTATTTTAATTTTCTGACTACATTTTATTATTCATTTTTATGCGAGAAATATAAGAAAAATTAGTTAACATCACTTTATTGTACCAAAAATATGAAATCACAAAAAAGATAAATCATTATTAAATTTCTCAATTCTATTGTGAACTATAAAAATTCATAACTTAAATAAAAATATGAAATTCTGCGACCTAAGTAACAGAAATGTAGTTGTTTACTATCTTATCAACTGAAAATAAAAGTAATTTTTAATTCAAGAAAATTAAAAAAAGTAAGGTTTTGTCGCCACCCAGACCACTGTGTGACGGTTTCTATTGTAAAGAGGGCTGTTAGAAGTGACAGGGAAAATAAGGACCGGCGCCGTATACTGGGTGTTGACTTGGCGAACGTAACATAGGAAATCCCATTTAATTTTGAAATGTTCAAATTTTGGCTCCCCTATTTATTTTAGAAACAAAATGTATTTACCTTTTTTGTAGAGGGTAACATTCTGAATTCATTCGTGTTAACGTTTATCACTTTACGTTTCTCTAAGTTAAAATAATAAGAAAAAAAAAATTTATTTATTAACGGAAGTCCATTTAAACTAGTACATTAATATAATAAAAACTAAAAATAATAATGAATGAAATATAAATACAAATACATTTTATAAAAATAATGACATGCCATGGAATTGGAACAACAACTGAGGGTGTCAAAACGGCAAAAAATGTCGTAGTCACTTGAATAAAGTAAATGTTTTCGAAATGATTTAAACTATACAAGAAAAATGTCATTATTTTTATAAAATCACATTACTTTTTCCCAATTATTTAGCTGTTAATTTTCTGACATTCGTTGATTTTTTAACGAGTGTTTTCCACTCCCAGACTAAGCATGAAGCAAAATTTCGAGTTTAGAAAAGCCCCGTGAAAATTTTTCGAGGGTCGCGCAGCGACCCCAGACAAATTTTCTGGGCTTTTCTAAACTCGAAATTGTACTTCATGCGCCACGCGTATAAAACGCTATAATATTGTCAAATTTATGTATATTAGAACTTCACTTAAAATCTGTGTTTTATACGCGTGGCGCATGAAGTAAAATTTCGAGTTTAGAAAAGCCCAGAAAATTTTACTTCATGCTTAGTCTGGGAGTGGAAAACACTTGTTTAAAGCTTTAAATTGAACTTTAAAAAAAACAGGGAATATCCGCAATTGTTTCAATTCCATGGTATGTCATTATTTTTATAAAATCACATTACTTTTTGTTAATTATTTTAGCTGTTAATTTTCTAACATTAGTTGATTTTAAAAGAGTTCAATTTAATGCTTTAAACGAGTGTTTTCCACTCCCAGACTAAGCATGAAGTAAAATTTCGAGCTTCTAAAAGAATGATGATACATTTCTAAGAAAACAATAGTTACCCTATTAGTCAACATTGGCAGGGTGTCAATGTTACCCTATTATTTAATAATTATAATTTTTGATGTTTCGACGTTCAGTTATGATTTAATTTTTTGTGTAGAAGGTCGCGAGTAAGAAAACCTACCAGACAGTATAAGAACTATATAAAAGAAGATATGGAAAAGGCTATCGTCGCCGTTCGAATTAATGGCTATAGCGTAAAAAGAAGTGTCCAACAATTTGGCATCAACAGAACAACTTTGATGAATCATTTAAAAAATGTTAAATGCCAAAAAGTGGGAAGACCCACAGTGCTGAGTAACGAAGAAGAGAGATTGTTGGCACGTTCTTTTGCCAAACTACCTGACTGGGGATTTGGACTTGACCGACTACAGTTGCAATTATATGTACAACAATATTTAATACAAATGGGCCGTGAGATTCCATTTAAAGACGGATTACCTGGAAAGGATTGGGTTTCGAAGCTCGTTGAAAAGCCGACAAGTAGCACAAAGCCTTCCTAATAATAGAGCAGAAGCTTGTTGCCTTGAAGTGCTAGAAGATTTCTATATAAAGTTAAACAGCACTATGAAACGACTGGGACTGCAACATAAGCCCCAAAATATTTATAACTGCGACGAGACGGGTTTTCAAATCGACGTTGGCACACACAAAATATTATGTCGTAAAGGGTCGCGCAATCCACACGCGGTGGTAGGCAGTGTTACAAAAACTACCTACACGGTGTTAGTATGTTGCAATGCCATCTACCTCCCTATGTTTGTAAATTTTAAAGGTCTGCATCTTTATACTACTTGGTGTCAGGGAGGACCTGAGAATGCACGATATAACTGTTTTTGATTAGGATGGATGAAGGTTGCAGAATTTATCGAATGGTTCGAAAACGTTTTTATAGAGGCAATTAGTAATGTGGAAGAGCAAAAACTTTTGATTTTTGGCGGCCACAATTCACATGTAACATTGCCCTTAATTGATTTGGCATGTGCAAATAACATAGAACTTCTCTGTTTACCAGCCCACACATCACATGTTCTGCAGCCTTTAGATGTTTGGATTTTTAAAACTGTAAAATTAGGATGGCGAAAGACATTAAAAGAGTTTTATATAGCAACAGGGTTTAAAAATGTCGATAAAATTGCTACCCCGAGCATTTTAAAATCACTTGAAGAAAAGGGATGATTCTCAAGAGCGAACGCCATCAGCGGCTTCGAAGGTGTCGGAATTTATCCTTTAACCCATTAGGCGCCATTGATGCGTTCACGCAACATTATTAATTATTTGTTAATTAAATTACTAAATAAGTTCATTAAGTATATTATAATAATTGAACTGACTTGAAAATGTATGAAGAAAAAGGTAAATATTTTGTTATTTAAATATTTCGATCATTACTCATTTAACAAAAAAAGTATGTTACTGTATTTCTAACTTCACAATATTTCAGTGTTTTATACGCGTGGCGCATGAAGTAAAATTTCGAGTTTAGAAAAGCCTTAAAATTTGGTTTGACCGCTCCGCTTCGCGGGCGACCAAACCAAATTTTAAGGCTTTTCTAAACTCGAAATTTTACTTCATGCTTAGTCTGGGAGTGGAAACACTCGTTCTAAACTTTATATTTCGCGTATTTATATAAAATCGACGAATACTTAAAAATTTACAGAATGTACATTATTTAAAAAGAAAAATGCACAGTATGTAATATAATAAATCATTCATAGAAATCGTAAAAAAGAAGTGCAGAATTTTACCTAAAATCAACGTTCAGAGTCAACTCTATATTTGCTCGGCCGTTAATGGGTTAAGCAAGGAAAAATGTTTAAGCAAGAGTGAAGTATCAACTTTGCTTTCTTCTTCCAGTACTGAGCAATTGCCCCAAGTAAGGTCTAGTATTCCGCATACTTCCGAGAATAATAGTAGCCAAATTAATTTAATGCCCTCCACTTCCACATCGTTATCTGCTTCTTCGACAGCACGTTGTGATCCTGTTACACCTACTTTGGTAGTACCATCTTCTTATGGAACACCATCTTCAGCATTGTCAAATCCTTTATTAACTCCAATGAAGAAATTGGAACTTTCATTGATGTCGGTGCTAAGAAAGAATGAAACAACTAGTGAAAAACAAAAGCGGTCAAGAGTTCAGCGTAAATTTGCAGTAAGTTTGACAAGTGCAGAGGTTAAAAACAGAATGCTTTTACAGGATACCGAAAAGTCAGAAAAGAAGAATGCAACAAAGAAGTCTCGCAAACGAAAGCTGCAAATTACTGCTCTACTAAATAGCAGCTCAGACAGCGAAACCTGTTTAAAGCGGAAATGTTTCGAAGGTAAGTTTATTGGTTCAAAATTGATTGGATCCCTTTCAGAGGGTAAAATATTGATAAGCAGTTTTTCAGCTACACTTGTAAAATGCTCGTTGAAATTAACATAGGAAATATCACATTTTTTATCATCAATAAACACTTTTCTAGCAGAGTTTATTAGGTTCCAGCTAGCTCGCACTGGATTGTTAGAATTCTCTAGATATCAGTTATTGGATTAAATTTTCTCGCGTTTAATGGCTAATTTATACCTATACACAAAATTCTTTCTGATTTTCTTATTTACAATAGATGGGTGTTTGCTTATAGCATGACATTTTTTGGAAAAACTTTCTCATAAGATTCAATAATGTAGTTGTTAAATATTGTAAACTTATCATTGATCGTTTTATTTGAATATACAAATCTCCAATCACTATTAGATAGAATATTGTATAAAGTAGATTTGCCAGTGTGTGTAATAGGCCTATAAACTCGTCCTTGGTTCAGACGCCTTTTGTTTTCTGGTATATTAATAGTGAGGGCGATCCATCCCAATGTGATCCGAGATAGTTGATGGACAAAAGTTTACATTTAGAGAAAAGCTCATTAAAAAGACAACATTATCAATACAGTTTTCACCTCTAGTATTAAAATTTACAACATTGTTCAAACCATGACACTGAAATAAATCCTTCAATTTAATAACTTTGGCATCGTTAGCTTAAAATAATAAGATTACTCAGTAAGTCAATATCTTCCAAAAGAGAAGACAGGGTACCAATAAAATAATTCCAGTTTCCCAAAGGGGACCTATATACACAAAAGACATATAATTTTAAATTCGATAAATATACTCCGGCCATTTCACAATTTTTATCACAGGAAATTGACTTAGTTTTTGAGTTTAAAATATTTGTTTTCAAGGAATCATCAGCATATATTATGGCTCCTCCATAGTTGCCAGAATTGCGACCCTAATGAGATCAACTAGTTGCAGAGTTTACTTTTGATATTTTACATTTATTATTTGACAGTCAATGTTCTGTAATAGCTAATATGTTAAAATATAAGTAATAGTCTGCCAACGCGCATTCCAATTCATTTATTTTACTGCGAATTGACTGAATATTTATAAATAGTAAGTTTAATTTTATGTTGCAGCTGGTTTCTTCTTGACAATCTGAAAGAAAATATTAATATATACGTCTTCGGGACAGATTTTAGGGTTTTTCATTTCGTTAAAGAGATGAGATGGCACACTGACTTTGAACGAAGAGTATTCTGTTGGATGTTTGATAGTAGTTTCTCACATTTGACATCCTCATAATTCTTAGATTTGAGATATTGTATAAGTTGGTTCTCTGTGATTTCAGGCTGAAGATTGAATACATATAGATGACTGTATCGCTTTGCGGCATTAATTGCGGTATCATTTGCAGCAGATCCTATCACGGCGTTAAATCTTTTTTTCTTTCTTGAATTATGTATTACTTTGGTCCAATCAGCAGATCCTTTTTCGGCTTGAATCGTAGTGTTGTTTTGTTAATTATTATTATTTTTTATTAAATTCTGTTTGGGTTTGGTATTTATAATTGATACTAGATCAGAATTGGCACTATCAGTAGGAGATTTCTTATCTTCAGGCATGCTCTGCTTGTTTATTGAATTACGAATTGTAAAGAACTGTTCGGTGACTTCGGGAACTAGGTTTACCTCAGCAGTTTTCTGTTTTGTTGCAGAATTTGAACGCGTAGTGATCTTCCTAACCCCTGGTGATTTTGGTTTTGGAATGTAGATGTCACTGGTAGAAAGTGTTATTACAGGTGTTTTCAATTCAAGGGTACTTATTTTATCCCTTAGTAATATTTTGTTATCCTTTTGAATAATATTTTTGTCTTTCATTTCCTCAATTATTGTATGTAATAAACTTACTTTCTTTCTTAGAGCATTGTTTTCCAGAATCAAAAGATTAGTATTAACCTCACTTTCTTTGCCGGTCTCACAACAAATCAACCTGATAGTGTCGATGTAGTTCACATTCTTCTTCTTTGCACAACTTTTGTGAAATATTCCACCACACTTCACACAAGTTAAAACTTTACTTTGTTTGTCGGGGCAACAATTAAAATAAGTTAAAATATAGTCCGGCACACTTTGTTCGGTAGCCATCATAGCCGCTTCCTATAGGTTCCTAGGTTCTTGCTAAATATCATCCCAAAGGCGATTCTGAGGATGATTAACGTATATTTATACATTATATAGGTTTGGTTCAAGACATAAAGCAAGAAGAAATGAAACTTAAGTTTTTAAGAAACAAAGGCAAACACTTCGCATACCCAGATGTTCTAGATGAATGCTTCATATCAAGCAAAGATATTGTTCGAGTGCTTCAGAGCTATGCATCCAAAGTGGTATCCATTATTTTCCCATAAATTTTACATGTCCAGCAACAAAGCGGCCTTAAATTGTGTATTAAAGGTAATTATAATACATACGTTTGCTTTTTTGCTGTTTCTTACAATATGTAGCCTTTTGAGTGAAGTTTGATATTAAAAATTTGAAGAAAAAAGGTTTTCCTGTGTTAATCTTACTTTAATTGTTCCTAATATTGATATACAGCCGATAAAACTATGTATGTCAATGTTACCCTGAGGTCGGGTAACATTGACAATTTGCAAACTTGTTAAACATTGTTTTTTTGTTCCTTAAAACTATTTTAGAACATTCAAAATAATTTGACAGTATTCTTGCTAGTAATATCCATTACTTGTAGCCAAAATCACAACTCTCTATACTGTGTAAGTTAGACGGAAACAAATGATTTATGAAGTTGTGTCAATGTTACCCGGCGCTACCTTACTTAAAAGAAAAATCCCCTGTATAACAGAAATTGACTCTGCTCGTATGCAAATTTACAAGAATGACTCATTATATTATCCTTCAGGATTAAAATTAATTTGATAAAATTAAATTCTCGCGCGCATCGAATACGGAACGTAAATGAATTTATTACAAGCCCGCCGAACAGAACATGTACACTAACTAATATGTAGACAATAAATTAAGTTAATTGAAGCTTAATTGAAATTAATTATTGCACTAGTGAGTTACAATAATTGGCTTCTCTTCCTCCACAAATTCAATGACGCGCTCTCGCGTATATTTCAATTTCAATCCCGTCTGGAAAATAAGATAATTCCATAGCTCGGTCTATTTTTAATGCATACACTTTACCTCATCCGGAAGATTTGCATAATGATGGAGGCAGGTCGTTTCTCCTCCTCCGCGCGCGCTGATGTAAAATATATAAATTTTTATGGTCTTCTGTCCGTGTATGTGTGTGTGTGTGTGAGAGAGGGACCGCAAAATCAGAGCCCGCCAATAAAATCGCCATCAGGCATGACTTTCCGGATTCACGGTTTCGCTTAAGCGGGGAAAAGGTTTCCATTTCGTTGCGAAAACACGGGTTCGCCCTCTTTCAATTTTATGAATTTTACGCTCGCACACTTCATTAACTCGCCCTTTTATGCAACACTCCCCCACAGTTTTACCAATCCTTGCGAAACTTTTCCCAATAAACATGTGTATGGGTATTTCTAAAAAAAAAACTCATGTATTTTTCATGTTTATATTGACTATTTGAGAAGATATAGTCTAAAGCGACAGTTGTATAAAATATATGAAATGTTTCTCCACCTGAGTTAACTAGAATACAGTATAAGAATGTGCATTAAAGTAAATTAGTTGATGTATATAACGTAAAAAAATGGTGATGTGTCCATAGCACTTTCCCCGCCATTTAAACAATTGACATGCTAAACTTATTTCACTCGTTAATTGAACAGTTGACAATCGTTAAATTTGTCTGTCAATATCGCTTTCGGTTAAAAATCGTTCTTACATTAAATCAGTGTTTTGTACACGTGGCGCATGAAGTAAAATTTCGTGTTTAGAAAAGCCTGAATTTTGGATTTTCAGGCTTTTCTAAGCTCGAAATTTTACTTCATGCTTAATCCGGGAGTGGAAAACACTCGATTGAACATTAAAACAATTGACATAATAGATTGATTGTTGTTTATTGACAGATGGAAACTATACCAAATTCCGCGTCGATTATGTTTGAAAAGTTTTTTTCTGCCTGTCGGCATAAGCAAGTTATCGCGATTTGACAGCTTTGTTTTAATGACAGTTTTATTTTACAAAAATGTTAAAAATTATTAAGAGTCACAAAATGTCAAGTGTCCACCTTACGTCAGAAAAGTCATCTCTTACGTCAAAAATGTATTATACAAGAAACACCACAATTTATGAAAATATTTGTATAACATTGAGCGTTACTACGTGGTAATCCATATTAATTAATCTATATTAAGAAGTGTTTCAATGTTTTATACCACTTTATATAATATAAAGTGGTATAGAACATTGATTGATTTTTGTTAAATTAACGTTTTTGACACATTACAAGAAGTAAATGTTAGTTTATGTTGAATTGAACTTATCAACACATTACAAGAGGTAAATGTTAATTTTTGTCAAATTGACGTTTTTGATACATTAAATGTTACTTTATGTTGAATTGACGTTTTCGACACGTTACAAAAGGTAAATGCTAATTTATGTCGGATTGACGTTTTTAACACGTTACACGAAAAAAATGTCAATTTATTTAAAAAATGTCAAATTATATCAAACCGCGAAGTGTCAATGACGTTGAAACAAAATGTCAGTTTTGATATTAGTTAGACAAATTCGAGCATTTCTCAACTCTACATTTTACTTCATGCGCCACGCGTATAAAACATTGATTCAAAGTAAAGTTGAAAATATACTGATCATTTAACAAAAAAATAATTTAATATGTGCATCAATAAGTAGTAGTAGTAGTATTAAGAATTCTTTATTCTTTTTTAAAATTCCCGTATTTCTCAACATTTTTATTTCAAAATTTTCATCGATTTGTAACATTTTCGTCAACTTTTCAATATTTTCTTTAATTGGTAGAATATTCACCAGATTTGTAAAATTTTCAGCAGATTTTCTATATTTATAATTTTTTATTAAATTATATTTTCGTCAATTTATAAAATTTTCAATATTTCAAGATTTTTCTCGATTTGAAAAATTTTTATGAGATTTTCAATATTTCGAGTTTTTCGATATTTTGAATTTTCGTCCATTTATAAAATGGTTATGAGATTTCATATATTTCAAGATTTTTCTCGATTTATACAATTTTCAATATTTCGAAATTTTCGTAAGATTTTTTATAATACTTCGAGATTTTCGTCAATATTTCAAGGTTTTTTCGTTTATTTTTAAAATTCTGACAATTTTCCCGAACTTCACAGATTTTCGTCAATTTTTATAAATGTTTGTCCATTTTTTAAATGTTAGCAGTTTTCATGAATTTCTTAAATTAATATTAATAATGTTGACACTTATGTTAATTTTCATAACTTTAACTGTTATCCTAAATTTTCGTTAACTTCCAAATTCTTGAACGGTTTGCATAAACTTTCGTTAATATTAAAAAGAAACTATTTACGTTTATTGTTTTTATCAATTTTTAAAGTTTCAAAATATCGATGATTAACTAAAATTTAGGAAATCTATAAAAAGATTCGATAAATTGACGGAAATTCACGAAAAGTGTCAACATTTTAAAAAATAATTCAACATTTATTTTAAATCTTTCTTTTTAATAATTTTATTATTTTTTTTAAATTAAGAAAAATTTAAGAAATCCATGAAAACTGTCAAGATATGAAAAATTAACGGAAATTTATGAAAAGTGTCATCATTTTAAAATTTTACGAATACAAAAAAACGAAAACGTTAATATATTTTAAATTGACGAAAATTTAGGAAACTAGCGAAAACTCATTCTTGAAAATTCACTAAAGGAAAATGTTTGGTATTCATGAAAGCGTATTTTTTCGTTTAATTAATGATAATGATGGAAATTCACTGCCAACATTTTAAAAATTGACGGAAACTTGAAAATGATTGAGTTTTTATAAATCAATTAAAAACTTGAAAAAGTTATCTAACGAGTGTTTTCCACTCCTAAACTAAGAACAAAGTAAAATTTTGAGTTGAGAAAAGCCCGAAGAATTTAAATCCGAATTCGGGCTTTTATCAATTCGAAATTTTACTACTCCATGCGACAATTTTGATGAAATTTTCATGTGATTTTTAATATACCGAGATTTTCGGCAATTTATAAAATTTTTATCAGATTTTATAATATTAATCCATTTATCGTCAAACAGGAAAAATTTCCCAATTACAAGACAAAAACAAAATATAAGCCTGGTACATATCAAAATATAATAATTACAAAGTTTAAAAATGTTCGGATACATGTGTATAAATATTAAATGCAAATTCTTTATTCTATCTACCACTTTTCTCAACAATTTTTTTATATGATCAATATTAAAGAAAAAGAAAAAAAAATGCTAAGAGTAATTTACCACTTCCGGTTTACGCATTTTCTCTAAAAGTCACGAATAAAACGTGAAGACATTCATATTTGTTTGAAAATATTTTAAAAATCGACCAAACTTACCTATTATACATTGATTATTTATAAATAAGTAATTGAGCTTTACTTCAACTTAAAAAAAAAAAAAAAATCAAAGAAACGTATACAAAAAAAAAGATTAAAATAACATTTTGTGAGACGTAAATTGGTGATAAGCAATTAATGTTTTCTTAGAGAATAAAAATATTAAACTGTAAATTAGTTTTTTTCTTAGAGGAATTAAGGTATTATAGGCGTTATGATAATGATAACGCTCGTGGGAGACAGTTGCAGTATACAATATTAGGGCCTTAGGCCCGAGAAGTGCACGTCGACCGATAGCGTTGTCATTTAATGTATAAGTTTTTTTCATTGGTTTTGCAATCATGTAACTACAAAGCATAAAAATAGTCTGACATTACGGTCACTAGGCAACAAGTTTGTGATTTCCTTATAACGCGCTAGGGCCTGTTATAAGAAAAATAATTTAATTATATAATTATTTTCAATGTAACGTATCAAAATAATATGTAATTAATGAACATGAAATAAAACTAGTCGAAAATTAAATGTATTAGTAAAACAAACCAAGTGAATTTTATTTAAAAACCTATATATTAGTAGAAACCAGAGCTGGGCAGGATTCGAATCATTCAGGATTCGATTCCCGCATTCGAATCCTTTTAGAGGATTCAACAGAGGTATTCGAATACTTTAGTGAAAACTGATTCGTGATCCGGATTCGTTACATTTTTTTTAAAAGGATTTGTATTCGAATCCAGACGTAGATGAATCGAATCCTTATAAAAGGATTCGAATTCTTATAAAAGGATTCGAATCCTTATAAAAGGATTCAAATCCTTATTACAGGATTCGAATCCTTATAAAAGGAATCGAATCCTTATAAAAGCATTTGAATCCTCATACACAGATTCAAATCTTCCTAAATAATTCGAATCATCGCTATTCAGGCTGGGATTCGAATTTGATTAATTCAAATAGTTAAATATTCTAATATGAATATTTAAATCACTAAATTATTCATATTTGAATATAAATATTTAAATTTTCGAATAATTCAAATATTTGTGAATGGATATTTGGTTACTTAACCATGAAAAATATCCAACGTTAATAGTATATTTTTAACTTCACTTGAAATCAGTGTTCTATACGCGTGGAGCATAAAGTAAAATTTCGAGTTTAGAAAAGCCCCGTGAAAATTTTTACTTCATGCTTAGTCTGGGAGTGGACAACACTGATTCTTAGAAGTGTCAAATTGAAGGATCACTTTAGATTACTAATTTTATTACCATTTTACAAAGGCTACAGCTCGAAGGACCAACCATGGTCTTCGGAGACCGAAGGACTGCAGGGAATCGAAGTTTTTTTACAAGAAAACAACGAATATCTTAAGGTTTACAGCGTGGATAGGAAAGAAAACATCTAATTTTGAAAAAATATCGAAGTTGGGTTGGTTTTGAGTGCATTTTTAACTTCACTTTAAATCAGTGTTTTATACGCGTGGCGCATGAAGTAAAATTTCGAGTTTAGAAAAGCCCTGCGAAAATTTGTCTCGGGTCGCTGCGCGACCCTCGACAAATTTTCTACGCGGGGCTTTTCTAAACTCGAAATTTTACTTCATGCTTAGTCTGGGAGTGGACAACACTCGTTTGAATTTTAAATTTAACTTTATTAAAAAATCGACGTATGTAATATAATAAATCATTCATTGAAATCATAGAAAAAGATTAAAAATTTTGTCTAAAATTAACTTTTAGAGTTAACTTTATAATTTGGTCGGCTCTTAATGGGTGAATATTCTATTCCTAAAAAAAACCGTTTTTATTTAATGTTAAAGTTGCATTTAATACAATAACAAACTGTGAAAAAATCGACATAAATCTAGAAATATCGAAAATCTCGACATGTAGAAAATCTTGACGGTCCACTCCCAGACTAAGCATGAAGTAAAATTTCGAGTTTAGAAAAGCCCCGCCTAGAAAAGCCCCCGAGACAAATTTTCACGGGGCTTTTCTAAACTCTAAATTTTACTTCATGCGCCACGCGTATAAAACACAGATTGAAAATGAAGTTCAATAACATATATATCATCATTAATTAAAATCATTATATAATCAGATATTTAGTCGGTAAATGTACATTTTTGTTAATAGAAACTGATGGAATAAAATATTACTGGTTGCAAATAATAGATTCAAATTTATTTTTAAAGGATTTGTATCCATGATTCAAAAATGAGGGTTCGAATCTTTGATTCGAATCATATTTTTCACTTACGAATCCTTTATTCGAGTATTCGTGATTCGAATCATATTAGGTGATTCGGATTCGTGATTCGAATCCTGTTTTTGAGGATTCATCCCAGCTCTGGTAGAAACGTTTTACCAAGTGATCAATGAAAAACAAGTAACGATATAATAACAGTATCATAAGACAGTCAGTTCCTAAACAGCAGAATAGGTTAAAGAAAGAAGACAAATAGTGCTTCCTTCAAATCTTCATAAAAAAAGTCAACATGCTGCCAGATTTAAAAAAACTGAGAGCTAGTTAACCTCAGTTTTTTTTTTTCATATCTGACAGGAAGTTAAGCAGGTTAAGAAATAAATAAACTTTTAATGCGATTAAAATCGTTGTTAATCATAATTATACGGTTATGTTTCATTGAAATTTTAAATTAAAATCTAATGGAGGCTTTTTTTCAGATTTTCCACTAGTATAATTCTAGTCTAAAGCAAAGCAGTAATATTTTAAGAATCTGACAAAATGAATTGTTTTTTTTTTACGCATTTAATATTTTTTTAATATGCGTTGAACGAGTGTCTCCACTCCCAGGTTAAGCATGAAATAAAATTTCGAGTTTAGAAAAGCCTGAATATTTGGATTGGTCGCGTAGCGAAGTGAAGCGACCAATCCAAATTTTCAGGCTTTTCTAAACTCGAAATTTTACTTCATGCGCCAGCTGCGTAAAGCTCTTATTTATTTTGAAGTCCATTACGTATTTATCATGAATCAGATGAAGAAAATGTAGGTCAAACAGAAATGATGTTTGCATTATGAATGGTCGCGATTTTTTGTAAACTCGTACATTTTTTAATGCACCAGGCGTAGCAGATACTAAAGTATTGTAAAGTGCTGATTACATATGTTTAAGTTTCACGTCCAACTCAGCGTGATATAATGTTTGATCTCTGCTGAATTAATTTGATTGATATAAGCTTGAATTTTTTGGTTATAGAACGGACTTAAAACACGATTATTGTTATTGATTAAATAATCAATTTTTATATCGATATTATAACAGATATTCAATAAAAAAAACCTCTAGAGTACCATGGAAAATATTGTAGGTTAGCAACTCTGAAATTATACAGGAAGTTTTTCTTTAAAGTATACGTTTTGCCAAATTCTACTTATTTTCTTTAAATCTTTGTATATTCATTGTTTTTTTAAACAAGTTCAATTTGAAGCTTTAAACGAGTATTTTCCACTCCCAGACTAAGCATGAAGTAAAATTTCGAGTTTAGAAAAGCCCAGAAAATTTGTCGAGGGTCGCTGCGCGACCCTCGACAAATTTTCTGGGCTTTTCTAAATTCGAAATTTTACTTCATGCGCCACGCGTATAAAACACTGATTTCAAGTGAGATTCAAATATACATATTTCACGATATTTTAGTGTTTTATACGCGTGGCGCATGAAGTAAAATTTTGAGTTTAGAAAAGCCCCGTGAAAATTTGTCGAGGGTCGCGCAGCGACCCGAGACAAATTTTCTGGGCTTTTCTAAACTCAAAATTTTACTTCATGCTTAGTCTGGGAGTGGAAAACACTCGTTCATAGCTTGAAATTAAACTCTTTCAAAAACACAACGAATATCTAAAGATTTAAAGAAAATAAACTAAATTTGGAATACGTGTACTTTAAAAGAAAACTCCCTGTATATTATAATAATTATTTCTGACGGTTAATATGTCAGTTTCTAAAGCGTGTACACAACTTAAATTTAAAATAAGATTAAGGCATAGCACTCTAGAGGTTTTTTTTTTAAATGAACATACGATACATTTAACTATTGAAAAAGGGCACATCGTGCCTGAAATGTACATTTAGGATTAAAATAAAACAGTAAAGATTAAAGAATTTAACTACTTACATATCTATAACAGATACTATTGAAAATTGGATATCTTGTGAATATAAAAAGCAATCAGTGTTAATTATTTATATATTAAACGTTGGAGCGAAAATAATCGATTATTAAAATATCTCAGTCAAAAATAATGGAATAATTAATATCTTCATTATTACTAATTTTACTCAAAACTTTTCAACATATTCAAATAAATCAACGATCCTAAAATATTTCGCAGACCATATTTTGCTCCTCGCGGACCACCTGTCGTCCATGGATCACCGGTTAAGAACCACTGATCTAGATCCTGTTTCACACCCCCACAGAAATTTAAAATTTACACTAGGGCAACATTTATTGTCAGTATCGCAGACGTTTTTACAGTGGCGTACCTAGGGGGGATTCACGCATCCAATGTCGAGTAGAAGTGATTTAAGACTACAAAATCTTGCAATATTTTCCATAGAAAAAGAAATTACAAATAATAAAAATTTTGAGAGCATTATAAACGATTTTTCTACTATGAAAGTTAGAAGAGTAAATATATAAATATGTTTACATACATATATGTGTACAATTTGTTTGAAAAAAGACATGAAATTTTTAATTTATAAATATAAAATAAAAAATAGTGATGTGTCCTTCATAACACATTCCACGTCATTTAAGCAATTGATAATTAACATAATAAACTTATTTCACTTGTCAATTGGTTAAAGACCATTTCATATTAAATCAGTGTTTTATACGCGTGGCGCATTAAATAAAATTTCGAGTTTAGAAAAGCCTCAATTTGGCTCGGTCACTCCGCTTCGCTACGCACCCGAGCCAAATTTTCAGGCTTTTCCAAACTCGAAATTGTACTTCATGCTTAACCTGGGAGTGGAAACACTCGTTAGACGATGAATTAGAAACTTAGTCAATAATCACCTGATTTTTTTTAACTTTAGCGCAAAGTTTATCAATTCATTAACAATCGCTGATAATTTTATTCAAATCCAAAACGTATTTTCTAATCTAAGATCAGGAAACAAGAAACTGCACCTTTTAATATTTCTATATTTACTTATTGATAAAATTGTATACAACTTTAAGCGTCTGTAATGTCGTCAAAAATATCTCGATTTTGTATTTTTCGACTTTACCTCAACGTTTATCCATTCCACGACAATCACTGATAATTTTATAAAAATCCCGAAGATCTTTTATAATCTAAGATCAGAAAACAAGAAACCTTACATTTAAACTATTTTTTTCTTTATTTATTGATGACATTTTATTCAAATTCAGGCGTCTATAATGTTCTCAAAAATTGCTCGATTTTTTTTTTCGACTTTATCACGAAGTTTATTCATTTATCGACACTCGCTAATAGTTTTATTAAAATCCAAAATTTATTTCGTACTCTAACATCAGAATACAAGAAACTGCACCTTTTAATATCTTATTAGTTGCTCAGTTAAATTGATTAGATTTCATTCAATTGATTATGTAAAAACGTTCGATTTTATTTTAAATAACTGTTCAACTAAATTAAATTCCTTGAGCATTCGTTTTTGTTTATAAAAAATAATAAATTTTGATTTGCTATTTTGGAATATACATTAGAAATATTTAAAATTCAATTATAGCCAACGAAAGTTCACTAACTTCTGTGTGGATTCTATGAATTTTATTTTGTTTTGATAATCTGTTAAATTTTTACAATTTTGTCAAAGAAAACAAAGAAAACGCGTCTATAGATGGCCTAAGACATTAGTTTTAACCCAAGTCTTTTCACCTCTAATTTGTTGCTATCTCTCCTTTCATTTTAAATTTGAATTGTTAGTTGGTTTGAAGAGAATTTGACCTAAACGTTACATATACTTAAATAGAGCGTTGTAACAAATCAAATTAAATAAGATTTTAAATATTTCATTGTATAATTCAATATCCGAAGGTGTATTTGCACGGGAAGTAGTTGATTCAATGGATATTTATCGTGAGTTGTCTTATTAATTAAGAGATTGTTTGCATTTTCACGAATATTTTTTTCGTAATTTTATATATTATGAAAACATCTTAGCTTTATATTTAAAAAAAATGCGTTGAGATTATTTAATTTTCTTTCAATAAGATGTAAGTGCAATTGATTCTAACCAAATTCAATGAATTTCATGTTGATTGCATTAAATTTTGATTTTTTATAATTTATCAAAGAAAATAAATTTTCAAAAATTTGAAAGATTTTCGTAAATTTTCAAAAATACCGAGTTTTTCAAGTTCATCATTAATTATAAAAATGTCGACACTTTTTATGGTTGTCGTTAAATTTCAGCATTTTGACGCCTTTCGAGAATTTTCAAGATTTTAACTTTGCTAAAATTATATACTTTTTATGAATTTTCCAAAATGGACGATATTTTGAAAAATTCATAATAAGTATATAATTTTTAAAAGTTAATAATAGGATTTTAAAAATTAAGTAAATTTATTATTATAATTGTTTTTGTTTTTTTGAAAATTCACGAAATACGTCAATATTTTTAAAGTTAATAAAGTGTCGAATTTTGAAAATTAAGGAAACACATTTTAAAATTTAACAAAAATTTAGGAAATTCACGAAAACTGCCAAGACTTAAGAACCATGCGAAAATTCATTAAAAATATAAAAATTAATTACAATTTTAAAAATCAACGGAAATCTTGGAATTTTATGAAAAACTTCAACATTTTTCAATTTAACGAATTTTAAGAAAATTCACGAATATTGCCAAGAATTCAAAAATTAACGAAAATCTTAATGTCATTATTGTTACAGTTACCAAAAGAATAGAAGAAAAATCATTAGGAATATAAAAATTAATTACAATTTTAAAAATCAACAAAAATCTTGGAATTTTATGAAAAACTTCAACATTTTTAAATTTAACGAATTCTAAGAAAATTCACGAATATTGCCAAGAATTTAAAAATGAACGAAAATCTTAATTCATTATTGTTAAAGTTACCGAAAGAATAAAAAATTCATGAAAAGTATTAGATTTTTCCGAATTTTAGAAAATCTAGGAAATTCTGAAATTAATCTGCACATTTGAAAACTAAATAAAATTCAGGAAATTCAGCCCGATTTAAAAAAAAGTATTTATTTGGATTTTTCTTCAATATTGATCATATAAAAAAATGTTAAGAGAGGTAATCAAAAAATTTGCATTTAATGTTTATAAATTGTATCCACAATGGGCCTGATAAGGCCTAAGTGCAGTGCAGAAATGCGCACTTCCGAAAGAACCAGAAATATATATCCGAAAATTCTATAAATCGTTGAAAATTTCATACAAATTTTATAAGATGACGAAAATCTCGAAATATTGAATCTTATAAAAATGTTATTAAAATTATGAAAATCTAATAAGATATTTACGAAAACTGAAAAAGGTTTTAAATGTCGAAAATTTTAATATTTAACGAGCAGTATATTTTAAACTTTACACTAAATCAGTGTTTTATTCGCGTGGCGCATGAAGTAACATTTCGAGTTGAGAAAAGCCCGAATTTGGATTTGCACGCTGCGCGTCCAAATCCAAATTCTTGGGGCATTTCTCAACTCGAAATTTTACTTCATGCTTAGTCAGGGAGTGGAAAACACTCGTTAGAGAATAGTAAATAACTTTCAAAGATTTTCATTCATTTATAAAATCTTGACGGGTTTTAAGATTTTCGTCAATTTTTAAATTTTTCCAGTTGTTGTGAATTTTTATCACCATCATTAATTTCTAAAAAAAATTCTTTTTCATAAATGTCCAAGGTTTTCGTTAATATTTAAATTCTTGAATTTCTATGTTTTCATTACTTTTTTTAAATTTTGGCGGTTTTTGTGAATTTTCAGAATTTCATTTAGTTTTCAAAACTTTAGATGAATTTCAGAATTTCCTAGATTTTATAAAATTCGGAAAAATCTGATACTTTTCATGAATTTTCTATTCTTTCGTTAACTTTAACTATTGCCAAGAGTTGTTAAAGTTAAAGAAAGAATAGGAAATTCATGAAAAGTATCAGATTTTTCCGAATTTTATAAAATCTAGGAAATTCTGAAATTCATCTGACGTTTTGAAAACTAAATGAAATTCTGGAAATCACAAAAACCGCCAAAATTTATAAAAAGTAATGAAAACATGGAAATTCAAGAACTTAAATATTAAAGAAAACCTTGGACATTTATGAAAAAGCATTTTTTGTAGAAATTAATGATGGTGATAAAAATTTACAAAAACTGGAAAAATTTAAAAATTGACGAAAATCTTGAAACCCGTCAAGATTTTATAAATGAATAAAAATCTTTGAAAGTTATATACTGTTCTCTAACGAGTGCTTTCCACTCCCAGACTAAGCATGAAGTAAAATTTCGAGTTGAGAAAAGCCCCAAGAATTTGGATTTGGACGCGCAGCGTCCAAATCCAAATTCGGGCTTTTCTCAACTCGAAATTTTACTTCATGCCCCACGCGTATAAAACACTGATTAATTGTAAAGTTTAGAATATACTGCTCATTAAATATTAAAATTTTCGACCTTTAAAACCTTTTTCAGTTTTCGTAAATATCTTAGATTTTCGTAATTTTAATGTAATTTTTATAAGATTCAATAATTCGAGATTTTCGTCAATTTATAAAATTTGTATGAAATTTTCAACGATTTATAGAATTTTCGGATATATATTTCTGGTTCTTTGGGAAGTGCGCATTTCTGCACTGCACTTAGGCCTTATTAGGCCCATTGTGGATACAAATTATAAACATTAAATGCAAATTTTTTTATTACCTTTCTTAACATTTTTTTTATATGATCAATATTGAAGAAAAATCCAAATAAATGCTAAGAGTAAACTACCACTTCCGGTTTGCGCATTTTCACCAAAAGTTAATTGAGTACTACTATTGCAATAAAAACCTTAAGTTTATAGTGTCATCTCAATAGCTCAATCGGTTTAGATTTTATCGTTGCGACAGAATTTCTGTAATTCTGTCGCCACGATATAGTCTCAGCCGATTGAGCTATTGAGGAGAGACATTTTTCATGATGGTCTTAACCAACCCGGTGGACCTCAAAATGGATATATCCACTTAAATTTTTGAATTGAAAATTTTTTGCGAAAACAATACTTTCCCTTATTCTTTTTTTGTAAATTAGGTATACAGAGAGTTTTATGTAACACCGAACATTTTCATAACGATAATTTTTGTTTTAAGCATCCATATGCATACGTTGCACATTTTTCGATGCTCGGTTTATTAAAAAAATTTAATTTGAAGCTTTAAGCGAGTGTTTTCTACTCCCAGGCTAAGCATGAAGTAAAATTTCGAGTTTAGAAAAGCCTGAAAATTTGGTTTGGTCGCGTAGCGCGAAGCGCGGAGCGGCCAAACCAAATTTTCAGGCTTTTCTAAACTCGAAATTTTACTTCATGCGCCACCGGTACAAAACACTGATTCAATGTAAAGTTTAGCGGTGTGTTTTAAACTTCGAAATATGTCAGTGTTTTGGATCGGTGGCGCATGAAGTAAAATTTCGAGTTTAGAAAAGCCTGAAAATTTGGTTTGGCCGCTCCGCGCTTCGCGCTACGCGACCAAACCAAATTTTCAGGCTTTTCTAAACTCGAAATTTTACTTCATGCTTAGCCTGGGAGTGGAAAACACTCGCTTAAAGTTTTAAATTGAATTCATATAATAAACTGAGCATCGGAAAATGTGCAACGTATGCAATTGGATACTTCAAAGAAAAATTCTCGTTATGAAAATATTCGGTGTTACATAAAACTCTCTGTATATTTTGTCTTATAAGTGAGGAACCTGCGACCTCCGTAAGTTTCTTGTGGCCTTTAAAAAATTATCTTGTTTTTTTTTATAAAAGTTGCATTTAAAAGTATATCAACTTATTAGGCCTTCATTATTACGCCTAATTCAAATATGGCGTACAATGGTAAGAAAGTTCTCCACGTATAGTTTGTCTCAGTCACAACGATTTATTTATGTTTATTAATTTATAAAAACCACAATTTCATTGACTTAGAAAGGGCGGTAAAAGTTTTAGGTACGCCACTGCGTTTTTAACAAAGACATTGTTTATTTTATTAGACCAATAAGTTTTAGGTACGCCACTGCGTTTTTAACAAAGACATTGTTTATTTTATTAGACCAATAAGTTTTAGGTACCCCACTGCGTTTTTAACAAAGACATTGTTCATTTTATTAGACAATAAATGTAACTGATTTTGGTTTAATTTTTTGAATGGATTTATTTATTGATTGGAATTGTGCTTTGTGCTCGAATCTTTTATCGAATGAATTATTTTCCTTAAAAGGTTTGAAACTTTGTGAAACTCTTACGAGCCTTGACGTCTCAAGAAAAGTATTACCATGCTGAGTGGAATTTAAATCGGGCGCGCATACGCTTCCAGCATGTAAAATGGAAATTTCCAGTCCGCCTGTCTTTTCTTGCAAAATTTAAATATACGTGTTTTTTCGAGAAAATGCGTGTGTTGTCATTTTTTAGAAACTGCATTTTCCAATAAATATTATTTAAACACAATACTGTTTTCTACCTTATCAAGTGTACATCTTTATTTTATTCGTTTCAAACTTTGATAATACAATTAATTTATGCATGGCTTGTGTTTAAATGAGCGTCGCGTGTGCGTGTTTTTAAAAATAAAACACACGGCATCTGACTGTTTGCGTTATTAACATTGTTCTGGGATTAAATCGACCCACATAAGCTCGGAAAATTCGCATGCTACGCCAACCGAGCGTTACGTAATAAAATCCCGACACGCCGAGTTTGTGATTGATTGAACATTTTCTGAATAAAAACGCGCGCAGTTTTTTAAAGATTGCATCCCTGAACTTTAAAATGTATTCCCGTGAAGTCAGCTCAACACAGATTTTTCTCAAGTTTTCATGTATAGTTAGGTAAACCCCACCTAGTTTTTTTTTTTAAATTCCTGTCAACTATAGTAGATATAGTTTTTTGTTTAATTTCCTATAAAGCATAATAGATATAGCCAAGGGGAGCCAATGTTTATGTTAGAATTGGAAATCGAGTAGAAAAAGAGAGACTATGGTCAGGACGTAGGGTACGAGTAAGACAGACGACTATATACACCAATCACCGCGACCAGACCAAAAGCTCTAAAATCTTCCGATTTCTATCTCTTTCTTAAAATGAACACCAACCGCATATTTTGGGTGTCAATGTCAACCCGATATTAGCAGGTAGTAAGAAGTCCATCTGTTTTCAGCCAGCGCGTGGCGTTATCTTTTGTCCGGTTTGGGGTGGTTTTGATAGGAAGATTAATTTGATATTTATAAAATTATTTAAAATGTAATTATAATAAATACAGCATTTGTAAAATAAAGTCGAGAATTATGTCTACGTGTACAATTTTAGGTCAATAATTTTTTTTAAATCGTATCTGACGTTTACATCTTGATAAATATTGATCATCATCACATCTAAGCGTCATATATTTTTAACTTAACTGTAAATCAGTGGTTTATACGGGGGGCCGCATAAAGTAAAATTTCGAGTTTAGAAAAGCCCCGTGAAAATTTGTCTCGGGTCGCTGCGCGACCCTCGACAAATTTTCTACGCGGGGCTTTTCTAAACTCGAAATTTTACTTCATGCTTAGTCTGGGAGTGGGCAACACTCGTTCTTAGAAGTTTCAAATAAGAGGATCACTCTAGATTACTAAGTTTATTACCATTTTACAAAGGCTACAGCTCGAAGGACCAATCATGGTCTTCGGAGACCGAAGGACTATATGAAATCGAAGTTTTTTTATAAGAAAATAACGAATATCTGAAAGTGTACAGCATGGATAGGAAAGAGCACATCCAATTTTGAAAAATATCGAAGTTGGGTTGGTTTTCAGAGCGTTTTTAACTTCACTTTAAATCAGTGTTTTATACGCGTGGCGCATGAAGTAAAATTTAAAGTTTAGAAAAGCTCCGTGAAAATTTGTCTCGGGTCGCTGCGCGACCCCTGACAAATTTTCTACGCGGGGCTTTTCTAAACTCGAAATTGTAATTTTCTACTGGGAGTCTGGGAGTGGAAGACACTCGTTAGTTTAAAATACATTACAATTGGTAAAATATATATCGTTGGATGCCCGTCTTTAGGGGTGATATGTAAGCAAATTATGGTTCTTAGGAGTTGTCAAATAAGTGAGTTACTCAATTATTTCTAAGGCACTCTTTACAAAAAAAAAAACAAAAGATTAACATTTTTCACATAAAATCTACAGGGTGAGCGCAACTTGATGTCTCGCTCTATTATAAGAAAAGGAAAAACGATAGTAAAATCTGAAAAGAGATTCATAAATGGGATTGAGTAAGGTCCATTTTATTCCAAAATCGCATATTTTTCTAAATTTTGAAACTGAAGTAACGACATAATCGAACATTTTTTTCCCCAGAAACATACCTATATTTTTGGATATTTCAAAAGAGCTAATTTTTCTGAATAAACTTTGTACAGAAAAAAATTTGCTATCTTCTATCGTTAAAAAATTAAAAGCAAACTTAAAATAAAGTATTATCAAAAATTCACAGTTGTCACGACTTAAACAAGTAGCCTTTGGAAGCAAATAACAAAGCCGCATCTGTCAATAATTAAACTAATGGTTGACAAATATTGTTTTGTTGTCATTTGATTTTAGATTTCAGATTTTTTCTATCGTTTTTCTTTTTCATATAGTAGAGCTGAGACATCGAGTTTCGCTTACCCTATACAATAAACTATATGTGTGGTACATCATTGAATTCAGAGAAAATAGCATTGTCGACGGTACTCACAGAATGACTATTATAAATGTCAATTGATTGTGCATTTTGAAATCCAGAAGAAAACTGAACTTCTATAACCATTTTAGTAGTCATATGTAATTTTCATATAAATTGACGACGTAAACGCCATCTGCTGCCAATTTTCGAGTAGTATCGTTACAGCTATTGACAGTAGATGGCGTTCACGTTGTTAATATAAATGTAAATTACATATGAGACTATTAAAATTAATAAAGATTGTTAGTTTTCTTCTGGATTTTAAATTGCACTATAAATTGATAATTTTAATAGTCATATGTAATTTACATTTAGGTTGACGCCATCTACTGTCAATAGTTGTGTCTATTGTACTCATAGAATGACTATAATAAATGTCAATTGATTGTGCATTTTAAAATCCAGAAGAAAACTAAACATCTATAACCATTTTAGTAGTCATGTGTAATTTACATATAAATTGACGATGTGAACGCCATCTGCTGCCAATTTTTGAGTATCGTTGCTGCTATTGACAGTAGATGGTGTTCACGTCGTTAATTTAAATGTAAATTAAATATGAAACTATTAAAATGAATGAAGATGGTTATTTTTCTTTAACTTTAAATTGACTTTAAATTGCACTAAAAACTATAAGTCTGATACATCATTGAAATAAAAAAAAAATATTCTTCCAAAAAATATGAAAATCCAAAATGGCGCCCATAAGAAAAACAAAAGTTGGCTATGGTGTACTGTCAAAGCTGCAAATGTCTGAATTTAATAGTTTTGACATTACACCATAGCCAACTTTTGTTTGAATATATATGAACTGTGATATAGCTTATTCAATTCTTATTATAAAGTAAACTCGACTTATTATTTATTAAAATAAAAGCACAATCTCCAATTTTACACTAAAATTTAACAGAGTAAATACAAAAGTGCTGATTCCTCAAAACTCAAAATGAATTATTTTAAAGCCATTAGTATAAAACTTAATAATCATTAATGATGCGTGCTGGAATTTTAAAACTCTTTGCTAACTTCGATTAATAATTCGGAACATTGCGCTTTAATTTAGAGTTATTTCATATTCTTGGTAAACTCGGCATAGTTTCTTCCAAGATTCCGCTTCATGTTGACTTTTTTCCTGTTTAGATTTTTACACATTCCTCGCGCGTAGTAAGTGAAGTCATAAAGTGGGCTACTACTCCACTCCAACATGTCACTGCCACATGTTAATGGGCGATGTTAAACTTTGTGAAAATGAGTGAACATGTGCGTCTATTTTAAGCTCAAACCAGCCGCTCAGCGCCGACGTAGGAATTTCATATTATCCAGACTTTTCTGTTTGCATGCATGCATGTGTGTGCATGTGTGTATATATACGTATATGTGTGAAGTTCCGTGTCTTTTCTGTTTGCATGTGTATGTGTGTGAAGTTCCGTGATGATATTTGAAACATATGAGATGGCAAATTGCAGCAAAGTAATCACCAACTAGACACGCATGGAAACCCCGACAAAAAGGAATAAACGTACTGTATGTGAGAATTAATGGGTTCTCGTTAATATCAGAAATTTCTAGTTGTGTGCAGAGATGAGCGAGAATGTTCCATATGCTTATCAGTAGTTTGATTAATGTTGGAACATTCTGTATTGCAAAAATTAAATCATTGAAAGCCAGGAGTGATGAAGTTGATTAATTATTAAAGAGCAGAAATAAACAATATTTTCGCATAAAACAGAAAAAATTATAGCTTAAGTACCTTATTCCAAGCTCAACATTTTTTAAGTAGGTAATTCTTATTGTTTTAATATTTTTAGAGTGCGTTATTATTATAGTAAACTTGCGTTCGCGTAAACAAAAATATATTCAGTTAAATATTTTATTACAAAAATAATTACACCCAGCATTGGCTTATGGATTATAGAAGCTTTAATTTAAGCTCTCGTACTTTTGTTTGGACGTAAAACTGGGAAAAAACGTGTATTTATAGTATTATTTATATCGATATTAATTTTTATAAAATAAGCAGATGCGACCTTATCCGTAATATTTATAGGATTCTGGATTTAATAAAAATAATAAAGAGGCGGTGGGGGAGTTTTTTTTTTTAATATATGCCCTCACCTTTTTTTTCCATCCTCGCCGAGAGGAATATTCAGGGGCATAAATATAAAAATCGGAAAATGTTGCGTAAGAAAAGATCGCACAAAAGCTCTTCCTTAATCACAAGTGATATATCAGAGAAATGTTCCAGAATATTGGAAAAATATATATACAGAGAGGTTTATGTAACACCGAACATTTTCATTCAATACAATTTGACACCTTTAATTTTTAAGTTATGTATAAATTAGGCTGCCTATATGACTATTACAGGTAGTTTTTCTTTCAAGTATTCATGTCGTAATTACAGCGTATATGCCGTAAATCTTTAGATAATAGTTGTTTTTTAAAAGAGTTTAATTTGAAACTTAAAATGAGTGTGTTCCACTCCCAGACTAAGCATGAAGTAAAATTTCGAGTTTAGAAAAGCCTAAAAATTTGGTTTGGTCGCGTAGCGCGGAGCGGCCAAACCAAATTTTCAGGCTTTTCTAAACTCTAAATTTTACTTCATGCGCCACCGGTACAAAACACTGACGTATTACGAAGTTTAAAACGCACCGCTAAACTTTACATTGAATCAGTCTTTTGTACCGGTGGCGCATGAAGTAAAATTTCGAGTTTAGAAAAGCCTGAAAATTTGGTTTGGCCGCTCCGCGCTTCGCGCTACGCGACCAAACCAAATTTTCAGGCTTTTCTAAACTCGAAATTTTACTTCATGCTTAGCCTGGGAGTGGAAAACACTCGTTTAAAGCTTCAAATTGAAGTCTATTAATAATTATATTATATATTATATTTAAAAGAAAACTTCTCGTTATGAAAATGTTCCGTGTTACATAAAACTCTCTGTATATATGAATTTTGATAAAAGTATATTCCATACATATTTCCTAAAAAAATGTTAATAACTGTAATATATTATATGATGGAAATTAATGACGGTCTATTTATTTCAAATCTATGGGATTCCTAGAGCAATTTGCTTTGGGAAATCTCTAGGTGTACCTACAAGAAGAAAATCAGCGTGTAAAAAACTTTTTCACATAGTTTTGCCATCGATAAGTCCAGCGTAAGAAAATAAATACGTTTTCGGGACAATTAGGAACGAAAGCTTTAAATTCAGGGGAAAAAAACGAGTTGCACAAAATAGGAACTAGTACAAAAATGTAGTATATTTCTGCTTGATATACAAAAAAAAATTACTGCATTTTATATTTCCACTCTAAAATGATCTGTTAGTTTTTATTTTTAATTTGATAACTCAATTCGTTTTGTGTGATTGTAATACCCACTTATGTTTTCAAGTATCACTTATGTTTATTCCAAGATATAAGTGCTCGGGGATAATTGGCACTCGAGACGAAAGCGCAAGTATGTATTTACAGTTACGATTTAATTCGTGTAATATGTTGGAGGCAATCAGGCAAACGTGCGTCTTCAATTACACGTAATAGAATCGCCTCCGGGGCGACGGGATTTAATACGTCATCGGCAAATGCTTCGATTGAAATTCAACGTTGATTTTCCGCAAATAACAAGAATTCTATTTCGTTCCTATAATATTATTAGCATCAGCACAAAGTTATGTTATTAATAAACAACGTGATTGGTGTTGTAAAGGGGGTTTACCTACGCCCTATCTAGTAACCTTGTATCTTGACAAGTATGATTGACATTACGTACACATGCACGTAATAGCTTTGACAAGTACATTACGTGCTGACAGCTCAACAGCTGATTGCTTACCGTACAACCAAATGACATTTCTTTGATGTACATGGAGTTTTTCTTTAAAGTATACGTATTCCAAATTTAGCTTATTTTTTTTAAATCTTTAGTTCATCGGTGTTTTTTTAAGAGTTCAATTTGAAGCTCTATACGAGTGTTTTCCACTCCCAGACTAAGCATGAAGTAAAATTTCGAGTTTAGAAAAGCCCCATGAAAATTTCGAGGGTCGCGCAGCGACCCGAGACAAATTTTCTGGGCTTTTCTAAACTCGAAATTTTACTTCATGCGCCACGCGTATAAAACACTGAAATATTGTGAAGTTTATGCATATTTGAACCTCAAATGAAATCAGTGTTTATACTCGTGGCGCATGAAGTAAAATTTCGAGTTTAGAAAAGCCCAGAAAATTTGTCTCGGGTCGCTTCGCGACCCTCGACAAATTTTTACGGGGCTTTTCTAAACTCGAAATTTTACTTCATGCTTAGTCTGGGAGTGGAAACATTTTAAAGCTTCAAATTGAACTCTTTTAAAAAAACAACGAATGTCGGAAAATGTACAGCTTTATTCCCTGTATATCGATCAAGTAGTAATTTAGTATTCGTCATTGTTATGGTACTTCTAAAAATTATTACAATAAATAAGTTGTTCTTTAATGCTCATTGTTTATTTTTTTAGAGCGTAGGTAAAGTATCGTACGTTTCCGAGTGGTATGGCAATTACATACTCGCGGAATACTGCACTCGCCGCTACGCGGCTCGTGCGCAACATGTCCGCTCATATTTAATATGCTGCATACCACTCTCGTTACGTAATATACTATTAATACACACGTTGTCCCCTGAAATTTTAAATATGAGTAATTTAATGTGTTGTCCCCTGAAATGTTTAATACGGTAATTTGAATGCATTATTTGGCGCTAAGTTACCACCCTCGTTTTTTGCATAATTGAGTCAAATATTTAAATACACTAAATAACGGGAAATAAGTAGACCTTTATATTTTGTAATAAAATAGGGAATTAATCCATTACATCTTCACAAAATTCCATTCAACGAGCATGGTCAGCCACGAAAACATCTTGTGTCGTTTTAACTTTGAAACCATTCCTATTAAGTAGTATGTATTTCTGATGTTCCGGCATTAATTTTTGTATTTGCAAGGGCTCTTGTTGATAGTGTTATTTTCTGATAACATATTCTAAACCTTAATTTCTCGCATTTCGGTTTCTTCACTTTGAAGCCTCCGTTGCTTTGAGCTTACTTGCATGGTGGATTTACAGAACCAGTTACACAAACAAATGTATAACATGAAAGACCAAACTGGTGTTTACTTTCACATCGTTTGCCAAACCAAATAAATTATTTGCGATTTCATTCATGGAATTATCTCCATAAAACCATTTAACAATTTGAGTTTTTTCTGTTCCGTTGTTAACATTTTGAGAAAAAAAAATTACTTCACTTAAGTGTATCAAATTTGAAGCTATCTAAGTCAAATTGATATGCATTGTGCTATAACAATCATGGCAACCTTTTATACTAATCGAGAAAAATAAAATGACAGTGCCTACAAACAAAACACATCACATTACTCATATTGAAAATATCAGGGGACAACGTGTATATGCGATTGCCTATGTTACCCCTGCTGTAGTATGAATAATGGGAACGTCAACATACAATCTGGCATTGCTATTACAAATTTAATTTATAACTGAATTTACAAGTACCTTGTTTTTACTTTTTCTACTCATGTTTACTCAATACGTTTACACTCAACAAATGTGCACAAAACAATGTATGTAATATGTGTACAAATATATCAAAAGCTAATTATTCATATATATATATATATATATATATATATATATATATATATATATATATATATATATACAGGGTACCCGTTTTTGGAGCTCAAGCATGGGGATCTCGATTATTTTAAGAGATACAGGGTCGGTTAAATTAGGGCAAAGTTGCCCAATTTCGCGTATAACATATTGCCGTTTTGAAACATAAAATATTCCGACTACTTCTAAAGATATCCGAAAATAATCGAAATTATCAAAAAGCGTTTTTATTTTTTTGCGAGACTACAACGTGGTGATATCATAATAAAAATTCGACGTTTCGATTTTCGGCAAACATTATCAACTTTGTTGTTTCTTATGGGCGCCATCTTGGATTTTTACATTTTCAAATACAGCTTTTTTTTCTGATTACGGTGATGTGTCATGTGTTAGGGTTTGGTCTAGCAGTTTGATAGAAATGCCAAAAAATCCTGTTTTTGCAAAGAGTGCCTTGGAAATGACAGCTACACTTTTGTTTAATAAAGTAATTTATTAAAGAATAATACAAAACTAACGCAAAATTGTTTTCTATTCCTATTTTATTATAAGATATAAAAAGTACAAAAATATTATTTAAATTCATAACATAGAATGAAACTAGAGCATGAGAAACGAATAAATTAAAAAACAATTATAAGAGGTGTTCGAATGGCTCACCCTCCATCTCTAAGCATATGCGCCTGTATGCGTCTCCTTAAATTTTATATTGATCTTAAAACATCCCTACTTTTTATTTTGGTCCTTAAAGTTGAAATGCTCTTTCTTCGCAAGTCATTGATATCGGTGGGTACAGATTTATAAATTATGTATTTTATAGCTCCCCATATATAATAATCTAATGGAGAAAGATCTGGCGAACGTTCTGGCCCACGTACGTCCCCTCTATTTGAAATGACTCTATCAGGAAATATTTCAGACAAGTAATCAGACACTCTCCTAGCGTTATGTGCTGAAACCAAAGGTTATTTAGGTGGTTGAGGCAAATGTTGTCATCGATGTAATCGATCGGGTAGGTCATTGAAAAGTGCAAATACCCATCTGCAGTCAAATTGTGATCGTTAATGTACGGGCCAATGATCTTATCGCCAAATAAACTAACCCATAGATAGTCGTCCTTGGTGCTCGTGTGGATTTACAACGGACCATACTCGTTCATTGTGACGACTGAACATGCCTGTGTTGGTAAACTTGCACTCATTCGTGAATATCACGTTAGAAAGAAAATGAGGATTTTGCAATAACGGCGTCATGATGTTCCTACAAAACTTCTTTTTCGTTCAGTGTCTCCTGGATGCAAGACTTGCGTGATATGAATTTTAAAGGGACGATTTTTCAAGACTCTCCACTCTACTTCGACAAGGGCTACAGCAGAAGAAGTGAATGTATCTTTCATATCTTGTGCTATAGCCCTTGAAGTAGAAAGATTATTTTGAATGTAATGGAGAATTAAATTTAAACCCGTTTATTGTTTTTCAGGCGTTAACATTTTACTTACTGCTTCTAAAATGTTCATTTCATTTCCGTTGGGCCTATGAACACGTCTTCTAGGCTCCTAGAAAATGCACCAAACTCAGCTAAATTTCTATGAAGAATCAGAAAATAATTTTGAGCAGATTGTTGTCTTTCTGGATACCGCTGAACATATCCGAACACATCCGAAGTAACTTGCACATTTCCATGCGATCCGTAATGAAGTTCTAGCATATCGTGTTTTTTATTCAACTGAAAACGGCATTTTCTTATAAATTTATACTAGTTTTGTAACTGTAGGTCAGGAGAAGCGAAATTCAGTCGAAGTATCAAAAATTACCTTATTAAACAAAAGTGTAGCTGTCATTCCCAAGGCACTCTTTGCAAAAACTGGATTTTTGGCATTTCCATCAAACTGCTAGACCAAACCCCAACACATGACACATCACCGTAATTAGAACAAAAAACTGTATTTGAAAATGTAAAAATCCAAGATGGCGCTCATAAGAAAAAACAAAGTTGATGATGTTTGACGAACATCGAGTTTTTATTATGATATCACCACGTTGTAGAGCGTACAAAGTGGCAATGGTGAAGTGTAAATTGTTTTACAATTAAAAATAAAATAAAAACGTTTTTCGAAAATTTCGATTTTTTTCGGATATCTTCGGAAGTATTCGGAATATTTTATGTTTCAAAACGGCATTATGTTATACTCCAGATTGGGCAGCTTTGCCCTAATTTAACCGACCTTGTATATATATATATATATATAAAATCTAAAACCATTCTACCTTTTTGGGTATGTGGTAATTATTCATATAAGGTGTAAAACGCCAATTATACATAAACTACTTGAAGATGATACAACGTGGGAATTAACTAGAATATAAATCGAACAAATTAGTGAAAATGAACCAATAATGTTTTTTTATAGTCTTTAACCCAAGACAAATATGTTTCACTAGAAGAAAATGCAAAATTGAAAATTGGTAATCTAATATCAATCCCTATTAAAGTTACCTCAGGTGTGCCTCAAGGGTCCCACCTGGGGCCTTTATTATTCAATATATTTATAAACGAAGTTTCCGACTGATTTAAATACTGCCAGTACTAACTATATGCCGACGACATGAAGGTATTTCTTAATATTAAAGATTACACTGAATCGCAGAATATGCAGGAGGATCTAAATAGATTGAGCCAATGGTGTATCTCGAATAGACTGAGATTAAATATCGCCAAATGTTTCACTATATCTTTTTCGCGAAAACAAACTGCAATGCGAAGTGCTTACAATCTCGGTGGTATTCCACTAAATCGAGTATTTCAAATTAAAGATCTGGGGGTTGATCTAACCCTATAACCCCTGTTCTAACCCCTAACTATATCATTTAAAGCAAATCAAATGCTTGGATTTATTAAGAGAAACACTGCTCATTTCACTAACATCGAAACAGTATTATATCTTTACAAGACATTGGTTAGGCCACAGCTGGAGTATTGCTCTGTTATATAGTGCCCTTTTACAGCAAAAGATATCTCGGTTTTAGAGAGAACTCAGCGGAGGTTTCTAAATTATATCTCTTATAAATTTGAAATTTTAGGAGCCTACGATGTTATATTGCAAACTGTCGGTATGCAACATCTCGAAAAACGACGAAGAAATAGTGACGTATTACTCGGTTACCAATTAATCAATGGTATAATTGACTCTCCCACCCTTGTTAATTCGTTTGGCATTCATGTTCCGAGTAGAGTGGTTCGCAGCAGAAGTACCTTTCATATACCTTTAATAAGAAATTACTATGTCAGGAACTTCGGTATTTGCAGAATAGCGGCCAATTGCAATGCTTGCAGTTTTGACTTTTTTCATAACGACATAAAGTCTGTACATCGTTACCTTAAGCAGTAGCGTACTGTCTAGTAATTTGTTGTATTATATGTTTTTTTAGTAATTAGGTATAATTTCAAAATGTACTTTAATTTAAGTTCGGTGAGCAATCACCCCTTTTGAAAATGGTGTAGTAACCCGTGTATTTGAATAAAATTAAAACTTATAAGATAACCATTTATATAAATAAAAATGAATTTGCCAATAGTTGCAAAATATTTACAAATATAAAAACGAATGTTTTTGTTTGTTTAAATCTTCTTTATATTTATAACCATTTATATTTAATTCTTGAGATGAATTTTCCCAATATGAGTATTCTGCAACAAATCTCGGTGACATCCTTATTTTCGGTAATAAAAAGAGACAAGAAATATATACATGAGTCGAATCGAATAAATTCAGTGCACACACCCTCAGGAGCTGAAGTTATGGCTACAGACAAGGATGTGTATGGTATGTATGTAAACTCGGAAAGAAAATTACATCCAGCGGAATGTGCAAGTGCTTGCTACTACATGCACACATCCCAATATAATACGTGTATGAGGCAAGTGTACACAAATCCCTTTGAACTACAAACGTTATACTCAAATACAAAATCAAAAAAAAATTATAATAATAGTTTTATTATGTATTCACCATTTTACTGTTATAATATGAACAAAAATAAACAAATGACCCGTTTATTTGAAAGTGGCCTAACTCCATTTCTCAATTTTTGTTGCTTATTGCAATAATCTTCATAATTTAAGGTTTTTATTCATAAACAACAGTTTGTGGTTAGGTGTATTCAAAATATATAATATATTTTTAATATATTGAATCACAAATTCTTGTTCATAACTGAAAACCTCAAAATTGTAAAGGTTATTACAGTCAACAACAAACAATTCAGAAATGGAGTTAAGTTTGTCATTTTTTACCAATTTCATTAAACTTATATTTTTTCTCTACTTCATAACAAGAGTTTTGAAACGTTTAAAAGTAATAAGAATAGTTTTAAGAAATCTGTAAATATAATAAGTTCTTTACCCGAAGAAGCAACAATGTTTGCAAAATCATTGTCTTGAAATACACAAAAAATAGTTGAAAATCATTAAGTGTTTTATTTAAGCAATACATTTACAAAAGTCAGAAACACATTAATCCATTTCTTAACAATCTCTATGGTTTTTGTTAAGTGTATTTATGTCTTAGTTATAACTTAGAATTTGATTATATTATTAATCCATTGATAATGGTCACTTTGTGTCCGAAATGTACATTTCGTAATTCAAATAAAAGTGCAAAGAAAGGTTATTAGAGCTTTATTTATCAGATTATAACAATTTGTTGATTTTTTATGATTTCTTAAAGAATTATATTTTGTGCACTTTGACAATATATATATATATATATATATATATATATATATATATATATATATATATATATCAGAGCTGGGACAAATCCTCGTAAAAAGGATTCGAATCACGAATCCGAATCACCTAATATGATTCGAATCACGAATACTCGAATAGAGGATTCGTAAGAAATAAATATGATTCGAATCAAAGATTCGAATCCTGTTTTTTGAATCACGAATACAAATCCTTTGAGAATTAAATTTGGTTTTATTATTTATTTTGCAACCATAAACATATAAATATCGTTACTAGTTGTTTTAACAAAAATATTCAAAACCTAATTATTTATTATTAACACTGAACATCGTTGATAACAGACTAAATATCTGATTCCGTGTTACTCTGATTAAAGATGTATTTGTGTGTTTTCGAACTTCACTTCAAATCAGTGTCTTGTACGTGTGGCGCATGAAGTAAAGTTTCGAGTTTAGAAAAGCCCCGTAAAAATTTGTCTCGGGTCGCTGCGCGACCCTCGACAAATCTTTTAGGCGGGGCTTTTCTAAACTCGAAATGTTACTTCATGCTTAACCTGGGAGTGGAATCACTTGTTCAAAACTTCAAATTAAACTCTATTATAAAATCGACGAATGCCTGAAAATTACGTAAATTCACTGAATATCATTAAAACCGAGAAAGTCAGAGAAAAGTAATGGTATTTTATTTAAATTGATCAAAACACTAAAAAAAGCCATATGATATTATTAAATTTGTCAAAATCAACAGGCTTTATAAAAATTTCAAAACACGTAAACATTTATAAAACCAACTTAAATATTGACAATAACAATGAAAACAATTTAACAAAATGGGGGTTTCTCACAAAAGAAAGTTACATTAAAAGGTCAAGGGAAAAAATCTTGAATCATACCATGTCAGTTTTACTTCAAATAATATTAAACAAAATTTTAAAAATTACATTATTATCTTTAAAAACATTTTCAGTCATTTAATGTTCTTACCAGAGCATTTAGTTTGAAGTTTCAAACGAGTGTTTCCCCTCCCAGACTAAGCATGAATTAAAATTTCGAGTTTAGAAAAGCCCCGCGTAGAAAATTCGCATATTTGAATATACGAATATCGAAATATTTTAAGATGTTTTTGAATGAATATTTAAATATTTAAATGATAGAATAATCCATATATTTTAATATGTTTTACAATCAATATTCGAATACTTGAATTTGCCTGAATAGTATATTATAAACTTCAATTGAAATCATTATCTAATACGCGTGGCGCATGAAGTAAAATTTCGAGTTTAGTTTTATAAAAACATCGAATATCTCAAAATTTACAGTAAAAAATCGTGCATGTGTATCTATTTTCTTACATATTTAAATAATTAATGTCTTTTATACGTAATTTAATGTGCATTTATGTTTGTCAGAATTGTGAATATTAAGGACGCAAAAAAACTGAAAGAATGACAAATGAAATTTAATAAATAGTTATAATATATAATATATTTGTCATGTATGTATATATTTATGTACTTTTGACCTTTGTAAAACTCTAATAGTTAGTGGCACTAATATTAATAAAAAATATATGATATATTGTATAAATATATGATAATGTTTATTAATTAATAAAATGAAGACATTACAAATAGAAGTATTGTAATGTTTTCATTTTATTTATTTTAATAAAACTTACTCAAGTGTTAATAAATTCGAACACAATTCACCGTTAAATAAATTTAATTTACTTCAATTTGTAATGTTTTTATTTTATTAATATTAATAAATTTTACTATAGTGCTGATAAATTCGCATACAATTTAATGTCAAATAAATTCAATTGTCAATGGTTCTAGATTTACTTCTGATAAATAATAATGAAAAAATAGAATTTAATATATACAGGAAAAACACACACACTTTTACATCCACTCATCTTCATCTTCTTTATTTAAACATAAATTAGCAGCTTTTAATAGCATGATTTTTTGAGCAATTAACATACCAATATAATAATCAGGAAAATAGGTATTTCATTAAACTACAAAATAGACACAATCAATAAATTAATTAACAGACACATTAGAAATCACAAAATAAAATTAAGTACCACCCTAATCAAATCGAAAGAAAAAAAAGTTTGCTAGATTAATTTACCACCCATCAATTTGCATGAGAATTGGTAGTTTATTGAATAAATTCAGCATTTCTCCTACTTTTTATGTCAACACAAAATTAAAAAGTTTACTTGGCAACACTTTTGCAAAAACAAACCACCTAGAACAATCCGGAATTTATTCAATAAACTGCAACAATTGCAATAAAATATACGTAAGTCAAACACAACGCAATATATTAGAAAGATTCAAAGAACACCAATATTACTTTAAAATTCAAAACCCGGACAAATCAGCGGTCGCACACCATTCAATAGAAACAAGGCACACATTTTCAGTTAACAATATTAAACTTTTAAAGTAGTCAGGTCGTCGTAAATTAAATATACTTGAATCAATTGAAATGTTAAAAAAAAAATGTTTGCTAAATTTTGACCTTAGTCCCTTAGATAATCCATTATTAGATTTATTACTAAAAAAGTACCCCACAGAGAATGTAATCCCACCGAAAACCATGCCGAACCCTTAGCCCCCGTAACACCTAGCTAATTACTTATTGGTTTTCCCAAATCCCTTTAAATATATATACTGCGCAAATAGTTGTAAGAATTCAGTTTGGTATTGATAATGAGCACTTTATGCCTTGAAATGTACATCTAACGATAAAAATAAAAAGTAAAGTAAGGAATAACAGTCTTTATTAGTGTAATAATCACTTCAGGTAAACTCAAAAACATACAGTTAAAAATAAACGTGATGAAAATAATCAAAGTTTTCAAACAAATCGAGGCGTTAGGAAATGTTAAACATTTAAAATATTTCTACGCTAAAAAACCATATTAACATTATTTTTACCCATAAAACCCCTCCGAGATTTATAAAACCCTCTCTCATGACAAAACAAATAAAAACTTTTGAAATTCATAATACAGTGCATTAAAATGTAAATTATGAACATTGAAGATAAGTGGATTTTTATTTTTAATTGCGCTTTTGGACAAATATTAAAATCATATACAGGGTGATTGATGTAAGAGTTGTGACATCAACGACAATTTTATTAGATCGAAGTCGAAAATGTTTACTAAGCATATTTGAAAGATATAATTTATTTATTTATAAGTTTAGATTAAATAAAAAAATAATTGAGAAAAATAACTTCGAAATTTGAAAATGTCAACTTATGTTAGCGACATTTGAATAAAAACAAACTCGTATAAACTGTGTTTTATACTGTTCACGTCGTACAGACATCTTTTACTAATTAAAAATGTATGTGCACAATTAGGGCATTTAAATAAGTTTTCTTTATTAAAATATCATTTTTATTAAATTGACATTTTAAAATTTCAAAGTCATGTGACTTGATTATTTTTATGCGATCTATACGTGTAGCTTATTGTATGCGGAAAATTATTCTTTTTCGAATATGTCAAGTAGTAAGTATGTCAAGTGTTTACAATCCCAGGCTAAGCATGAAGTAAAATTTCGAGTTTAGAAAAGTCTGAAAATTTGGATTTGCCGGGGCGCGCGAGCGAAGCGAGTCGAGCCCCGGCAAATCCAAATTTTCAGGCTTTTCTAAACTCAAAATTTTACTTCATGCGCCACGCGTATACTCCGCTGAAATATAGTGAAGTTTTTGTCTTCGCGATTTACCTATAGTGTCACAATTTAAATTATATCTTGCACTGTTTAAGAGTGTTTCTCTTATGTTTCAAACTCGTAAGAAATGAACTGATTATATTTTATTTTTAATTATTAGAAATTGCCAGAAAATTTATAATTTTAGTTTAGTTTTAGAAACAACACATTCGTTTTAATGAAGTTAACTATCTTTTTGCGATGTTTGTTAATTTAATTTATTTGTTAGATTTCAATAAAACACGTTTTGATATCCTTTCATCACTAATTAGTGAAGAAAGGAAATCAAAACGTGTTTTATCATGAATTGATTACTTCATTAACTAAAAAAAAAACATTATTAGTAATTTGAAAGAAGACAAAACACAACAAATTGTGCAAATTGACCTTATAAAAATCTTGCAATATATTCATATATGAGAAAGATTTATATTTGGTCAATTTGCATCATTTTTCGTTTTTTTATTTGTTTTCAAATTACTAATAATGTGTTCTTTGCATTTATATTAAATTTGCATTGTTCCCATACAATGACACATTTACTTTAGAAGAACTGGAAAAGGCAAGACCGTAGATAAAAAAAATGTCGAGGGGGGGTTTTAATAGTTAAAAATTGTTTTTGCTTTTACAGAGCCGCTTTTACATACAAAAATCAACTTTTAAAAAATGTTACACATCACAGCATTTAAATGTCGGTTTCTGAATTTTATAGAAAACCTGTTTAACTAAATATAAATAGTTATATGAACTGTGCAATAACTAAGTGCTAAGTATAGCAAAAGTTAATACACTTTAGCTAAACTGACCACTTAGTTATTGCACAGTTCATTATTCATTTATTTATTCAATATGTTTTTATTACGGATAATAACAATACAAAACAAAAAAATATGTGAGCGTTAACAATAATGTACAGGGTGACCCATTTCAATTTATCCACTGGAATATCTCCACAAATATGCATCGTAGGAAAAAATGTCCGATCCTGTAAAATTTTCTTAACACCCACCTCACAGGGGGTGGGGGATTGGGCCAACTTTTAAATCTTAAATAAGAACCCCTATTTTTTATTGAAGATTGGGATTGTACACCAAAAATGATGTAGGTTTTATCCGAAAAAAATGAATTCGTGATAGATGGCGCTGTAGTCGCAAATATGAAAACGTTCTCGGTAAACCTACAGAAATCTGCTGTGGGCAACACAGATACAGACTGCAAGTTAAAATAATATAGGACTATAAAATGTATTATTCTAATGAGATATTGAAGTTAATTTGTACAATAAAATATCCGCTACTGGTGAAATGATTTTTTTGAACTTTGTCGCTTGAATAAAAATACTTCCCGTCGGCCTAAAAAAATTAAAAAATAGCATACACACCGTAATTTTTTGGTAGCATTAAAAACATTTTTTTTAGTAAAAGTCGAATCGTATGCGCTATTTTGAAACAAATCTAATTTTGGCGATTGTACCGCCATCTGTTAGGAGTTAAAAAAAAACCTTGGAAGTAAACTTTACATACTATTTTTCATATAAGTTCATGTATAGGCCATTTTTTAGGTTTATGAGGAACGTTTTGATTTTGCGACTGCAGCCTCATCTATCACGAACTCATTTTTTTGTTCGGATAAAATCTACATAAGTTTTGGCGTAGAATCGAAATCTGAAATAAAAAATATGGGTTCTTATTTAAGAATTCAAAGTTGCCCCCCTATTTCTTTCACCCCGGGGGCGGGGGTGAAAAAAATTTTACAGGATCGGATGGCCCCTTCGAATTCATTAAACATTTGTTCGAAACATTTTTTGTACGATGCAAATTTGACGAGATAATCCAGTGGATAAATTAAAATGGGTCACCCTGTATATCGATAAAATAAATAAATAATATTTTGTATTGTGGAGACTTCTACTTCATTACACATGTTAATTTATGATTAAAAAACGTTTTAACTTTGTATAACACCATTTATTTTTACGTGACTGCCCTTCATGTGTGATAATGGCAAGCTAAATTTGCCGAAACTGCAGTCACATAAAAATAAATTGTGTTATACGAACAAAGTTAGAATGTTTTTATTATTATTAAATAAATAAAAGTTGTAGCGCAATGGACATTGAATAAGAAATTATGACAAAACAGATATCAATTATTTCATTAATTCAAGATTAATATTAACTAATGTTAGTTACCAGTGCAATTGACGATTTTAACTTTTAAACGTATAATATTTTAAGTGATTCTAATTAATGCCAACAATTATTTATAAATTATAATTATTTGTGAAATATTTCAGACCGAGTTAATTCGCCAGAGAAAAAAAATCGTCGTTGGATAAATTCTTGACAAATGAAACCTATATTTTCCATTTTGGCTGAAACATCTGTCAAAATTATTGTGTATTTTCAGCATCCATCAATGAGTCGAGTCATAAACACAATGTATCCACAGGAAAAAAAAATCGCGCATAACCACCCCTGTTTTTCATAATAGAGAGAGAGAAAAAGTAGGGAATATCATTCATGATCCATTCAGAGAGCTTTTCACTCCCTTTTATTTGCGCACCATTCATAATAATAAATCAAAACTGCACGATTTATGTGCATATCATTGTATATAGTTAGAAAAATATTTTTCAAATATATCATAAAAGGTACATTAATAATAAATTAAACATGAATATTACAAAAAATATTCTGTATTGTGGAGGCTTCTACTTCGTTATACATGTTAATTACACAATGAAACACTTTTAACTTTGTTTGTATAACACGTTTTATTTAATGTGAAAAAAAATATATTTATGCATGATTAATAATAAAACATGAATATTACAAAAAAATATGATTCAGGAAAGCGATTTGTTTCCCATATGCAAAACAAAAGGAAAGTATTGTTTTCGCGAAAATTTTAAAATCAAAAATGTTAGTGGATAGATTAATTTTGAGGTCGCCTGAGTTGTTTAAGACCATTTTTGAAAGATGTCCGTAATTCTGTACTTCTGTCGCCACGATAAAGTCTACACCGATTAAGTAGTTAAGATGACACTACAAACTTAAGCTTTTTACTTTCCCCCGTATGTAATACAAAGGGAAAGTATTGTTTTTGTCAAAATTTTCGAATCAAAAATTTTAGCGGAAATATCCGTTTTGAGGTCCCCTGAGTCGAATAAGACCATTTTTGAAAAATGTCTGTCTGTCTGTCTGTCTGTGTGCGCTGTACCGCAAAAACCCCTAAAGATATCGAGATGAAACTTGAAACTTAAGCTTTTTGTTACAATCGGAAGAACTGAAAAGCTTTTGGTAAAAATTGGAAAACCGGAAGTGGTACTTTACTCTTAGCGTTTTTCAGTTTTTTCTGATTTTTGCAATAAATGTTCATCAAACAAAAAATTCTTTCAAATAAAAGTTGTAGATAATAACAAAATAAAGATGAATTGTTCACTTACTTTTTGTCATAGCACTCTTAGTTTTTGAGATATTTAATAAATAGTGTTTTTTTATCTAGTCATTGATTTGTGTCAGTGTGTGTGCTGATACAATTGGAAAATGTTTCAAATAAAAGTTGTAGGTAATAAAATATTAAAGATTTTTTGTAGATTCACTTTTTGTCATAGCACTCTTAGTTTTTGAGATTTATCAATAAATAGCGTTTTTTTATCTAGTCATTGGTTTGTGTCAGTATGTGTTGATCTAATTAAAAAATGTTTCAAATAAAAGTTGTAGTTATCAAAAGTTGAAGACATTTTGAAAATAATAATGCTACAAATATTTTAAAAGTGATTTAATACGCAATTTACGGGGGAAAGTACTATGATGCGACACATCACCATTTTTATTACAATAGTAGTATCCGATCAACTTTTGGTGAAAGTGCGGAAACCGGAAGTGGTAGTTAACTCTTAGGAGTTTTTTTTTGATCAAATACAAGGTGGTCAACCAAAACGGTGAATTTTAAAACCCTGTCAATATTTTTATTTAGATCGTACAGAGCTGAACATGAGTACAATGTGTAAAGAAACTCAGTAAGTTTTATTACTACAAAGAAAAAACACTAACACTTTCTTCACTAAAAATATTATTTTCACTAAATGTACATTTCGAACACTAGAGCTGAGACGAATCCTCGTAAAAAAGATTCGAATCATGAATCCGAATCACCTAATATGATTCGAATAAAGGATTCGTAAGAGATAAATATGATTCGAATCAAAGATTCGAATCCTGTTTTTTTCGAATCACGAATACAAATCCTTTAAGAATACATTTGATTTTATTATTTTTTTGCAACGAATAATATTTATTATTAACACAGAACATCGTTGATAAGAGATCAAATATCTGATTCCCTCTAACTCTGATTAAAGATGTATGTGTGTGTTTTTAAACTTTATATCAAATCAGTGTTTTGTACGAGTGGCGCATAAAGTAAAATTTCGAGTTTAGAAAAGCCCGAAAATTTGTCTCGGGTCGCTGCGCGACCCTCGACAAATTTTTACGAGGCTTTTCTAAACTCGAAATTTTACTTCATGCTTAGCCTGGGAGTGAAAACACCCGTTCAAAACTTCAAATTGAACTCTATTATAAAATCGACGAATGCCTGAAAATTACGTAAATAAAAAATTCACTGAATATCATTAAAACCGGAAAAGTCAGAAAGAAGTCATGAAATTATATTCAAATTGACCAAAACACTAACAAAAAAAGCCTTATGATATTATTAAATTTGTTAAAATCAGCAGGCTAGTTACAAAATACATAAAAATGTATAAAATTAACTTAAATATTGACAAAAACAATGAAAACAATTTAATAAAATGGTTTCCCACAGAAGAAAGTTATATTAAAAGGCCAGGGAAAAAAATTTTGAATCTGGGAAATGCTTGAAAAATTTTACATTTCAGATTGTGACTACCATATCAGTTTTACTTACAAATAATATTAAATAAAATTTCGAAAACTATATTATTTTCTTTAAACACATTTTTAGTCATTTATTGTTGAAAGCATTCATTTGACGTAAAGTTTCGAGTTTAGAAAAGCGCCGTGAAAATTTTCTGGGCTTTTCTAATCTCGAAATTTTACTTTATGCGCCACGGGTATAAAACAGTGATTTAACGAGAAATTTCAAAACACACAAAAGAAATTTTTTAAGTTAATCCTCACATTTAATTCGAATTATTTTTGACGATTCAAGACCTTTTGTAAGTATTCGAATCCTTTTATAAATATTCGAATCCTTTTATAAGGCTTCGAATTACCCACATTTGGATTCTAATACGAATCCTTTTAAAAAAATGTAACGAATCCGGATTCCGAATCCAGTTGAAATAAACCATTCGAATGCCTCTTTTGAATCCTCTAAAAGGATTCGAATCCTGAATGATTCGAATCCTGACCAGCTCTGTCAAACCCTACATGCTCATTATCAATAGCTTACTGCAGTAAGCTATTGATAATGACCACGTAGTGTTCGAAATGTACATTTAGCGAAAATAATTTTGTTAGTGAAGAAAGTGTTACTGTTTTATTTATTAAGTTTATTATATTAAACTCTTTACGTAACTCAAACCAAATACATATAAACAACAAAATTTAAAACATTAAGTGTGAAAATTTATATAATTTCCAGGCGGTCCGTGAAGTTTTTCATGACTCTGTACACCATACTGTCTGGGATCGCAGTGATTGCATTTCTGATGTATTCCTTTAATTCTTGGATGGTTCTGGGTTTGTCGACATACACTTTAGATTTTAGAAAGCCCCAAAGAAAAAAATCATAGGGGAGGGGACTGGTGAGCGCGGAGGTCAGTAAACATCACCATTTCGGGAAATCACGCGTCGGGCGAAAATCGATCTGACAAAGTCCACAGAAATCCTTGCCGTGTGAGCTGTTGTTCCGTCTTGTTGTAACCATATGCTGTCAGTATCAATTTCATTTTCTTCAAGATGAGGGATTAAACATTCTAAAGCATAGCGATGTACCGATGTGAAGATTGCCACGGATTTTCCAGCCACGGATTTTGGCGACTCTACCATCACACGAATTATGAAACAGATTCCCCAGAATTTCAAAACTTCATAACTCCCAAACCACATATTTTATTTTCAAAATGTCTTCACTAATTAATTAAAAAATATACATAGAGCAGTATAAATAACCAGAATGTTGTAACTCTTAATTGATCTTTATTTAAACAATATATTGCTGTCACGCGTATGTCACCTTTCATACCAAATATTAAAAAAAATCATATCTCTAAAAACTCCTATTTTATTTTCCAAATTTCTTCACTAATTGTTTAAACAATATATCTAGACCGGGCATATATGGTCAAAATGTTGTCACTCTCATTTTTTAATTATTTAAATAATATATTGCTATCCCGCGTATAGCACCATTCATACCAAATATTAAAAAAACTTATCTCCTAAAACTCCTATTTTATTTTACAAATGTCTTTACTAATTGTTTAAACAATATATCTAGAACGAGCAAAGATGGTCAAAATGTTGTCACTCTCATTTGTTAATTATTTATTGCGGGACAGCAATATATTATTTAAATAATTAACAAATGAGAGAGACAACATTTTGACCATCTATGCTCGTTCAAGATGTCTTCTTTAAACAATTAATAAAGAAATTTGTAAAATAAAATAGGAGTTTTAAGAGATATGATTTTTTTAATATTTGGTATGAACGGTGCTATACGCAGGACAGCAATATTTTATTTAAATAATTAACAAATGAGAGTAACAACATTCTGATCAACTATGACCGTTCTAAATATATTAGTTAAACAATTAGTAAAGAAAGTTGTAAAATAAAATAGGAGTTTTAAGAGATATGATTTTATTTTATATTTGGTATGAATGGTGCTATACGCGGGACAGCAATATATTATTTAAATAACTAACATATAAAAGTGACAACATTTTGACCATCTATGCCTGGTCTAGATATACTGTTTAAACAATAAGTGAAGAAATTTTGAAAATAAAATAAGAGTTTTACGAGATATGTTTTTTTAAATATTTGGTATAACGGTGCTATACGCGGGACAGCAATATATTATTTAAATAATTAACAAATTAGAGTGACAACATTTTGACCATCTATGCTTGTTCTAGATATATTGTTTAAACAAATAGTAAAGAAATTTGTAAAATAAAATAGGAGTTTTATGAAATATGATTTTTTTAATATTTGGTATGAACGGTGCTATACGCGAGACAGCAATATATTATTTAAATAATTAACAAATTAGAGTGACAACATTTTGACCATCTTCGCTCGTTCTAGATATATTGTTTAAACAATTAGTAAAGAAATTTGTAAAATAAAATAGGAGTTTTAGGAGATATGATTTTTTTAATATTTGGTATGAACGGTGCTATACGCGGGATAGCAATATATTATTTAAATAATTAACAATTGAGAGTGACAACATTTTGACTATATATGCTTATTCTAGATATATTGTTTAAACAAATAGTAAAGAAATTTGTAAAATAAAATAGGAGTTTTACGAGATATGATTTTTTTAATATTTGGTATGAACGGTGCTATACGCGGGACAGCAATATATTATTTAAATAATTAACAAATGAGAGTGACAACATTTTGACCATCTTTGCTCGTTCTAAATATATTGTTTAAACAATTAGTAAAGAAATTTGTAGAATAAAATAGGAGTTTTACGAGATATGATTTTTTTAATAGTTGGTATGAACGGTGCTACACGCGGGACAGCAATATATTATTTAAATAATTAACAAATGAGAGTGACAACATTTTGACCATCTTCGTTTATTCTAGATATATTTTTTAAACAAATAGTAAAGAAATTTGTAAAATAAAATAGGAGTTTTTAGAGATATGATTTTTTAATATTTGGTATGAAAGGTGACATACGCGGGACAGCAATTATTTATTGCTGTAAATTATTTTCTAAAGGCCTTCATCTAAGATTCATAATATTGCCAAGATCAGTTTAATGCCGGTTATGAAAACCTTTTACAAGTAGACGGATTGAAATGAACTCGACTTTAATTGTTTATTATAAAAACCAGACTTGTACAAAAAATTAAAATCTGTTGGTTATTTATTTAAGGTAAAAATCTCTTTACAAATTAAAAATAATTAAAAATATAAGTTCATTCTACAACTGAAACTACTTAAAAAGAATCGCTACTTAAAAGTATACCCAAAAAGATTAATTTTGTTAATTTAATAATTTTTTAATATAAACTTGGTTACCATACTTTCTTGTCAGGTGTAAGATCCTGACTAGAGGGTATGGTAACTAAGTGTACAAATATTTTTTTCTGTTAAGTACACAGACTGTCCTAGGATAGGTGGAACACTTTTTTATTTTCAACTTTACGAGAAAATATTACTCTATATAAAATTATCTAGGTGTTTTTACAACAGAATGTAACCATTTTTCAGAAGTTTATCAAATACAGGGTGTTAATAAAATATTTAAAACTTCTGACGAGTGTTTCCACTCCTTGATTAAGCATGAAGTAAAATTTCGAGTTTAGAAAAGCCTGAAAATTTGGCTCGGGCGCGTAGCGAAGCGGAGCGACCGAGCCAAATTAGGCTTTTCTAAACTCGAAATTTTACTTCATGCGCCAAGCGTATAAAACACTGATTTCAAGTGATATATACTATTAATGCTGGAAATTTTTCAAGTTAAAGTAATCGAATATGCATTCATAAATATTGAATTATTCGAATATTTAAACGTTTAAATTTTCGATAATTCAATATTCGTTTAAAAACATATTTAAATATGAATAATTTTGTGATTCAAATATTCATATTAGAATATTCGACTATTTGAATTAACCGGATTAGAATCCCAGCCTTAATAGCAATGATTCGAATTTTATGGGAGGATTTTAATCCTTTATGAGGAATCGAATCCTTTTATAAGGATTCGTATCACCTACCTCTGGATTCGAATACGAATTCTTTAAAAAAAATTTAACGAATCCGGATCACGAATCCGTTTTCAGTAAAGTATTCGAATACCTCTTACTTCATGCTTAGTCTGGGACTGGAAAACACTCGTTAGAAAATAATTAATAACTTTTTCAGAGATTTTCATTAATTTAGCGGTTTTCAAGATTTTCGTCAATCTTTACATTTTTTCAGTTTTCGTTAATTCTTATCACTATTATTAATTTATAAAAAAGTACTTTTTCATGAGCTTCCAAGATTTTCGTTAATATTCAAATTCTTGAATTTCTATGTTTTTATTATTATTATTTTTATAATCTTAGCGGTTTTTGTGAATTTCCAAAATTTCATTTAATTTTCAAAAGTTCAGATGAATTTAAGAATTTCCTAGCGTTTCAATAATTCGGAAAATTCTGATACTTTTCATGTGTTTGCAATTCTTTCTGTAACGTTTACAATAAAAACATTAAGATTTTCGTTAATTTATAAATTGTTGACAATATTCGGAATTTTCTTTAAATTCGGTTAATTTAAAAATGTTGAAGTTTTTCATGAAATTCTAACATTTCCGTTGATTTTTAAAATGTTGATTAATTAAAATTATAATTGTTTTTTATTTCTAATGAATTTTTGCCAGGTTTTTAAATATTTAGGAAATTCAAGAAAACTGCCAAGATTTAAAAACCTGACGAAAATTCGGTTTTCGTGAATTTCCAAAATTTCATTTAATTTTCAAAAGCTCAGATGAATTTAAGAATTTCCTAGATTTTCAATAATTCGGAGAATTCTGATACTTTTCATGAGTTATTATTTCTTTCGGTAGCGTTTACAACGAAAACATTAAAATTTTCGTAAATTTTTAAATTGTTGACAATATTCGGAATTTTCTTAAAATTCGTTTAATTTAAAAATGTTGAAGTTTTTCATTCCAAGATTTCCGTTGATTTTTAAAATGGTGATTAACTTTTATAATTTTTTTATTTCTAATGAATTTGCCAGGTTTTTAAATATTAAGGAAATTTACGAAAACTTTTAAAAACCTGACGCACTTTCACTAGAAATAAATAAATAAAATTTTAAAATGTGTTTCCTTAAATTTAAAAATATTGCTTTTTTAATAAACTTTAAAAATGTTAACGTATTTCGTAAATTAACAACAAAACAATAATAATTACAGTAGAACCTCGCTATACCGGGCCTCGAGATACAGTGATTCGGATATATCGGGGTCATTTTTCAGGTTTCCTTTTTTTTAAAGATGTTAATTTTAACAATTGACTGCGTACCGCCCTGATTAGGTAAAACGTTCCGGCGTCATTATTGTATTATATAGTATGTCTTGTTATGTAGGTGGCTACTGCACATATGTATATATATATGTGTATATATATATATATGTGTATATATATATATATATATATATATATATATGCGCGTGTGTGTATGTGACTATTATACAAATTACATATATTCGGATATACCGTGTTTTCCTTATATCGTGCTAGGTATAGCCAAAAGCCATCCCGGTATAACGAGGTTCTACTGTATAATAATATATTTAGGTTATTATCAAAGCTAATTATTTATTTAAAAAAATTATATGTGTCCTATGAATTTTCCAAAATGAACGACAAAATATTGAAAATTAACGATAATCATAAATAGTGTCAAGATTTTTAAAATTAATGAGGATCTTGAAAAACTCGGAATTTTTGAAAATTAACGAAAATATTGCAAATTTACAAAAACAGTCAAGTTTTTATTTAAATGAATGGAGATCTTAGTAGTTCGCGAAAAGTATCAACATTTTTGGTTTAATATCAACTTAAATTTCTAAAATGTATATTCTTTGATAATTGTAAAAAATCAAAGTTTCATGCAATCAACATGAAATTCATTGAATTTACTTAGAATCAGCTGCACTTACATCTCATTGAGAGAAGATTAAATAATCTCAACGCATTTTCTTAAAATGTAAAGCCAAAGTTGAAATTATGTAATAAAACCAACGATTTTAGAAAAATGTTTTCTTTGAAAAAATTGTGAAATCTCAATAGATTATATTATTAAATCAACATAAAATTCATAGAAACTTTGATTGGCTATAATTGAAGTTTAAATATTTCCAATGGATATTCCAAAATAACAAATTAAAGTTTAATTTTGTTTATAGAAAAGGCACGAGGGATTTAATTTATTTACAAAGTTATTTAAACAAAATCAAACGTTTGTGCATAATCAATTGAATGAAATTTAATCAATTTAACCAAACAAATAATAACATATTAATTGGTACAGTTCCTCGTTTTCTGATCTTAGATTACGAAAGACATTTGGGATTTTGATAAAATTATTAGCAATTGTCGATGAATGAATAAACTTTGCGCTAAAGTTTAAAAAAAAAATGCAGGCGATTATTTACTAATTTTCTGATTCATCGTCTAACGAGTGTCTTCCACTCCCAGGTTAAGCATGAAGTAAAATTTTGAGTTTAGAAAAGCCTGAAAATTTGGCTCGGGCGCGTAGCGAAGCGAAGCGACCGAGCCAGGCGATTATTTACTAATTTTCTGATTCATCGTCTAACGAGTGTCTTCCACTCCCAGGTTAAGCATGAAGTAAAATTTTGAGTTTAGAAAAGCCTGAAAATTTGGCTCGGGCGCGTAGCGAAGCGAAGCGACCGAGCCAAATTAGGCTTTTCTAAACTCAAAATCTTACTTCATGCGCCACGCGTATAAAACACTGATTTAATGTGAAATGAAATTAGATTTTTGAGAATATTACAGATTAAGCGTCTGCAATGTTCTCAAAAATCGCTCGTTTTCTTTTCGACTTTACCACAAAGTTTATTCATTCATCGACAATCGCTAATAATTTATATTAAAATTCGATGTGTCTTTCGTAATCTAAGATCAGAAAACAAGAAACTGTACCTATTAATATTTTATTATTTGTTCCGTTAAATTTATTAAATTTCATTCAATTGATTATGTATAAACGTTTGATTTTGTTTAAATAACTTTGGTTCAATAAAGTGTCATCATCAATACATAAAGAAAAAAATAATTAAAAGGTAAGATTTTCTGTATTCTAATCTTAGATTACAAAAGACATTTGGGATTTTTATAAAATTATCGGTGATTGTCGAGGAATGGATCAACTTTGAGGTAAAGTCGAAAAATACAAAATCGAGCTATTTTTGACGACACTACAGACGCTTAAGTTGCATAAAATTTTATCAATGAATAAATAAAAAAATATGAAAAGGTACAGTTTCTTGTTTCCTGATCTTAGATTACAAAAGACATTTCGGATTTTGATAAAATTATCAGCGATTGTCGATGAATGAATCAACTTGGCGCTAAAGTTGGAAAAAAAATGCAGGCGATTATTTACTAATTTTCTGATTTATCGTCTAACGAGTGTCTTCCACTCCCAGGTTAAGCATGAAGTAAAATTTCGAGTTTAGAAATGCCTGAAAATTTGGCTCGGGCGCGTAGCGAAGCGGAGCGACCGAGCCAAATTAGGCTTTTCTAAACTCGAAATTTTACTTCGTGCGCCACGCGTATAAAACACTGATTTAATGTGAAATGGTCTAAACCAATTTACAAGTGAAATAAGTTTAGTATGTTAATTATCAATTGTTTAAATGACGGGGACACATCAATATTTTTTGTAGAGATATTTTATTCAGATTTAATGCGATCGTTTAAAATATGATTTAGAGTAGGCTTTGAATTATAAATTAGATTGGCAGTACTGACTGTTAACACATAGTTTACCATAACCTCAAATGTATTCCATCATTCAATTAGGATTTTGGGCAACCGCACAAATAAAATGCCGCCTACTTTAAATCATCATTTAAACGATCGCCCTATACAACGGCTTGTGCACAGATTGTTATACTATAAACTATTAATTAAAACACTTTATATTATTTCACTGATTTTAGTAAAATGATACCATGTTTTTTAATTGATAGATTAAAGTCCAAATGTTTCACCACGGGTTAAGAGAGACATTAATTCAATATATTGTAATTGCTATAATTTTGATTTGTCTAAATATGTGTGTAGGTGTGTGTGTGTGTTTGTGTGTATGTGTATAAACTAAGGAATACACATTTAATTTATTTGAAGTTTCCTATTTGTACGTTTATATTGCTGTTACTTTATAAACATGTATTTGCTGTTAGAAATATAATTTAATTTAATTTAACATATGAAATGTTCTCTTGTAATTAGGCTACGGCCTGTGATGGAATTAAATAAATAAAATAAAATTAATAGTATATTACGTAACGAGAGTGGTATGCAGCATATTACATATGAACGGACATATAGCGCACGAGCCGCGCAGCGGCGAGTGCAGTATTCCGCGAGTATGTAATTGCCATACCACTCGAGAAACGTATGGTACTTTACCTACGCCCTAACAAAATAAACAATGAGAATGAAAGAACAACCTATTTATTGTAATAATTTTTAATAGTACCATAACAATGATGAAAACTAAATTACTACTTGATCAATATACAGGAAATAAAGCTATACATTTTCCGACGTTCGTTGTTTTTTTTAAAGAGTTCAATTTGAAGCTTTAAAAGAGTGTTTTCCACTCCCAGACTAAGCATGAAGTAACATTTCGAGTTTAGAAAAGCCCCGTGAAAATTTGTCGAGGGTCGCGCAGCGACCCGAGACAAATTTTCTGGGCTTTTCTAAACTCGAAATTTTACTTCATGCGCCACGCGTATAAAACACTGATTTCAAGTAAGGTTCAAATATACATAGAGTTCACAATACTTGAGTGTTTATTACGCGTGGCGCATGAAGTAAAATTTCGAGTTTAGAAAAGCCCAGAAAATTTGTCTCGGGTCGCTGCGCGACCCTCGACAAATTTTCACGGGGCTTTTCTAAACTCGAAATTTTACTTCATGCTTAGTCTGGGAGTGGAAAACACTCGTTTAAAGCTTCAAATTGTACTCTTAAAAAAAGCAACAAATAACTAAAGATTTAAAGAAAATAAGCTAAATATACGTATTGCAAATTCAGCTTATTTTCTTTAAATCTTTAGTTATTTGTTGTTATTTATTTGTTTGTTCAAAGAAAAACTCCCTATACATCAAAGAAATGTCATTTGGTTGTACGGTAAGCAATTAGCTGTGCAGCTGTCAGCACGTAATGTACTTGTAAAAGCTATTACGTGAATGTGTACGTAATGTCAATCATACTTGTCAAGATGACAGTGTGGTATGATGCGGTTGCTAGAGAGGGCGTAGGTAAATTAAATAAAATATTGTTATATCGTATGTTCAATAAAATAAAACCTCTAGAGTGCTATGGAATATATTGTAGGTTGGCAACTCTGAAATAATACATTATAATTATTATATCTGATATTTTATATGACAATTCCTAAAGCGTGTAGCCAACATAAATTTGAAAAAAAGATAAAATCATAGCACTATAAAGGTTTTTTTTTAATGAACATATGATACAATGGCATAGTACATACAATCATACAAAAAATGTGCATTAATTAAAAACAACAAGTTGAAAATGTTTATTATAATTTTCCAAATGTAGGATAAAAACAACTGCATATTTGGTACAAAAAAATAATCAAAATTTAATTATTTAATACGATTAAATTCAAGCAATAAATATTTTTTTCTAAAAGATTTCTTAAAATCACTTTGGGTGACGCTCATAAAAATAATATTATCTGACAAGGAAAATCGATAATAAACCCGTTTTCTACGCAATTTCTCCCGGGTATGGCAAACACACTTAAAATCGGGCATTATGTGAGGGACGTGCTGTCTCATATTTGATTCGATTTGGCAACATTCGCTCGGGTATGAACGAAAAGAATACGGCAGGATCAATATGCTTCGCACAAGTCAACTCCTTAAAAACACAAAAACATCTTAAAAAGAAAGAGAAAAATTGCAGAACTAATAAATTATAAATAATGTTTAATTTTATTTAGAATATAATATAGTCCCTTTAGCAGAATCTAAAAAATATATAAAACAAATTAAAGGACACGATAAAAACATCCACACAGTCTCTCTGAAGAATGCTTAAGAATGTATTCAACACAACACCAACACTATTGGTTTGAAAGAAAATATTTACAATTCGCGAACACTACTTTTAATGTAAATTGCATATTTTAATAGACAAACTGCAAAATGCGATTATTCTCGCAATCTACAATAAGTTAGCTTGTTCTAGATTGTGAAAAGAATCGCACTTTTAATGTTTGAAGTATTCTGCAACCAAGAATTGGCAATTTCATTTAAACTGCAAAATTTTATTAAATTTTATTAAAGTTTGTACATACTAATAAGTACTTTAATTCTTTATTTAAAATAAATTATCAAAAATATGCCAAACAAGTAGATAGAAGACCAGTATTACGGCTGGAAAAAATAGTATGGATGTTTTGAGAGGGTCCCCAAATTAAGACGTTTGATACACTTTCAAACGTCTTAATACTGTAGCTAATTCTATTGTATTTCCAACAATTATTGAAGCCGGGTGGCTGTGGAATCAAACGTGAATGTCGATTCTTACTTCTTTCAAATAGGTTATGACTTTTCAAGCGTCAGATTCAATCATTTGGAAGTAAGAATCGACATTCATGTTTCATTCCACAGCCAACTCACGACTTCTACCAAATATTTACTTGAATAACATATTTCAAATTAAACATAACATTTTTTCACTTATGCCCGGTATTATAAACGATTAATAAATCATTAGATAACTATTTGTGGAGTAAATTTATTTATCTAGTAAACTAACGTGCAAATAAAATTGCGTATTATAAAGTAAACCTACCAAATAAATAGCAATTCTAGAAATAAATAATTGAATTAGTAGATTACATACCGAAATTATACATTTTCATTGCGGCAATAGCTGGCTGAAACCACCAATTTGTTCAATTTCAAATTAAATTGTAAATCGAAATGGAAATTTAGTATAATTCCTTATAATATGGAGAATAACCGTGGAATAGGAGAGAATTACACAGAACAAGAAAAAGAAAGTTTATTAGAAATTATAAAAGACTTAAACGAGCTTGGGAGTGGACAAGCTAAGCATGAGTTTAGAAAAGTCTGAACATTTGGTTTGGTCGCGTAGCGCAGAGCGGCCAAACCAAAATTTCAGGCTTTTCTAAACTCGAAATTTTACTTCATGCGCCACGCGTACAAGACACTGATTTTAAGTGAAGTTCAGTTGTTCAAAATATTTGAGTGTTTTCAGTGTTTAATAAGCGTGGCGCATGAAGTAAAATTTCGAGTTTAGAAAAGACTGAAAATTTGGTTTGGTCGCGTAACGCGAAGCGCGGAGCGACCAAACCAAATTTTCAGGCTTTCCTAAAATCGAAATTTTACTTCATGCAAATTTGGTTTGGTCGCTCCGCGCTTCGCGCTACGCGACCAAACCAAATTTTCAGGCTTTTCTAAGCTCGAAATTTTACTTCATGCTTAGTCTGGGAGTGGAAAACACTCGTTTAAAACTTTAAATGGAACTAATTTTAAAAAGCGTATGCATAAGTATAAAAATTTCTGGTTATGTCTGATTTGAAAAACTCGTCTTCGACTTCTTAGAATGTCTTGTGGTTCGAATTAATCACTGTCAGGGAAGGTACTATGAGCGAACTTAAATCTGACACGGATGATATGATAGACATGATAACCGTAATGAACTTAATGATTACAAGTAGTAGAATCTAAAGTAATTATAATAATATAATACACTTTTGACTTTTAACTGTCAAATTATTTAGAGAATAAAATTTACTTGGTAGAAAAACAAACAAATAATTTACTGTGGAGATTTATTAGCCAAATAAAGTTATATTGTGTTTATAATACCGAAATCTTTGGAATAATTTAATTTATTCCTAAAGTAAATTTTATTTAGGGAATAAAACGTTTTATAATACCGGGAATTAAAGAAGTAAATAAATCAAATCAAGTAATATTTCGTTGAATCTTTAAGGCGTTTACTTCGTGGTACATTTTCAATTTGATATAAAGAAAACACTTAATTTTTGTATAATACTTTTATTTTACTTTTGTGACTAGTGTCAGTCACTTAGTTTGACAATGATTACCGTGTAATTGAAACTAATCACAAAAGTAAAATAAAAGTGGTATAAAAAAGTTAAGTGTTTTCTTTATATCAAAATAATTTTTCATTTAGTAACAAACACAAAAATAATTTACTTAAAAATTAGTAAAAAAATGTTGTGTTTGTTACTTTCTACGTATGTAATTTTGTAATAATTATATCATTTTATAACAACTATTCCCACAAAGAATGTTGCGACTCTTTTGATGAATATTCAATCTCAAATAAATCTAGTAAATATCAGATGAAATTAAAAATACAGGGTGTCCGTATTTAGGCAGAATGTATGGGGATCTCAGTTATTTGAAGAGATAGAGAGTCGGTTTTAAAGGCACTCTTTACAAAAAACACATCAAATGTCCAATAAATTGTAAGTGTGATACATCCCTGAACTCAGAGAAAAATATTCTTTTAAAGAATATGAAAATCCGAAATGGCGCCCATAAGAAAAACAAAAGTTGGCTATGGTTCCCGGGAAAATGTTATAGTTATCCTAAAATAAAATATGCTACTAGATTTGTCATTAAAAAGTGCCTCTATAATGTCAAAGTTGTAAATGTCTAAATTCGATAGATTTTGAATCAAAAAATAAAATCGAAATTTCAAATAATCCGTTTTTTAACAATATCTCGGAAACGAATTAGGATATTTTAAAGTTGTTTTCAGATTAATAATAGGCCCTAAAATATGCAACTTTTCCCTCAAAACCGACTCTCTATCTTTCTTAATAACCAGGATACCTATGCATTATGTCGAAATATGAACACCCTGTATAAAGTTATTCATTTTTAATATGTACAATTTTGACTGGCCAAATCTAGCTGATATTAAACTAAAATTGCCCCAAAAATATAATCCTAGCGATTGACAATGTTCCCCAAAAACATTTCTTTCGAGAATTTGTCAACGTTTTTAATTTTTTTAGAATGATACCAAAAAAGCTCAATGATAATTTAATATAGATGTAGCAGTTTTGTACTAAGTGTTCAATAATAAATTTACTAGCTAAACATTTATTATCAAAGATATTTCTATCTACTTTTCTATCATTTACAATTTTGACACTTTATTCCAAAACTATTTACAAAAATAGTAATTCTTGCATGTTTTTCGCTGCATCTCGGTAAATATTAATCACCATGACATCTAAGTGTTGTATATTTTTAACTTTACTGTGAATCAGTGTTTTATACGCGTGGCGCATGAAGTAAAATTTCGAGTTTAGAAAAGCCCCGGGAAAATTTGTCTCGGGTCGCTGCGCGACCCTCGACAAATTTTCTACGCGGGGCTTTTCTAAACTCGAAATTTTACTTCATGCCTAGTCTGGGAGTGGAAGACACTCGTTACTTTAAAATATGTCACAAGTGTTAAAATGTGTATCGTAACTGTCACAATACAATAAATTAATCTAATTATAGTTCAATTCAAACTCGGCACAATTGGTTAAATGTCGGCTTGCGCCGATTTATGTCAACTGTCATTACAGTTTGAATGTTGGCTGCCGCCGAATCATGTCAACTGTTATTATAGTTCAAATGTCGGCTTGCGCCGACTTATGTCAACTGTCATTATAGTCTAAATGTCGGCTGACTCCGACTTATGTGAACTGACATGATGGACCAAATGTCCGCTGGCGCCGACTTATGTCAACTGTCAGTATAGTTCAAATGTGGGCTACCGCCGACTTATGTCAACTGTTATTATAGTCCAAATGTCAGCTAGAGCCGACTTATGGCAATTGTCATTATAGTCCAAATGTCGGCTAGCGCCGACTGATGTCTAGTTGACACGTTGGACTAAATGTCGGCTAGCGCCGACTTATGTCCAGCTGAAACGATACGCATAGTGATTTACAGTCATAAATTCACATTTTGACTATAGTGACATTATGTTTATATAAAAATCTACGTTCATTTGCAAAATTTAGACTAATTTCATGTTTTTTCTAGATTTTTGTTAATTTTATAATTCATAAGAAGTTTAGAGATTTTATTGACATTCAAAATCTGTCATGAATTTATCAAGATTTTTTTTTAAATTTTCGTTAATTTTAAAAATGTTGACACCTTTCATTACTGTTCAACAATTTTTGTATCATACATTTTGTTTGTTTCCGTCAATTTCCTGCATTTTTTAGTTCATTTTTAAAATGTCGACGCTTTTCGTAAAATTTCAAGATTTCTGTTGATTTCAAATATTTCGAGGAATCCTAAAACTTCTAAACTTTTAAAAATGTTCCTGAATTCAAAAACTTTGATAGAATTAATGAATTTTTGTCAATTTTTAAAATTTATAATAGGAAATTTCCTAGATTTTAAAATTGCTCGCAATTTAAAAGTGATTGAAATCTTCACCATTTTTGTTAATATTTAATCTCGACCATTTCTACATACAGCGGATGTGAACGTGACAGAAAACATTAACAACGCGTTTTTTAGATTTCTGGGATTTCCTCTAATTTTCAAAATTTTTGCGGTTTGCCCGAATTTTCTAGATTGTTGTTAATTCTAAAAATGTTAGCGCGTTTCGTGAAATTTAAAAAATTATACTCCTATCGTGATATTTCAAATTAATTATAATAACATTGCTGCTTTACATGATTTTTATTAAATGTTTGTTAATTTTTAGTGAAATTCTAAAATTTCTGTTTATTTTCAAAATTCTGGCGTTTTTTATAAACCTCCTAGATTTTAAAAATGTTCAAATTTTTTGTAAGTTTTCATGAATTTTTGAAATCTTAGTTTGCGTAAACTTCCTAAACTTTCTTAACATTTTTAAAATTTCAGATAATTTTTTAAATCTTCGCTCTTTTCGTAAAATTCCCTGATTAGAAAATGTTGACACATATCGTGAATTTTCAAGATGTCCGTTAATTTTCAACATTTTGATGCCCTTCATGGATTGTTAAAATGTTTGTCAATTTTAAAAATAATTACTGTTTTCAAGTGATTAGTTAATTTTTAAAATCATTAAGTTATTCGTAAATTTAGTAGTAAACTTTAATTAAAAAAAAAAAAATAGTTTCAATTTTTCCTGAATTTCATAAATTTTAAATATTTGACGCATTATGTGAATTTACAAGGTTTTAATAATTTTCAAAATGTTAGCGGTTTTAAACTTTAATTAAATTTAAAAAAAAATATTTTTCGTGAATTTCCAAGATTTTTATAGCCTTTAAAAAATGTAATAGTTTTCAGGAGTTTTCAAGAATTTCATTACTTTTCAAGAATTTTCGTCAATTCTTTTAATGCTCGTGAATTTCATAAATTTTAATTATGTAAATTTACAAGGTTCTAATTAATTTTTAAAATGTTGGCGGTTTTTCGTAAACTTGCATGTTCTTGGTCAATTATTTAAAATCTTGACGGTTTTTATTTAATTTTGAAGATGAACATTTTAATAATAATAATAATTCTTTATTAACGGACAAGCCATTTACAATGTAGAGCCAAAAACATATAACTAAAATGTAAGACACAAAACATGAATCACAAATATGCACAAAGACAAAGTCGATTTTTAAAATAAACACTGCGTGAATTTCCAAGATTTTTATCGATTGTTATAAAAAATTTTGATTTCAATATTGTTCTATATCAAAATAAAATTATAGTTTTGTTTCATTTTTAACACATTTCTTTTACATTCTAAATATTTATCATTTTTATGACCTTTCTAAATAGTCTATAATTGAGTTTGTATAAAACAAAAAGTGACAAAATAAACCATTGACAATTGTCGAACGAGTGTTTTCTATTCCCAGGCTAAAATCGAGTTGAGAAAAGCCCAAAGAATTTTGGCTTTTCTCAACTCGAAATTTTACTTCATGCGCCACGCCTATAAAAGACTGGTTTATCCTTAAGTTCAAAATGCACAACTGATTTAATAAACAATAATCTAAAATATGCATCAAGCATTTTTTAATTGATTAATTCAGTATTCACAATTTTAAAGACATTTTTAAACATTTTTCGATTTTTCAATGTTTTTTTACTGTTCATCATTGTTCGACATTTACAACAATTTTGGGAATTTCGACAATTTTAACAGTTTTGACGCTCGATATGTCATTAACGCTCGATATGTCATTAAACTAACAATGATACTTGACACTAGTTGGCGTCAGCAAACATTTAAATGTAACGAATTTCTGTCGTATATATTTCGATCATGTGATGATAAAAATGTCATGTTAGTTAAATTAACTGGCATTTAATTTTATAGATTACATGTTGATTATATTGACTTCTTTGCAATTTTGACTACATTTTGACGACAACATCGACTAGTACCTAATTTGTCACATACATAAACTCCACAGAGAACTTTGGAGATAAAAAGTTTTACGCATTTCTCGCCTATTTAGAAAAATTACTGAACATTCTTTTATTTCATGAATAACTATCTAACTTATCACTTGGTGAAACATTTTGAAATAGAAATAATAATAAAAAAAAACACTTGGTTTATTTTACTATTTAAACTTTCTTTTTGTGTGGGAAAAAACTAAATTCAATTACTGTAAACTGGGAATTGTAGTAATCTTAAACATTAACAAAATAAACAAAAATTATAAGTGATAAAACTCAACTGAATATTAGAATTTAATTTACATAGATTATTGATGAATAAATAAATTTTGTTTAAACGCAGGAAAAATTAAAATTGAAACTGAAATGTAAATTCCATACGCTTAATGTTAACCAAAATATAAAAAACTTAAAGTTTATTATATTAAACTATTCACGCAACTCAAACCAAATACATAACCTAAATATGCATAAAAGATTTAAAAAGAAATCAGATAATGTCTGTTTTTAATAAATGATCCTAAAAATCATAGACACTTTAAATTAATCTGTAATGTAATCATCTTTGAGAAAAGAATAAACACATAACCATTACGAAACTTACATGAAACTATTACTATGTTTTTTACCACTTTTATTAATTTATATATATATAGGTGTAAATATTTTTAAGACTTAAGTTTCGACAGTGTGAGTGTTATTAATAAGTATTAATGATAATGACACTCACACCGTCGAAGTGGTACAAAACATAGTAATAGTTTCATTTAATTTTGATATGGATTACCACGTAGTAACGGTCAAAACCATCGTGATATTAAATTTATTTTACGTTCAATTTGACTCAAATATATTTTTAACCTATAGAAAAGTTGTGTTTCCAGTAAAATAAGAAAAAATATATCGATATTTTATTTTTTTTGAAATTTGCTGTTATTATTGCGAAATGAATAAACTTTGATTTTACGCGATAAAATTGAAAATCGAGCGAATATTACTTCGATTACAAAAGCTGAAAGTTTGTTACAGTTACAATCAAATTTTATTCTAGTAAAATAGCATCTGAATAATTTTGGTTAAATTAGCCAAGATAATTAAGGAATAAGCATGCTTTGTTCACTTGCTACTTTATAAGCATTATTAATACTGCAAACGCTTCCCAACTTCTTATTCAAGCATTTGATTAAAATATATTAGGTTTTATAATTCAGTTAAACATTAAAAGTGCGATTCTTTTTCACAATCTGTAAATTGCGAAAAAGAATCGCACTTTTAATGTCTTAAGTATTTTGCAAATAAGTATTGGCGATTTCATTTATATTTATGTTTATCCAGTTAATGTGCTTAGAAATTTTGTTCATATTTTCTAATATTCTATAATACATCTTTGTAAAAAGGCTTAAATGTATACAAATAAATACATATTAATAAAACAGTTAATATTCATCACACTTTGAACATTTATGTATTTTTCTTAATTTTTAAAATTATTATCTTTTAAGTCAGAAGGAGTTATATCCAGAAAGAGATGTAGATAGTAATTTACTTTGACGTAAATTTGATTTTGAAAGTCTCGCATTTCGTCGACAAAATATGTGTATTTCTTTCTCATATAAACTTTTGCACAATTCTGTTGACTCACCTGACTTCTTAAATAAAATTATGGTGCATATTCCATCTTTTCATAGCAGGCAGTCTTCTACATTTATTGTATTAGTACATAGAAGTGATATTGGTCAAAAATCACCTGTTAGTATTGTATCCAGATGTTTTAATACAATGTATTCCTAAATAACGAGTGTCTATAAACTGTTGGCATCTCGGTTACTTTGGAAAACAAGTTACATATTTTGGATAAAGTCATACGATTCGGTGAATCTCGGAAATTTCAAATAAATATAATTATATGTCTAATTACGACGTACGTTTCTGAAGTCAGAACCTATTGGGATGCCGAAGTTAGAAGAATCTACTGGAATGCCGATAGATACTCGTTAGATAAACTGAAAACTCTACTTACAGCCTTACAGCAAATACCATTACTATGAGTTGTACTTACTAAAAAGTAAGAAACTATTTTTATAGGATTCTAGTAAAATGTACTGTACACTTACATGGTCTTCATATTGTATTATTTATGTATTATTTTTATAATTAGTTTACTTAATTTTAAACTATATTGTCTTATAATTAAGATATGTTTCCTGTTGGAAAATTAAGATTTATTGTTATTATTATTATTATTAATGAAATGATTGTTCCAAAGTTAGTCTATATTATTTATTGTCATATACATTAATTTATTTATGTTTGCCACACCATTACTATACCTCTCTCAAATATTTACAAAATGCAATAACATTTTTTATAATTTGTATGATTCGCCTCTTCTTTCTCAAAAGTACTAACATTATTATTTATTATTGGATTCTTAAAACTCTTTAGGGATGTCTTCCTTTTTAGTAAATTTTTATTAAAGTAAAATGAACATGTTTGTGTATTGTTGACGAGTAGGAGTTATCACTAAAGTACAAACATTATCTGCGAAAAAAAAAAAAATGATAAGAAACGCTTGAGCTGTTTACTTTTCCCATCTTATCATAGTTTAAACATCATGACAGTAACAATACCGCTTTTTATTTTTACGGTTTTTTAAAGACCCCTTTACATTCGCCGTGTTTACATGAAAACGTTTTAAGGAAATTATATACATTAATTTAATTTTACCTTGAATAACTTGTAGATAACGTACCTGAAACAAGAAAAAAATATTAAATTTAAAGTCATACATACAAAAGAACGAACATACACTTATCATTAGTTTAAGTCTCTTGAAGACATGTGATTGATTTTTGACTATTTTTATATATTCAGTTAAGTTTCTAACTGAGTATTCAAATACTCTGCCGTTTGGAGAAAACTTCGTTTCTTTTTGGAGTTATACAATAATTGATCCTGTTCGATTATGTTCAATGAGTTAGAGTTATTTATCTAGTTTAAGGAATTCTTATATTTAAAAGTAACAATGGTTTGCATAATAACAAACATATGAGTCGTCTATTTCCAAAAACCTCTAAATCCTCTTTTTTTACTTTCCCCATATGCAAAACAAAAGGAAAGTATTGTTTTTGCGACCATTTTTAAATCAAAAAATGTTGTGAATTTTGAGGTTCCTCGAGTTGATTAAGACCATTTTCAAGAAATCTCTATCCTGTCGCCATGATAAAGTCCAAACCGATTGAGCTGTTAAGATGACACTATAAACTTAAGCTTTTTATTATAATAGTAGTATCCCATCAACTTTTGGTAAAAATGCGGAAACCGGAAGTGGTACCTACCTACTTTTAGCTTTTTTTATTTTTCTGCAATATTGATCATAGAAAAAAACTTTTTAAGAAAAGTTGTAGATAATCCAAAAATTAGCATTTGATGCGAATTTACTTTATATCGTAGCTCTTTTAGTTATATTAATAAAATTGTTTTAAAAATATGAATTTTTTGAAATAATTACAGTTTGAAAGATCATATAATATTTGTGAAAGTGATTTCAGATAACGAAAGTGACGAGGACGTTTCAGACCTCTTAACTTTATTACATTTGAACAACCTGAGGTTTTGGGTTCATCTTTTGTAGTTGGATAATCGAAAAAAAGGCAAGTTTTATGACGTCAAAGAGCTAGAAATGTATCTGGATAGGTTTCAAAATAATTATTTTTTTATTTAAGTATACTTTTACATATTCCATATAATCATTTGCAAATTTAATCAACACGGCATATATTTTGAGTTTCACATGACATCGGTGTTTTATACGCGTGGCGCATGAAGTAAAATTTCGAGTTTAAAAAAGCCTGATTTGGATTGGTCGCTCCGCTTCGCTACGCGACTAATGCAAATTTCCAGGCTTTTCTAAACTCGAAATTTTACTTCATGCTTAATCTGGGTTTGAAAGACACTAGTTTAGTTTTTTTCAAGATTTTGGGTAGTTTTAGTTAACTTACAATGTAAATTTTCAAAATTTCCATAAATTTTCAAAATTCTGACGGTTTTCTTGAATTCCCGAAATGTTCGTTAATCTTAAAAATGTTGATACTTTTCATAACAATTTTGAAAATTAACGGAAATCTTGGAGTTTCATGAAAAACTTAAACGTGTTTCAAGTTAACAAATATTTAAGAAATTTTTAAAAATTAGCAAGAATTTGAAAATTGGAGGAAATTTTCAAAATTTATGCTAACTATCGAAAAATTAACGAAAATTTAGGAAATCCCGGAAAATTGTCTGAATTTTGAAAACTAACTGAAATCTTGGAATGTCATAAAAAATCAACATTTTTTGAGTTAACAATCATTTGGGAACTTAGTGAAAATTGCCAATAATTTGAAAATTGAAACAAATTAAATTTTAAAAATGTATGACAAGAATCGAAACTTTCGAAATCAACGGAAATTGAGGAAATATTTAGAAAATTAAAGAAATTGGTAAATTTACGAAATGCGTTAAAAATTAGGTAAAATTATGGAAATTCACTAAAAATCGTCAATACTTTGATAATTAACTAAAAACTTGAAAATTCATCAATAATTTCAAAATATTAAACGAATATCTTCCACTTATAGACTAAGCATAAAGTAAAATTTCGAGTAGAAAAGCCGGAAGATTATGGATTTGGACGCGCAGCATCCAAATCCAAATTCTGGCAAATCTAATATTATCATATGGCTTTTTTGTTAGTGTTCTCTGACTTTCCCGGCTATATTCGTATTAAGTGATTTTTTTTATTTACGTAATTTTCAGGCATTCGTCGATTTTATAATAGAGTTAAATTTGAAGTTTTGAACGAGTATTTCCACTCCCAGGCTAAGCATGAAGTAAAATTTCGAGTTTAGAATAGCCTGAAAATTTGGCTCGGGCGCGTAGCGAAGCGGAGCGACCGAGCCAAATTAGGCTATTCTAAACTCGAAATTTTACTTCATGCGCCGCGCGTACAATTCACTGATTTAAGGTGAAGTTATGAGCATTTCACCTTGAAAAATATTACGACTGCCAACTGTCATAAACATTATAAAAATTCTAAATAAAACCATATAGCCAAAATGTCACTATAGCTATCAGTTTAAAACGAACAATTGACGATTATCGTCAATTTAAAAAAAATCATTACACTATTATCGCGACATTATAACATAAAATTGTTTATTGTAGTCATTAATAATAATAAACATTATAAAAATTCTAAATAAAACCATAAAGCCAAAATGTCACTATAGCTATCACTTTAAAACGAACAATTGACGATAATCGTCAATTTAAAAAAATCATTACACTATTATCGCGACATTATAACATAAATTTGATTATTGTAGTCATTTTATAGTTAAAATGTGATATACCAGTCAGTGATTTACAGTCCCGATACTGCCCACATGTGACTATTATTGTTACTGTGATACGGAAAATTTACTATTAACGTCACATTGTAACGAACATTTGACTGTTTAAGAACTGTAATAGTCAAAGTCTTAAGTCAAAATGTGACTATTACAGTGATTCGTGATAACCCCAACATTTGACCAGTATCGTCAATTTGAAACAAATATTTAACTATTATCGTCACACTGAAAAGAAAATTTGACTATCGCAGTCTTTTTTAAGTGAAAATATGGCTATTATAGTAATCTACAGTTAGGATAAAGCCTATTTTGCTATAAAAATGAAAATTTGACAATTGGAGTCTTTTTTAAGTAAAACTGTGATTATTATCGGGATTTATAGTCTGGATAAAGTCAATTTTGACTATCAAAATGAAAATGGATAACCTTAACATTTGACCAGTATCGTCAATTTGAAACGAATATTTAACTATTATCGTCACATTGAAAAGAAAATTTGACTATCGCAGTCTTTGTTAAATAAAAATATGGCTATTATCGTAATCTACAGTCAGGATAAAGCCTATTTTGACTATAAAAATGAAAATTTGACAATTAGAGTGTTTTTTAAGTAAAACTGTGATTATTATCGGGATTTATAGTGAGTCTATTTTGACTATCAAAATGAAAATGGATACAGTCAATATAGTTAGTACTGTCAAACTGGTCGATATAATCGATCTGTCAATATAATCAGTAATGTTAAAATAATGAACATAATCCATACAGTCGGTACTGTCAAAATAGTCAATATAATCGATACTGCCGATATATATTCAGTACTGTCTGTATAGAATAGGAATATAAAGATTTACTAAAATATACACTTTTTTATCTTAAATGTGGCTATTTTTTTTTTCAAAAGAATATATCAATCTCATAAATGAGCCACCTCCAAGAATAATACACTTAATGAAATAGTTTGTTTATGTTTTCATTGTTTTCGTAGCCACTTATGATTTTTTTTTAAATGAACCGATTTAGATTTTTTTTATTTTATCATTTTTTGTTATATTCGGATGCAAGAAAGTTCTGTCTATCCGAATTAAACAAAAAATAATTATGGTGTTATTTGAAAAAAAAGTTTACTATCGTTACTTTGACAGTTATGTTGTCAATACGCGACACCATTAAATAGAGAATTTTCTGCCGTTTACAAATATATATGATTTGTTATACTTGACTCTCAAAATAATACAGTTAAAAAAGGGTGGAACACCAAACTGAATGACCCTGTATATTGTAACATTTTAAAGGTAATTTCGCTATTATGGTATTTTGATAATATTTCGTCATTATATGACTACTGTAACATTTTTACGGCAATTTCGCTAATATGACATTTTGATAGTATTTCATCATAGTCGACTGTATGCATTTTAAAAGTATTTCATTATTAAATTACTATTGTAGCATTTGGACGGTAATTTCAACATTATGGCATTTTGATAGTATTCTATTATTAAATAACTATTGACGTACTTAACTTATTTCACTTGTCAATCGGTTAAAGATTATTTCACAAAATTAGCGATTTATACGCGTGGCGCATGAAGTAAAATTTCGAGTTTAGAAAAGCCTAATTTGGCTCGGTCGCTCCGCTTCGCTACGCGCCCGAGCCAAATTTTCAGGCTTTTCTAAACTCGAAATTTTACTTCATGCTTAGTCTGGGAGTGGAAGACACTCGTTTATTTTATCATTGAAACAAGTAAAAATAATCCTAATAAGTTTATTGTCAATTTATTCACGGAGAATGTTCTGTATTGTTAAAACGGAATGTCAATTTTGATACAATTTAAAAAGGATTTATTTATAAGATAATAATTCATTTACAGTCAATTTAATGATGACATACTTAACATTATGACAGTAATATCACTAATACGGCATTTTGATAGTATGTCATCATTAAATTGACTGTAAATGAATTATTATCTTATAAATCCTTTTTAACTTGTATCAAAATTGACATTCCGATTTAAAAATACAGAACATTCTCCGTGAATAAATTGACAATAAACTTATTACGATTACTTTTAATTGTTTCAATGATAAAATAAACGAGTGTCTTCCACTCCCAGACTAAGCATGAAGTAAAATTTCGAGTTTAGAAAAGCCTGAAAATTTGGCTCGGGCGCGTAGCGAAGCGGAGCGACCGAGCCAAATTAGGCTTTTCTAAACTCGAAATTTTACTTCATGCGCCACGCGTGTAAAACGCTGATTGTGTGAATTAATCTTTAACCGATTGACAAGTGAAATAAGTTTAGTATGTCAATTATCAATTGTTAAGGTAATGGGAAAAGTGCTAGGATGGACACATCATTATTTTATTAAATGGATTCAGGGTTTTTTCGCAAATTTCCAAGATAAATGTTCGTTTATTTTAAAAATGTTCATACTTGTCATAACAATTTTGAAAATTAACGGAAATCTGGGAGTTTCATGAAAAAGTTCAACGTTTTTCAAGTTAAGGAATATTTAAGAAACTCATAAAAATTATTAAGAATTTGAAAATTGGAGGAAATTTTCAAAATTTATGCTAACTATCGAAAGATTAACGAAAATTTAGGAAATGCGGGAAAATCGTCTGAATTTTGAAAACTAACTGAAAAGTGTTAGTTGGAATGTCATGAAAAATCAACATTTTTTAAGTTAACAATCATTTGGGAACTTAGTGAAAATTGCCAATAATTTGAAAACGAGTGTTTTCCACTCCCAGACTAAGCATGAAGTAAAATTTCGAGTTTAGAAAAGCCTGAAAATTTGGCTCGGGCGCGTAGCGAAGCGGAGCGACCGAGCCAAATTAGGCTTTTCTAAACTCGAAATTTTACTTCATGCGCCACGCGTATAAAACGATTTTTTGTGAAACAATCTTTAACCGATCGAGAAGTGCAATAAGTTTAGTATGTCAATTATCAATTGTTAAGGTAATGGGAAATATGCTAGGATGGACACAATGGATTTAGGGGTTTTTGGAACTAGGCGACTCATATGTCCTTATTTAGATATAAACAATATATATAATGATTAATAGGGGTTTTATTTTGACATAATAAAAACGCAAATTTATCGTATTTTTACAAAAAAAAAAAAAATACCCCATTGAGACTTTTCCAAATATTCATTGAAATAAATACGAGAATTTTTTTTAAGAAAGACGATACATCCGCATTATTATATTTTAAAAGTATAATTAGCAAATTCAATGTTACTCTATGTTGACATAATACGTTGTTCAAGTATAATTAGAGTCTATTTTTTTATTGAATCACATCCTTTTCTAAATCTGAGAATATTTAAACACCCTTTAGAAAATTACGAAATAAATCAATTAATTAACAATATCACACATTGTTAAAAAAAACAATTCATTCGTGTAACTATCTAAATTGTTATATGTTTGCGAGAATGAAGTGATTTAATAATCGCCGTTTGTGTGTGTGCGATGTATTATTATTATAGCCCACGTATCATAACGCAATCATCTCGATAATCTAGTTTGGCCTAATGAAGGCAAATCTAGCATACTAAAATTAATCTAATTTCCTCGGTGGATTAGGCACTCCGACAATATATATCCACAATGTATCATCGCTTTATCATTATCATCATCATCAAATGCGATTTCAACAAATTGGAAACGGGTAATCTCTTGGATTGTATGAACTCACTCACACGATTAATCAGAATATTTGTATATTTCTACATATGAACCAAAAGTTCTGAATTTATATCAACAGTTTTGCTGATTACTGATATACTGAATATCCGTTATAAATGCCTTTATAATTAAAAACAATTATAAAGGCATTTATAACGGATATTCAGTATATCTAAGTGTTATATAATGTTTCGGTATGAGTTACGTGAAGATGAATTTAAAATTTAATGAAACAAGTAATCCTTTTTCTCCCCTGGTTTATTTTAATCACTAGATGCACATTTCGTTCACCACGTGAACATTTTCAATAGTTGTACTAAACTTTAGTACAACTATTGAAAATGTTCAGTTGGTGAACGAAATGTGCATCTAGTGATTAAAATAAACCAGTGGAGAAAAGGATTAGTTGTTTAATTTAATATCTAACTGTAATGTTTTAAAATTGCGCACTAAATTATTGTATTTCTTTAATTGTTAACATTTCTTAATTGCCTTGACTTTTAACTCAGAGGTGACAAAAATATGATGTTTAAAAAAACGAACGGTCTCGTATATAAAATATTTGTTAAATTTTTAATTTATTCGAATAAATATTTAATTTCTGTTGTCGTTCCAGATGAACAATATTTTATATTGAATTACCAATACAAGGGTCGGAAAAGAGAGGAGCACGACGACTACACTCTTCATCTTTTTACTGGCCCTCGCGTAATGTCATTACGAAAACTCCAATTTCAGGCAATTTGTCCTGAAAATGTAAAGGGAACGAGCTTCGGCTCGAAATCAATTGGATTGCAACGGCGACGACGTGAAATGTTTATGTATAAGAGGTTTCATAGCACGAAACGTACATAATTTCCTTTATAAAATTACACTTAAATATAACATTTATGTTTTCGAACACTTTATTATTATTACATCAAGAGGAAATTTAAATTAACGAATACTTTATAAAATAAAACATTGTTTGAAGAAAACTAAAAGAATTTTTTTTTAAATACGTGACTTACGCTTTTAAAATTGGTGCATATCAAAATGTAGAAAAGCGCCAAATCTTTTAGGGATAACAAGATATATTCAAATTCAAAACTATTCGAGAAAATAAGCTTACGCTTCTTATAGTTTGCACACTTTAAACAGAATATATAAAATTACGAAAAAACTATTCGTTAAATATTTCATTGTATAATTCAATATCCGGAGGTGTATTTGCAGGGGAAGTAGTTGTTTTAATGGATATTTATCGTCTTGAGTTGTCTTATTAATTAAGACATTGTTTGCATTTTCACGAATAGTTTTTTCGTAATTTTATATATTACTTTTAAGGGATGTTGACAAATATAAGTATTGTGGTATAAAACATAGTGTAACCTTTCTATAGGGTTTTCCATTAAGAGGTCCTATTTTAATTATTTAAAAACAATATTTATTTTATGAAATAGTGCAAACATGTTTATTTCAAAACAAAGTACAAACTTCACGATTAGTTTTGGAAAATGACATCTGGTTAATGGCTACCTCGGCTTCTTCTGCAAATGGCTATTCTTTTGAAAACGTTTTGCATTACATTTTAGCATTTTAACTCTGGCTCTATTTGACCAATAACAGCTCGAGCGCTTGAATTTCGGTAATGTTCTGAGCTGACCTGGCAATACAAGTACAAACTGGCAATTACACATCAGTAATTTGTCCATTTTGCTCAAATTTCATACCGACCGAAAACACGACATACGCTGCGATCTGTCTAGGAAAAAAAATCGCCATATTGATAATGAATTTTCACTATTTCTATACGTTGTTGGAATGTATATCATTCCATTTTCTCAAACCGTATACTTCATACTTGACAAGTGTGAAACAATCAAGGCCCTCTAATTAACAGTTTAAAAATGCCAGGAAATTTAAAATGGGACCTCTTAATGGAACACCCTTTATTTATAATTTAAAATCGAATATCACGTAGTTAAGGTTTCATTTTGATGTTTAAATATGAGCACATTTAGAACAGTAGTAATAATCTTTGGCCCGCATTCGCATAAATATCACCATTATGATATAAATAATGTTTTGTAGTCATATTTTTACTTTGGTTGGTCTAATGTAAAAATATGACTACAAAACATTATTTCAATTTAACATAATTTGCACTTCCAACAAAAATATGTTTCCCTGTCCCTGAATAGGTTAAGTATTTCTTGCAGTAAAACTCAGGAAATGGAAACAACAACAAAAAATACTTATGAATAGTTAAGTGATTTTCCTCCTTTATTTGAATATTTCATATGATGCTCATGCGGGGGTTTAAGCGAACGTCCATTTTTAAGCCAATTATCCAGGTCATTTTCTAATTATACGTGACGTTGTCTCCTCGGTGGAGCGTTTGGACGTGAGCCAACATTCATGTATGAAAGGGTCTTTTATAATGCAACTTATTGGCAACTGCATGCATATGCGGCCTTTCCTCCGAAGAAACAAGAACAACAACAAACCGCGAAGCGGAAGTCTCGTTCAAATTTAATTAACCACCGTAAATATCCTACGTATACACAAGATAATAATCTTCCTTAGAAATATAATTGATGAGGCAAGTTCTATGTGTATAATGTTTTTATAGTTTTCAGTAAATAACGTGCAAATAACGGTGTTAATGTAAATTCATGTACGAGTTAATTCAAAGCTATGTGAATATCTCAACGAGAGTTAATTTGAGCGGAAAGTCGATACTAAATTCGTCTTTACATTTTAAAAACTTTCTGATTAGTGGTAGATTTGCATAAAAGATGTAACTTTTAAAATTTTCCTTTAGTAGTTTTAAATTAAAAAGAAACATATCTCCCTTATATCGAGTTTTTGGGACGACTAAAACACTTTGCTATCTCAAAAATCTAGTTTAAACAATCTTATAAAATGTTACACAATCGCCTTTGATTGAAATAGGCTTCTTCTTGAATTTTCTAGCGTTTACTACTGGAATTTGTCTCTAAAGACTTTAATTAAAACGAATCCATTAAATAAGAAATATTTTAACTAAGTTTGCAATATTTCAGTGTTTTATACGCGTGGCGCATGAAGTAAAATTTCGAGTTTAGAAAAGCCCCGTGAAAATTTGTCTTGGGTCGCTGCGCGACCCTCGACAAATTTTCTACGCAGGGCTTTTCTAAACTCGAAATTTTACTTCATGCTTAGTCTGGGAGTGAAAGACACTCGTTACTTTAAAAACTGTCACAGCTGTCAAAATGTGTGTCGCAAGTGTTATAAACTAAAAGAATAGCATGGCATTACTACTGGAATTTGTCTTTAAAAACTTTTATTAAAACGCATCCATTCCATTCGTCCCTATATTTTAAAAACTTCTGATTAGTAGTAGATTTGCATAAAATTTGTAACTTTTAAAGTTTTCCTTAGCAGTTTTAAATTAAAATGAAACATATCTCCCTTATATTGAGTTTTTGGGACGTCTAAAACACTTTGCTATCTCAAAAATCTAGTTTAAATAATCTTATAAAATGTTATACAATCGCCTTTGATTGAAAAGGGCTTTTTCTTGAATTTTCAAGCGTTTACTACTGGACTAAAGACTTTGATTAAAACAAATCCATTATATAAGAAATATTTTAATTAACATTACAATATTTTAGTGTTTTATACGCGCGGCGCATGAAGTATAATTTCGAGTTTAGAAAAGCCTGAAGCCTACGCGGAGCAGCTAATACCCGCTTTGAGTTTTTCCTGACTTAATCCAGTACATTTTGTAGAATTATAAGCCCCGGGCGGCACTTTTCAGGGGCGGCAAAAAGTTCACGACAAAAAAATAACATCGATAAAAAAACAATAAAATAATTAAAGCAATAACAGTTTTTCATGACAATTTACAATCTATAAAAAATAAAGTTAACCAAATAAATGTACTTCTATATGTATGGTTATATATCGGAAATTGCCACGAAAGTGTTAGCGCTGATACAATTAAAACTTACATAACTTATAAGCATCCTTGCATAGAGAATATCCTGATAGAAGAATTGGCGGTAAAAGGAAGGAATACAGCATTTAAAATGAATACAAGTTTCGAAAGAAGTGCATGAAGAGTCCTGGCCTTCTGGAATTAAAGTGAGCAAATTTTCTTTCCCAGTAAGGAACGCAATGAATTATCAACCACGCGAAGTTGTGACCAACACAATATAGTAGAGGCTAATCCACGTGAGCGTAATATGAATCGCCTGTCTAAAGTGTTAAATATTTATTTTCTAAACATTCAATCGCTCAGAAATAAAACCAATGAATTTGAGGCATTTCTAATTGATCATCAACACACATTTCACGTAATTTGTTTGAGTGAACACTGGCTGAACGACGATGAAGCAAAAATACTTCACATTTCGGACTATCAAGTGGCATCTTATTTCGCTCGCAGCAATCGAATTCATGGAGGAGTGTTGCAATCAACTAAATCGAAACTAGCGTACACTACACTAACTCACTTAAATTATCTATCTTGTGAATTAACCTGTGAAATTACAGCATCATTTCTCTCCGAGTATAATATTATTTTAGGTCCCCTTCTACGGTCTAGAACGTTTCATCGCCACCGATTCATCGCCACCGATTCATCGCCGCCGTTCCATCGCCGGGCCAGTTCATTGCTGGCCGTTTCATCACCAGGCCTGTTCATCGCCAATATTTTTATAAAATAAATTTTGAAAGAAAGATCATATCTAATGATAAAATTTCAAATATTACCAAATTCTAGAAATTGTCCACTAATTTAATATTAGGTCTTATAACCAAGTAATCGTTACTCAAACTTAATAAAAACCGAATGAGAATGCTGTAATTTTTTGATATATGTCATTGAGTGCAATCGTAACCTATCCTCACCAATCCTAACCTATCCTAACCTATCGTAACCTATCCTAACCTATCGTAACCTATCGTAACCTATCCTAACCTATCGTAACCTATCGTAACCTATCGTAACCTATCGTAACCTATCCTAACCTATCCTAACATATCCTGACCTATCCTAACCTATACTAACCTATCCTAACCCATCCTAACCTATCCTAACCTATCCTCACCTATCCTAAACTATCCTGACCTATCATAACCTATCCTAACCCATCCTAACAAACCCTAACATATCCTAACCTACCCAGCCTATCCTAACCTATCCTAACCTATCCTAACCTATCCTAACCTATCCTAACCTATCCTAACCTATCCTAACCTATCCTAACCTATCCTAACCTATCCTAACCTATCCTAACCTATCCTAACCTATCCTAACCTATCCTAACCTATCCTAACCTATCCTAACCTATCCTAACCTATCCTAACCTATCCTAACCTATCCTAACCTATCCTAACCTATCCTAACCTATCCTAACATATCCTTACCTATCCTGACTCATCCAAACCTATTCTAACCTATCCTGACATATCCTATCGCAATTGGCCTGGCGATGAACTGGCCTGGCAATAAACTGGCTTGGCGATGAAACAGCCGGTGATGAACTGGCCAGGCGATTAACTGGCCCGGCGATGAAACGTCCCATTCCCCCCTTTCTAGTGCATTTAATGACTTCTTAAATATATTATACTCTCTCCTTGATAAAATGAACATATGTATCCCTGTTATAATCTGTGGAGACTTTAATATTAGATTTAATTCAGATTACCCCAGAGCCACAGCAGTACGCGACTTACTTGAGTTTTATAACCTTAGGCCTAATGTATGTTTTAACACAAGGTGTAAGAATATCTTAGACAATGTATTTTCTAATATCAATCTACTTGTAGAACCTACAGATCCTGGATTCTCAGATAATCTTGGTGTTTTTCGAAAGGTACAGGTTGGCACTGCCATTAAAAACAATGTTAAGCAAAAAGGAAGACCAATCACACAATACGGCAAATTAAAATTGTACAACTCATTAGACAACACTAACTTAGATTTTATTCAAGACTGCCATCATAGCAGCTTGGTGGTGTAGTGGTTAGAGTGTTGGACTGCCACGGCACGGGCCGGGGTTCAAATACCGGCCTAACAAGTTGTCTGCACTTATATAGGTTAGGATAAAAATGCCAAACACTCCGTCTTCTCGGATATGACGTTAAATGCATGTAGGACCCGTGTACTGCCTGGATGTTGCGTGCACGTTAAAGACCCCTACTAGTGGGTTGGAACTCCCATCGGGTTCGGCAAAATTCACGGATAGCTGTAGACCTAATCTCCGGCGTCATGATAGGCCATAGCAGCGGAAATAGATGACGTCAAACTCAAAATAAAATAAAATAAATAAATAAATAAATACTTAAGACCAATTTAACATATTTATTCAGACTATTAAAACATTGATTGAGAAATCATTTCCTGAAAAAATATTACCGCCTTCCCAGCGTCACAAAATAAACTGGTAAAATGATAATTTAAAACAAATGCGCGAAACGTTGTTCTTAATGAAATAATCTAGCGCTAGAGATCCAACCCTGTTTCCCAATTATAACTTTTGTACAAAATTCTACAATAAGGAACTTAAGTATGCAAGAGTAAATGCTAATAATAACTTCATTAAAGAATCAAAAAATAAATCTAGTGCTACATGGTCATTAATAAAGTCTGCACAAAAGAATAGCAGTGGCAGGCTGGAACCAGATATTGACTCAAATAATTATAACACTTTATTTGCAAATGTTATTTATACACTTGTAAATAAAATTAAACCAACTCAAGTCTCACTAATATCATTATTGTATAAAATTGACCATAATATCAATAGTTACTTCACATTCAATAAAGTAAGTCCAATAACTGTTAGAAATATCATCAGCAAATTAATATACTCAAAATGCAAAGATATACAGAGAGTTTCATGTAACACCGAACAGACGTTGTACATTTTACAATGCTCGGTTTATTAAAAAAATACAATTCGAAGCTTTAAACGAGTGCTTTCCACTCCCTTTCAGGCTTTTCTAAACTCGAAATTTTACTTCATGCGCCACCGGCACAGAACACTGATTCAATGTAAAGTTCAGCAGTGTGTTTTAATGTTCGTAATATGTCAGTGTTTTGTACCGGTGGCGCATGAAGTAAAATTTCGAGTTTAGAAAAGCCTGAAAATTTGGTTTGGTCGCTCCGCGCTACGCGTCCAAACCAAATTTTCAGGCTTTTCTAAACTCGAAATTTTACTTCATGCTTAGTCTGGGAGTGGAATACACTAATTTTAAGTTTCAAATTGAACTCATTTTAATAAAAGCAACGATTATCTAAATATTTACGGCATATACGCTGTAATTGGGATATTGAGGCATTAATTGCAATTTATTAGCTATAATTTGTAATGGTCATATAGGCAACCCAATTTACACATAACCTAAAAATTTAAGGTGTCAAATCGTACTTTATGAAAATGTTCGGTGTTATATAAAACTCTCTGTATATGGTATCAATGCTATAATAATCAAAAGTATTATTTAATAACTGCATTGAATCGGGTATCTTCCCCAGTTGCTTACAACATGCTGTTATCATTCCAGTATTTAAGAAAGGGAACAGGCCAACGTGCAACAACTAAAGACCAATATCCCTACTACCAACCATATCTAAGATATTTGAAACAATCATATTTGAACAAATGGTTAAGTTTCTTAGTAAATTTAATATCATTAATTTTAATCAGTATCGTTTTCGTAGGGGTTATTCTACTAGGGATGCAATCATTGCACTTGTCGAAGAAATATATAATGATTTTGAAAATAGAGCTCATTCATTGGCAACATTTCTAGACCTCAGCAAGGCTTTTGATTGCATTCCACATGATGTGCTCTTGCGAAAGTTGTATTATTACAATTTTGATCCCAGAAGTTGTAGATTATTAAACTTATATTTGAGCTCTCGGCATCAACAAGTTCTTGTTAATAACCAACTATCGAACAAATGGAAATATACATTTGGGGTTCCCCGGGGATCTATTCTGGGACCACTCTTATTTTTAATCTAAATCATCGACCTGTCTTATCAAATGAAAAAATCATTAGTTATACTATTTGAAGATGACACGACAATTAAAAAACTCTGCAAACACAGCTGATGAATCCGTATTGTTAAATGAAGAGTCAGTTAGTCAGATATCTCAGTGGTTTGACATTAACAGAATATGCTTGAATTTAGATAAATATGTTAACGTTACTTTTTCATTAAATTATAGTACCACTGTAACGTACGTCAATTGTTTTGGAGTATACATAGACAGTAGGCTAAATCTCCAAAAGCACCAAGATGAAACTGTGAAAAAAATATGCAAAACAACTTACATGTTGCGGCAGGTAAAATTTTGGCTTCCTAGAAGTGCCCTAGTACAAATATACCACGCCTTGTTTCAATCGCATCTAAACTACTACTACTAGGCTGTTTAAATTGCAAAGAAGAGCAATACGGACTCTTAGCTCTCTTAGCTACCGCGAAGACTGTAGGCACGTGTTCTTGGAGTTGAAAATATTAACCTTGTCTTGTATTTTTATACTTCAATGCTTAACCTATGTACGTGAACATATAACATCCTATAGTCAACGCAATCAAACACACTCTCATAATACAAGGGGAGCATCTGAAATTAATTTGGCTAAACTTAGACTCAGTAAGTCACGTAGCTGTGTGAATTATTATGGACCTAAATTTTATAATAAATTACCAGAAATAGTAAAGTCGCTATCTGCACCTAGGTCCAAAAAAATGCATAAAAAGTTACTTAGAGAGCGAAGCCTTCTATAATATTGAAGATTTATAAATAGAAATCTTTCGGAGATGAAATGTTAGCACGCTCAATTTTAAATGTGATTTTTTGTCTAATTTATAATACTTTATTCAAATATTTTAATGTGTTTTTATTATGTATACGTATACTTGAGGACTACCATATTATTATACTATTATATGACTTGTGTAAAACCCTATGTTGTATGCACCAATAAAAATTACTATTATTATTATTATATGAAATTAATGTTTATATTTCAAGGAACTGAACATTGGATTCCAGAGTGTGAGACCTTCCCTAATATCACAAATTTTAAATTAATTTCATGCTATAAAACAAAAACATCCCCATATGGGGGAGCATCAATTTTTTCTAAATATGATATACATCTAAACAACAGACCCGACATAAATATATTCTCTAAGGAACTTATAACTGAAGTGGCAGCCGCAGAACTCCTCACTGAATGCATACAAAAAATTGTCATAATATGTATTTACCGCTTCCCGCGGGGGAACTTCGGTGAGTTGTTAGATATTTTTGAGAATTTTGTGCATAAAATAACTATAACTGAGAAAAAAGGTGTTATCATTGGAGATGACTTCAATGTTGATTTAGTAAAATAAATAATTCTAAAACAATACAGTTTAAAAATATAGTGGGAAGCTATAATCTAAATATAACTATAAATACTGAAACAAGAATTACTGAAGATACTAAGTCATGTATTGATAATATATTAACAAATGTAGAATATTATAAAACAAAAATAATACACACGCATCTATCAGATTACTCTGGTCAAACAATTACACTTCAGGAAAATACAAAAAAAGAAAGAAAAGTTGTAAATATAAGAGCGATACACTCGAAAACACTATAAAATATGAATTTCGAACTGGCAAACATAAAGTGGGAACACTTATTGCTGCCTTCTGCAGACTGTGAGTTATATTTCAATAAATTCTATAATAAATATCTCGAATGATTGTCCAAAAAAGACAAAAGTTCTAAAAAATTTCAAGTCGTAAAGAATATGGCTCTCAGATCATATAAAAACACAAAAAATAAGGTTGAGTTTCTTTATCAGCTATATCTGCAAACAAAAAACCCAGATATACAATATGAATATAAATCAGCTAAAAAATTATACAAGTCTCATTTGCAAAATCAAATAAGAGATCAAAATACTCGTCGTGTCCTAGAGTCCAATAATGAATCAAAAGCGCTGTGGACGTTAATTAAAAACAAAGCAGAAACAAACGATAAACAAAGAAACTAATTTCCTGATTTTATATATGATCATAATGATGTAAAGATAGATGATTCAAAACTTATAGCTGATAAATTAAATCATTACTTCAGTACAATCGGAAACTAAAACAAACAAATAAAAAATAACCATATTTCAAGTGAAGTCAGAGCCACAATTTTTTTATGTATGCTGCTACGGAACACGAAATTAAACATGTAATTACACAAATGAAATCTACCTATTTGAAAGATGTAGATGATCTATCATCTACACTTATTAAACAAACTGCTGAACATATTATTAAATCCATAATGAGTCTATTAATTTGTCGTTATCTAAAGGCATATTTCTAGAAATATTAAAAATTGGACGCATTGTATCAATATATAAAAAAGGTGACCGTAATAATATAGGTAACTATAGGCCTATCTTTATTTTACCCATAATCTCAAAAATATTGGAAAGAGTCATATATAACAGGCTTACTGAGTTTATTGATAAAAGCAACCCATTAACATGTCAACAATTTCAATTTAGGAAAGGTCTTACCAGAAACCACGCTATCTTTAATTTTTTACCTTTCGTACTAACTAATCTAGATACATATTCAAGAGTTATCTCTATATTTCTAGACTTAATGAAGGCCTTTGATTGTGTTCCACACTAGGTGGTACTAGATAAAATAACAAGATATGGTATCAGTGGTAATTGTCACAAACTGCTCTCTACATATCTACGTGGCAGAAGTCAAGTCACACCAATAAACGTGAGCAATAAAAAGTAGACATCATCGAAGGCCTAGGTATACCAAAGGGAAGTATTTTAGGTCCGTTGCTTTTCTTACTATTTATTAATGATTATGCCATTAGAGCTTAATGCTCATATTACAATGTTTGCTGATGACTCGATATTTAGTATCAGTGATACTTGCATTACAAATTTAAATATGGCATCGAACTAAATATTAAATGATCTAGGCAAGTGGCTTGACTCAAATAACCTAATAGCAAATGCAACAAAGACATATCTAATGAATATGAGATCACAACTGGGCCACACAGATATAGTACTGGAAAATAAAAGCATTGAGGAAACTAAAAGTATTAAATTTCTATATTATATTATATGATAAATTTAAAAAAAATGCTATGAGTAAACTACCACTTCCGGTTCCGCATTTTCAAAGTTGATCGGATACTATCGTATGTTCAATAAAAAAAAAAAAAAAAAACTCTAGAGTGCCATGATTTCATCTTTTTTTAAAATTTGAGTTGGCTACCCGCTTTGTGAATTGACATATAAAAAGTCAGACATAATAATTTTAAAATACAGGGAATTTTTCATTAAAGTATACACACAGGGAATTTTCTATTAGGTTAGCATATGCATACCTTTTTTTTAAAGAGTTCAATTAGAAGCTTAAAACGAGTGATTTCCACTCCCAGACTAAGCATGAAGTAAAATTTCGAGTTTATAAAAGCCTGAAAATTTGGTTTGGTCGCGTAGCGCGAAGCGCGGAGCGGCCAAACCAAATTTTCAGGCTTTTCTAAACTCGAAATTTTACTTCATGCGCCACGCGTATTAAACACTGAAATTACAGAAATATTGTGAACGAGTAAACTTCGCTTGAAATCAGCGTTTTATACGCTGGCGCATGAAGTAAAATTTCGAGTTTAGTAAAGCCTGAAAATTTGGTTTGGTCGCTCCGCGCTTCGCGCTACGCGACTAAACCAAATTTACAGGGTTTTCTAAACTAGAAATTTTACTTCATGCTTAACCTGGGAGTGGAAAGCACTCGTTTAAACTTTAAATTGACCTCTTTTAAGAAAACAACGAACATTAAAAAATTTACAACGCATTATTGGGATATGTATACTCAAAAGAAAAACTCCCTATATAATTTCAGAGTTGCCAACCTACAACTTTTTCCATGGCACTCTAGAGGTTTTTTTTTAAGTGAACATACGATATTATTGTAATAAAAAGCTTAAGTTTATAGTGTCATCTTAACAGCTCAATCGGTTTAGACTTTATCGTGGCGACAGGACAGAATTAAAGGACAGACATTTTTCGAAAATGGTCTCAATCAAGTGGGGGGACCCCAAAATGGATCCACTATCCACAAAAATTGTTGATTTACAAGTTTTTGTCAAAACAATACTTTTTCTTTGTTTTGCAAATAGGGAAAAGTAAAAAGCTCTAAATAAATTGTAAAACTACTGTAAAAAATAATAGTTCACACAAAGGAAAAGTACCTTACTATTTTCACGTTCACTTGACTTTTAATAATTTTGATTTCTTAAAATAATCATTATAAATTTAACTTAACTGCAAAGGCAGTGTAGAACCTAGAGACAGAAGAAATACACACCGAAATATGAACAGGATGATCAAATATATGCTGGTAATTAAAAAAATTAAATGCCGTTTGTACTCAGCATGAAAAGAAGATGATTTCCCAATTTAATTTAAATAACAAAAGTACACTAGCCTAATACGCACATTGACTTTTTAATTCTTTGAAATTGTTTCGGTATTAGTCAGCACCCTTAAACAAAAAAAATATGAATGGGCGTGGAGAAAGGGGGAGATGATTAAACCCTATTGATACTGTACGATTAGGGTGGATGTGTACTTCAGTATGCACCCCAATCGTCCACACACGTTGCACTTGCACGCGCACATGAAAAGCACACTGTGAAAACATTGGTTCAGGATTACAATGGGGATTTTGTATAGTAAATAGCTCATAATCCACGACCAATAAAAATGATAAATCTCACTACTATAGTAGGGTTGTTCTAATGATCTTTTGTCATGTTATTTTTATTTATTTTGTTCGTGATAACAATTGATATAGGGATTTAATTTGATTTACGACTGTGGGTATAGACAATAAATGTTGAGAAATTAAAATCTAAAGGCTGTCACAAGAATGTAAGTTTTCTTGTAACATATAGCCGTTATTTTATTGAAACCTCCAATGTGAATTTTTTTACAAAATAGGGTTTTATTAAGATACTCTACGTAATCAGCCAGATGAGTTCATGACACCTCCTGTGTAGTAAAGTAAACTCTTAAATCTTATACAAGGATTCATTAAAAAAATGTTTGAAAAGAACTACTTGACAATTTTTTTTTAAGTTTTTGTGTTTCCTAAAAATGTTTGTTGAACTCATATAAAAGGTTTCATCAAAATAATGACGATATATAAATCTCTTTAATTAATTTTTCATCTGGCACTTCGTGAGACATGTTACAATATCTAAAGTTATTTAAATTAAAAACACTTAGTATTGTTTCACAAATTAAAACTTTATTCCGACTAGTTTCGGTTTGTTAGACCAATGGTCTAACAAACTGAAACTAGACCAATGGTCTAACAAACTGAAACTAGACCAATGGTCTAACAAACCGAAACTAGTCGAAATGCAGTTTTAATTTGTGAAACAATACCAATTGTTTTTAATTTAAATAACTTTAGATATGATATACTGGGTGAATATTCCAAAACCGAACATAGACAATTAACATAAAAAACGGTTTTTCGCAGATTGCTGCTCCCCATATTAACTTAGAGGGTTTATAATAATACCAATCAAAAGAAGATTTTTTCCTCACCTGATGATATGCGGATTATTAATGATCAGTTATAGTTCTCATTATTCTATCAAAAATTCGCAATAAATTTAATTCGGAAAATCATGTTAACCCAATAAACGCCTTCGATGCATATACGCAACATTACAATTTTTTTGTGAATAAATTACTGAAAAAGTTAATTAGATATTTTATATTACTTGACTAACTTGAAAATGTGTAAAAAAACATGCTAATATTTTGATATTTAAATATTTCGATTAGTACTCATTTAAAAAAACAAATCTGTGAATTTCCAACTTCATAATATTTCAGTGTTTTATACGCGTGGCGCATGAAGTAAAATTTCGAGTTTAGAAAAGCCTGAAAACTTGGTTTGGCCGCTCCGCTTCGCGGAGCGACCAAACCAAGTTTTAAGGCTTTTCTAAACTCGAAATTTTACTTCATGCTTAGTCTGGGAGTGGAAACACTCGTTCTAAACTTCATATTGCACGTTTTTATCTAAAATCGACATATGCCTGAAAATGTACAGCGTATACATTACGTATATTTAAAAGATACATTCACAGTATGTAATACAATAAATCATTCATGAAAATCATTAAAAGAAGTGCAGTATTTTACCTAAAATCAACTTTTAGAGTTAACTCTATAACTGCTCGGCCAATAATGGGTTAAGCCATGATTCGTAAGACAATAAACAAACGTCATTCAAGTGACAGATTCATTATGCCGTTGGCGACTATGATTTTAACATTTCCAATTTTCTTTACTAAAATCTATTAGAAATTTCCCAAAGAATTAAATAAGCTCTGGTTGAATTTCTGGTAAATATAAAATTCAGTAAACTTCATCAGCATCGGTCGCATCGTGTTTGTTAGAAATTTGTTTACACAAAAATAACATAAATAGTTTCCAATAAATGATAATAAATGCAAGAAGTTACAACATTTTTGAATGGGGCCCAATATTTTGCAGAATAAAATTGGATAAATTTTAAAATTTTAATAAGAAATTAATAATTGAAGAAAGTATTTAAATTAGTGTCCATTTTTCATTAAACAATGCCCCATCTTATTGTAACACGAATTTCTGCCTATTCGTTATCAATTCCATAAAACAATATTTAAAAAATACAATTGAAAATTATCTGATTCCAAGTTGACTTTTGTATTATATTTATTAATACTTAACTACAGCGTTTTTATTTTTTTACTATCTAATTATTGATACATAGCATTAGAAATTTCAAGTGTGATTTTTTTTAAATTAGATTTATTCCAAATTTTCGATTAAATAATAAACAAATACGACGGGAAGTAGTTGATTCAATGGATTTTTATCGTCTTAAGTTGTCTTATTAACTACGACATTGTTTGCATTTTCACGAATAACATTTTCGTAATTTTATATATTATGTTTTAAGTGTGCAAACTATAAGAAGCGTAAGCTTGTTTTCTCGAATTCAAATAGTTTTGAATTTGAATTTATCTTGTTTGAACTGTACTGTAAGGTAAATACTAAGATCTCACATTCTTCATACCTGCTAATGACATAATCCCTTTTTTACCTATAATTACCGACTATATTTTTCACTCATTCCATTTATGTTTACCTGTTCATTCTACACACAACACCTTTTCCAAGTAAGTTTATTTTAATTTTATTAGTAAATCTTTTAAAAAGTCATAAGCAAAGTTTTACCGAAGCGAGATAAATCTCGTCTATAGATGGCCTAAGACATTAGTTTTAAACCAAGTCCTTTGACTTCAAATTTTTTGTTATTTCTCCTTTCATTTTAGATGTGTATTTGTTATTTGGTTTTAAGAGAATTTGACCTAAACGTTACATATACTTTAATAGTGCGTTGTAACAAATCAAATTAAATAAGATTTTAAATATTTCATTGTATAATTCAATATCCGGAGGTGTATTTGTACGGGAAGTAGTTGTTTCAATGGATATTTATCGTCTTAAGTTGTCTTATTAATTAAGACATTGTTTGCATTTTCACGAATAACATTATCGTAATTTTATATATTATAATTTAAGTTGAGTTATCATTACTGCTGACTCATTTAGGGCGAACGTACAACAACTATTTAGCTGTACAAAGGGTACCACAAAACAAACTTAAGAATTGAACTAGTTATCAAGGTCCATTTATCAAGCTAAAAGAGTAATAAAAATACCTACCTTTTACAAAGTGAAATATATTTTAAATTTCTTTGTAGGGTCGAGTATGTTCAGATAATGAAAAACAACATTAACACCAATGGCAACCGAGGTGAACACTGTAGGACTTGTGCAATAAAACCAGAAATAAAACAGATTGTCCGCGAACATATTAAGAGCTTCACATCATTATTCCAAGGAACGCGGTGATCCTTAATTCCAGTTTGAGTCTGAAGATAATGTACAAACTGTTTTGCAAAGAATACCCAAATATTGTTGTAAAAAACTGATTATACTGCCTTGTCTTATAATGTGAATTTAAACTTAGTTTTCGCCAGCTTCGATCTGATACTTGCAAAAAATGCGACAAATATTTTATTCAGCTGCAGATTCATACAGAAAATCAGACGGAAATAAACAAATAACGACAAGAGAGTGAACGTCACCACCATAAAACTGATGAAACCTACAAAACGTTAGGTGATGATACCAAGGCAGCAAAGACCAATCTCAACCTGGAAGTTTTAGGAGGAGATTTCCAGCAAGTACTATTTGTGCCACAACTCACCCATTCAACTATATTTTACCAAAGACAGTTTTCACGATGTTTTAGGCATTAACCCATTACCGGCCGAGCAATTATAGAGTTACCTCTAAAAGTTGATTTTAGGTAAAATTCTGCGCTTCTTTTTATGATATCTATGAATGACTTATTGTATTACATACTGGGAAGTTTTCTTTAAAATATATATGTTGTATACGCTGTAAATTTTCAGGCGTTCGTCGATTTTATATAAATACGTGCAATATGAAGTTTAGAACGAGTGTTTCCACTCCCAGACTAAGCATGAAGTAAAATTTCGAGTTTAGAGTTTCAGGCTTTTCTAAACTCGAAATTTTACTTCATGCGCCACGCGTAATCAACATTGAAATATTGTGAAGTTAGAAATATACTGACATTTCTTTTTTCATAATTGGTAAACAACGAAAAATTTAAATAACAAAAAATTTACATTTTTTTTCATACATTTTCAAGTAAAGTAAAATAATATAATATATCAAATTAACTTATTTAGTAGTTTAATTGACAAAAAATTAATAATATTGCGTGTATGCATCAATAGCGTTTAATGGGTTAATGATGTTTTGGCATGAAGGGTGTGGCAGAAGGGGTAAATTGCGTTGTGCCTACTGAAATACATCACGGACCGATTTTCACCAGGTCTAGAACGAAAGCTAATCTTGAAAAAGAGAATGTCAATAGTAGTGGTGCTTTCTAAATGGAAAGTTGTGCTTGAAGAGAGTCGTCTTAGTGATTCATATCAAGCTGTACAAGTAAATTTGGATAACTTTAAGAAATTTTGCAGAATTCAAGAACACAGTTACGACCCGAAAAGTTAAAGATCACATGTGCAATGTGGCTGCAGATATCGTCTGACGACCCAACAACCATTGAAACATGGTCTTGCCACAATGAGTCAGAACCCTGAAAGTCATTTCATTTTCTCCCAAGTGCCAGATATGGGCAGCTGAGAAGAGTACAAATTCAAAAAAACCTTATTGCACTCAAGAACATTAAGCTAAAAAATATGTACGGAATTCTATTACCCATAATACTAAAGAAGCTTTATGAAATTAAAGACGTGTCAGTACATGCTACCACATGATGCATCATTTTATGGGGAACTTATCGTATATACAAATAGTATAAATGAAATTGCCAATTCTTGGTTGCAGAATACTTCAAACATTAAAAGTTACCGTTCAAACATAAGTATTTATACTTATGTTTGAACGGTAACGTGACCGCCAGTCTAAGGTGTCAAATTACTTAGAGGGAATGGCAAAGCTATACTGATGAGAGATAAATCTCGAAACGCGTCTATAGATGGCCTGAATAAATTGACTCAAATTGTTACATTTGCAGTATTGTATGTAACAGCAAACACTTGTTGTATAATTCAATGTCCGTCGGGGTATTAGCTCGGGAAGTGGTTGTTTCAATGAGTGTTTGATATATTCTTTGTAAGACTAACTTGTTGTAGATTGCGAAAAGAATCGCACTTTTAATGTATATACAAATAATCCTGAAGCACATTTGTCCCTGAAGCAGCATAAACACATAGCGTTATGGAACAACGTTGTATCTTTCTAGTGCACATTCTACTTCGTTCCAATATAAATATCTTTGTTCTCATGCCACATCTTAAATTTAATATGTTTTTATTAAGATATTCCTTATTATTTTTATAAATATCAACTTTGTTTCTCTTCAGGTGTAACACTTTTAAAATAAAATGTTACCAACTATTTTCGATTTTCTGTGCATTTAATTTTTGTGGGGTACAACCTTCTTGCGGTCACGGGCTTAATTATCTTTAATTCCAACACAAATAGTTATTTAGGTAACAACTGTGTTCCGAAGTTACTAAAAGTGAAAATATAGATTTGAAATAAAAGTGAAAGATCTTTTTTTATTATTCATCTTTAAACTGACAAAATTGATGATACGGTGTCTTATCCAATTTACTAATCCAAACTTGAAATTCATTGCGGATGTTAAAAATAATTCATTCACAATTCAATTAAAAAGATTAATAGTTGCAGTGAGAAAGATTCACGACTTGTGGCTCGATGTGTTTGCCAGACCCTCCGTGAACGTGACTGTGAATTTATAACGTCAAATTGAATTGAAAACTAGCTTAGTTCATGAAACTCGTTTTTCTCAATTCCTCTAATGCGACTAGGGAAAACGAGTGTCCCTAGAGTAAGTAATAAAGAGGGTGAGCAACATTGTTATGCTGGCTTTTTTTATGTGAAATATGATTTTGTCATTTAATTACCAGTTATAATGTGCGGGCGTCGTTGGGGAAAATGAGGGTGTTGAGTCATAGAAGGAAAGAGGGTGAAATTAAATATTATGTAGTCTGTGATAAAAAGGAGTTAAGCCAAATGTTGCTTTAAAATTTCGGCAAAAATGCATGTTGTAAATAAAACATTTTTTACTTTCGACTATCTAATAGTCATTATCAAACTAAAAATACTGTGGTTAAACAAAGTAATAAGTGTTTTTTCACGACAGTCTTATAACAGAGCTGGGATGAATCCTCAAAAACATGATTCGAATCACGAATCCGAATCACCTAATATGATTCGAATCACGAATACTCGAATAAAGGATTCGTAAGTGAAAAATATGATTCGAATCAAAGATTCGAATCCTCATTTTTGAATCACGGATACAAATCCTTTAAAAATAAATTTGAATCTATTATTTGCAACCAGTAATATTTTATTCCATCAGTTTCTATTAACAAACATGTTCATTTACCGACTAAATATCTGATTATATAATGATTTTAATTAATGATGATATATGTGTTATTGAACTTCATTTTGAATCTGTGTTTTATACGCCTGGCGCATGAAGTAAAATTTCGAGTTTAGAAAAGCCCCGTGAAAATTTGTCTCGGTTCGCTGCGCGACCCTCGACCAATTTTCTACGCGGGGCTTTTCTACACTCGAAATTTTACTTCATGCTTAGTCTGGGAGTGGACTACACTCGTTCTTAGAAGTTTCAAATTAAAGGATTGATCTAGATTACTAAGTTTATTGCCAATTTACAAAGGCTACAGCTCGAAGGACCAATCATGGTCTTCGGAGACCGAAGGACTACAGGGAATCGAAAACAACGAATATCTGAAGGTTTACAGCATGGATAGGAAAGAAAACATCCAATTTTGAAAAAATATCGAAGTTGGGTTGGTTTTCAGTGCGTTTTTAACTTCACTTTAAATCAGTGTTTTATACGCGTGGCGCATGAAGTAAAATTTCGAGTTTAGAAAAGCCCCGTGAAAATTTTCTACGCGGGGCTTTTCTAAACTCGAAATTTTACTTCATGCTTAGTCTGGGAGTGGACCGTCAAGATTTTCTACATGTCGGGATTTTTGATATTTCTAGATTTATGTCGATTTATTCACAGTTTGTTATTGTATTAAATGCAACTTCAATATTAAATAAAAACGGTTTTTATAGGAATAGAATATTCACCCATTAAGAGCCGAACAAATTATAAAGTTAACTCTAAAAGTTAATTTTAGGAAAAATTTTGCATCTTTATCTATGATTTCAATGAATGATTTATTATATTACATACGTCGATTTTTTAAAAGAGTTAAATTTAAAATTCAAACGAGTGTTGTCCATTTCCAGACTAAGCATGAAGTAAAATTTCGAGTTTAGAAAAGCCCCGCGTAGAAAATGTGTCTCGGGTCGCGCAGCGACCCGAGACACATTTTCGCGGGGCTTTTCTAAACTCGAAATTTTACTTCATGCGCCACGCGTATGAAACACTGATTTAAAGTTAAGTTAAAAATGCACTGAAAACACACCCAACTTCGATATTTTTTCAAAATTAGATGTTTTCTTTCCTATCCATGCTGTAAACCTTCAGATATTCGTTGTTTTCTTGTAAAAAAAACTTTGATTCCCTGTAGTCCTTCGTTCTGCGAAGACCATGGTTGGTCCTTTGAGCTGTAGCCTTTGTAAAACGGTAATAAACTTAGTAATCTTGAGTAATCCTTCAATTTGAAACTTCTAAGAACGAGTGTTGTCCACTCCCAGACTAAGCATGAAGTAAAATTTCGAGTTTAGAAAAGCCCCGCGTAGAAAATTTGTCGAGGGTCGCGCAGCGACCCGAGACAAATTTTCACGGGGCTTTTCTAAACTCGAAATTTTACTTCATGCGCCACGCGTATAAAGCACTGATTTCAAGTGAAGTTAAAAATATATATATTAACGTTAGATATTTTTCATGGTTAAGTGACCAAATATGCATTCACAAATATTTGAATTATTCGAAAATTTTAATATTTATATTCAAATATGAATAATTTAGTGATTTAAATATTCATATTAGAATATTTAACTATTTGAATTAATCGAATTCGAATCCCAGCCTTAATAGCGATGATTCGAATTATTTAGGAGGATTTGAATTCATGTATCAGGATTCGAATTTTATAAGGATTCGAATCGTTTTATAAGGATTCGAATCCTTTTATAAGAATTCGAATCCTTTTATAAGGATTCGAATCCATTTATAAGAATTCGAATCCTTTTATAAGGATTCGAATCATCTACGTTTGGATTCGAATACGAATCCTTTTAAAAAAATGTAACGAATCCGGATCATGAATCCGTTTTCACTTAAGTATTCGAATACCTCTTTTAAATCCTTTAAAAGGATTCGAATCCGGGAATCGAATCCTGAATGATTCGAATCCTGCCCAGATCTGTCATAATATGTGCATTATATAATTGTCTGGGCAGCGTAAATGGGTGAATTTAACAGTCAAGTACAATGAACACGGGATTTGTGTAATAAATGTGGTTTTTTAACATGAATATTAATTGCCTAGTTCGATTGTTTGCCGCTATGCAGTAACAGCGCTGTGCTAGTCAAGTCAGCTTCTTTTGTCTTACATTGGTGGCGATGACGTGTAGACGCCATTTTGTTAAAGTACGAAGTAATCGCGTCAACATTTCTGCCGTTCTCACTAGTTTAACCCGCGTAAAACGCGTTTGTAAACATAAATCATTCTTAAATCGGTTAAACAATTGCGCTTTTATACGTCGCGAGTGTTTGGAACAAACGTTAACACCGTGAAAACTCTATCCAAACGGAAGAGTTCGTTTTTTGTGCAAAGAGCGTGTTTCTATGTAACTTAGGCAAAAGGGTAGACTGTGTGGGTATTATTAAGTGTTGAACAATTGTTCATATTTGTGTTCAAGTAAAATTAACCCAGTTACACATTCAAATCATAATACCGCAATCTGTCATAATTTATCTGTCAAATTATTATATTATACATAATAAATGTTGTGTTATATATTGTTGTTGTTGTGAACAAAGTATAGTGTATAACTCGCATATAATGGCTATTAATCACTCGAACGACTTGCTCCACTCGCCTTCGGCTCGTTCCGCGAACCTCGTTCTAGTGATTAATAGCTATCATAGGCTCGTTGTACAATATACTATTTATTTACAAGTCCATTTAAGATGTACCAGAAAGTGAACGCCTACAGCACAAAACAGTCAAAAATACATGTGTTTATCAAGGCAACAACATTTGATTTTTAGGTACGAATGTTGATTTAGTTGTTTAAATGTTCTTTAAATGTTCAACAAACAATACATTTCTCTATTCCCACAAAAACTGTATCCAGCTGTTTTCCTTAAGTACCTTAAATTTTTCTTTACTAAAGTCGTGAAAGAAAGAAAGAAAAGGCCAGTTCATGGCCGAACAGGTAAAAAGAGGTTGGCAGGTGCATTTTAAAAATTTCAACGACCTTTATTTACTCCGGACACTTTACTTTAGCTTGCGTAACTTCGCAATAAAATATCGAAAAGCGAAACCCGTTTCAAATGAATTTACCGAAGCGTTGCAGAAGAGCAGTTTGATTTAGATTAGGCGCTCACCCTTAAATACAATGAAATATGTAGCGTGTTCAACGCAGACACAGTAGACAGTTTTAGGGCAGTAAATTATTATGCCTTCCCCAATTCCCGGCTTCGGTAAATAATAAAATTATTTATTCAACGGTGTTGCTCTTTCCCACACGAAATACACATTTTCCGCGGTAATTATTTATTTCTTGTCAATTATTCACGCTCGTTTTATTCTCGATTAATTTAGTTTTATGATTTCCACATTTAGGTTAATTGAAATCTGAAAATAATCAGCGATTTAATCGATACTTGCTATGCTATTTTCTTAATGAAGAAGCTAAATTGAAAGGTTTTAAGTCACAAAAGTAAAATAAAAGTGGTTTAAAAAAGTTAAGTGTTTCCTTTATATCGTATGTTTAATAAAAAAAACCTCTAGAGTGCCAAGATTTCATCTTTTTTAAAGTTATTATGTCTGACGTTTTATATGTCAATTCCCAAAGCGAGTAGCCAATTTGGCTACACGCTTTGGAAATTGACATAAAACGTCAGACATAATAATTTTAATATATAATTTCAGAGTTGCCAACCTACATGTTTTTCCATGGCACTCTAGAGGTTTTTTTTAATTGAACATACGATATCAATATTTAAATTGAATACTGTCTCTTGACAAACCATATTTTTATATTGAATAAAGTTAAACACTTGTGTTGCCCCATATTTCAAAAAAATTGTGAGGTGTCCGTCACAGCACTTTCCCTGTTAAAGATATGGTGATTTAGCAATATGGAAAAGTTGCTCAAACTAAATTTATTCTACTTTTATTATTTTCCCAAATTATTTACAAAAAAAAAGAAATTCTTGCATTTTTTCGCTTTATCTTGGTAAATATTGATCACCATCATATCTAAGCGTTATATATTGTTAACTTTACTGTAAATCAGCGTTTTATACGCGTGGCGCATGACGTAAAATTTCGAGTTTAGAAAAGCCCCGTGAAAATTTGTCTCGGGTCGCTGCGCGACCCTCGACAAATTTTCTACGCGGGGCTTTTCTAAACTCGAAATTTTACTTCATGCTTAGTCTAAGAGTGGAAGCCACTCGTTACTTTAAAATATGTCACAAGTGCTAAAACGTGTATCGTAACTGTCACAAAAAAAAATAACATGGCGATCTCATTATAGAATCAATTCAAACTCGTGTCAAGTTGGCACGATTATTTAAATGTTAGCTTGCGCCGACTTATGACAACTGTCATTATAGTTCAAATGTCGGCTGCCGCCAAATTATGGCAACTGTTATTGTAGTCCAAATGTCGGCTGGCGCCGACTTATGTCAACTGTCATTATAGTCCAAATGTCGGCTAACGCCGACTTATGTGAAGCTGACACGTTGGACCAAATGTCGACTGGCGCCGATTTATGTCAACTGTCATTATAGTTCAAATGTTGGCTGCCGCCGACTTATGTCAACTGTTATTATAGTCCAAATGTCGGCTGGCGCCGACTTATGCCAATTGTCAATATAGTCCAAATGTCGGCTAACGGCGACTTCATTTATTTATTTATTTATTTGGTAATAACCCAACAGACTGTAGAGTCCAATAACAAGGCTATATCATTATTAAAAATTAAATACAATATAACAATTTGACACAGTAAACTAAATTTCGGCAAGCGCCGACTAATGTCAAGCTGAAGCGATAGACTTATGTCAGTCAACCTAGTCATTTACAGTCATAAATTCACATTTTAGCTATTGTGTCTGTAAGTAACTTGGCTGATTCTACTATTAATATTATTATTCCAAAACTAGTAACAAATAAAGTTTTTTCTTGCATTTTTTCGCTACTTCTTGGTAAATATGAATCACCATCACATCTAAGCGTTATATATTTTTAACTTTACTGTAAATCAGTGTTTTATACGTTTGGCGCATGAGGTAAAATTTTGAGTTTAGAAAAGCCCCGTGACAAACCCGAGACAAATTTTCTACGCGGGGCTTTTCTAAACTCGAAATTTTACTTCATGCTTAGTCTGGGAGTGGAAGACACTTGTTACTTTAAAATATGTCACTACTATCAAAATGTATATCGTAACTGTTACAAAGAAAATCAATGACATGGCAATCTCATTATAGTTAAATTCAAACTCGTGTCAAGTTGGCACGATTGGTTAAATGTCGGATTGCGCCGACTTATGTCAGCTGTCTTTATAGTCCAAATGTCATATGACTTATATGAAGCTCACACGATGGACTAAATGTCGACTAGCGCCGACTTATGTTAACTGTCATTATAGTTTAAATGTCGGCTAACGCCGACTTATATCAACTGTTATAATAGTCCAAATGTCGGCTGGTGCCGACATGTCAATCGTCATTAGAGAAGTAGCGAGACTACTAGGCGCCTGGGGCAATATAACAAATTTGTGCCCCTCCTCATCTAAATTTTGAACAATTTTTTAAATTAAAAGACCACGCATTTGTCCTAGTGAACGAAAAAAAGTTAAGGAATTTCTTAAGCATGTATCAAGATGTCTTTGATACTGGAACAAAAGGAAAAACTAACGTAGTTCTACATAAAATCAATACCGGGAATTCCCGACTAATCCATCAAGTTGCAAAAAGAGAAGAGGCAGATACGATTATATAAAACATACAAAAGAAAGGCGTTATAGAACCATCAAGTAGTCCATGTGCTTCGCCTTTAGTGTTGGTAAAGAAGAAAGATGGATTAACACGATTCTGCGTGGGTTATCGCCAAATTAACAGTGTAAAAAAAGACAGTTACACACTGCCGCGAATTGATGATATGCTGAATCAAAGCCGTAGCCTGGAGGGAGGGAGGGGGGATATGGGAGTTAAAACCCCCTGAAATTTTAAAATGTTAAATTTTTGTATGTAAAAGCAGCCCCGAAAGAGCATAAACAATATTTTTACCAGTAACCCCCCCCCCCCAAATGTTTATATCCCCCCGATTGTTTTTTTCTAGCTACGGCCGTATGCTGGATACATTGACAGGATTTACCATAATGGATCTTAAGAGTGGATACTAGCAGGTTGATTTAGCCCCCGAAGATCATGAGAAGTCGGCATTTACCATGGGCGCAAGATTGTGGCAATTCAGCGTAATGCTTTTTGGGCTCTGCAATGCACTTGCTACATTTGAAAGATTAATGGAAACCATATCGAAAGAGCTATCTTGAAAGACCTGTTTAGTATACCTAGATGATATAATTGTGTTGGGAAATTCTTTCGAAAATGACATGAAAATTCTGGAAAAGCTATTTCAATGTCTGCGAAGTTCTGGACCTAAGCTTAACTCGAAGAAGTATCACTTTTTTTTAAAGGAGGGTACAGTTCTTGGGTCCCATTGTTTCCGGTCAAGATGTAGCAGTGGATGAAGGAAAGGTTAAGACAGTAAAAGATTGGCCTGGACCAATAAACATACATTAACTGCGAAGTTTTCTCAGACTTTGTACCTTTATTACAGTCGGTATGTTGCTAAACCACTCTGACAACTGACAGAAGAAGGACGTCGATTCCAATGGGGTGTAAAAGAGCATTTAAGCTACAGAAAGATTCTCTGACCGGTGTAAAGATCCTGGGCTATCCGCTGCTAAGCGGAAATTACATATTAAATACGGATGCGAGTAACGTAGAAATAGGAGCTTTGTTGTTACAGGTGCAGGAGAAGTATAAAAAAGTCCTCGGTTATTTCAGTAAAACCTTGTCGAAACCAGAACGGAACTAGTGTGTGACCAGAAGGGAGTTGTTGGCAGTGGTGAAATCAGTGAATTATTTGCTTCTACAATTTAAGAATCCTGAGACTCAGGTCACAAGATGGACTGAGAGACTGCAGGAATTCGATTTCGACGCGCAACACTGTTCAGGGTCCATTCACAAAAATGCTGATGCATTGTCATGCAGACTTTGTCCAGAAAACTGTAAACATTGCAACAGCATCGAGTCTAAAGAAACCTCTGTCTGTCACACAACGATAGAGGACAATAGATGGCAGTCTCTCCAACTCCAAAAAGACCAAGAAAGTAACCCCAAGCTAAAGCAAATTATCGATTGGATGAAGACAAACCACAAACCAACTTAGAAACAGGTAGCAAGGCAATCGCCATATGTGAAATCTTACAGGGCTCAATGGAAATGGTTCGTAATCGCCGATGGGTTATTGAAACGCGTTGTAGAAGATTTATGGTTAAGGGGAACAAAGGCAGGTTGTGATAATGGAATAAGCGGCGGACACTTTGGAGTGACAAAAACTTTGGAAAAGTTAAGGGAGCGATTCTACTGGCCAAAATCCAAAGATGACAAGAAATGGCGCAGGCAATGTATGATTGCTGCAGCAAGTAATGGCCTACAGCAGTGACGGAGAGCACCTATGCGTCAGTATAATGTGGGAAGCCCATTCGAAAGGATTGCAATTGATGTTGCGGGACTATTTCCTCAGACTGACGCTGGAAACAAATACATTCGTAGTAATGGATTATTTCAGCAAATGCATCGACACCTTTGCCAAACCAAGAAGCCTCGACAAAAGCAAAAGTACTTGTAAAAGAATGGATTTGTCGGTTTAGTGTACCGTTAGAAATTCACTCTGACCAAGGCAGAAATTTCGAGTCTATTTATTCGGGAGAATCTGCAACATCTTAGGCAACTATAAAACGAGAACGAGCGAATGAACTGAACTGTTAATAGATATCTAGTATCTGATCAACTGCAAGACTGGTACAAGTACCTTCATCTATTCCTCCTACGCATAGATCCTCAGTCCACAAGACAAACACCTGCAAATATAGTTATGAGACGGGAACTACGATTACCATGCGATTTTAAGTTTGGATATCCACCTGGAACGAACGAAGCAGGAGACGATTATGTAAGCGAATTGCGCCGAAGGATGAACAAAATCCATGAACAAGTACGACTAAGCATTTATAGGACAAGCGATAGGATGAAAGAGGCTTACGATATTAAAGTCGACAAAAATAGATACCGACCTGGGGATTTGGCTTGGTTACAGAACCCGCAGAGGCGACGGGGTTATTCCTCGAAACAATAGACCTTACGGGAGGGGCCGTACACCGTAGTAGACAGAATCAATAACATACTAACCTAGAGTGATCCATTTCAATCGCCTTACCCCATATACTGCAGCTGCACTGTCATCATTTCGGGACGAAATGACCTTAAAGAAGAGGGCAGTCTAATGAATCTATAAAACATTGAACATGGAAATCAAGGGGTTTGTCAAAAATAATAATAATTTAAGGGGGCAGTCTACAGAAGTCAGAAAAGGAAAACACGGACGAAGGGAATCGTCGACGAATTTTGTTCATTGTAGTTAAAATAAATAAACAGTCTAGTAAAGTAACCACCGCGGTTTTTATTCACATCTTCACGAATCTACGGAAAAACGTTACAATATCAAACGATATCTGGAGAAATTGCACAACTTTTAGGAAAAGAGGCATATTGGGAATCCGAATTTCACAATCACTAGTTTTGAAACTAAACACTTTACAGTGTACATGATACATACAATCATGAAAAAATGTCACAAATGTCACTATACAGTCGATCGAGTAATTTAACCTAGCATCTGACATGTGAATTTATGTTACATGTTCTAAAAGTAGGGTCTAGCATACCCCACTTCAAAAATTAGTTTTAAAAATCTCTATTCGGCTTTTGGACTTCTTGAAGATAACAAGAGTAAACCTTTATGTTATATTTACCTGTAGAAACAAACAATAATTGTTAAAATGCAATATTCAACTTATTATAGACCCACAAGAAAAATTAAATTTAACCAAGTTAGGCATGTTTTTAGGTGTTGAAGTCTCCCAGACCCCTCGTATTAAATACCGCGTTAATAACAAAATCCTATCATACTAAGGCCAAGTTTTTGAATTGTGGCTTAAGCTGAGTTTAGACTTAAACTAGGCTTAAATACATTTTGGTGTTTTCCAATCATAGCTTATTACTAAGCAGTGGTTTAAACTCGAGTTTTCAAAAGCGGTCGACTACCACCGCTCAACGCGCTAAACTGGAATTCATAACCTCAAACAACAAAAATAGTTTACGTTTTGAATATGGTGTATCGTGTAAGCCAACATTTTAATTTAACGTGTATGTTATTCTTCCAAACCACATTCTAAGTGAATCATAAACATGTGTACAAAACTCACTTGTAATACAATACTTGATGAATAACGAACATGTTTTTTTTAACGTTTTTCTTACGAAATCGGTTCGATTATTTCTATAACTCAATGGATATCGATAAATCATTTTTGAGCTGGTCGAATTGTTGACACAGCCAAACACGTTAGATTTCCTTAAACTTTTCCATATTTTTGCTCACATAATTTTCAGATTAAATTCTTACATTGTTTTTAGTGTACCCAATCCTACTAATTTTACGTATATTTTCCTTTTCCTATCCTTCAGACAGGAGAAATTATGCAGCAGCAATAGTATTATTATAATCTGCTTTAATTTAAGTTTACTAATATTTTACTTGCACTGTTGTATGTATATAGATAAAAAAACAAAAATTACTTTTATCACAAAATACGCAAACAAGCTAACGACGAATGAGATGAAAACTGTCATAATAGTTGTCATAATAATGACGGTACATAAGATTATCACGGACATGCGCCCTAGGTGTTACAGAACGTTATGTGTATTTTATTTATTATTTAATAGGTTTATTTTATCACTGAATTTTCCAAGATTATGTAAACAAATACATACTTATTTATATTATCTACAGCACACATTCGTTAGTATCATATTGGAAGAGAGCATATTTGCTACCAACATAACTGAAGCGACGCTTAAATAGGCTAAGCTTAGCATGTGATTCAGAAACACATTACGAACTAAACCGCAGCTTATCTTAAACTACAGTTTACGAAAACTGCAGCTTAAGCCACGATTCAGCAACTGGCCTAAATGTCTTGTAGTTATAATACAATTAATTTACAGCCGACTAAGCGATTTTAAGTTTAAGTTAGGGTAACGACACAGTGATTATAAAGGGCGTTCGAATAAGAGTGTCTGATTTAATTTATAAATAAAACGCATAGTTTGTGAGCGAGGGGTGATATTTTTATTACATTATGAACTGGACATGTTCCGATTAAGTATGAAATAAAATATCCGGCAAATTGCCGCCGCGGTTCTAAACACAGACCTTTGCTTTTTTCAAGAAATTTTTGATTACGTTTTCGCAGAGTTGCGGCTCTAACTCACCGATGATTCGTTGGATCTCGTCCTTGAGCTCGGGAACAGTCCGTGGTGCATTGGCATAGACGTGAGACGTCACAAAACACTAGATAAAGAAATCGAACGGCGCCAAATCGCACGATTTCGTTTCCAGTTGACATCGAAATTTTGAGAAATGATTCGGTCCGGAAATCGTTCCTTCAATAAATGGATTATTTCATGCGCGGTATAGCAAATCGCGCCGTCCTGCTGGAACCACATATTTTTCAGATCCATACCGTCCAGGTAAGGCAACAATGCGGTATCGCAAATCTTTGACAGTTACAGCATTACAAGCCTAATTTTCAAAAAATACGGGCCCATTATGCCGCCTGCTTAAATCTGCACCAAACAGTGGCTCGTTGTGAGTGCATTTGTTTTTCTGGGATCACGAGCAATAAAATCCAACAATTTTTTCTCAACAAACTCGTTCAAATTAAAGTGCACTTTCGTAGCTCTCTCCATTTTTGTAATGGGTTTTCAGAATGATAACGCGTTGTTTCTTTCTGTAACGCTTCATAATTAATAATTGAAATAATCGTAGATGACAGGTCTCAAATTTAAGAGCTGTCACTTGCACAGAAAAAAAATGGCACAATATTCAAATGGGGCACTCTTATTGATGATTTATGATAATAAGAATGTCTTGATAGTCAAATTAACTGTCATTTAATTTCATAGATTACATGTTGATTATATTGACTGTCTTTACTATTTTGACTACCATTTGACGACAACATCGACTATTACCTAGTTAGTCATATATATAAACTTCACATAGAACTTTAGAGATAAAAAGTTGTCCGCATTTCTTGCCTAGATAAAATGAGATATATAATATCGATGAATTTTACAAGTTTTCGTAAATGTTGTTGATTTTTTTCATTTTATTGCCAAATTTAAAAGTAGCATGTTCCCGTCTTGCTTACAACTTTCAGAATGTAATAATACAGACCAATATTTGTACTCTCTATAGTTTCAAAGGTATTCGAGAAAATCTTGTGCTTTTAAATTGTTGACTTTCTGGAAGCAAATAACATATATTCGACTAGTCAGTACGGCTTTCACAGTGGAAGGGGGAAGGGCAACAAGAGATTCAATCTTAGCTCTGTTGAAAGAAATCACTTTCTTAGACCTAAGCAAAGCTTTTGATTGCGTTTCTCGTGATATTCTGCTGCAGAAGCTTTACTACTGCAATTTTTATCCCAATAGTTGTCGTATTATAAACTCATAGCAAACTAACAGAAGCCAGATAGTTAAATTCAAGAAGTATGGTGTGCCCCAAGGATCCATACTAGGACGATTACTCTTTTTAATTTACATCAATGATCTATCTTATCAAACAACCTCATCCACCATATTATTCGCTGATGATACGACAATACAATCTGCTGGGGTAAATCAAGAAAAGGTTAATAAAATCCGATTGGTTTGATAATAATTTGGTTCGCTGCAAACATGTTGTCTGTTAATCCCGATGAGCCAACAACAGTTACATTTTTAAAAAAAATATATCACAATCAACAGCACAAGATTTCTTAGAATACACAATGACTCTAAATTATCATTATATTAACACGAACGAACAGTTTTTAATATTAGGTCAGCTAAAAAACTGTCTTCCTGCCCCTGAACTAAGAATTATAAATTTTTCAGTATATTAAAGCCAAATCTTATACGATATACTGATATGGGGTCATTCTAGTATTTCCAAACGAATATTTGCTCTACAACGGTGAAATGCTTAAAGTATATGCGTAAAAAAAAATCTAAAAAAATTAAAACCCTTATCTGTGTACCTGACAGATCGTCACCAAATATCGGCGTTTAGGTAAATCGCAAAATAGCATTAATTATTACAGTCCCAAACTTTATAATGCCCTTCCCGACCATATTATTGAATAACAGCCAAAGGCTATCAATAAATCGATAAAAAGATACTTTAGCAAAAAAACATTCTACAGTATTAAGGAGGTACTGACTGACAAATTTGTGATATTTAATCAACTTTTACCCATAAGTTACTTATTTTGAACATTCGTTAAATTTTGTATACAACTTTTGACATACACTGTTACATTGCCAGATTGTTTTATATAAATTAATATGTTTAAATGTTATTTTAATATGTGACGTGTACATTGTATTTTTCATTTTAACTTGTTCGTCTTATTTTACTTAGATAGTATTGTGAATTTTCGTGTATTATTTTTTATATTATCTTACTAGTATTATACATTTTTGACCATTGTAAAGATTATTCTAGTAAAACTAAATACATATTATTATAATTATTAATATACAATACCAGCTAATTTGGAGAAATTAGGGGACGAGAGGGAAAGCAGAAGGAAGAGAGGGGGCAGTGATTAGTGTAGATATGGATGTAATAGAGTATTAAGCCAATAATGGTCTTTTTTTACCAGCTAATTTTATAAATATCTGACGCTTATAAGTATTTTTTCGGATCCATGAATAAAATTTTTCCAACTCTTTAAAACTGTGAAATAATTCAAATTATGCACTCGCATGAAAACTAAAGTCTACTATATAATAAAACCATTATAAGCGAGTGATAGCGATGTGAACTATCAAGGTATGAACATTTCCGCCATATTATAAAGCAATTATTATTCCGTGCAGCCCCAGCAATTTCATCCCGCATGCAAATTCCCTTGCTTTTTACCTTCCATCATCCCCCAATCTGGAACGTTGCGAAATTGTCCGTTAGTTTGGAAAATAAATCGTTTGATCTCAACCAGCCAGTTTGCAAAAATCATTGAGTGCACCCTTGTTTTCGCATTATCGTTCTATTAAAGGTAAAATGTTTAAATATAAAATAATATAAGTTGTTTGGAAAATACAATTACTTTACAAAAAGATATTAATTGTAGAAAAAAATGCTCTGCAAAACTAAATTACCGATGTATATTTTAAAATTTCATAAATGGAATATTTTTTTTAATTCCTTCATGCAATTTTGTGTTAACCTAGCACACACAAAATTGCATGAAGAAATTTGAAAAAATATTCCATTTATATAATTTTAAAATATGCATACACAAAATTGTATAAAGATATTTGAAAAATATTCCAAAATAATAAAACTACAGTAATTAACACTGTTGTTGACATTGATGAGCTTAGTGGACTCTTAAAACTTGAATAACTTTATGACTTTTAAAAATGTGTATTTATTTTCACAGTTGTTTCGCAAATTTATTGCTTCTTCAGGTGAATGAAAGTTTACAGTAAACTTTCATTCACCTGAAAAAGCAATAAATTTGCGAAACAATTGTTGTGAAAATAAACACACTTTTATGAAAATCATAAAGTTATTCAACACCCCAACGCTTTATCAATCAACTTCTTAACACTTTCTTAATTGAAATTAATAATTTAACTCAGCAAATATGCATTCTTACTAGATTCTTAAAAGTGACAAACATGCCTAATTAATGAATTAAATGAAAACATTTTATTAAAGACTGTGAAACAGGCTTAATTTAACATAATATTCTTCAATAAATATATGTATTTAAATTAAAAAACACTTGGTATTGTTTCACAAATTAAATTTTTATTCCGACTACATTCCTTTAAAAATGGTCTAACAAACCGAAACTAGTCGGAATAAAGTTTAAATTTGTGATACAATCCCAAGTGCTTTTTTTTAAATTTAAATAACTTTACATATTCTAGTATGTTTCACCAAGTCCCAGATGAGAAATTAATTCAAGAAATTCAATAAATATATTTTAATTAGGACAGTAAATAATATCTATGAATTGAGATTTGTTTCAAAGAATGTTTAGGCTTCATTGGCCATTAAGTACAAATTCCCTCCCTTAATAATTCCTCTTTTCGAATTTCAGTCGATTGCTTTCAAGCAATTTGATCGAGCGGAATAATTTTCAAGACTTTTCCTTATAGACAATTAACGAATTTCACGGCCCAGTCGTGACGATTATTGAAATTATTTCTTAATCATTGATTTTCTTCAAATGCAATCGAGTGTTATTATTAACTCAATATTTTTTTTGTGTTATTATTGAATTGAAATAACTCGCAGAGTTATTTAATTAATTAATTGGACGTCATTCAGAAATTATACGTTTCAGTGAACATAGTGTAACATTTGGGTGCGGTGAAAAGTTTTGGTATTCACTAAACTTCCTCCGGATGCAATTCCGCTCGTAAAAAAGGACGTTTTAAAAATAAATGCGATTGAAGTATATAAATTAAAAATCCAGATAATTAATAGTTTTATGTACCTACAGATTTTTGTTTAAACTAATGCGAGAATTTTGTATACTTGGAATATTTAACATATAATGATTTTTGTCTTTTAAGTAAACCCAAAATAAATTAATTATATAAGCTCGAATTTTTGATTAAACGAATTAAACAGATGTAAAATTTATTACCGCGAAATCAAACCTCACCTATGTATTTTGAACTTTAATTTAAATCAGTGTTGTATACGCGTGGCGCATGAAGTAAAATTTCGAGTTTAGAAAAGCCTGAAAATTTGGTTTGGTCGCGTAGCGCTACGCGCTACGCGACCAAACCAAATTTTCAGGCTTTTCTAAACTCGAAATTTTACTTCATGCTTAATCTGGGAGTGGAAGACACTCGTTAAAGGCAAATCATTAAATTAAACGTCATTAGGTTTGCATGCAGTTTTAAATTATAAAGATTTTTATCATTTTATATTGTGTTTATTAATTTCAACAAAATTCGTTAAATTTAAAAAAAGTCGACGATTTTTGTTAGTAGCCAATTTTACTTTTGAAATTATTTTTCTAAACTTGAGATTTTACTTCATGTTCAATCAAAGAATAGAAACACTTGTTATTAAATAATCGACTTGATTGATAAATAAATGTAGAAAATATAATCAAAAATACTCGACCAAACAAAATGTTCAGGCTTTTCTAAACTCGAAAATTTATTTCATGCTTAGTCAAGGAGTGGAAAAACTCGATAAAGAACGTAGCTAAAGGAGTTTGTAAATGGATGTGATTGAAAGATCGAGACATGAAGACTGAAAAAATAAATTCATTGAGTTAGAGGAATCTAAACATCCAGATTGGATTTTTCCTCCTCTCAATTTGTCACACTCTGAATCTTTGTCTTTCTATCATACAGTCTGTCAATTTTCTGATTTCTCAGTCTCTTAATCTACAAATGTCTCTCGTTTTATCTTTTTCTCGACATCTAGATATTATACTAGATGTCGAGAAAAAGATAAAATGAGAGACATTTGTAGATTGAGATACTGAGAAATTGGAAAATTGACAGACTAAATGATCAAAAGACAAAGATTCAGAGTGTGACAAATTGAGAGGTGGAAATATCGAGAGATCAAAAAACTAACAGAATGAATCTCAATCTTAAAGACTCCATAAACATTAAGATACTTAAAAAATCGTGATACCGAAAGATTGAGAAATCAAGAGATGTTTGTATAAATCGAAAAACTAAAAAATGAAAAAAATAGAAATTGAGGCACTGAAATACTATAAGAACTAAACTCGACAAGTCTAAGATATTAAAAGATTAGAAGATCGAAAAAAAGACATTAGAGGACCAAGAGAGTCTAAAGTATTGAAACGTTAGAAGATCAAAAAGAAGAGACATTGGGAGACCAGAACATCAAGAAAATGATTAGTTGATCGATTGAAAGATCTAGAGATTCAAGAACTGAAAAACATAAGCCCATAGTGACATAAACATTAAGAGATCAACATTAATAGATCGAGGAACTGCAACATTTAGAAGCTGAGAAGTTGAAAGACTGAGAAATTGAGATTGGACGATCTAGCGATTGGAAGAGTCAGATCGATTCGTAAAGGCGCAGAGAAATTGTGAGAAACTGAAATGGAGAGAGGAAGATCAAAAGATTGAAGAAGTAAGAGGTTAAGAGACTAAAATAAGGAGAGCTTTAGTCTGGAGCAACATTCAGAATTTGAGAGTCTTAGAAATTAACGGCCGTATGTATGGTTCTGTGATTAAACTGTTAGTAACGTGTGATTAACTAATCGCGATAAGGTGTTACTAAGTACGCCGTATGCATAGTCATGTTTTAACACATATTTGTTAGTAGCGCCTATCTTTAGTTGCACGTATTGGCAACATTGCTTTTTCTCTCATTTCCATGTCAAATGGAATCATAGACGAACAAATGTATAATGTCTTTACGATATTTATCTACGTAACGAGGATTACTACGCCCTCTGTGTCAATATTGCCAACTGATTCACATCTAAAACTAGGGGTGTGGTGTGATTAAAAATTTAGACAGTGACTAGTGCTAATCGCGTCTAAAGTTGGACTATGCATACGACATATTTTATTTTCTTACTAAACCTTGGTTAGTCACACGTTAGTCGCGATTAGCGGACTATGCATAAGGCCGTAAGAGACTAAAACAATTTTCAGTTTGAAAGATCGAGAGTCTAAGAAATTGAAAGATCTAGAAATTGGAAATACTGAAAGATTTAGACGGAGACATACACATTGAGAGACTGGGACAATTAATTAAATAGTTAGAGTCTGTGAACTAAAAAGATCGAATCAAAGATTGAACAATTTAGAGACATAGATCGAACGACAGGAATGAGAAATTAAGATTTAATTGAGAGAGGAAGATTACAAAATTCAAAGTGAGAGGTTGAGAGACTAAAATAAAATATGATTGAGAGTTTGAAATAACATTGAGTATTTGAGCGTCTCAGAAATTAAGAGACTTAGACAATTTTTAGTTTGGAAGATCGAGAGTCTATGAAAGTGAAAGATCTAGAGATTAAAAGAGACTGAAAAATTTTGACGGATAAATGCACATTGAGAGGCTGGGACAATTAGATAGTTAAAGTCTGTGAAATTATAAGATTGAATTAATTGATTAAACAATGTAGAAACAAAGATCGAGAGCCAGGAATGAGAAATTAAGATTTAATCAAGAGGAAGATTGAAAGATTGAGAAAATGAGAGGTTATGAGACTAAAATAAAAGAAGATTGAGAGTTTGAAATAACATTCAGAATTTGAGAGTCTCAGAAATTAAGTAACTACGACACATTTCAGTTTCGAAGATCGAGAGTCTATGAAATTGAAAAATCTAGAGATTAAAGGAGACTGAAAAATTTAGACGGAGAAATGCACATTGAGAGGCTGGGACAATTAGTTAGATAGTTAGAGTCTGTGAAATGATAAGATTGAATCAAAGATTAAACAATTTAGAAACATAGATCGAGAGACAGGAATGAGAAATTAAGATTTAATCAAGAGGAAGGTTGAAACATTGAGAAAATGAGAGGTTAAGAGACTAAAATAAAAGAAGATTGAGAGTTTGAAATAACATTCAGAATTTGAGAGTCTCAGAAATTAAGTGACTACGACAATTTTCAGTTTGAAAGATCGAGAGTCTGAGAAATTAAAAGGTATAGAGATTGGAGAGACTGAAAGATTTTTACGGAAAAATGCACATTGAGAGACTGGGATAATTACTTTGATAGTTAGAGTCTGTGAAATGAAATGATCGAATCAAAGATTGAACAATTTAGAGACATAGATCGAAACGGCAATCGACAGGAATGAGAAATTACGATTTAATCGAGAAAAGAAGATTGAAATATTGAGAAAGTGAAAGGTTGAGAGACTAAAATAAAAGGAGATTAAGAGTTTAAAATAACATTCAGAATTTGACTGTCTCCGAAATTAAGAGACTAAAACAAATTTCATTTTGAAAGATGGAGAGTCTAAGAAATTGAATGATCTAAAGATTGGAGAGATTGAAAGATTTAGATTGAGAAATGCACATTGAAAGAGTGAGACATTTAGTTAGATAGAGACTGTGAAATTAAAAGATTGAACAATGTAGAGACACAGATCGAGAGGCAGAGCATAAGAAATTAAAAATATATCAAGAGAGGAAGATCGAAAGTTTAAGAAAGTGAGACGTTGAGAGACAAAAATATAGAGAGATTGAGAGTCTGAGAAAATATTCGGAATGTGAGAGTGTTAAAAGTTAATAGACAGACAAATTTTAGTTTAAAAGTAGGAGAGCCTAAGAAATTGAATGATCTAAAGATTAAAAAGATTGAAAGATTGAAAGACAGAGAAACCTACATTGAGAGACTGGGACATTTAGTTAGTTAGAGACTATAAAATGAAAAGATTAAATCACAGATTGAACAATTTAGAGACATAGATCGAGAGACAGGGAATTAAGAGTATTTTGAGAGAGGGAGATTGAAAGATTGGGAAAGTGAGAGGTTGAGAGACTTAAATATGAAGAGATTGTGAGACAGAAATCGAGAGACTAAGATAGTGTTCAGCAGAGCTGGGACGAGTCCTGGTAAAAAAAGGATTCGAATCACGAATCCGAATCACCTAACATGATTCGAATCACGAATACTCGAATAAAGGATTCGTTGGAGATAAATATGATTCGAATTAATATATAAATATCGTTACCAGTTGTTTTAACAAAAATATTTAAAACCTAATTATTTATTATTAACACTGAACATCGTTGATAACAGACTAAATATCTGATTCCCTGTTACTCTGATTAAAGATGTATTTATGTGTTTTTGAACTTCACTTCAAATCAGTGTTTTGTACGCGTGGCGCATGAAGTAAAATTTCGAGTTTAGAAAAGCCCGAAAATTTGTCTCGGGTCGCTGCGCGACCCTCGACAAATTTTCACAGGGCTTTTCTAAACTCGAAATTTTACTTCATGCTTAGCCTGGGATTGGAAACACACGTTCAAAACTTCAAATTGAACTCAATTATAAAATCGACGAATACCTGAAAATTACGTAAAAAATAATCACTGAATATCATTAAAACCGGGAAAGTCAGAGAAAAGTCATGGAATTATATTCAAATTGTTCGAATCAAATAATATTGAAAACTAGATTATCTTTTGAAAACTAGATTATCTTTAAAAACATTTTCAGTCATTTAATGTTCTTATCAAAGCATTCAGTTTGAAGTGTCGAACGAGCGTTTCCACTCCCAGACTAAGCATGAAGTAAAATTTCGAGTTTAGAAAAGCCCCGTGAAAATGTGTCTCGGGTCGCGCAGCGACCCGAGACAAATTTTCTGGGCTTTTCTAAACTCGAAATTTTACTTCATGCGCCACGCGTATAAAACAGTGATTTAACGAGAAATTTAAAAACACACAAAGGAAATTTTTCAAGTTAATCCGTACGCTTAATTTGAAACGAATTAATTCAAAACTTTTTGTAAGTATTCGAATCCTTTTATAAATATTCGAATCCTTTTATGATTTGAATCACCCACATTTGGAGTCAAATACGAATCCTCTTAAAAAAATGTAACGAATCCGGATCACGAATCCAGTTGAACTAAAGTATTCGAATGCTTCTTTTGAATCCTCTAAAAGGATTCGAATCCTGAATGATTCGAATCCTGCTCTGGTCTGGTGAGAAATTAATTGATCTAGATATTGGCGAGACAGAAAGATTTAGATAGAAAAGACACATTGCGAAAATGAGACTTTTATAGATTAAGAGACTGAGAAATCAAAGGACAGACTTTGAGATTAAAGAATCTAGACACTGAGAGATTCCACAACTGGGACATTTAGTTGGATAGTTAGACTGTGAAATTGAAAGATCGAACGAAGGATTTTACAATTTAGAGATATAGATCGAAAGATAAAGAATAAGAAAATGTAGAGACGGAAATTAAGAAGTTAAAATATTTTATGATTAAGAGATCTCGAAAAAAAGAAATTGAGGGACGCCTGACATTCCCTTTCATTCCCTGTCTCTTGATCTATGTCTCTAAATTGTTCAATCTTTGATTTAATCTTTTCATTTTATTGTCTATAAAATTGAATGTAAGTCAGGGAGTTTGTGAAATTAGGAGATTGTGAGACAAACACAAATAAATTCAGTAGCTGAGACGTTCACAGATGAAGAGTCTAAGAAACAAAGCTCAAAAGGTTGAGAGATTTTCAAGTGTAGAGACTCAAAGATTAATTATTGTAATTAATGTCATTTGTAAATGGCTTCCGTTGATTTGACAAATAAAATAAAATTAAAAGATCTAGAGATTAAAAGATCTAGAAAAAGAGAAATTATAATAATGAGACGTTCATAGATTGGGATCAACAAACGTCAAGTTTAATGGAGAATCTAGAGATTGGAAAATTCAAAAACTGGAATAAAAATACGTAGAGAAACAGAAATAGATGAATGAAAATTTGAAGTTGAAAGTTTGAGATAAACAGATCTAGATGTAGAAATGTATAGAAAGATAGCAAAACATTCATAGATTCAGAGACTGACATTAAACTGAACGAGAATTTAAGATTATAAGATCGAAACACAGAAATACAGAGAAGTTGAGTACTTATGAAGTCGATTTGAATTTATTACTTAATTTATATTTCTCTCTAGTATTAATAATATATTAGCTTGTCATTTTAGACTGTACACAATCTATCATAAAACGAGCTCTTATTCTAAAATATAAAATTACGATAATAATATTCATATTAGGCTCTTATTATTTTATCACGACGTGGTATTCTTTTTAAATTCATCTTGTGTCTCGACATTTTATATATTATACTACTATTATTAATAAAGCAGTGACTGAAAAATTATGATTAAAAAAGTACACTGAAAAGATAAGACTGTAAAAATGAGTATGAGAGATTAGGACTAAAAAAACAAGAATACAACTATTTTTTCTTTTAAGTATACATATCCTAATATTTACTGTGTTTGATAAATTTATTAATTCGTTGTCTTTATAAAAATGTTCAATTTGAAGCTTCTAACGAGTATTTACAATCCCAGCTTAAGCATGAAGTAAAATTTTGAGTTTAGAAAAGCCTGAAAATTTGGTTTGGTCGCTCCGCGAAGCGGAGCGGCAAAACCAAATTTTCAGTCTTTTCTAAACTCGAAATTTTACTTCATGCGCCACGCGTATAAAACACTGATTTTAAGTAAAGTTACAAATATACTGCTCGAGTTTGATCTCACGTTACTAAATAAATAAGTCAATCTTTATTTGGCATGAAATCAACATACAATACATTTATTTAACTAATATTTATAAATATTATAAATGTTTATTTCATGAAACCAAATTTTTCAAAATTAAAAGCAATTTGCTTTTGGATTATTTCTTTTAATTATACGTATACATCCCAAAGAAAATTGCTTGATATATCATTCGTTTGGTTCTCATTGATTACTTGATGAAACATGATTAAAGTTAATTTGTAAAATTGATTTTCATTTCTATCAATTTTTACAAACTAATTTACAAATTGAAGCGCAAGATTTGGATTAGAGAAATAAACATTTGTAAAATATATTAAATATAAGCAGTATATCTTTAATATCACTTTAAATCAGTTTTTATTACGCGTGGCGCATGAAGTAAAATTTCGAGTTTAGAAAAGCCTGAAAATTTGGTTTGGCCGCTCCGCGCTTCGCGCTACGCGACCAAACCAAATTTTCAGGCTTTTCTAAACTCGAAATTTTACTTCATGCTTAATCTGGAAGTGGAAACACTCGTTTGAAATTTCAAATTGAACGCTTTTAAAATAAGCAATTAATACCTGAAAAATTACAACCAGGATATGTATACTTAAAAGATAAATTCCCTGTATAGTGCTAGTATATGAGAATTCTAACAATAGTAACTAATAGTATAAGTCGTTGTAAAATGTGTCAAGGGAGTGGAACAAAATGAAAACCGAGAAACGGCACCGAGAACGAGCGAATATTCCTAATAAAACGTCGCCACTTCGAGCTGTGAATGGCCTGGGTCAATTTGAGGAAGACATTATTTCCAGATATTATTCCCACTTTACTTCCTTTATACATCATTTGATATGTCATTTCAGATATTTATACCTATATTCATTCATTCCCCTGAAAGTTGGCGAAGTATTTTTAACTTTCGTCGGAATTTCATTAAAACTAATCACGAAAATTGTCCTGGCGGATTAATAACGGGGTTGTCACAGCCACGTCGGATTCGTTATAATTTCAAAACTTCCGTTCAACTTTTTTTCTTCTCCCTTGAAACGGAAACGTTCCGGGTGCCATACTTTTCGCTCTCTACTTGAGTATCTGACAGTTAATTAAGGAACAGACGTTGTCTTCCACAAACAGTCAACAGAAATTGAAAATAAAAAAATTGTAGATCTGTGCTTTTACTTTTGTAACTGGCGGGGTACACAAGTTAAAGCACTGATCTACATTTTTTAAATTGAAATATAAAAAGAACGGAAAACTTCTTATGTTTTACCAGCACGAATATTCAACAGAAATATACAGGGTCGCTAAAAAGTATGGATACAGTTGAATATTTTCAGAACGGTTTAGAAAAGCTCGTTGAAATTCGGGATGACAGCAGTGTCAATCAATAAACAGTAAAATCTTAACCAAGTGTGGTATTTACTAAAAACAGTTAGAAGTGTTTAAATGATATTATCTCAGATTTTTTTTAAATTTCTATTGTCATTTATGTTGGAAATACAAGGCTAACTTTATTTTTTTTTAAAGGCAGGAGTGGTCAAATTTGCTATTTTTAAAAAGAGATTTTTTTTTCTGAATTCAGTAATATTATACACGCCCACCTTTATTTTTATTAAAAGGTCAAAGAAAAATAAAATTAAAAAATGTAATTTTGGAGAAGTAAAACTAAGTGCTGTTATTAGCGACCTGTCACTTGCATATTAGTCATAAATTAAGCTTGTGTGCAATAATTAGTTTAACAATGATACATTTAAGTGAAACAGCGTATGGAAATTCTCATGATATTGGTTATAGCGACAGAAGCGAAGTTGTGCTGCTTAGGTAGTGTTTCTTTTTAATGAAATTTATCCCAAACCGGAATCCGATCTACAGGACGACGGTTTCAAAAACCTTACGAAGATTTCAAGAAACTGGTAACGTCAAAGACCGCGTAAACCTGGACGACCGCGAATTATTACCAATGAAGAAAATTCCTTGAATATTATGTTGAATGAGGCAGAAAATCCAAAAAGTTCAGTACAACAGTTGCCTTCAAACCACATAAGAAGAGGATCCATATAGAAACTAATAAAACGCGAGTTAAAATCCCAGATTTTGCTATGACCGACTACTTAAACATCCCCCACGAAACGAAGCGTCAGTCCTAACATCCGCTCTGCGACGATTCAGAACGCGAAGCACTTGTTTTAAGTTTTCAAAACAACATTAAATTAATCAATTTCATTTTGAACAAGTGTAATTTCTATAAACAAATAGACTGTTTTTTTTTAAATAAGTCTATCGTTTCGATGATCTTAACTGGCGCTGTGGACAGGATACATTCGCGGCGTTCTAGAATCGACGGTTCGTTTCAACGATTTACGTGAAGTATCGAAGAAACAAAAGTACTGTGAGTGCAAAAACCATTTTGTGAAAGTGAAAAAGTTATCTTTTTACCCAAAACAAAGAATATGAATAGATTAGCTGCTATAATTCTATGGTTTGGATGCTGTATCCACCTCATCCGTACGGACATTGTAATCAAACCGATCTACCGATCAAATTAGGTGAAACAGAAATACTAAACAACTACTGGAAAATAACAACGATTTACAAACTACAACCGCTGATCGATGAAATACACATACTTGGAAGTAATGACGAAACATGGATCAAGACTTTCAATAACACCAAACACGGCAAATTATACCAAAGAGAAATGCACAATTATATCAGAGTTATTAAATCAAAAATAAATCGAATGGTTAAAAACGTTATATATATATATATATATATATATATATATATATATATATATATATATATATATATATACAGGGTGAGTTTTTTCGATGTTCTCTATGGGGATCTCAGAAACTGTAAGAGATAGAAAAACGGTTAAATGGGGAAAGAAGTGTAGTTTTATAGGACGAATAAAATGACACTTTCAAAATATTTGAAAAAGTCAAGGGTAACTAGATATTTTGAATAAAGTAACATGTGTCAATTTTTTGAAATCAATATATCTCTATTATTATCATAGAGAGAAAAAAACTGTAAAGGACAAAGTTGTAGAAAATTTTACACAGATTAATAACAAGAAATCAAATAAAAAAATTCGCCCATATTTTAGGAGATATGACACAAACTTATCTTTTTTTAAATAGAAACAATAGTTGGCTATGGCCTCATTGAAAAGGTTTTTTTTTCCTTTAATCGGATATAACATATGCCATAGTTATTTTTAAAATAAAATAAGTTATAGTCGTTTTAATTTTTCCATGCACCAAAAAATAGTTAGCCATGAAAAAGACAAAAGTAAAACAATTGCGGTTGTTTAGAACAACGAAATTAATATTAAATTTATTATCTTTCTTTAGATTTGTCAAAAGCAACATAAAGTAAAATAATTACAAAATTATCAAAATAATAATAGAAGAAAATTTTAAATATTACATAAGATGCTCAAAAAGTCCACCATTATTATTATGGCATAAAGTACATCTTTTTAAAATCGAGTTTGTGGCTTTTTTGACTTTTCTTCTGTCAATAGAATTAAATGTTTCAAGTACAGCTAGTCTAAGATCCTCCACGGATTGATATGATTGTTGATACATTTTGTTCTTCACATAACCCCACAGAAAAAAAGTCTAAAACGGATAGGTCGGGTTACCTAGGTGGCCATAGGATTGGTCCATTTCTTCCCACCCATGAATTAGGAAAAGCATCATTTAAATAGTTTCGCACAGCCAACTTGCTATGAGGTGGAGCTCCGTCGTGTTGAAATCACTTCAATCTTGTCCGTACTGATAAATTTAAATCATCGAGCATATCTTCAAATGTTTTTTGAAGAAAACGAAGGTAATCATTTCCATTCAATGTGTTATCAAAAATATATGGGCCGAGAATTCTCGATCCGAACACACCGCACCATACATTAAATCCGAATTGAATTTGTGGTCTACGTTGTGCAACTTCTCGTGGATTCTCCTGACTCCAAACATGTTCATTGTGCCGGTTAAAAATCCCACAATTAGTAAATCGCGTTTCATCTGTCCAAATTATTTTTGTAGGGAACGTATTATCCTCTTGGCACATGTTTTTGTACCACATACAGAAGACCATTCTCTTATTGGTATCACCGTCATGTAAATTTTGTAAAATTGATACCTTATATGGGTGATATTTGTGTTTTTTCAAAACTCGTACTACAGTCCGTTGAGATATGCTTGCTTCTGTTGCAATTTGTCTGGTCGATGTGGATGGATCTATCATCGCCAATGCTAATACGTTTATTTCCGAAACTTCATTAATTTCGTTTCTTTCAAGTTTCGGCTTTGTAAAGGATCCGTACTCACTCAAATTGTGGTAAATTCTTCTGAATGTTGGTAAAGATGGCTGCCGACGATCGATATATTGATTATAATATTGTTCTGCAGCATCCGCAGCGTTTTTATTACACTGAATATAACAAACAAGCATATCACGCTTTTCTTCGTTGGAAAAATTCATTATCACTTTAAAAAACTTTCACCACCAAATAAATACAAAACAAACTTATCGAAACAAACCAAATATGGAAATGAATTAATATGTGTTTAGAATAAACAACTGCAATTGTTTTACTTTTGTCTTTTTCATGGCTAACTATTTTTTGGTGTATGGTAAAATTAAAAACGACTGTAACTTACTTTATTTTAAAAATAACTATGGCGTATGTTATATCGAATTGAAGGGAAAAAATAGCCCTTTTAATAAAGTCATAGCTAACTATTGTTTCCATTTAAAAAAAAAAATTAATTTTGTGTCATATCTCCCAAAATATGGGCGATTTTTTTTTATTTTTTGTTATGAATCTGTGTAAAATTTTCTACAACTTTGTCCCTTACAGTTTTTTTCTATCTATGATAATAATAGAGATATATTGATTTCAAAAAATTGACACATTTTACTTTATTCAAAATATCTAGTTACCCTCGACTTTTTCAAATATTTTGAAAGTGTCATTTTATTCGTCCCATAAAACTACACTTCTTTCCTCATTTAACCGTTTTTCTATCTCTTATAGTTTCCGAGATCCCCATAGAGAACATCGAAAAAAACTCACCCTGTATATGGAAATGTATATATAACTTACAAGATAAATAAATTAAATTAAATTAACTGTAAAAAAAAACAATAATACAGTAGGTAGTCAATCGCCGTTAACCTTAAATGTTAAATTCCACACTAGAAATTAATGCCTTGAATTCCCTCAGACTACAGTTAAATATGTCACAATCGAGATTATTGTGACATGCGCAGATACGACGCAATGGGGAGAATTCAAGGGCGTTAGACCGCGCAGTGTTAATATGGAAGCACATACAATGTCGACTAGATAATCTAGGGATATTAAAGTTAATTTTAAATAAAAGATCTGGACAATCAATCATGCTGTGAAGGATTTTAAATAAAAATAATTGACCCAGAATATTTCTCCGTGATTGTAGCGAGACCGCATCAAACTCATTTAAAAGCAAGTCGAGGCTGAAACCCTGCGGAGGATAGTTTCCATGCCTTTTATACCACAGGTACTTGAAGAATTTACGTTGGATATTTTCAAGAGATTGATTATGTGTGTGATATATCGGATTCCAGATGATCGAACCGTAATCAAGTACAGAACGTACATACGAATTGTATAGAACTTTTAGTGCTCCTACATTTTTGAAAGACCTAGTGTTACCAATAATAAACCCAAGAGTTCTGTTGGCTTTACATATGATTGTATTGTAGTGAGTTTTGAAATTGAAGTGAGCATCAAAGGTAACACCAAGGTCTTTAAAAGTTGAGAGTCTTTCCAAAGGTTGATTTCCAATGAAATATCTGAATAACATTGGATTACCTTTACGCGAATAAGTAACTACTTTACATTTAGCAATGTTTAGAGTTAAATGATTATCACAGCACCATGCAGCAATTGTATCAAACATATTTTGTAAATTTAGACAGGAAGATTGTGTTTCAATATTAGAAAATATTTTAAGATCATCTGCAAATAATAAATGGTTACAATCTAGTAAAACACTAAGGTCATTAACAAAGAGAAGGAATAATAATGGCCCCAAATTGGATCCCTGGGGTACACCCGAACGAGCAACAAACGCTTTAGATGAGAAACCATTGATTGAGACATATAGATGGCGGTCAGATAGATAAGATTTGAATAAGTTAATCAGGTTGACATGAAATCCGTAATTTCCAAGTTTATTTAGGAGTGTAGTATGATCGACACGGTCGAATGCCTTAGCAAGATCCGTATATATACAGTCAACCTGACCCTTACGATCGAGCTCACTGCAGACATATTCACTAAAGCAACACAAATTGGTCGTCGTAGATTTACCATCCATAAATCCATGCTGATTTGTAGAAATATAATTTTCAACCTTTGGATAAATGTAATTGTAAATTATTTCAAATACTTTTGCGAAATTTGACAGCAAGGAAATGGGTCGATAGTTAGCGATTTCCTTGGAATCACCAGACTTAAGCACTGGACATATTTTTGATTCTTTCCAAACTGACGAAAATATCGATGATTTAAGAATAAGGTTAAAAATTGTTTTAAGTGGTTTTATTAAGAGAAAGGCAGCATCTTTTATTAAAAAACTTGGAATTCCATCTGCGCCGCAAGACATTGTATTATTCAAGCGATATATGGTATGATGAATGACGTCGGAATTAATTGACGATATGTTAATAACAGGGAAATTATTGTGCGTATCGGGAATCGTATTAATTTGTGAAGCACTAGCATATACGTTATTGAAAAAATCAGCAAAAGCGTTTACAATAGGAACAGGCAAATCTAGTGTGAAACCATTGTGTTGCATGACACCAGAAATACGAGTAGTGCGTTTATTTGAATTAATAAATGACCAGAATTGCTTCGGATTAGTTGAAATGTTGGAGGATATGATATTAATATAATCCTTATAAGCTGTAGTTATATGGCGTTTGCTTTGAGACCTAGCTGCTCGAAACTGCTCTAATGAGTTTGGACTTTTAGTGCGTAAGTATAGTTTACGTTTAATGTTTTTTACTTTGATACTATGAATAACGTCAGCGGTAAACCAGCAAGAAAATTGACTTTTGTATTGTTTGTGTAAAGGGACATATTTATCTAAACAAGAATACAAAGTGGTATAAAAAGCATCAACAGCATCCTCCAAATTCACCTCCGAGTTAACTTGTGACCAATCGCAACGACTTAGTTCCGAATAGAGTTTGACTAGGTTGCATTTTTTTTTAAATTATAATTTCTATTATTAGATGAGTTTGATAAAAAACTAGCAGGTTGGGAATACACTAATTCAAAACTGAAGAGTAAAACTGGGTGGTAATAATCTTGCTTGATGAATGAATTATAGCCTTCTATAAAGGAACAATTTAAATTTGTAAATATGAGATCTAATATTTTGTTGTAACTATTTAATGTGGAATTAACTTGTTTAAGGTTTAGATATGACGTGAAGTTACGAGTTGCATTGCATAAGAGGTTATTCGCATTGTTACAGTCGTTTACATAACTAGGAATATTAAAGTCTCCCATAGTTAATATATTATCTGCGTGATTGCATATGTTACAAATATGTTCAAAAAACGATTCAAGATTATGAATAGTAGGCGTTCGGGGTATATAAATAACAAGTATATAAAGTATAAAACTACCAAGTATTATTTTGCAGGCAGTAAGTCAAATAATGGAAACGCGTCCAATAGAGTATCAGTGTTAACTTTATAAGACTCGATGTTTTTTTGTATTGCTAACAAAACACCACCACCACGAGAGAATACATCTGTTTTACGATCCTGCCTATAAACAGTATATGTAGAATTAGGGAACAATTCAATATTTGTGAGCCAAGTTTCAGTAATCCCAATTATTTGAACATCATTACACGCTACAAGACAGTTAAAATCGTCTATTTTATTATTAAGGCTTCTAGCATTTTGGTAGTAGCAATGTATACTGGTGAGTTTGCTGTTGGGGCTTACAAGTTTAAAGAAATAATTTTAGGTTGATTTTTAAGTTTACTTCTCCAGCAGTTACTCGTGCGTCTAATTCAGATTTAAGTTTTTTATAGTATGCCATTTGGCGGGGCGTTTTGTCAAATGCGATAGATATATTTTTATTAGGCGGTGATTTTTTTAAACGCGACGCATTTTTAATCATCATGAGGACTAAAGCAATAACTGGAAATCTGGACAACGAAGGCGCTAGAAGATACGATGACATTATTCAGCAATTAATGTAAAATCAAAATGAACTAAAATTAATACATGATAAACAAATCTCAATCTTTTTAAAAACAATCTCGGAATTTAACAAAACAAAAAGTAATATGAAAAGTAATCATTTAATATTATCGTCTAGAATAAACCAAATTAACCAATATCTTCAAAATGCCACATTCCACCAGTTAGAAGAAACAAAGCAGATAATGATATACGCTATTTTCAATCAAATCATATTTATAATGGACAACGTGATTACGATATTGACAACTCTAACCAATGCAGTTACTTTCGCAAAGCTAAATGTGTATCACCCAGCTATTCTGGATCCAAAAGTGTTACTACATGAGTTGAAACAAATACAACCAGCTCTACAAAACCAAAAATTACCTATCTAAAATAAAATCGAAGACATCAACTCAATAGAAGAACTAATATTCGTTAATACGTAAATCAGAAATAGTGATATCATATTTATCATATCGATCCCACTTATCGAAATCAAATCCTTTACCCATTACAAAATATTTCCCCTGAGAAATTCGCAATCACATCTACAACCAAACGAATATTAAATACTTTTTTGAATCAACAATGAGTGCCCCATGTGAAGTACAACTTCTCACTTATTCAGGAAAATATGATAATTGCATATACTATCAGAAAAAGATGACAGCCTTATGGATTAACAAATTAGCATAAAATCAATGGATAATTGTGAAGCCATCACCACAACAAATTATTAAAGTATGCAAACTAAATGAAGAAATGGACGTCATCAGTGGAACCTACTTGGTACAAGTAACACCAACATGCTTCGTCCGCTACGAAGACACAACACTTATCACCTGCGAAGGAGAAGACATGGTCAAGATTTCCGCAATCCCGAAACTCGACTTCTTGAAAGATGCATCCAAAACCCACTAAATGGAACTTGGAATTTTTAAAACTAAAGTACGACCACGACGACAATTTCAATCAGATTTCTGGTAATCTTAAGAAACTCAAGGACGATCTATCCGAAATCAAGAGCCCCCGACTTCAGGGCCGGCCATTATCAATATGGACGTTGCTCCTATATATTTCATTATTTTTATTATATTTTATTTTGTTATAAGCGTCGAAGAAATTTAAAACGTTTGGCCATAAAACCTCCACAAGAAGAAGATGGAATCGTCTCTACGAATAAATCCTGGATTCCCTAAAGTGATCACCAGGATATGCTTCTCTCTTGGGACGGAGGAGTTAAGATCTCAGATTTTGCTAAGATCAGCAAAATACTTATACATCCCCCACGCCACGGAGCGTTAGTCGTAACATCGGCTCTGCGACGATTCACAACGCGACGCATTCATTTTAAGTTTTCAAAACAAAGTTAAATTAATCAATTTCATTTTGAACAAGTGTAATTTAAATAAACAAACAGTTTTTTTAAATAAGTCTGTCGTTTCGACGATCTTAACTCGTGAAAAATATCATCCTTATAAAATTCACTTGCTACAAGAATTAAGTGTAGACGATTTTGACCACAGAATCGAATTTTGCAAAACTATGATGCACAGAATAGATCAGGATGGCTACTCTGTTAATTGCACCCTCTTCTTCTCTGATGAGTCAACTATTTGTCTAAATGGACATGTTAACCGCCATAACTGACGATATTGGTCTGACAGCAATATTGGATAGAGCAGATTCTTACGCAGCATCCACAAAAAATTAATATTTGGTGTGGCATCATTGGCCGGAATATCGTAGGTCCTTTTTTCATTGACGGCAATTTAACGTCTCAAAGATATTTGCAACATTTACAACAGATTGCTCCAAGACTTAGGGAAATATTTCAAAACCATATCAATCAAAATATACCAGCAGAAACCATATGGTTTCAACAAGACGGAGCACCGCCGCATTTGGTCGTCAAGTGCGCGAATATTTGAATGAAACATTTCCCGGAGAGGGGCTATTGAATGGCCAGCTAGGTCTCCTGATTTGACCCCACTTGATTGTTTCCCGTGGGGATGTAAAAAATCGAGTGTATGTCAACAGACCATTACAAATCGAAGACCTACAAGAACGAATAAGAAACGAAATTGCCAATATTTCTCCATTTTTTTAAATTAATTCTTTGCAAAATTTTGCTCAACGTATATTCATTATTGCCAGGAAGTAAATGAAAATTATTTTGAACATCTTTTGTTGCATAAAAATAATGTATTTTGTGTCTAAGATTTTATCTTTTATTAAAATGTGTTCTGTTTCAGTTAAATGTTAAATAACAAATTTGACCACCCGTACTATTAAAAAAGAAATCAAGTTAGCCTTGTATGTTCAAAATAAATGATGGTAGAAAATTGAAAAATAATATGAGATGATACAATTTAAACACTTCTTCTGTATCCTAAATTTCAACGAGCTCTGCTAAACCGTTCTGAAAATATTTGGCTGTATCCGTACTTTTTAGCGACCCTGTATCAGAGCTGGGCAGGATTCGAATCCTTTTAGAGGATTCAAAAGAGGCATTCGAATACTTTAGTTCAACTGGATTTGTAATCCGGATTCGTTACATTTTTTTAAGAGGACTTGTATTCGAATCCAAATGTGGATGATTCGAATCCTTGTAAAACGATTCAAATATTTATAAAAGGATTCAAATACCTACAAAACGTTTTAAATCGTTAATAATAATTTGAATTTATTGTAAACATTAACTTGAAACATGTCTTTTGTGTGTTTTTAAATTTCTCGTTAAATCACTGTTTTATACGCGTGGCGCATGAAGTAAAATTTAGAGTTTAGAAAAGCCCAGAAAATTTGTCTCAGGTCGCTGCGCGACACTCGACAAACTTTACAGGGCTTTTCTAAACTCGAAATTTTACTTCATGCTTAGTCTGGGAGTGGAAACGCTCGTTAGAAACTTCAAACTGAATGCTTTGATAAGAACATTAAATGACTGAAAATGTTTTTAAAGATAATAATCTAGTTTTCAAAATTTTGTTTAATATTATTTAAAGTAAAACTGACATGGTAGCCACAATCTGAAATGTTAAATTTTTCCTGCATTTCCCTGATTTAATTTATTTTCCTGACTTATTAGTATAACTTTCATCTGTGCGAAACCCTTATTTTGTTAAATTTTTTTTCATTGATTTTGTCAATATTTAAGATAATTTCATAATTTTTACGTATTTTGTAATTTGTCTGCTAATTTTGACAAATTTAATAATATCATATGGCTTTTTTATTAGTTTCTTGGTCAATTTAAATATAATTCCATGACTTTGCTCTGGCTTTCCCGGTTTTAATGATATTCAGTGAATTTTTTATTTACGCAATTTTCAGGCATTCGTCGATTTTATAATAGAGTTCAATTTGAAGTTTTGAACGGGTGTTTCCACTCCCAGGCTAAGCATGAAGTAAAATTTCGAGTTTAGAAAAACCCGGTGAAAATTTTCGGGCTTTTCTAAACTTGAAATTTACTTCATGCGCCACGCGTACAATACACTGATTTGAAGAGGGCTTTTCTAAACTCGAAATTTACTTCATGCGCCACGCGTACAATACACTGATTTGAAGAGAAGTTCACAAACACACAAATACATCTCTAATCAGAAGGAATCAGATATTTAGTCTGTTAGCAACGATGTTCAGTGGTAGTAATAAATAATTAGGTTTTGAATATTTTTCTTGAAACAACTGGTAACGACATTTATATATTAATGGTTGCAAAAAAATAATAAAATCAAATTTATTCTTAAAGGATTTGTATTCCTGATTCGAAAAAACAGAATTCGAATGTTTGATTCGCTTCACATTTATCTCTTACGAATCCATTATTCGAGTATTCGTAATTCGAATCATATTAGGTGATTCGGATTCATGATTCGAATTCTATTTACGAGGATTCGTTCCAGCTCTGCCCTGTTCTTCTGGTTCTATAGGGAGTGCGCATTTCTGCACTGTACTTAGGCCTCATTAGGCCCATTGTGCCCTGTATACATACATGAAGCAGAGTTGAGTAGGATTCGAATCCTTTTAGAGCATTTTAAAGAGATATATTAGTAATTTATATGATTTTGCTAAGACGACAATATGTCAAGTTTTCAACGTTTTGATAAAAGTCGACTAAATCTTAAAGTTTGAAAATTGTATAACTAGATTATCTTTCTCATTATAAACTTGTCAATTTATATACTGCCTTTCAAAAAAATCAGAACACCAAGTATTTATTGCACGATTTTAATAAAATTTACACAATTTGATCATGTAAACGAACTGTATCGATGATCAAAAAATCAACTTGAAAAACAAAAAAACAAATGAATAAAAATTAATAATGTGTTGGGCCTCCACGATTTCCCAAACACTCATTAACATGTCGAGGCGTGCTAGAAATCAGGCTGTCAATATCGACTTTGGGTATTTCATTCCAAACTTCAATAATTTGACCTCTAAGTTCCATTACAGTGTTAGCGGGGCGCTGTAAGTTACTTATTCTAACACCTATCATATCCCAAACATGTTCTATTGGCGATAGATCTGGAGAACGAGATAGCCAAGGTAACAAATTGATTTCGGCACTATCAAAAAACTGTCTTGTAATGGCCGCTGTGTGAGGTCGAGCATTATCTTGCTGAAAAATGGGGTTCTGCAAGCCATTTACATAGGGCACTAACACTGGCCGTAAAATGTTGTCAATATACCGAATCGCGTTAAGACTTGCTTCTAAAAAATCTAGAGGAGACCGACTACCATATGCTATCGCCCCCCAAACCATAACTCCCTGTGTAAGAGCCGTATGTCTTTCAACAGCAAATTGTAAAATTCTGCGTTCACCGCGTCGACGTCTCACTTTTCTGCGACCATCATGAGCCCATAAACAGAACCGAGACTCATCGCTGAAGATAATGTTATTCCATTCATGGGTCCAATGTTGTCTTTCCCTGCAACAATCAAGTCTTGCTCTGCGATGCTGCGGAGTAAGAGGTAGACACAATTGTGGACGGTAGGATCTTATACCAAAACTGCGGATTCTTCTGTAAACAGTAGCCATGGATACTCTTTGGCCATTTAGAGCCAACCAGTCATTTCCTAATGCCCGGGACGTTGTAAATCTGTCCCTTAAAGTTGTAAGACGAAGAGCTCGATCTTCACGCTCAGTGGTGCTTCTTGGACGTCCTGATCCAAGTCTACGTCGATTCTCCCCAGCTTCGGACCATCTAGACCAGCAGCGTACGATCACCGATACACTACGGCCCACCCTTTCAGCAATAGCACGAACCGAAAAACCCGCTTCTCGCATTCCAATAATGCGACCCCTTTCAAATTCACTTAGATGATGATATTGTGCACGCCGACGAACACGGGGCATCTTTTTATATTTTACAAACTGAAACGTCAAACTACTCAGAGGGTACTTGGATATTAGAAGTAATTACATTAAAAAATTAGCAGCTCTTCATAATGGTGACATCAAGGTAAAATACCATTAAATACTAACCAAAACAATTAATTTCTTGATCATCGATGCAGTTCATTTACATGATCAAATTCTGTAAATTTCATTAAAAAATACTTTGTGTTCTGATTTTTTTGAAAGGCAGTATATTATAAATCTATATCCATTTAAATTAAGTTGCAATGAATTATTGCATGTATTCTTTGCTGTGAATACAAGTATTTTCGATATTTTATGTATTTTCATTAGCTGTATTTTAGCTTGCGGAGTGATATTTATGAGCTTAACAAGACCTAGAAGGGTCCGAGGCCAGTATAAAGGGATTACTTTGTTGTCTCCTATATTAATTAATATAAAGGGGGTGGATATTCCGAAATTCCGTTTGCCACAGTTAAACGCTCTTATTAAGGTCGACGGATTATGTGAGACTAATTGAATGTCCATAATTTATCTAGTCAAAACCAATCCTTTGTAAAACACCAAAACTGTCTTCAATGTTGTACGAAGAAGTCAATAAATACACTGGTCTAGTATCTGGTAACAAATACACAATTTCTTATGCAGGGAATTTTTCGTTTACGTATACAAATCCAAAGAGGCTGAACATTTAGTTTGAAAATTACAACTACTGTTTTCGCTTAATCAAGAAGAAAAGTATAATATACATTTATACAAATTTTCACTTTTTTATACTTTCTCGACATTTTGAACAATTCTTAATTTTTGACATCTAGACATGACAATCGAGAAATGTTTCTTTTAAGTACTTATACGGTATGTTCAATTTAAAAAAACCTCTAGAGTGCCATCATTTAATATTTTTTTAAATTTAGGTTAGCTACACGCTTGACATATAAAACGTCAGACATAATAATTATAATACATAATTTTAGAGTTGCCAAGCTACAATATTTTCGATGGCACTCTAGAGGTTTTATTTTATTGAACATACGATACATCTTCCGATATACACCGTGCAATTTTTCAAGCATTCGTTGATTTTGTGAAAGAGTTTAATATGAAATTTGTAACGAGTGTCATCCACTCCCAGACTAAGCATGAAGTAAAATTTCGAGTTTAGAAAAGCCTGAAAATTTGGATTTGCTGGGGCGCGCGAGCGAAGCTAGTTGCGCCCCAGCAAATCCAAATTTTCAGGCTTTTCTAAACTCGAAATTTGTCTTCATACGCCACGTATAAATCACTAATTTAAGTAAAATTTTCAACTAATTGGTAAGAGTTAAATAAATTTAGTATGTCAATTATCGATTGTTTAATTTTGTTGATTGCAGCGCCATTTATCAAAGTAACAAAAAATGTTTTTAGATAAAACTCAGTTACTTTTTCACGCTTTATCTAAATCTGTAGTAAAAAAACAGGGGTTCGCATCTATTTTTAAATTTCAGAATGAAAAAATGTTTTAAATAAAAGTTTAATGATTTGGAAGGGGACATCCGATTCTGTAAAATTAACCCCCCTCCCACCCTCAGGGAAGGTTGGGGAGGGGGTAGCCCCCAGGCTTCCCTGAGGGTGGGGGGGTTAATTTTACTGAATCGGATTTCCCCCTCCAAATAATTAAACTTTTATTTGAAACATTTTTCATTCGGTGCATGGTTCTGAAGATATTCCAGGTGGTACTTTAAAATGGGACACCCTGTATAGAATTTGTATCCCTGTATAGAATTTATATTGATAGTTGAAAAGCGTGAGAGTGTACACATGGGGTCTGTTTCTCCTACTGTTAATTGTTAATTTAGTCGGCTTAACTCATTAACGGAGCAATTATATAGTAAACTCTAAAAGTTGATTTTAGGTAAAATTCTACACTTCGTTTAATGATTTCTACAAATGACTTATTGTATTACATACTGTGAATTTTTCTTTTAATTATACATAATGTATACGCTGTAAATGTAAGGCATACGTCGATTTTGTATAAAAACGTGCAATATAAAGTTTAGAACAAGTATTTCCACTCCCAGACTAAGCATGAAGTAAAATTTCGAGTTTAGAAAAGCCCCGCGTAGAAAATTTGTCGAGGGTCGCGCCAGCGACCCGAGACAAATTTTCACGGGGCTTTTCTAAACTCGAAATTTTACTTCATGCGCCACGTGTATACAACACTGAAATATTGGGAAGTTAGAAATACACTCAAAACATTATTTTAAATTAGTAATAATCGCGATATTTAAATAACAAAATATTTACGTTTTTCTTAATACATTTTCAAGTCAAGTCAAATAATATAATATATCAAATTAACTTTTTAAGTAATTTAATTAACATAAAATTAATAATGTTGCGTATATGCATCAATGGCGCCTAATGGGTTAATTTAAAGTTATTGGGCTATTGTTATACCCTCAGTACGAGTGGACACTTGTTTGGTGTTATAATTTTGGTGATTGATTGTCCAGTACCGGTAGAAGGGTCGTTTATTATTAACATTTATAATATTCACACTGCGAGCCAGATGTGCAGAGGTGAACAAAGATGTGATAAGTGATAGTGAATCAGTGAATGAACTCACAAAATTGACCTTTTCATATTAACATTGATAAATATTTAAAAATGAAATGCGAAAAGTGCGATAATTTTGTGCATCCCGCGCAATTTAAAACGGGAGCTTTGAAATGTCTGAAGTGCTTAGGATGGTACCACATCGATTGTTCCGGCATCGATATGGATTATAAAGAATACTACTTAGCTGACGCAAAAAGTGCAGAGGATGATAAATGGTTGTTGCAGAAATGTAGTCATCCAAATGTTGCTGCTTTAGATATGCCGGAGTTGTCGGAATAAGAGGCTTCGATAGATAAGGTTTAAAAAAACAAATTAATAATATAAAAATTGAGATAATGAAAACTCTATCAGTGAAGATAAATAAAATGCATAAACGCATCGACTCGCTTACACAAAAACAGAAAGATCTGCAATCCGATTTTAATAAATTCAAAACTGATAATAATGTAACTTTCGATGAAGATGATGTTTTTACGGAACTGGAAGATCGCAGAAAACGATCAAGAAATATAATGATATTTAATCTTCCACAATCCCATAAATTGACCGGTCAGGTGAAAATACAGGATGATAAAGCAGTCATTAACAACTTATTTGCTACTCTGGAGATCCCTAAAGCTATTATTAGGGTAGAAAAGAACTCCGACAAACCTCGTTCTACTAAATTAATTTTTGATTGTAGGAATGATGCTATTGGAGTTTTAAAAAACAGTAATCGCATGACATCGGAGGATATCGTAACTAAATCTGAGTTAACACGCAAACAAAGTGCATATCTAAAAAAACTAAGAAATGAATTAGAAAAGCGTAGATCGGATGGTGAAGAACCTCACTATTCGCTATATCAATGGCTCCCCTAAAATAACGACAACACAGAAAAAAACGATATTCAGAAAAAAAACTAAATAAACTAAATATATATTTTCACAATGTTGGTGGTTTCTCAGGTAGTTTACTTACCTTTTCTTTTCTAGTAGCAACTTCATACTACGATATTATAATAATTATTAAAACGTGGCTAATAGATAACGAATTTCCCCAACACAAATATGGGGAAATTCGTGTTCCCAATTATAACGTCTTTCGAAAGGACAGATCAGTTACATTCAGTCATAAAGGAAGAGGTGGAGGTGTTTTGGTATTTGTCAAAAAAGTGTGCGTGTTCATGAATACCAATGTCGGTAACAAGTGTCGAGCATGTTTTTGTTAACTTAATTATTAATAGTAAAAATTACATTTTGGGTGCTGTGTATATCCCCCCCGGGTTCCCCCATTGATAAGTACGAATCTCATTGCCAGACGATTGATGAAATTGTACATGCGTTGCCGACGGAAGAAAATCTTATTAGGGTAGAAAAGAACTCCGACAAATCTCGTTCTACTAAATTAATTTTTGATTGTAGGAATGATGCTATTGAAGTTTTAAAAAACAGTAATCGCATGATATCGGAGGATATCGTAACTAAATCTGAGTTAACACGCAAACAAAGTGCTTATCTAAAAAAACTAAGAAATGAATTACACAAGCAAATTAATTACATTCCAAACAATAAAAATGTATTCATTGATTTAATTACTAGTAATAATAACTGCGTTTCATCTGAACCGGCTACTGATCTACATACTTAGAAATAAAAAACACTACATTGGTTATAATGTGTCGATGTGTTTCGAGAAAATAAATAAATAAATATATACATATATATATATATATATATATATATATATATATACATGTGCACACTATCATAAAACATCAGGTAATAAGGACGGACGTTATAGGAGAGTTCCAAATCTCTTCCATATTATATACAGTTGTTTTTTTTTTTGGTGTTGCACCTTCCTGATTTTTTCTCCTCCGTTATATGGGTTGATTGTTTTAAACCACATTGGGATGTTGCTTCTGCTGTTGAAGTTTTTTACTCACTATTACATACTCTAATTGATCTGTTTGTTTCAAGAAAGAAAGCTCACTTTGGGGGAAAATTGCCAGTATGGCTCTACATAAAGTTGACATAATAAAGGTGATTGAAAATAAAAAAACAGCCCATGCTAATATTAAAGAATCAAGTCAGTATTCGGATTATTGCATATTTCAAGATCTTTGACGGAAATGTAACTCATAATAGTATATTAGAGAAAATAAATAACATCTTGTTGTCCAAACTGTATAATTTTGGGTTTTCGCTAGCCCTCTGCAATTTATTAAAAAGCTACCTGCTTGAAAGACCGCTATTTGTAGAATATATGGGCTATAAATCTAACTTATTTTTGGCAACATCAGGTGTTCCTCAGGGATCAGTCTTAGGTCCATTGCTTTTTAACTGCTTCATAAACGATATTGTTGAGAACTTAGATGTTGATTGCTTATTATTCGCGGATGATATGAACATTTTTAAACCAATTAATTCTATTACCGACTGTCTGTCCTTGCAACACAATATTGATATTATCCATTCTTGGTGCAGTTCCAATAATTTATTACTTAATACGAATAAGTGCAAAGTGATGTCCTTTTCACGAAATAAATCTTCCATAACACACAATTATAATATAAATGGCGTCCAACTATCGAGTGTGAACCACTTTAAAGATCTAGGTATTTTTTTTTATGCGAGCCTTACATTTAATTTTCACATAGAAAGCATAGTCTCTTCGGCCAATCGTTTCTTAGGATTTATTTTTCGCAATTCCAAATTATTTGAAGGTTGTGATGCTATACTATCGTTATACTATGCGTACGTTCGATCTCGGCTCGAATATGGTTGTTGTGTTTGGAATCCATGTTATGCTAAATATTCTAATTTAATAGAATCTATTCAAAAACGCCTAGTTAAGTATTTATATTTTAAGAAGTCAGGACTCTATCCAGACTACACTATAAGCTATGAATCGCTACTTACAGCTTTTGGACTACAATCTTTGGAACGTCGACGTAAAGCACATCTTATAACTGCGCTTTACAAATTATTAAATAATTCAATTGATTGTCCAGAGATTGTTGCTCAGATTAAATTTCACGTTCCCCATGGCTTAAGACACAACAGATTTTTTCAACTTTCAATTCCCAAAACAAATGTTGTTAGTTTAAGTGATGTACAATCTTATATAGGAAATGTAATTTCCGTGATTGTATAAATAAATAAATAAATAAATATTACGTAACGAGAGTGGTATGCAGCATATTACATATGAGCGAAAATGTTGCGCACGAGCCGCGTAGCGGCGAATGCAGTATTCCGCGAGTATGTAATTGCCATACCACTCAAGAAACGTACGATACTTTACCTACGCCCTAACAAAATAATCAATGAGCATGAAAGAACAACTAATTTATTGTAATAATTTTTAATAGTACTATGACAATGATGAAAACTAAATTACTACTTGATCAATATACAAGGAATAAAGCTGTACATTTTCTGACATTCGTTGTTTGTTAAAAGAGTTCAATTTGAAGCATTAAACGAGTGTTTTCAACTCCCAGACTAAGCATGAAGTAAAATTTCGAGTTTTGAAAAGCCCCGTGAACATTTGTCGGGGGTCGCGCAGCGACCAGAGACAAATTTTCTGAGCTTTTCTAAACAGGCGTATAAAACACTGATTTCAAGTGAGGTTCAAATATACATAGGGTTCACAATATTTTAGTGTTTTATACGGGTGGCGCATGAAGTAAAATTTCGAGTTTAGAAAAGCCCAGAAAATTTGTCTCGGGTCGCTACGCGACCCTCGACAAATTTTCACGGGGCTTTTCTAAACTCGAAATTTTACTTCATGCTTAGTCTGGGAGTGGAAAACACTTGTTTAAAGTTTGAAATTGAACTCCTAAAGAAAAACAACGAATAACTAAAGATTTAAAGAAAATAAGCTGAATTTGGAATACGTATACTTTAAAGAAAAACTCCCTGTAGATCAAAAAAATGTCATCTGGTTGTACGGTAAGCAATCAGCTGTTCAGCTGTCAGCACGTAATGTACTTGTCAAAGCTATTACGTGCATGTGTACGTAATGTCAATCATACTTGTCAAGATGACAGTGTGTTAAGATGCGGTTACTAGATAGGACGTAGGTAAAGTAAGCTTTTGTATTCTAATTACGTTAAAAACATGGAATTTAAGATACGAGGAAATAGCAAGTGCTTTTGGAAATTTGTTAACGAACACAAAGATGCTAAAGGGCTCTCGTTAGATATGTTCTTGGTGATTTAAATAGCAGTAATTTACAGGACTGTGTCAATCTTTTTGCGAAAAATTATCCATCTGTTTATAGCATAAATCTAGTTACAAATAACTATACCTGTAAACATAATCAATGTGTTAAAGCGTTATTTTCACTAAGTGTAAACTTTTCAAGTGTATTCACTGAATTATCCAACTTAAAACCGTCGTTGTCGTATGGCCCTGGTGATATTCCTAACGTTTTACTTAAGAAATGTGCGTATACGTTGTGTTACCCCCTAACAATACATTATAACTTGTCTTTAAATCAACAATGTGTTCCACTAATTTGGAAAAAGATTTATATAATTATCTTTAAAAGTGGCAATCGTGCAGACATAACTAACAATCGAGGCGTTTGTATCCAATCAGTCATTCCAAAATTATATATATATTTTTTTTTTTTAGGGGCAGGAAACGGAAGTTAGGGTTATTTCTGCCCTAGCACCGCAGCCGTGTGGCTTATTGTACTTCTTCCGTTACCGTAGTTAATCAAAAAGCTCTGTCTCCTTGGCTAGTCCCAGCAGCCTTTCGATCATCTTTCCCTTCGGGAAGTGGCTTGGATTCCCTTGGACAAGGTTTGTTTCCCTCCAGGTGGAAAGTGCCTCGCACTCGAATAGTACATGTGAGGCGTCTTCATCCTCTTCCAGGCATAGTCTGCATATTGGATCTTCTGTGAACAGTTTCATGTTATGCAGGTGCTTCCTTAGTGTACAGTGTCCAGTTATCAGTCCTGTGACTATTCTAAGGTTGTTTCTACTGAGTCTGAGGGCCTCAGTTGCTAGTTCTTGGCAGGGTTTTTCCATCAGTAGTTTACTGTGTCTATGCCCTGTCAGGTTTTTCCAGCGCTCGGTGTGTCTTTCTAGGGTCCACTCTTTTGCGCTTGGTCTTATTGATTTTTTGGGAATGGGTAGCATTGGTTCTGGTCCAATGTAGGGTCTGCGTGATCCAATCTTTGCCAGAGCATCGACTTTCTCGTTGCCATCCTCCCCTGTGTGTCCCGGCGTCCAGCGTAGTGTTACGGTGTTTTCCGTCGCCAGTTTCGTCAGGTTTTGGATGCATTCCCATGCTAGCTCAGATTGGATCTTATAGCTGTTGAGTGCTCTTAGAGCGGCTTGGCTGTCGGTGAGGATCAGAATCTTTTGCCTCTTATATCCCCGTCGCAGATTTTCCATGGTACATTGGTTGATCGCGAAGATCTCGGCTTGATGTGCAGTTGCCATCCTCCCCAGAGACACGTAGATGTCATATTTTGGGGTTACGCCGTGAATCCCAGCGCCTGCTCCACCTTCTCTTCTTGACCCATCGGTGTACCAGATCAGGGTTCCAGGTGAAGGGTTGCGCTTCTCGTTGTCCCCCTCACATTCTATTGTAAAGGGTCTCTTCAGGGAGTAGCGTGGTATCATGTAGTCACTTCCCATTTGTAGTAGAGGTTTGGTAACTACCTGTTCTATTCTGGAGTGGTTTCCTGTGGGGTGCCAGTTTCCAGTTGTCCTCAACCTATATGCCCCTAGTCTGGCCTCGCTTTTAACCACTAGGTCCAGCGGTTGGAGGTTTAGTAGGGTTTCCATTGAGGCTGTTGGTGTTGTACGCAGTGCGCCAGTTATGCATAAGCAGGCTAGTCGCTGTACTCTAGATAGAGCTACCTGCGCAGTACTTTGTTCTACTTTCGGCCACCAAGTGGTGCATCCGTAGGTGATCATGGGTTTTACTATTGCATTATATATCCACATGGTCATTTTTGGATTGAGGCCCCATGTTTTTCCCAGAGCACGCTTTGTTGTCATTAGCGTCCTTGATGCTCTGTCGGTTGTGTGCTTTAATTGCCGGTTCCATGTTAGTTTTGTATCTAGGTAGATACCAAGATATTTGACTTCATTGGTTAGTTGTAGAGTTTGGTTAAAGAAGGTTGGGGGTTTGAGGCCCGCGCATTTCCTTCTTTTTGTGAAGGGGATGACCGTAGTCTTGGTGGGGTTAACGCTTAGCCCCACCTCCCCACACCATCGTTCTACAGTTTTCAAGGCATTATTCATAATGCTTGTTATAGTAGTTGGATATTTTCCCGTGACGAGAATGACAATGTCATCCGCATATCCCTGGGCGTAATATCCTGAGTCGTTTAGTAACGTGAGTAGCTCATCCACCACCATGTCCCATAGAAGGGGGGATAGAACGCCCCCCTGAGGACATCCACCTTTGGCTTTTATGCTGATTTTTTCTTGGAATTGGTCCGTAGTTACTAGTCTGTCCGTCAGCATGGATTGTAGCCACGAGCTTATCGTGGTTTCCACAGCGTGACTTTCGACTGCTCTTACGATCGTTCTGATAGAGGTATTGTCAAACGCTCCCTCAATATCGAGAAATGTAGCCAAAGCCACTGTTCTTTTTTTCAGCGAGGCCTCTACCTTAACTACCAGTTGGTGTAAGGCAGACTCGCATGATTTTCCAGCTTGAAAGGCGTGTTGAAAGGGGTGGAGCGGCCTCTCTAGAAGTGAGGTTTCCCTTATGTGTCTTTCAACTAGTTTTTCCATCGTCTTAAGTAGGAACGATGTCAGGCAAATTGGTCTGTAAACTTTTGGCTGGGTTAAGTCCTTCCCAGACTTAGGGATAAAGACCGCTTTGACTTTCTTCCAGGTAGTTGGCACGTGTTTTAGTGCCAGGCTGCCCCTGAAGAGTTTACATAGCACCGGTAGAAGGTGGTCCAGCCCTTGCTGCAAGAGCACTGGATAGATCCCATCTTGTCCCGGTGATTTGTATCGGTGGAATGTACCTATCGCCCACCTGATTCGTTCAAAGGTTACAATTTTCTTTGAGATTTCCCAGTCTTGTTGTGTTGCCGCCTTACCAGGGGTTACAAGCACTGAGTGAGTATCTGCACCATTTTGCAGGATTTCAGATCCGGGGAAATGGGTTCTCATGAGGATCTCCGCTGTTTCCTTGCCGGTTTCTGTAAATGATCCATCTGGTTTCTTCAGGGTTCCGCAAGAGGTGTCGGAGGTTTTCGCTAGGATTTTGTGGAGTTTTGCTCCCTCGGGGACTTGGTCAATTTCCGAGCAGAATATCCTCCACGCCTCCCGGCGCGCCCTCCTGATCTCCTTGCTGTACTCCGTTAGTGTTTCGGAATATTCCTCCCACTCACCAGATTTCCTCGCTCTGTTGTAGAGCCAAAATTATAAGATTGCATAGTAAGCAAACAGCTCATGTGGAATCTGTGGATTGTTATTATTAAGGAGCAACATGGGTTTTCTCGGTGTATCGGCGTAAGTCTGTTGCGAATAATTTACTTGTGTATCAGAATCATATTTTAAAGGCAATTGAGAGTTGGTGTCAGATTGATGCAATCTACACTGACTTCTGTAAAGCCTTTGATAAAGTATGTTACGAAATTCTGATTAAGAAACTACAATGTCTTGGCTTCTCTGATACTGTGGTGAATTGGTTTATAAGCTTATTTACTGATAGGATCCAAGTATAAGTAAAGGAGGATAACACGTTTCAACTCAAACTAAACTGCTAGGGTGTGCCTCAGGGTACCCATGTTGACCCAATATTATTCAATATATTCATAAATCACTTGCCTTTGGTGTTGCAGCACCGTAAATATTTGCTTTACGGGGATGATTAAAAGTCGTTTCATAGCGTGTCTTCGGTATCTGATGTACGCAACATCCAAAATGATATAGATAATTTAGCGGAATAGTGTTCTCAAAATATGTTATACTTAAACACATCTAAGTGTAAGGTTATCACTTTTAGTAGAGGAAGGGATGCATTGTACTATGATTATTGTTTAGGTAATACATTACTGGAACGGGGCACGGAAATATGGGATTTGGGAGTATTTTTTGAACAATCGATGTCATTTAAGTCACATACAATACATATTATCAACAAGGCCTGTAAAATGTTAGGTTTCGTTTTAAGAATTACACCTGAATTTATAATTGACACGTTTAGAATCGTATATTTAACTTTAGTTTGATTGCAGTTGAAACATGCTTCTGTGGTATGGTATTCATATCAAGCATATTTAATTAACGCACTCGAAAAAGTGCAAAATAAGTTCTTGCGAATAGTTGCGTTTAAAATACAGATACCGTCTTCGGATGTTGATTATAAAGTGTTTAGAATTAATTGCAGTTAATTAACCCGTTTAGAATCATATACAGAAAGCACTGTTCAATATGTGCTTTCTGTATAAGATTCTAAACGGGTTAATTAACTGCTCATCCCTTTTAGAAATTTCGACTTTTGGTCTCGGGTAGAAGCTCTCTAACTAAATTTAAGGTTCTACTAAGAGAAAAAATGTACGACATTGTACTGTAGTAATAATCCCGTACCCAGATGAATGCATTTTTGCCAAATTTTGACCTGTTTGCCAATAATTATTTGTCATTTCGAAAAGCTTTGAAAGTCATAAACTTGGACACAACGTTTTAGGTTCGTCATAGAGCTACCTAGTTACTTAGTTATTAGTTCATTAGTGTATCTTGTGATCTGTTGATGTTGCGCATATTTTGTATAAATTTATATACAGAGAGTTTTATGTAACACCGAATATTTTCATCCGAAACAAATTGACAGCTTTCATTTTTAGGTTATAGATAAATTGGGTACAATTTTTAATGGTCATATAGGCAGACCATTAAAAATTGTAGCCGATCAATCGTAATTAATGCCGTAACTAATACATACAGGGAGTTTTTCTTTCAAGTCTACATGTAAAAATCACAGCGTATATGCCGTAAATCTATAGATACTCGTTGTTTTTTTAATAGAGTTCAATTTTAAACATAAAATTAGTGTGTTTTACTCCCAGACTAAGCATAAAGTAAAATTTCGAGTTTAGAAAAGCCTGAAATATTGGTTTGGTCGCGTAGCGCAAAGCGCGGAGCAGCCAAACCAAATTTTCATGCTTTTCTAAACTCGAAATTTTACTTCATGCGCCACCAGTACAAATCACTGACATACTACAAAGTTTGAAACACACCGCTAAACTCAGTGTTTTGTACCGGTGGCGCATGAAGTAGAATTTTAAGATTAGAAAAGCCTGAAAATTTACTTCATGCTTTAGTCTGGTCTGTTTTTTAACAGAAATCAATTTGAAACTTGAAATGAGTGTGTTCCACTCCCAGACTAAGCATGATGTACAATTTCGAGTTTAGAAAGGCCTGAAAATTTGGTTTGGTCCCGTAGCGCGAAGCGCGGAGCGGCCAAACCAAATGTTCAGGCTTTTCTAAACTCGAAATATTACTTCATACATCACCAGTACAAAAACACACCGATAAACTTTACATTGCATCAGTGTTTTGTACCGGTGGCGCATAAAGTAAAATTTCGAGTTTAGAAAAGCCTGAAAATTTGGTTTGGCCGCTCCGCGCTTCGCGCTACGCGACCAAACCAAATGTTCAGGCTTTTCTAAACTCGAAATTTTACTTCATGCTTAGCCTGGGAGTGGAAAACACTCGTTTAAAGCTTCAAATCTATTAATAAACCGAGCGTTGGCAAATGCACAACGTATGCTTATGTATACTTACAAAATCCTAGTTATGAAAATGTTCGGTGTTACATAAAACTTTGTATATTTTTTATATCAACTGCAATTTATTGTACTATTGATTACATAATTTTGGATATTTCATTCTATGGTTCAATGTTTGGCGGTGTGTTTGCGCGGGAGGTTGTTTATTCAATGGATATTTATTTCTTGAATATTTATTGTCTTTTTTAGTGGTCTTATTAATTGGGACTGATTGTTTGCAGATTAAACGAAAATAATTTCGTTATTTGTTTATCTTTTCAATTTTTTTTTGAGATTTTTATAGATAAAATTAATTTTGTTTACTTAGAAATTTGTTTTATGTTAAATATTGGTGAAAATGGTTGGTACCGTAAATAAATAAATAAATAAACGGTTTTCTAATTCATCTCTGAATGAAACATTTTGTAATAATTGCTGTTTGAACAATTAACATTATTTTTATAAACCTGAAGTTGCTCAATGTAAACATTTGTGAGATAAATCAAGTGTTATTTAATTCGATTAAAATTTGATTAAATTAAAATTTACAGCAAAAAAAACCCAAAAAGAAAAATAGAAAATTGTGTCTTATTTTTCTAATATGAGATTTTTCGAATTTAAAACACGAACGAATTGATAAAAGTTAATTAATTTAGCGACAATTCGTTAAATACACTCGAAACTTTAGATCTAAAGGTCGGAATTAAATTAATTAACCTAATTATTAATCAAACTCGCTTTGTACGGCATCACGTAATTAATGAGACGCCGGATTTTAATTAATATTGTTTTAATCCTAACGATATTAGCATAGCGTAAACGTTAATATTAACTAATGCGATAAATTAATTACACTTAGGCACAATTGTGCGGGGACAAGATTACCTTCATTAACATTGGAAAATAAATTTCTATAAAAATATGAATCAAAAAAAAGTTAAAAACTTAGATCGATAGCCACTTGTATGAGTTTTGATTGTAAACAAAATGACAATTAATTACTAATTAATAAAACATAAATAAGTTTTTTACTCTCTATAACTGAAACTACATCAATGCGTATAGTTTATTTGTGTATTTATTTTATTTATTAACGAAAACTCCTTTTACTTAAATTTACAATATTAGTATACCTTCAAATATATAACAATTAATTTTTCGCGCACACGTGTGCCGTCGACTCTCTGGTAATCTAAAATTTCTTGCGGGAAAAAGTCGTCTAAAAATTCTAATTTTTACGGTAGCGGTGGAAGAATTAGTATACTCTCATATGTGCTAACTCAAATCAGTGTAGATGCATTGAATAAGTGCATTATTAGTTGTTTAAAGTGTAATTGCAACCGTGGAATAAATCCAATAGGAATACACATTAATACAATAAAACAGGTAAAAAATAATCGTCCTCTCACACCTCTGTATCTCTCGTGTGACCTCAACCCTGGCCTATCTGAACCTCAGCTGTTTTCTGTTTATATTATGAGTCAGTCACCTTGATGGGCCGCTAGGTGTGAACATTTGTGATATTGTCTAAAACTTCCCTGTAATTTTGTCCTTCTATTATTACACCACTAATCAAATACAAATATGAATAACTGCTGCTCCATATGTAAAACTGCATTACACCCCACATCTTACAGTTCCTCAATCAAGTGCACAGGCACCTGTTCGAGATGGTTTCATGCGTCGTGCATAAATATGCCTGATAACGAATTGAAACTTTTTCGTAAAAATGATAGTGTAGGAATTAAATGGACATGCAGTATTACATGTAAATTAGGTCTTACCGATCATCCGATTTCCACCTTTGCAATAGCAACAATTGATGAGATTAAAATAATAATGGAAAATATGCTTGATAATTTTAAAATGCAATTTGATAAACTTTTTTCTGAACTTCACGCAAAAATAGATAATACACACGTAAAAATCGCTCAATTAGAAAACGAGAATGCGTCTTTAAGGACAGAACTTCAAGAAAAAATCAACATTGATAAAAACCTTGATATAAATTCAATCAATAATGAAATAAATGAGAGGATCAAGCGATCTCGTAACATCATTCTATTCAACGTAAAGGAAGAAAATGCTTCATCTGACAGTGAAAGCGTGTTTGATATTTTTAAAATGGTTAATAACAATATTGCTAAACCCAAACATATCTTTCGTCTTGGAACAAAATCTCCAAATAAGTGTCGTCCAATAAAAGCGGTAATGAATGATGCTGATGATGTAATAAACTTACTTCGCGGATCTGCTCGTATTAAATCGAGTGAAAACTATAAGAATATTATCTTAAAAAAGGATAAAACACCTACGGAATTAGACGAAGAAAATAAAATTAGAAAACAATTCGCGGCAAGGAAAGAAGCAGGCGAAACAAACATCAGTATCAAATATATACGTGGAATATTAACAATAGTATCATCGACGCCGGAAAACGGATCAACTCTCAACGAAGTATAAACAGTTTAAAAGTGTTTTACCAGAATGTTCGCGGATTGTCAACTAAAACAAACGAATTTTATACTAACATACATAGTAGTGATAGTGACATTTTTCTATTTTGTGAGACATGGTTGCACAATGGTGTTATAAATGCAGAGTTATTTCCAGATACATTCTCTGTTTTTAGATGTGATAGAGTCGGTAAAGGAGGTGGAGGTGTCATGATTGCTGTACGTCATCATTTGCGGTGCTCCTGCGAAAATATTACAGTTAACAGTAATGTTGAGATTGTTGCTGCTCGGGTTTTTACACATAATGAAAGTATATGTTTCATATCTTTGTATATCCCCCCCTCGGAACCAGTTGAGACATACATCCGTGTATGTACAGAATTAGACAGAATTTGTAATATATATAAATCGGTTGTTATATGCGGTGATTTTAATTTGCCTCACTTTGCGAATGCACTCGAAAATCCCCGTGCAATCGATCGGAAAATCTCTGAACTTAATAATCTAATGCTGTTAAATGGTCTGGTACAATGTAATACTAAGTTAAATGCAAACAACAGGATGCTAGATTTAGTATTTGTGACCAAAGATATAAAATGTAAATTTGATGATCACCTACCAATCGTTGACATAGATAAGCACCATCCACCCCTTTCATTCTCATTCTACCCGTCTACTGAAATGCAAATAAATATAAGTAATAATAAAAAGAATAAGTCATTCAACTTTCGCAAAGCTAATTATAATTTAATGTATAAAAAAATATTGGAATACGACTGGTCTCTTCTTCTTACTTTAGATAACGTTGACGACGTTTGCAATCAATTGTATCATGCGCTTTATACTATATTTAATGTAACCGTTCCTTTGAAAAGCAGTTCAACATATAATAGGAACAATTATCCATGCTGGTTCTCCGCTAAGACTAGACGATTGATAAAAATAAAAGATCACTATCGTAAATTACACAAGAACTTAAAATTAAATTGTTATAAAATTAAATTATCAAAAACTCGTAAAGAAATTCGCCAGAGCATCAAATATGATTATTCAATATTTATTAACAGTGCTAAAAATTCTATTTGTTCAGACCCGAAAAAACTTTGGAACTACGTTTCATCTAAAAAATCTCAATCGCGCATACCTGGCTCTATGTTCTATAATAACAACAGCTTAGAAAATCCGGATAACATTGTAAATGGCTTTGCGAGATATTTTTCGTCCGTTTATACTGACTGTCAAAATAACGGCGCAAATCTTAATGCAAGTTTCGATCACAATATTTCAATTCATATCAACGAAATTACAGCCGATGACATCCTTAGGGCGGGAAAAAAATTAAGTAATAATTTTACAGCTGGTTCCGATAACATTGTATCGTTTATAGTACGAGACTGTATTCATGTGTTGGTAATTCCGTTGGTTCATATATTTAACATAATTTTAAAAACATCAAAATTCCCTAAACAATGGAAAATATCTCGAATAACACCAGTCCTTAAGTCAGATAACAAGCAAGACATACAAAATTACCGCCCCATCTCAATTATAAATAACTTTGCGAAACTATTCGAGACAATTATTGCAAATAAATTGTATAATTACGTTGAAACACATATTACCACCAAGCAGCATGGTTTTATGATGAAGAAGTCTGCGTGTACCAATTTATTAACCATAACTGAATTTACATCTCATCATATGGATAAGCGTATGCAAGTAGACGTCTTATACACCGATTTTCGAAAAGCATTTGACTCTATAAATCATAATATACTAATATATAAACTAAAGAGATGGGGATTCAGTACTCCTCTAATTAATTTATTATGTGCGTATTTATCTGACAGAGAGAACTATGTTGAATATATGAACCATAGGTCCGTATCTTTCTATCCAACCAGTGGGGTCCCTCAAGGATCAAATCTGGGGCCATTGCTTTTTTGTTATTTATTAACGACGTCGTCGACAACATAAAATCCAACATTCTTGTATACGCCGATGACATCAAAATATACAGAGAAATTAAATCGATAGAGGATTGTTTGACACTGCAATCGGATTTAGAGCTTATCCAGCAATGGAGCTTGGAAAATAGATTATATTTAAACATAAAAAAATGTAAATGTGTTTCATTTTGCAGATTAAGTAGCCCTCTATTCTATGATTACTTTTTAAATAACATCTTGCTGGAACGTGTTACGGAAATAAAAGACTTAGGTGTCTTACTAGATAAAGATCTGTCTTTTGTTCCCCACTACACAAAACTAGTGAACTCAGCTATGAGAATGTTGGGTTTTGTACGTAGAATATCAAAGCCTTTCAAAAACACCAGAACCATTATGAAGTTGTATACGTCGTATGTGCGACCGAAGTTAGAGTATTGCTTGTTAGTGTGGTCTCCGTTCTATGATTGCCATATCAAATCTATAGAACATGTTCAAAAAATGTTTGTAAGGTATCTGTATTTTGTAGTACATTCTGTATACCCGGACGAATCTATTAGATATGAAGACTTGTTGGCTATGTTTAACTTAAAATCTTTATCTGCACGACGCAAGATCGCTTCATTAACCACTCTCTACAATTTGCTTCACAACAATATAAATGCTCCCGGTATACTCGCTCAGTTAAATTTTTTTACACCTAGGATTTGTAGTAGAAATAGCGTACAATTTGTATGTAATAGAAGTCAAAGTAATGTATATTACAACTCCCCTCTCAATACAATGATGCGCAATTATAATAACTCTCAAAACGTTGCTGATATCTTTTGTTGTAGTCGTAAACAATTTATTAACCAAATGTCCGCTGTATTAATTTAGTCACTATGTCAGATATCGTTAAGTATTGTTTAACTGAATTAAATATTGTATATGTAATAATTTTCTGCTAGAATTTTGTATATTTTTCCCTGTAATTTGAAATGTGTATTTCTGTTGGGAAATAAATTATTATTATTATTATTATAATTAACCCATTAAGCGCCATTGATGCATACACGCAACATTATTCATTTTTTGGTAATGAAATTACTAAATAAGTTAATTTGACCTCACTTGAAAATGTATAAAGAAAATGTAAATATTTTGATATTTAAATATTTCGATTATTACTCAATTTGAAAAATATATATATATATATATATATATAAATATCAGTATATTTCTAACTTCACAATATTTGAGTGTTTTATACGCGTGGCGCATGAAGTAAAATTTCGAGTTTAGAAAAGCCCAGAAAATTTGTCTAGGGTCGCTGCGCGACCCTCGACAAATTTTCACGGGGCTTTTCTAAACTCGAAATTTTACTTCATGCTTAGTCTGGGAGTGGAAACACTCGTTCTAAACTGCATATTGCACGTTTTTATATACAATCGACTAATGCCTAAAAATTTACTGCGTATACATTAGGTATATTTCAAAGAAAAATTGACAGTATGTAATACGATAAGTCGTTCATAGAAATCATAAACATAAGTGCAGAATTTTACCTAAAATCAACTAGTAGAGTTAACTCTATAATTGCTTGGCCGTTAATGGTTTAATATACTTATAAAGACATAGTAAATTACAGAAAAATAAACATTGTATTAGACATGTTCATGTTACTCTTACTTTACGCGAGTTAAAATTAAAATAATACAAAATAATAAAGACTGTATACATTATTTAGCAGGGTTGTTGTGTTTAAAACACATTGTTTTAAAACAGTGTTTTAAAAATGTTTAAAAACAGCCGTCGTGTTTTAAACGATTTTGTTTTAAACATGTTTTAAATCTTGAAGTTGTTTAAAACGTGTTTTAAACTAAAAATTTGTTAAAAACTTTTATTTTGTTATTTTAAATTTGCTAAATTATATTTTATACTACTTCATTAAGATTTTTGTTTAAATTTTTAAATGTTAGCAAAATTGTTGAAGATATTTCAAATTTTTAAACATAACATTTTATTACAAGAAAATATCAAATATGTGTGCATAAATACGATTTTTAAATACAAGGATTTTTTTTGCAGGTATACATATGATTACACTGTAAATTTTACGACATTCGTTTTGTTTTATAAGATTTCAATTTGAATTTTGAGACAAGGGTTTTCCCCTCCCGGACTAAGCATGAAGTAAAATTTCGAGTTTAGAAAAGCCTGAAAATTTGGATTGGCCGCGTAGCGAAGCGGAGCGGCCAATCCAAATAGGCTTTTCTAAACTCGAAATTTTACTTCATGCGCCACACGTATAAAACACTGAAATAATTAATTAATTAATTTTAAGATATACGGCTTTAGCAATCCAATATGTAGATGTAAATAAGACGTGAGTCAAATTCTGCGCTAAACAAATTGTTTAAAACAGTGATTATTGGCAACCCAATAACTCTAACGTATATTAGGTTGCCTATAATGTGTACGTTTTTTGAACTTCACTGTAAATCAGTGTTTTTAAGCGTGGCGCATGAAGTAAAATTTCGAGTTTAGAAAAGCCTAATTTGGATTGGCCGCTCCGCTTCGCTACGCGGCCAATCCAAATTCTTAGGCTTTTCTAAACTCGAAATTTTACTTCATGCTTAGTCTGGGAGTGGAAAACACTCGTTAAAAGCCTCAAATTACCCGCTCTTAAGCAACGAATTCCCGCAAATTTAAAAAACGCTGAAATTACCGGGATATGTATACTCAAAAGAAAAATGCCCTGTATGTTCTGTTTTAAACAGGTTTTAAACGTGTTTTAAACATGTTTTAAACACGTTTTGAACACGATTTTAATTGTCAATATTTTAAACGCTGTTTTAATGAAAAAAACACGTTTTAATAAAAAAACTGTTTGTTTTAATTAAAATGAAAAAAAAACTTTTATTTAACAACGCTGTTATTTAGAGATAAAATCAATAAATGGGTACATAGACGAATACATAAACAACCAATAAATTGTACAAACACCAGATTGAAATTTATATCAGTAACTGATGAGCTAAATGTCACAGTAAAGACTAGATTGTTTAGTTATTCATGAAATAAAATTAGGATTAGTTACATACATGCCAAAACAATAAAACATTTAACAATTTTTGACGTTGACAACATGGAAAATGTCTATTCTAATCGACACATAATTATTTATTTATTTATTCTTAATCCTTTTTTCCTTGCAGTGTGAGGCGGTTTACATATTCATAGATAATTATGTTATCATCTGATTAATCTGTATGCTTCTTTCCATCTCTTTCTGTCTTGTGTTAGTTGTTTTGCTTCTTCCTAATTCAAATAAATTAAGGTTTATTTGCACCCCGACCGATTAGCTTTATTCATCCACTAATCTTTGATTAAATCTCTGACTAAGTCAAATTTCTAGAACATAAAAATGTTATAAATTTATAAGATATCCTAAACATGTCTCTTTCATCAATATGCAATTGTGTAAACAATTTGTAAATACAATAGTGTTTTTAAAAAGTATTAATCACTAATTAAGTTAATCGATTTGGGTGCAAATGGGTATAAATCTTTTAATAAAATTTAACTGTCGTTGGGGAAACCCGCCAAAAGTGACTATAGTTTCAAAAACTTTAACTTGTCATTATCAAAGTAAAAGTAATTTATGCACCCAACTCGACTAATTAATGTGATTAGTCCTTCTTAAAAACACAACAATTTTGTTAAAAATTGTTTACAAAATCGCATATAAGATAAGAATGTTATACATTTGTAAGATATTCTAAACATGATTAGAATATCTTACATATTTATAACATTCTTATCTTCTAGAATTTCAACTTAATCAAAGGTTTAATCAATGATTAGAGGATGATTTAAGTTAATCAATCAAATGGGCTTTAAATTAATAATTGTACAGTACGATTTAAATTTAATTAATGCGAATATATATAAAATATCTCAGGTGGAATAATTGAATAAATAAATAACTCCATATTTAATGCACTTTTCCCTCTTTTGTGTGAATATTCCACAAGGAGACAGAAACTTGAAACTTGCATGAATAATTATCGAAAAACTGAAACTCCTGAAAACTTCCCAGTGGAGGAGGATAAAAGTAATAATCCCCACTTAGAGGAACAGTGACGAGCGCCCTCGTCGAAATCTGTTGAATTTTAATTGGGCCCGGAATTCAGAGTAAAAGTTGGAACACCGCAGTAAATCCGAATAATTCCCAGAAAGTTTTATTTTCTAAACACTGCTGTGATTGTGTGTGCATGGCAAAGGGATCGGAATGGACTAAGGCGCTAATTAACAATTCAAATCACTGAGAGTCATTTGAATATTTCCAAGCCCACAGGTAACCTACGTCAAATTGGAAATGTTTCCTCTGCGGTGAATAATAGACAAGGCGTGTTAATTTCGGTTTTAATAAAGGTGTAATAACGACGCAACTTGAATAAATTTTGATCACCGGTCAATAACTTGCATTCAGAGTTTCACTGTTTTACATGATTTTCAAGCTTCTTAAAAAGTTAACCCAGTATTTTATAAGAAAATCCTATATGAAATTCTTTTTGATCCTTATTTTTCGATTCGTTTAAAAAAATAAAAGTGTATACTGCGATAATATTTTTACAGATTATATTCTTAAATTTAAAATATTGATAATGTATTGTATATAGAAAATGTTCTATTAAATTAAAATCTCAGATTTTATTTTAATGTTTTTGTAAATTAGTAATTTTGATAATTATCAAATCTGTATAATATTTACCGACAAATGCTACTTCAAAATTACTTATTTACAAAAACAGTAAAATAAAATCTAAGATTTTAATTTAATCGAACATTTTCTCCCAATAATGCATTGTCAATATTTTAAATCGAATTCCGGGGCATCAAGAATATACGACACCATTTTTCACGGTTCTACAAAAAAACAGCATTGAAAGAAAATGAAACGTGAATCTCTTTCTCCCTTTAGAAAGTGATAACATTTTATATGATTCTTCGTTTGCCAGAGTGAAATATAGATATTCCCTTCGAAATGCGCTATAAAAACGGGTCAGAAATGAAAGTCTCGGCCTCTTCTATATCTATATATGCAGTAATAGAAAAATGGAGGCCATTCGTTCTATTACATCTTTTACACTCAGACGCCATACTGCTTTAATTTGAAGACTTAAAGTAGGAGAATATAGTTTAATTCATGTTCTAAAAATTCATATTCATAAAAAAAATAATAATATTTTATTAACATTGGAAATAATTGACTACAGACTAACTAGTTTTATTCAAATTACGGATGATGTGTGTGTTATTCAATTTCGTCATAATTCAGTGTTTTACACGCGTAGCGTATGAAGTAAAATTTAGAGTTTAGGAAAGCCTCAAAATTTGGATTTGCCGTAACTCGCTTCGCTCGTGCCGGCAAATCCAAATTTTTAGGCTTTCCTAAACTCAAAATTTTACTTCATGCTTAACCTGGGAGTGAAAAACACTCGTACTAATCTTCCTGTATTTATCTTGAGGTTAAGCTCTGTGACAGACCCCTCTACGTAATTTATTTGTATCGGAAAATTGCGAGCACACAAAACACCGAAATAATTACGGGATTTGCTTTTGGCGTAGTCAGCGTTTGTTGCGAATGGGGGAAAATGAGGGTCGCTCGAAACCACCCTCAGTGACTAGACGGATTGATTTGTCAGGGCAAATTAAAGTGAATGACTGTATACGCACAAGATAAATAAAATCTGATAAAATAAATATATAAGAGACGTTTGTGTTAAAGAAATTATTTCATCGTCTTGCCCTAAAGAAATAAAATAAATACATGTATCAACAAAAATGTTGTATTTATCTAAAATTGAATAGCTGAGGCTGTTACTTGGTGAAATTCCATATCAACACTTTTAGCAAATAACACACTTGGTTAAGATTTCACTGTTTTTTAGTTGACACTGAAACAATTGTTTCGCCACACAGTCGCTTCGGCAGATGAATGATGTCATTCATCTGCCTGATGAAGCCACTGAAGCCTCTACTACCAAAGTTTAAATTATGCGAAAAAATTGACAATTTTGTGAGAATGTTTTCTTAAATTTTTTGTTTTAATTACAATTCTATACCATCTACGTGAAATTCACACAAATTACCTAGAATTGATTGCACTTACATTTTATAGAAATAAAATATAATTTTCTTGACGCATTATCTGAAAATATTCAGCTAAAGTTGAAATTATGCAATAAAATTAACAATTTTGGAGGCAATGTTTTCTTTGAAAAAATTGTAAAAAATTAAAATTTTATACCATCAACGTGAAATTCACAGAATTTACCTAGAATTGATTGCACTTATATCTTATAGAAAGAAAATATAATTATCTTGACGTATTTTCCGAAAATACTCAGCTAAAGTTGAAATTATGCGATTAAATTGACAATTTTGCGATTAAATTGACAATTTTGTAAGAATGTTTTCTATGAAAAAATAGTAAAAAACTAAAATTTACCATCAACGTAAAATTCACAGAATTTACCTAGAATTTATTGCACTGACATCTTATCAAAAGAAAATTAAATTATCTCGCCACGTTTTCCGAAAATATTTAGCCAAAGTTGAAATTATGCAATAAAATCAACGATTTTAGGTAACTTGTAAATAAAACACTTTTTACTTTGTTTAACCACTGAATCTTACATTTAATTTTGTGACTAGTTTCGACTATCTAGTAGTCATTCTCAAATTAAAGTAAATACAAATTACACGTTAAAAACTATTTATACAGCTTTAATGTGTAGTTTGTATTTAATTTAGTTTGAGAATGACTATTAGATAGACGAAACTAGTCACACAATTAAATGTAAGATTCAGTGGTTAAACAAAGTAAAAAGTGTTTTATTTACAAGTGTATTTAAGATGTACAACAAAGTGAACGTAAACAGATTTTAGGTAAATGTCTTTTTTTTTAACAATTGAGTCGACCAGTTGCAAAACTAGTCATACATCTTTTTTTCGATTTTGGTGTTCCTGGATTTTACTTGTTTCAGGCTATAATTTGAAAAACAAATTGACCTTCAAAACCCACCCTAAACCTTTTAAAATTAAGTTAAGTTAAATCCTGTCGAATGCAAAACCTGCTACACTTCTCGGTTGAAAAAGCTGACATAGTTTTTCAATTGCAAAACTTGTCTACTTTATTAGTTAGTTTTACATAATGTTTTTTTTTTGTCTCCGTTCGATATATTTCTCAATAAATAAATTTTAATTAATTTAATAGACGCTGCAAAATCAGTTTTGTCATTTTGCCACAAATTTGATCAAACACGTATGACTGGTTTTGCATATGGGCAAATCAATTGTAAAAAATTAACATATTATCAAATCAACATAAAATTAGAAGAATCTACACAGAAACGAATGAACTGTGATTCGTCATTATTGAAATTTGAATATCTTTACTGGATATTCCAAAAATATCAATTAACTTTCAAGCCGAAGTCCGTGGCTTAATGAATGATAAATTCTCAAAAATTGTCTCACAGATAATTAAGCGCAACTCTTTTCACGAACTTGACTTTTTCTCAAAACAAAAGGCGAACGATAGCCGAAGAATGTGGCTTTGAAGTGAAGTAACGCTCGATTGATTTAAAACTTAAATCAAGCCTTAAATTTTAAGTCCAAGTCCGTATTTAAATAATTAGTAAATAAAAAAAAGCTCAAATAGTTAAGCGAAACATTATCCATGAATTTGATATTTTCAATAAATAAAAGGTAGACGACTGCGGAAGAAAGTGGCTTTGAATTGTGGTAAAGCTCAATTGTTTTTACGTTTAAGCCAAGGTGTGAATTTCAAGTCAATATCTATGTTTTAATAATTAGTAAATTAAACAATGCTTGCTCAAGTAGTTAAGCGCAACTTTGTCCGGAAATTTAATATTTTCATTAAACAAAAGACGAACGACAGCCGAAGAATGTGGCTTTTCACACTTAAACCGAGGCTTAGATTTCAAGTTAAAGTCAGTGCAAGTTTGCTCCATGTTTTAATAATTGTTAAATAAAAAAATGCTTGCTCAAATAATTATGCCTAACTTTGTCCACAGATTTGATATTTTCACGAAACAAAAGACAGACGACAGCCGAAGAATGCGGCTTCGAATTGAAGTAAAGCCCAAGTATTTTTACGCATCAATTAAGGCTTAATATTAAGTCAAAATCACTGCCTATTCGCCGAGTAAATTGAATTTAATAAAACACAAAAATGGATGGTTCAAATAATTAAGCACAACTTTTTTGGAAATTTTTTCAGTTTCAGAAAACAAACGACAACCGACTACCAAAGAATCAAACTTTGATGTGACGTAATGTCACAGTTCATATATATCCAGTTAGCCAGTCCCCATATAAATTTTGGGTACACGCGAATGGGAGCAGAGCGCTGGATGCCAAATTGGTGTATATGGCTGCCTATATACACCAGTCTGGCTTCCTGCGGTCGGTCGGTTACGACTATTTTACTCCAGATGTCGCGAAATCAAGTCTCAGAGAGAGAGTGAGAGAGAGACAATTTCTTTGTCCATCTATTCCGCGCTTCTCGTTGTATGATATTCCAGATGTTGATTTTTCAATCTTGAAAACACGTTCTTTTTTCTTTTAACGAGCTAAGGATGCGTGTTACATTTATTCATGCGTTTCCTTCTACAATTTTATTTTCTGCGTTATTAGAGAATAGATTTTATGAAATTATATGTGAACGTTGTAAAATTCATTAAGTATTATTTATTTTGTACGAAAAACTTAAAATACAAAACTATTTAACTTTTGATAAAAAGTAAACCAAATACATCAACTTATCATTTTATTAGCTAATCAGATCAATCCTATTGATCAGATCAAATCTACTGATCGATAAGGGTTTCTTATTTAATTAAAGGGGTGAGTGCAAAATGCAGTTGTCATTTTTTTTTAGTTTTTGAATTATTACCGTTTGAAGTTTTTAACCCATTAAGCGCCGTTGATGCATACACGCAACATTATTATTTTTTGATAATTAAGCTACTAAATAAGTTTATTTGATATATTATATTATTTGACCTGAATTGAAAATGTACCAAGAAAAATTTAAATATTTTGTTATTTAAAGTGTATTATAAATACTTCACAATATTGCAATGTTTTATACGCGTGGCGCATGAAGTAAAATTTCGAGTTTAGAAAAGCCTAATTTGGCTCGGTCGCTCCGCTTCGCTACGCGCCCGAGCCAAATTTTCAGGCTTTTCTAAACTCGAAATTTTACTTCATGCTTAGTCTGGGAGTGGATACACTCGTTCTTAACTTCATATTGCACGTTTTTATATAAAATCGACGAATGCCTGAACATTGACAGCGTATACATTACATTGTTGAGGCAAAATTTTTTTGAAAATCCATTATCACTTTAATATAATAATATTAATTGTTTGCACCTACTAATGACTTAATCCTTTACCTATAAATAACATTCCTTCATTTTCACTCGCCCCAGTTTTGTGTACCTGTTTCGACGACACACTTCGACATTCCTGTAAGTTTCCTGTTTATTTTATTTTAATATTTTTGCATTGAAGTCTAAAGCAAAGCTATACTGATGAGGGATAAATCTCGAAACGCGTCTGTAGATGGCTTAAGACAATTAAAATTCATTACCTATAATTTTTTCAATTTATTTCAATTTCCTTTTGTTTCATTTAGTTTGGTTAGAGAATAGTTTGACCTGATGTTGCATTTTGCATATAAATTATGCATAGAACAGCAGTGCTGTCGTGTAACGCAAATATTCATTGTATAATTCAATATCTGTCGGGGTATTAGCTCGAGAAGTAGTTGTTTCAATGAATATTTGGAGACAAACTTTTTACAGAAAGTCGATATTAATTTTAAGTCGTTTTTATATTTTATTAATAAACTATTTATGATTTTTAACTTTTTATTAAATTCACGTATACATTATGTGTATTTAAAGAAAAAATTCACAGTATGTAATGCAATAAGTCATTCATAGAAATCATTAAAAGAAGTGTAGAATTTTAATTAAAATTAACTTTTAGAGTTAAAATTACTTGGCCGTTAATGGGTTAAAATAGTTTTAAATATACTATGTGTCCCGTTTCAAGGAGCATTGTATGTTTCATGTAAAGATTTCCAATGTAATTGGAATTTGAGTTTGTATCGCTTATTGAATCAAAACGATTACAATAAAATTAAAATCATTTCTTTACCTACTAGCAGTATTTTCGAGGTATTATTTTTGAGTTCTCCTCATTTTTCAAATTGATTTTTTCATTGTAAAAAGATTTTTGTATTTATCTAACTTTTAAATAAAAAATGTTTAATAACATAAATATATTAAAAATCTATTAATTTTTAAACACGTTTTTATCAAAAATATATATAATAACTAAAAATGTTGGAAATATATTTTACATTTTTTCATTGTAAAATGACTTTATTTATTTATACAAATTATGAATATTTGAAACAATAATCTATTAATCTAATAATTTTAACAATTTATTTATTAAAAATATATAAAATAACTAAAAACGTTGAAAATATATTTTAGAATTGTTAATTTCATTGTAATTTTGTTTTTATAAAATATATTCCCGAATTTCATAATTTGGAACACGCCTGAAATCTCAAAATAAAAGAAATATTTTCGAATAGACTGAGGTGATAATAAATGTTATTATTCGTCTACCACAGTTCATATACAGGAAGTTTTCCGTTAAAGTATACATATTTCAAATTCACATTATTTTCTTTAAATCTGTAGATATTCGTTGTGTTTTTAAAAGAGTTCAATTTGATGATTTAAACGAGTGTTTTCCTCTCCCAGACTAAGCATGAAGTAAAATTTCGAGTTTAGAAAAGCCCCGTGAAAATTTGTCGAGGGTCGCGCAGCGACCCGAGACAAATTTTCGGGGCTTTTCTAAACTCGAAATTTTACTTCATGCGCCACGCGTATAAAACACTAAAATATTGTGAAATTTAGGTATATTTGAACCTCACGTAAAATCAGTGTTTTGTGCGCGGGGCGCATGAAGTAAAATTTCGAGTTTAGAAAAGCCCAGAAAAATGTACAGTGTATTCTGTATATTAAGTTATTTATACTTAAAAAACTGTCTGTATAACTAATCAATAATATAAATTATTTGCCAATTTTGGTACATACCAAAGTTTTAATTGAATTTATGAAGCAAAAAAACAATCAAGATAAAAATAATATCAAATAAATTCTTGAATGTAAACTCATTGAATTTTATTTTTTGATTTTTAGTTAAATTTTAGGTTTATTTAGGAGCTTTTTAAATATATCTGATTCCCAAAGTCCATAATTTTGAACACGCTGGAAATCTGAAAATAAAAGAAATGTTTCGGAACAGTTTATTTTTTCTGAAGGTCATCAAATTTATCATCGTACAAGTGGTGTAGACGGGATCAAATTACACGACGAAATAAGAGCGAGCGCGTTTGTGTGTGTGTGTGTGTGTGTAGACGCAACCGGAGCAGTTTTCTCTAGAATACTTCTACCTTTACTCTATTCATAAGTAGATGGACCCACTTCCCTACCACAGTATCTCCTTTTCTATCCTCGAAAACCCGGAATCCAGTTCTCCCATAAGCATTGTCTACCCTTGGTAATGTTCAACTGTTTTTACGTTTAAATCAATACTTTAATTAATTTTGAGCTGCGTTTTCATTATTTCAAAAATAAAATCAATATTTTAGAAAAATCGAGCATTACTTTTTTCAAAAACTCGACATATTCATGAGTCAAAAATAAACTAGAAATAAATTTATTTGTAATTTTCTAAATCATATTATTATTGTTTATAGTTTTCTATAGCTTATCATTATTAATAATTAAAACATTTAATAATATTTGTTTGTTGAGACTGGATTTTTTTCGCTCAAAAAAAAAACTGAAATTTTTATTTTACGAAACCGAATGAAAAGAAATGCTAAGAGATTATCCGGGAATCGAACGTTTCGAACTTAAGCTTAAAGCTTACATGTTAAGTTTATGTTTTCGAATTTAAATTGGTTTATTGAATCAAACGGTCATAACTTTAACCTGTTGTAATATATTTTCCAAAAAAATAATCTTATTTATTCGGACGTGACAGTAAAACGCATTCTTTGCTCTCGCGATTCCTGAAAAGTGTACGAAAATCCGACGTTTAGGTAATTTTTTACAATTGTTTTCAAAACGCAACAAAAATGTTCACTTTTAATTTAATGTTCATTTACTTATTAATCAACTTTAACCACCTGTCGTTTATTTTTCAAGTAATGAATTTGATTTATTTTTACAGGACAGTGAAGCGCATTCTTCCCTCTGGCGATCACTGAACATTTCATGAAAATTCGACGTTTCAGTAATTTTTCACATTTTTTTTAAAACACAGCATAAATGTGATTTTAAACGTGTTTTAAACATGTTATGAACTTTATAGTCACTTTTCAACGTCATATAAGATGGCACAATGTTAAAAATAAGAGGGGGCAAGTCATTTGAACTTTTTATGTCACTTCTTAACGTTATATAAGATGGTGGAACATTTAAATTAGTTATATGGAAGCAAAACTACTTTGAATCCACATATTTATCGCTTCGATGTATTGTTCTCTGTCTTTCACACGTCAAGAGTGACCATTATATAATAATAATTATAATAATATAAACATAATTAATATAATTATGAATGGTGAAAAGAGAATATTTGTATGAACTTTTATTTCCATATAAGTAATAAATTACTATATGTCGAAATAGACCTCTAGACAAACAATATTTTTGCGTTAAAGAAAACAGTTAAAAAAAATCTGATTACCCATTTTGTTACAAAAGGTTCAATGCACATCTTTGTAAAAGAACATTTGTAAAATATTATTTAATAGCAACGCTGGAACCGAAGTCCCAACATACTAGTTTTACATAGCCTAACCCCCCTCTTAAATACGTTTTAAACACGTTTTTAATTGTTAATGTTTTAAACGCTGTTTCAATGAAAAATACACGATTCGTAAAATAACTGTTTGTTTTAATTAAAATGAAAAAAAACGTCTTTTTTTTAACAATCCTGTATTCAGAAGAAGTTTCCTATGGTATTTATTATCAAATTTAAATAACTTTAATGATATGAATTTCCTAGTTATGGAGGTTTAGCATAGGTCACAATTGAACATATCAAAGATGCAGCAAAGCTAAGTGCCTAAACGAAAGCAGTTAAAAAGCAGGTGGGCGAGTTGCTAGAGAGAGATCACGAAGTCTCACATGAAGTCAGTAAAATGACTGAAGCCATAGAAACAATTGATAAGCGACTTGCATCTCGTAATGATGCAGTGGAACAATTAAAAAAAAGCAAAACCGGAACACCAGAGACAAACATTGCTAAAATAGTTGAGAAAGTGTAAAGGCTCGAGAATAGTCACACTAACAGTAGTAAAAGAAGACGAAATAATGTTATTAAAATACTTCAAAGAAAAATTGTACCATAAATATAAATTACGTAATACCCCTCTCGTGATTTCTACTATTAATATGTATACCTAAATTTGTAATCATATTTGTTTATATTACCTGGGAATTATTTTAAATTGATCATTCAAGTAAAGTTTCCAACACTGCATTGATTTTTACAAATGTTCTAACTAAAATCTATGTTTATTAAGCACTGCAATTACAATTAAATGATATATTGTAAATTCCACTTTATACGTAGACGTATTTTCACTGCGTTCTTTGGATATTTGAAAACTTGCCAGTTATCTGCAAAAAATCTACGCATTGCGGTCGAAAGCAACTTAGCTCGCCCTCTGAATAAAATCTCCATCCAGAATGATGAATAAGCTCGACCCCATTAGAAGTCTATAGAGACAAGCTAACGAAATATATTTTCCATTAATTAAGAAAAAAATATAAAGACTGTTTTCTAAGTGATTTTTTTTAAAGGAAAAAGTCTAAACGTAGAAAATATATTAATATCAGCATTTAAGGCAGATATAAAACATTAAATTCTGATAATAATTTAATGTTTCAGGTGGTGAAACATATTTAACTATAAAATAAAACACTTTAACTTTGTATTGTGTTATACAAACAAAGTTAAAGTGTTTTATTTTATTAAATTAACATGTATAACGAAGTAGAAGCCTCCACCGTTCATAATTTATAGTTAACTATGTTTTGAAAAAGAAAACACTTGGTTAAACATAATATATAAAAATACGAAAATGTTATTCGTGAAAATGCAAACAATGTCTTAATTAATAAGACAACTTAAGACGATAATTATAGTTTTTTAAATATCGGTTTTTTATTCCAACTAGTTTCGTCTTTGAGTCATTCTCAAGGAGTACAGGAAATTACATTTATACAAACATTATATACAAGAAGAAAGGTCAATTTAAATTTTATGGCTAGGCAATAAGGGCTGTCATGATGATAATACGAGATTCCTCCTTAACTTTTCGATAAATCCAAGAGACATGGATACATCGAAAAGTTAAGGAGAATTTGGAAACACCAACATAAAACACCATCGATCGATAACCCTAATGTATCTTTCGGTTTCTTTCTTTCTTTCTTTAAGGAAATGTATTCGTGGATTATTTATGTACACCAGGCACGCATTATCTTCGATCTTTCTATAAATCAGAGATTCGGGAGGAGCCCTTTTTGCTGATAAGAAGGTAATAATTTTAATTAAGCTCGCGTGGAGTCTCGAGTGCGCCGGAATGCGATTGAAATATTAATAAGGATGCAAGAGAGCGATGTTTAAATTTAAAATATGTAAGAGAAGTACGACTCCTGTTATCCCACGCGAACGCACGAGGAATGGGCTCAACTCTGGAGGATGTTCTTGTGTGTATGTACTTTTATGTGCTGTTACATGTTGGCTATAAAACATGTTGTTTCATGAAATAAAAGAAAAATACGAGTATGTTGGTGAAAGAGCCCTATAAAATCTGAAAACTGTTCAAACAAATAATAATAATAACAATTTGTGTGATTAATACAATAAATGTGTGCAAATCAGAAATAAAAATAGTGATGTGTCTATATTTTTATTTCTGATTTGCATACATTTTTTCTGTTAATCACACAAATTAATAAAAAAAATGTATGCAAATCAGAAATAAAAATATAGACACATCACAGAGCTGGGATGAATCCTCAAAAACAGGATTCGAATCACGAATCCGAATCACCTAACATAATTCGAATCACGAATACTCGAATAAAGGATTCGTAAGTGAAAAATATGATTCGAATCAAAGATTCGAATCCTTATTTTTGAATCACGGATACAAATCCTCTAAAAATAAATTTGAATCTATTATTTGCAACCAGTAATATTTTATCCCATCAGTTTCTATTAACAAAAATGTTCAATACCTAATTATTTATCTGATTAAATAATTATTTTAATTAATGATGGTATATGTGTTATTGAACTCCAGAATAAATCAGTGTTCTATACACGTGGCGCATGAAGTAAAATTTCGAGTTTAGAAAAGCCCCGTGAAAATTTGTCGAGGGTCGCTGCGCGACCCTCGACAAATTTTCTACGCGGGGCTTTTCTAAACTCGAAATTTTACTTCATGCTTAGCCTGGGAGTGGACAACACTCGTTCTTAGAAGTTTCAAATTGAAAGATCGCTTTAGATTACTAAGTTTATTACCATTTTACAAAGGCTACAGCTCGAAGGTCTTTAGAGGCCGAAGGATAGGAAAGAAAGGATAGGAAAGAAAACATCTAATTTAAAAAAAGTATCAAAATTGGATTGGTTTTCAATGCGTTTTGAACTTCACTTGAAATAAGTGTTTAGTACGCGTTGCGCATGAAGTAAAATTTCGAGTTTAGAAAAGCCCCGTGAAAATTTGTCTCGGGTCGCTGCGCAACCCTCGACAAATTTTCTATGCGGTGCTTTTCTAAACTCGAAATTTTACTTCATGCTTAGTCTAGAAGTGGAATACACCCGTTAGTTTAATGAATTTCATTAATAATTCATGATTGTTTTAACTGTTTCACCAGTATACCGAGTGTCTGGGATAAGGGACGAACATAGGAATTTAACATGTAAAATTAAATATGTGTAATTATTAGCTCCCCTATTAATTTTAAAGAAAAAAATTGCTAGTCAGATATAAATTCACGCATTCTAATTGTTATGAATAATAATCTGAGTTATTACAATGAAGAGACGGTATTCATTATAAAAACATTTTACAGTGGCGTCAGTTTACGCAGAGTTCGTGACTTATTTTCGGTTAAATTTAACAATCGACCAATTCTGTCTGCATCAACAATTACCAAGTTTGTGAAAAAGTTTAAAAATACAGCAAGTGTAGCGGCAAATGATTCAAAAGGTATTTTAATAGTCCAAGTTCAACAAATATTAATTCAAAAACATTAACCTTACAGGCAAACGAAACAGAAGATGCAACAATGAATTGGAAGAGAGTTTTGGGTTTAATAAATGCTGAACCAACAACTAGCATAAGATGTATTGCTCGTGAGTGCAGCGTGTCTAAATTCTCTGTACATAAGATTCTGAAGAAGCATGGATACCATCCCTACAAACATCAATGTCATCAGGAGATACTACTAGTGGATGAAGAAAGCAGGCGTGTATTCTGTGAAATAATGCAGGGTCGATCAAACACAGACCGAAACTTTTTGCAGTCTATCTGTTTTACTGATGAATGCACGATTACTCTTAATAACGAGCACAACACACAGAACACTCTATACTTCACCCAGGAAAATACGCTTACAAAAACGGATACGCTTACAAACGACAACCCAGTTCCCGTAAAAAATAAATATTTAGGCTGGTATTTTTAAGAATAATAATATTATTAGGCCATTTGAAATTTATGGAAATTTAAATTCGAATTCAAATTTAGACCTTTTAATCGACCAGGTTGGCCCTGCGTTAGAAGAAGTTGCACGTGAAAATCAGGAGATATGGTATCAGCATGATGGATGTCCGCCCCATTATGGTTTAAATGTGAGGGAATATTTAAATGCTAATTTTCCCAATTGTTGGATTGTTCGCGGAGGCACTATCAACTGGCCACCAAGATCTCCTGATTTAACACCATGCGATTTCTTTTTATGGGGTCACCTGAAAAACAAAATTTATAAAAAACGCCAAATATTAAATCTTTGCGGAAAGTAATTTTTGTGGATTGCAGATTAATTACAGATATGCAGTTGGCAAATGTAAGGCAGGCATTCTATAACAGATTGGGTTATTGTTTACACCAGAATGGAGAACTTTTTGAGTACTTGCTCTAACATTTCCCATTGGGCGTAGATACAGTAAAATAAAAATGTAAACAAAAATGAATCACGAACTGTTTGTAATCTGACACCACTATAAATTATCTTGATAGTGAATAAATTATCTTTTTTCCACTAATTACGTGTTATTATTATGATTTATCCCAAACTTATTCCAGACACTCGGTATACTAATTTGTATAATTTGTTTTCCACGATTTTTTTTTTATTTATTCGGCAGTAGTTTAAATGATTTAAAATATTTAATTATATTTGTTGTACATTTTATAAATAATATCAACTATGTATTTATTCATTATTATAATTATTTTCTTATAATAAATAAAACTAACAAACTAGTTTGTACAGGATTTAATAACATTTTTACTAATTTCATGAAACTTAAACCCATTTAAATACCTATGCTGATTTTTGTTATTTTTTTTCTTTTACTTCATATTTAATCAGGGCTTGAAATATATTTATATTCAATACGGATTAACATTTATTACAAAATATATAAATATTAAAAAAAAAACATCTGCATAATAACAATAATGTATAACATTAAATAAAATAAATTGCAATTAACGATTCATGATTAATCAGGGGTTGGAATATATTTATATTTTGTACGTATAAACATATTTTACAAAATATATAAATATTAAAAAAAAATCTGCGTAATAACAATAATGTATAACAATTAAAAAAAATAAAGTGCAATTAACGATAACAAGAAATGATGTTAAAACTAATACAAAGTGTTATAGAGTATAATTTTATTCAAATATTAAAAGCTTCAAAAAATATGAACCCCTGAAAGAAAGAAATCAAACTTAAGGTTTTATGTTCGGTTAATTGTTTATTTGATACAACTTTTCTAGAAAATTATTTTTTTTTATTAATTTCTAAGCAATCTTTGATAATTTTATAAAAATCTGGTTTCTAGTAATTTTCATAGTTTTAATTAACTTGTAGATTTTCTAATTTCGTTTAAAATTTCTTAATGTTTATTATATAATAAGATTAATTTGGTGTAATTTTCTTGTAATTATAAAAGATGTGCTCCTAAAAAAATAATAATTTAAATTTTTTAAGAATATAAGTCGGAAATTGAATATACCGGGTATTCGATAAATTAATATTGATCCATTTGAATTAACTATAAAACAAAGTCAATGGCTGTTTCATTACTGTAAATTGGCAGTAATTATATATTTATTCAAAATTAACTTTATTGCCAAATAATAGTGGTCAACTTTAAATTTTTAAATGGCTGTATATACTTTTCTCATTTTATTATATTAGACATTGTTTTTCTGAATCCAAGTATGCCTGAGATGTTGATATAAATTTAATATTTATGCCAGAAAAATAATAGAATAAATTTTGTTCACGTGATTTTTTGACAATAAATGTAATGTGCCTTGAAAACAATTGACCTTTTTATACTGCTTAAATTGTTTATATATAATCCGTGTGTTCCGTTAACTAATTTATTATACATTTACAATTTGTTATTGTTTCAAATGCAACTTTAATATTTAATAATTTATATTTATATTTATATTTTTTGTTTTAAATATACACAATTTACGTCGCATACGTCGATTTTATAAAAGAGTTCAATTTAAAGTTCAAGCGAGGGTTTCCACTCCCAGATTAAGCATGAAGTAAAATCAATAGGGAAACAACAATATCACATCTGTCGATAATGTTGAGGGACTCACATTATTTTATTCGTTATATTCTCTCACTAAATATAACTCGTGATATGATTAATTATCGATGATATTTTGTCGTTGAAACCGAAACAGCACATTGAACTCGTGCTGCGCACTCGTTGAATCTGCAGCTCGGTTTCAACTCCAAAATATCGATAATAATCATACCACTCGTTATATTACGGTTGATAGTATTTTATCACTAAATTACTATTGTAACATTTTGATGGTAATTTCGCTGTTACGGCATTTTCACAGTATTTGACTATCAAAATGCCATAACAGTGAAATTACAGTCGACTATGAGACTGTAATTTCACTGTTACTGCATTTTGATTGTATTTCATCATTAAATGACAATTGTAACATTTTGACGTTAATTTCAACATAATGGCATTTTGATAATATTTTATCATTAAATGACTATTGTAACATTTTGACAGTAATTTCACTGTTATGGCATTGTGCTAGTATTTTAATACTAAATTGACTATAATTTATCTCTTATCTTTCGAATACTTTTTAACTTGTATCGAAATTGACATTTCGTTTTAGCAATAGAGGACATTCTGCGTCAATAAAACGACAATAAACTTATTAAGTCAAATATCACTGGTCTTAACGATGAAACAAACGAGTATCTTCCACTCCCAGTCTAAGCATGAAGTAAAATTTCGAGTTTAGAAAAGCCTGAAAATTTGGCTCGGGCGCGTAGCGAAGCGTAGCGACCGAGCCAAATTAGGCTTTTCTAAACTCGAAATTTTACTTCATGCGCCACGCGTATAAAACACTGATTTAATGTGAAATGGTCTTTAACCAATTTACAAGTGAAATAAGTTTCTTATGTCAATTATCAATTGTTTAGGTGGTAGGGAAAATGCTAGAATGAGAAATACGAGTATATTGGTAATAAAGTCTAAAAACTGTTCAATCAAATAATAATAATAACGTGTGATTAATACAAAAAATGTGTGCAAATCAGAAATAAAAATAGTGATGTGTCAGAGCTGGGCAGGATTCGAATCATTCAGGATTCGATTTCCGGAATCGAATCCGTTTAGAGGATTCAAAAGACGTATTCGAATACTTATGTGAAATCGGATTCGTGATCCGGATTCGTTACATTTTTTTTAAAGGATTCGTATTCGTATCCAGATGTAGATGATTCGAATCCTTATAAAAGGATTCGAATCCTCATACATGGATTCAAATCCTCCCAAATAATTTGAATCATCACTATTAAGGCTGGGATTCTAATTCGATTAATTCAAATAGTCAAAAACTCTAATATGAATATTTAAATCACTAAATTATTCATATTTGAATATAAATATTTAAATTTTCGAATAATTCAAATATTTGTGAATGAATATTTGGTTACTTAACCATGAAAAATGTCCAGTCTTAATAGTATATTTTTAACTTCACTTGAAATCGGTGTTTTATACGCGTGGCGCATGAAGTAAAATTTCGAGTTTAGAAAAGCCTGAAAATTTGGTTTGGTCGCTCTGTGAAATGGAGCGACCAAACCAAATTTTCAGGCTTTTCTAAACTCGAAATTTTACTTCATGCGCCACGCGCATTAAACGCTGAAATATTGTGCAGTTAGAAATACATTCACATTATTTTTTTTAAATGAGTAACAATCGAAATATTTAAATAACAAAATATTTACATTTTTCTTCATACATTTTAAGTCAGGTCAAATAATATAATATATCAAATTAATTTATTTAGTAATTTAATAACCAAAAATTAATAATGTTGCGTGTAGGCATCAATGGCGCTTAATGGGTTAAGTGAATTGGATAGCTAACGAAATCTAACGCTCCATAGTGGCATCGTCAATGACACGAATGCACAAGTGGGACCACACTGAAGAGGACCTTAAAGTCCGAAACGCCTCTGTGGGTATCCGGTGCCGGAATACTGAACTCAAATACAATTTTGATATTTGTTTTCTGTGGTTACACAGAGTATAGCTTCGTGGACGAAACAGTCACCTATATATGCATTCGTGTCATTGACGATGCCACTATGGAGCGTTAGATGGCGTTAGCTCTCCAATTCACTTAATAGTGTTCACATATCGCTTTGATATAGTAAGAAATGTTCAGTATTCCTCAGCACTGGGTCGGGACCACACTGAAGAGGACCTTGAAGTCCGAAACGCGTTTGTGGGTATCCGGTAGAAATTAGTTTTAAGTCCCTACCTCCGTCGTTAGAGGACGTACCATCTATCACTAAATACAAAAACAGATTTTTATCAAAGAACTGCTAAATTGAGCTAGAATAAAAATACACAAATCGTAATCCACGCTAAATTTAACTCATTTTTAATTACTCACTTGTTTCTTTATCTCGCAGATATGAAGCAGGGGAGAGCGGGAAAGTGTGATTATTAAACTGCTTGTAACGTTTATTAGGATTAACCAAATTAATCAAGTTTGTCTCATTTGATAAGTAATTGAAAGCAGTTTGAATTACTGTTTACTCTCGTTGCCTTTAGTTCTTATAGAACTGTGTGTGTATACATTGAGCTAACCGATACACACGATGTATACATGTTCACTTACTTCTGGTATACTTCCTAATTCTTGGAAGGAGAGTTATATAGTGCCTATATTTAAGAATGGATGTAGAGCCAATGTAGAAAACTATAGAGGGGTATCAATTCAATCCGTAATACCAAAACAGTTAGATCTCTTAGTTTCTGAACAAATAATCTGGGTATGTGCACATACCATTGTGGATCAACAACATGGATTTATGAAAGGTAGATCCATTGTAACAAATTTGATGTTGTATCAAACGTTTCTGTCTGATGCATTGGAGAGAGGTTTACAGGTTGATTCCATATACACTGATTTCTCCAAAGCATTTGACAGAGTACAGCATTGAATTCTGATACAAAAACTACAATCAATGGGTTTTGGTGACAAAGTTTTGAATTGGCTCAGTAATTATCTTTCAAATAGGAGTCAATGTGTACGTATAGGCAAATACCTCTCAAATGTAATACATGCTACATCTAGGGTACCTCAGGGTTCGCATTGCGGACTAGTTATATTTATACTTTTTTATGACATAGGACATAGGATTAAAGCTTAAAAAGAGTAATTTTCTCCTCTATGCTGATGACCTAAAATTATTTAGAAAAGTCAGCAATAACGCTGATAAATTCGAACTACAACGATCTAAAGAAGTGTCTTTACATCTCCTTTTGTCGAGGGTCCGGTAGTGGCTTTGAATATTTAATTGACAATCATCGGCTGATTTAGAATAGCTTAACTTGGATGTGAATATTACTCCCAAGTCTTTAATTTCAGATGCATGAAGTTAAAGACTTGGGAGTGATATTCACATCCAAGTTAAGCTTTTCTAAACACATCACAAATTTTTGTAATAAATCGATGAAAATGATGGAGTTCATCGGCCGGTTTTCAATCGATTTCAAGGCCACTACCATAAAAACTTTGTACCTAACATTAGTTCGACCTAATCTTGAATTTGCTTCACAAATATGGTCTCCATATAACGTAACCACAACCCAGCAAATCGAAGCAGTACAGTGCAAGTTCTTGAAACTAATGTCGTTTAGGCTGGGTAAACGGGACTTCAGTCATAGTGGGATGTTATGTGAACTGAACACTAGGTCGTTAGCAGAAAGGAGAATATTTCTTGATATGACGTTTTTATTTAAGCTGGTGAACGGACTTATTAATTGCAGTCAACTGGTTGGAATGCTGGCATTTCATATACTACGAGGTCTTCACGCTAGGTGTAGGCCTATATATCAACTTAAATTTCATCCAACCAGATATGGCATTTATAATCCTAGGGATCGTTTCATGCGATATGCAAATGTTCTTAGTACTAATTTAAATTTTGTAGTATTCGCACCAGCATTTGCTAATTTTAAAAGCCTGTTGCGACGTGTTTACCTGATGGCCGTCACATGTTGATTTTATTCTTTCTGTTTTGTTTGTTATTAATATGATGTAGCTTGTTTTGTTTGTGATATATAGGTATTGCTTTTTTAATTTGTTTTTAATTTATTTTAATTATTTTATTTTATTTTAATTAATTTATTTTATTTATAGTTTTACTATTTATTGCATTTGACGGTGAATTTTACAGTGTTTGTTGCATTTGCACATCATTAATTTGGGGTACTAATAAAATATCTGCGATACAAACTAGTCCAATATCTTTGTTTATAATTATTTATATTTGTTTGTGTTAGTCTTGTAAATTACTATTGTCAGGTTGCTTTTTGTTTGTTTTAATCCAGTTTTTTTTTAAACATGATTCATTTGCCAGATAATTAGCGTAGAGATTGGCCGTTCATTAGTATCATTAGTATTGTTACTATTGTTTGGTACACCAGTTGGATTTTGACGATTTATTATATATATATATATATATATATATTTATATATATATATATATATATATGTACAATATGTACATTTATTTCTGTTGTCTTTCATTTTTTGCCACTTACACAGTTTTTATATATTATATTATATTATGTATTATAGTATGTATTACAATATGTGCTTTATATTATGTTCTGAGTATAATATTGTACACACATGTTATCTGCTTTGATTAAAAGAGTTTTCCGTAAATAAATAAATAAAAAGAAAGCGCCAGACGGCGTTTTTTGAACAACAGCCATATATTCTAGATTTTTTTTTTAATTTAAAATTACAAGCTTTAGTTCTTCTACGCTAGTTTATTACAGAAAGGAATACTGAGAAAAGTAACGAAAACCTCATAGCGATATCTTTATCTTAACCAAAGATATAATAATAAGTCTGGTAGATTTGCCCATTTTCAACCGCGCACCATATAAAAATATATTTTAAAATCTATTAGGCCTTTAGGCTTCTTTGTTTTATGTTCAAGAGATCAAAAACAATAATTAAAAGAATAACGAAGTTCACTTTCCCCATTTATATGTTTTGGAAAGCGAATATGTAAGTTAATCTATGATTATTTAAAATCTCAAAATATAGTAGGCTATGAGGTTAGTAGAATGTTTAAAACAGCACAATACCAAACAAAACATAAGAAAATAAAACAAATACAATAGTTAAATTGAGCTTCTCTGGTAGAGGGCGCAATCTCTACCGCAAAGGATAAAAACAAGTTTTTATTCAAAATGCCATATTAAGCTGCATATGTTAAAAATATGTAAACCAATAATAAAAGAGTATATTTTTTTAAGTGTTAATGCATGACATTTCTCTTTTAGATTATTTGTAAATTGAAATAACTGGAAAAATGTAAAAGATATAATGTAAAAAAAATATTTAAATATATATATTTATTTACGATATTCGTTGTTTTTTAATAGAGGTAATTTAAAGCTTTAAACGAGTGTTTTCCACTCCCAGATTAAGCATGAAGTAAAATTTCGAGTTTAGAAAAGTCTGAAAATTTGGTTTGTTCGCGTAGCGAAGCGAAGCGACCAAACCAAATTTTCAGACTTCTAAACTCGAAATTTAACTTCATACGCCACGAGTATAAAACACTGGTTTTAAGTGAAGTTTAAAATATACGTCTTTAGCATACTGCTATAGTAGCATATTGTGAACTTCACAATAATTCAGGGTTTTATACGCGTGGCGCAAATTTTCAGGCTTTTCTAAACTCGAAATTTACTTCATGCTTAATCTGGGAGTGGAAAATACTCGTCTAATGCTTCAAATTGAACTTTAAGAAAAAAACAACGAAAATCTGAAGATATACGGTATATAGCTGTAATTGAAATATGTATACTTAAAAAAAAACTGGTTGTATATTCTTATTATTTATAAATTATTAGTGCAAATCTTCACGTAACTCAAAAATCACATTTCTATGGCAACACATTTATAGCTGGCAACATTTTTTTTTTTTTTATTTGATAAAACTGTCTTTTGATTTTAATTTGCAATAGCTCAATGATGCTAATTAATTAACTATCGGCAAAAATATATATCGATTGGTTCGATTTTGCACAAAAATTTAGAAATATTTTTACCGAATAAATCAACAGTAGGTATAAAGTGTTATTGCATGACATTTTTCTTTTAGATTATTTTTGAATTTAAATTGTGTTGTATTAATTGTATTAGTGAAAAAAAATATTTATTGTTGCAAAAAATGGCTGAATTCTGAAATTATCGCAGTGGCTGAAGTGATTTTTAAACCAAATAAGTTTATTGAAAATACAAAGATATGTCTATTTTATTTAGTTTATTTTTAAATTTCATAGTTAAGTTCACAAGAAATTTAAAAATAAACTAAATAAAATAGACATATCTCTATTTTTAATAAACTCATTTGGTTTGAAATTCACTTCAGCCACTGCGATAATTTCAGAATTCAGTCATTTTTTGCAACAATAAATATAATATAAAACGTTTTAACGTTTTAACCTTGATTTAAACACGTTTTAAACATGATTTTCATTGTTAATGTTTCAATGAAAAAAACACGTTTTGTTAAAAAAAAACTGTTTGTTTTAATTAAAATGAAAAAAACGTTTTTTTTTGTAACAACCCTGGACTCAGGACAAGTCGAATTTAGTGAAGGCAAAAGGTTGGGCACCCCCGTTCTAACTAATTATCGAATCCTTCTTTTTTGCAGGTAGCACGAATCTGAACCTGGCCAAGCACAAAATCTACCTGGAGAGGATCATCAACGGACGAAGACGATGAAGGCCGGCAGGAGACCGTCCAGGAGAAGAGGGATAACGATGTCGAGTGCGCCGTTGCCCAAAAAGAGCTGAACGAGGCCGAGACGAAGTACAAAGATGTCAAACATCTTACAGAGAATTAAAAAGTAAAACACAATTTCCAACTATTGTCTAAATAATTCAGACTTACTAGTTGCGGCTTATACCAATTTTCTCGCAATTTTGATCACAATCATGAACTGAACTAACGCCAGATTGATCGTGTAACCCCCGTCTAATTAATTATTTGCAACATTAGATTACAAAGTAATTACATTCATTCAGTCACACAGTTTTAACCAGGGTTGTTAAAAAGAACTTTTTTTCATTTTAATAAAACAAACAATTTTTGTACAAAAAAGTTTTTTTTTTCATTGAAACAGCGTTTAAAACATTAACATGTTTTTATGTTTAAAACGTGTTTAAAAAATGTTTAAAACACGTTTAAAACGTGTTTGAAACATGTTTAAAACACGTTTAAAACGTGTATAAAACGGAACATACAGGGCATTTTTCTTTTTAGTGTACATATCCCGATAATTACAGCGTTTTTTTTTAAATTTGCTGGAATTCGTTGTTTCAAAGCGGTTAATTTGAGGCTTTTAACAAGTGTTTTTCCACTCCCAGACTAAGCGAAGCGGAGCGGCCAATTCAAATTAGGCTTTTCTAAACTCGAAATTTTACTTCATGCCCCACGATTAAAAACACTGATTTACAATGAAGTTCAAAAAACACACATACAACAACGATTATAGGCAACCTAATATACGTTAGAGTTATTGGGTTGCCTATAATCACTGTTTTAAACAAGCGCAGAATTTGACTCACGTTTTATTTACATCTACATATTAGATTGCTAAAGCCGTATATTTTAAACTTTACGATATTTCAGTGTTTTATACGTGTGGCGCATGAAGTAAAATTTCGAGTTTAGAAAAGCCTAATTTGGATTGGCCGCTCCGCTTCGCTACGCAGCCAATCCAAAATTTCAGGCTTTTCTAAACTCGAAATTTTACTTCATGCTTAGTCTCGGAGTGGAAAACCCTCGTTTAAAGATTAAAATTGAAATCTTTTAAAAAAAACAACGAATGTCGTAAAATTTACAGAGTATGAATTCCCTGTATTTAAAAATCACATTTATGCACACACAGTTGTCATATTTTATTGTAATAAAATGTTGTGTTTAATAATGTAATTTGAATTATCTTAAACAAATTTGCTAGAACTTAAAAAAGGTAAACAAAAAATCTTAATGAAATGGTATAAAGTATGATTTATCTAATTTAAGATAATAAAAAAAACGTTTTGAACAAATTTAACGTTTAAAACATGTTTTAAACAAATTCAAGATTTAAAACATGTTTAAAACAAAACCGTTTAAGACACGACGGCTGTTTTTAAACATGTTTAAAACACTGTTTTAAAACAAAGTATTTTAAACATAAGAACGCTGGTTTTAACGTTTACGTAATTAAAGTATTTTGTAATTAAATTACAATTTAATGTAATAATTACATTGTAATTAATACGAGTATTTCAAAAATCCTGTAGTTGCCAGAAATTCTAGATTACGTACGCGTGAAGAACGACCTGCGCAGTCTGAAAAAGGATCAGAAAACTTTGGAAAGGAAGAGAAACATCATGAAAGTAACATGATTTTTGTAGAAATTCGTATTGTTTTTTTTTTTTTTAATTATTTAGGGTAAATCTAATCAACTAAATTTTGCTCGATCTCCACTGACTTCTCGTTTCTTTTGCTTTTACATAAGATGCAATTCTAACTTTAGTTACGTTTACGTTTTAACCGAATTTAATAAACGTTGACTAAATTGATAAATAATTAAATACACTTTTAAACACTATGCATTCTGATTTAATTTAGTGTCTATAGTAAGGATCAGAGGGCGCTATTTGTACAAAATACCCAATTCTGCACAATTTTTAATATATTTTCGGTTAGGATGAAAATATCGCGATGCGGTTAACGCCAGTTTTCACACTATTTCTCATTTTAATTAACTATTGTACCTTACGTATACCTTCCAGTTTAAAAATTTAGAGAAAATGGAGAAAATACGATGATTGTCTCAATCGCACCCTCTGATACTTGATATTGAAACTAAAATAAATCAGAGTGAATTATGTTTACAGGTGCATTCAATTATCTATCAAATGAGCACAAGTTTATTAAATTCAGTGGAACCTGAGAAAAGTTACAGGCATTTAAATAATTAATCATTTTCGTTCTCCCGTGCATCTTATGTGAGACATAAAAAACGAGAAGATTAAAATTAGGTAAAATTTACCGTAGATTAAGATTTTTCTAATTTTTACATCACTTAATTTTGCATTCATTTAATAAAACATGTTTAAATCTTTTACTATAGAGATAGCGCCCTCTTGTGGCGATGTTATGAACTTAAAAATAATTTGCAACAATTTCTCCAATTTTCAGTTAATTTTTTACCGCAATATGCTACGATGTATAGTTTCTGAGTTACAGTCGATGGCCACGCTTAATCAAACACCCGGTACAATACGAGAGTTGTCTTTTATATTTCGGGATTGGGTAATCCTAGTGCTACTATTCGGCAAATGACGTATCTACTGTTGAGTTTGACATTTTCGACGGCATTCGTACTTAGAACATTTTAACATACGGGCGCTATTTGTGTTGTGAACAAAAACTTAAAAAAATTAATCTTGGCCAAAAATGGAATTAATCGTGAACATTTTAAAGAATAATAAAGCCATTTCTTGATGAAAAATATTTGTTTTTGTTCCCTAATCCCGAAACATAACAGGCACCCCTTGTATAAATGATAGGAATATAAATGAAGATAGGCACATCAGACATTGATAAGTAGTTCATCCTCATCATTCGGTGTCATCTGTTTCACTTTTTCGACCATTTAAGAAATCAATAAATCTATTTTCCAGTTTTTTTCATGGGTTTTAGGAAACCCAAAAATCTATTTAAATTATGTGTTAAGTGTTTGTTTTAATGTGGATACACCCGCCCTCGGGGTGGATGTTTTAACCGGGTTCTGATTAAACTAAAGTTATTTTTCTAACCTAACCCCTCCCTGTTTCCATCATGATATTTTGACTATACGTGACGTATTTGAATGTCCTTAATCATTGTGACATTACTGTGTGTCAATTTTTTATTGATCATTATGAAATGTTGTCTTAAAATCAGTTACCCTTTTGACGTTGATAGTATTTCATCATTGAATTACTATTGTTAACATTTTAACGGTATTTTCTCTATTATATGCCATAATTTAATCATATTTTATCATTTATTTGATTAGAATTTAACTATTATCTTTTAAATAATTTTCAACTTGTGTCATAATTGACATTCCGTTTTAACAATACAAAACTTTCTCTGTTAATAAATCGAAAATAAACATATTACGACAATTTTCAGTTGTTTTCATGATGAAACAAACGAATGTCTTCCTCTCCCAGACTAAGCTTGAAGTAAAATTTCGAGTTTAGAAAAGCCCTAAAATTTGGCTCGGGCGCGTAGCGAAGCGTAGCGACCGAGCCAAATTAGGCTTTTCTAAACTCGAAATTTTACTTCATGCGCCACGCATATAAAACGCAAATTTAATGTAAATTGCTCTTCAGTTTAACCAATTAACAAGGGAAATAAGTTTAGTGTATCAATTATCAATCAATATATTTTACGGACATTGTTAAAAATTCTACATTTTTGACACAAACAAAGGAAATTTGCTCATTCATTTATTGTCATAATTATAACGATTTATATTAACAATGTGATTCTTTGACTGCAACAAAATCTCATGTTCGAAAAATATATTGGCAGTTTTGACATCATTGTATTACTGTTGTTGGGGGGGGGGGGCATTGTGATACTTTTGGACATATTTAAATATTCAAATATTTGAATATTCTAATTTGATATAAAAGAACACTTAACTTTTTTATACTACTTTTATTGAAAAGTTAAGTGTTTTCTTAATTTCAAATTGAAAATGTTCCACGAAGTGAACGCCTAAAAGATTCAAGAATACTCGAATATGTAAATATTTGAATATACAAATATTTGAATAATCTGAATATTCGAATAGTTCAAATATTTGAATATATTTTTGAATGAATATTCGAATACTAAAATTTGAAAAATTCGCAGCCTTACTGTGAACTGTAGAAATATATTTAATGGAATAATATAAATAATAACAAAAATATGTTATACAAATTTATAAAAATGTGCTTTCTAAACTCTTAAAAGAGCGTATAACTTATTTGGAGTTACAAATGAGAACACGTTTATAAATGCGAATTGAATTAAGCTAATTATTATTATTTGATCGGCCAATCTAGGTCTTTCAGCCTACAAGCAATTGTTTATATGAAACGAATATTTCGTCCGCTAAGAAGTAAAAGTCATTAATTGCACTGGACAATAATATCACTTAATGATTTTTCTGTATTTAAACTGATGACGCTTTGTCATCGGGAATTAATTACATTCCCTGAATTATATAATAGTTTTATTCAAGCTAATAATATTGACAAATAATTCAGGGCATGATATTAATTCCGGGTAGCAAATATTCGCTTCATATAAAATAATGAAACCTCGTTTATTATTGACGTTGAAAATTTGTGTGTATGCGGTCAGTAATTTTCCAATTACAGCATTTTCAATAATGTAGTTTTTAAATGAAATTATTCAATTTTCATTAATACTGATTTGCACTAAATTTTTAAAAATCGTCTCATTTGTTTAATCAATTTTTGTTTTTACTATATAAAATTCTCGAATTCTCGAACTGTTGATTTTTTTTTGTTTCATGAAAATGGTACGCGATTTAAAAAAGCTACGATGGATTCTTTGAATGATAGAATTTTGTGAATATCAGATATGTTCGTTACATGCGCGCTTTTTACACCTTTTGCACTAAATCTGTTCGTTACATGTACTGGACGCCTGCAATTGTAAATTTGAAGTAACACTAACTTGAACTGTGACGTCACAAACTTGAACTAAGTTCAACTTAGTGGATTACAAACGGACAAACCTATCGAAACGAGTGCCAAAACTATTCCCCAACTTTGACTTAAAATTAGGTTCGGGTTTAAGTTTGAAACAATTAAGTTTTATATTAAATTAAAGCCACATACTTTAGCTGTTGTTTTGTTATTGTTTCATGAAAATATCACGTTTCTGAAAAAAGTTGCGTCTAATTTTTCACTAAATTATTTTTTTAATATTAAAACAGAAGGCAAAATGCTCATCCTATTTGACTTGTGTATATTACGCTCCGATTTCAGATTAAACAATTGAGTGCTTACAATATATGAAGATTTACCTATTATTTTTCTTTATGTGTCATAAAAATGTAACTATTAAAAAAAAGTTGCGGTAGTTTATTTCAAGGACGATTTTTCGTAAGTATTTAAAATAACAATAATGAACTCAAGATCCAATTTAGGTTCAAATTTAAGTTTGAAACAATTGAAGGAATACATAACTTGAAAGCTTTGTCCATTGCCCGGTGTTTCCGATTTGTTTCGTGAAAATATCACGTTTATGAAAAAACTTACGATTGGTTCATTCACCGGACAAAATTAACTAGCATAAATTGGGTCTAGAATTTTAAATCATTGTCGATTAATAATTTAATTAATCGGCATTAACTTAAAATCTAAGACACAATTTAAGCTTGATAAAAATTGAAACGTACACTACTAATAATAATAACTGAAGTTTGCAAAGTATTTAAGCGTATTTTCGCCACAGTCTTATTCTTGAGACGTCGTTTCCGTTTTGTTTCGTGAAATGAACGCGTTTCTCAAAAAAGTAATTATTGATTCAATCACTGAATAATATTTACACTACAAATTTAAGTTTGAAACAATTGAACGCATACATAACTTGAAAGCTTTGTCCTTTATCCGTTGTTTCCGTTTTGTTTCGTGAAAATATCACGTTTTTGAAAAAAAAGTTACGATTGATTCATTTACCGGACAAAATTAACTAGCATAAATTGGGTCTCGAAGTTTATATCAAAGTCGATTCATAATTTAATTATTCGACATTGACTTAAAATTTAAGACACAATTCTTACACAGTCTTATTCTTTGGCCTTTGTTAAGATATAACGATTTCGAATAAAGTTAGAACTGATTAATTCGCCGAATAAAATTTACGAATCAAAAATATTAACCGAATTTGACTTAAAGTTCAAGGAGATTTAAGTTTGAAATAATTAAAGGCATAGATAACTTAAAATTAGGCTTAAAATTTTGAGTCAATGTCGTTTAACTAAATTATTATTAATCGAATTTGATTTAAAACTTGAGACCCAATTTATGCTAGTAAATTTTGTCCGATGAATGAATTAATTGCAACTTAAAAAAATAAACGGAATTATCGTGAAACAAAACGGAAACAACTGGTCGTTTGGCAGTTGTTTTCGTTTTGTTTCATGAAAATTCATTTTTTTTATGTATTGATTGATTTATTCAACGGACAAAATTTACTAGCATAATTTGAGTCTCAAGTTTGTAATCAAATTCGATTAATAATTCAGTTAAACAACATTGACAAAATTCAAGGCCCAATTTAAGCTTGATAGCAATTTATATGTACACTACCTCAGTCTTATTCATCGGCAGTCGTTTTCTTATTATTTCGTGAAAACATCACGATTTTAAATAAAGTTTCGATTGATTCATTTATTCACGAATCTCAAAGATGAACCGCCTTTGACCTAAAATGCAAGGCCCAATTTAATCTTGCAAACTATTTAGGCATATTTTCGAGTAATTTTTGTCTTATTCTTGAGACGTTGCACAGTGGCCGGAACGTAAAAAAAAAGTGTTCAAAAATCGATAATGTTGATATTATTGTTTGGTTATGTAAGAAAAGGGAATTTTTGGGTCTCTGACAACCCAAATATGGTCTCAATTGAACTAAAGTACCGGTTCGATATGCCGGATCAAAAATGGCGTGCTGAATACGAAAAAAAATACCACTAGCGGAAAAAATTTCATATTTTTCTTTGTCCTTATGCATAGACCGACAAGTTTTCATTGTTTGGTTGTAAAATAGTACGAAAAAAGCTATCAAACCCCTGAGACTTCGTTTTTGAGGTTATGATAAAAAAAAAGAATTATTATAGTTTTTTCACTGTAACTTTAAAACAACGCAAGGTATATTCAATCTGATAAAGCTGCTTAAAAGCTTATAAGCAGGGTTACATTTTTCTGTATAATCGGCCTTGGTAGCATAAACAAAACTTCAGTACAAATAATTTTTTCTCTCGAAAAACGCAAAAATCGCGTTTTTTCAAAAAAGTTGTTTGCGTATTTATTTGGTGTTTATTTACTATTTGGTGCGAATTACAATATTCAAACAATATAAAAATTATATTAATCAATTCATTTCACTTGACGATTATTCTAGCTTTTTCTATTTTTCTCTTAATGCGATTTTTTATTAATGCGAAAAAACTTAAAAAATGAAGAGTTACAGCTCTTATTAGAATGAAATAACAATAAAAACCATGCGAAAATGTTGATATCAACATCAAATGAATGATATCTACCGAATATTATACGTACATTAGATATACAAATATCTTAGACGACAACCATTTTGTACTTGGGACCATACTGACATTCTTCACGATCACACCCCTGAGTCTTTGCTTTTGAGGTTATGATACGAAAAAATATTTTTTTTTTTACTTTTTTAAATACATCTTTGAAACAACGCAAATTAATTCAAGTCTGATAAAAATCCTTGAAAGCTCATAATCAGAGCTAAATTTGGTTTATAAATGACCTTGCTAGCATAAATAAAACTTTAATAAAATCAATTTCTCAGTCCATAAAACGCAAAAATCGCGTACATGCAGAAGTCTTTTAAGCAATGTGTTTTGATTGAAAAAATCGTGATTTTGACTTTTCACCTTTAAATGTAATAAAAGTTCACAACAAACTTGAATTCTGTTTCATGCCTTTAAATTCCTATAAAAAGGGCTAAACTGTCTACATGGCACACATCCGTTACGGGATCTACCTCTGTTGAGTCCGATAAAAATGCAAATTTCGCGATTTTTTCAAACGAAAATCATTGCTTAAAAGAGTTCTGATCTAGTGACAGAAGTATGCCATACAGAAATTGTAGCCCATTTAATAGGCTTTTAGGTCAGCAAAACTGATGTAAGCTATCTATCGTTGTTTTCATTTTATAATCGATTAAATTCGATAACATGTTTGAAAAAACGCGATTTTTGCGTTTTTTGAGAGAAAAAAATATTTGTACTGAAGTTTTGTTTATGCTACCAAGGCCATTTATACGGAAAAATTTAGCCCTGTTTATAAGCTTATAAGCAGCTTTATCAGATTGAAAATATCTTGCGTTGTTTGAAAGTTACAGTGAAAAAACTAAAAATATTCTTTTTTTCTACATAACCCCAAAAACGAAGTCTCAGGGGTTTGATAGCTTTTTTCGTACTGTTTTACAACCAAACAATGAAAACTTGTCGGTCTATGCATAAGGACAAAGAAAAAAATGAAATTTTTTCCGCTAGTCATATTTTTCTTCGTATTCAGCGCGCCATTTTTGATCCGGCATATCGAACCGGTACTTTAGTTCAATTGAGACAATATTTGGGTTGTCAGAGACCCAAAAATTCCCTTTTCTTACATAACCAAACAATAATATCAACATTATCGATTTTTGAACACTTTTTTTACGTTCCGGCCACTGTGCGTCGTTTCCTTTTTGTTTCGTGAAATTATCGCGTTTCTCTAAAAAGTTACTATTGATTCAATCACCGAATAACATTTAAGTCTGAAATTGTAACTAAATTTGACTACAAATTAGAGGCCCAATTCACACTTTAAAACAATGCAGTCAACGTCTTATCCTTCAGGCGTCGTTGTTTCGAGCAAATATCACGTTTTTGAAAATAGTTACGCTTGATTTATACACCGGACAATATTTACAACTTTAAAATATTAAACGAATATCACTTAAAATTCAAGGCATTTCACTTAAAATTCAGCGCAAAATTTTAACTTGAAAACAATTGAAACGTATAATTTGATGTATCTTATTCTTTGGCCGTCGTTTTCTTTTTGTTTCATGAAAACATCACGTTTTTTTTAAGTTACTATTGATTCATTTACCGAACAGTATTAACCAATTTAAGTTATTCAACAAATTTGACTTAAAATAAGAGGCCTAAGTTATACCTTAAAACAATTAAAACGCATATTACATCAAAGTCGCATACTTCGGACGTCTTATTTAGGTTTAATGAAAACATCAAGGTTTTGAAATCAGTTACTATTGATTCATTACGAGTCCAAGTAATTAATCGACTTGCAATCTGAGGCAGAATTTAAACTTCAATATATAAGTAACGTCTATTATCTCAAAGTCTTTTTCTTAGGCAGTTATTTACTTTTTGTTTCTTCAAAATATTATGTTTAAGTTATTAACCGAATTTGACTTAAAATAAGAGGCCGAATTTAAACTTTAAAACAATTAAAACGTATATGGCGTCAAATTTGCATACTTCGGGAGTCGTTTTCTTTTTGTTTCATGAAAATAACAAGTTTTGGAAAAAGTTACTATTGATTCATTCACCAAACAAAATGTACAAGTCTAAGGTAATAATCGAATTTTACTTAAAATTCGAGGCAGAATTTAAACTTAAATACAAATGAAACATTTATTACCTCAAAGTGTTACTGTTAGGCCATCGTTTCCTCTTTGTTTCTTTAAAATATCGTACTTTTTATGAGTCTAAGTTATTACCCAAATTTAAAGTAAAATAAGAGGCCCAATTTAAACGATAAACCAACTAAAACGTACATTACGTCAGTCTTATTCTTCAACTGTCGTAAACTTTTTATTTCGTAAAAATATCACTTTTTCGAACAAAGTTGCGTTTGATTCATTCACCTGCGCCGGACAAAATGTACGATGAAAAGTATTAACCGAATTTTACTTAAAATTCAAATCCCAATTTAATCACTAAAACAAATGAAACTTGCATTACATAAAAACCTAATTTTGTTGCCTGAATTTTCATGTTTGTTTAATAAAAGTATCACATTTCAAAAAAAATATTTATATCATATGAATTCGCATGAATCTCATCATGTATATCAGACAAAGTACTTTATTTAGTTTACTAAAATACCACTAAAAACCTTCAAATTACCGTAAATTTTGAAGAGCATTTGTTACCAGTATAGATGTTTCATTTCAAAGAAACTACCTAAATATTTTGAAAAAATGTCTCTCATACAATATTGCTGCATTTCTAATTTTTGGCAGCTTTTTTTTTTCATTGCAAGTTTTTGAATAATATATTTGATCCAGGATTTTTGTTCTGTCCAATTTTGCTAAAAATGGTGTTGTAAACCCAAATTGTACACAGTTGCATGAATAATATTGGATATTCTTAGATTCAATGACGTGTGTAAATTATATTATTTAGTAATTGCATGAATAATAAATAGAAAACATGAAAATAGAATAGATATTAATTTTTTATATGTTTAACAAAAAACATAATTGATATTAAATATTTTATATTTCTGAACCTTCTTTTTGGAATTATGCTCATTTTCCATTGTTCTGTAAAAACATTCTTTATTATTTTTTTTGTTCAGTGGTCACTTCCGCAATTTAATTACGCTGAAAGCTTCGAGCGTAATAATTTCGCGGAGTAAAAGCAGAAGTAAAATTGGCGTCGGGGAATAAAAATAGAAAAATGCGATGTATGGAAACTTAACAAATGTCGCTTTATAGTTTTTAATATTAATAGATACCTCAAAAGCTATTTATTTATTTAAATTTAACAACAAAAAAATACACAAGAATATAATAGAAAACAATATCATTTCAACTGCATTTTATGTAAATATCTGTTAATTACATTAAAATTGTACGTTCAGTTGTTTCTACAATACAGTATTTATTTTACTTTAGATAACTTTTAACTTTTCATTAAATTGTCTATTGAGTTTTTAATACAGTTTTAAATTAAAACTTTAAATTTGAACTGATATTTATTTTTACATAAAATTTAAAATTACGAAACTATTCGTATAAAATGCAAACAATTAATAAGACAACTTAAGACAATAAATACCGATTGAAACAACTACTTCCCGTGCAAATACACCTCCGGATATTGAATTATACAATAAAATATTTAAAATCTTATTTGATTTAAGCGTTATATACTTTGATAGATCAAAGTATATTTCAGGGCCGGCCAACCCGCGGCCCGCATGCGGCCCTTGGCACGCAATTATGCGGCCCGCAGCAGCAAATGCCGTGTTATGTTTATTAATATATTTTTTTTAAATACTCAAGTAATATTAGGTTTCCAGTTGGAAACCAGTATACTTATTCGATTTGACCGAGAATATTCGGTTACTTTTCTATGTTCGTATTCTCCAAATTTAGTGCGCATACATGAATTTAATCGTATTGCCTGAAATTACACAAAAGTGGATACATTTTAAGATTGTTTAATCAAAAGTTAAATACCACTACTAGTTCTTCTATATATATCGTCAACCAAACTCGTAGGCATATTTTAGCTATGATCAAGTTATTAAAATATAGGTTTGTTTCAACTGAATGAATAAACGCAGTCGATTTTCAGTATCTATGTAAATTTAAGACAACATTTTAACTCTTCCAAGCATCGACAATTTTATTACTTTTTTTAAAAACTCGTGCTGTGAAGTTTTTATAAATTATCTGAAGAATAACTAAATGTAATAATGAAAAATTAGTCATTATTACATTTAGTTAATATGTTATAAAAATGTAGTCAAATTTACTGGTGTTTTATTTTTGCTAATTTACCATTTCGTTTCCTAAATTCTTAATTAATTAATTTCGTTAAGATGTGGAAAAGATTACTCATTAATTTTTGATCAAATTTTAGAATTCTGACTAATATGTAGAATTTTGTTTTATTAAAGTCTATTGTTTGAATAATTTTGATTTTACAAAGAAAAAGAAATACATCAGTATATTGAAGTATCATTTTCAACATTAATATACAGAGTGTCCACAGATTCATTCTGAACATTGGGCATACTTTAACAACTTACGTAACTCCTTATGAGATCTTTATTTCATGTGAAGTCTAAATAGTGACATGTCAACCATCTGACTTATTTGTCTGTTAACAAGTTTGTGAGATGTGTATTATATTTATGTATGACTTAATTTATTTTGTCAACTTTAATTTTACTTGGAACTTTATATTTAATGTATGTATATTTCATGTATTTGTCAATTTATAGCTTTAGCTATTTATTATATTATGTATTTTGACTCGTGTAAAACCTTTATGTTATAGCACAAATATATTACTTACTTACTTACTTACTAAATATTTTTCAAAATGTTCTGTTTTTAATAAATAATGATTATAAAATAAATGTTCTTTATTCTTTTGTTTTCAGTCTTCTATTATCAACTAGTCAGTATTAAAATAATCTATTTTGTTATTAATACCATAAGTTTTCGTAAAAAAAATCTTTTCAAAGGTATCATAGCTAACTATGATAAGACACAACATAAGAAAAAACAAAGTTGCTTTCTGTAACTCAAATATGATAGCAATTTTGGAAATTCTAAGTATACTATGAGATTTATATTAAAAATATCTCTTAAGAATATACAAATTATACTCGACTTCCTCAAAAAATAAATGACCTATAACTGAAAATTAAAAAATCACATTTTTCATTATAACGCATGAACTACGTAAAATATCAAAAGTGTATTTGTGGAACTTAAGATAATTTTAGCTGAGGAGTATTTCATTTAAATTAACCAAATCTCTATCTCTTGTAATAACGGAAATCCCCATGTTGAGAATGAATCTGTGGACACCCTGTATAGCAGTTTAAATTTGATGTTTCGAACGAGTTTTTCCACTCCCAGGTTAAGCATGAAGTAAAATTTCGAGTTTAGAAAAGCCTGAAAATTTGGTTTGGTCGCGTAGCGCGAAGCGCGGAGCGACCAAACCAAATGTTTAGGCTTTTCTAAACTCGAAATTTTACTTCATGCGCCACGCGTATAAAATACTGAAATATTGTAAAATCAAGATACATCGCTAAACTAGTATCAAAAATACTTCTAAACAAAAACATTTTTTACAATATTTCAGTACAATATTATGCGAAAAAAATTTTTTAAGCTTTTCTAAACTTGAAATTTTACTTCAAATTCAACATCAAACAAGGAACGCCTCAAAATGCATACTTACTAGATTATGAGTAAAAAATGTCACATATATTTGAAAACAAACGGAATTTTGGCTTCTTGAGTTACTGAAAAGATATGAAAAGAATTTCAAAAGTCTTGATAAAAATTAAACTATGTAAAAAACTGAATTAATTTCTTATCTGGCACTTGGTGAAACATATTAGAATATGTAAAGTTATTTAAATAAAATACACTTGGTATTGTTTCACAAATTAATACTTTATTCCGACTAGTTTCGGTTTGATAGACCATTTTCAAAGGAATGTGAAAATGGTTTAACAAACCGAAACTAGTTGGAATAAAGTTTTAATTTGTGAAACAATACCAAGTGTTTTTTATTTAAATAACTTTACATATGTAAAAAACATTGATCTTGCAAAATTAAATATTTCTAAGGTGCGGCTCTTTAAACATTTGAAGTATTAGTTTTGTCCCTCGAAGCAATTTGGGTTGGCCAGCCCTGGTATATTTCTTCAATATTAATTGAAAAAAATGAAGCTATATTAACATTTTAGTTGAATAGCTTTATCATTTATGACTTAGAATTAAAAATAATAAAGGCTAAAGTGTTATTATTTTACGAAATCTTGCTGCGTAGATATTAACTAACTAACGCTAGTGTAATAAAACAAGAAAAATCAGTTAAGTTATTTTAATTCCCCACACAAAACAAGCAAGCTCTAGCGAAAATTTCATTTATAATTCACGCGCAACCGCAAAAACGTAAATACACTCCGGGCTTGTTTAAAGAGGCCGACCGGCGTTTTTCATTTACTCCCCGACCCCGGTTCTTCCTGTTCTCGTTCCTCCGGTGCATCCGGCAGAATAATCATTCCGGGAGACATAATTAAATTTCTCGAGTGAGTAAATAATCCGGACCGTAATGGATCATTCGTAAAACCGAGCGCGCCCTATCCACCACTATTTTTTTCTCTCTTTCCTTTTTACGGTTGCCAATACAGATGGCACGCACCTGGTGCCAACCCCAAACTTCGGCACAATAAAATAAATCCACAATCGATTCGGGGATTGGTATAGAAAAATATTATCGGGGGTTTTTATGTTTGTGCGAAAGAAATTCCAACATTGTTATTGTTATTCTGGATATTTAATTGAAACACTAATTATTGATTTGAGTTATTAATAATGAGTGCTTTGCATTTTAAATGTACATCTAACGAATAAAAATAAAAGTGAAGTAAGGAATAAAAGTGTTTTTTATTGTCACTAATTTAAATAAGCGAAACAAACCAAGTGTTTTAATGAAATATCCAAAATTAGATTCAAAAATCTTTCATCCGTGGTTAAGTGAGAAATTAATTAAGCATTGTTATTGTTTATTATTAACAGATTTTAACAAGATTTTTTTTCGGAGTTCAAGATAAACTTTAATTATAATACATTCGTGTTGAGTTGCAATAATAATAAAAAATGCGTTGTATGATGGTAAATGTAAATATAGAAAGCTTGATACATATTTAAGTGCAAGACCTACATTAGGTTTGTATATATGCCACGATATAAATAAATCTTTGCTGCACGCACAGTTGAAAACGTACACACTTTTAAGAGTTGATTAAAACTAAAAGAAAAACAACATTTGAAGTATTAATATTAATAACTAAGGCTCGGATTATATGCAACATGGATATTTGTTATATAGAGGTATATCAACAAAATGTTAAGTTTCCTATGCATATCTAATGTTTACGTGTGTGAAGTTAGCAATAGATTTTAAATTTATACTTTAGTCCAAGTATTGCAGATACTTTAAAAATGAAGGGGTTGAAAATTTGGGGTGATATTATGAATAGTTACTATAGTGATCCATCTTTTATTGATTAATAGTAAATTCTGATTTTTATCTGCAATACTTGGCCTAAAATATAAATTTAAAATCTATTGTTGAAATCTATTACTAACTTCTCACCCGTCTAATGTTTGGCTTATTTTAATCAAAAACCATTAGATATGCATAGAAAACTTACAATTTTGCTGATACACCTCTTTATAATAAACATATCATATGTTCAATAATAAAAAAACCTCTAGGGTGCCATGATTTTATCTTTCTTTAAATTTAAGTTGGCTACACGCTTTAGGAATTGACATATAATACGTCAGACATAATAATTATAACACATAATTTCAGAGTTACCAACCTTCAATATTTTCCATGGCACTCTAAAGGTTTTTTTTTTTAATTGAACATACGATACGTTTTGTGTATAATCCGAGCCTTATTAATAACTATAAAGCGACAGTTAATAACTATAAGGCGACCTATTTTTATTTCATTCCATTGCCATATTTTCCGTTTTACCAGATCGCATTTTTCCATTTTTATTCCCCGACGCCAATTTTTCTTCTCCTATTCCTCCGCGAAATTATTACCCTCGAAGCTTTCAGCGTAATTAAATTGCGGAAGTAACTACGCAAATAAAAAATAAATAAAAACTTGTTTAATCAATACAATAGCGTTATTAATTTGTTGTTATTAAATTACTAAATAAATTAATTTAATCGATTCTATTATTTGACCTGACTTGAGAATGTGTGGGGAAAATTTAAATATTTTATTACTTAAATATTTTTATTAATACTCATTTCAAAAAATATATTTTCAGAATGTTTCGAAGTTTACAATATTTCAATGGTTTGTATCCGTGGCGCATGATGTAAAATTTCGAGTTTAGAAAAGCCCCGTGAAAATTTGTCTCGGGTCGCTGCGCGACCCTCGACAAATTTTCTACGCGGGGCTTTTCTAAACTCGAAATTTTACTTCATGCTTAGTCTGGGAGTGGAAGACACTCGTTACAAACTTCAAATTGAACTCTTTCATAAAAAAAAACGAAAGCATGAAAAAAAATACACTGTGTATATCGGGATATATTTAGTTTTAATTGTCATGTCTAGATGTCAATAATTGAGAAAGTAAATATTTTTAGAGAATCTATTATACTTTTTGTGTATTGAATTATTACATTAAAAGATATCTTATCGCGATCTTCATGTTTTTTATTTTTATCGCTTAAACAGACTTTTCACCATTTTTCAATATTTATGTCCTAGATATTAACATATTTTGATGATTTTTGACAATTACGTCTGAAAGTTAGGTTATTTGAAATATTGAAAGAGTTGTAAGAAATACTTAAAATTCTATAGATGTAAAACTTGAATTTGATACAATATTTGTTGTTCTATGTATAATTTAAATTGGATTTACACCAATTGAAATTATACATAATTAATATTATTTTTTTTTATTATTTTTATTGGGTTTGGCTTTTGCCTGGCCTTGGGAACTTGCCCATTAGCCAACATCATTTTATTTATATTTGTATTTGTTTTATTTCTTTAACTTATTGCTAATTACCTATAACTATATATTTGGACGTCACAACACATTCACACACACCCATGGACTCCGGGACGAATATTTTTCGTTAGAAAAATTACTCGCCCCGGCTGGGAATCGAACCCAGATCACCGCCGTGAACGATTGGCGAAACCAGCGGCTCAACCGCTCGGCCACGTTTTAAACATGTTTAAAACAAAACCGTTTAAAACAAGGCTGTTTTAAAACAAAGTGTTTAAAATATTACAACCCCGAAAATGACAGAATATAGTTAAGGTTTTTATTACAATTCTGGGAACTGAAAAGCTTTTGGTCACACTCTTACAATTTTTTGATTTATATCTATATTTTCTAAAATATTAATACTATTAAAATGAGTTTTAAATAAAAGTTGTAGATTTCGTCGAAATATATAAAATCCTTATATTATACTTTTTTGTAGTTTAAATAGTTTTCGAGTTATAGCGTTTATTTTATGTACGTAATTCTATCTGTCAAAAAAAAGCGAAATATCAGTTTTAATTTCTAGAATTAAACAATTGATTGTAACAACACCACCATAAAAAAGTGAAGAGTCGTTAAAGAAACCGCCAAACTTGTTAAATTCTGTCAACGTTGTTTATACTCCATTCATTTTAAGAAAAATGTAACTAGAAGCCTGGTTTATACGGCTAAAATGGCGGAGTCTGGTGACATTTTTGGGCGCGGAATTTAAAATTCAGGGGAAACGTATGTTGACTCGAAATCGGTTAGACCAAAATTAATTCTTAAAGGAAAAGTATTCAAACAAAGCTGTTAAGCAACATTATTTAAAGTTAATTGTTTCTTTGAATATCAAATGACTCCTTTTTGCAATATTTTTTAGTATTAATAAAAAACTATATTAGTTTTACAATTACATAACTTATTATACCATTATTTATTAATAATTCAGAAAAGGGGTTTTCATTACTCAAGAAATAATAGTCAATTATTTACATACAAAGTTGACAAACAATATCTCGAAATATCGAAAATTTTACGAAAATGTCTATGTTAATTTTTTATAATTTCACGAAAATCTGGACATATCGAAAATCTCATTAAGATTTTATAAATTGAAAATCTCGAAATATTGAAAATCTCATGAACATTTTATGATATGACGAAAATCTCGAATTACCGAAAATCATACAAACATCTCGAAATATAGAAAATCTCATTAAAATTTTCTAAATCGACAAAAAGTTTAACGAAAATCTCGAAATATCGAAATCTTCATGAAAATTTTATAAATTGATGAAAATCTCGAAATATTGATCTCATGAAAATTTTCTAAATCGGCAAATATTACAAGATATCGAAAATCGCTTCAACATTTTATAAATCTACAAAACAAGTGTTTTCCATTCCAAGACTGAGCATGAAGTAAAATTTTGAGTTTAGAAAAGCCCCGCGTAGCGACCCGAGACAAATTTTCACGGGGCTTTTCTAAACTCGAAATTTTACTTATATCATATCATAATTTATTGGTGCCATACAATACAGTTTACACAGGTCAAGAAACTTAATATTAATACAAAGAAATAAGCGTTGATACATAGAACAACTTTAAGATGGAGACATATTAAAATTTGTACTACAACGACGTGTACATGAATAAAAAAATTAAAAACCATATTAAAATGAGGTACATACATACATACATAGTCTTATCATAAAATAGACAATAGACACATTTACACATTATAAAAATTATACAAACTCATCAACCAAATTACTGTCCAGAAATTCGTTTGTGTTATAAAATGCCTTTTTCATTGGGTAGTTTTTTATGGCAGTTTTAAATTTATTTAAAGGTCGCAATCTTATTTTTTCGGGAAGATGATTACAGAATTTCGGTCCATAAAAATGTGATGCGGTCTCTGATTTATGAAGGCGTAGCTTACTCAGATATATATCAAAAGCGTTCCTTGTATTGTACTGATGAATACAATTGTGCGTCTGGTAATCATCGATGTTTTCTCGGATTAACATTAAACTCTGCAGTATATACATGGAAGGTAATATAAGAATACGTAGCTTGACAAAATGTTCCTGGCAGTTTTCTCGGTATTTTATCCCTGTAATTACACGTATAGCACGTCTTTGAATACCGAATAATCTAGACATGATTGGTGAATGTCCCCACAGAGTTAAGCCATAAGAAGTATGCGCCTGAAAAAGCGCCATATAAATCGATCTTATATTTCTTGTATATAGACATCTTAATAAGTATGTGACGCGGCACAATTTCTTAGCTATGTATTCCCCATGATCCCTCCACGTAAGCTTTGTATCAACATAGATTCCTAGGAATCTAGTAGCCTGGTAGAGATCTGATGAAATGGTTTTTAAGGTAAAAACCATTTCAACAGTTTTCTCCTCGTTTAATGTTAATTTATTGCATAGAAACCATTCGGACAGGATTTTCTGTGATGTTTGACATTTAATCATTGCATGTGGTAAATGTTTATCTTTGCAATATGAAGATGTATCATCTGCATAAAGAATAGTTGAACTCTTTAGGTGTGACGGAAGGTCATTAATAAAGATCAAGAATAGCAAGGGATCCAAGATAGAACCCTGTGGTACCCCATGCTACACCATTACTGTCTTAATTGACTTAGAGTTCAATATAACTTGTTGCTGCCTTCCAGATGGATATGAGCATAAGAATTTGCAGCTGGTGGTGTGAAAATTGTAGAAATAAAGTTTTCGCAAAAGTACGTCATGCGGGACGCAGTCAAAGGCTTTGCTGAGGTCTAGAAATGAGGCAACTGTGTGCTCTCTTTGCTCAAAACCCTCTAGGATTCCGGCTACAAGCGCCCTGACCGCGTCACTCGTTGAACGTCCCTTGCGAAAACTATATTGTTTATCGGACAAGATGTTGTTTGCCTCCAAGTAACAGAGAATTTGGTTAAACATTATTCTCTCTATAATTTTTGAAATTATAGGTAATATTGCCTATAATTATTAACATCATCTGCACCTCCTTTTTTGTATATTGGAACAATACGCGCTTGTTTTATGCAGCTCGGAAAGCACTGTGATTGAATGCAGTGATTTATGAGGTTAGTTAATGGTACCAGGATGATGTTAATAATGGATTTCAGGAGACCCGTAGTCATCCCAAAAATATCACTACTTCGGGAGGATGATAAACTATTTACAACGTTTCTTACTTCCAGATATGTTACATCACTAAAATGAAAGTAAGAGCTATTGCTACTTGGAAGGCACAACATACCTTGTATTGGGTCGACGAGTATATCTGGTTTCGGCAGTTTTTTTTAAAGAATTTCCGCAATGTTTACAAAATGGTCATTAAAACTGTCGGGATTTATGTTAATAGGGTGGTTTCTATTTTGGTTCTTGCCGTTTTTTACCACACTAAATAACGCTTTCTGTTTATTTATATTGTTTGCAATGTACTTTTCGTGTGATGATTGTTTTGCTACCCTCAGCGCACATTTGTATTCCTGTTTGAATTTGTTATAAAATGGTTTAACTTCGACGTTTTTTACACTAAATTCTCTTAAAAACGACATATTCTCACGCATAGCATTTAGGTCTTCATTAAACCATTGAATATTTGAATGTGTGTTCGTCCGAAATGACTTTATTGGGAAAGATCTTTGGATATTGTGTTCAAGTTCTTCTATGAATATATTAAATTTCGTATCAGTGGAGAAGCTGCTATCATTTATGAAGTTCCAATTTATTTCTTCAACTACATTGTAGAAATTCATAATAATAATTCATGTGCTACGCGTATAAAACATTGAATTATTATTATTATTATTTTGTAAAAGGTGAATATTAATAATTTTGTAACCGTCATTAAACTATCTATGGCAATATTATCAATCTTAGGTGATGGCCTTAAAAAAATAATTTACAGCATTAAATAATTGTAAATAACTAATCCAAAATTTCTGGTATCAAAAATTATAAATATTTTGAATATCGATACGATATTTTACCATATCAATACTTAGCTATACGATGTAATCGATACCCAATATCGATATTTTTTAGAACCGGAGCATCCCTAACATAAATGTATTTTTGTGTTTTTGTTTATCCTTTTTTTTGTTTACCCTTTCATTTGAAGGAGTGGACAAAATGTATGATTTTTTCTTCGCATTCAGTTATCTTTGAATAAGTATTACGACGCACGTTCTTCTATGGCCATGCTTTAACTTCTCCTGTTGATTTCATTTTAGCATTAATTTGAACCTGGATGATATTGATATTCCTACATCGGTTACTCTCCAGATCGAAATACTCCGATTTTTGAATTGTTTTAAATTGAGCCGGGTGTAAACATGTGTGGGACACACAAATGTTAAAATAAAATTCTTAGGAGACATACCATTTAGCCGCAAATCGTATTTTAAGTTCCGATTTTGAGGTTATATACGTTGGTATTTTTGGGCGAATAAGCATATTACAGGTATAAATTGTACACATGATGAAATTATCTCCAAAATTATGACGTAATTAATCCAAATTGTAGTATTATCTTCATTTATACACCCAAAATCACAATATTTATTTCACACTAAATCTGACGTCTACTGACGTTTATTTAAACTAATGGATATATAATTCTGGATTGATTATTATTCATGTTTAGATTATGAGTATTTTAGCTTTTGGTATAAAAAATAGATGGCGCAAAGTTTTTTTTTTTATTATTTGCAAAACACTTGATGTATTTCACTATAATTACAATCTGATCACGCGCATGGCGCAAAGTGTATTAAAATTTTAAAAAAGATCCGCTTACTAAAATGTTTTTCGAATGACTGGGATTATAACGTAAAAAATTAATTTTGTATTTGAAATATTCTAATTTGTCTCTAACTTCTATAACCATAATTTCTAGTTGCGTTGATGGCCAACCCGAGTTGATTTTCGTAAACGGCAAATGTGAATTTATTGAAAAACAAACGTTAAGTGTTTACTATAATTTTATACATAACTAAGTACATGGTGATTTTATAATGACAGTACATGTGATATTGTTACGAGATCAATTAACTAAAAAGTAGTAGTACAATATCATAATATTCTCGTTTCCGCGTAAAGGTAGCGCCATCTTTTTCTATATCATAAATTAAAATATTTGTAATTTTCTAATGGATCCAATTTATATATCCATTATTTCAAATAAACGTCAGTACACGTCATATTTAGTATAAAATAAATATCGTGATTTTGGCTGTATAAATAAAGAAAATACTACAATTTTGATTATTTACGTCATAATTTTGGAAATAATTTTATCATGTGCACGATTTATTCCTGTAATGTGCTTATTTACCCAAATATACCAACCTATATAACCTCAAAGTTGGAACTTAAAATACAATTTGCGGCTAAACGGTAAGTCTCCGAAAGAACTTTATCTTAACATCTGTGCGTCCCACAAACGCGTACTTCCAGTTCCGCTGGCAAACTCTCAAAAATCTTAGTATTCCGTTCTGGAGGAAACCCCAAAAACATTTGTTCACTTTGAGTTATTTTTTCTTGTTTATTTTTCGAAGCAGAAACAGTCCTTAGTTTTTCGTTATTAGATATATTAACCAAACATTTAAAAACATAGTGACAATTGTGACAATTCTGACAATTCATTTTCCACTATAGGTGAGAGTGAGTGGAGAATAGAACGAATATGTCTATTTATTGGTTTTGTAAGTTTTCCTCGAATCTCGGCCAATCAGTGATCAAGAACAAATTAGCCCTATGTTTCCCTAACATTAATATAAATGCGAATGGAGTATAATACTGTCAATAATGTTAAAAATATAAAAATAGTTGAATAGCGATAAAAACATGTAAAATTTGTTATATCGTAAAAAATCTCGAAATTGTTAAATAAAGTTAAAAATAGTTGAATAGCATTAATAAATGTTAAATTTATTATATATTTGAAAATCTCAAAACTGTTAAAATAGTGTAATATCGTTTAAACATCGCTTTTCAATTTCGTGACACAGAACAGAAATTGGTTTGATCACATTATTTATTGTATAATTTTTTATATTATCTGTGCAAAATTTGATATTATTTTATAAAGTGTTCGACATTTAATGATAAAATAATTATTATTACTTCTGCGATTTTTATTTCATTTCATTTTAAACACAAGAACTAACGCTTGCATAATAAAGTAATTTGACATTTATACCAAAAATTGACATTCTCTGCGTTTTAACACACTTTGTCATTTTTCAAAGAATATTTTTATCGCTGTTGTTCTGTGTTGAAAATTTTAAATTATGAAAAAAAAGACGTAAAATGTCGTTTTTCTTTGCATAATTTGATATTTTCAACACGGAATAACGATAAGAAGCGTTTGTTAGAGTAACAGGAAGAACCACAGAATTGGAAATTTGACCCAATTCGACATAGTCAAAACATACCTCAACACCCATTGTGAGTAAAAGAGGATTAATGATAAATAATAATAATGAGAAATATATTGTTTAAATAAAATTATTTTTTTTGGGAATATATTGCTATTTTCAACACCATATGACAATTTTGGCCAATTATGACATTTTAGGACAGTTCTCACAATTTTGTTTGTTTACAATTTAGTAAAATTAAGTTAGGTTAGATGACAAGTTGCATGACATTTTGACTTAACGTGACATAATTCAATTTCCTTTTTTATTGTGACATAATTGTGTCAATTGTTTCGTAACTATTTTCACTATTATGGCAAAAAACGACTGCTTCCTCTTTAACTTGTGTCAAAATGAACATTATGTTTTAACCTCATTGAACTTTTCCTGTCAATAAAACAACAATTATCAATTGCCAATTATTTTAATGATGACCAATTAACAAGTGAAATAAGTTTAGTATGTCAATTATCAATTGTTTAAATGACAATTTATTTGATGTGTCAATTATCAAATTGGTGCTGAATTAATAGAACTAACAATTTGGCAATTCTTTAATTTACATATTTATTACTAAGATTCATTTAAAAACTCCCTGACTTTTTGCTAAAAACGCCTAATTTCCATGATTTTTCTATGACTTTTCCCGATAAATATAATCCCCTGATTTTTCCCCGACTTTCCCGGTTGGTTACAGAGCTGGGATGAATCATCAAAAACAGGATTCGAATCACGAATCCGAATCACCCAATATGATTCGAATTACGAATACTCGACTATAGGATACGTAAGAGAAAAATATGATTCGAATCAAAGATTCGAATCCTGTTTTTTTTCGAATCACGAATACACATCCTTTGAGAATAAATTTGATTTTATTAATTTTTCGCAACCATTAACATATAAATTTCGTTACCAGTTGTTTTATCAAAAATATTCCTCTAATTGGGTTTTCGAATAACCACCTGATATAAAAGTGTACAGAGGGATTCTCGACTTTATTGCAAATAGGTGCTCAATTTGCTGATCGTAAATCTACCTGTCTATTTTACGAACAACGATCAAGAGTTTAAGGGATTTGGCCGAAACTATATGAAATATGAATTTTTAAAACATTACAATTTATAAGAGAACTAAATGTTTGTATTCTTATTTCTAAACATTTTTTAGAAGATAGATGTTGTGCATTTTCATTTTTGTTTATATGTTACCACACAATTAGAAAATAAATAAGTAAACTCGTTAGGTAATTATGTATAGATAATTCTACTAAAAAAAACAGTTGTTTCTCACATTAGACGATATTTCTCTAATAATTTATAAATATTAAAAGAAAACACACTTACTACATTCCTACGTAAGAGAACTTAGGTTAATTTTGTAAGAATTGTAAATAGTTTTGCTCATTTTTCAAAAATTAGCTCTAAATAAGTTAAAGCAAACCGATTTGTAATTACTCAAAATGTAATCGATTTAGATTTAAATAAGCTTTAAATTGATATAACTCGAATTTGTGGAAATTAATAATTGTGTGTGAAATAATAAAAAATACAAAAAATTATCGAAAAACAACACTGATAAACATTTTTAAAAAATCACGAAAAATAGGTAAACTTACTAATACTAAAAACAATGTTAGGTACTACTTTTCTCCTCCTTAGATATTTTTTCATTCACTCCTAAATGTATGCTTTTTTCTTATCTAATCTAATTATTTATTATTAACACTAAACATCGTTGATAACAAACTGAATATCTGATCCCGTGTTACTATGATTAAAGATTTATTTGTGTGTTTTTGAACTTCACTTCAAATCAATGTTTTATACGCGTGGCGCATGAAGTAAAATTTCGAGTTTACAAAAGCCTGAAAATTTGGTTTGGCCGCTCCGCGAATCGCGCTACGCGACCAAACCAAATTTTCAGGCTTTTCTAAACTCGAAATTTTACTTCATGCTTAGTCTGGGAGTGGAATTACTCGTTCAAAACTTCAAATTGAACTCTATTATAAAATCGACGAATGCCTCAAAATTAGGTAATTAAAAAATTCATTGAATATCATTAAAACCGGGAGAGTCAGAGAAAAGTCATGGAATTCATTCAAATTGAATAAATCACTAACAAAAAAGCCTTATGATGTTATTAAATTTGTCAAAATCAACAGGCATCATAAAAATTACAAAACACGTAAAAATTTATAAATCAGGGAAATGTCGGAAATATTTAAAATTTCATTTCTACCATGTCAGTTTTACTTCAAAGAATATTACACAAAATTTTGAAAATTAGATTATTATCTTTAAAAACATTTTCAGTAATTCTATGTTTTTATCAAAGCATTCAGTTTGAAATTTCGAACGAGCGTTTCCACTCCCAGACTAAGCATGAAGTAAAATGTCGAGTTTAGAAAAGCCCCGCGTAGAAAATTTGTGGAGGGTCGCGCAGCGACCCGAGACAAATTTTCACGGGGCTTTTCTAAACTCGACATTTTACTTCATGCGCCACGCGTATAAAACAGTGATTTAAGGAGAAATTTAAAAATACAAAAACAAATTTTTCATGTTAATCCTCACAACTAATTCGAATTATTCTTGACGATTCGAAACCTTTTGTAGGTATTCGAATCCTTTTGTAAGTATTCCAATATTAAAAATTTTACAGCCGATATAAAAGATGCATCGTTTACGATGTTGTATAGTGAACAATGCCCTAATACAAAATGTGATGTATCTTTGCAAATATTTTTAGGTTCTTTCCACAAACATTTTCCAATAAAAACTACAAATGTCAATAAGAAAAAAAAATAAGAATCGTTCCTATACATCTGACGAAATAAAACAAAGCAGAGAAAAACTGCAGATTTATTATATAATTGATAATTATATTCCTCAATATAAAATTTTATACAAAAACGAAGAGAAAATCTATAATAAACTTCTTGAAATTGAAAAGAGCAAACGTATCAAAACCAGAGTGCGCACTAGTAACAACAAATCAAAAGCTTCATGGCAGGACATAGGTGAAATCGTTGGAAAAACAAATACACATAAAATACCTGAACCCCCTAATGCATACGAACTAGCTAACAAATTTAATACATTTTATAACTCACTGGGAAACAGTGAATTATTAACAAAAACGCATTCATCTGTTAATATTAAACTTCAACAAAATTCTATGTATTTACAACCAACTACGGAACAAGAAACTATTGAGACAGTTTGCAATTTCTGAAATAATTCTAGTGCAGGTATCGATGCAATTCCCATGACTATAAAAAAAATGTAATTACCTAATTGCAGCTCCTTTATCTGACATTTGCAATACAATTTTCCAAATAGGCATCTATCCCGACAAACTGAAAATATTAATTATATCACCAATTTACAAAAAAAGGCGACTCAAACATCATAGAAAATTATAAACCTATTAGCATAATTAATTAATTAATAGACTATTATCTTAAATTTAAACTACTATCCAAACACCAACATGGTTTCCTGAAAGGGAAAAGTACGGAAACAGCCCTATAGGATTTTACTCGACTTGTCAAAGGCATTTGATACTATTGATCATAGAATATTATTATCTAAATTATGGCAATATGGAATCAGAGGGATCCCTCATTTGTTATTAACATCGTATCTTACAAATCGCATTCATTATACGAAGATCAAGCATCCCGTTACTAGTGAAGATGCTTTATCTGATCCATTAACTACAATAGATGGTATCCCTCAAGGAAATGTAATGGGGCCTCTATTATTTATCATTATTAACGATTTAGGTAATATTGCATGTGGTAGTGGTATTGTTAAATATGCTGATGACACCAACGTATTAATTGAAGGTGAAACATATGTCGATATTATTGATACTAGTAACACCTATATGAGTGTTATGGAGTCCTGGTTTGAAAAAAAATAATTTAATTCTTAATAAATCCAAGGCCTCCTGTATATTATTCAAAACCAACCAATCGTTAACTACCCTGAATTACATCAGACTAAATAACAATCAATACCAATTTACTAATAATGCAAAATGTCTAGGTATATATTTGGATAAAACACTATCGTTTGTCCCCCATGTTGACTCTGTGTGTAAGAAGGTAAGCAGAGCCTGTTTCGGACTTTGCGTTTTAATGCGCAATACGAACATAGAAGTAGGGAAACTATTCAATTTTGCAAACATACAATCATATTTACGATATGGACTAATCTTATGGGGAAGTTCAAAACATATGACCAGTGTTCATTTACCAAAAGAAAGCCATTAGAATACTTAGTAAAATAAGCGAGTGTTTTCCACTCCCAGACTAAGCATGAAGTAAAATTTCGAGTTTAGAAAAGCCCCGTGAAAATTTGTCGAGGGTCGCGCAGCGACCCGAGACAAATTTTCTGGGCTTTTCTAAACTCGAAATTTTACTTCATGCGCCACACGTATAAAACACTCAAATATTGTGAAATTTATGTATATTCAAATTTCACTTAAAATTACGAGTCAATTAGTACTTTCTAATGCCAATTAGTACATTTCAATTCAACAATATCATGTAGAGGAATATTTTAGAGCTTTGGCATACTAACAGTATACGGGTTGTATGTTTTTGAATGCGTCAAGTTTCTGCTAAAGCATCGCGCATATTTCGATAATGTTTTTTACCCTACAAAGTATCCCAACCGAAGAGGACATCAATATAATTTGCCTAAACATAGAAAGTTTGAGAAGGGTTGTTTTTATATATGTATAAAAATATACAATTACTTACCTTGCTACATAAAAAAAATTACGGAAAACCAAAAGTTAAAGCGTTGCTTCTTTAATTTATTATGTAACTTGGAACCATACTCGTTATCTGAATTCTTAAATTAAAAAAAAATTGTGTGTATTTTTTGCATTTTCTGGTTATATGCTTTCTTTTGTGTTAAGTATTTTTTAATTCATCGATGAGACGTTTTACATTACAATTATATATTTTGTATAAATTTGTAAATGTGAATAAAGGTGAATATTATTATTATTATTATTATTAAAATTGTCAAGTGATCGCTTAGTGCTTTTAAAATATATGATCAAAATGTAGGATCCTAGAAGCCAATGGATACAAGTGCATACAAATAGATTTGGGAAACAATTCTTTTAAAGTTGACAAAAGAGAGTAAACTAAGGCAAATTTACACTCAATGTCTTGTAATAAACTAGAATTATTATTTACCAATATCAGAAATATAAATAAAACACTGTTTATCACTTTGTTTGTATAACAATTGGTTTATTTGGTGACTATAGTTTCAATACTACACGTATCATTATCAAACCGTTCGTAACAAAAAACTACAAAGGAACATTATTTATATTTGCAAATTTTCTAATAACAGCGTTAAAGAGGGGGGTGTATTTAATTTTAATTTTTTAATTTTTTTTTTAATTTTAACGAAGTAGAAGCCTCTATAATCAGGGAATATCAGAAATATCCCGTTGCCAACAAATGATGTTGTGTTGAACAGTAGATTTAGTAGAATTTTATAATTGTCTATTAATCAGGGTTGTTAAAAAAAACGTTTTTTTCATTTTAATTAAAACAAACAGTTGTTTTTAATAAAACGTGTTTTTTCATTGAAACAGCGTTTAAAACATTACAAATTAAAAATATGTTTCAAAAGTGTTTAAAACACGTCTAATACGTGTTTAAAACAGAACATACAGGGCATTTTTCTTTTGAGTTTACATATCCCGACAATTACAGCGTTTTTTTAATTTTCTGGAGTTTGTTGTTTCAAAGCGGTTAATTTGAGGCTTTTAACGAGTGTTTTCCACTCCCAGACTAAGCACGAAGTAAAATTTCGAGTTTAGAAAAGTCTAGGAATTTGGATTGGCCGCGTAGCGAAGCGGAGCGCCCAATCCAAATTAGACTTTTCTAAACTCGAAATTTTACTTCATGCGCCACGCTTAAAAATACTGATTATTAAAAAAACACACACATACAACAACGATTATAGGCAACCTAATATACGTTAGAGTTATTGGGTCGCCTATAATCACTGTTTGTTCAGCGCAGACTTTGACTCACGTTTTATTCACATCTACATATTAGATTGCTAAAGCCTTATATTTTAAACTTTGTGATATTTCAGTGTTTTATACGTGTGGCGCATGAAGTAAAATTTCGAGTTTAGAAAAGCCTAATTTGGATTGGCCGCTCCGCTTCGCTACGCGGCCAATCCAAATTTTCAGGCTTTTCTTAACTCGAAATTTTACTTCATGCTTAGTCTGGGAGTGGAAAACCCTCGTTTAAATATTCAAATTGAAATCTTTAAAAAAAAAACAACTATTATTGTAAAATTTAAAGTGTATGCATATGTATAAATGTAATAAATGTAAATGTAAAAATTCCCAGTATTTAAAAATCACATTTATGAAATATCTTCAACAATTTAGCTAACATTAAAAACGTAAACAAAAAATCTTAATGAAGTAGTATGAAATACAATTTTGCAAATTTAAGATATAAAAAAAACGTTTTAAACAAATTTAACGTTTAAAACATGTTTTAAACAAATTTAATATATAGAACATGTTTTAAACAAATTTAATATATAAAACATGTTTAAAACACGACGGCTGTTTTTAATCATGTTTAAATCACTGTTTTAAAAACACAACAACCTGATGCCAATTATCAATTGTTTAAATGACGGGGAAAGTGCTATGATGTACATATCACCATTTTTTGTTTGAATTTTGTTTAATATTATTTGATGTGTCAAATGTCAAGTTTGTGCTGAAGTAATAGAACCAACAATTTGGCAATTCTTTAATCTGCGTATTATCTGCATATTTATCATTATAATTTATTTAAAAATTCCCTGACTTTTTGCTAAAAACGCCTAATTTCCCTGACTTTTCCCGATGAATAAAATCCCCTGATTTTTCCCTGACTTTCCCGGTTGGTAGCCACCCTGTGCTAAGTAGTAGATTTAGTAGAGTTTTTTCATGCGCCAGGCGTATTAAACACTGATTTAGAGTGGAATTTAAAAACACTCTCTTCAACTGAACAATAACATAGAATTCTTCAAAATTTAAAAATATTCTTCTTTTTTATATGGATCATTATTTATGGATAAAATTCTTTATATTAAAGAAATAAAGACATTTCTTTAATATCAAGAATTTTATCTATAAAGTACGACAACACTGAATTGTCAAATCTTTTCTAAACGCTAAGTGATAGATTTAGTAGGGTCTTAAAATTGTCAATTGATCGATAAGTCCTTTCAAAGTGTTTGATCAAAATTATACAATGTGATTTTCGGGCAGTATTTTTTTATAGTTGTCTCTGTTCACTATTCAATAGTAGATTTAGTAGACTTAAAATTGTCCTAGCTTCACAGATAAAGCACTTATTTATTAGTGCTATATTCGTCAATTTAATTTGATCTTTACGTAACTAAATCAATTTATTTTCTTCTGGAGTTGATGATCAAAATCACACTCGGTAATTTTTAGGTATTATTTTTTCTTTAGATTGTCATATCTCTACTAAGTGTTAAACAGTAGATTTAGTAGGATCCTAAAATTGTTTATTGATCAAAATCTTACCAGGTGATTTTCGGGCATTATTTTTTTTGGTTGTCTCTACTGAGTATTTAATAGAAAATATAGTAGAGGCTTAAAATTGTCTATTGAAACCTTAGTTCTTCTAAAGTGTTTCATCAAAATCATACCCGGTGACTTTCCGGCATTGTTTTTTGAGGTTGTCAATTCTCTGCTAAGTACTAAATAGTTGATTTAGTAGAGCCTTAAACTTGTCAATTGATACGTTAGTACATTTAAAGCGTTAGATGAAAATCACATCTAGTGATTTTTGGGCATTATTTTTTTAGGTTGACAAGTCTCTGCTAAGTATTAAAAAGTAGATTTAGTAGAGACTTAAAATTGAAACCTAAGTTTGAAAGTGTTTGATCAAAAGACCATACCCGGTGATTTTTGGGCATTGTTTTTTGAGGTTGTGTTTGAAGTTTTGAATCAAATTCCAGCGCAATTTTCACAACAAACTTATAATAAATGTTTAAATTATGAACATACCTGAAACCAAAATAAATATCCAAAAGAAAATCCCAAAAACAGCCTTCCCCATCACGTCCTAATCAGCAACAAAAATCAACTCGACGGTTCACTTTCGCTCTTCGGCCATATTATTTTTGTGTTGTTACGTCGCTCGAATTTTGAACACAGTGCGCACTTTTCACTCGGAAAATTGTAAACATTTAGATGAGACAGAGATTGTGCCTTTTTAGCTCGACATCGTTTCGATTGCACAGAGAGAACGAACGAACATGTGGATGCACGCGCGCGACCGAGATTGTCTGACCGAAGTCGACAGAGTATTGACCGGGGAAGAGCGTCTTGCGCCGAGCAACCCATTTTCCTCCCCCGCACACCCCCTTCTACCCGCCGCTCCGTCTCTCTCGCACTCCCTTTTTTTCCTTCCGCACTCCACATCCACATCCAATGGGTATACCTATATATATATATATATATATAAAAGACACCGGCTTTCTGTCTACAATACGCACTCGGGTATTGTGTCTTTTGATGGGAATACCTCCAACCCCCCAATTTTGTGTCAATTACTAAAGTTCCATCAAAATTAACCACGGAAAACATTAGGGGATTGTTTACCTAAGGCCAGAGTTTATACAGAAAGAATCGGTGGTGTTTTGTAAAAAAAAATAGTAGATTGTATCTTTGGCAAGACATACCTCAACCCTCAATCGACCAACAGTGACACAATATTGGTCAACCCTCAACAGACTAATGTTTTAATGTCCAATAGCAATTAATTATATAAGTAAATGTACCTAAAAATGTATATAAATAAATATACATGTTTCTATGACTGAAAAATGTGTGTGTTTGATATACTTGTACATACCTCACCCTTCAACTTTGTGGCAATTTCTACATTTTTATAAAAAGTGGTTGATTTTTATCAAAATGTAGAAAATGCTACAAAATTGGGAAAAAAAATAGCATACAGAATTGTACGTACTTTCAACCGTGATTTGTGAAAACGTGTTTTCTGAAATTAATAGCAAATATAATATATAAAATTACGAAAAAACTATTCGTGAAAATGCAAACAATGTCTTAATTAATAAGACAACTTAAGACGATAAATATCCATTGAAACAACTACTTTCCGTGCAAATACACCTCCGGATATTGAATTATTCGGAGGTGTGCTGAACAGCTGATTGTTTACCGTACAACCAAATGACATTTCTTTGATGTGCAACGAGTTTTTCTTTAAAGTATATTCCAAATTTATCTTATTTTCTTTAAATCTTTACTTATTCGTTGTTTTTTTAAGAGTGCAATTTGAAGCTTTAAACGAGTGTTTTCCACTCCCAGACTAAGCATGAAGTAAAATTTCGAGTTTAGAAAATCCCTGTGAATATTTGTCGAGGGTCACGCAGCGACCCGAGACAAATTTTCTGGGCTTTTCTAAACTCGAAATTTTACTTCATGCGCCACGCGTATAATACACTAAAATATTGTGAGCTCTATGTATATTTCAACCTCACTTGAAATCAGTGTTTTATACGCGTGGCGCATGAAGTAAAATTTCGAGTTTAGAAAAGCCCCGTGAAAATTTGTCGAGGGTCGCGCAGCGACCCTCGACAAATTTTCACGGGGCTTTTCTAAACTCGAAATTTTACTTCATGCTTAGTCTGGGAGTGGAAAACACTCGTTTTAAGCTTCAAATTTAACTCTTGTAAAAAACAACGAATGTCAGAAAATGTATTGAACTCTTTTAAAAAACAACGAATGTCAGAAAATGTATAGCTTCATTCTCTGTATATTGATCAAGTAGTAATTTAGTTTTCATCATTGTCATGGTACTATAAAAAATTATTAAAATAAATAAGTTGTTCCTTCATGTTCATTGTTTATTTTGTTAGGGCGTAGGTAAAGTATTGTATGTTTCTCGAGTGGTATGGCAATTACATACTCGCGCAATACTGCACTCGCGGCTGCGCGGCTCGTGCGCAACATGTCCGCTCATATGTAATATGCTGCGTACCACTCTCGTTACGTAATATACTAGAAAGAGTTTTAGTTCACTACGATAAGGATAAGAAAACCCATCACACCGAGGAAGTAACAAAAATGTGAAGGATAAACAACAACAAGTAGATAACTTTAAAGAATAGAAATACTGATGCAAAATCAAAATGAGATAATTACTCAAAATAATAAGAAGAAACAATACAATTCTATCATCATTCCTAAAAGCAATTTTAACACGTAACAATATATCGGGATATGTATACCTAAGGTCGGAAATGTCCCTTTTTTTTGGCTGGCCATAAGAACGAACAACGACTAATCTTCCACAATATTATTAGAAGAGCTTTGAAACTTATATATATATATATATATATATATTTTACTTTGAAGCTTTCCAAATAAATTTAAACCATGTTTGTTTTCAAAAATATGTTTTTTTTAGACTAAGAGGACCAATTTTTGCTAGTTGTGTGTTTCTGGGATACGAAAAGGCGCAGAGATAGCAAAATTGCAGAAAGTAGTTTTGACTATGTATTGGGTTAGAGTGCCTGCCAAATTTTATTACAACGAATAATAAACATTATGAGTGCGGAGCGCGTTGTTGGTTTACACAGCGCCAGGAGAATAAATTAATGGGTATTGAATTACAGTAGACACAAGAAGACTGGATAAATATTCACGATTTTAATTTCTATCGACGTACATACAACATTTTGCACTTGTTTCATTTTGAATACTTATTTTTATTATAGAATTATGAATTACAATCATTATAAATACACATTGCATATAAACATTTCTTTATGAGTATACAAATAAAAAAAATTACCTACGCCCTATCCATAACCGCATCATACCACACTGTCATCTTGACAAGTATGATTGACATTACGTACACATGCACGTAATAGCTTTGACAAGTACATTTCGTGCTGACAGCTGAACAGCTGATTGTTTACCGGACAACCAAATGACATTTCTTTGATGTACAAGGAGTTTTTCTATAAAGTATGCGTATTCCAAATTCACCTTATTTTCTTTAAATCTTTAGTAATTCGTTGTTTTTTTTAAGAGTTCAATTATAAGTTTTAAACGGGTGTTTTCCACTCCCAGACTAAGCATGAAGTAAAATTTCGAGTTTAGAAAAGCCCCGTGAAAATTTATCGAGGGTCGCGCAGCGACCCGAGACAAATTTTCTGGGCTTTTCTAAACTCGAAATTTTACTTCATGCGCCACGCATATAAAACACAAAAATATTGTGAACTCTATGTATATTTGAACCTCCCTTGAAATCAGTGTTTAATTCGCGTGGCGCATGAAGTTAAATTTCGAGTTTAGAAAAGCCCAGAAAATTTGTCTCGGGTCGCTGCGCGACCCTCGATAAATTTTCACGGGGCTTTTCTAAACTCGAAACTCAAAAGATCTAAACTCGAAATTTGTCTCGGGTCGCTGCGCGACCCTCGACAAATTTTCACGAGGCTTTTCTAAACTCGAAATTTTACTTCATGCTTAGTCTGGGAGTGGAAAACACTCGTTTAAAGCTTCAAATTAAACTTTTTTAAAAAACAACGAATATCAGAAAATGTATAGCTTTATTTCCTGTATATTGATCAAGTAGTAATTTAGTTTTCATCATTGTCATGGTACTATTAAAAATTATTCCAATAAATAAGTTGTTCTTTCATGCACTTTGTTTATTTTGTTAGGGCGTAGGTAAAGTATTGTACGTTTCTCGAGTAGTATGGCAATTACATACTCGCGGAATACTGCACTCGCCGCTGCGCGGCTCGTGAGCAACATGTCCGCTCATATATATTATGCTGCATACCACTCTCGTTACGTAATATACTGATAATTGATGTAAATCAATGCCGACCACATTCAAATGGTCGCCTTGCAGAAAATCTGACTAAGGTGTTGCTATCAAATTATTATAAATTGATAAATACTATCTTGAACAAGTATCTCATCTTTCACGTGGTGAAACATATTTAACTATGATTTAATAAAGAAAACACTTGGTTAGTGAAATTTAACCTAGTGCATTCTTTATTAAATCAATTATAAATACTAATTTTATTTTGATTTACAATGCCTACAATGATTTTAGAATCGTCTATATAAATAAAGAATCTAAAATACCGATTGTCTGGGATAAGGGGCGAACAGAGGAATTTAACATGTAAAATTATATATATGTAATTATTAGCCCCCTATTAATTTTAGAGAAAAATCGTAAAGGAATATTTTTTTAGAGAATTAAAAACTGTATTAAATGTATCCATTTAATTTAAGTTTGTACCAGAATCCACCTTAAAAATAATAAAAATAAGTTGAACAATGTACCATATAATAAAAACCCTTGCCATGAGTTTGACAAATGTCATGTTATAGTGAAAATAATTTTGCTAGTCAGATATCAATTCACGCATTATAATTGTTATGAATAATAGTCTGAGTTATTCCAATGAAGAGAGGGTATTCATTATAAAAAACATTTTACAGTTGGCCCTGCGTTAGAAGAAGTTGCACGTGAAAATCAGGAGATATGGTATCAGCATGATGGATGTCCGGCCCATTATGGTTTAAATGTGAGGGAATATTTAAATGCTAATTTTCCCAATTGTTGGATTGGTCGCGGTGGCACTATCAACTGGCCACCAAGATCTCCTGATTTAACACCATGCAATTTCTTTTTATGGGGTCACCTGAAAAACAAAATTTATAAAAAACGCCTCCCAAATATTGAATCTTTGCGGAAAGCAATTTTTGTGAATTGCAGATTAATTACAGATTGGCAGTTGGCTAATGTAAGGCAGGCATTTTATAACAGATTGGGTTATTGTTTACACCAGAATGGAGAACTTTTTGAGTACTTGCTCTAACATTTCCCATTGGGCGTAGATACAATAAAAATGTAAACAAATATAAATCACGAACTGTTTGTAATCTAACACCACTATAAATTATCTTGATAATAAATTAATTATCTTTCTTCCATTAATTACGTGTTATTATTATGATTTATTCCAAACGACAAGCATGCATTAATTATTTTTCATAATTTAAATTTCTTTGGTAGCATTTTGATAATATGGATTCTGGTACAAACGTAAATTAAATCGATACATTTTACAGTTTTTAATACTCTAAAAAATATTCCTTTGCGATTTTTCTCTCAAATGAATAGGGGAGCTAATAATTACACATATTTAATTTTACATGTTAAATTCCTATGTTCGCCCCTTATTCCAGACACTACTATACAAAGTGTCTGGAATAAGGAAGTAATAAAAGTAAATTTTGAAAAAGATTAATATTTAATTAAAATTATTTTTGTAGGTAACAAGGAAAACATCGATAAGTTAGAAACTCGTATTCGCTTAAAGTTGTTATTTTAATATATTATAAAAAAACAATATAAAAATATACAAATCCAATAGTTATATTTTAAAGTTTACCTTATAAGAATATAGTGAATTTGGATAATATATGCAATATATATATATAATTTTGTATGGATAAAAAAAGCCAAGAGAGACTCTTGGCAAAAATTCTGTGGGGACATAGAAAGTGAACCCACAAGCTCCCGTCTACTTAAGACGCTCAGCAAAGATCATGCTGGGAACATCGGCTCACTGCTGACCAAAGATGGAGAGTACACAGACTCGGTAGAAGGGACCCTGCAAGTATTACTGCAGACGCACTTCCCGGGTTCTGTAATACTTGAAAATCCTGTATCCGGGGACCTAAGCGAGCCCAACACATGGGCTCCAAAACAGGACTGGGACACAGCGAAAACAATTATCAAACCTGGTGACATTGAGTGGGGAATTAACACGTTCAAACCATTCAAATCACCAGGTCCTGACGGGATATATCCTGTCATGCTACAAAAGGGGATAGCAGCGCTGAGGGGACCACTATGTGATATCCTCAGAGCTAGCCTTGCCCTTTCATACATTCCAAGCAGCTGGCGGACTGTAAGGGTGGTATTTATACCCAAACCAGGGCGTGCTTCGTATGCCCTGGCCAAATCTTACAGACCGATCAGCTTGTCATCATTCATTTTAAAACTACTAGAAAAACTAGTAGACAGGCACATACGGGAAGGAGTCCTAAAGGACTCACCACTACACCGTCAACAATATGCCTACCAAGCGGGAAAGTCATGCGAACTGGCAATCCACCAGCTAGTGAGCAGATGCGAAAGGACCATACAATGCAAAGACATTGCGTTGGGGGCCTTTCTGGACATTGAAGGGGCGTTTGACAACACAACCTTCAACTCCATAGCAACAGCAATGGAGAAAAGAGGGATCTACCCGCAAGTCCGACACTGGGTGAACAAGATGCTCAGGAGCCGGACTGTAACAACTACTCTATACGGAAAGACAGCAGAAGCGGTGGTCGCTGGCGGGTGCCCCCAGGGAGGGGTTCTCTCGCCGCTCCTGTGGTGCCTCGTCATGGACGACCTTCTGCTGCTACTTGAAAACCAGGGCATTTATGCCCTGGGGTACGCAGATGATCTGACCATTCTAGTTAGCGGGAAGTTTGGGACCACTGTATCAAGCCTGATGCAGAGGGCACTAACTACCGTGGAAAGATGGTGCAAGAACGAAGGGTTAGCTGTAAACCCGGCCAAAACGGCGATAGTCCCCTTCACCAGGAGACGAAAAACCGATGACATAACATCGCTACGCATGTATGAAATGGAAGTCCCAATCAAAAATGAAGTAAAATATCTAGGGGTCATACTTGATACCAGATTGAACTTCAACTTCCACCTGGAGAACATCAGCAAAAGGGCCATGAGAGGACTTTTTGCGACCAGGAAAATGGTAGGACGCACATGGGGACTGAGACCCAGTATGACCAAATGGCTATACACCGTGGTCATAAGACCCATAGTGACATACGCGGCGCTCGCTTGGGGAGAAAAAACCCAAACTAAGAGCGCAGCCGCAAAACTCGAAAGAGTGCAACGACAGGCGTGTCTGCTGATTACTGGGGCAATGAGAACAACGCCCACAGCAGCCATGGAACACATATTATCGCTTCCACCACTACATCTATATGTTATGATGGAAGCCAGACAGGCAGCCTACAGACTGCACATAAATGGACACACTTTAAATGTAGGGACATCTAGACCGGAAACATTTAAACTGCTACAAGAAGAAGAAATCCTAAAAATGAGGTCCGATTTCACTAAAATCGTACACCCATCCCGCAGATTCAAAATAATCATACCACAGCGGAGTGAATGGACAAATGGAACATACCCGGGAACGAGTAAAGGAACCATCTGGTACACAGACGGGTCCAAAAACACTAAAGGAACCGGGGCTGGTATCTATGGAGGCTGTAACCGGAGCAAACAATTCACGGTTGCTCTGGGGATACATGCCTCCATCTTCCAGGCTGAAGTGGCCGCCATTGACTGGTGTGCCCACCACATAATGGAGTCGGGACTCAACAAAGGACCAATTACCATTATGTCAGACAGCCAGGCAGCCCTAAAAGCGCTAGCCTCGCCGACAGTTCAGTCCAGACTGGTTATAGACTGCATAAACAGGCTGGACGCACTGGCGACAACAACAAAAACACAGCTAATATGGATACCCAAGGACCAAGGAATTATTGGACACTTGGGGGCCGACCTGCTGGCCAAACAAGGGACAACAGGTGAATTTATAGGACCTGAACCCGCTTTCGGAATACCACATGAAACCGGAAAGGAAATAATCCGACGCAAGTTAGCAGAGGAGCATACAAAGGCATGGCACAACCAAATGGGAATGAGGCACACGAGACTCTTCCTAGATGGCCCGGTACCTGATAGCGCATTAGCGCTGTCAGGACTGAGCAGAATGAAACTAAGGAAAATCACAGGACTAATTACTGGGCACTGTGACCTGAATAAGCACAAACATAGGATGGGTCTTGAGAAAAGCCCCCTATGCCGTGGGTGCTTGGAAGAAGAGGAAACTCCCCAACACCTACTGTGCACATGCGAAGCCCATAAACGGCAACGCACGGAGCAACTCGGGAATCCCGTGCTTCCTGAAGAACAGCTCAAGAACATCCCCTGGCCCAAACTCCTGGACTTCTTAGAAGACACAGGAATATACAGGGAGTAAAATAACCAGAGGAGCACAAAAGGACCACGGAGACCGTAGTGCAGGGACGCAAAGCGATACCACCTCATGTGGAAAAAAAAAAAAAAAAAATGGATAACTTTATTATTATTAACAATATAAATGTAGTTAAATGGGCAGACTTGGGTAGTTTTGTGTGTATACCATAAACTTGCCAACGCAATAACAATATATTTGTTTTCTTTTTTTAATAATCTCTGATTGTATGGTATTACGTTGGGTTAGATATCTGTTGCGTAGAATATGTTTGGGGCCGTTAATGACTATTCCGCAACATTTCAATTGAACTTGATCAATAAGTCAATGGATAAAATGATAGTGCATAAAATTCGTTTTCAGTTACAAAATATAAAAAATTATTGTCAAGATTTTTGTAAGAGCATTCTGATATTGCATTGTCTTAAATTTATTAATTTTCATCGATTTTCATAACTTAGAACATTTTTAAAACTCTAATAACTAGTGTAACAATCACTATAGAAACCATTTATCTAAACATGTTTGGAATTGTTTATCATATTTTTTGCAAACGACTGGACTTAGGGGAAAATCCTGACCTGTTAGCATTTAAGAAAGTTGATAAATTGACGTTAACGTTAACTTTGAATGTTGACAAATTTTGTGATTTTTTTACATTCGTCTTTCTACATTTATAACGTTGTACTAAATATGACACTTTCGTATTTCTCGCATTCATGATTTTTCTTAATTTTTAAAATTTACAATTTCGACGAAATTTGTAAAATCTATAGAAAAAGAGTGTGCGTAAACATACAGGGAATTTGTGTTTCAAGAATAATTATCCCGATGCGTATGCATTTTGAGGCATTTGTTGTGTTTTTTTAATAAGTTCGATTTAAAGCCACTAGCGATTGTTTCATGTAATGTAAAATTTTAGGCTTTTCTAAAATCGAAATTTTACTTCATGCGGCAGACGTATGAAACACTTAAATATTGGTAAATTTAAAATACTTATGTTTAGATATACTTTTAAACATAACTATTTTAAATTTACTAATATTTATGTGTTTTATACGCCTGCCGCATGAAGTAAAGTTTCGATTTTAATACTGCTTTAGCGGATAATTTTTAATATAGTTTTAACCTGGGAGTGGAAAACGCTCGTTTAAAGCTTCAAATTAAACTTAAAAAAAAGCGTATTCATCATATGTCTACCTAAAAGAAAAAGTTTATACTATTGTAGAAAAACAATTAAATTCTGGCAACATAAAATATATATATTCATGTTATTTACAACTATATAGGTGATTTACATGATTACTATAAAAAATCAAATATCAATTATAATCATACATGACTATTGCGTGCTGCACTCCCTTATTTGGTAAATTGCAATGAAACACATACTCTAAGCTGGGTAGATGACACTCCAAGCTGAGTAGGCTAAGCCGCCTCGCACCGTACAAAAAATGAGAAATTACAATAACTAAATTTGAACTCTAGACACTAAGCTGACTAAGTGCCTCGGTAATCAAATAGCCGAGTGCTGCACATTCAATTTGGTAAATAAATGAAAAAGGATTTTTTCCGACTCATCCCTTGAATCAACATACAGAGAGTTTTATGTAACACCAAACATTTTCAATGTTCATTTTTGAATGTTCGATTGGTCAAACCAAAGCATTCAATACGATTTGACACCTTCATTTTTTAGGTTATGTGTAAATTGGGTTTTTAGGTTATGACCATTACAAATTGTAGCCAATCAATCGCAATTAATGCCTCAACTTATTTCAGTACAAATTGTTCCGTTTTTTAAATGATTTCAATTCGAAACTTAGAACGAGTGTTTTCCACTCCCAGACTAAGCATGATGTAAAACTTCGAGTTAAGAAAAGCCTGTAAATTTGGTTTGATTGCGTAGCGCGAAGCGCGGAGCGACCAAACCAAATTTTCAGGCTTTTCTAAACTCAAAATTTTACTTCATGCGCCACCGGTATAAAGCACTGACATATTGCGATAATTGAAATATGTTTTGGACTGCTGTTTCAGTGTTTTATAGCCGGTGGCGCATGAAGTAAAATTTCGAGTTTAGAAAAGCCTGAAAATTTGGTTTGGTCGCTCCGCGCTACACGACCAAACCAAATTTTCAGGCTTTTCTAAACTCGAAATATTATTTCATGCTTAGTCTGGGAGTGGAAAACACTTGTTTTACGTTACGAATTGAACTTATTTAAAAAAAAAACGACTATTATCTGAAGATTTAAAGGCACATACGAGGTAATTGGAACAATTTGTACTGAAATAAGTTGAAGCAATAATTAATTGCGATTGATTGGCTACAATTTGTAATAGTCATATAGGCAACCCAATTTACACATAACCTAAAAATTGATGGTGTCAAATCGCGATCAAACTAAATTTTCAGGCTTTTCTAAACTCGAAATTTTACTTAATGCGCCACCGGTGTAAAACACTGATATATTGCGAAGTTTGAAATATTTTCTGAGCTTCAGAGTGTTTCAGTGTTTTACACGGCGCATGAAATAAAATTTCGAGTTAACCTAGAAGGCAACCCAATTTACACATAACCTAAAAATTGAAGGTGTCAAATCGCGACCAAACCAAATTTTCAGGCTTTTCTAAACTCGAAATGTTAGTTCATGTTTAACCTGGAGTGGAAAACACTCGTTTAATGCTTCAAATTGAATTATTTTAATAAATCGAGTGTCGGAAAATGTACAACGTATGCATATGTATGAAAATTAATGTTGATGATGTTCGGTGTTACATAAAACTCTCTGTATACCGGCATTCCACATTCCTATTCAAAACATGAATTCAGATATAGACTTATATTTACAAAATACATTGGGAAATATTTTAATAATGTCTTTCTTTGTTGTTATCAATAACATAATTAATGAATGGTCCGCGGCAGAAAAATTATATTCGCAATTCAGGGTCGCACACCGAGAGCCGGGAGCCTGTGTCGCGATGAATGCCATACACGAATTCTACATATCAAACCCAATTTCTTTTCACGTGTTTTTGGAAATCACAGCATATTTTTAAGATATTACTAAAATGACACGATACTGCCCCCTATCTATTAAAAACACAATCAAAATTTACATTACTGTTATGGAAATTTCTAAGCAACGATTAATTTTATTTATCATATATTTTAGATCAATCTATTGAATACAACATATTTATAATAATTACTTCAATAAATTAAAGCAATATGGAGAAGACATTATGTTTTACATGGAAGTACTTTACGGATTTATGTGATCGTTTGAGAGTGTTTTATTATTTGATTTATATAAAAACTAAGATTTTTTTCTTTAAATAGTATTAATTTATTCGCAAAGCTTCAATGTACAATATGTATTAGTTTTAACGCTCTATTTTCATTATTGTGGAAAATTAATCGTTGTTCGTTTTTATGGCCAAATAACATGTGAATTTCCGTCCTTAAATATAAATCAAATAATGGAACACTCTCAAATGATCACAAAAATCCGTAAAACACTTCCAAAGAAATCATTATTTCTTTTTCATATTGCTTCAATTTATTGAAACAATTATTATAAACATGTTGTATTAAATAGATTGATCTAAAATAAATAAGAAATAAAATTAATCGTTGCTTAGAAATCTTCATAAGAGAAATGTAAATTTTGATTATGCCAATAATAAAAAAGGGGCAGCATCGTGCCATTTTAGTTAGTGTCCCTGTATTTAAGATAATAGAGCAAGCTGGCATCCATCTTGACGCCTTTAGGCGCCAAATTCAAATTCAAAATAAAAATATACTGTGATTTCCAAAAACATGTAAAGAGAAATTGGGTTTGATATATAGAATTTGTGTACGGCATTTGCGGCGACTCGGGCTCCCGGTGCGCGGCCTTTTAACTGCGAATGTAATTTTTCTGCTGCGGACCATTTATTCATTATGTAAATATTAAAAAAATTACAGGGAATGAATATTTATTGTCTTAAGCCATCTATAGACGCGTTTCGAAATTTATCCCCCATCAGTATAGCTATGCTTCCTTTTGATGGCAGTTAAATCTCAAAACGCGTCTATAGATGGCTTAAAACAATTAATATTCATTCCCTGTACTTTATTAAATTTATTTCAATTTCCTGTTGTTTCATTTAGTTTGGTGAGAGAATAATTTGACCTGATGTTGCAGTTTGCATATAAATTATGCATAGAACAGTAAAGTGAATTTTTGTAAATATTCTGCAAACTATTGACAAACTCAATTTTTCTTTATGTTAAATTTCTTAATGTCAAATATAACCAAATTTATACAGGTTAGGTGAGGTTTTATAAAGAAATATGGAGTGACAATAAAAATATTTACATGATAGGATAAGAAAGGTTCAAAGTTTGACACACACTAAACAAATTTTACTAGTCCCAACATTTTATTTCCACCGATGGTAAATCTAAAAGAGATCGTTATCCGATTGATACACAACTTGCGCAATTCTTATTAATCAAGTCTCTCATGTCATATATTGACATTATTGTCAGAAAATATTAAATATTTCAATTAAATAAATAAATTTATTTACCTAGTAAACTAATGGGCAAATAAAATTGCGTATTATAAAGCAAACATACCAAATATATAGCAATTCTAGAAATACATAATTTAATTAGTAGATTACAGACCGAAATTATACATTTTCATTGTGGCCATAGCTGGAACCACCAATTTGTTAAATTGAATTGTCAATATTTCAAATTAAATTGTCAATCAAATTGGAAATTTAGTATAATTCCTTATAATTATGGAGAATAACCGTGGAATACGACAGAATTACACAGAACAAGAAAAAGAAAGCTTATTAGAAATTATAAAAGACTTAAACGAGTGTTTTCCACTCCCAGGCTAAGCATGAAGTAAAATTTCGAGTTTAGAAAAGCCTAAAAATTTGGTTTGGTCGCGTAGCGCGGAGCGGCCAAACCAAATTTTCAGGCTTTTCTAAACTCGAAATTTTACTTCATGCGCCACGCGCACAAGATACTGATTTTAAGTGACGTTCACCTGTTCACAATATTTCAGTGCTTTCAGTGTTATATACGCGTGGCGCATGAAGTAAAATTTCGAGTTTAGAAAAGCCTGAAAATTTGGTTTGGTCGCTCCGCGCTTCGCGCTACGCGACCAAACCAAATTTTCAGGCTTCTCTAAACTCGAAATTTTACTTCATGCTTAGTCTGGGAGTGGAACACACTCGATTAAAACTTTAAATGAAACTAAATTTGAAAAAGCGTATGCATAAGTATAAAAATCCCTGGTTATATCTGATTTGAAAAACTCTAGGTCTTCGACTCCTTAGATGGTTTTGTGGTTCGAATTAATCACTGTCAGGGAAGATACTATGAGCGAACTTAAATCTGACACGGATGAAATTAATAAAGTAGTAGAATCTAAAGTAATTATAATAATATAATACACTTTTCACTTTTAATTGTCAAATTATTTAGAGAATAAAATTCACTTGGTAGAAAAACAAACAAATTTACTGGGGAGATTTATTAGCCAAATAAAGTTATTTTGTGTTAATTTATTCCTAAATTAAATTTTATTTAGGGAATAAAACGTTTTATAATACCGGGCATTAATGTATTTTAATAGTTTTTAAATGTGCATATTAAACGTTCTTGAAAATATAAAAATTGGTTATAACTTAAAAATAACCAATGCAATTTAAAATATGCCTATAATAAAAATGTCTTAAAATATTCCATTCTATTAGAAAAAAAGTCACTTGCAAAGTTTTGATCATGAAATGACATTTTCTTACGAATCTGACAGCGAAACCGTAATTATGAGTGATTCTGATTCTATCTTGATTTGAAGCCTTGAACAACATCTATTGATTACAACTAACAAAACTTTAATAACATTTTCAGTTTCTTTTAATTAGTCTGGGGAGTTTAAGGTGAAACACCTTTTTCATTTATTTACCAAATTCAATGTGCGGCACTCGGCAATTTGATTCCCGAGGCACTTAGTCAGCTTAGCGTCCAGAGTTCGAATTGGGTTATTGTAGTTTTCCATTTTTTGTCCTGCGCGCGGCGACTTAGCCTACTCAGTTTGGAGTATCGCTTACCAAGCTTAGAGTGTGGAGGTCCTGTGTTCGTATCTATTCCTTTTGTGTTCATTGCAATTCACTAAATTAAAGAGTGCAGCACGCGACATTTTACTGTGTTAGCCGCAAAACTTGAAGTCTAGGGTTTTACATGTATGATTATACTTGATTTTTGATAGTAATCATTTAAATCACCTATGTAGTTGCAAGTAATATGAATATATATTTTATGTTGCCAGAATTTCACTGTTTGTCTACAAGATTATAAATATATACTAATATGGAATATCAAACTAAAATTATTAATGGTGAAGGCATCTATTTCGTTATACAGATTAATTAATTACTTGAAAATTATCCCATAATGTGTTGTAGTATATTAAACAACCACAATCGTATTGTTTTATTTATGTAAATATGTATGTATTTTTAATTAAGTAATTTAACTTTTTAGATTGCAGCTATCGTATAAGAATAATAATAATAATACTTTATTTCTTGCAGTAACATTAAGTTTACACAAGTCAGGATAAGAAATACCTTAATAATACAAGTTAAAATTACACAATACATATAAAATTGAACAATAAACTTAACTTGCATCCCCGAAAAAAGCAAGGTAATTAATAAATACCTAACATTCTAATTTTATAAATACACATTTTTTGATACTTTATATTATAACACATAAAAAAACAATATTATTCTGTACTTGTAAGTAACCTAAATACCAATTTACCATTATACAGGGTGTCCCAACCACCCGTTTTTTTGAGAAAACGGCTAGTTCTAGAAAGTTAGGACAAAAAAATGTATAACAAAAGCCGTATTGTAGAATCGAATGGTAATATTGTTTTTTCGCAAAAAGGTTAGCATCCCTGAGAGTTTGCTTAAAAATCTCAATAATTCAAGATTTTTAAATGGCACGATAGGTCAAGAGTGGTATCATTGTAAAGGTCTTTAAAAAATAAGCAACTTTTCGATTTTGAGTAATATCTGATCGAAGTTATTACATTTCAATTTTTCATGGCTAACATATTTTAAAAGTTGAGTTTTAAATGTCAGTTACACCTCTCAGATACATTCTGACCAAGGCTGCGGAGTCGGGAAAGAAATATTCGACTCCAACTCCGTCTCTGACTATTCTAGTTTTCGATAATCCTACGCCAACTCCGACTGCTGCTTCAAATCATGTAAACATTTTAAAAATTAACTTTATAATGCAATTTTTCAATGCAAATGAATTTTTAATAGTTACTACATCTGCATAATTGCAATTTAATATTTTTTTTGAGAAAAAAAACGGTCTTTTGGTTTTCTTTCATATGCAAATTACATACATTTCCAGTGTAATTAAAAACTTTATTTGAGTTCAAATTTTAGAAAAAAATATGTTTAGCATATTTAAATAAATATATTAAAAATCGGAGTCGGAATTATACTAAATTTCCTACTCCACAGCTCCGATTTCTTCATCACAAAAATACTTAAATTCCGACCCCACAGTTTTGACTCTAACTCTGACTCAGAGTTCACAGCACTGTTTTAAACTGTTTTCCATTTGATTCTAACAACTTTTGAACTGTTCTGGTTCCAATACCAGTGGCCCTGAGTATTTACTTTAAAATAAGGTAGCCATGAGATATTGATATTTGGTAAGTTCAATCCAAAATTACTCAAAACAAATGCCAGTTACATAAAAAACTCTCCATTCCTTTGCGATCTTCCTTATTGGTATCGCCTCTAGGGCATTTCTTCAATAAGGGCGGAAGCGCTGCTCTTAGATATTGCACTGCGCTAGATGGTAGCTGCTCGTTCCCTGTCTTCTCTGTCCTTCTTTTCCAGGACTGCTCCGGCAAACTGCCACCTATGGTTTTGTCCGGAATGGAAGTGGAGAACTTATTTTCAAAATTAAGTTCTGGAATGCAGCTGTCAGCCTTCAGGAAGATATCGACAAGCTGATTCAGGATTCTTCCATGGCCCTGTTTGCTAGTGCTCCATATCCCAACTGAGTTGATTTTGATCGCTGTGGTAGTTGCAGCATATCTGCAGTAAAAGTCGACTGGAGCTAGATGTAATATTATATCTAGCGCTTTGGAGGGGGTGGACCTGACCACCCCCGTTATGAGCAATTCGGCGGCTCTCTGAGCCTTGCCGAGTGCAGTTTGGTGGATCCTTTTGTCGAGGGCACTCCATACATCCAGTGAACAACAGTTGGTTCCAGTCCCCAGTTCTTGCCCACTGCTCTTTTGCAGGAATACAGCGCGACAAGCGCTTTCCGTGCTCTCTCCTGGATATTAGGCTTCCAACTAAGCTTCCTGTCGATTAGAATGCCCAAATATTTAGCTTGCTCTTTTACTACCAGTTCCGTGCCGTTTAGAGTAGGAACTTTGAGGTTCTTTACTTTATGCATTCTGGTGAAGATTACAAGCTCAGTTTTGAGGAGGTTTACCCCTAATCCACACTTCTCACACCAGCGGGTTACCTTGCGGAGTGCCTGCTCCATAAGTTCGGATAGGATGTTTAAGTGTTTGCCAGAGACCGTAAGAGTCACATCGTCAGCGTAGACAATTGCCCTACACCCTACAGACTATAGTTCTTTCAGTAGGTCATTTATGACTTCGTTCCATAGTAGCGGAAAGAGGACCCCCCCTGAAGGGTACCCCTATTAACCTCTATTCAGTATTCAGTGGAGCCTAGTCCGCAAACCCGATCTCCAACGATCCATGGTTCTTGGACCAGGGCGACATCATACCTCTCCCTTGTTAGGGTGAGGATTAGCGCAGCCAAGGCTGCCTTGCAGTGATGCAGATTGACCTGGATCACCTTCGCCATTTCTGCCGCTTAGGGGTTGACGACCGTGATGTTCACGTCGTCATCTTCGGAGCTGGGAGAGAGAGTAAGATCTTCTTCTCTCTGACTCTCTCCCGTCTTCTCCGAGTGCGTGCGCAGCTGGCTTAAAGCCTTAAGAACCGGTTCGCTTTCCATGTCGGAATGAGGACCCAATTCCATGGGCTCTTAAGGGCCGTCTCCTTATTGGTTTTGACGGTCTCCCGGTCTTTCCTATAAATTTTGAGGGTGATCGACCCAAAGCCGTAACTCATCACTCATCACTCCAGAAGGTCGACGGACTCCTCATTGACGGTGATTATCACGGGTCTGGTGTTGCCCTTCGCCTCCCCTACGCTGACCACGATCCAGTCATCCGTCGGCCACTCTGGGTTGCTCATGCGGATAAATTGCTCTATCGTTGGCGGTTCCGCGGGCTCGATCGGGATCCAGGCCCTATATCGAAGTCTGTTTGGGATCTTGTCCCTGGTGACAGCCTGCATCCCAGCACCTAGCCAGACTTCACCCACCTTCCCTGTGGCCAACCTGAACAGATCAGCGCATCTCTGATCTGCACAAGCCACCAGTTTGACGTGGCCCTGGTGTCAATCTGCGTCTCGGCACTTAGGAGCCGTACCTGGATTTTTAGATAGGACCTCCATATAGACCCTGAGGAGGGCCACCACTACCAGCTGACAGTTCGCTTGTGAGATTGAGCCCTCCCTGTGGCTCCTATCAATTACAACCCATACAGTGTGCTTATTGAGGATGTCACTGTCCGTGCGGCCGGGCGTGGTTTTTGGAGACGGCTCAGTCCTCGCCTTTTTAGGGCACGGTGGAGTATCCCTCTACGATCGCTGCCTCTCGGGCGCCTCGGTCGCAGCAGGCTTCTCCCCGTGTTCCCTGATTACTTTCCAAGCCCATTCCAGAGCCACCTTATCCTTGTCAGATAGTTCGGTTTTCGGAGTGGACTCGAATTTTAGGCGAATTCTGTGAGCCGACCTTCTATCCCTGAAGGCCCTTTTAGAGAGCTTCAGGATTTCGTTGTAGATAGGTCGGTTCGTGCCAGCCTTAGCCGTAGTCTTCCCCGACCTTTTGGAGTTCTTACCGGACTGACCGTGTTTGCCTTTAAGGCCGGACACGGATGGACAGTTGCCCCCTCTAGATCCGATGGGGCAGGCCGCTTGCGCGGGGTGGGATTTTTGCGTACCCACCTGGACACCAGTTTCCTCGTTTTTATTGTCCATTGTTTTTTTTTTTTGTTTGGTTTGAAGAGGGATAGAAAGATGGTTTGAAACCCCCTTCAGTTCCGATTAGTTCGAAGAACTGTAGGGGACTCAGAAAAGCTAGAGAGTTTGCCAAGGGTGGCAGTATAGAGGTGAAGTGATTCTACGAAGAAGGCGGTAGCCTCGGAACGTTTAGCGGTAGGGTAACGCCTCACAGGTATCCGGGTCTCCGAGAAGGAGACCCGTGTCTCCGCTCTCCGTTCATTGGCCCTCACCCTTCCTCGCTCCCACACCGCGTCAAGGTTCGTTCCTACCGTGGGAGGCAAAACACGTTAAAATAATGTTAATAAATAATAAAGTTTTAATTAACTTTAAATAAAACTACATTATACATGCAAAACTAAGTATAATAAAAGTGCATGAAAAACAATACAAAACACATCAAAATGTATTAGTTTTACTTGAAATAATTTATACTTCAAATAATATCAAACTAAACTTGGTTATTCGATAAGAAGTGATTCTTATCGAATAACCAAGTTTAGTTTGATATTATTTGAAGTATAAATTATTTCAAGTAAAACTAATACATTTTGATGTGTTTTTTATTGTTTTTCATGCACTTTTATTATGACTTTTTCATGTATTTGTAATTTTTATCAAAGTATTTAATTTGAAGCTTCTGACGAGTGTTTCCACTTCTCGATTAAGCATCAAGTAAAATGTCGAGCTTAGAAATGCCTAAACATAGGATTTTTACCCTGACAAAGAATCCCTTTGCAGCATTAGAATCATTTTGTAAGTATTTGAATTCTTTTATAATTATTCGATTTATCTACATTTAGATTCGAATACGAATTATTTTAAAAAAATGTAATGAATCCGGATCACGAATCCTTTATGATATAAATCGGCGTCAGCCGACATTTGGACTATAATGACAGTTGACAAATGTCGGCGCTAGCCGACATTTAGACTATAATAACAGTTGATATAAGTCGGTGGTAGCCACCATTTAAACTATAATGACAGTTGACATAAGTCGGAGTTAGCCGACATTTAACCAATCTGCTAACTTGACACGAGCTTAAATTGAACGATAATGAGATTGCCATGATGTTTTTCTTTGTGACAGTTACGATACATATTTTAACAGTAGTGATATATTTTAAAGTAACGAGTGTCTTGCACTCCCAGACTAAGCATGAAGTAAAATTTCGAGTTTAGAAAAGCCCCGCGTAGAAAATTTGTCGAGGGTCGCGCAGCGACCGGAGACAAATTTTCACGGGGCTTTTCTAAACTCGAAATTTTACTTCATGCGCCACGCGTATAAACCACTGATTTACAGTACAGTTAAAAATATACAACGCTTAGATGTGATGGTGATCAATATTTATTGAGATGTGGCGAAAAATACAACAAATATTTTTTATGTAAATAGTTTTGTAATAATAACAATAAAAGTAGAATAAATTTAGTTCGTGCAACTTTTTCTTATTGTTGATATATAAGTCATCATACCTTTAACGGGGAAAAGTTCTATGATGGACACATCACCATTTTTTTTACTTTATGTTTTGTGTGATAATCGATACTTAATATTATTATTACAAAAGATTGACAGTTATTAATTATTTGTGACTTTTAACAATGATTGACTGCTGTCAAGATTTTATTGATTAATAGATATGTCATCATTGTTTCCAAGGCACTCTTTGCAAAAAAGAAAATATTGTAATTTTAAATATCAAATTTAAACTAAATTATGACTGTGATACATCACTGAGTTCAAAAAAAATTCTGAATTAGAATTATTTTTGACGATTTAAACCCCTTTGAAGGATTAGAATTATTTTGTAAGTATTTGAATTCTTTTCCAAGTATTCGAATGATCTACATTTAGATTCGAATACGAATTCTTTTAAAAAATGTAACGAATCCTTTTTCACTAAAATATTCGAAAACCCCATTTGAATCATCTAAAAGGATTCGAATCCTAAATGATTTGAATCCCAACTCTGGTAGGTATGGAGGTACTAACGTTTCGATATACGTGTATTTAGTTTTATTTTCATACTTGAAAATTACATTAAATATTAAATTTAAATTCTACACTTAATTCCACTATTTATTTTATTATATTTCGACATATTTAGTGTCATTTTTAAATACGAAATATGTAATAATTTAATCAAGTTAAATAGTGGTAATAAACAGTGTTCAAGGTTAATTCATTTTTAGACTCCATACCACCTAGTGAAGGACTCAACAATGATGATGTTAAATTCGTTATAATTTCGAGGATTAGGAGCATTGATAAATTGTACTCGTATATCATATTATTATATACAGTCTGTATATACTACTGAGCTCTAATAACTTTTGAAACTATTTGTCATGGACCCTCATTCTCATTAATCATCTTCAAAAAGAAAAAGCGAAACTTTTTTTATTACTCCATTCTGTCTCTCACAGAAATAAAACCCTAATAACTAAAGCAATCATTTTCTTATATGACTTATAATATGAAAAATATAAATAATAAATATTATACATCACGTGAATTAAACACGATTTTATTCACGAAAAGATTTTTGATTTCATGAGCGCCTCGGCGCGAGTGAAATCATTTCTTTGAGTGAATAAAGGTGTTTAATTCACGTGGCGTATATATGTTTTTATTCGATTTTGGCGAAATTGTAAAGAAAATGTACTTTACATTTATTTTTAAATACATTTTTTAACTCACTAGTGACCTAAAAAAAAATTAGTTCACTAGTGAATAAAACCTTGTTTATTACGGTTGTTATGGAGTTAATAATGTCGATTTAAATTAACAAAATTGAATAAAAAATTGAAGATCTCAATCGAATGAGAGAAAGATTCACTTTATTTCAGCTGATTCAAACACAAGTTGATTTTATTTACAATAGTTTTCAAATGTTTATAAAATTGAAAATAATTCACTATAAAAAAAAGTATAATCATGTTTTGATAATAGAACGTAATTATTTCAAACGATTATTTTATTTCACTGAGAATATAATTCAAGCGTCACATGACTACATTCCCCCTAATCAGAATCGCTTATTTCCATAGATACATGTTATCACAGCGGTAATAGACTCCTATTACCTTGTTTTGTTCGTTGCTACAAAAATGATTTGTCAAATCTGGCAGTCGATAATTAAAAATGTCAACGGAGCGATGAGGTGAGGTTTTCAAGACGGAAATATAGTGAAATTTGTTATATTCTCTCATCGAATATAACTCGAGGTATGATTAATAATCGATAATATTTATTCGTGAAACCGGAGCAGCACATTCAACTCGCCCTTCGGGCTCGTTAAATCTGCAGCTCGGTTTCACTCATGAATATTATCGATGACAATGACTTGTTATATTTCAGCTGATAATATAAATTATAGATAATAATTATCATAACATTTATGTCCGGTTTCACCAACTTCAAATCTTATTAAAAGATTAAATTTATTTGTCGATTGATATACACTTTTCATGTCATCACCAATAAAAATTTGTTTGGCATATACCGGGTGGCCATAAAAGTATTGCCTACGCAACTACTCAGGCAATATAAATGGTAGACATTTGAGTTTTGGGATGTATATATAACTTAAGTATAGCTTGATTTTGGCATAGTATTAACTAGGAATACTAGTTCCGGTTTAGTCGGAAGTGATATCATTTTCCTTATTTTAAACTGCAACCGCAACTTTCGTCTAACTTTTAATATTCGTCTCTTAATTTCTTTTCCAATGATATATAACAAATTGGTATTCAAATTAAAACTACCCTTAAAATTATTATATTTTAAAATTCACTTAGTAGGCCGAGGAATTGTAACTGGGATGAAACAACACAAAGTAGGCCGGGAAATAGTCGTGTTATCAAAAACAATTTCTAATTACATCAATTATTTTTTCCAGTTGCCAGCAAAAAAAAGAAAAATACCCCAAATAAAAATGTCCAAAATTCTAGTTTGTAAACCACTGTAATATGAACATTTTAAATAGCGCACCCTGTATTTTTGTTATCATAAAATTTTGTTTAAAATTCTCTATTCAATTTTGTATTGCAAGTTGATATTAGGTTAAGACATGATCGTATTAGAGTTTTTAAAGGTTTGCACAAGGCACTAAGTAGGTTTTATAATAATAATAGCTACAAAATTTATTGTAGAATGTTCTTAGATAACACAAAGGCGTTGAATAGACTGTCATAGACATTTCACGGCACACTTTGTGATGTTTCATTCTAGTTACAATTCCTTAGCCTACTGAGTCAACTTCGAAAAATATTAATTCTTAAGGTTACGTTTAACGTAAATAACAACTTGTTATACATCATGGGAAATAGAATTTAGAGAGGAATATGACAGGCTAGAAAAAGGTTAGGGTCGTAGTTCAAAATAGGAAAAATGATATCATTTCCGGCAAAACCGGAAGTAGTATTACTAGTTAATACTATGCTAAAATGAAACTATGGTTAAATTATAGGTTCATCCCAAAACTCAAATGTCTACCATATATCAAGTGTTTATAAAATGGCGAATAATCTACACGTGGTGATATTCTTTGTAAAATTTTAAGCAAAATATCTTAGTTCTGAAATGTACCATGCTTCCTCAGCCTTCACGAGGTCATCATAGTTTGAATATTCAATCGTTTTGTATGCGTTATTATTCGATATTAATTTACAGAAAACCCTGCAATTTCGGTAGAATGACTAGTTTGAAGATTATTTGCCAGTGTGTGCAATCTTTCTATCTCAAACGTCCGTTTTTAACATTTCTTCATTAGCTTATTTTCATAAAAAGTACAGCCGGCAACGTCGAGTCCCACTTACGTCAGTGACAAATGTTGACACTTCTTGTTACGAATTCATTTAAACTTGCTAGTTTGAATTTTGTGCCAATTCTGTTTTTCTTGTTATTGTTCATTTTTACGTTTATTGAGTACGCCGACATGTACATACATGGTATATGATTTCTGTAATAGAAATGTACAAATGGCAAAACTAGAATATCGAGCACGTTTTCAAAATCGGAGGCATTCTTCTAAAAATGTATTTTGAAGGCTGGATCAATGATTAGGTGAAACAGGTATGCTTTTTCTCAAAAATGCGAACAGTGGTGGGCCACGGTAGATGTTCACATTATAACTTGAAGAGCAAGTTCTAGGTGCAATAGGAGAAGATCCTACCGTAAGTACCCGACAATTTTCTGCCACAATAGATATCCCCAGTAACAAGACCGTTCATTTGGTCCTACAGGAACACCTTTTATATCCATATCATCTCATGAAAGTACAACCTTTCTATAATAATGATAACGTATACTGAATACATTTTTGCAACACCATTTTAAATAAAATTCCTGGCGACGGCGGATTCACGAGACGTATTCTTTGGAGCGATGAGAGTATTTTTACAAGAGATGGAGTCTTTAACAAACACAGCACTCTGTTGAAGGACCAAATTACTTACCACATCTTCATGCTAATGACAACATCAATGTTCTGGAACAAATTATTGATGATACATGCATGATGAAGCCTATGCTTATTTTGCCCGTATTGTAAGAGACTGGCTGGACGAGCAATGCCCAAACAATAGGATTGGTCACGCTGGTCCTATCATTTAATAATAATATTTATTACCCAACAAGTTTAGCCTCTGAGATCACCTGATCCTCAATCCATTTTTTTTTGTTCGCGGCTTCATTAAAGACAAAGTTTACGCTACGGCTCCAAAAAATTCTAATTAAGTTAGAAACAGAATTGACGCGGCGGTACTGGAAATTACACCACCAGAAATAGTCGAGCGAGTAATAAATACGATACAAAAGAGATTGCAACTGTGCTGAGAAGCAGATAGGTTTCATTTCGAACAAAATAATTGAATTATGCTGTATCATTAGAAGAAGAAAAAATGCCTAAGTACTCCAGTTAACATAAATCACTCAACTGCGAGTGATTCAACAATGATGATGCCAATACCTTCTAGACTACTTCCAAAAGAGACTCTTTTCGACACATTTACTAAGCCCCATAACAAATCATGAGATTAATGGAAAAAAACATGGCAGCCCGAAATGCAACGTTGCCAAATATCCATTTCTTTTAAATGCCTCCTGATGGTATGATACAGCATTTTTGCGTCGACATTTTCTATTCAGAATACTACGTAGAATATCGTTGCGTGTAGATTATCCGCCAATTTATACACACCCGATATATTGCCTAAGTAATTGCGATATATTGCCTAAGTAATTACGTAGGCCATCAAATTCTTTAATGTTTGCCGCCTCACTCTTTGATAATCGCCGCCACTCGACTTGCTCGATCAAATTCTTTGAGGTTTGCCGCCTCACGGGCGACACATCAAAAAAATTATTGCTTCTCAATTATTCTAAACTAGTTTATCCACAACCACTCTATAATATTATAATTATACATGCTAAGAGTCAATAATAATGACGTTTATTATAAATAGGTTATGAAACCTGTGAGTAATATTTTGACTTATCACTGCTCAACTGTGAATAATAAGAAATCACTACAAAATCAGGATACCTCATGTTAATCAATTTTGACATAAACAAAAACAATTTATAAATTGAAAGCAAATTGTGTTAATTGTGTTGTGATAGTGTGGTTAATAGTTTATCGAAGGTGAAAGAAGCAACATGGAATCCGATCCTGACTTGTTGACACCCCCGGAAATAAGGGACGCGGCAGAAATCGCTTCCGCCAATTTGTTGCCTAAAAAGTCTCGCAACATATACCAAAGTACATACAACACGTTTTGTGAATGGAAAAAGGAGAAAAAAGCACATTCTTCAACTGAGTCGGTAGTTTTGGTGTATTTTACTGAATTATCAAAAAAATACAACACCTCATCGTTGTGGCAGAAGTATTCGATGCTAAAAAGTACATTGAAAATCTTTGAAAACATCAATATTGGAAACTATGGCAAACTTCTAGCTTTTTTTTAAAGAAAAAATGAAGGGTTTACTCCGAAAAAAGCCAACACTTTCTCCCCAGAAAATGTTAACAGTTTCATTGCAAATGCACCGGATGACAAATTTCTTGCAACAAAAGTAAGTTTTAAATTATTTTAATATTTTTTAAAAATTGCAGTAATTTTGTCTTCAGGTTGCATTAATTATGGGTTTAATGGGCGCTTGTCGTTCAAATGAGCTGTATTACATGAAAATTAAAGATAAAGAAGACCTTAATTCCTGCTATATGATTAAGGTGCCAACCACAAAAACTAAAATTTGTAGGAAATTTACAGTATCTGGTAATTTTTACCACATTGTAAAAAAATATTTGTGCCTCCGAAAGCAGATAAACTGTGATTATTTCTTTCAACATTTTCAAAATGGAAAGTGTACTAAACAGCGAATTGGTATTAATAAATTTACAAAAATGGGAAGGGATATCGCCAGTTTTTTTAAATTACCCAATCCTGAGCAATATACAGGCCATAGCTTTAGAAGAACCTCAGCCACCATTTTGATTGATGCTGGTGGAGACATCACTGCGTTAAAACGTCATGGAGGATGGAAGTCAACTGCGGTTGCAGAAGGCTATATTAACGATTCTTTGGAAAACAAAAAGGAAACGGCCAGAAAAATTGCATCGTCAATAGAATCGACAGCAAATAATGTAACAGCTGCATCTTCCAGCACAAATTCCGTTAATTTCGATGTTTTGGATCAAACCGTAAATCTTAGTGTACCCACTTCAATGCCCCCTATTGTGTTTAATAATTGTTCTAACGTTACTATTAACATTAATCCTAATAAATAGTATTATTATATGTATTTCTTAGTTATAACTAAAAGTAAATGATTTAATGAATTATGTTCTTATTCTTGCAGTAAGCAAGAATGAATATACATTTTGTAGTTGTGGATAAAGTATAGTATTCTACTCGCGCATAATGGCTATTAATCATTCGAATGATTTACTCCACTCGCCTGCGGCTCGTTCCGTAAACCTCATTCTCATGATTAATAGCTTTCATTATGCGCTTGTTGAATAATATACTATTATTCCAGATTATTCGTTCATTTTGCCTATATAAGCGGGTGGATGGCCCGAACGTTAGTTCAGTTCTATTTGAGCTACCGAGGTGATAACTTGGACAAGCGATATCCTAGCGAACTGCTCGAGCCGTCAACTTGCTTTGATATGCATTCGTATTTTCAAAGTGCAGGAAAAGTTTTTCAATAAAATGAATCCACTAGAAGTCAGTCGAAAATTAATTGGAAAATATAAATGAAAAAATCTAAGACAAAATTATTTGATGAGTTTGCAAATTTTGCAACAAATTGTCAAAATAAACGTTCTAGAATGTAAATTCATTATTTTATTGTTAGGATTATCTTTCAAATCGTGAAAATTAATTAAAATTAAAAGCAGTCTCCGTAACTTCTGGGGTTCCTTAAGGAATCCACTCCGAGCCAATATTTTGTATACCATTTGTGAACGAAACTTTTAACGAGTGAATTATTTCTTGAATCGCGGAAACGTTCACTTCGTGGTACATTTTTAATTTGATATTAAGAAAACACTTACCTTTTTTATACCACTTTTATTTTACTTTTGTGACTAGTTTCAATTATCAGATACTAGTCACAAAAGTAAAATAAAAGTGATATAAAAAAGTTAAGTGATTTCTTTATATCAAATTCTAACGAGTGTTTCCACTCCCAGATTAAGCATGAAGTAAAATTTCGACTTTAGAAAAGGCTGAAAATTTGGATTTGCCGGGGCGCCCCGGCAAATCTTAATTTTCAGCCTTTTCTAAACTCGAAATTTTACTTCATGCGTCACGCGTATACAACACTGATTTAATTCAAAGTTCAAAATATATTGTTAAGTATGTGTTCGTTTGTTATTATGAGAAGCTAAAGGTTTTTAAATTATTTTTATTGTAAATTTACTACTGTTATTTAAAAATACATTATTTTCTTTTGGTAGTACAAAACATTTGTTTCTGTTTTTAGGTGTTAATTAATTATAATCTATTATTTTTCTTTTATTAATGTTTTATTAAATTTTATGTGATACAGTTAGAGAGAAAATATAGAAAGGTAAATTAGCGTAAATAAAAAAAGCACCTGGATTAAATAAAAGTTCAGAAATTTGTATTCATATTTTTTTAATTCATTTATGATGGTATGTATTATTTATTCAAATACGATTTTCGCGAATTAACAAATACCAATTAAATTCTGTATTGTGGAGGCTTCTGCTTCGCTATACCGGGTGCTGATCCGACCGCTCGGTAATAGCAATTTACATGTAAAATCACACTTTTGCAGTTTCCTGCTCCCCTAATTATTTTAGAGCAAAAGCATAAGAGATCAAAGTTGTTCATAATTTAAAAAGCTATATGATAGGTCCGTATTTATTTTCAAAATAGTACTAATAGTAGAAGAAAACGAAGATATAAATTAGTAATAATTTGAAAATAAAAATAACAATAGCCATGATTTTTAAACAAAATTTTGCGTCATCAACAACTGTCAGTTTTGACTTTTCGTAAAATCGCACTCCGTTTCGATATTTAAGTGCGCCTTTCAATGAAGTAATTCATAATAATATCTTATACAATTTCTGAAAAAAACATATTTCTGAAGTGGTTTTATTCCGGCAATAGTGTAAATGAAGTTCGAAACTTGTTGGCTGGTTTTTATCCCGATCGGCCGATACCCGCTATTTCCATGATTCAGAACGTGATTTCAAACCAAGAAAAATATGGATCCGTTTTTAAACCCTGCCAGCCCTGTTTAGGGCATACTTTAAATATATCCGAGGAAGAAGAAATTGTGCGAGATGATGTAAACGAAATAAACGTTATTGCTGCGGCCGTTACAAATCCCCGCATTAGTATTCGGCAAACTGGCGGCAATTTAAATTTGCACAATACAACCGCTCTTAAAATGTTAAAGAAGAACAAGTTTAAATCGTACAAGATTTCACCAGGAGATTTTTGAGCCAGACAGGTATTCTACCAATGTGGATAGATATTTCATTAACAACATTTGTTTTTCTGACGAATCGATCTTCACCATAAATGGAGAGCCAAATGTGCAAAATTATCGCTATTGGGATACGGATAACCCGCATTTGGTGATCGATAACCATTCCCAATATCCGCAGTCAGTCAACGTATGGTTAGGAATATACAGATCTAATATTATAGGCCCTTTCTTCATTGATGAGCACTTAAACGGGGGAAAATACCTTGAGCTGCTTCAATCGGAGATTGGCCCCGCCATAGATGCTGTCGCAGGAGAAAATGTGGTATGGTTTCAACAGGATGGATGTCCTGCGCATTTTACAAGAGACGTCACTGAGTATTTAAATATTTGCTATCCAAATATCTGGATTGGACGAGGCGGACCGGTGAATTGGCAAGCACGTTCAACAGACTTATCACCAAACGACTTCTTTATATGAGGCCACTTAAAATTAAAAATATACGGTGCTAGACATGCTAACATCGAGGTTCTGAAATACATAATTACGGAAGAATGCAACAAAATAACGAACCGGCGACTTGAAAATGTTCGCAGAAATTTTTATGATAGACTTGGTCAATGTTTAGCCGCGAATGCAGGTCTGTTTGAGCATTTAATTTGATTTTATTAAAAACAACTGATAGTTGTTGATGACGCAAAATTTTGTTATAAAATCATGGCTATTGTTATTTTTTTCAAATTATTTCTAAATTATATCTTCGTTTTCTTGTACTATTAGTCCTATTTTGAAAATAAATACGGACCTATCATATAGCATTTTAAATTCTGAACATCTTTGATCTCTTATGCTTTTGCTCTAAAATAATTAGGGGAGCAGGAAACTGCAAAAGTGTGATTTTACATGTAAATTGCTATTATCGAGCGGTCGGATCAGCACCCGGTATATGTTAATTTCACAATAAAACACTTTTTACTTTGTTTGTATAACACTTTTTATTGAATATGACTGCAGTTTCGACAAATTTAGCTTGTCATTATTAAACTCATTGTTTGATAATAACAAGCTATAATTATCAAAACTGCAATCACATTCAATAAAAAGTGTTATACAAACAAAGTAAAAAATGTTTTATTGTGAAATACCAATTAATTTATAATAATTGTATTATTTATTAAAATATAATTTTCTTGAATCAACAAATAACAATTAATTGCTAATTCACTAATTCTATGATATTTTTATTAATTCATGATGGTATTATTTATTAAAATACAATTAGAGGTGTAGAAACAAAGCTAGCATTCTCCACGTTAATGTTTTTTTGTAAAAAAAAAACCTGTACTCCTAAAGATATTTATTATAGTATATGTTTTGCTATTCAGTAGAATAGAATTGGATGACGATTTAAAGCAAGTTTTAACCAAATCCACATGGAGGTTTATGGACAAATACGATAAGAAATTATAAGTTCATGAAAACATCAAGTGGAGATTGCCACCTTGGTTTTTATACCCCTCAATTGTATTTTAATAAATAATACCATCATGAATTAATTCAAAAATCTTAAAACTAGTTTCTGAATTTTTAATTAATTGAGATGTATATTTTTCTAATTATGTCAATTTACCTTTCATTATTATCTTTCTAATGGTTAACGTTGTAACAGAATTATGAGTTGCAATTACGTTGACCAACATAGATATAATCTGCAAAGTGCGTTTAACACGGTTTTAAGATCTAATTATTAATCACCTTTGATAATTGTAAGAAAAAGTTACTCCACTAAATCAATGAGCACGAACGCAGATGAGAGTAAATGCAGATTTCTTTGATCTAGATACATCCGCGTGCCAATTAATTAATCGGTGAGAGATAATTAAATATAGAAACAATTAAAATAGTTATATTTATTTCCAGTGTAAGAGATGACATAAATAAACTAATATATCGTGTGTTTAATAAAAAAAGTGCCATGAAAACTATTGAAGGTTAGCAACTTTTAAATTACATGTTATAATTATTATGCCGTACGTTTTATACAGGGTGTCAATTTGAAAACAAGCCAGCCAGAATATTTTTGCAACCGTAACAGTTACTGAATAAATTGCACCTGTCCGCAATATAAAAAAAAACGTTAAGTTAATGAAAGATTTATTTTTATTTCATTGGTGTTTGTTGTCAACGTTTTTTTTTATATTGCGGACAGGTGCAATTTATTCAGTTAATAAATGTATTCCATTGAACCAAGTTTTGTTATTATTTTAATATTTTTTTTAGAGTTGTCCATATTTTAATAAAACAATAGATAACTCTGATAAATATTGGGTATTATTGTATTTATCTGTGCTTTTTTATTTGTAATTTGTAAAAATAAATTGTTTTAATACCTGATTTGACAACAATTTTAAAATCAAATAAATTGATTTAATTTTTTTGCATTTTTTATATAACAATAAAAATTTTAGTTGGTACGACTGATTAGCATTTTAAAAGACCTTTCTAATGATATATCACAAGTTGGGTCGTGCCATTTAAAAAAATAGGCAAGGGTGGCTACAGCCTAAGGGGTTGGTTGCAGAAGATTGTTATGTGGGTCAAAATGGTTCCCCCTCCGTATCCTAAAAACGGTTTTGAAACATGTTCTCTAACTGTTACGGTTCCAATGATATTCTGGCTGGCTTGTTTTCAAATTGACACCCTGTATGTCATTTCCTAAAGCGTGTTGCCAACATAAATTGAAAATAAAATGAAATCATGGCACTGTAGAAGTTTTATTTTATCGATACATATACAAGAAAGACATGAACATATAACAATAAAACACTTTTAACTTTGTTGATATAAAACTTTTTTTATTTTACGTGACTGCAGTTTCGCCCACTTTAGCTTTATCCATTATCAAACATGTACTACAAATGTGATAAAGGTAAGCTAAAGTTGCCGAAACTGCAGTCACGTAAAATAAAAAAGTGTTATAAAAACAAAGTTAAAAGTGTTTTATTGTTAAAGTAACATGTATAACGGAGTAGAAGCCTGCACAACACAAAATATATAATTACTTAATAACTTTATTGATATTGAATTATCCAATTTTGATATTTTCTAAAGTTTTTCTAATAATATTTAGAGTTTTTCCGAATGTTTGCAATCTTAAATGATCGCCTTCCATCCTGATCGTGAATTTTGATCTATTCACTATCGCAGGAGGTTTTCTGACAGATAACAAAACTTTGACGATATACTCGATTTGCTGCAGCCTGTAAAACGGCATGAATTTTCTTCCGCCGACCAAATCGCTCCCGACCAAATAAATATGCCTGGACCTGTTTTCCTTTGTAATGTTGTACCTCCTTAATGATAAATACGTTCTCGCCATAACTAAATAATCCTCTTCTGATAAGTTTAAATCTATATTTCCAAACCTAAAAACAAAATATTATACTTAGGCCCATTTGTACCCATACTGATTAACTTTAATCATCCACGAATCATTGATTAAACCTCTGATTAAGTAAACACTCTAGAATATTAGAATTCTTAAATTTGTGGGATATCCTAAACATTTCTCTTTTATCAATATGTAATTGTGTAAACAATTTGTAAATACAATTGTGTTATTAATGCCCGGTATTATAAAACGTTTTATTCCCTAAATAAAATTTACTTTAGGAATAAATTAATTTATTCTAAAGATTTCGGTAATATAAACACAAAATAACTTTATTTGGCTAATAAATCTCCCTAGTAAATTATTTGTTTGTTTTTCTGCTAAGTAAATTTTATTCTCTATACAGCGTGTAAACGAACTACTGTACAGGCTCTCTACCACATAAGGGGCAGCGTTTAAATAAACAATACCTGCATTTGAAATTACCATACCTTTAGTAGATAGCTCACAAATAATTATTAAAAATAATTAATAATAATAGGCCACATGTTTGTGGTATCTGGTATACGCGCACATTGCGTATTTTAAGAGAGATTCCACATAGACTGGTAGTTTTTAAACGATTTGGATATCGAATTACACCATCCAGAGAAAAGTGGGTCAGATTGTGAAGAATTATGTCTATGTTATCGTTTTCATAAGTACCCATTGCTGACTAAATTCCGAATATTTTCTAAACGTGTTAATGAAATTCAATATTTTTCCTTATTAGGTTCACACTTCACTTTATCTCCACTCTTATTGAAATGTTTAGATAAGAGCGGCGAGGGTGGATGATTTTTAAACATAAAAATAGTTTGCTGTTTAGTCTGTGGTGAAACTTATTCCATGAAACATCTACATTTTGTAACATGGCGCGATACGTTTATTCAAACATTGAATTGGCAGACATGTTTCTTATTTACGGTGAAACTCAGTGTAATTCCGCGGAAGCTGTAAGAATTTATCAAGAGCGATTTCTTGAACGACACTTACCACGGCCAAACCGATTTAGAAATTTATTACAAAGAGCACGCGACACTGGAAGTTTGCAGCCCGTCGCCGGAGCCGTCGGAGGTGGTGACCGTCCAATGCGATATTTGCGAGCGGAAGATGAAATTTTGAATCTGTTGGAAGCGGATCCTGGTTTAAGTACCCGTATTATCGCCGCTCAGCTAAATGTATCGCACACAATTGTCAGCAGTGTTATACGAGACAATAATTTTTATCCGTATCACTACCAACGTGTACAACATCTTCAACCCCATGATTTTCCCAAAAGAATTGCATTTTGTCAATGGATTTTGGCACAAAATGTTCAAAATCCTAACTTTACCAAAGACATTTTAGTGACCGACGAATCGTGCTTTACGCGTAATGGAAGTTTTAATTTCCATAATATGCATGTTTATGCAATAGAAAATCCTCGTGTTACGCGTAGAACTCATTTCCAGCATTGCTTCTCCCTTAATATCTGGGCAGGTATTTTAAATGATCAATTAATTGGGCCATTTATGTTCCCATTTAATTTGAATGGAGAACGATATTTACGATTTTTGCACGATGACCTTTTAGATCTTCTAGAAAATGTACCCTTAGCGGTTCTTAGAAGAATGTGGTATTTGCAAGATGGTGCGCCAGCTCACTATGAAAGGCGCGTTAGAAGATATTTAGATGATGAGTTTCCAGGACGTTGGGTTGGTCGTGGAGGCCCTGTACCATGGCCTCCAAGAAGTCCGGATTTAAACCCCTTAGATTTTTTTCTTTGGGGATACTTTAAAAGTGAAGTCTACACTACGAAAATTGACAATGCTGAAATGCTGATACAACGAGTAAACGCCGCGGCTAATACCATTCGTGAAAAACCTCGTGAAATGTTTGCTACTGTTCGTGCAAATTGGATACGTAGAGCCCAAATGTGCATTGAGTGCGGCGGACGTCAATTTGAACACGTATTGTGATTTTTTTTATACGTGACCCAGTTTCATCTAGTAATTCTAGATAGTGTGTGTGTGTGTGTAGTGCGTGCTAAGTGATTTATACGTCTCGCAGTAGTAACAGTAAATAAACAATACCACAAATGAGTGACCTAGTTTCATCTAGTCATTCGAGACAGCGTGCGTGCGAAGTGATTTATGCGCCTCGCAGTAATAAAAGTAAATAAAAAATACAACAACTTACGCATCCACGAAAAATATCACGAACACAGGTAACCAGAAGTTCTCAAAAAGTAAAAAATGCATGAAAAATTATGAAAAATCCAATATTTTTTTTCCGATTTTATTTTTGCTGCAATTGGTGTCAAAATATTTCGTGTATACGCCCTTAAGAGGATGTACATTAGTTCGATTACACGCTGTATAATTTGACAGTTTAAAGTAAAAAGTGTATTATATTATTATAATTACTTTAGATTTTGCTACTTGTATTTATTAATTTCATTACGATTATCATGTCTACCATATCATCCGTGTTAGATTTAAGTTCGCTCATAGTATCTTCCCTGACAGTGATTAATTCGAACCACAAGACATTCTAAGGAGTCGAAGACCTAGAGTTTTTCGAATCAGACATAACCAGGGACTTTTATACTTATGCATACGCTTTTTAAAATTAGTTCCATTTAAAGTTTTAAACGAGTGTTTTCCACTCCTAGACCAAGCATGAAGTAAAATTTAGAGTATAGAAAAGCCTGAAAATTTGGTTTGGTAGCGAAGCGCGGAGCAACCAAACCAAATTTTCAGGCTTTAATAAATTCGAAATTTTACTTCATGCGCTACGCATATAAAACACTGAAAACACTGAAATATTGCGAACAAGTGAACTTCACTTGAAATCGGTGTCTTGTACGCGTGGCGCATGAAGTAAAATTTCGAGTTTAGAAAAGCCTGTAAATTGGGAGTGGAAAACACTCGCTTAAGTCTTTTATAATTTCTAATAAGCTTTCTTTTTCTTGTTCTGTGTAATTCTGTCCTATTCCACGGTTATTCTTCATAATTATAAGGAATTATATTAAATTTCCAATTTGATTGACAATTTAATTTGAAATATTGACAATTCAATTTAACAAATTGATGGTTCTAGCTATGGCCACAATGAAAATGTATAATTTCGGTCTGTAATCTACTAATTAAATTATTTATTTCTATAATTGCTATTTATTTGGTAGGTTTGCTTTATAATACGCAATTTTATTTGCCTAAATAAATTTACTTCACAAATAGTTATCTAATAATTTATTAATCGTTTAGAATACCGGGCATAAGAAGTATTAATCACTGATTAAGTTAATCGGCTTAGGTCAAACAAGCATTACTAGTCTAAGACTCATTTGCACCCCAATTGATTAACTTTAATCTTCCACGAATTAATAAATAAACATCTGACTAAGTCAAAATTCTAGAATGTAAGAATGTTATAAATTTGTAAGATATCCTAAATTGTTTGCGATTGCTTAAACAATTTGTAAATAAAATAGTTTTGTTTTTAAGGAAAACTAATCACGGATTTAGTTAATCCACTTGGGTACAAACCGGAAAACATGAATTAAAATAAAATTGCTTAATTTAACCAAAGTGCTTTTTAATATTTAACAGGACACACAATTAGGTTAGATTAATTAGAGACTCATGTTTTAAAAGACTTTCAGGATTTTATATAAAATTACAAGAAACATTTTATAAACATGAGATCAAACTTTAAATCAAATTGTGTTGGCTATGTATCATAAAAGATCTCATTTCAAAAATATATTTTGAACTTCACGTTAAATCAGCATTGTATACGCGTGGCGCATAAAGTAAAATTTCGAGTTTAGAAAAGCCTGATCATTTGGATTTGCCGGGGCGCGACTCGCTTCGCTCGCGCGCCCCGGCAAATTCAAATTTTCAGGCTTTTCTAAACTCGAAATTTTACTTCATGCTTAATCTGGGACTGGAAACACTTGTTTCAAGCCTAAAATTTAACGCTTTTAAAAAAAGCAATTAATGTCTGCAATTTTATAGCGCATTAACTTGAACATCAAACGTTTTAATAAATTTGAATGGGATTTAAATTTTAAGTGATCACAATTTAAAAACTTTTTGAGATATCTTTATAAAATCAATAGAATAATTTATTTGAATTGTTTTTTTTATACAGAAAATATTTCTTTCCAGTATAGATATCCATGCGTATATGCTGAAAAATGTTCAAGCATCATTCACATATGAAAATTTTGCCATGGGCATATGTATGCAGCAGAGCTGGGACGAGTCCTGATGAAAAGGATTCCAATCACGAATCCGAATCACCTAATATGATTCGAATCACGAATACTCGAATAAAGGATTCGTAAGAGATAAATATGATTCGAATCAAAGATTCGAATCCTGTTTTTTCGAATTACGAACACAAATCCTTTAAGAATAAATTTGATTTTATTATTATTTTTTTGCAACCATTAACATATAAATATCGTTATCAGCTGTTTTAACAAAAATATTCAAAACCTAATTATTTGTTATTAACATTGAACATCGTTGATAACAGAATTAATATCTGTGTTACTCGGATTAAAGATGTATTTGTGTGTTTTTGAACTGCGCTTCAAATCAGTGTCTTGCACAAGTGGCGCATGAAGTAAAATTTCGAGTTTAGAAAAGCCCCGTGAAAATTTGTCTAGGGTCGCTGCGCGACCCGAGACAAATTTTCTACGCGGGGCTTTTCTAAACTCGAAATTTTACTTCATGCTTAGTCTGGGAGTGGGAACACTCGTTCAAAACTTTAAATTGAACTCTATTATAAAATCTACGAATGCCTGAAAATTACGTAAATAAAAAATTCATTGAATATCATTAAAACCGGAAGAGTAGGAGAAAAGTCATGGTATTTTATTCAAATTGACCAAAACACTAACAAAACAGCCATATGATATTATTAAATTTGTCAAAATCAACAGGCATCATAAAAATTACAAAACACGTACAAATTTATTAAACCAACTTAAATATTGACAAAAACAATGAAAACAATTGAACAAACTGGGGGTTTCCCACAGAAGAAAGTTATATTAAAAGGTCAGCGAAAAAAATCTTGAATCAGGGAAATGTCGGAAAACAAACATTTCAGATTGTGGCTACCATGTCAGTCTTACTTAAAAAAAAAAATTGATAACTAGATTATTATCTTTAAAAACATTTTCAGTCGTTTAATGTTCTTATCAAAGCAATCAGTTTGAAGTTTCGAACGAGCGTTTCCACTCCCAGACTAAGTATGAAGTAAAATTTCGAGTTTAGAAAAGCCCCGCGTAGAAAATTTGTCGAGGGTCGCGCAGCGACCCGAGACAAATTTTCACGGGGCTTTTCTAAACTCGAAATTTTACTTCATACGCCACGCGTACAAAACAGTGATTCAACGAGAAATTTAAAAACACATAAAACAAATTTTTCATGTTAATCCTCACAACTAATTCGAATTATTTTTGACGATTGAAATCCTTTTGTAAGTATTCGAACCCTTTTGTAAGTATTCGAATTCTTTTATAAATATTCGAATCCGTTTATGAGGATTCGAATCACCCGCATTTGGATTCGAATACGAATCCTCTTAAAAAAATGTAACGGATTCGGATCACGAATCCAGTTTAACTAAAGTATTCGAATGCCTCTTTTGAATCCTCTAATAGGATTCGAATCCAGGATTTGAATCCTGAATGATTCGAATCCCGAATGATTCGAATCCTGAATGATTCGAATCTTGCCCAGCTCTGGTATGCAGATACAGCCAACTTTACCTTTCTTTTACACCGGAATCTTTTCGTCAGCCTGAAATATATGTAAATTCCGACTTACAACGAATTTACAAACATTCGTGCATGTTAGACTTAACGCTAAATCCAAGTAAATCTTCATTTCTTTTTTTTGGAAAACATAAGTCGTGTAACCTAATCCATAGTCAAATTAGATTAACAATAAATGGAGCTGATATTCCATACGTTACATAAGCCAAAAATCTAGGTGTAGGTATCGATAACTCTTTTAGACATAAAAAACATGTCAGGAGATATATTAGTGCAGCCTATATTAACTTTAAAAGATTGTATCCTCATCGTTCATTCCTATTTATCGAAATGAAGATCATGTTCACATATAGTTCACCAATTTATAATTCTGCCATAGACAAAATAACTTTTAACCGTATTCAAAAACTCCAAAATTCGTGCCTACGTTTTATATTTGGAATGAGAAAGTTCGATTGGATTTCACATAAACTTATTGATACAGGGTGGCCAAATATAAGCTGCTAAACGTATACATCAAACGTTGTTTTTATTTCATAAACCAAGAAATCACCACCTTACCTCTATAATAAAATAATATTTCGTGACGATATGCATACCTTAAGTACCCGATTTAAAGGGCGTCTATCACCTCCTACACACCGTATCTCTCTATATGAACGATCATTTTCTTTTCAGATATACAAGTTATATAATTCAATTCCAAATGAATTAAAAAAAACTTACTTTAAGCAAGTTTAAGTTGGCAGTTAAAAATTATTTAGAACAGCACTAATACCAATGATGATAGCTAGAGCATGAATGATCATGATATGTATATTGTACGTTACATAGAATAACTTAATATTTGTATTTTTTTTATTACTTTGTAATTATTACATTTATTATATTTTCCACACATATATACTTATTTATTTTGTTTTATGAAGGTTTGGATAGTACAACAGTTTGGGGATTACCCCAACACTGAATCCCGCCTTATAATGTGCGTTTAACAATCAAGTGTTTTTCAATTTTAATTTTTTTTTATATGTTAATTTTTAAGATTGTTATTATTATGCAAATTAAGGATTATTATTATTATTAAATAAGTAATAAGTTTTAAACTTCACATTAATATCAGTGTTTTATACGCGTGGCGCATGAAGTAAAATTTCGAGTTTAGAAAAGCCTGAAAATATAGATTTGCCGGGGCGCGTCTCGCTTCACTCGCGGCTTCACCAAATCCAAATTTTCAGGCTTCTCTAAACTCGAAATTTTACTTCATGCTTAGTCTAGGAGTGGAAAAACTCGTTAGAACTTTCAAATTAAAATATTTTGTAAAACGACTAGTTCCAAAAAAGTCATCTAATTTTCGCAAAATACTTCATAATTATATGTTCTTTGGCTTTCCTTAACTTAATCAAACGATACCACTATCAATTTGGATTAATTGTACTTGTTATTTTAGATAAAAAAATTCTGCTTGTCTGTTTGTTAAGAACTGTAAAAGCTAGATTTTTTTAATTTGGCAAAGAAACTCCCGTTTGAAAAATAAAAAAATGCGTTGTGAAAAAATCTCACAAAATGTAAAGAATCTTTTTCTAAGACCGCTCCCGAAAACAGACATTTCGTCGCTATGTATTGAAAGGTGACAATTGTATATTGGTATTTTGACAAGTAATGACAGTTTTGGGTTACTCTCCAGATCTAAATACTCTGATTTTTGAATTGTTTTAAATTAAGCCGGGTGTAGACATGTGTGGGATACACAAATGTTAGAATAAAGTTCTTTCGGAGACTTACCATTTAGCCGAAAATCGTATTTTAAGTTCCGATTTTGAGGTTTTATACGTTAGTATTTTCGGGTAAATAAGCATATTACAGGTATAAATTGTACACATAATGAAATTATCTCCAAAATTATGACGTAATTAATCCAAATTGTAGTATTATCTTCATTTAGACAGCCAAAATCACAATATTAATTTCACACTAAATCTGACGTCTACTGACGTTTATTTAAACTAATGGATATACAATTCTAGATTGATTATTATTCATGTTTAGATTATGAGTATTTTAGCTTTTGGTATAAAAAAATAGATGGCGCAAAGTAAATTCAAATTTTATAAAAGATCCGCTTACCTAAATAAAATAATTTTGTAATTGAATTATTCTAATTTGTCTCTAACTCCAAAACCATAATTTCTAGTTGCGTTGATGGCCAACAATTTTGTTGTTACTCCACTGCTGCAACCCGAGTTGATTTTCGGAAACGGCAAATTTCAATTTATTGAATATCAAAAGTTAAGTGTTTACTATAATTTTATACATAACTGAGTATATCGTAATTTTATAATTACAGTATGATATTGTTACGAGATCAATTTACTAAAAAGTAATGGTACAATATCATAATATTCTCGTTTCCGCGTAAAGGTAGCGCCATCTACTTTTTTATATCATAAATTAAAATATTTGTAATTTTCTAATGGATCCAATTTATATATCCATTATTTCAAATAAATAAATTGTACACATGATGAAATTACTTCCAAAATTATGACGTAAATGATCAACATTGTAGTATTATCTTTATTCATACAGCCAAAATCACGATATTTATTTTACACTAAATATCATATTTAGTGTAAAATAAATATCGTGATTTTGGCTGTATGAATAAAGATAATACTACAATTTTGATCATTTACGTCATAATTTTGGAAATAATTTCATCATGTGTACAATTTATTCCTGTAATGTGCTCATTTACACAAATATACCAACCTATATAACCTCAAAATGGGAACATAGTCTCCGAAAGAACTTTATCTTAACATTTGTGCGTCCCACACACGCTTACTTCCAGTTCCTCTGGCAAACTCTCAAAAATCTTAGTATTCCGTTCTGCAGAAAACCCCAGTTTTGAACATTGAATTTTCAAAACTACGAGTAGTTTTGAAAGTAAAGACGTTCGAGGACGCCAGTATCAAAATTATTAAAATTAAATAAGTAGTGACGAAGAACAATACACGCCACACAGTGTAATCGTAACCTCAAAAATAGCCAAAAATACAATAAAGGTATCAAAATTAACGCCTACCTTAAACAATAATATATTACGTAACGAAAGTGGTATGCAGCATATTACATATGAGCGCACAAGCCGCGCAGCAGCGAGTGCAGTATTCGTGAGTATGTAATTGCCATACCACTCGAGAAACGTATGATACTTTACCTACGCCCTGACAAAATAAACAATGCGTATTAAAGAACAACTTATTTATTGTAATAATTTTTAATAGTACCATAACAATGATGGAAACTAAATTACTATTTGAATAATATACAGGGAATAAAGCTGTACATTTTCCGAAATTTATTGTTTTTTAAAAGAGTTCAATTTGAAGCTTTAAACGAGTGTTTTTCACTCCCAGACTAAGCATGAAGTAAAATTTCGAGTTTAGAAAAGCCCCGTGAAAATTTGTCGAGGGTCGCGCAGCGACCCGAGACAAATTTTCTGGGCTTTTCTAAACTCGAAATTTTACTTCATGCGCCACGCGTATAGAACCCTGATTTCAAGTGAGGTTCAAATATACATAGAGTTCACAATATTTTAGTGTTTTATACGCTTGGCGTAAGAAGTAAAATTTCGAGTTTAGAAGAGCCTAGAAAATTGAAAAATGTTTCCGGGGCTTTTCTAAACTCGAAATTTTACTACATGCTTAGTCTGGGAGTGGAAAACACTCGTTTATAGCTTCAAATTGAACTCTTAAAAAAAACAATGAATAACTAAAGATTTAAAGAAAACAAGCTGAATTTGGAATACGTATAGTTTAAAGAAAAACTCCCTGTACATCAAAGAAATGTCATTTGGTTGTACGGTAAGCAATCAGCTGTTCAGCTTTCAGCACGTAATGTACTTGTCAAAGCTATTACGTGCTTGTTTACGTAATGTCAATCATACTTGTCAAGATGACAGTGTGGTATGATGTGGTTACTAGATAGGGTGTAGGTAAAATTATATTTCATAATCACTTCAGCATATTTTAGATTAGATACCTAAGCTTTTTTGCTAAGATTTATCGCCGACTTAGGAAGTTATTATAGGGGTTGTTGTATATCGATATACCTTGATTTTTGAGATTCTGAAAACGGAATCGAGGTAAACGTGTATGGGACGCACGAATCTAAAGGTCGTTGGTTAAGGCGACTTACCGTTTGGCCACAAATTAAATTTTAAGTTCCACTTTTAAGGTTATATATTGTCTTATTTTCGGCTAAATAAGCACATTAGGGATACCTATTACACACATGATGAAATTATATCGAAAATGATGATGCAAATTATCCTATTTATAGTGTTATCTTTATTAATTCAGTCAATATCACGATATTAATTGTACACTAAAATTGACGTCTACTGACGTTTATTTAAAATAATGGATATATAAATCAAGATTGATTAGTGAATCATAGGTATTCTAATTTACGATATAAAAAATAGATGGCGCTAGATGTATTAAAATGTAATAAATATTAACTGTTTACGAAAACTGCCATCGACATCTTTGGGAATGATGTAAAATATTAATGTTCTTATTTAAATATTCAGGGGCCATTCCGTACACGCATTGTGAAATTTAGCGAACATGGTTTTGTTTTAAACATGTTTTAAATCTTAAATTTGTTTAAAACATGTTTCAAACATTAAATTTGTTCAAAACGTTTTTTTTATTATCTTAAATTTGCTAAGTTATATTTTATACTACTTCATCAAGATTTTTTGTTTACTTCATGCGCCACCCGTATAAAACACTGAAATAGCGTAAAATTTAAAATATACGACTTTAGCCATCTAATATGTAGATGTGAATAAAACGTAAGTTAAATTCTGCGCTGAACAAATTGTTTAAAACAGTGATTATAGCCAACCCAATAACTCTAACGTATACTAGGTTGCCTATAATCGTTGTTGTGTGTGTGTGTTTTTTGAACTTCACTGTAAATCAGTGTTTTTAGGCGTGGCGCATAAAGTAAAATTTCGAGTTTAGAAAAGCCTTATTTGGATTGGCCGCTCCGCTTCGCTACGCGGCCAATCACAAATTTTCAGGCTTTTCTAAACTCGAAATTTTACTTCATGCTTTGAAACAACAAATTCCCGCAAATTTAAAAAACGCTGTAATTATCGGGATATGTATACTTACAAGAAAAATGCCCTCTATGTTCTGTTTTATAGAGGTTTTAATGTTTCAATGAAAAAACACGTATTCTAAAAAAAACTGCTTGTTTTAATTAAAATGAAAAAAAAAAACTTTTTTTAACAACTTTGATCAGTGTAGTTCGGAACCAGTGCTTAAAGAATACTGAACATCTTTGACCATTTATTATGCCTGTGCAATTTACATATGTTCGAAAGCGTAATCGCCATCTAATGGGCATTAGACTGTCTAATCGCGTTTGATACTTGATTTGTACACTTCCCACTGAGCAAATCCATTTAAGTAATGTTTCATCAACATTTAGACAACGTTTAATGTTGCTACAATGTTGATATAACGTTATTTGTTTGTTTTTTGGTCAGTGGGTTAGGTTGTGAGGGTACAGGTATACGTTACATTAACCATTTCGCGTACGGAATGGGGGCGATTGTTTTTACTCTATTTGTCTTTAACAAGTATGACCATTATTTTCTAGCTGTGGTTAAAAAACACATTTGTTTACCCACAATTTATTTGAGGGGCTACTGATATAAACATCCCAGATTAATCCGAGTTGTTTTTGTTAACGGCTAATGTTGTGTAGTGTGGTTTTCTGGTAATTGAATGATTGATAATGTTATGAAATGCATTTACTAAAAAGTTATGGATAGTTAAAACGTATAGCATAACCTAAAAGGGTAACGAGGTTTAATGTTTTATTAGTTAACTTATATTAACAGAGATTTCATTACTCCTGAACAAGAAAGTGCTTAAATCATATAAATCTCTCAGTGGCACAAGTAATTATAATAATAATAAAGAATTAATAACAGAAATAATACATTTTATTTATATTAAATACATTATATTGCAATGTTAGTAATGATTTTATGTCTGCCTTATCTGGTCTAGATCCGCTGTGTTTTGTATAAACAGGATCCCAAAAATGTTGTTTGAATTTAATGTGGCCAACAAAAACACACTATCATTTCTGCTCCTGTACGCCACCTCATTTCACTACTTCTTACTTATTCTGAGATGATGCTTTGAATTTTATAAAAAATAAGTTTACAATAGGACACCAACTCAGATTTTTAGATTATTTCTAAATAAACAATGATTGCTAATATTCGTTTAACTTTGTAAAATATGTGACACCAGTGGGCGCTTATTTAAACATAGTGGGAAATTTAAAAAATGTATCTTCTATAACAAAGAATAGGCATCGTACGCAAAGAGACTTACGCAATTTATTCTATTGCAAAATTTTCTCCTAACCTAACCTAACCTAGCAGTATGTAGAATAATCAATGTGTGCAAAGAGATTTGAGCAATTTATTCTTGTAACCTAACCTATGGAATAGTCACCGAGCGCAAAGAAACTTAGCAAAGAGACATACGTAATTTTTTCTATTGCAAACCTTTCTCCTAACCTAACCTAACCTTACTTAGAAGTGTGTAAACTATTTAACGCAACAACGCGCAAAAAGACTTCCGCAATTTATTCTATTGCAAACCTTTCTACTAACCTAACTTAAAAGCATGTAAAATCGCCAAAGCTATAAACTATATTGCCAAACATTTTTTAAACACATAATAAAATGTTTATCTGCATCTTATTATTTTATAGAAAAATGTGTGGTTACATTAAGCCTTAAATCAGATAATTAGCTTGGTTATGTGGTTCTATTAAATTATTTTAATTGTGTTTAAATTTAGCTGTGTGTCTACTAACCAAACTGGATATGCCGAACAAATTTAATTTTAGTAAAAACTGTGAATTAAATATAAAAGTAATATGTATAGGTGTTATTATATATTGTTACATTATTTGTTGATATTTTACTATTGTAGTAAATATCCTAGTTATCGTATGAAGGTGGCGCCATCTATTTTTTATATCGTAACTTAGAATACCTATGATTTAATAATCTATCTCGATTTATATATCCATTATTTTAAATAAACGTCAGTAGACGTCAATTCTAGCGTAAAACTAATGTCGTGATATTGGCTGAATTAATGAAGATAACACTACAAATTGGATGAATTACGTCCTCATTTTGGATCATGTGTGTAATTTGTATCTGTAATGTGCTTATTTAGCAGAAAATACGACCATATATAACCTCAAAGTGGAACCTAAAATTCGATTTGCAGTCAAGTGGTAAGTCGCCTTAACCTAAGAACTTGAGATTTGTGCCTTCCATACACCTTTACCCTGATTCCATTTTCAGAATCTCAAAAATCATGGTAAATCGATATGGAATGAATCCTTATTATACTTTGAAGAGGACAATTCTGTGAGAGAATTTAAAACGTATAAATTTCGTGGTCTATATGTAAACTATCAAGTTAAATAACCAGTAATAGAATTAAATTTGATAATAAGTGTCTATTTTGATTTGCTATTGTGAGTTTATTATGTAATTAAACTTTTTTATGAAAGCATAATCATTACAAGAAATTTAACGTCTTTCTAATATTACATTTTTGTGTTTAAAAAAAACGGTTATTTCTATTATTTGAAGTCTTTATAACACTTGATGCATGTCATAAACTTTGCAAATTATTCAACTTTATTTATTAGTATTTTTGTCCAATTTTAAGTGCAACTTCGTAGGAAAAGCAGAGTGTTAAACACGTTTTGAAAACTGCATTGCATGCTCATACCTTGCATTTACTCGCCCTGCGGGCTCGTAAATTTAATTTCGTATTCGCATGCAATACAAAGCTTTCAAAACTTGACAATCTACTATTGTTCATATTTAAATAATTAACACTGATAACTTTTTTGTATTCACTTTTTATTTTAAACTGTGACTAGTTTCGGCTCAACAGCGAACCATTATTAAACTAACTTAGTTTCATAATGGCTCGCTGTTGAGTCGAAACTAGTCACAGTTTAAATTAAAAAGTGAATACAAAATAGTAATCAGTGTTAATTATTTAAATATTTGCAATGTTTCACAAAGTAACCGCCTCCACCACAAGATACTGTTGTTCAATTATCTAGAATTGAAAAATTTGGCAAATTCCTGTTTAAACGACAAATTATGATCTGAAAATGCTCACTAAATATACAGGATGTCCCAGACCATCCGTATCAGCCTTTTTTTTGAGAAAACGGCTAGTCCTAGAGAGTCGTATTGAGGAATCGAATGGTGATATCGTTTTTTCGCAAAAAGATTGGCATCCCTGAAAGTTTGCTTAAAAATGTCTATTTTGAAATGGTACGATAGGTTAAAAGTGATATCATTGAAAAGGTCTTTGAAAAATAAACAACTTTTGTAAGAAACATAATTTTGTTGCTGGCATCGATTTTGAGTAAGATCTGATTAAAGTTATTAAATTCCAATTTTTTATGGCTAACTTATTTAGAAGATTAGGTTTTAAATGCCAGTTAAAACTTTCAAATACGTTCTAACCAGTGCCACGGAGTCGCTAAAGAAATATTCGACTTCAATTCCGTATCCGACTCCTTTATTTTTCGAAAATCCTACGCCAATCGGACTGCTGCACACTGGTCGAAACGCTTATCCTAGCTGAACATTTCGCTATAAAGCGATTTAGTCTACTTCAAATTGTTCGGAGTCGAAGAAAATATTTGATTAAAAATATAAATTACTCAATATTAAATAATTCTTCCCTTCTACCCTTCACCCCCCCCCCCCCCTACATTTTAATTTTAATTTTTTACGAAAAATTGTTAAAATAAAATTTGAAGATAATGTGATTATTCGAATTTTTGTTATACAATTTTTATCTAAAAATAGTAATTATATTACAACCTTTTCCATGTTATATTTAATTATAAAATTATTCAAACAGAAACAAAAATTCAAAATTGCACACATATCTATAAATAAGAATATACAATATACAGGGCGCACATCTAAACGTTATATATTTTTAACTTTACTGTTAATCAGTGGTTTATACGCGTGGCGCATGAAGTAAAATTTCGAGTTTAGAAAAGCCCCGTGAAAATTTGTCTCGGGTCGCTGCGCGACCCTCGCAAATTTTCTACGCGGGACTTTTCTAAACTCGAAATTTTACTTCATGATGAGTCTGGGAGTGGACAACACTCAATCTTAGGAGTTTCAAATTGAAGGATCCCTCTTTACTAAGTTTATTACTATTTTACAAAGGCTACAGCTCGAAGTACCAATCATGGTCTTCTGAGACCGAAAGACTACAGGGAATTGAAGTTTTTCACAAGAAAACAACGAATATTAGAAGGTTTGCATCATGGATAGGAAAGAAAACTTCCAATTTTGAAAAAATATCGAAGTGGGTTGGTTTTCAGTGCAGTTTTAACTTTACTTTAAATCAGTGTTTTATACGCGTGGCGCATGAAGTAAAATTTCGAGTTTATACAAGCCCCGTAAAAATTTGTCATGCTTAGTCTGGGAGTGGAAGACACTCGTTACTTTAAAATACATCACAACCGTTAAAATATGTATCGTCGGATGCCCGTCTTTAGGGGTGATATGTAAGCAAATTAAAGGTCCTAGGAGTTGTCAAATGAGTGAGTTACTCAACTGTTTCCAAGGTACTCTTTACAAAAAAACAAAAGATTAAAATTTTGTACAATAAACTATACATCATTGAATTCAGAAAAAAATATTCTTTCAAATATATGAAAATACAAAATGGCGTCCATAAGAAAAACTAATATTGGCTATGGTCCCTGGGTAAATGTTATAGTTATCTTAAAATGAAATATGTTACTAGATTAATCGTTAAAAAGTGCCTCTATAATGTCAAAGTTGTAAATGTTTGGATTCAATAGTTTTTGAATAAAAACATAAAAACGAAATTTCAAAAAATCCGTTTTTCGACAATATTTCAAAAACGAAAAAAGGAATTTTTAATTTGTTTTTAGATTATTCTAAAATTACACAACTTTGCCCCAATTAAACCGACTCTCTATCTCATCAAATAACCGAAATTCCCACACATTCTGTTGAAATACGGACACCCTGCATACAGTATAAAGAATCTAGGTACATCATATAAACAATTTACACCAAAGCCAGAAATTATTCGGAGTCAGAATCCTCTGGTAAAGATGCTTGTTCTGGTTCTACTAATAACTTTAACACCTCTGGGTTCAATTTTTGAATGGTAAGCGGTCGAGAAACCTCTGGATTTACCACTAGAACATCTAGGTTGGGGCTCATTTGGTAAACCTTCAGTAGAGAACACATCCATTCCGTTTAGCCACTTAGAATATTTATTTTCAAAATTTAAAATTGTTCTGCGAGAGTTTCACCATTTGATTGTCAATTGTGAAAATGATTTATTTTATGTATTAATAAACCTAACCCCAGTGTGCGATACAATTTCAATATTCATAATGTCAATCACAAAGAGATAGACTGCTTTGTTTTTTGTTGTAGCGTTTCTTGGGCGCACCAAACATCGGAAATGTTCTCCGAGAAATTGTTACGATACCCAAACAAAATCACTGCTTGTAAACGGACAAAAACGGGCAGCTAAATATTATTTATATATTAAACTAATTAGTTATTATGTATAAAAAAACAAAAAATTCATTACTAAGAACGGCTAAGAATGTATACTTTAACCTTTTTCAAGTTTAACTTTGTAAAATTTTACTATAGGATTCTTTACTTAATTTAAATTAGTATATCTATCTGTTGACTAAAGTTATATGAAAAATATTTAAAACTATGTTGTATATACAGGGTGAGTTACTAAGCGGAAATCGGTTTATAGTGGGCGTATCGTTGAAAATAGCAAAAAAAGTTTCAAATAAAAGTTGTTCAGAATCAAGTTTTTCATAACCTAAAATTATTGCTAAATATGGCGGCCTTGCGGTTATACCGGAAGTAAACACCAACTTCCTTATTTTAAATAGAACACCCTATATATTTTTACATTTTTGGATTGCTCGTTAAAAATAAACATGAGTTTATTCACACAACATTGGGTCTCAGTTGAACCGTTTTCGAGTTATTTCATTTTTTTTGATAAATTTGACGATTTGAGAGCTCGACGCCATTAACAATATCTTCAAAACGAAATAAGTCAGAGTTGTGCAGCTTACGGTTTTGGATTTGGGAAGAAATGTAGTAGTTGTTTAGGTTTCTGCCATCAGTCAGATTTTCTAAATTGAGCCGAGTCCGTGGACGGTATTCTTCAGTACTTCATACATGCATAACTTCATTTTTTTAAATGGAACCATATATCTTGTGACACTTTATCTGATGCGAAATTAAATTTGTGGGTTATGAAAAACTTGATTCTGAACAACTTTTATTTGAACCTTTTTGTGCTATTTTCAACGATACGCCCACTATAGACTAATTTCCGCTTAATGACTCACCCTGTATATACAACATTTTTCACGAAACACAAATGTAAAAAAAAAAAAATGAAACTTGAGCGTTTGGAGCGCGTAAAATACACAACTGAACGACGTAAACGATGCGTGCACTTTGGGTACTGATAACTACTGGACCAAAGGTCGGAGGAGTTTATGACTTTACCTGCTCACCCTCTGGTTAATGGTTACTATATCTGCATAATTGCAATGTTAGTTTTTTTGGAAAAAAAATCGAAATTTTAGAAAATCGACATTTTAGAAAAAAAAAACGAAATATGTTTAGCACAATTATATTTAAATAATTATATTGAACATCGAAGTCGGAATTATACAAAATTTCCAACTATACGGCTCCGATTTCCTCATCACAAAAATATTTAAATTCCGACTTCATAGTTTTGACTCTAACTTCGACTCAGAGTTCACAGCACTAGTTCAAACTGTTTTTCATTTACTTCTAAACACTGTCGAATTGTTCTGGTCTCAATACCAGTGGCTCTAAGTATCTATTTTTAAAATACGGTAGCCATGAAATATTGATATATAGTAACTTCAATCCAAAATTACTCCAAACAAAAGCCAGTTACAAAAATATTTTTCTTGTATAAGTTGCTTATTTTTCAAAGACCTTTTTAATGATGACTTTTGACCTACCAAGCCATTTAAAAATCTCGAGTTATTGACATTTTTAAGCACACTCCAAAGGGTGCCAAAAAACAGTATTACCATTCGATTCTTTAAAACGGCCTTTGTAATAAATGTGTTTGTCCCAACTCTCTTACACTAGCCATTTTCTCAAAAAAGCCTAATACGGGTGCTCTGGAACACCCTGTATAGAAACTTTATCTAGTTACATTTTTTTTATATTATTTGTCAAATCAATGAAAGACATTAAAAAAAAAACAAATTGGTTCAAACTGTCTTCCATTTACTTCTAAACATTGTTGAATTGTTCTGGTCTCAATACCAGTGGCTCTAAGTATCTATTTTTAAAATTGGGTAGCCATGAAATATTAATATATAGTAACTTCAATCCAAAATTACTCCAAACAAAAGCCAGTTACAAAAATATTTTTCATGTATAAGCTGCTTATTTTTCAAATACCTTTTCAATGATACCACTTTTGACCTACCATGCCATTTCAAAATCTCGAGTTATTGACATTTTTAAGCAAACTCCAAGGGATGACAACCTTTTTGCGAAAGAAACAGTATCACCATTCGATTCTATAAAATAGCTTTTGTAATAAATTTGTTTGTCCCAACTCTCTTACACTAGCCATTTTCTCAAAAAAGCCTAATACAGCTCTGGAACACCATGTGTAGAAACTTTATCTAGTTATATTTTATTTTATTTTATTTGTCAAATCAATGAAAGCCATTTACGAAAACACATAGTTAAATATTATTAAGCTGCCTAAATTTTGATAATATATATTTCAAATGAAGAATATTCATTTCTGTTACAATAAAATTGTAAAACTAGAAACATTTCAAAAACGGTGAAATCATTCAAATTTTCTAGATAAATAATTTTAATTTTGTAAGTATCGTATGTTCAATTAACAAAAATCTCTAGAGTGCCATGGAAAATATTCTAGGTTGGCAACTCTGAAAATATACATTATAATTATTGTCTGACGTTTTATATGTCAATTCCTAAAGTGTGTAGCCAACTTAAATTTCAAAAAACATTAAATCATGGCACTCTAGAGGTTTTTATTTTATTGGACATATTATATTATAAGTATGTTTTGAATCCAAAACTATTTTGAATTCGAAGAAAAAATAGCTTACGCTTTCACACGGTTTATACGAATTTGCTAGTAATTTTACATTTAATTGTAAGTATAAATTGAAAATCAATGTTCATCAAACCTATCAACAGGCAATCTGCTATGTGGAATTTTAAACGAACGATAATTTTTATTTCATTAAATTGATACATTTTCTTAAATCTATTGATTTTTTTTTTATTTTGTAAGTTTCGACACTTCCAAAAAGTAGTAAAAATTGAAAAGTACAGGGTGGGGAAAATTCGATTTTTTGTAAAAGAGATCTTAATATCTATAAGAGATACAGAAAAATGGATGGCGTACCTCGGTCTCTTTTTTTGGAGAAAAACTCAACGGTGAGAACAAAATTTAGCTATCGTCTTTTGTTTTCGAGTTATAGTCAGAAAATCATTTTTTACATTTTCGATATATTGCAATATCTCAGTTGTTTTTCATTTGACAATAATAAAAGGTTTATGTTCTTTAGGCACTTTTTGAGAAGAATAAAATAGGCTTAACATTAAATTTATAACATAACGTTGTGTTTTTTTTAAATATAACCTAAGTTAGCTTTGGCCTAGTTTATTAGGTAATTTTTTTCTCGTTTCAATGATATCTAAAATGTAGGGGTTCTTTTTGTAATTTCATGAAAATCTATTAAAAAATATTATTTTTCAAACATTAATATATTTTCTCACTTTCATTCTAGTTGGCTTATGTTTTTAAGGTAATATTAAATGTTGTGTATTTATTATAATACTTTATTTAAAAAAATACAATAAATCAACAATAATTTGAACTCATAATGTTCACAATAAATGTACAAATTGATGCCTATTATTCTAAATGCATAGTTTACAAATATGTAACACTTCTGGATGCATTAAGAATATGAACATTGCCCATTGGATATTTGGCCGCAAGCGCAAGTTTTCTTTACTACGACGCTAATTATAATCATTATTTCATCGCTTTTTTAGATATCACTGTCTTCTTTTTTGAAATATCTCACATATTTTCAGCTCAAATTTCTTTTCAAAGGTATAAAAATCAAATATGGATGCTATAAGAATAATTGAACTTTGACGTCGTATCTTAAAATTGGGGCACCTTGTATTAACTTTGGCATTTCTGTTATGATTATTAGTTTGTGTTTTAAGAACATTTCATATTATAGCTTGCAATCTTTCTAACTCACAAGTTATGTTTAAGAGAAACTGTTGACGATTTTGACATTCTTCGCCAAATTAGGAATTCAAACGAAGACTAGTTGAAATTAATGTAATTTTATTTTGTAAACTGGAAACTTTTGCCTAATTTAATCGTCTTTGCGCCTAAACAATTTACAAAACCCCTACGGTGAGCATTATAAAACAAGCGAACGGTATACAAAATACTGAAACTAATAAAAGGGCTGGCTTTCCTAAACATTGAAATCAATTAAATTTAACTAAGTCCTACACCGAGAAATAAAAGGCCGGAAACTCAACATCATGGAGTGCGTGGAAATTAATAAAAGAAAATACATGTCCTGCGTTTTTTCTTTTATTAATTTCCATGCACTCCATGATCTCAACGACCAAACAGCTCTAACTAATTCGCCTCTGTTAAATTTACATTGTTTTTAAAAAACCCACCCCCTCATAAACATTGTATACAGGGTGTCCGTATTTCGACAGAATGTATGGCTATCTCAGTTATTTGAAGAGACAGAGAGTCGGTTGGATTGGGGAAAAGTTGCGGATGTTAGGGCCTAACAATAGTATAAAAATAATTTTGAAGTATCTTTTTTTTGTTTTCAAGATATCAGCAAAAAACGTATTTTTTGAAAAATCGTTTTTATTTCTTTACTCAAAAACTACTTAATCTGGACATTTAGAACTTTGACAATATACAGGCTTTTTTTAATGAGAAATCTACTAGCATATTTTTTCTAAGATAACTATAGCACTTACCCGGGTACCATAGCCAACTTTTGTTTTTCTTATGGGCGCCATTTTGGATTTTTATATTTTTTGGAAAAAAAAATCTCTAAACTCAGTGATGTATCACACTCATAATTTATTTTAGATTTGATATTTAAAATTAAAATATTTTCTTTTTTGCAAAAAGTGCCTTGGAAACAATAAAGTCATATCTATTAATCAATAAAATATTGACAGCAGTCAATCATTGTTAGCAGTCAAAATTGATTAATAACTGTCAATCTTTTGTAATAATAATAATATGTATCCATTATCACACAAAACAATAAGTAAAAAAACATGGTGATGTGTCCATTATAGCACTTTCCCCGTTTAAGATATGATGATTTAAATATCAACAGTATGGAAAAGTTGCTGAAACTATATTTATTCTAATCTAATTTTATTATTATTCCAAAACTATTCACAAAAAAGTAATTCTTGCATTTTTCGCTACATCTTAATAAATATTGATTACCATCATATCTAAGCGTTATATATTTTTAACTTTACTGTTAATCAGTGGTTAATACTCGTGGCACATGAAGTAAAATTTCGAGTTTAGAAAAGCCCCGCGAAAATTTGTCTCGGGTCGCTGCGCGACCCTCGACAAATTTTCTACGCGGGGCTTTTCTAAACTCGAAATTTTACTTCATGCTTGGTCTGGGAGTGGAGGACACTCGTTAGTTTAAAATACATCATAACTGTTAAAATATGTATCGTATTAGTATTTTGTCATTAAATCACTATATTGACTGCTATTGTAATGTTATGACTTACGATCATAACATCACAATAACCGAAATACAGTCCATAAACAGATATAATCAGACAAAGTTCTAGCATAGTCAAAAGACAGTCAAATAAGCCCATTACAGTCAGAATAGTCAAAATACGGTCAATAAAGATATAATATGACAAAATCCTAAAATAGTCCAAAGACAGTCAAGCAATTTATTAGGATTCAAAATGTCACACCAGAATTTCTCAGGGGTAATATGTAAGCAAATTATGGGTCCTAGGAATTGTCGAGTTACTCAACTGTCGAGGCTCGCTTTACAAAAAACAAAAGATTTAAATTTCACATAAAATATGTACAATAAACTATAAGTGTGATACATCATTGAATTCAGAAAAAATAATCTTGCAAAAAAAATCCCTGGGTAAATGTTATAGTTATCTTAAAATAAAATAAGTTACTAGATTTTTTATTAAAAAGTGCCTGTATAATGTCAAAATTGTAAATGTCTGGATTCAATAGTTTTTGAATAAAAAAATAAAAACGAAATTTAAAAAAATCCGTTTTTTGACAATATCTCACAATTAAAAGAAGGTATTTCAAATTTGTTTTTAGATTATTATTGGGCCCTAAAATACGCTACTTTGCCCCAATTTAACCGACTCTCTATCTTTTCAAATTACCAAGATCCTCATACAGTCTGTTGAAATACGGGCACCCTGATATACCCGAACCGACAAATTTATCTATCATTTCTTTGCCTAAAGAAGCCACAGTACACAGTGGTTCCTCCTGCGGTCAAATTCAAAAATATTTAAGTCTACATTGTTGCATGTAACATTGCTTACTACTTAATAAATACTCTTATTTAATGTAGATATAAAAATGAAACCTGCAAAATAAAACAATATTTTGTTTTCAAACATCCGAAGTGACAGTTCGTCGCTAGTGCACAATTGTATTATCAGTGCATCATTAGCTACATTATTATTTCTCTCTCTATTATCCTTCATTTTTGAGATTATTTTGTAATGGAATTCCAAGAAGGAGGTATGTACTTTATTTTCACTCACTTTTTAAAGTATTCATTTCGAAATATATCCGTTGTGTGACTTCCACAAAAAAAAACAAAATTTCAATTTTATTTATTTGTTTGAGAAACTTTTAACTACTTTCCCCCACGTACCCGTACACATAATATATCAGAATTTGTTACTTAGAGCCTGTAGAACGTTAAGTTATTTGATTTATCTGCACCTAGCTGCAGCTGCTCTTTTTACATAACCTTTAAACAGGGTGTTACAAATTCAACCCTCCCCATGAGGATCACGCTTATTATAGGAGATAGAGAGTAGCTGTATTGTTTCGAGTTTACGTGAAGTGATTAATCACAAATAGAAAGACTGTTATTCCTTACTTCACTTTTTATTTTTATGTTAGATGTACAATTCGAGACACAAGGTGCTCATTATCAATAACAAACAGTTTGTTATTGATAATGAGCACCTTGTGTCTCGAAATGTACATCTAACATAAAAATAAAAAGTGAAGTAAGGAATAACAGTCTTTCTATTTGTGATAGAGAGTAGGTATAAATTTGGCACTTTTGCAGAATTTAATGCTTTTCGTTGAAAAAAGTAACTTTAATTCTTTCGTTTACGGGTAAAATCTAAAAAACGTTGATTTTTTTTATATTTTCCTTATTTGAGACAATATTTAAAAACGGTAAAGACCTTCTTACAGCACTTTTTCATTATCTAACAGTTGGCGTAATTGATTTCTTTATAACATGTTTCGTTTCTTATGGACGCTATATTCTCTAAAACCATTATTCATATGCACAATAATTGTTCGATTCGGTTGCCTTCGTTCTGAATTGGTTCTGAACACATTTTTGACTAGCGAATGATTTCTGTTTAATGAATAAATATACGTAACATTCGTCGCTTTCTAAATCACCGGATGGCCTATTTATTGATAAGCAATAATAATGTTTGATGAAATAAAAGTTATTAAGATGTTTTATTGTTTACAATTCCATGGCAAACATGACTTTTAGTTAACTCTATAATAGACTGCTAGCAAAAGTATTTTTAACAACTGTATGTTAATTTATAGAATTAAATATATATAAAAAATAAATATGGCTTCCATAAGAAATAAAAATGTTGATGATGGTACAAAAAAAGGAAACATGTTATAAAAAAATCAATTAAGCCAAATGTTACATATAATAATAAAGTGCTGTAAGAAAGTCTTGACCGTATATAAATATTGCCTCAAATACCCAAAATATAAATAAAAAACAGAAATACAGTTTTTTTAGTATTTTGTACTCGACAACAAAAGAAATTAAGTACTTTTTTCAACGGATTATTAAAATACATTTAATTCTACAAAAGTACAGAATTTAAACCTACCCTCTATCTCCTATGATAAGCAAGATGGTGAAGCAAAAATTTGTAACACCCTGTATATCACCTTAGCGTGTAAATTATACACATGAATCAACATTTATAAAATATTTGTGTTATATATCTATTTATGTTTTCCCTTGCCTACTTGATACAAATGCTCCTTTACGAGGAAGTATTTATTTGATATTTGGCTTTCGAAAACTGAAAGTGAGGCAAAGGAGGCTCGCTACATGTTACATGTAATGGTGGAGTCCTTTCCCGATATCGAAAATGTAAATTTTCAAAATTTACAAAATCGTATCAGTTACATTTGCAAAAAAACTGGTGGAATATTGGAAATACAGCTGCCGTCAGAAATCAAAGTTTACACGAAAATATTGAAATTGGCTAAACTTTTTTAAAGAATGCAACATCTCGAAAAACAATGGTAGCACACCATGTCAGCAAGAAGTTAAGGCTAAGCAATTGTCATTAGCAGCTGGGCGACCCAGGAAAGATTTTTTAGACTGTAGTAAACGGTCAAAACGTAGACGAATATTTGCATTGTTAAAGGCAACTTTCTCCCAAGCAAGTCCGGATATTGTTCTATAACTTAGTGTAGAGGCTAATTTAAGTAAGCACCCGTATATATTAATTAAAGATTTTGTTATAAAAACGAATTAAAATTAATATCGACTTTCTGTAAAAATTTTAGTCTCATTGAGACAAGTCTCCAAATATTCATTGAAACTACTTCTCGAGCTAATACTCCGATAGATACTGAAATATACAATCAATATTTAAGTTACAGATATTGAATTATACAATGACAGGTTTACTGTTCTATGCATAATTTATATGCAAAATGCAACATAAGGTCAAATTATTCGCTCACCAAACTAAATGAACCAACAGGAAATTGAAAAAATTACAGGGAATGAATATTAATTGTCTTAAGCCACCTATAGACGCGCTTCGAGATTTATCCCTCATCAGTATAGCTATGTTTTAGACTTTCAATACAAAAGAATATTCGTGACTAACATCGACTTTCTACACAGACTTGTTCTTAACTCAGACCTATACATTACTGTTTTAAGAAAACTGCCTTGTAAGAAGAAGTCCGTGTTATTTAAGAAAAAAAAATCTGTTAAATGTTTAATTTATTAGGTTCTGCTATATATACCGGGTGTTGACTTGGCGGACGCAAAATAGGAAATCGCATGTTCATTTTAAAGTGTTCAAATATTGGCTTCCCTATTTATTTTAGAGACAAAATATATTTCACTTTTTTGTAGAGGGAAAAATTCTAAATTTATGAATGTTCACACTTAACACTTTACGTTTCTCTAAGTTAAAATAATTAAGAAGAAGTAATGTGATTTTATAAAAATAATGACATACCATGGAATTGATACAACAATTGCGGATATTCCCTGTTTTCATTTAAAGTTAAATTTAAAGCTTTAAAAAGTGTTTTCCACTCCCAGACTAAGCAGGAAGTAAAATTTCGAGTTTAGAAAAGCCCCGTGAAAATTTGTCGAGGGTCGCGCAGCGACCCGAGACAAATTTTCTGCGCTTTTTTATACTCTAAATTTTACTTCATGCGCCACGCCTATAAAACACTATAATTTTGTCAAATTTATGTATATTCGAACTTCACTTAAAATCTGTGTTTTATACGCGTGGCGAATGAAGTAAAATTTTACTTCAAATATCGTGATAACTGTGATCTGCATAATACCATTTTATTAGGAGGATTTTTTCTTGTATAGTGTAAATCATTTCTAATACATTTACTTTTATCAGGTGACAGCGATATCTTTTGCCATTTTGACATCCACAATTTTTGTTTCAATTTTATGGCATGTGATTATTTTTATAAAATCACATTACTTTTTCTTAATTATTTTATCTTAGAGACACGTAAAGTGATAAACGTTAACACGAATGAATTCAGAATTTTTTCCTCGATAAAAAAAGATAAATACATTTTGTTTCTTATGTTGCGTCTGCGAAGTCAACACCGGATGTTATATATGTATATATACTCAATGACATTAGAAGCGTAACACCAAGAAGGAATGATTTATTTGAATTCATATTTTAGCAACAGAGTGACTATATTTAAAGCATACATTGATAACAATTTCAACCTTGTGCCTTTTATATTTATTGTGAAAAAAAAAATATTTCACTTTTTCTTTTTTGATAAAACTATTTATATGAGCTGTTTAGTACAGATGTTTTTAGTTTTCGTGTTTCCGTTGAGTGTGTTAAGCTTAAATAAAATGCCTCGAGTCCGAAGACGTCCACATTATCACCATTTGAGCGATTTTGACCGGGGTCGAGTTGTTGCTTATCGAGATGTCGGTATGTCCTATCGCGAAATTGCCCGCCGTATTGATTCCACTGCAGCAACTGTAATACGTGTGTATCAGGTATGGACAGAAGAAGGTAGAGGAGCAAGAAGAAGACTAATTGGTCAACCAAGGCGTACCACAGAACGTCAAGATCGGCGCTTAAGACAAATAGCCCTGCGAGACCGCTACTACGCGTCAAATCGGTGATAAATGGATTGGAGAAGAAGGTAGGCCCGTTAGTATGCGAACCTTATATCGCCGCATTCAATCCTTTGGGCTTCTTTCGTACCGTCCAAGATTAGTGCTTCCTTTAACAGCGAGACACTGTCGCCAAAGGTTGGACTGGTGCAGAGAACGGCAGCATTGGGAGGCAGAATGGCACGATGTCGTATTCAGCGATGAATCACGATTTTGTCTAGGCACGCATGATGGCCGTAGAAGGGTACGACGCTACCGTGGAGAACGACCTGATCTTAGGTTTGCTATTGAGAGGCATGTACACAGGACTGCTGGAGTAATGGTTTGGGGGGCTATTGCTTATGGTAGTCGATCACCTCTTGTATTCATTAGAGGCAGTATGACATCTGCGCGTTATGTTGAAGACGTCATACGACCGACTTTGTTGCCTTATTTAGATGGCCGCCCAGACGTACTTTTTCAACAAGATAACGCACGTCCCCATATTGCTCGTCGAACTATGAACTTTCTTAATGAAGCTGGTGTTAATGTTTTGGCGTAGTCGCCCCGTTCGCCGGATTTAAATCCCATTGAACATGTGTGGGATATCATGGGAAGAAGAATATTCTCTTTGCACTATCCTCCACAGACTCTAGCACAGTTGATCGATGAAATTCAAGTTGCTTGGAACGAGATGCCTCAAGAAGACATCAACCATCTCATTTTGTCGATGCCCAGACGTCTACAGGAGTGTATACAGCAAAGGGGTCGCCAAACACATTATTAATTTGTTTTAGATTGTTTTTTAATAACATTTCTTGAAAATGTAATCATTTTATTCTTGATGTAAGACTACCATACTGGCAAAAAATCAAGTTAAAATAATAATTTCTGGGTGTTACGCTTCTAATGCCATTGAGTATATATATGATCATTACATTTTTGATGTTATAATTTTACCATCTAATATATTTAAATAAATCATGTATTATTTTAGCAATTGATTGTTTTTTTTTTTCTTCAAAATGTACCTCACATGTTATATACACATATATTTAACTTCAAAATATCGGGTTCAAAGTTATTTCACAATATTTTTTAATTAAGGCAGCCTGACTTAGGATGGGAAACCACTGCGCGCCCTTTTAAACTACCCCAGAATCCGTGTACTCTTTAGATAAAGAGTTTTGATGTATTTTCTTATAAATGTGATTATATACTTCATATTGAATTATAAATTAAGAATAACTGATCCTTTATCAGTTTCATTTTTAACAATTACTTTATTATATTGGACCCGCCAGTTTGTTTTGTGAACAAGTAAGTTTAGATTAGATTCTCACTCAGCGACCTTAAAACTCCTAAATCCTACATTTCTATAATCAAATTTTTTGATAATATTTGTCCGCCATTTTGTTTAATTTTTTTTATTTCAGATTCATAATCAGCGACCACGTAAAACCCTATATATCAAATTTTATGAAAGTATGACAATTTTTATTATTTTGTTTACTATCTTAGGTCCGCCATTTTGTTATTTAAATTTGTAATTACATATTTTTAATCAACTACCTCAATATGCTTTATATTCGAATTTTCATGAAAATATGACAATTTTCATAAATTTTATCAGCCATATTGGAACCGCCATTTTCTTTTAAAAATGTTTACTACCAGATTCGTACTCAGAGACCTTGAAAAAACCGATATACTAATTTTCATACTTTTTGGATAACCCCTTCATATTATGGCCACATTTTCGGCATTTGGGACCACTGTGCAATGTGGCGAAATAATTGTAGCGTTATACAATATATATTTGAAAGTGTTTAAATTGTTTTATTTATATAAAAGTGAAGATAACCCTTCAACATTTATCAGCCTTATCAATCAATTAAAATTAAACTAAAAAGTAAAAACCAAAAACTTACCTTTGAACATTTTTAATCGCGCAAACCGCAATCAATCGCATTATATTCAACTTTCTATCGGACAAAGTGACACAGTCGACATAAAGCTCAGTATCCCCTTTAGGATACACCAACGCCTCCCTATAAGCACGTCTCCCACCGCCACCACCACCACTTAACCTCAACTCCGCGTAATTCCTCTTCAACATCTTCTCCAAATAACGCACCTCCTCGAAAAAATAATCCTTTATCGTGTACCTCCTCTCCTTGTTCGAATAATAATTCTTGCTCTCTGCCAGACTGATCATTATAATAGTCGCGTAAATCGAGATGAACATCAAGGAAGCGATCATAAAACAAACGAAGATGATGTTAGTGTATCTATACTGCACCGACATCTTCTTGTAATTCGGCTGCGTGAAGCTGAAAGAGATCAGCATGAAAGTCGTCATTGAATCTTTAAAACTTTCAAATTCGTAAAAATAAGGCCCGTGTAAAATGTACAAGTAAATCGAGAACATTACGAATAAATCAACGTGATAAATCGCTATGCTGAACACCAATCCGGAACTAATCATTATGGTCCTTTCCATCATCTGAAACACCTGCCCGAAACGTAGAAATTTCCACAATCTCAACGTTGCGAAACATAATAAAACCCCCGAGATGTACATGTTGGTGTTTTCTAAAGTGATTACGCTGAAGTAATTGACGAATTCGTTGTTAGAGGCTTCTTCTAATTCTTCGAGGAGTTTTCGCGTGACTTTCGATTTTTTCAAGTAAATTGCGGTTATGGTGATGCTCAGGGAGATTATTAGGGCATCGAGGATGTTCCAGAAACTGTTGAAACACTTGTTTTTTTCCCGGAAGAACTGCACTAGGTTTGTGCTGAGTACGCTGAGGTTTATTAAGGAAAATATTATTAGTTCGAGTGTTATTAGGAATTCGGTTGTTTCGCTCGAGTGAAATAATCTTGTTGTAAATATCTGGAATATAAATAAAACTTAATTTATCAATGTTTTCTTTGTAATACTTACATTTACAGAAAATAGTATATTACGTAACGAGAGTGGTATGCAGCATATGAGCGGACATGTTGCGCACGAGCCGCGCAGCGGCGAGTGCAGTATTCCGCGAGTATGTAATTGCCATACCAATCGAGAAACGTACGATACTTTACCTACGCCCTAACAAAGTGAACAATGGACATTAATGAACAAACTTATTTATTGTAATAATTTTTAATAGTACCATGACAATGATGGAAACTAAATTTCTACTTGAATAATATACAGAGAAAAAAGCTGTACATTTTCCGACATTCCTTGTTTCTTAAGAGTTCAATTTGAAGCTTTAAACGAGTATTTTCCACTCCCAGACTAAGCATGAAGTAAAATTTCGAGTTTAGAAAAGACCTGTGAAAATTTGTCGAGGGTCGCGCAGCGACCCGAGACAAATTTTCTGGGATTTTCTAAACTCGAAATTTTACTTCATGCGCCACGCGTATTAAACCCGTATTTCAAGTGAGGTTCAAATATACATAGAGTTCACAATATTTTAATGTTTTATACGCGTGGCGCATGAAGTAAAATTTCGAGTTTAGAAAAGCCCAGAAAATGTGTCTCGGGTCGCTGCGCGACCCTCGACAAATTTTCACGGGGCTTTTCTAAACTCGAAATTTTACTTCATGCTTAGTCTAGGAGTGGAAAATACTTGTTTAAAGCTTTAAATTGAACTCTTTTAAAAAACAACGAATTTCGGAAAATGTACAGCTTTATGCCCTGTATATTATTCCATCATTGTCAAATTTTCACGGGGCTTTTCTAAACTTAAAATTTTACTTCATGCTTAGTGTGGGAGTGGAAAACACTCGTTTAGAGCTTTATATTGAACGTTTAAAAAATAACAACGAATAACTAAAGATTTAAATAAAACAAGCTGAATTTGGAATACGTATACTTTAAAGAAAAACTCCCTGTACATCAAAGAAATGTTATTTGGTTGTACGGTAAGCAATCAGCTGTTCAGCTGTCAGCACGTAATGTACTTGTCAAAGCTATTACGTGCATGTGTACGTAATGTCAATCATACTTGTCAAGATGACAGTGTGGTATGATGCGGTTACTAGATAGGGCGTAGGTAAAACTGTTTTAACTTGACTTGAATATAATTGAACATATTTTTCTGTAGATAAATAAAGTTTTTATTATTATATTATATATAAATAAAATATATTAATTTTTATTTTTTCAATAACTATCTTTAGTATCAGATATGTTGCAGTACTAAATTCTGGAAGAATACCTTGAAACTTTTCCATATGCGTCCTGATCTATCTCTTTCGATCATGATTCTGATCGCGTTGAAAGTATTGTAATTCGCATTATAAGTCCAGAATTCGATGAACAAAACTTCTGTGTGTATATCGATCCATTTGTTCCTTTTCAAAAAGTGCAAGATGTAGTAGGAATTATATAAAGTTCGGCCCAGATTCATTATGTAACCATCACCGCTGTATACTTTTTGAAGACCTGAACGAATATTATGTAATGGTTAGAAAACTGATTTATTATTGAATCTTATGCATCTTAAATATGTGCTCCATTTGAAAATAATGAACAAAGCTTGAAAATTATAAAACGTTCAAATCACCATCATTTTTAAAATTTGTCATCTTTTAAAATGTAGTTACAATCGAGCTGAATTGGTTACGGACGCCCTAGTTAGGCGGAGCAATACTATTTTAAGAATTTAATAAAATTAAAGAGTTGATTTTCCCATTTCAATAAAAGCCATCTAACTGCAAACATAACCTATATTCGTATAATTGACGTACAACAAAAGATACCTAAACCTAGGCTTAATTTCTACCATCTAACTTAATTTATTGCTGTTTGCTTGATTAATTTATCTAGCCTAGTATTTGAACAAATGTACGTATATTGTGTTAGCGACTAAGCAAATGTTCACCCATTACTTCCGTAAACCAAAATGTATTTAGATTTCTTTATCGAACTAAATTTAATTTAACTAAATGAGTATTATCACAGACAATAATATAGTTGTCCATTGTCTGTGGTATTATGATAAATTCTGCGCAACTTATAAAAACGCTGATCCAATTTATCTATTTTAATTGGCGAATTAAGAAATTCAGGGAGCTACTGAAACAGATGTGGAGGGGAAGGATGGTGGGGAGAATGTGTGGTACATAAAGGAGGGGATATGAAGGATGCGGATAGTTATAGGGGGATAACGGTGATGAGCACTGGATACAAGATAGTCATGTTGGTGGTGAAGAATAGACTAGAGGAGGAGGTGGAAGAGATGGGGCTGCCACCGAAGACGCATGGTGGTTTTAGGAGGGGTAGGGGGACGAGGGAGCAGGTCTTTACCCTGGCAAGAATGATAGAGAAGGTGATGGAAGAGAAGGGAAGCGTGTATGCGGTGTTTGTGGACCTAAATGCGGCGTACGACTTGGTACCGAGGGTAGAATTGTTAGTGTTTGAGAAGAAGAGGGGTGAGCGAGGGAATGGTAGAGTGGGTGAGAGGAGTATATGAGGAAACATGAGCAGTGGCAAAAATAGGAATGGAGAAGTTAGAATAGTTTAGGACGTGGATGGGGCTGAGGCAGGGGTGCCTATTGAGCCCTGTGTTGTATAACCTCTATATGAATTAGAGGAGGTGGTGAGGAAAGGACAGGCCGGGGGGGGGATGTTGGCATATGCAGATGATATGGTGCTGGTGGCAAGAGAGTGGGAAGGGATGAAGGATATGCTAAAAAGGGCGGAGAGGTTTATGTATAAGAGGGGGTTGAGCGTGATTGCAGGAAAAACGAAATGCACGAGATTCAAAAACTAAGGGAGGGAGGGGAGGTTGAAAGAATTAGAGTGGAAGAGGGAGGTAATTGAGAGGGTTAAAAAATTCAAGTATTTAGGGTTTATGTTCACAGGGACGGGAGGGTATGAGGAACATGTGAGGTGGGTGCAGGGGAAGGCTAGAAAGGCGTGGGGGATAGCATGGGAAAAGTGGGAGAAGTGGATGGGGAACAATGTAAAAGTGGCGTGTAAAGTATGGGTGCGTGTGTGAGGTCAGTACTAGTGTATGGGGGTGGAAGTGTGGGGGACAAGAGGGTATAAGTGTATGGAGAGGGAGCAGTTTTGGTTCCTGAAGCGTATGTTGGGGGTATAAAGGTCAACCCCCGGATACATAGTGCTTCAGGAGACGAATAGAGAGAAACTAGAGTGTGAGGAAATGGTGAGAATGGCTAGGTTTGAGATGAAGTTATGGGATCTGGAGGAAGAGAGATTGGTGAAGACGGTGTGGGTGACGTGCGTGAATAGGAGAGATGGTAGATGGTGGAGCGAGAGAATAATAATAGTAACAATCTTTATTGTCCAACAGATATACCATAACAGGACAAATAACAAAAAGTATATACAATTCATAAATTAAATAACAATAATTAATAAGTAAATATAGTTAATAAAAGCATTAGAAAATATACATTACCATAAATAAAATCAAAATCTTTTCACAAAAAAGCAGTTACAGAAAAATATCCTTAGACACGAAATTTGCATTACGGCACATATGCATAATGGGCACTCTTAGTAACACATTTGTATTTGCGGTATTTATAAAAAACGTGGTGTTATGCCGCGATGCAAGAATCAATATCATTGGCAATTAACTTGCGTAGGAATATTGCATTACAATTTTCTCTACGTTCGGAAAGAGATACGCAATTATGCTGTATGAGAGTTTCAGTGTATTCCATCGAATGATCAGGATAGACGCCGGTAATTTTAAAAGTAAGGAATTTAAGGAATCGCTTCTGTACTCGTTTAATTACCGAGGAACCGGACATGTAGAGAGGATGCAAAATGTTTGATGCATACTCTAACCGGCTACGCACGAGAGCAAAGTACAGCACCTTCAGCAATTGGATATCAGTAAAATATCGTGATATACGCATTAGAAATCCAAGCACTTTAAAGGCAGATTTACCTATCGTGTGTATGTGATCTGAAAAAGTTATTTGCGAGTCAAACCAAACACCAAGATCCTTTATTTTAATATCACGAGGTACAGAAGTATTCTTGATTTCTAATCAGTCAGTACCGGTTCTCGTTTCCGAGTAAATGATACCACAACACATTTGTTTGTATTAAGAGATAGTTGATTGCGGTACACCAATTAACTATAATATTTATGTTTTCTTGCAAAAGTGCGCAGTCGTATTCCGAATTGATAGTACTATACAATTTTACGTCGTTAGCATAAGCCAAGACTAGACACGTTATAGATGCGAATAAATCATCTATATAAATATTTAACAACAACGGACCTAAATTTGACCCCTGTGGCACCACAGATTAGGATATGAAATAAACTGATTTAAATCCATTATAGTAAACATAGTTCTTACGATACTCCAGGTATGAAACAAAAGAGTAAACAATGTTCAGAGAAAGTCTGAATGAATAAGGTTTATTTAGTAAGATTTGATGATTAATAGTGTCGAAAGCTCAAGAAAAGTCGGTGTAACAACATCGACTTGTCCGCGCTTATCAATCGATTCACAAATATATTGAGTGATAATTGCCAAATTAGTAACAGTTGATCTGCCAGTAAAAAATCCATGTTGTTGGGAAGACATGACTATAAATAATTTAATAAATCATTTGTTCAAAAACTTTAGAGAAGTTTGAAAGAATAGATACTGGTCTATAATTTCCAATCTGGTTTTTGTCTCCTTTTTTAAATATTGGACTTATTACTGCCGTTTTTCATCTTTCAGGAAAAATCATATTTTTTAAAGACATGTTATAAATGATGGATAACGGCTTGGCAAATACGTATTTGCAATCATTAATCAAAAAACATGGAACGCCATCATCACCACATATCTGTGTATTACGGAACTGATTTTCTTGAATAATAGGCATCAGAACGATTTCACGGTTGTTAAAGGTGTCATCGATATTATTTACAGACCCTTTTACTGTAAAAACGTTCGAAAATACATTTGCAAATGCGTCGACAATGTCTTAAGAAGAAGAATAAGTTATTGAATCACTATGAAGTTCACCAGGAATTCGTGTTTACCTTTTTTTAAATTTACAAATTTCCACAAATCTTTTGGTTTAGTCTTGAGTTTAGATTGAATTGTAGATATATAATCATTATAAGCACTAGATATTTGATTTTTAGTCAGACGGCGTAACCTTGTGAACTCATTATAAAAGAAGTGTGAGTTAGATGTTTTTCCATTTACGATGGAAATATTTTTACAATGCAATATTACGCTTAATTTCAACAGTAAACCAAGGTGGAAATGTTTTCTTATTTGCATATTTTACTAATAGAACAGAATTAGAGGAGGTATTAAACAGTTTGGATAGAATGCTTCACAGGTTTCGTTAACATCTAGAATTTTTTCAAGAAACGACCAATCTACATTAATTAAATCTTTATAGAGTTTTCATAGCTTTTTTAAAGCTAAATCTTAAATTATTATTAGAAGGAAAAGAACATTGTTTATTATCGTTCATAACTGAATCAAAGGTAATACACAATGCAGGGTGATGGTCACGGAGGATGACCATTACTCATGTACTCATCTCTTACAACGTTGACAACGCTATTAAAATTGCATAAAATTAGGTCTAATAATCTATTGTTAGAATTGCGTACGTTATTTACTTTGCTTTAATTTTAGTAGTTGTATAAGATTAGATAACGCTAAGCATTTTCCATTATTTAGTGTTGAGTTATCAGAATAACTTGGTATATTGAAGTCCCCAAGGATCAATATCGGTTGGTTTAAAAGATGCAGCGAAACAGTTTCAAAGAATGTGTTTAGTTCATTTATGGAGGTATTCGGAGGTATATAAAGAACCATAACGTAGAAAAAAGATGTCCGGGTGAAGCATGTAAACAACATCAATTAAAGGCACCTGGTCATCAATATGCGGAATATCAACACTTTCAAATGAAATGTTGTTATTGAATGTTACCAAAACACCCCCACTAATTGTTCTGTTTGTAGTTTTAATATTCATATCACATCTTACAACATTAAATTCATTCGTAAAAAGCTCACTTGAAAGGACAGAGTCGCAAAGCCAGGCTTCTGTAAAACGTATAACATCAAAATTAGTACATATGCTATTAAAAAGTGTATGAGTTTTTTAGCGAAGGCCGCGTCTATTTTGATAGCAAACATTGAAAATGTACATTCTGTTAGACGAATTTAGTTTTCCGAGTTTCCGGATAAAGTGACGATTGTAGGAATGTCGCGTATATATTTGATACTGAGATCAGTCTCTCCTGAAGATGAACGTTGTAGAAGTTCCTTTTTGGTCTCTCTGTATAATTCCACTTGAGCTGTGGTTTGATCTCGCGATATAGAAATATGTTGATACTCGTTATTATTTCTTAATTTTTTTAAGTTTTTGAGAATGGATACAACCGATGATTCTTCTGACAGAGTTACTCTAATCGGTCGATTGTTAACATTACGCGATGCATCAAATCTACCCAGTCTAGAAGAATTTACTACATCTTGCTTAGCTTTTAACACCGATAGTACATTATTAACAGTGATAGTGTCACTTGCGTTTTGTAATGTTTTTAAAATACAAGATTCCTCCAAACCATAAATTATTACGTTTCGCTTACGTTTTTCACGTTCTTGAACTTCCTGAACTATTTTTTCTGTTTCCATTAATCCAGATGGTGTCAAAGATGGCGATTCTTTCAATAGTTTAACTTCGTGTTGTAGATCTTTAATGGCGCGCTTCAATTCATTGATATCGACACCCACGACACTTTACACGTCCAGGTTAGGCCTGATTTGGAGTTAATTTTACGAGCTTCAGCTCTTGTTAAATTTATACACGAAATTCTATAGCGGTTTTTGCAGACACAACAATCAACCATTGAATGTTGTTCATCTGGCGTATTACAACATGTACATACATTCATGATTGTGGTAAATACAAATTACGAATGTGGAACAGGAAAGACGTATTTCACGCTAGCGCGACTCACCGCAGCGACTTAAAACAGAATGGTGAATAGGCCACGGGCGGGAAAATGGGTGTTAAAAATGTGGCTCAGTCAACTTAGCCCCCCGAAGTTCGACTTTTTTGAAAAAAACTATTGCGCTAGACGGGCCTTAGCTAGCGCCACAAAAATTAGAGCTAGCGTCATTCAGACAAGAAGTTACGGGGGTTTAAACTTTCGGGGGGCTAGGTTGATGCTAGCCCCCCGAGTTTCAATTTTTCAAGTTTTTTTAAATTATTCGGATTTCTCAGAGCTAGTGCCAGCTAGCGCTACCAATTTAAAAGCTAGAAAGCTAGCGCCACCCCCACAGCCCTAAAAAATGATAAAACAAATTCTACCCTAGCCCCCCGAAATGAGATTTTTTTAATCAAATTAGGTGGAAAAGATTGCTTAGAGCTGGCGCCAGTAGAATATGAAAAACATATTCTCTCAAAATTATCAGATAAAAAATATTAACATCCAAACTTTGATGTGAGACCTTTCAGATCTTGTATGCGTATTACCATTTACTTGCTGAATTTCAATACAAAATCATGATTGGCATATAAAATACCGCTTCCAAGAAATATTTCGGCGTTGTAATTACTTTCTGTATGTTTATAGACACTGGCTATTAGAAAGATGGTGCCTAGAAGACAGTAGCGTAACTAACTGAGCCGTATAATGTAAGCAACAACTATCAAAACATTTAAGGTAAATATTTGAAATGTAACATGGATTAGATATTCATATTCATCAGTCGCAAGAAATGCAACTTAGACTTAATATAAGTGATTACCTAATAATATTTAAGTTGAATACAACATAATAACATACAGGGAGTTTTTCTTTAAAGTATACGTTTTCCAAATTTAGCTCATTTTCTTTAAATTTTTAGATATTCCTTGTTATTTAAAAATACTTCAATTTAAGGCTTTAAACGAGTGTTTTCCACTCCCAGACTAAGCATGAAGTAAAATTTCGAGTTTAGAAAAGCCCCGTGAAAATTTGTCGAGGGTCGCGCAGCGACCCGAGACAAATTTTCTGGGCTTTTCTAAACTCGAAATTTTACTTCATGCGCCACGCGTATAAAACGCTGATTTCAAGTAAGGTTCAAATATACATAAATTTCCGAAACTTTTAGTGTTTTATACGCGTGGCGCATGAAGTAAAATTTCGAGTTTAGAAATGCCCAGAAAATTTTCACGGGGCTTTTCTAAACTCGAAATTTTACTTCATGCTTAGTCTGGAAGTGGAAAACATTCGATTAAAGCCTTAAATTGAAGTCTTTTAAAAAACAAGGAATATCTAAAAAAAAAATAAGCTGAATCTGGAATACGTATACTTTAAAAAAAAACTCCCTGTATATTGTAGAATTGGAATATTGAGATAGATTGTGTTAGAATGAAAATAAAGTAAACTAAATAGCAACTATAGGAGCTAAATCACAATTTTGTAGTATCGAAATGATACTCATGTTACGATTAGGTTGGTTAGATAACATATAGTGAGTTTTATATTCAAGAGTTGGTACATACATAACCCGATGTGGGCTTGGTAAATTTTCAGGCATTGGTTGTTTTTGAAAAGCGTTTAGTTTGAAACTTCCAACAAGTGTTTTCCACTCCTAGATTAAGCATAATTTCTAGTTTAGAAAAGCCTGAAAAAAATTTTCAAGTACGCCACTGTCTTGCTAGCGCTAGCTATCTCGTTGCTAGTAGTAATAAACATTACTCTAGATATTCTAACGCCGAAAAAAATATTGAAATCGTACGGTTAGTTCCCGAGTTATCCCTATTTAAATTATCAAGCAATAAAAAAAATCGTTAGGTACGCCACTGTCTTGCTAGCGCTAGCTGTCTTATTAGCAGTGTTTATGAACATTACTTTAGGTGTTCTAACACCTAAAGACATTTTTAAATCGCACGGTTAGTTGCCGAGTCATAACGATTTAAGTTATCAAGTAGTAAAAAACAACAGTCAGGTACGCTACTGTCTTGCTAGCACTAGCTATCTCGTTGTCAGTGTTTATAGACATCAGTATAGTAATTACAATACCAAAAGAGTTTTTTTTTTTAAATCGTACGGTTAGTTCTTGAGTTATAACGATTTAAATTAGCAAGGAGTGAAAACACAATTGTCAGTTATGCTATTGTCTTCTAGGCATCACGTTAATAATAGCCAGTGTCTATGAACATAAATAAAGTAATTACAATGCCGAAATATTTTTTGGAAGCGGTATTTTACATGCCAAACATAATTTTGTATTGAAATTCAACAAGTAAATGGTAATACGCATACAGGATCTGAAAGCTCTCGCATCAAAATTTGGATGTAAATATTTTTTTACCTGATATTTTTGAGAGAATATTTTTTTCATATCTTGCTGGCACTAGCTCTAAGCCCAATTTGATTAAAAAAATCTCATTTTGGGGGGCTAGGGTTAAAAATGTTTTATCATTCTTTGGGGTTGTGCGAGTGGCGCTAGCTTTTAAGTTGGTAGCGCTTGCTTTCGCTAGCTCTGAGGAATCCGAATAGTGTAAAAAAAACTTGAAAAATCCAAACTCAGTAGGTTAGCATCAACCTAGCCCCCGAAAGTTTAAACCCCCGTAACTATCTTGTCTAAATGGTGCTAGCTCTATTTTTTGTGGCGCTAGCTAAGGCCCGTCTAGCGCAATAGTTTTTTTTCAAAAAAATCGAACTTTGGGGGGCTAAGTTGATTGAGCCTAAAAATGTAGTTATTCTATGCGTATTACATTGAAATAATAATTTTATTTTTCATATAAATTATTTATGAAAAATTAAATCGTCTTCCGCTTGGATTCGAACCAGGGCCCGTTACGTAGAAGTCCTCGATTTTCCCACTACACCAATATATAAATTACATTTGTAATAAATTATATAATTATTATTATTTTTTGTTCTACTGTTTTGGCGTTTAAAGATCGATGTGAGAGGAAGAAAGGTGTGGATGGGGGAAGAGTATGGGAAGTGTGTAATGTGTGGGAGGGATACGTAGAGTCATTTGGCGGAGAAATGCGTGGGGGTGTGACGGAATGGATGAGAGAGAATGGGGCTGGGGTAAGGACGCTGGAAAAGGTGGGGGAAAAGAGGGAAAGCAGGAGGAAGAAAGGGAGTAGCGATTGGTGTGTAGATGTAATGTAGTATTATGACAATACAGGTCTTTTTTGGCAGCAAATTATAAAATATGTAGAAATAATTACCTGGATATTTAAGGAATTCTAAATTTCTTGACTATAGGACCCGTTACACGTACACTCTTTCGTCGACGATTAAACGGCGCTCTTGCCTGCGTTTCTGCGTTGAGGAAAGTTTGGCGCGACGGCTAAAATATGTACTTGTTCAACCCCACTTTGCGTCAAGGATTGAACGCCACTCGGCGTCCTGGTTTTGCGTCGACGCAATCGTCGACTCTTGTGTGGCGTTTCCATCATGTTGCCGTTCATTCGTCCACGCAAAACCGTGATGCGGAATTAACCGCACTCCGCTTTTTCCTTGACTCTTTTCTCGACGTAGTGGCATTTACACATGCAGTTTTTACTCCACTATTTCCTCGACTCTTTCGTCGACTCTTTCCTCGACGCAAAATTTGCATTTACACGTAAACTTTTACGTCGACTCCCGGCGTGTGCCATTCAACCGTCGACGAAAAAGGGTAATCACATTTTTTTTAGATATCAGTAAAGTTATGAACATGTAAACTTTACTAATATCAAAATAATTGTGAGTTTACAGATAAATACGTTGCTCAACATGTCATTAATTGTCCATATAGAATATTAAAATAAATTTAATATTTAGAAAATGTAGGTACTTAATAGTATATTACGTAACGAGAGTGGTATGCAACATATTACATATGAGCGGACATGTTGCGCAAGAGCCGCGCAGCGGCGAGTGCAGTATTTCGCGAGTATGTAATTGCCATACCACTCGAGAAACATACGATACTTTACCTACGCTCTAACAACATAAACAATGGGCATTAAAGAAGAACTTATTTATTGTAATAATTTTTAATAGTATTATGACAATGATGGAATATAAATTACTACTTGAATAATATGCAGGGAATAAAGCTGTACATTTTCCGACATTCGTTGTTTTTTAAAATAGTTCAATTTAAAGCTTTAAACGAGTGTTTTCCACTCCCAGACTAAGCATGAAGTAAAATTTCGAGTTTAGAAAAGCCCCGTGAAAATTTGTCGAGGGTCGCGCAGCGACCCGAGACAAATTTTCTGGGCTTTTCTAAACTCGAAATTTTACTTTATGCGCCACGCGTATAAAACACTGATTTCAAGTAAGGTTCAAATTTACATAGAGTTCACAATATTTTAGTGTTGTATACGCGTGGCGCATGAAGTAAAATTTCGAGTATAGAAAAGCCCAGAAAATTTGTCTCGGGTCGCTGCGCGACTCGAGACAAATTTTCACGAGGCTTTTCTAAACTCGAAATTTTACTTCATGCTTAGTCTGGGAGTGGAAAACACTTGTTTAGAGCTTCAAATTGAACTGTTAGAAAAGACAACGAATAACTAAAGATTTAAAGAAAACAAGCTGAATTTGGAATACGTAAACTTTAAAGAAAAACTCCCTGTACATCAAAGAAATATCATTTGGTTGTACGGTAAGCAATCAGCTGTTCAGTTGTCAGCACGTAATGTACTTGTCAATGCTATTACGTGCATGTGTACGTAATGTCAATCATACTTGTCAAGATGACAGGGTGGTATGATGCGGTAACTAGATAGGGCGTAGGTAAAGGATTTCATTTTCACTTATTCATGTTACCTAATGCACTCGTAATCAACGATCCGTTATAATAATCCCAATATTTAAAAACTCCCTCTTTATTCGAACAGCGCATATTTAATCCCTCCAATCCATCTGGCAAATCGCACGTCTGATTAATCCTCTGTTGTCGCAATTGAACCACTCCCAAAATTTTATTACTGAAATCGTTCATCAATCCACCATCGATTAAATTATAACCCTTATACCATGTTGAAGCATGGACAGTGTTAATTATTGTCGAATTAATATAATCATAAATACTGAAAAAAATGTAATATACATTTAAGACTTGTTAGAGAAATATAATGTTTACACACTCGTTAATTGATTCAATCTTCAACAATGGAAAATTCACTGAAGAATATTTTCCGGTAATTGTCATCAACTTGATCTGTTCATTCGACATGCGTGTGAAATAATCAGTCTTGGATAAGCAAATGATGTAAAGCAGGGTGATGTAGAATATGAATATGCACATGTTTCGGAATAAATGAGATACTACGTAACGTTCCTTTTCATATTCTCTCAACTTCTAAAAAAAAAGAGAAAAGCAACTTTCACAAGTTCAAAAATGAAAGAACTACTCGTACTAATAATTTTATATGTACTTACTGATTTTTATCTTCGAAGAGACGATATCGTATGAGTAGTGTACAGGGTGCAACATTTTAGATGGTATTTTCACATAAAGTATCATTTTTATGAATGAGATAACTTCTTTGTTTAAAAATATGTTGATGTGCGGTAAAAACTGTATTATGCACTTTTTTAAGTAGAATACGCTTACCATATTTTTGGAAAGATTACAAAAAATGCAATCGACTGAAGAGGACCCGATCAAAACATCCACACAGTTTATTACCATCCCGAGAGCGGGTCGTGTAGCCACTTCAAAACATACACTCTACACGTAATTTAAATATATTGATGGGTTTCCTAAACGGCATAAAAAACTAGAAAATAAATTTATTGATCTTTTTAATGATTAAAAAAGTGGAAACAGATGACACCGACTGATGAGGGTGAACTACTTATCAATGTCTGATGTGCCTATCTTCATTTATATTCCTATTGTTTATACGAGGGTTGCCTTTTATATTTCGGGATTAGGGAACAAAAACAAATATTTTTCATAGAAAATGGTTTTATTATTTTTTTAAATATTCACGATTAATTCCATTTTCGGCCGAGATTAAATTTTTGAAGTTTTTGTACACAACACGAATAGCGCTCGTATGTTAAAATGTTCTGAGTACGAATACCGTCAAAAATGTCAAACTTTACAGTAACGACGTCATTTGCCAAATAGTAGCACTAGGATTACCCAATCCCGAAATAAATAAAAGGCAACTCTCGTATTAAACAGTCGACACAACCCAAATGTCTTTGGTTGTTATGGTATTTGTTAATTTTTGAGAGCTGTCAAATTTAACTGCGACGAACGACCATGTTGCAAAGTGTTACACCATTAAATTTTGGCGTTTAGATTTGGGTTGCACCGACTATACATGTGTAATTTTTTTTCAGTGATATTATAATTGAGATTCAATAAAATTACTTGTATTATATTGTAATGTGATATTATGTAATAATATTTAAAGAAGCAAAGGAAAATATCAACCTAACTTACGCTCGTAAACATAATAAAGTTCAGTCTTCTTGATGCCCTTATTAGTACACCAATCCATAAACAAATTGTTGACGATCACGTACCTTTATATGTTGTGCTACTGGGACAGCAATTTTTTTTTTCTTAAAACAGACCCTTGTAACGTTGGGTAGTAATTAATAAAAGACTGATAACTGATTAATAGGTGTTTACTCTTATAGGTCTTAAATTCAACTAATCATTCTCCGGTATGAGCCGGGTTATATTTTTATACAACAAAAACTATTCAACTAACCCGCACATACATTTGCATACAATAAAATATGCACTAAGAGTTGCATATCCTTACACCCCCTCCCTTAAGTCTATTTTTACATATTGGATATATATATATGCAAGTTATTCACATAAAATTATTATTTAACACTATATCTAATAACATAAAATTATAAATTCTGCAAAAATACGAAAACACTAAAATAATACATGTTCTAATTAACACTTAAATTACACATTCAAAAAGAAATATATAAATTACATTTTCAATCTGTCTGGTTGTTTTAACTTATTTCTGTCCCTTAACTTCATCCCCTCAATCAGCATATGTTGTTGCGTTCTTCTGTAAAGTCTATTATTTTCTGATTTAACTACAAAGCTTCCAGGTTGTTCACATGTACTCACTACTTCTCCTTTTTTCCACACATTCCCTAATCTAAATCTTACTGGGCCACCAGCAATAATGTCACCTGGGTTTCTGGAGTTGCGATCGTAATAGCTCTTGTTTACTTTCTGTTTATTTTCAAGTAACTGGATTACTTGCTCTCGCGCTATTACTTCTGGTAAAAGCAACTTGTCAACCATAGGCAAATCATCTTTTAATCTACGTGAAAATAACAACTGAGCCGGAGAAAAACCAATATCTGGTATAGGGTTATTTCTGTATTTGAACAGCGATTTTAGAAAATCTATATCGTTTAGACACTTTTTAAACATGTTTTTTACAATTCCCACGCATTTTTCTGCAAATCCATTACTTTGAGGGTAATTAGGGCTTGATGTTATAAGTTTAATGTTAATATTCTTCAAAAATAGAACAAATTCATGACTATTAAACTAATAAGACTGCTAAGAATGTAATTAAAGTCTTAGAAGAAATATTTTCATGTCATGGAATCCCATCTAGACCTTGGCAGAAGTTAGGCATGGATATTATGGAATTTATAAATAAACTGTATTTGGTTGTCGGTGATTATTACAGTAAATGGATTGAGGTAAAAAAGTTAAAAAAATAAGACTGCTAAGAATGTAATTAAAGACTTAGAAGAAATATTTTCATGTCATGGAACACCAGAGGTGATGGTTTCTGATAATAACCAGAATATTATCAGAAACCATCACCTCTGGTATTCCATGACATGAAAATATTTCTTCTAAGACTTTAATTACATTCTTAGCAGTCTTATTTTTTAACTTTTTTACCTCAATCCATTTACTGTAATAATCACCGACAACCAAATACAGTTCATTTTTAAATTCCATAATATCCATGCCTAACTTCTGCCAAGGTGGATGGGATTTCATGACACCATAAGGGTAATTTTGGATTACAATTTCTGAACTTAATACATATTTCACAATTTATTATGAAATCTGTTATGTCTCTTGACATTCCTGGCCAAAACATACATTCATTAGCTCTTCTTTAGTTTCACCAGCTATTATTAAATCATCTATGTAAATTTTATTTCTTAATATATCCCCAAATACCTCATAATTTTTTCTCTGAAACACTTCTGCTGCTGTGTTTATACCAAACGGCATTCTTAAAAATCTAAATCTACCTAAAGGAGTAGCAAAAGTACATAATTTTGATGATTTTTCATCCAAGACAACTTGATAAAAAGAATCTTTTAAATCTAAGATTGAGAAAAATTCTTTACCATTCAAGCCATCCAATATCACATCTGGCGATGGGATCTGAAAATGTTCCCTTTTTATAAATTTATTTAAATGCGTAGGATCCAAACATATCCTTAAATTACCATCAGCCTTTTCTGTAATTACTATATTATTAACCCACTCAGTCGGTTCTGATTCTTTACATATCACATTATTTTTAATTAGCTTATCTAGAGAATCTTTTAATTTTGGAAACAGTCTACTGGGGATTCTCCTGCTCGGTTTTACACAAGGTTCAGCATTATCGGTTAAAATTAATTTTTGTAAACCTGGAAATTTACCTATCCCTTTAAAAACTCCAGAATATTCATTAATGATTTTGTCTTTCGAATACTGATTTTCTAAACAATTTACCTCTTTAATAAGTTTGAGTTGATCTCGGCTTGTTCGTAGACCTAATATTGGTTTATCCCCCGACCTTGTTACAATAAATTTTATGTAATGATGCTGATTATTTACGATGCAGTCCAAGTTGATTTTACCATCCACCGGCAGCTTTCCACCACCGTAGGCATGAAGTGTAGTTGAAGTTTTCGTTATTTTATCCAGAAGTTTCTGATTGCCCTCCAGAATCCTCGCAGGTAATACATTGCAATGTGCTCCCGTGTCAACCTTAAACACAACTTTTTTTTTAATTCGACAATTTTTACTGTTTTTGTTATTTCCAAATCATTATTATTATTTTCAGTATTTAATTGATCCACAGTTATAATTGATTGAACTAGAAAATCATCATCTGACTCTGATTCTAAATCTCTATTTTCCTTAATACATCTAACTTTTTTACTAACATTGCCAATCTTCTTTTTGAATAAACACCCTACTTCATAATGATTCATTTTTTTACAGAAATTACAAATTTTTCCGTATGCCGGACAATTATTTTTATTGTGAACTCTATTACATTTGAAACATGAATACTCACGATTTCCATTGTATTTATTTTTATCTAAATTAAAAGTTTTCATTTTATTATTATTATTATCACCAACTTTATGTTTATTATACTTCGTATGAGTACTTAACTTTTTTATATTGTCGACTTCTAATGTCCTACTCGGTTCTGCTGACATCTCTGAAGTTCTCGCTTTTGTTTCCATGTAGATGCTGCACATTTCCTTCGTCTTTGCTAAGGTTAAATCCTCGGTCTGCAGTAGTTTTGCTCGCAGGTTATCTTCTTTGACGGACATCACGATTTTATCACGTAGCATGTTGTCTTCCTCCTTGAACTCGCAGGTGGACGCCAATGTTTTTAATTTCGTTATAAATTCTCCGATGGGTTGTCCTTCCTTTATCTTGGCCGATAAGAATTTGTATCTTTCGTATATGAGGTTTTTTTTTGGTTCGCAATATTTTGTGAATGCGTCTATTACGTCTTTCAGTTTTGATTTATTTAAATCAAGTTTTAATGTATTAAACATTTCTAATCCTTTGTCTCCAATTAGATTTAAAAAAATTGCGATTTTCACACTTTCCTTATCAGACTCACTTTTTCCAGCCGCCACACAGTGGTCGATTTTCACATTTTACTGAACATTTCGTTATTATTTGTTTTGTTTTTTTTAATTCTGTCTAATAGAAAGAAATATTTTTTCAATTAAGTATTTAATTGTCATTTATGTTATGGACACATTTTCCAACCCACTACCAACCCCTAATCAAAGATTTTTTTGTAAAAAAAATCTTTTTTTTAATATTTTAAACAAATATAATGAGTCATTCTTCGTAAAATAAAAAAAATAATAAAAAGTTTTAAACAACCCCCACCCATCTGATTTATATAGAAAACACTCTCATATTTCAAAATAATTTAAAATTTTGTAACAAAATATGAGATTATTTTACTTGGAATGGTTCCTATAGAGATTACATGTTTATTTTATACTAGAAACACAAGGCCGTAGCTAGGGGGTGGGGAATATGGGGGTTTGAACCCCCCCGAAATTCTGTGCGAAAATATAAAACGTCTTTTATAGACTTGTATGAATTTTGTAGACTTGTATGAAAATAACAAAAAACAAATTGTTTTGTAAACTGTGATGGTTTGTGTAAGCGGGAAAATGTTCGAGTGTGATGTTCTCGGTATTTCCTTAAATCTTTATTGCGAGCTTCTAGTGCCTCTTCGGATAACATCCCAATTGGCAATGTTGCTGATTGAATTATATCCGCACCATGAATTAAAATGTTATGCAAAGAGGTGGGCATGTAATACCATGGATATAATTCGATATATTTTTTTGCTGTTTCATCCAAATACAAACGAAATGCTTCTATATTTGTAGCTTCTCCGCAAGAAATGACTTGCAAAATTATTTTAATTCTTTTTAAAAAATTTTCGTCTAATCCTGTAATTTTTGATGTTGTCTTATATTCTTCAAAGAAACGACTTGCGGTATTACCATCATTTGTTGTTCCGAAATTAGGTTTTACCACATCAACTAATAATCATATTTAGATTTGAATTCCTTTTGAATTTTTAATTTTGTAATTTCTAATGTTTTTTTTTTTCATTGATATCTCGAACTTGCCATTTTTTGATATCGAGACGATATGCTATATGCAGCATGCGTTCTAATGAACGAATCCAAGCATGTAAAGAAGAAATACCATAATCATAGTATTTTTCAATTTTCGGTAAATTTTTTACTTTTTCTAATTGATTCATTATTTTAGGGGTAGCTCCACATATAGCACACGTTTGAGTTGAAGTGTCTGTAACTGTGCTATAAGTCTTGCCATTAATCATAGTCATTTTAAAACTATGATTAAATATAATTTGTATATTGTTTAACTCTACATTCGTTGGTAAAATGGTTTCAATTTGATTTTCAATATCATTTACCACAAGTTTTATAATTTCTTTAGACTCCTTTTCAAACATAATCTTAATTGGTCTACAAAATCTAGTTGAGGATGGTTTCGGATTTTGCCATAAAATATTATCATCTTTTATTGATATTATTTGAAGAGGCACTAAGCACGCAGAAAATATATATTCATCACTTTCGGACTCATTAGAGAATTTTTGCTTATATAATGAGTGACCTGAACTACCATCACAGCCCCATTTGTACATAATTTTAAACTCGTTTCCAATTTCATCAAATGAACTCAAATTTCCCAGAGAAATGAATTTTGACTAATATGGTCGACCAAGGCTTGCAAAGTAACTTCTGCAGCAGTTTCAGTGTATGATATACTAACTTCTGCGGGATAACATGCTTTTTTTGCTTTCAAAATACTATCATAGCTTGGGTAAATATTTGCATTACGTACCTTAGCTCCAGATTGTATCAATTTATAGGAATGCTTTGTAAATCTTCCGTCGATATATAACGCCAAGGCTTCTTCTGGTGTATATTTTTGAACTTTTTGTTGGGGTGATTTCCAAGCCTGCTTAATACTGGAACCTCTTGTTGGTGAATTTGTTGTAACCTCGTTCACTATTTCTGCACTATCCCTCTTTCCAGATGCTCGTAAATTAACCTGAGTGGCGAACGCAATTTCCTCTTCGGAATAATTTTCCATCAATGGCCTAACTTTTCTTTTTTTTCGAAAAATTTGATAAATCACTAAATGATTTGTACGGCCCTCTCGAAGATGGTCCAGGTACAGGTTCATCGATTGTATCAGTCAAAGAAAATGTCTGTGTTTCGTTTAGCCACTCTGCATAATTATTTTCAAATCGGGAACATACTCTAAATACTTTTTGCCACTTAGAATTTAAAGATGACGTAAAAGAACGTATTTGATCTTTTAATATATTTATATTTTCATTTTGGTCGTGAACATTAAAGTTCATTAAATCAAAAATATATTTTTGAACGGCGCTGTTTTTCTCTTCCACCGTGCGCTCCATACGCCAAACATTGAAGAGAGCGCTTCGGCGAACGGTTACGCGGCCTGAAAAAAAATTATTACTTGAATGGTTGCACGTGGCTGCATATAATTTTTGTTTATATGATAAGTTAAATAGTTGCTCTATAACTGAAAAAAATCCCAATGCGTACCGCTGCGTACGGAATATACTTTTTCTCTATCATACTTAAGAAATTTTAATTTACAATGAAAAATTGTATGAGTAATTTGTGTCATTATTTTTTATTGTTGCATAAAAATATTAAAAAAAACAAATAAACACAAATGATAAATACATACCAGTAGAATGTATATCCATCGTTGTTTTAAAAATTTCACTTCACACAACTGAAAACTAAATATTTAAAACTTATGCGTTTGAGAGCGTACAAACAACTAATGATCGGTGTCTCAATAGGGTGTACTTTGGGTACCGATAATTACCAGGAAAGAGGGTTGAGGGGATTATGCTTTTACCTGCGCACCAATGGGTCATTATACTAATGATATTTACACAAATATTCGTTTTTCTAAATACTTTATTTTTCGCGAAATGTTCGGCTAAATTTGAAAATCGACCACTGTGCGCCATCATGAAGATGTTGAATCTTTACAACCATGTGGTCCAGTTCTTTGCGACGTTTCCCGAAAAATCCATTTTATGCGGAATATTTAACGATTCCTTTTTTATTTTTTATTTGTATTAATAACTTATTTTTTTTGTTCACACCTGACACCATGTAACGTTGGGTAGAAACTATTCAACTAACCCGCACATACATTTGCATACAATAAAATATGCACTAAGAGTTGCATATCCTTACACCCTGTTTTATGTTTATATATATATATATATATATATATATATATATATATATATATATATATATATATATGTATATATTTATTTGTTTATTTTATTTTATTTGTTGCAATTCTACTATATACATAAATTTATGCAATTTTTCACATAATGTTTAAAACTTTATATATTTAAATTATTTAGTATTTCAAGATTTTTGATCTACTTATGTACCTTACAAGTGTAAACTTATGTGATAACACGAATAAAACTATTTACTTACTATTTAGATTTACGATAGTAATTGCTGTGACTGGTCGATAAAGCTGCAAAGCCAAGGCTATTAATTGCGCAAAAAGAAGTGGTACTGTTTGGATTCGTTGTGAAGGTTTAATTAACGGATTATTAAAATTAAAATCCAGTAGTAGAAGTTTGGATGTAAAGGATCGACTTTCATTGGTTCATTGGTGCTATGGTTTGCTTTCTCAGTATTTGGGCTTTAAAGCCAGAGCCATTAATTTCGTAAAAAAAAGAAGAAGAAGTGGATGTTTTTGTTAAAACTGTTGTTGAATCTGCAAATTAAAGAGTTTTAAAAAAACTATAGACGGTTAAAAACAGAAAATTATTAGAGCACTTAAAAATGCAATAGATTTTCTTTGTGTTTTGCACTTACAGAAAGATTAAATATTATTCCTTTTCAGCCTCATCATTCGGTGACATTTGTTTCGACCATTTAGGGAATACATAAATCTATTTTACCACTTTTTTTTCTCGACCATTTAGATAACCAATAAATCTATCTAAATTATGTGTAAAGTATTTGTTTCGAAGTGGTTACACGACCTTATTGGCGTGAAAACAACTGTGTAGATGTTTTCATGGGGTTTCCAAACTATGATTTGTATTTAAAATAGTACAACTTTATGTCATATCTCATAAAGATTAAACTTAAAACAAAATCTGATATGATCAGGGTATTTTACTTAAAAATGTGCTTCAAGAAAGTTCTTACCGCATGCCAATGTCTTTATAAATAAAAAAGTTATTTCAATAATTCAAAATAGCTAAATTTTAATTTTTAGCGTATAACTCGAGATAGATACATTTTGATTAGGTATAACAAATAAGCTCAAAAAAGGAGCTCTAGAAGCATATATTAGTTTTTGTCCATCATTAATATTAATGGTGCTTTGCTTGAAGAAACCATTGAAAATGCTGCATCTTGTATAGTTGTGAGTGAAAAAAACTAGTACCACAAAATATTTAGCTATGTGAACTGGACTCACTTTGATTTTCTAAATTGTCATTCAAGTCGGAAACGTCAAATGAAATTTAATTAACGTCGACATGCCTCAACTGATTGAAACGCAAAAAGCGATAATAACGACTCGTTAAGAAACGGTATTAGCATTAGAGAAATTGCTAATGAAGTGCATGTCAACAAAAGCACCGTTTTGTTGGCCAAGAAAAAAAAATGTTGTTAATCTGTACATGACAAGTTTGTTTTACAAAAAAAAAAAACGATATTTTAGATGTGGCTAAAGCTCCCTGCTGTCCAAGTTTTTTTCTCTCGCAACTGTACATGGCAGTTAGTGATTGCAGAAGATAATTTTGTCATGAGTTTGAATATCGAATGTTCTTCGAATTTAACTTTGTCATGAATTTGTTGATAACATTTAAAGTAAATTGTATACCATAATATAATATTCAGAATAAGTACTATAGTGCTTAGTAAAGTAAGGCCTCATTAATAACTCTCCGAAAGTCCTAAACAACAATTTTCTCTGGCTTTCGATTGCTTTCAATAAAATGCTGACATCATATTCCAAAGCCTTTGTTCTTCCCTGTACAAAAAGAAACAATAAATGACAATGTGAATATTCGGTTTTTGTATTGGCCAACTATTCTTCAAATGCTCTTTGATTATGTTGGTTTCTCTACTGTTTGCTATGTAATGACATTGATATGTTGTTGTTGTTGCAATTGATTAATTATTCGATTAGACAGAAAAGTGGTATAGTCAACACATTAAAGTCATCACATCACCCTTTTACCCTGATGTCACAAAAAACAAAAGACAGTATTGCAAACGCATGTTCATGTTTTTGTATGATTTTATTACTTTATTCATTCGACAAACCTGTTAGTGAACAATCTATTTCAAAAGAAGGAACAAGAACGAACTAACATACACAGAACAGTAAACCTCAGTTAAACTGGTTATTAATAATATGCGCAGTATTGTATTTGTCACAATATTCAAGAAAATATACATTTACAATCACAATATTTTTCTCTCGGTTCTGCGAAAAATTGCAAGTGTTCAAGCTCTATGGGTCCTCTTAATTTTAACTCTATTGATTATTTTTAACATTTCAATTATTTTTAATGCAATTATTGTAAATCCGATATGTTTCTTCTTTAAATAGTTTAGCCGCAATTCAAATGAAATTTTGAGCATTTTTGTAAAATTGGCGCATTTGAAGTATTTTGAAAGGCGTCATGAATGTCGTGATGATAGAAACGCAAACCTAATATTCGACGTGCCAAACAATTGAAGATGTTCTGTTTCAACTAGAATCCATTGATAATAAACAGATAGAAAAGTTGATAACGTCAGGGTAGAAAGGTAATGTGATGACTATACCTTTCTACCCTGGTCTTACACTTTTTTCTTTGTTTACTTAATGAAGGTTCGTTGAAACAGAAATCATGAAATTGTTTGGCATGTCGATATTTAAATTAAAGTTTGCATGATTATTTTGGCATATAAGTCAAAATTGTCAATAGTAATATATTAAGTGCATTAAAAATGATCGAAAATTTTGCACGAAAAGCCGTTTCCTAGAAACTGCATGAGTCCATTTTGATTGTGATTTGACAAAAAGTGCCCGAGACGCGAAGCGTCGAGGGCACTTTTTCAGTCAAATCACAATCAAAATGAACGAATGTAGTTTCTTAAAGGCAACGAGCTTTGAGTACTAAATTTTCAGAGCATTTTTAATGCACAAAATGTATTTAATAGACTATTTTCTGAAAAATACGATTTTTAATCAAGTTGCCGTATTATTTAAAATATTAATTATCAATCAGTGTCACTTAATGTGTCAACATGAATCGCTTCGGAAGTTTTTCTTCGAAAGATATATCGATAAATATCGAGAAAAATTCATCCGAAAATACAAGAAAGAGTAAAGAGTTCGTTTGGAGACAATTTATGACATTCTGTGATGAAAGAAAATACGAGTTAGATCAAAAAACTTCAGATGCTTTCTTGGCAGAAATGCTCAAAGACTGGGCATATAACATAAGGAAGCAAAATGGAGATGACTATAAAGAAATGACAGTCAAGACAATATGGAATACAACAGCTAAAATATTAATGGACAAATATTATAAACAATATGGGCGCAAGATTGATCCGTTTCAAGCAATAGAATACAAAGAAGCGAGGGAGGCATGAAATTCAAAAAGAAAGGAGTTACAAGTGATGCCTTCAAAACGCAAGCAGAGTTCAGCCTCCCTAACTCATGATGAATTTAAGAAACTTGTAAATTCTTGCGATGAGGATACCCCAGACGGTCTCCAGAAAAAGGTTTTTTATATGCTGTCATATGAATTAGCTTGGAGGGGAGGTGAAGGAGTTAAGTGCTTACTAAATTATTTTCATGAAGAATTGGATAATTTGGGAAACAAAACCAAAAGGGTTAAATATAACCCAATTTTTGAAAAAACTGCACAAGGGGGAAGTAAACGCTGTGCCGAATCAAAATGGTTAATTCCTAATGAAACTAATCTGAATTTGTGTAAGATTATATAGTAAGTTTATAGAAAAACAACAACATGTAAAAAGCAATCGTTTTTTCTTAACAGCAAATCCATATTGGCAAGTAAATAATAATTGGTATAAGGATGCCCCAGTTGGCAGAAACGAAATTTCAAAGTGGACTCTAAATACTGCAAAACAAATTGGTCTCAATACTGTAACAACAAAAATTACGAATCACTCACTACGATCATCAGCTGTATCTAATTTAGCCAAGGAGGGAGTATGTGAACAACAGTTGCTTAAAATTACTGGTCATTCAAGCACCAACTCAATTAAACCTTACCTTCAATTGGATAAAGAACATCACCAACAGATAATTAAGAAAATGAGAGGCGAAGGCTATTTAGAGGAGGACAGCAATAAGGCAGTTGATGTTTCAGAGTCTTTGTCTAATCAAGAAACACACAACACAATACAAGCAACTGCATCTACATCAAAAAATAATTCCACAATTTATAATAATTGCGTTTTTAATTGTACTAATGTAAATGGTTCCAATTTTAGTAATATGTTAGATTAATTAAAAACCTTATTTTTAGTTCTGGAAATAGTCGCATAAATTATTCTCAATACTTTTAGATTCTTTTAAAAGAAAAACTTTCGAATCGATTCATTTTGAAAGATTGAGAGAAATTGATTAATACCTGACATGTGACGTCATAACCGTGCAATTTTCGCTGTAATTTTTCGTAGAATTTTCACCTACTATGCAATTTTCGCTGAAATTTAATTGTGATTGGGCAATGAAAATGAATTCTCGTAATATGATTGGTAGACATTTTTTGAAGGAAATAGTCAAAATAATTAAAAATGCCACGATATAACGAACAAGCTCAAACACATATTTACAATATTTCAAAGTTCTTTGAATGATAAAAGAATTTCAAAACCAAGAGTGTATTGGTTCGTAAAATGTATTATTAAAGTCATCATATGTACTATAAATCTTTAGATATTCCTTGTTTTTACAAAAGAGTTCAATTTGAAGCTTTAAACGAGTGTTTTCCACTCGCAGGTTAAGCATGAAGTAACATTTCTAGTTTAGAAAAGCCTGAAAATTTGGTTTGGTCGCGAAGCGCGGAGCGACCAAACCAAATTTTCAGGCTTTTCTAAACTAGAAATTTTGCTTCATGCGCCACGCGTATAAAACACCGAAATATTGCGAAGTTCACAATATGCTACTAAAACAGTAAAGACGTATATTTGGAACTTCGCCTAAAACCAGTGTTTTATACGCTTAGCGCATGAAGTAAAATTTCGAGTTTAGAAAAGCCTGAAAATTTCGTTTGGCCGCTGCGCGCTTCGCGCTACGCAACCAAACCAAATTTTCAGGCTTTTCTAAACTCGAAATTTTACTTCATGCTTGATCTGGGAGTGGAAAACACCCCTTTAAAACTTCGAATTGAATTTTTTTATAAAACAACAAACTTCGATAACTTTCTATTTTTCTAATTACATTTTAATTTCTTCAAAACTCTATAAAAATTTAACTTCTCACTGACAGATTTGTAAAAAAAATTGGGCAAAGACATGCGCTTTTTTCGTTATTTTTTTGTGACGTCACAATAAAAGGGTAATAAAATGCCGAAGTAATATTAATCTTTATGATAGGGTAATTAAGCACAAGGCAACCATGTGGAAAACATAACCTCAAATTTATTTTGAAGGCAAAAGTCAGAGTTACAACCAAAGTATCCAACCAAATTTCCAACATTATAAAAAAATCACCAAATCTAATTGGCCAATAAAAAAATTCCGAATAAAGGTACTATAGTATTTTTAATACCTATTTGGAACAACTGTCGTTTTAGTGACTTAACGTATGCGGCTTCTTGAACACACACACAAAATTAGGTTAGGAACTTGTCATGTCAAATGGCTGACATCTAAACCATGATTCTTAGAGCATTGGTGGAGTAGCTTTGTATTCAATACAACCACAAATACTAATTAATTTCATAATATGGAGTATAATAATTTATTATTACTATTATGCTGTTGTGCTATTTAAGTTCCACAAAATATATTATAGAACCGAGAAGATCGAAACCCGTAATGGATTTCGAATTTAGATGGAATATGTCTGCAAACGTTTCCCTGAGCAAATCTCGAATTACGAAGAATACTCTGCATTTTTTAAATATTTAAGTTAGTTATAACATATAATTCTATTCAACGCAAAAATGTGTGTAAAAATATAAAATATCTGCTAAAATAAATTAGCAATGCCCCTGTTATAAATTCAAAGTAAACTAACTGTAACAAAAAATCATGATTGTAACAAGCAGTAATAATATTCAATAATAGTTCAATACATTAAAAAATGACGAAGTGATTTTAAAAGGTTAAAGTCTAAATATCTTCTTGATGAATACTTTTACTTTCTGAAAAAGATAGTTCGTCGAGTAGCAGTGTGAGCAAATAGTGTATTCGACTGCTCAGTGTTATAGGCGTATACTTGACTCAAGACATCGAAACAGTATTGCAGTGTAAAGTAAAGATGGTGAGAGATTAGAGACGGTTTAGAAGCGAAATAAGAGTTAGAGACATTTTTTAGAAAATTCAGGCTCCTAACCTAAAATGTTGTGGCTGCATATGGTAAATAAACAACAACAAAAAAAGCTCAACCAACAGGAATAAATTATTGCACGGATAGGTCTGAGTGGCGTACGCGTAAAGGCGTTGGAATTGTTTAGGTAGAAACGCTATAATTTGAGGTTCGAGCCCCGATCAGAGTGCTTATTATTTAATAAAACAATAAATAAAAATGAATGTGCGAAATAGTTCAAATACTTAAAATTAAATTAGTTTTGAAATAAAAGAAAGATCTTCAAATAAATTTGTAGCACTGGGGAAGTCGACGAAACAGTAGTAACATAATTAATATTATTATGAAAATAAAAGATAGGCATTTAATAATATACAGAGAGTTTTATGTAACACCGAACATTTTCATCACGAGAATTTTTCTTTTAAGTATACATAAGCATACGTTGTCCATTTTCCGACGCTCGGTCTACTAACAGAATTTAATTCGAAGCTTTACACGAGTGTTTTCCACTCCCAGACTAAGCATGAAGTAAAATTTCGAGTTTAGAAAAGCCTGAAAATTTGGTTTGGTCGCGTAGCGCGAAGCGCGGAGCGGCCAAACCAAATTTTCAGGCTTTTCTAAACTCGAAATTTTACTTCATGCGCCACCGGTACGAAACACTGACGCAATGTACAGTTTAGCGGTGTGTTTCAAACTTCGTAATGTCATTGTTTTGTACCGGTGACGCATGAAGTAAAATTTCGAGTTTAGAAAAGCCTGAAAATTTGGTTTGGCCGCTCCGCGCTTCGCGTTACCCGACCAAACCAAATTTTCAGACTTTTCTAAACTCGAAATTTTACTTCATGCTTAGTCTGTGAGTGGAATACTTATTTTAAGTTCAAATTGAACTCTTTTAAAAACAACAACGATTAGCTAAAGATTTACGGCATATACGCTGTAATTGGGACACTTATACTTGAAAGAAAAACTCCCTGTATGTACAATTTGAGGCATTAATTGCGATTGGTTGGCTACAATTTGTAATGGTCGTATAGGCAACCCAATTTACACATAACTTGAAAATTAATGATGTCAAACTCTATCGGATGAAAATGTTCGGTGTTATATAAAACTCTCTGTATATTAATAAATACCCACTCAAAAAAAGAAGCACGTTTGGTGCGCAAAACGAAATCTATAAGCCAAAAGCGGAAGAACAAATACTGAGTAGAGTGAGTAAGCAGAATCCTAATGAGTGGAGACAGAAAGCGTGGCAGAGAAGAAAGAGCATCTAGAGGAGAGGCGAGAGAACGAGACACTGAACCCATCTTTCGAAAAAGCAAAAAGATCACCAGAGCATAGAAAGGCCATAGAGGAAAGGACAAAATAACGCTCATAAATAAAGAAAAAACATTGTGTGTGGAAGATCATAGCGAAATGGAAGAGTTAAAAGAAATGACGAGGGAAATGATGAAGGATATGAAAGAAATATCAAAAAAGACTACACAGTCACCAGAAGATATTAAAGAGATTAAACAAGAAATAAAAATTAAAGAAGGCAAATGGGAAGAAAAAAATGCAGACATCATTTATAGAATAAACACTTTAGAAAATAAAATGGAGAGGCAAGAGAAACAGAAAATAAGGAAAAATATATTAATTACAGGATTAGTAGTAGATGAACAACAAAAACAAGAAGAGGTAAAACAATTCCTACGCAAAAACCTGCAAGTAGAAGTAGAGATTAATAGCATTCAGATAATTAAAAAGAAAGATAATACGCAATTAATTAAAATAGGCATAAAAACATGGGAAGAAAAGCAATTAATAATAAGAGCTAAGAACAAACTGAAAAATACGGAAGTATATATAGATGACGACCTAACTATAGAAGAGAGATCGATACAACGAGAATTGAGGAGTATAGCAAGAGAAGAGAGAGAAAAGGCGAAACGCGTGAAGGTACGATATCAACAGATGGAAATAGATGGAACAAAATATAGATGGAATAAAGAAGAAAGGGCAGTGGGAGAAGTGGAGTACATGACACATAAAACCTCTCCTTCAAAAAAGGACTAAATTTTCATCCGATAAAAACAAACAATACGATTACGACTCGCGAAAATGAAGATCATAAGAGACAAAATGAAGAAACGATCTGAACTGAAACAACGAAGAAGGACAATATCTTAGAAAGTACAGCTAAACAAATAGGAAGAACACATAATAATGGAAAACAATTTAAAAAAACACACAAAACAATAAATAATAAAATGGATTTTGGTACAACAAAAACAAACAGTAATATACACAATGACATTAGAAGCGTAACACCCAGAAGGAGTTATTATTTTAACTTGATTTTTTGCCAGTATGGTAGTTTTACATCAAGAATAAAATGATTACATTTTCAAGAAATTTTATTAAAAAACAATCTAAACAAAATTAATAATGTGTTTGGCGACCCCTTTGCTGTATACACTCCTGTAGACGTCTGGGCATCGACAAAATGAGATGGTCGATGTCTTCTTGAGGCATCTCGTTCCAAGCAACTTGAATTTCATCGATCAACTGTGCTAGAGTCTGTGGAGGATGGTGCAAAGAGAATATTCTTCTTCCCATGATATCCCACACATGTTCAATGGAATTTAAATCAGGCGAACGGGGCAGCCACGCCAAAACATTAACACCAGCTTCATTAAGAAAGTTCATAGTTCGACGAGCAATATGGGGACGTGCGTTATCTTGTTGAAAAAGTACGTCTGGGCGGCCATCTAAATAAGGCAACAAAGTCGGTCGTATGACGTCTTCAACTTAACGCGCAGCTGTCATACTGCCTCGAATGAATACAAGAGGTGATCGACTACCATAAGCAATAGCCCCCCAAACCATTACTCCAGCAGTCCTGTGTACATGCCTCTCAATAGCAAACCTAAGATCAGGTCGTTCTCCACGGTAGCGTCGTACCCTTCTACGGCCATCATGCGTGCCTAGACAAAATCGTGATTCATCGCTGAATACGACATCGTGCCATTCTGCCTCCCAATGCTGCCGTTCTCTGCACCAGTCCAACCTTTGGCGACAGTGTCTCGCTGATAAAGGAAGCACTAATCTTGGACGGTACGAAAGAAGCCCAAAGGATTGAATGCGGCGATATAAGGTTCGCATACTAACGGGCCTACCTTCTTCTCCAATCCATTGATCACCGATTTGACGCGTAGTAGCGAAACGGTCTCGCAGGGCTATTTGTCTTAGGCGCCGATCTTGACGTTCTGTGGTACGCCTTGGTTGACCAATTGGTCTTCTTCTTGCTCCTCTACCTTCTTCTGTCCATACCTGATACACACGTATTACAGTTGCTGCAGTGGAATCAATAAGGCGGGCAATTTCGCGATAGGACATACCGACATCTCGATAAGCAACAACTCGACCCCGGTCAAAATCGCTCAAATGGTGATATTGTGGACGTCTTCGGACTCGAGGCATTTTATTTAAGCTTAACACACTCAACGGAAACACGAAAACTAAAAACATCCGTACTAAACAGCTCATATAAATAGTTTTATCAAAAAAGAAAAAGTGAAATATTTTTTTTTTTTCACAATAAATATAAAAGGCACAAGGTTGAAATTGTTATCAATGTATGCTTTAAATATAGTCACTCTGTTGCTAAAATATGAATTCAAAAAAATCATTCCTTTTTGGTGTTACGCTTCTAATGTCATTGAGTATATAAGGAAAATAGTTCAAATTAGGGAGGGGAGCTTAAGGGTGGGGTTTTGGAACGTGGCCGGGATAATGTCGAAGTGTAGGGGCGAGAGGTGGCAGAAAGACTTTGAGAAGTGGGTGGCAGGAAAAGATGTAGTGGGATTAGTGGAAACATGGATGACGAAGGAGGAGGGGGAAAAGGTGATTTAGGTGGTCGGCGCAATGGGCAACGAAAGAGGCAACGAAAGGGAGGGTGATAGTGGGAACGAAGTGGTCTCTGAAAACGAAAGAGGTGGATGTGATAGAAGAGGTAGACGGTATGGCGTGGGTTAAATGCCAAAAGGGGGGTGTCAGTTGGAAGTAGGAGTGGTGTACATTAATAAAAACTGGGCTGAAGCGCGTAAAGTGTTAGATGAGAAAAACCTGTAATCTCAAAAATGTTTGAAAAAATACTTTTTAAAAGATTAAAACCAATTATTGAAGGCAAAAACATAATACCAGAACATCAGTTTGGTTTCAGAGAATGTCATTTAACTATAGATCAAGTCCACAGAATAATGAACGTAATTGAAAAGTCACTGGAAGAAAGAAAGGTTTGCTCTACTATCTTTCTTGATGTAGCGCAAGCTTTTGACAAAGTGTGGCACGACGGACTTAAATACAAATTAAGAAAACTTCTACCCAGACTATATTCACAAATACTAGAATCATACATTTCAGATAGAGTTTTCAGAATTAAGCAGGAAGATGCTTACTCTGAACTAAAAGAAATAAAGGCAGGTGTGCCACAGGGCAGTGTGCTAGGACCAGTCCTCTACCTATTATACACCAGCGATATACCTGAATTAGACCATGATACGATAGCCACATTTGCATTTGCCGACGACACTGCTATATTGGCTGTAGGCAAAGATCACGAAGAAGCAGCAGTAAATCTGCAAACCTCGATAAATAAAATTAACATCTGGACTAAGCAATGGCGAATCAAATTGAATGAGACTAAATCGGTCCACGTCAATTTCACAAATAAAAGAAATGAACATATCCCTGTTAGTATGAATGATATCCAGGTACCATATGCTGATACAGCAAAATATCTGGGTTTTACACTGGACGCTAAGCTACGCTGGAGAGCTCATGTCAAAAAGAAAAAAGAAGAACTGGACATCAAATTTCGAAAAATGTATTGGCTGCTTGGTCGGAACTCCACCCTGTCAATCTACAATAAATGACTGCTGTATAAACAAATTCTAAAGCCCGTATGGACATATGGCATCCAGCTGTGGGGTTGTACCAAAAAGAGCAATATAGAAATAATCCAGCGATACCAAAACAAAGTACTGAGGAGTATTGTCAATGCTCCTTGGTATTTCCGAAACAGTGACTCCACAGGGACTTAAAAATGGATACTGTTAATGAGACAATACACAAATTTGCCAAGATTCATCAACAGGGACTTCTTCAACACGTCAACATCGAAGCCATCCAGCTCCTCGATAACACGAATTTGACCAGAAGACTACAGCGGACTAAACCGTTCGAGTTAGTTTAATATTGTGTTAGTGCAAAAGCAGAGCATAGTGCTAGTGTACACATTAATTAGTGTAATTAAGTTATTAAAATCTAAGGGATACTAATGAGTAAACCCTTAGTATTAAACCTTTAGTAAATTAAGTTGGCTAAATATTACTCATTGATCCATTTGTGATCAGATTGTAATTACGGTAAAATACAACTAAGTGTTTTGTAAATAATATAAAAAAAAAGATGAGAAGAACAACGAAGGAGGGAGATGTGTTGTGGGAGGAGATTTTAATGACAGAATGGGGGAGATAGAGGGACGAGTAAGTGGGCAGGGTAAATTAATAGTAAGGACGTCTCGGGATAAATTGATAAACGATAATGGTAGGAGAATGGGGGATAGGTTAATAGAAGAGGGATGGGAGATGTTAAACGGATGCACTGAAGGTGATTAGCAAGGGAAGAAAACATATGTGGGACAACAAGGATCGTCAGTCATTGATTATGTCGTAATAAAGGGGTTAAATAGGGGAGAAGTTAGAAGAATGGAGGTGGAGGAAGGCCTGGGGTCTGACCATTTACCAATAATGGTAGAAATATGCTTGGGCAAATTTGATGAAAGTGCTTAGAGAAAATTGACTGGAATGAAGTAAAAACGATGGAAGAGATGGAAGAGATCATCGCGGGATGTGGAAGAAAAGTAAATGGGGGGATGGAAGGACATGGCCATGGTGGGACGAGGAGTGTCGTGACGCAAAGAGGAAAGTGAAGAAGGCAGTGAGGGAGTGGAGCTTGGGTAGAGAAGGAGAGAAGGGGGTGGTGGCAGCTAGAGCTAGGTAAGCTAAACTATGCGAAGAAAAGAAGATGCAGGCCTTGGAAAGAACTACCGATGAAATGAGATTATGTAGAAATAAAAGGGAGATATGGAGTATTTTAAAAAGAGGTGAAATAAAGGAGCACATAGGAGTGTCTTTACAAGAATGGACACAGAAATGTAGTAAAATGACTGGAGAACCGAGTGGGGTAGGGGAACAAAAAGTGGTGGGGCAGGTTAAAGAGTTTACGGAGGAGGAAATAGAAAAAGCGTTTGAAGAGGTTAAGACTGGAAAAGTAGCTGGGCTGGAAGGGTTAAAGGCAGAAATGTGGAAGGAGATAGGAAAGGAGGGAAAGCAGAAGTTTGGATAGTTGCTGAACCAAACGTGGAGAGGAGAATCTAACTTACCAAAAGGCGTGGCGTGTGGTGGTTATGTGCCCGGTCCACAAAGGAGGAGATACATTAAATGTAGAGAATTACAGAGAAATATCGATTATGTGCACCGGGTACAAAATTGCAATGACGGTGGTAAAGAATAGATTGGAGAAGGAGGTAGAGACCAACTGAATGCTACCGGAGACGCAAGGGGGTTTTAGAAAAGGGAGGGGAACAAAGGGCCAAATCCTTACGCTGACAAGGATGGTTGGAGAGAGTGTTGGAAGAGAGAGGGAGTATGTACGCTGTTTTTTCTGGATTTGAAAGAAGCGTACGATACTATACCGAGAGAAAGATTAGTGGAATGTCTGAGAAGGAGAGGAGTGAGCGAAGTAACGGTAGAGTGGATTAGAAGTGTGTACAAGGAAACGTGGGTGAGTGCGAAACTAGGAGGAAATGTGTCTGAAAGAGTTAGAACTTAGATGGGGGGTAAGACAAGGATGCTCGCTGAGCGTTGTTGTTTAACCTATATATTAGCGAATTGGAAGAGGTTTTAACATAAGGGCAAGCGAGTGGGGTAGTGTTCGAAAAAAGGAAGGTATGGATGCCAGGTTATGCGGATGATATGGTGCTTTTGGCGAGGGACTGGGAAAAGATGAAGGAGGTGATGCAGAGAGTAGATAGATATATGGACAAGAGAGGTCTGCGAGTAAATGCAAGGAAAACAAAGCGGATGAGATTTAGGAATAAAGGAAAGGAAGGAAAGGTGGGTGAATTGAAATGGAAGGGGGAGGTGATTGAGAGGGTAAAGGAATTTAAATACTTAGGCTTCAAATTTAAAGGTACGAGTGGAGATTGGGAGCACGCCAAATGGGTTCTAGGGAAAGCAAGAAAGCATATGGCATGGTGAGAAAATAGTGGGGAAAATGGTTTGCGGGCAACTTCCACTTGGCGTGCAAGTTGTGGGATGCGTGTGTGAAGCGTATTTTGTTGTATGGGGTGGAAACATAGGGGATAAGGGAGTATGAATGTATTGAGAAAGAGCAGTTCTGGTTCCTGAGACAGATCTTGGGGGTTGAAAGATCAACCCCTGGGTACATTCTGCTTCAAGAAACAAATAGAATGAGTGTGCATGGTGAGGCAATGGAGAGAGTGGTTAAATATGAGATGAAGATGTGTGAATTGGAAAGTAACAGATTGGTGAAAGAGGTGTGGAGTACGTGCAGGGGAATACGAATGAGTAAGTGGAGGATGGAACGCAGAAAAATGTATGAAAGGGCAGGAGAGTCAGAGAATATTGTGAATGGGTGGTCAGAGAATGGAGTAAATGTGGCGGCATGGATGAAAGAGAAGTGGAAGGAGGTGGAGATGCAGGAGAGGCAAGGGTGTATCGGGAGGAGCGGATACAATCCGATGTATGAAACATGGCAAGTGCACGGAAGCGTGCCAGGGTACCTGACTAATTGTGACTTGTCAAAGAAGGATAAGTTAAACCTGGCAAGAGCTAGATGCGGTTCGGAGAAGAGAGAAAGGAAGGTTTTGGATGGGAGAAAGGTATGGTAGATGTGTGCTGTGAAGGGGTATGTGAAGAGTGGTTGGGGGGAAATAGGAGGGTAACCGAATGGATAAGGAAGGATGGAGCTGGTCTAAGGATTGTAGCGATACTGGGTTGACAGAGGGAGTTAAAAAGAAAAAACCAATAGAATAGATAAAAGTTTGATTCTGTATGTAGATTTTTTTATGCCAATAAAGTATTTTTTTTAGTTCGTCGTCGGATTCATTCGAGACAGAAATCACCATTGGTTCGATGTTTAACAAGTCGAAATTACTTTCTACCTCCCATGCCTCAGAAATAATTTTCTCTGTGTGGTTTATGTAATTTTTATTATACTTATCTGAAAACACTTCGTTTCCATATGCCTCTAGAATAATGGAAACGTCGCTTTTTCAAGCCACCGCACGGAAAGTATTTGTTTGTGCGCTCTTTTCGTGCGCCTACGAAATGTATCCATAGCAACGGTTGACGTTTGACTTTTCTTTTTCCGCCATTGAAATAATCCATTAGATTGTTTAAAATGTACGATAATCCTGATGTAGCTGATATTCCTGATGAGATATTAGAGCAAGCGGCACAAGTTAGTGCAGATTTACTACCGGCCAAATCAAGATCCAGGTACGAACAAGAATATAAAATGTTTAATAAATGGCGGACTCAGAAGAATATAAACAGTGTGAGTGACGATGTACTACTAGTATATTTTTCTGTAAAGTCCAAATCTTTAAGATCGTCAACTTTGTGGAGTCGATTCTCGATGATAAGAAGTTGTTTGGCTGTAAATGAAAATATCGATCCGAACAATTTTCGAAAAACGGTTGCTTTTTTGAAGCGTCAAGCTGTAGGTCCGGAGTTCTTACAGCAGAACAAGTTACCAAATTTGTATGCGAAGCTTCAGATGAGCAATATCTATTAGCAAAAGTCATATTACTGTTTGGAATCTTCGGTGCGTGCCGTCGATATGATTTAATACGTGTAAGTTTAGATGATGTGGAAGATAATGGCCGTTTTCTTATCGTGTTTTTGCGAGATGGAAAAAATCATAAATCAAGAAGTTTTACGATTACAAATGAAGGATGTACATTCGAGCACTGCACACTTTACCGCAAATATGCAGATTTACGGCCTAAACAAATGGAGACCAGAAGATTATTTGTTGCATACCGAAACCGCAATTGTTACGCTCAACATATTGGATGCCATACTATCAGTCGTATTCCAAAACTTATTGCAAAATACCTAAAACTAAATGATCCGGAAAAATATACTGGACACGGGCTAAGACGATCTTCGGCAACCATGTTGGTCAAAAGCGGTGGTGATTTGCTCACTCTGAAAAGGCACGGAGGATGGCGATCTTCTAATGTAGCAGAAGGATACATAGAAGAATCTATACATAGATAAATAGAAGTGTCAATGTAATTGTTTAACCCTTCTCATGCGGAAAATACATCTGAAAAAATAACTCAGGATCGTGAAATGCTAAAGGGAATAAACTTTAGCAATAATACTAAACCATTAGGTGTTTGGAAGACTGCAACATAATCCAAACTGATTTAAATAGGATCATGCGATGGTGTGATGACAATGATCTTAACTTAAATATAAATAAGTGTAAACTTATGCGTTTCTCAAAGAAAAAAAGTATACTGTGGCGTTTTGATTACTCTCTGTTTTGCTTATCGCTTATTTAACAATCTAATCGATTGCTCGGATGTATTGTCATCTTTATCATTTTTTATCCCCAGACATGCAACGCGGCATCAGAAACTTCTTGCTTGTGAATTTCACAAATCGGTATTTGGCTTTAATAGCCGTCGTAATTACTTAATATATAATGTTAACAAGTATTATAATTTAATTGATATGTTCGGAGTTAGTCTGAAGTATTTTAAGCGTACGTGTCGTGTAGTTTTAGATTCTAACTCATAAGTAATGTTCTTGTATTGTTGTATTATTGTATTTTTTATTATATATGTTATTTTTTCTATGTAATTGGCCACCCGTAAGAATAAATAAATAAATAATACTAATTGTACCATAAACCTTACTATTAATAATAACAGTTCCAATTAAATTTTCGTTAATATTTATTTGAATTTTATTTTTACTTTTATAAAAATTATAGTTTTGAAAGTAAAAAAATATATGAAAATATTTGGTTTTCTATTGTTGTTTTCAGATAAGTATAATAAAAAATAGCGTTCATTACACATCCAGAAATGGATTTTTCCGTGCTTGCATGACTTCCCGTGTTCTCCTACGCCTCACACGGGAAATGTCACGCGCGCACGGAAAAATCCCGTTTTCTAGACTCCTAATGAAATATACTATTGCCAGTGCTGTTGCGGTACATTTTCTACTACGTTATTCCATACATTTAAAACTTCAGCAGGTGACCCTGTAGTTTTAAAAGTAGCTTTGTCATAATGTCTTTTAGTCTCCAACCAAACCATTTCGATAGCATTAAAGTGGCAATGATAACCTCCCTATCATCTGAACCACAGTGGCCATGCTCCGAAGCGTATTTATCCAAATGATTTTTTTTCCGGCACTGTTTGTTTGTCAACCAGATTCTAAACAGCATCTTTTAAAATATTATTTGGAAAAAGGATATTCTTCTTTCCAAGCCACTCTGTAAGACGTTTTTTGCTCCAGCTCTTTCTCGGAATTTCTTCTTCTAGACGACTATGATAAGTTGCGTTATCTAATATAATTAAGGTTGGTTCTTCTAAGCTTGCAATAAATTGATCTTTAAACCACTTCTTAAAGTTTCGGTATTCATATTATCGTGATAATCACCTGTTTTCTTATAATATTTAAACATTAGAGATGCATTTGTCACAAATCAATTTTAATTTCTGGCATGAACAATAACGTAACGTATCCCACTTCCAGTTTTTCTAAACAGTATGTTTAGAAAAATTTACTGCCATCTTGCCACATTCTTCTATCACCACTTGTGCTAAAAACCTATGTCTCATCCAGAAAAACTGGTTTATAAATGTTTTCTTTTTTAGCAACTTGATATTTATTTATCTGATTCCAGGCGTTTCGAATAAATGTTTTCTTCCGTCCTGCTTTTTAAAGCTAAAGCGCATTTTCTTGATCCCAAAATATAAAGAACTTTTCGAAATCTCAATTTCTGGTGATTCTTCTATAAATTGCCAGTAAACAATTTCTAAAGTAATATGTTCCTTTCGGGCATACATTTTGTAAATCACTTTCCTTAAAAAAAATGCACAGTATTCTTCTTAATTCGCTCAGGGAAACGTTTGCAGGCATATTGCTTCTAAATTCGAAATCCGTTGCTCTGTTTTCATCTTGTAAGTTGTATAATGTGCTTTATGGAACTTTTAGGACTTCGGGCGCATTTTGAATTGCCTTAAATCGAGATCCTCATTTTTAAAATAACTTACTACATTAAGCATAAGCTGGATTCATCGGAATATCGCATTTTAGTAGTGTATTTTTGCGTTATTTAATGACATTACCAAACATCAAACTTTTGACGTAAAATCTAATTAGTAATCGACATTCATTTTTCTTCGTAATTTTTTGTTTTATCTGATTCATGATTGATAAATAAGGATAGGGTTATTCCAAATGGGTTATAGAAATACTATACACATGATATTATGAGTATTATTACCTTGAGTATATAAATCTCGATTATGTTGAATAAAATTAGGAAAACATTCTCTAATACAAAAATGCTCAGCGTAATAGAAATCAGTGTCGTAATTATCCAGACTAAGGAACTCGGAAAAGTCACAAAAAATCCAAAAATTATTAAATACATCAAGCATGCCGTGATCCAGATTATCAGAATAACCCTAGATAAGATTAAAATTAAATTTTTGAGATCTTACGAGAATCAAATGTACAAATTAGAAATTCCTTCTTGATAGAAACAATCAGTTTTCAACAGAATTGCCGTTAAAATAAAAATTTAATTTGCGAATTGTTTGCAGAGTATTTATAAAATATAAAAACAAATTAATATCGACTTTCTGTAAAAATGTTGTCTATTTAAGAATTTCCAAATATTCGTAGTTGTTTCAATGAATATGTGGAAAAGTTTTAAATAGACTAAATGTTTGCAAAAAGTCGATATATATTTGTTTTTATAGAATTTCGTTAATATAGTTATAGTTCAATGCTAGATAATTTCTACTAGACTCGCACAAACACTATACTAACATTTCGTATTAATAGAACAAAATCTGCATGCTATTAGTTAATTTTGAACAATTAATAAAGTAAACGTGGCCACAGCGCAATTTTATATATTTCAACTTCATTCTAGTTACAATTGGAGTAATTTAAAGGTTATGTAACGCTGCTTTTGCTTATGTTTGTGAAAATGCATTACTACTCTGACTAATTTAATTTAAATTTACTTCTAACGAGTCTTTCAGGTCCCAGAATAAACATGATGTAAAATTTACACTTGAAATTTTACATCATGTTTAGTCTGGGATTGTAAAAAGCCTGAAAATTTGGTTTGGTTGAAGTGAAGTTTAAAATATACTGATTAGGTATGTACATTTATAAATAATGAATAAATCATAGCATTATAATAAAATAAATTCTAAATAACCCTATTTTGTTATATGAATTCAAAAAGTCAGCTTTATTAACAAATAAAGGGTGTCTCAACAAGAGCGCAGGATTTAATTTTCAAGAAGAACATGAAATAGGACATCCGGCAAATGTCCACCACGAAATTTCTAACACAGCGTCATTATTTTCTTGAAATTTCGGATAACGTTTTCGCATAACTAACTCTTCTTTACTTAATTCGAAAAAATGTGTTTTTCTTGAAAATTAAATCTGGCTCTTATGTTGAGACACCCTTTATAATAAAATAGGGTTATTTAGAATTTAATATTAATTAAAATATGCTTATATTATTAAAGCTGGTTGATTTTCATGTGCTTATTTAATATTTGTTCTCATACAAAACTTACCATACAATTTGAGTCACTTGCCGACTGAACATTTTAGGAAACCGTACAAATGAATGCCTGTATTGATTTTCTGAATTTCTAAAAATTAAACGATATTTTTTGAAAAACAAAAAATTCTATCAAAATTTAAGTATAAGAATACTTGAATTTTGATCCGATTTTTTTATAAAAGTATACTTACTTGAAAAAATATACGAAGATAGAATTTATACAAAACGATATGAAACTGCTTGTGATACCAAATATTACCATTTCGTTATAAAACTTGAATCGTCCAAAACCAAAACCGTCTGATATCTTAAGTCGTGGTGGTGTTAACAACAATATACCAATTGCGTATGTTGTGTAAATTTGTGATAATATTACGGTAATCCTTTGCTCAAAACTTAAAAAATTATCATAACTTCTGTAATACAAAAAATTTAATAAGTACAAGTTTTAGACGTTATACAAATCGTCTGCGCTATCTTAGTAAAAGAAAATCGTTACAATTGCTTATAAAACAGTATTTAAAAATACTTTCAAGGCCCTGTTGTTCAATTGTGGCTTAATCTAAGTTTAGCTTAGGCTTAGATTAATTCCCATATACCGTAACGTAATAATACTGGATTATACCAAGTTTTAGGGCCTCAGTGGCCGAGTGACATTTATAATACAGCGTGTAATCGAACTAATGTACATCCTCTTAAGGGCGTATACACAAAATATTTTGACACCAATTGCAGCAAAAATGAAATCGGAAAAAAATATTGGATTTTTCATAATTTTTCATGCACTTTTTACTTTTTGAGAACTTCTGGTTACCTGTGTTCATGATATTTTTCGTAGATGCGTAAGTTGCTGTATTTTTTATTTACTTTTACTACTGCGAGGCGCATATATCACTTCGCACGCACTAAACACGCACACACTATCTCGAATGACTAGATGATACTAGGTCACTCATTTGTGGTATTGTTTATTTACTGTTACTACTGCGAGACGTATAAATCACTTAGCACGCACTACACACACACACTGTCTAGAATTACTAGATGAAACTGGGTCACGTATAAAAAAAATCACAATAAGTGTTCAAATCGACGTCCGCCGCACTCAATGCACATTTGGGCTCTACGTATCCAATTTGCACGAACAGTAGCAAACATTTCACGAGGTTTTTCACAATGGTATTAGCCGCGGCGTTTACTCGTTGTATCAGCATTTCAGCATTGTCAATTTCCGTAGTGTAGACTTTACTTTTAAAGTATTCCCAAAGAAAAAAACTAAGGGGTTTAATTTTGTGCCAAAATCCATTGACAAAATGCAATTCTTTTGGGAAAATCATGCGGTTGAAGATGTTGTACACGCTGGTAGTGATACGGATAAAAATTATTGTCACGTATAACACTGCTGACAAATGTGTGCGATACATTTAGCTGAGCGGCGATAATACGGGTACTTAAACCAGGATCCGCTTCCAACAGATTCAAAATTTCATCTTCCGCTCGCAAATATCGCATTGGACGGTCACCACCTCCGTCGGCTCCGGCGACGGGCTGCAAACTTCCAGTGTCGTGTGCTCTTTGTAATAAATTTCTAAATCGGTTTCTTACAGCTTCCGCGGAATTACACCGAGTTTCACCGTAAATAAGAAACATGTCTGCCAATTCAATGTTTGAATAAACGTATCGCGCCATGTTACAAAATGTAGATGTTTCATGGAATAAGTTTCACCATAGACTAAACAGCAAACTATTTTTATGTTTAAAAATCATCCACCCTCGCCGCTCTTATCTAAACATTTCAATAAGAGTGGAGATAAAGTGAAGTGTGAACCTAATAAGGAAAAATATTGAATTTTATTAACACGTTTAGAAAATATTCGGAATTTAGTCAGCAATGGGTACTAATGAAAACGATAACATAGACATAATTCTTCACAAGCTGACCCACTTTTCTCTGGATGGTGTAATTCGATATCCAAATCGTTTAAAAACTACCAGTCTATGTGGAATCTCTCTTAAAATACGCAATGTGCGCGTATACCAGATACCACAAACATGTGGCCTATTATTATTAATTATTTTTAATAATTATTTGTGAGCTATCTACTAAAGGAATGGTAATTTCAAATGCAAGTATTGTTTATTTAAACGCTGCCCCTTATGTGGTAGAGCGCCTGTACAGTAGTTCGTTTACACGCTGTATAGATCTATCATATAACTTAAAATTTCTGATTTAACTTTAAGAATTTTCAGATCTATGGTTTCACTAACTAACCTGCATCTAAGTAAAAAATAAAACCATTTTTTATACTTTAGAAAAATACATTTATGAAACTATATGGTAAATCTAATCCCTCCATCGTAAAAAGCTATTTAAGCCACTGGTTTGATCTTATATTGTTTTTAAATCTTATTTATGAGGCAACGCGTTAACCATAATGTAATAAAGGTGGCTTAAACCAACTTATGCTTAAACTTAATTTAAATGCCATTTATCGTAATATACTTTTACCTACGCCCTATCTAGTAACCGCATCATACCATACTGTCATCTTAACAAGTATGATTGACATTACGTACACATGCACGTAATAGCTTTGACAAGTACATTACATTATTAGCTAAACAGCTGCTTGCTTACCGCACAACCAAATGACATTTCTTTAATGTACAGAGAGTGTTTCTTTGAGGCATACTTATTCCAAATTCAGATTATTTTCTTTAAATCTTTAGTTATTCGTTGATTTTTTTTAGGAGTTCAATTTGAAGCCTTTAACGAGTGTTTTCTACTCCCAGACTAAGCATGAAGTAAAATTTCGAGTTTAGAAAAGCCCCGTGATAAATTTTCTGGGCTTTTCTAAACTCTAAATTTTACTTCATGCGCCAAGCGTGCGCGACCCGAGACAAATTTTCTGGGCTTTTCTAAACTCTAAATTTTACTTCATGCGCCACGTGTATAAAACACTAAAACATTGTGAACTCTATGTATATTTAAACCTCACTTGAAATCACTGTTTTATACGCGTGGCACATGAAGTAAAATTTCGAGTTTAGAAAAGCCCAGAAAATTTATCTCGGGTCACTGCGCGACCCTTTACAAATTTTCACGGGGCTTTTCTAAACTCGAAATTTTACTTCATGCTTAGTCTGGGAGAGGAAAACACTCGCTTAAAGCTTCGAATTCAATTCTTTTAAAAAACAACGAATGTCGGAAAATGTACAGCTTTATGCATACCTAAAATACTCTACCTTTACCTAAAAGAAAAATTCCATGTATATTGATCAAGAAGTAATTTAGTTTTCATCATTGTCATGGTACTAATAAAAATTATTACAATAAATAAGTTGATCTTTCATGCTCATTGTTCATTTTGTTAGGGCGTAGGTAAAGTATCGTACGTTTCACGAGTGGTATGGCAATTACATACTCGCAGAATACTGCACTCACCGCTGCGCGGCTCGTGCGCCACATGTACGCTCATATGTACTATGCTGCATACCACTCTCGTTACGTAATATACTATAAAACAAGTTTAACTTAAGACATATGTTAATTGCTCAACTCGCCCTAACAAAAATATCAAACATTTACAGCCCTAATTATAGAAGTTGGTATATATCTTTAACATGGATAAAACTGTGTACTAAAGTCTATTAATAAGGCTGTTTATGATTTTTTCACACAGCACTTTATGTGCGTGTTTATTTGTTGAACGTATCATCGAAAAATAAACAAAAACTTACTTAGAGAAAATATTCCATGTATGTTCACCGTCGTAATAATATCGAATATATTTCTTAGCATTGATGACTAAAGTGTCTTTAGTCGACTTCACTGAATTCGGTTTGCATTCGATTTGTATTTTGTCCATTTCAAAATCCAGCCATTCCTCAACGTAAAACTCCCACCTGCGCATGTCTTGTAAATCAATTACTTTTATATTTTCACAATACCTAAACACAATGAATAAAATTTAAAAAATCAAGATATGTCCAAAAACAGTTCTCATAAATTCACCAATTTAATCCCTCACAAAAATATCAGGTGTTCATTTTTGTTTTATACACTCAACTTTTGTTTTTCTTATAGAAACATACAAATTTATACACATCATTGTAATGCATTTTTAATACTGATTTCAACGATATGCCACACGTAAGCTTTTGTTTAATTATTGTTGTTGTTTATGTTGCCATGGCAACCGAACAATATCAAGTTGCTATGCAATGGTTTAAATGTTATTTAAAAGAAAGACTATAATTTATTGGTTATCTTTTTGTTACGCAAATGATTAATTTTTATGGACACGGTTGTTTCCATGACAACATACCATAAAAACAATACATACAATACAGAGTAAAATATGCATTTCCGGGACATCATTAATCAATTTTGTGGGATTTTTATATTCTTATATTAATTATATTTAATTACCATTTTACGATTTTTACAAATGTATTATATTTAAGTATTTAAAGTGTATTATGATCATGACTTAAATAATTATGTATGATATTAGCTTTTATTGACAAGTGTAAAGCAGATTGCTATTTATCCAAATAAAGATATTTATTTACGTTTAGATTTTTTAGAAAACCTCTTTAATTGCTTTAGACAGAAATAGCAATCTACCGCATGATTTGTTGGCTCAGTCCATACCATTGGTGTACCAAAAGGCATGTTTTTAATTCTTCCACTGTGCCAATCATTGAGATGCGTCAAGGAATTTAAACAACACAATTTAGGAACCTACCACTTATCTTGATTTCTTATTTCACGGCTAAAACAAGCTAAATAACACTCTTTAATTATGTCCGAAAGTGGCTTTTTTTCGATTTTGGGGAAAACTCGGCACAAATGTAGCAAAATAAATTGGGGCTGTTAATACAGCCGCGTGACAGATTAGCTATTAGGCTAATGCTTGAATCAAATTTTGTTCGCTGTGCAACTAAATTTTTAGACTACCAGCCTAGCTTAACTCACGCGAACGTCAAAACAATAAATGTCAAATTTCCAGTGTTCTAGATGTGATATTAAAATACAATGTCTACAGATACTGTTCATTAGTCAACCTGATTAAGAGCCATTATTAACCGATTCAGATCATTTTTTAGTGTTGGGTAGTGTTATTAGTAAGCACTAAAATACGCAACTTTGCCCCTGTTTAACCGATTGATTCTCTATCTCTTGAAATAAACGAGATACAGGGTTACCGTGTTTCGGCAGAATGTATGAGGATCTTAGTCATTTGAAGAGATAGAGAGTCTATTAAATTGGGGCAAAGTTGCGTATTTTAAGGCCTAAAAACAAACTAGTAGCATATTTTATTTTAAGATAACTATAACATTTACCCAGGGGAGCAAGAGTAGTGGAAATTCGCAGATGGCAAAAGGGACTTAGAAAAGATGGGGGAACATTTAGAGAGGATCGACTGGAGGGATGTGAAAAGCATGGAGAAAATGGAGGAGAAAATAGCAGGATGTATGAGAAAGGTGAAGGGGGGCAGAGGAGGAGGACCACCCTCGTGGTTCGGCGAGGAGTGTAGAGAGGCAAAAAGAGGAGTAAGGAGTGGAGAAGTGGAAGAGGGGAAGAAAGGTGGGTGGTAATGGCGAGGACAAAGTACAACAAAGTATGCGATGATAAACAAAAGCAGGCAATTAACAAAACAGCAGCGGAATCGGAAGAGTGTCAATATGAAAGGGAAATGTGGAACGTTTTAAGGAGAGGAGAAGTAAAAGGGAGAATAGAAGTAAATCAGGAAGACTGGAAAAATAAATACGTAAAGAACTGTGGGGAACCAGTAGAGGTCGGAAGTTGAGAGGAAATAGGAGAAGTGGAAGAGTTTCCGGAGCAGGAAGTAGAGAAAGGTTTTGAAGAAGTGAAAAATAGGAAAGCAGCCGGGATGGATGGTCTAAAAGCGGAAATGTTGAAGAGCATTGGAGTAGAGGGAAAATGACCATTCAGAGAGCTGCTAAACCAAACGTGGAGGGGAAACAAGGAAGTTTCGGATTCGTGGAGAGTGGGATTAATGTGCCCGATACACAAGACGGGAAATAAAAAAGATGTGGAAAACTATAGAGGAATAACCATAATCTGTATTGGCTACAAGATAGGAATAACGGTAGTGAAGAACCGACTGGAAAAAGAATTCGAGGAAAATGAACTTCTGCCGGAAACTCAGGGAGGCTTTAGAAGAGAAAGGGGGACGAGGGATCAAATATTTACGCTTGTGAGGGTGGTTGAGAGGGAACTGGAGATAAATAGAAGTGTGTATGCGGTATTGGTAGATTTCAAAGCGGCATGTGATTCGGTTCCGAGAGGTAAATTGATTGAATGTTCAAAGAGAAGAGGTGTGACCGAGGTAATGGTGGAATGGGTGAGAAGTATGTATCGGGAAACGTGGGGACAAGCAAAAGTGGAGAGACAGGTATCCTAGAAGTTTAGAGTATGGATGGGAGTAAGACAGGGATGCCCGCTTAGTCCGTTATTATTAAACATTTACTTGAGTAAAATGGAAAAAGTATTGAAAAAAGGACAGGCGGACGGTGTGGTTATAGGAAGAATGAAGGTGTGGATGTCGGCGTACGCAGATGATGTGGTACTACTGTCGAGCGAATGGGGAGAAATGAATGAGATTTTAAAAAGAGTGGAAAAATATATGGATAAGCGAGGATTATGTGTGAATGTAGAAAAAACGAAGTGGATGAGGTTTAAGGACAGGGGAAGAGAGGAAAGTAGGAAGGAATTTATCTGGAATGTATTGAGAGAGTGAAAGAGTTTAAATATCTGGGGTTTGTATTTAGTTGGAATGGGGGGTACAGGGAGCACGTCAGATGGGTTCAACTGAAAGCGAGGAAAGCGTTCCTAATGGAGAAATGGGGAAAATGGCTTGAGGGGAATTTTCAAATGGCGTGTAAACTGTGGGGTAGAGGTGTGGGGCGTACGATTGTATGAATGTATAGAGAAAGAGCAAGGTTTTTTTCTGAAACAGATACTGGGTGTGGAAAGATCCACAAGTAAATATATTCTGCTTCAAGAAATGAATCAAACAAGTGTACATGTGCAATGGAGAGAGTGGCGAGGTATGAGAAAAGAGTAAGTGAATTTAGTGATGAAAGGCTAGTGAAAGAGGTGTGGCAAACGTACATAAGAGAAGGAGCAATTGGGTGGAGGATTAAGAAGAGAAGAATGTATGAGAAGGCAGGGGTGTCAGAAATTGTGGTGAATGAGTGGTTTGAAAAAGGCGTGAATGTGGCGGCGTGGGTGAATCATAAATAGAAGGAAGTAGAGAGGCCGGAACAGCAGGAGAGTATAGACCGGAGTGAATACAATCCATGGTACAAACGGCGGCAGGTACATGAAAATGGTCGTAGGTACATGGAAAGGTATCTGAGCAATCTAGATATACCCAGGAAGGAGAAGGTACGGCTGGCTAGGGTGAGATGTGGATCGGATGAGAGAGGAAGAAAGATTTGGATGGGTGAACAGTGTGGTTGTGCTATGCGGATGCGGACGGGATACATGGGAACACTTGGGGAAGGAATGCGGTATGTAAAGAATGGATAGAAGGGAATAATAGGGTTACGGAATGGATGAAAGAGGACGGGGCAGACGTAAATATTTTGTAAAGATTGGAATGGGAAAGGGAGAAAGGAAGGGAAAAAATAGGGCTGTAAGGTGGAAAAGGAGAATATTAATTGCAATAAAAGTCTTTTTTTTAAAATTATAACATTTACCCGGGGACCATAGCTAACTTTTGTTTTTCTTATGGGCGCCATTTTGGATTTTCATATTTTATGAAAGAAAATATTTTCTTTTTTGTAAAGAGTGGCTTGCAAAAAATGACGTCATATCTATTAATCAACAAATTCTTGACAGTAGTCATTCAATGTTAGCAGTTAAAATTAATAAATAACTGTCAATTTTTGTAATAATAATAATAATAATAATAATAATAATAAGTATCGATTATCACACATAACATAAATTAAAAAAATAAAGTGTCGTGTTCAAATGAAGAGCAACAATAAAAGTTTATTATTCGCCACACACATCCTCCTGGTCAAATTAAAAAAAGGAAGAAAGGCACAGTATTTTGATAATGCATATTGACACAAACAACGAATCTGTTATAATTATTTATGTACCAAGTCAGTAAAATAAGACTTTATCGAACGAGTCTGAGGTTATGAGACGAGCGAGCGGAGCGAGCGAGGTGAATAAAGACGGGCATACAAAATTTTATCGCCAATCTTAAAAATAAATGAAAAAGTATAGGATTTTTTATTTAAATCAAAAAAAAAATAGAAAATATGTATTATTATTTAAACAAACACTACGAATTAATCAAGATATTAAACCACTCTATTTGTTGTATATGTGGAAATTGATGGTGCATCCTGTGGCATTATTTAAATTTATTCCTGATGTTGACCCATCAACGGAAAAATTTTGTGGAAAATGAATATTTTCATTTTGATGTAAAGTTGTGGCAGTGTTGTCATTGATATCAAAACGGTGCGCAATTTGATCACTACCCAAAATCGTTTTTGCAATCTTCGTTTTGTTCAATATTGATTCCTCAACATAGGACTCAGCAACGGTATCACTCTTCCACCCTCCATGACGTTTCAAATTTTCTTTGCTGCCCCCTGCATTAGCAAACAAAGTAGCAGACGACCTCCGAAAACAATGACCAGTATATTCTGACGGATTTGGCAAATTTAAATAGTTCGCAATTTTACATGGTATGTTTCCAAAAGTGTGGATACCCACAGGCTGCACTGTGCATTTACTTTTTCTATATGTAATAAAAAATCTATCATGTTTGGTCTGTGCGGGACGAAGTTTGGCATATTTTTTATATAACTCAATCGGTTTAACGTGTCCTTCGAACTCTGATGTTACGACAAATACTCTTGGTTTATTAGTTTTCGTGTGTCTTATATGCACAATCAATACAGTATCCTTGTCTTCTATATCATCAACTTTAAGATTTACTAATTCATTATTACGGCAGGCTCCAGCAACGCCAAAAATAACACAAATCTAAAATAATATCTACATTAATAACAAATATGCTTCGATAATTGATTACTATCTTACCTTCATCATTAAATATATTTCATTTGGTGCATTCAATAGAAACTGTATTATTTCTTCTTGTGTGAGAACTTTCGATTTTTTTGCCGTATAATTTTTTGATTTCTGTTTTAAAAACGCCGTAAGTTTCTTATATTGGCTTATATCAACGTCGTTTTTTACCGAAAGAGATGCTTTTAACATAGAATAATATGACCATAATGTTGCTGCTTTATATTCCTTGGATTTTTCAGAAAAATATGTCAAGAGAACGTTTTCGCTAATTTTTTTAATGTTATTTCTGTCACACCAACTTGTGAATAAATCGTGTTGACGATTATAAATATGTCTAGACTTACTTGGAAGAATTTCGAGCGTTGTTTCTATCGCTCTTTCGCGTATTTCTGGTGGAGTACATGGTATTTCAAACTCTTCACTACTCATGTTTTTTTTTGACAACTAAACTGACAGAATTCGACCTCCTTAGATTTTGTTAGTATTGTCCCATAATGTTACTTGTTGAAAGTAGTAAAATAATGGGACGGTTTAGTGCCGCAAATGGCGATAATAATAGATGTATTTAGTGCCGATTGGCGATAAAATAATTTATAAGGGTTACTACATACACAACACAACGTAAATAAAATACAAATTATAAATGTGTATAACACCTAGGGTCGAATCATTACAATGTTTTAGAAGTTTCAACAATTTTTTGTTTTTTAGCGAGTAATTGTCAATAAATTATGTTCATAAAAATGTGAAATAGAATTTAAACTTCATAATATATCTGCTATGGTTTTTAGATCGAACATGCGAAAACGTATGTTCCGGTATGCAGATTTAAAATTTTAAGGTTAAACGTCATATTTTGACAATGGCTTCACAAAAATAAATCTGCACAAACCCGGCCACAAATCATTTTAATTAATGTGCACAATAGTAAAATTTCAATTTCCACATCTACTAAATAATTCAGGTATTTGCAGAAATAAATAATGCATTTATGTTGCTCAAACAAAAATGTTAATTGAATCAAATGCGCATTCAGTAGATTTGGCAAGTAGTCATCGGATTAATCTGTTAATATAGAGAATTTTTCTTTTAAGTATATATACAGGGAATTTTCTATTAGGTATACATATGCATATGCTTTTTTTAAGAGTTTAATTTGAAGCTTAAAACGAGTGTTTTTTACTCCCAGACTAAGCATGAAGTAAAATTTTACTTCATGCGTCACGCGTATTAAACACTGAAAGCACTGAAATACTGTAAACGAGTAAACTTCGCTTGAAATCAGTTACTTATACGCGTGGCGCATGAAGTAAAATATCAGGCTTTTCTAAACTCGAAATTTTACTTCGTACTTAACCTGGGAGTAGAAAACGTTTAAACTTCAAATTGACCTCTTTTAAAAGAACAACTATTATTTAAAAATCTACAACACATAATTGAGATATACCGGGTGTTTGATTAAGCGTGGCCATCGGCTGTATCTTAGAAACTATACATTGTACCATATTGCGGTCAAAAATTTCATGGTAAAAGTTGCTAAGAGAAATCGCTGGAAATTGTTTTTAAGTTCATAGCTTTGCCGCAAGGGGGCGATATCTCTATAGTAAAAGATTAAAACAATGTTTATCAAATAAATGCCAAATTAAGAGATGTGAAAAATATGAAAATCTTAATCTACGGTAAATTTTAGCTAATTTTACCCATCTTCTCGTTTTTTTTTCTGGATCACACAAGGTGCACTGAAGAACGAAAATGTCTAATTATTTATATGCCTGTAACTTTAGTTAGGTTCCACTGAATTTATTAAACTTTAGCTCACTTGATAGATAATTAAATGCACCTTAAAACCAAATTCACTCTGATTATTTTAGTTTCGATATTAAGCGCCAGAGGGTGTAATTGAGATAATCAACGTATTTTCTCCATTTTCTTTGAATTTTTATATTGGAAGGTATACGTAAGTTACGATAAATAATTAAAATAGGAAATAGTGTGAAAACTGGCGAAAACCGCATCCCGATATCTTTATCCTAGCCGGAGATATATTGAAAATTGTGCAGAATGGACTATTTTGTACTAATAGCGCCCTCTGATCATTACTATAGACACTAAATTAAATAAGAATACATAGTGTTTAAAAGTATATTCAATTTATTATCAATTTAGTCAAATTTGATTAAATTCGGTTAAACCTAACTAAAGTTACAACCATTTTATTGATTTTCATCTGCATCTTATGCAAGAGAAAAAGAAACGAGAAGGTAATTGAAATCGAGAAAAATTTATAGTAGATTAAGACTTACATATTTTTAACATATACAACTTTCAGCGACGGCTCGCAGCCTAACATTAGGGTCGGCCAGAGACCCAATCCGTTATTGAAAGGTGACTTTATTGTGCAATTCCTTGTATTTATAAAGCGCGATCCTAACCTCAAATTTTTTGAAGTTAGGCTTCGAGCCGTCACTTGCAGCTTTTGAATAACATCTTGTTTTTATCCTTTGCGGTAGAGATTGTGCCTAAAATTAATTATTGTATTCGTTTTATTTTCTTTTGTTTTGTTTGATACTGTTCCAATAAAGTATTGTAATACCCTACTATATTTTGATATTTTAAATAATCTTTAATTTACTTACATATTCGCTTTCTAAAGCGTATAAATAGGAAAAAGTAATCTCCGTTATTCTTTAAATTATTGTTTTTGACCTCTCGAACATAAAACAAAAAAGCCTAAAGGCCTACTAGATTTTAAAATATATTTTTAAATGGTAAGAGGTTGAAAATGGGCAAATGTACCAGACTTTTTACAATATCTTTGGTGAAGATAAAAATATTAGAATGAGGTTTTCACCACATTTCTCAGTATTCCTTCCTGTAATAATCTAGCGTAGGAGAACTATAGGTTATAATTTGAAATTTTTTAAGAAAATCTAGAAAAATTTCGGTTGTTCAAAAAACGCTCTCTAGCGCTTTCTATAAGAACTAAAGTAAATGAGAGTGAACAGTGATTTAAAGTGCTTTCAATTCCCTATCAAATGAGACTAACTTGATTAATTTCGGTTAATCCTAGCAAAAGTTACACGCAGTTTAATGATCACACTTTCCCGCTCTCCCCTGCTTTATATGTGCGAGATAAAGAAACAAGTGAGTAGTTAAAATAAAGTTAAATTCAGCGTAGATTATAATTTATATATTGTAAACCTAGCTCAATTTAGCAGTTTTTTGAAAAAAATCTTTTTTTGTATTTAGCGATAGATGTTACGCCCTCTAGCGGCGGAGGTAGAGACTTAAAAATAATTTCCAGTGATTTCTTTTGGCAACATTCATTATGCAATTTTTTACCTCAACATACTGCGCTACATATCAAACACCCGGTATATACTCGCGCCCTAAACAGTATGACATTGTCATATAACGTCAAAATTTAACACAACCATGAAAAATCGTTGCAGTTACAACTGTCAACATACTCTCTAAAAAATTTGAACCACACATTCCACGTAAATGAGTCATAGGACATCTCTCCCGAATTCCACTATAACTTTAAATTATCAATTGTTACCATATTTCCAGTAATATTGCTCAATTTTAAATAAGTGGCAATATTTAAAAAAAAAATTATCAATCATTGATCAAATCATATACCTATGTATTTACGAGTATATTCTCAGAATAGATAATTTCCATTGTTTTTATATTTTTATTAATATAAACCCGCGTGTGATGTTTATTCATTTAAGTACACCTACATGAGTGAATACATTTAGTTGGGGATCACAATTAAAACAGCGCTTATACAAAAACCCCATACGATAATCTGTGTTTAAACAAGAGCGATAGATCAAGATTGTAAAAAAGCAACCGCATCGCTGTTTATTTACCAGGGTAGTCATTAATATTCCTGCCACTGAAGAAATAAAAAACAATGGATCAAGATAAAAAAATTGAAGAGGACTTAGGCGCGGACCTCGCGACAACCGGGATCCCAGCGGGCTGGTCGTCTCCAGAGGCGGTAAAGTTGATAATTGTTCGGTGGTGTTGGAAGAACCGCGGCCTTGGGTTTCCATTTAGCAAGGAGCCGTTAAAGATACCAGACGAACTTTCGAATTCTTTGACCAAAATTTCGCAATGTTTGCATACGAAGAAAGAACTGATACGCAAAAATTTAAAGAACAATCCTAATGTTGATCCTATCGACGTTCTTCTCTCGACTGTAGCTAACGATATTAATAACTGTTTAGCACAGTCGATTATTTGCGTGGAGACAAAGAAGCCAGAAGAGTTAAAGACTAGGAAAAATCTACTTCTAAAGATAAACCCATCGCTTCCTTTCGAAAATGTCGGCGCCATAAAACTTGATTCTAAAAACCCGGCTTTCCTCGAGTTGGAACAAATAATAAAATCCTCTGTCCGTGGAAAGAAGTTGGAGATCCGCCAAGTTGTAAACCCGTATCTCTGGACCTTGTACAATTTAAAAAAGTTACATCTAAAGGAGTTATATGGAAAAGAACCGGTTGAGAGGATTTTATTCCACGGTACTTCCAAAAAAAGCGCTAAGCAGATTTCCCAAACAAACTTCGACCATCGGCTTTCTGCATCGAACGATGGTACCGTGTACGGGCATGGGGTTTACTTTACAGAGAAATTCATCATCGCAGCAAACTACACCAACAAAAGTGAGCGCTTTCAATTCGTGATGTGTTGCAGGGTCTTGTACGTGAAATCGCATGTTGGCGATGAAGAGACTTTTGTGCCCAACGCCGGTTCTGATACCACGAGAACTGATAATAAAATTATCTATGTGAAGTTCGATGATGACGTTTTTTATCCGGAGTACCGTATTAGGTTTGCTTTATAACTCATTATACGAAATTTATTTCCTGCTTATTACATACACGAGTGGTTGAGGGCCAGTTGCATCAAGCACGGTGATCTGGTCAATCTCTGAGCTCGAGTTCAAAGTGATATTAGAACAATAGAAGCTGTCATCTAGAACTCAAGTTTACAAATAAACTCTCGTTTATCATTTTGGTGTAACTGGAATTATTAGTACAGTTAAAACTTACTACACGTATATTTGTAGCTTTTGTAACATGTTATTTAAATAAATTTATTAATCATTGCAATAATGCTTTTTTCTTTCCCCTACATGTAAAACAAATTGAAAGTATTGTTTTCGCGAAAATTTTAAGATCAAAAATATAAATGGATATATCCATTTTAGGGTCCCCTGAGTTGATCAAGATCATTTTTGAAAACGGTCTGTCTGCAGTAGTGGAAGCTAAAGTAATTACATTTTCCCTCAAGAAAATGTAAAATATCCCTATTTTGACAGAAAATCCCTCCCACTTTATATTTACTCATATACAGGGCGTTTACTAAACACTAAACACAAATTAAGATTCCAAAAATTCAATTTTTTTTAAATTATTATCAACGTTCAAATAATCTTCTATCAGTTTTCATGATTTTTATGTAGGTTCATTTTGAGGTCAATCCATTAGAAATCACCCAGACCACGTCGTTCAATATTTTTGTTTTTTTTAATTTTTTTCACCAGTTATTCCCCAATACTAGGCGAGTTCAAAAGTATAGTAAAAAAATGTTAAGGCTCATACTTTTTTAGCGGACATTTTAAGTTTGCTTCGTAACCGTTTTTCGACCGTAAACAAGTTTTATGTAAATCACTTTTATATAAATAAAACAATTTAAACACTTTCAAATATATATATTGTGCATTCGCTACAATTGTTTTGCCACACTATGGCTTCTTCAGGCTTCTTCGCCTGAAGAAGCCACAGTGTGGCGAAACATTTGTAGCGAATGCACAATATATATTTGAAAGTGTTTAAGTGTTTTATATAAAAGTGAAGATGAACTTTCAACATTTATCAGCCTTATCAATCATTTTTTTACGTAAATGTTTCTAACTATTAATTTTATAGATATCAAGACAAAATAAGAAGCAAAATTATCAAAAAGATGCTCTAGCAAGATAAACTCAAATTCAAAACTATTTGAATTCGAGAAAATAAGCTTACGCTTCTTATAGTTTGCACACTTAAAACATAATATATAAAATTTCGAATAAACTATTCGTGAAAATGCAAACAATGTCTTAATTAATAAGACAACTTAAGACGATAAATATCCATTGAAACAACTACTTCCCGTGCAAATACACCTCCGGATATTGAATTATACAATGAAATATTTAAAATCTTATTTAATTGTATTTGTTACAACGCTTTATTAAAGTATATTTAGGTCAAATTCTATTCAAACCAACTAATAATACAATTTTAAAATGAAAGGAGAGATAGCAACAAATTAGAAGTGAAAGGACTTGGTTTAAAACTAATGTCTTAGGCCATCTATAGACGCGTTTCGAGATTTATCTCTCTTCAGTATAGCTTTGCTTAGGCCGTTTAAAAAAAAGGAATAAAATTAAAACAGGAAGTAGTTGTTTCAATGGATATTTATCGTCTTAAGTTGTCTTATTAATTAAGACATTGTTTGCATTTTCACGAATAGTTTTTTCGTAATTTTATATATTAAGATGCTCTAGATTTTTTGTTTTTACATAATATTACTCAAATAGTTAGGAAAGTGTAGTAAAAAATATACAACTTTAAATTGAAAATGAACGTAATACGGGAGCTTTAGTGCTGCAAAATTATTAAAAGGAAGAAAGACTCACCTTTAATATATGTTTTTATTGCATAGATTTATTATAGAACTACTTGCTGTAGAAGTTTAAAGCTTGAGAACTTTGTCCTTTTTATATATAACTTTTCAAAAATGCCAAAAATCGTCAAGACTAAGTGAAACAATATAATACAGATAACACCTCTTTATAAAAAAAAAACATGATAAAAATTTGGTGACTGAGACTCAACTGGTTCCAGAGTTATAGCGCATCAAACACAACATTTTATTAAAACTAACTGGATTACACGTATAAAGTTCGGTATATCGGGTGAGCATTTTTAGTCCGGAACATATAATATAATTAAGAGTGAGCATTTTCAATCTGGTACATGAAATAAAATTAAATATATAAATGACTTTAAATTTGTCTGTTGTTATAAGTTGTCAAACTTAAATTGCAAAATGAATAACAATTATACCATTGAAGAAAGAACTTTCAAAGTAAAAATACTTTACATTAAAGGACTCATAAGGAATATGCGTGATTTAATTAGTTTTTGCACAAGGACGCAGTGCCCTCAAAGAATCAATATTTGAGCTGGAATTTTCAGTAACACAAATATTGGGCCGTTTGAAGTTATCGGAAATTTAAATTCGAGATCATTTTTAGAACTTTTAATCAACAAAGTTGGCCTTGCAGTAGAATTCCCAATACGTGATAATCAGGAGGTTTGGTTTCAACAAGATGGCTGCTCAACGCATTTTGGAGTAGATGTTCGGGAATATTTAGAAAAACCTTTCCAAATCGCTGGATTATTGGTCGTGGTGGAATAATTAACTGGCCCGCCAGATCTCTTGATTTTGCGCCTTGGGATTCTTTTCTGTGGGACCATATGAAAAGCAACATTTATCAAATACGTCACTCAAAATATTGATTCTTAAAGAAATGCAATTTTTGAAGTATGTGCGCTTATTAACGCTGAAACACTAACGAATGTGATTAATGGATTTTATAATAAATTGGCCAAGATTCAATTCTATAAGCATTTTTAAAAACTTATATTTTTATTTACTGTTACATAACAATAACAATTAATAAGGTAATTTACTTTAAAATTATTAATAACAGTCTATTTTGAACTTCACATCAAATCGGTGTTTTATGCGCGTGGCGCATGAAGTAAAATTTCAAGTTTAAAAAAGCCTGAAAGTTTGTATTTGGTCGCTACCATGATCAAATCCAAATGTTTACTTCATGCTTAACCAAGGATTGGAAAACACTATTTTGTATAATATTGAAAACTTTGATAAACACTGGCCTTATTGATTTGGAAAAAAAACGATTGACATTTTCTTTTAGATTTAGATCTTGTAGATCAGGTTGAAATAGCCAAAATACATGTTTATACTTTGCTGTAGCTCCAATAGTTTTCAGTTACAACGTAGTGCGCCCGCTATTATTGTATTTCGTAAAAGTTGCGAATAACTCAATAACTAATGGAAATACAGAAAAATTGTTAAAATAAAAGTTTGAGATAATAAAATTATGAATAATTTTTCTATCAAGTTTTTTTGTAGCTATCTTTTTTCTTAGACCAAATAGAAAGGTGGTTGAAAGATTCGTAAAACCTTATAATTTTCACAAATTCATGGAATAACTTTTTATAAAGTAAAATTTCGAGTTTAGAAAAGCTTAAAAATTTGGTTTGGTTCTTAAAAAATTATAATTTTAAAAAATTATAGAATAACTAAAATTTGTGTATAAGTTATGTCTAACTTTAAATGACCAATTGTTATTACTTTTTAGTAATATTACCGAGAATATTACCCAATTTTAAATGACCGGTAATTTATATAAACATCTTTATTGTGCACTAATAGAATTTACAGTTTGTTTATTTTTACATTTATATTTTATTTTAAGATTCTTGGCTATCGACCATCAGTCTTTCTGCCTAAGTTTTAGTTGTCCTTGTCTTGTCAGGTAGTTATTGTCATGTGAGATGAGATGAATTGATGAATGGTGGTTACTGGGTTGTTAAATTTGGGAGAAATATTGGGGTTTCGTACTACACAGAGGTGATTAAGAATGTCATGGATGTGTGGGTTAGATGTGAATTTTTGGGACAGTTGGGTAAGTCGTTGTTGGATAGGGATTATTTCTGTTTTTTTTCATACAATAAGGTATTGGAGGGGTTGTGGAGTGGGTTATTGGGGTGGCGGATATTTGTGAGGATTCTAAGGGCTGATCGTTCTGCGACTTCGATATTATTTAATGTTGAGGGACGAGGGTTAAGGAAGAGAATTGAAGCATATTCTAATAGGGGGCGGCCGATCATTTTATAGATGTGGACAGCTGTTTTTGTCGTGATCCCTTTATTTTGGAAGGTTAAATATCTGAAGTGCCGCGCCCTATTTTGAATTTTTGTTATCATGGTTTGGGAATAGAGTTTGAAGGATAGTTTGGGGTCGAAAGTGATGCCAAGGTATTTACAAGCAGGGGATGGGCTGATTACGGTGTTTGATATAGTTATTAATATACATTTTATCAGTTAGCATGATACATTTATAATTTTCTCAAAGTATTGTAAAGTGTCGAAATTTCAGTGCATAGTTGTTTTATGTTGTGTTTCTGCCTGATACCGTTGTTAGTTCTATAGGGGTAATCTTCCTCACAACTTTACTTACTAGAACCCACACCATTTCAGTTTTTGGGCTAATACATCGGTATTTTCCTGGCGCTTGTATTTGACTATGCCCAGCCACCACTAATCTTCGTTACTACATGCAACATAGTCCATGTATGTAAGCAAAGATGTGTTAGTATTGTGTTTACTAACACATCTTTGCTGATGTGTTTTCTGCTCATCAAATTCTGTACATTTTGATGTGGTGTAACATCTGATTTGATTATCATTTATAGAAACGAATCGATGATACCCTCCTGTTTCTGTCACACGCAAGCAAAGTTTAAATCCTTTTATGAGTTTAGCTTCAGTTTGTTTGGCATTTTTTTGGCAGAGACAAAATAATATATTACGCTACGAGAGTGGTATGCAGCATATTACATATGAGCAGCATATTGCATATGGTGCGCATGAGCCGCGCAGCGGCGAGTGCAGTATTCCGCGAGTATGTAATTGCCATACCACTCGAGAAACGTACGATACTTTACCTACACCCTAACAAAATAAACAATGCGCATGAAAGAACAACTTATTTATTCAATAATTTTTTATAGTAACATGACATAGATGAAAACTAAATTACTACTTGATCAATATACACCAAAGAAATGTCATTTGGGTGTGCGGTAATCAATCAGCTGTTCAGCTGTCAGCATGTAATATACTTGTCAAAGCTATTTCGTGCATGTTTAAGTAATGTCAATTATACACATAAAGATGACAGTGTGGTATTATGCGGTTACTAGATAGGGCGTAAGTAAATGTATTTTATTCCTGTTATTTTTTCATTGCAGTATTTGAACATGATTTGTGCAGTGAGTATTTAGTCATAGTAAGGTCTTTAAATGCTGGCTGTAGTTTCTTCCCTTTTAATGGTATCGCCTATACCATCACAAGAGTTCTTTCCATGCGATGCAGCAAAGAAATTCCATTCAGCTTTCAAGCTAAAATCATTCATTCTCATGTTGGCACAAATTAATAAAGGTTTTCTTGTTTTTGTATTGGCTGCTGGCACCTTCGCTGAAGTACATCATCTTTTTGACATCTTTCACTTCAATGATAAAATGCTTTCGAAATGCATAACCTGTAGAGGTGTCATGAATAAGATTATAAAAATTATTTGTTAGTTTATTTTCTATATAATGCTATCTTATTCTCGGTTAATTTAGAACACATGTTTTGTGCAAATTTCTATTGCCTAAATTACATTTATTGAATTGCAAAAACATTTTGTTACTGTTAGATAATAAAAAAATGGATTCTTATCATTAATTACCGTAAAATGTTGTGTGCGTGTAACCCATTTTTTTTGGCCAAGTTTGGTGCACTATAACTCTGGAACCAGTTTAGTCTCAGTCACCAAGTTTGTATCATATTTTTATGTCATAAAAAGGTATTATCTCTATTCATTTCATAATTTTTCACTCAGTCCCTTTTGAGATAATCTACTTTAAATATTGGCAAAATACGATATTTAGCATTCTTGAAAAATTATAAAAAAAGGACAAAGTTCTCAAGCTTTAAACTCCTACAGCAAGCAGTCCTACAATAAATCTATGCAAGAAAAAAAAATTAAAGGTGAGTGTTTCTTCCTTCTAATAATTTTGCAGCACTAAAACTCCCGTTTAGGCTAATTTTTAAATTATAGTTTTGATTTTTTTTCTGCACTTTCCTAACTACTCAGGTAATATTATGTAAAGACAAAATATCTAGAGCATTATTATGATAATTTTGGTTTCCATTTTGTTTTGGTATCTATAAAATTAATCGAGTTAAATGCATTTACGTAAAACTTGTTTTCGGTCGAAAACGGTTACGAAGCAAACTTAAAATGTCCGCAAAAAAGTATGAGCCTGAAAATGTTTCTTACTATAGTTTTAAACTCACCTAGTATTGGGCAGTAACTGGTAAAAAAATTATGAAAACCAAAAATGTTGAGCAACAATATTTATTCTATTTGGGTCATTTCAAATGGATTGACCCTTTGGTGATTTCAAATCTAAATTTTAATGATGTCAAATTTAATTGTAGATTATCATATTTTTTCGTGAATTTTTTATTCAATAACGTAATAGTACGAAAGTTAGACCAGCGAAAATATTTTTTGCTGTTTCAGAAAAAAACAGTAAAATGACAAAACGAAAAAATACATTTCAAAACATATAAGTGTTCAACACAATTTTCCCTCATTCTATATACTGCCTTCGTTTTAATTACAATATCTTCTTTATCGCTTGAAGAATTATTATTCAAAATGTGATTCATTCTTCTAGTTCTGTTAAATTTATAGCTGTATTAGTTCTTTAACATTTGACAACATTTTTAGGTTAGTTTTAAAGCCGGCTTTATCTATTTAAAGTGTCAACAAGCCGACTTTAACTTTAAAGCTGACTTTTACTTAAAATATGCATTATGAAACGGAATCTAACGTTAAAGTCGACTTTAAATATTTAAAGTACCTTTAACTTGATTATGAAACCGGCAGTTATGGATTTAAAATGTATATTTTCTTGATGTCCGGAGAGAGCCTCGTCATGTTCTATTTTGGTACGTCTATGGATGCCGATCAATCAGAAATTAAGAACAGAAATACCGGTCCGCCACATAAAATACTTTAGGTAACGCTGTTTTAGAGCATTCACAAGCAGGGTTGTTAAAAAAACGATTTTTTTTTTCATTTTAAATAAAACAAACAGTTTTCTTTTACAAAACTTGTTTATTTCATTGAAACAGCGTTTAAAACATTAACAATTAAAAACATGTTTAAAACGTGTTTAAAACATGTTTAAAAACGATTAAAACGTGTTTACAACAGAACATACACGGCATTTTTCTTTTGAGTATACATATCCCGATAACTACAGCGTTTTTTAAATTTGCGGGAATTCGTTGTTTCAAAGCGGTTAATTTGAGACTTTTAACGAGTGTTATTCACTCCCAGACTAAGCATGACGTAAAATTTCGAGTTTAGAAAAGCCTAAGAATTTGGATTGGCCGCGTAGCGAAGCGGAGCGGCCAATCCAAATTAGGCCTTTCTAAACTCGAAATTTTACTTCATGCGCCACGCGTAAAAACACTGATTTACACTAAAGTTTAAAAAACACACACATACAACAACGATTACAGGCAACCAAATGTACGTTATAGTTATTGGGTTGCGTATAATCACTTTTTTAAACAATTTGTTTAGCGCAGAATTTGACTCACGTTTTATTCATATCTACATATTAGACTGCTAAAGCCGTATATTTTAAACTTTACGAGATTTCAGTGTTTTATACGTGTGGCGCATGAAATAAAATTTCGGCTTCGCTATTCGGCCAATCCAAATTTTCAGGCTTTTCTAAACTCGAAATTTTACTTCATGCTTAGTCTGGGAGTAGAAAACCCTCGTTTAATGATTCAAATTGAAATCTTTTAAAAAAACAACGAATATCGTAATATTTACAGTGTATGCATATGTATACCTGAAAGATACAGATAAATACCCCGTATTTAAAAATCACATTTAAGCACACACCGTTGTGATATTTTATTGTAATAAATTATTATGTTTAATAATGCATATGAAATATTTTCAACAATTTAGCTAACATTTAAAAACGTAAACAAAAAATCCTAATGAAGTAGTATAAAATATAATTTAGCAAATTCAAGATAATCAAAAAACATTTTAAGCAAATTTAACGTTTAAAACATGTTTTAAACAAATTTAAGATTTAAATCATGTTTAAAACAAAACCGTTTAAAACACGACGGCTGTTTTTAAACGTGTTTAAAAAACACTGTTTTAGAACAAAGTGTTTTAAACATAACAACCCTGTTCACATGAGGTATTCGAATACTTCAGTGAAAAAGGATTTGTGATCCGGATTCGTTACATTTTTTTAAGAGGATTCGTGTTTGAATCCAAATGTGGGTGGTTAATCGTGGTCAATTGTTGAAAATAATTATAATATTTATGAGCATTTGCATACAAATATGGGTGATCCGAGGGTGCCATCAATATTTAATGCCCAACAAGTTTTTTTTTTATTGGTTTTGCAACAATTTAATTACAAAAATTGTCTGGTCTTGCGGTCACTCGGCAACATGTTTGTTTTTTGCAGGTGTTAGTTCCTTATAACGCTCAGTGATGTTATAAAAAAACAAGGCCCGCGAGTATTATTTTCATGGTAGCGTATTAAAATAATATGTCGTTATTGTACAATAACAGTTTCGTAGGTTATTAAATTTCTAAACAACAAAATTGTTCAAAGAAAGAAGAGAAATTGTGCTTTCTGTAGAATTTGAGCTTTGAAAAAAAATAGGTGAGAGCTAGTGAAGTTAAGCAAGTTAAAAAATAAATAAACTTTCCACTGATATAATTCTATTCTAAAGCGAAGCAGTCATATTTCAAAAATTTTACAAAATGAATTAGTTGTGGCGCATTTATTATTTTGTATTAATGCGTTTCCACTCCCTGGTTAAGCATAAAGTGAAATTTCGAGTTTAGAAAAGTTTGAACATTTGGTTTTGTCGCATAGCGTTACACGCCACTCAACCCAACCAAATGTTCAGGCTTATCTAAACTCGAAATTTTACCTCATGCGTCATTTATATAAAATACTGATTTATTCTGAAATTCATTGCTTATTCAGCATTTATCTAATAATGATGATAATGAACAAAATATAGGTCAAATAGGAATGATAGTAGCATATGAACCCACTGAGCAAAAAACAAACAAATAACATTATATCAACATTGTAGCAACATTAAACGTTGTTTTTATGTTGATGAAACATTACCTTAATGTGTTTGCTCAGTGGGAATGTTAGCGATTTTTTCAACTAAATCCACCTGACGTAGAAGTGACTTAAATATTATGAAGTTTAATAGTATATTACGTAACGAGAGTGGTATATTACATATGAGCGGACATGTTGCGCGCGACCCGCGCAGCGGCGAGTGCAGTATTCCGCGAGTATGTAATTGCCATACCACTCGAGAAACGTACGATACTTTACCTACGCCCTAACAAAATAAACAATGAGCATGACGGAACAACTTATATATTGTAATCATGTTTAATAGTACCATGACATTGATGAAAACTAAATTACTACTTGATCAATATACAAGGAATAAAGCTGTACATTTTCTGACATTCGTTGTTTTTTTAAAGAGTTCAATTTAAAGCTTTAAACAAGTGTTTTTCACTCCCAGATTAAGCATGAAGTAAAATTTCGAGTTTAGAAAAGCCCCGTGAAAATTTGTCGAGGGTCGCGCAGCGACCCGAGACAAATTTTCTGGGCTTTTCTAAACTCGAAATTTTACTTCATGCGCCACGCGTATAAAACACTGATTTCAAGTGAGGTTCAAATATACATAGTTTACAATATTTTAGTGTTTTATACGCGTGGCGCATGAAGTAAAATTTCGAGTTTAGAAAAGCCCAGAAAATTTGTCTCGGGTCGCTGCGCGACCCTCGACAAATTTTCACGGGGCTTTTCTAAACTCGAAATTTTACTTCATGCTTAGTCTGGGAGTGGAAAACACTCGTTTAAAGCTTTAAATTGAACTCTTAAAAAAAAACAACTAAGAAAATAAGCTAAATTTGGAATTCGTATACTTTCAAGAAAAATTCCGTGTACATCAAAGAAATGTCATTTGGTTGTACGGTAAGCAATCAGCTGTTCAGCTGTCTTCACGTAATGTACTTGTCAAAGCTATTACGTGCATGTGTACGTAATGTCAATCATACCTGTCAAGACGACAGTGTGGTATGATGCAGTTACTACATAAGGCGTAGGTAAAAATATATACTGAGTGTTAACCACCATACCTGGCCATAGCGATGTAGTAATTTAGAATTCAAATAAAATATAATACGTTTATTGAAATATCCAACAAAAATGTCTCACTTTTAACACTATTACCTACCAGAGTAAAAGGTATTAATCATGAACACTCTTTTTTCAATAGATTATATTCATCTTTATGACAGAACTAAAACTAAATACGTCAACTTGACACAAAACACAAATGTGTTATAATCATAGTCATGGCAACGTATTATAATTAATTCAAATTCTTACGGCCAATTTCAAATACAAGTTAAAGGTACTTTAACTTAAATTTAAAGTCGACTTAAACGGTAGATTCCGTTTCATAATGCAAATTTAAAGTAAAAGTCGGCTTTAAGGGTAAAGTCGGCTTGTTGACACTTTAAATAGATAAAGCCGGCTTGAAAACTAACCTAAAAATATTGTCAAATATTAAGAAGAACTAACACAGCTATTTATTTCACAGAACTAGAAAAACGAATCACATTTTCGATAATAATTCTTCAAGCGATGAAGAAGACATTGTGATTAAAACGAAAACAGTATACAGGGTGGTGAATTTTTTTATGCTCACCATTGGTATCTCGGAAAGGATAAGATACACGATGTCGCTTAAATTAAAGAAAAGTAGCTCATTTAATTGGCCATTGAGAATTGAAAAATATAATCATTTTGATAGGTTCCTGATTTATCGCGAAAAAACAGAAAATTGTGATATTAGAAATAAAATTAATATCTTCCCAGCCATTGGCGGTATTTTTGTTAAACTTGGCAGCTGTATATTTTTGCACCCTCTGTATCAAATGGCGCCGACAGGAATATTTTAGGTACTCTAGATTTCGAGTTACGATATTCAACTATTTTATTTCTTACGGCAGCCATATTGGATTTTTACACTTTTAGGTAGACCAATAAAATAGCTTTTTAAATACATACATAACTTCTGATTTTCCAAAAAACTTCAACAACATCGTAGACATTTAAAAATTAATGTAAATATTTGCTTAAATCGCGAATGCTTTGAACAACAATTAGAAGAATAATTAAAGTGACAGTTGGTAGTGCCTGTTGTTTTCTTATGGCCGCCATTTTGGATCTTGATATCCTTAAATGGAAAACAAAATATTTTTTCAAAACATTTTATTATTGCAACTTAAACGAGATAAGTAAACGATAAGTAACGAGATAAGTAAAAAAACACTAGTAGATAATTATAATTATTTAAATTGTTCAAATTGTGCGCCGTTTTGCCTGATGCAAAGATTGGTCCTAAGATTCATTTTATCCACTGCTCTTTGGATTGCTCGCTTCTGAAAGAAGTCGAACGCATTTTTGATTTTCAGTCTCAGATGTTCGATATCTTCAGTTTCAGTTGAATAAATAAGATCTTTGACAGTGCCCCACAGAAAATAATCTGAAGGATTTAAGCAGGGTGATCGTGGCGGCCAACGAACAGAACCAAACGTGCTGAGCCATGAATATGGAAACCGTGCATTTAAATAATCGCCAACAATGCGGGAGTTGTGAGGTCCAGCTCCGTCTTGCTGATACCACTCAAGATTTTGAGTTGTGAGTAGTGGTAATTCGTCTAACATATCTTCTAAATTTCTCTGCGAATAATTCAAATATGCAGCACCATTTAAACGTCCATAAAAAAAAAAAATGGACCAAGAATAGCATTACCTAAAATACCAGCCCATATGTTTAAAGAATATCGGACTTGCGGCCTCGTTTGCGCTTATTAAATGAGGATTCGCCGTTGCATAGTAGTGCAGATTTTTTTTTATTATAGCTTGCGGAATTTGTGAATAAACACCCATCGCTCTATAATATTTTTCTTGGAAAATTATTATCGTGCCGCAATTTTTCGCGAAACCAATTGCAAAACTCCAATATTTGAATCACCAGAATGAAGAGTTTGTACCGGTCTGAATATGTAATACTTATGTTTTTTATAATTTTCATCACATATGAGTCTTCAATACCGCAACCTTAAGATATTCTTCGACTCGAAGTTGTTGGATCAATCATAACGTGAGACAACGTATTTACTTCGTTCAGATTAATATCTTTACCATACGGCTCCCGCGGTCTTCTAAATTTGCCACAAATCACCAAATTCCTCGAAATCCGTTGAAAGATTATTCGATGGGGGTGTCGTCTCTCTGGATACATATTTTCATATGATTCAGCTGCCAAAACAAAATTTCTATTGCGCCAAATGTAGACTTAGTACATGTCATGCTTTTCCTCATCGGTGTACATGTTTAAACCAAGAAACAACTACTCTGTTTACGCACTTGTGGTCGCTCTGGCAATTTCCACTACCAATTTTCACTTTAATTATTCTTCCAATTGTTTTTCAAAACAATTGCGATCTAAGCAAATATTTACATTCATTTTTAAATGTCTACAGGTTTTTGTGGTAATCAGAGGTTATGTATGTTACCATTTTGAACATTTATTTTTTGGTCTACCTTATAGTTTGAAAATCCAATATGGCTGCCATAAGAAATAAAATAAGTTGAATATCGTAACTCTTAAACTAAAGTACCTAGAATATTTCTGGCGACGCTAATCGATACAGAGGGTTCAAAAATATGGTGTTGTGAAGTTTGATGTAAATACCGCCAATGGCAGGGAAGATATTATTTTTGTTCTAAAACCACAATTTTCAGTTTTTTCGCAATAAATCAGGAACTTATCAAAATAATCGTATTTTTTCCATATTCTCAATCGCCAATAAAATGAGCTACTTTCTCTAATTTAAACGACCTCGTGTATCTTGTCGTTTCCGAGATAACAATGGTGAGCAACGAAAAAATCACCATCCTGTATAGAATGAGGGAAAATTGTGTTGTTGCATTCAGGGGCACGGATTTTTTTCCAAAATTTCGATTATTAAAGGCAATGGTAATAACTGTACTTTAGCAAAATAAATACAAGATTTCACTTGAATCAAGCAGGTTAATTTATTAAGCATACATATTTTATTTCACTAACTGGTACATTCAGCCGATTCAGAAAATAATTTAATGCAAATGAATTAAAGATGTTTTACCTTTCTCGATATTGACAATTTATTCGTTTTTTATTGCACTGAATTATGCTCTATGTTTTTAATAGGTTGAATTAAACGTAATTCCTCTTTGTCTGTAAAATAAATTCCTCAATTATTTTCACTTATTGTTTGTTGTGACATATTTAATGACATAATTGAAATATAATTAATCAAAATTACGGTTATGCGACATTATATAATAAAAATAACCCTAAAAATGCGTTACCAACCTATATTCGTTACATTAAAGTCGACTTTTACTAAAGTCAGATCAGGAATTGATTATAAAAAGCATCAATGTTTAAAGTCGACTTTACCTTAAAGTCGACATTTGTTAAAGTCACTTTAACCCAATTATTATGAAACCGGCCGTAAATAACGCTATTTTCCTATGGCCACGTTTGGTGGTTAACACCCGATATATCAGATGCAATACAAAACAGGATCTTCCCTTTTAGATTTTTTTATTATTTTGGATATCAATTTGAAATTTGGAATAGTTATGCTACAGTTATACTGAAAACAAATTGGAATTTAGTGGTAATCAAAAAACTTTAGTAGCAATTCCGCTATCGTTGACAGTTTTTATAAAAACAATGAATTCAGAGAATATAGGGAATTTCCTGTTTTTATTATAAACAAATAATCAATATACGCGGAATAATAAAAAATACATATAGAACAATGAAAATAATCTATTCTGAGGATGTACTATTTGATAAAATTTTAAAAAACAAGTTATCAGACCTGATGACAAAAACATTATAATTCAAATGCTTATCAAATCGTATACTTATCTGCATTCTCAGATCTGATTATTTTCATTGTTTCTTTTTTTATATTAATCATCCGTATGCAAAGTTTATTTGTTTAAATATATCTGCATTTGCATTAAATGCACTTTAAAACATAATTTACTCTGATTTATTTTAGTTTCGGTATTAAGCGCCAGAGGGTGCGATTGAGACATTCACAGTATTTTATCCATTTTCTTTAAATTAGCACTGTCTATTGCTAGGTGTAGGTCTGAGGAAAGAGGAAGAAAGGTATGGATGGGTGAAGAGTATGGTAGGTGTGTGTTGCGCAGGAGTGGAAGGGATACGTGGAAACATTTAGCGGACGAGTATAAGGAGATAAGTGGGAAATGGACAATAGGTAATAAAAGGATAGAAGAGTGGATACGAGGACGGGGCTGGACGGGGTTGGTATAAAAAAGAGGAGAAGAAGAATGTAAGAAACGGGGAAGTAATGAATTTAGTATATATCGTATGTTGTATACGTACCGCCACTGGCGTACACCTTTGGTACGCCTATGTATTCAGTAGTGTAAAAGACACCCGGAACGGGAACAGCGCTAGTCGCTACCCCGCCATTATGATTAAGCGTTAGCACGTGTGCTAAAAATGTAATGTTGATAAGATTATGTGTTAAAATAAAGTGATAAATAATAACTCTGATCTATATCCTCTATACGACCTAAACAACAATTCCGTGTACAATACACACCAGAGAATACAACATCGTATTTATTCGGAGAATTTTTTTAAATATTAATTATTTGTTTATGTTGTATTTTCGTGAGTCTGTCTATTTACTATTTTTTGCTATACTTTTGTATAATTATATTGACTAAACTTGACCTAACTCCCCATGAAAGTATCATGACTTCTATTTGGAAATAAATAAATTAGATTGGATAGAATAAGATTTCATAAAAATCATCATAATTTATATTTCTCCCATAAAAATTATTCGAAATCTTAAACATTGACGATAATCAAACATGAAACTTTAGCAGGATTTAAGTTATTAATACAGGAAGATTTTCTTTTAAGTAAACATATTCCAATTACAGAGTTTGTGCTGTGAAACTCGGTGTTTCTTTAAACGAGTATTTTCCACTCTCAAATTAAGCATGAAGTACAGAGACGGCTTGTCAGGGACGGCAGGGTCGGCCCAGCCGTACCGTTAAATTTGATTGATCATATATTACAAATTATGATTTTCTCAGAAATAAATATCGCACATTTTTTCTAATTAATATATAATAGGCTTATAGATAATAATATTAATAAGCACTCAGTATAAGACCGATAAATACGGACATTTATTTTTATTTAATAAATGTTTACTGCGCAACTTCGTATCCGCAATAATCGGCCAATCGTAAATTTTCAGAATATGAAGATTAATGCAAGCGCTACGTCGCACACTGGTCGAAACGCTCATTCTAGCTGAACATTTCGCTGTACTACTACGCTGGTCTACTTTAAATTGTTCAGAGTTGAAGAAAATATTTGATTAAAAATATAAATTACTCACTATTGAATGATTCTCCTCTTGTACCCTTCACCACCCCCATTTTAATTTATATTTTTTACGAAAAATCATTCAAATAAAATTTGAAGATAATTTCACCATTCACATTTTTGTTATACAATTTTTATCTAAAAAAAGTAATTGTATTACAACCCCTTCGCTTCGAATTATTAAAAAATGAACATTTAAAATGTTATAATCATGTTAAATTTAAATATAAAAGTATTCAAATAGAAACAAAAAATTCAAAATTGCACACATATCTATAAATAAGAATATACAGAGAGTTTTATGTAACACCGAACATTTTCATAACGAGAATTTTTCTTTTAAGTATACATAAGCATGCGTTGTACATTTGCCGACGCTCTGTTTTTAAAAGATTTTAATTTGAAGCTGTAAACGAGTGTTTTTCACTCCCAGGCTAAGCATAAAGTAAAATATCGAGTTTAGAAAAGCCTGAAAATTTGGTTTGGTCGCGTAGCGCAAAGCGCGGAGCGGCCAAACCAAATTTTCAGGCTTTTCTAAACTCGAAATTTTACTTCATGCGCCACCGGTACAAAACACTGATGCAATGTAAAGTTTAGCGGTGTGTTTTAAACTTCGTAATAAGTCAGTGTTTTGTACCGGTGGCGCATGAAGTAAAATTTCGAGTTTAGAAAAGCCTGAAAATTTGGTTTGGCCGCTCCGCGCTTCGCGCTACGCGACAAAACCAAATTTGCAGGCTTTTCTAAACTCGAAATTGTACTTCATGCTTAGTCTGGGAGTGGAACACACTCATTTCAAGTTTCAAATTGATTATTTATTAACAACGAGTATAAAGATTTACAACATATACAGTGTAATTGGGACATGTATACTTACAAGAAAAACTCCCTGTGTGTACACGTTGAGAGATTAATTGCGATTGATTGGCTACAATTTATAATGGTCACATAGGCAACCCAATGTATACATAACTTAAAAAATAACGGTGTCAAGTTGTATTGGATGAACATGTTCGGTGTTACATAAAACTCTATGTATAATATATACAAGCAGTATGAAGAATCTAGGTACATCATACAAACAATTTACACCAAAGCCAGAAATTATTCGGAGTCAGAATCCTCTGGTAAAGATGCTTGTTCTGGTTCTACCAATAACTTTAACACCTCTGTGTTCAATTTTTGAATGGTAAGTGGACGTAAAACCTTTGGATTTACCACTAGAATACACATCCATTCCGTTCAGCCACTTGGAATATTTATTTTCAAAATGTGAAATTGTTCTATGAGAGGTTTGCCATTTGATTATCAATTGTGCCGTAAAATTATTTATTTTTTATTTATCAATAAATCTAAATTTTCAGTGTGCGATACAATTTCAATATTCATAATGTCAATCACAAAGAGATTGCCTGCAATATTTTTTTTGTTCTAGCGTTTTTTGAGCGCGCCAAACATCGAATAATGTTCTCCAAGAAATGGTTACGCTACCTAAAAATAAAAAAAAATCACTGCTTGTAAACCGGTAAAAACAGGCAGCTAAATATTATTTATACAGGGTGGGCCACGAATAACGCCCATTAAAAGTTTTCGGGATTCCTGACAGAGGAAAAATTTGAAAAAATTCTACATTGCACGGTTGAATGCGATCACCTCATGGAAAATATTTCGACTTTCTATCACTTCCGGTTGTACCGGAAATGGCTACCAACTTTGTTATTTTAAATGGAATATCCTATATATTAATTTTTTTTAGATTTTCCGTTCAATTGTCTACCCTCTCATATGAATTTATGTCCACTTAACTCTTACAGTTTTTGAGTTAAAAATTTATTTGTCAAATATTGACCTCAAATAGACGTTTTGAAAAATGCCTATAACTTCTAGTAGGGACAAGATAGACAGACGAGCGGCATCTTGAATTGTTACTTATAGATCCCTCTAGAATTAAAAAATTGACATCTGTCAATTTTGACAATAGGTATTTCAAAAATGTCAATATTTCAGTGCCCACTTAAAAACATCATAATTCAATGTTTTCAAATGGAATGGCCAATATTTTATCTCATATGGTGATTGGCAAGACAATTTGCAACATAAAAGTATTATGTCTCCCTATATCTAGAGCAAGTAGTTTTTGAGTTATTTCGAAATTTCTTTCCTTCCAGAATGCTTGCACAATTGAATAATTCCTGTACTATTCACATGTGCACCATTTGAACGCTCCGTTCGAGTAATATTAAAATGAATAAGTATACCAATCAAGAAATTATGAATTTATTCGTCATACATGGTCAGTGCAACAGCATTGTTGAGAGAACTTGCAGAATTTTCAACAAAACTTACCCACACTTACCGCCGATAGATAGAAGAAAATTTAGAAGACTGGAGTCAAATTTTGTACAATTTGGAAAACTAAACGCAGAAAAAAATCAACCAAAGCCAATAACGCAGAACGAGGAAGATCAAGTGAATGTTTTGGCTTATTTTCAAGCAAATCCACGCGCATCCACCCGTAGTTGCCAGGAGGATTTGGGAGTAAGCAGAACATCACTGCGAAGAATTTTGAAAATATATCGGATACATAATTATAAATTTAATTTGGTGCAAGAATTATTTCTTCAAGATGCAGTGAACAGGATTGATTTTTGTGAGTTTTTGTTGGTTAAAAATCAAGAAGACAATGACTTTTTTAAAAAAATTATTTGGACCGGCGAATCAAATTTCTCTCGTGAAGGTATTTTCAATAGAAAAAACAATCACATGTGGTCAACTGAAAATCCACATGCAACGCTTGTACATAAATCCCAACACACATTTAGTTTCAGCGTATTTTGCCTTTTGATGGACACGCGTGTTACTTTTTATTTGTACCACGAAAGATTAAATAGTGGTAGATATTTACAAATGTTAAGAAATTTTCTAGAGAATTTTTTGGATGAGCTTCCTTTGAATTTAAGGATAAGTTCATGGTATCAGCTCGATGGAGCCCCAGCTCATTGCACACACGAATTATTGCAGCAACTGACGAATATGTTCGAAGATAGATGGATTCGAAGGTTAGGTCCGTGGAACTGGCCCGCTAGATCTCCAGATCTTACTCCACTCGACTTTTTTCTTTGGGGTCGTATAAAAAATAAAGTTTATGCCACTGTCGTCAATACCCGAGAAGAATTGGAAGCAATGGTGCGAGCTGCATTCGCGGAATTAAGTGCAGAAGAAATTAGGCGAGCAACAACAGAGGGTGTCGCAACACGTGCTGCACAGTGCTTATACGTTAATGGTCATCATTTCGAACAATTGTTATAATTTTTTTTTTCTGTTCTTGCATTTAATTATTCGTTTGAAAATTACTTTATTTCAATCTTCTTGCTTTTGTTTTGTTTTAAGTTGTAAGTGTGGATAAGTTTCGTTGAAACAACAATTCTGTCGCACTAGCCATATATGACGAATAAATTCATAATTTCTCGATTGCTACACTTATTTATTATAATATTACTCCAAGTATTCAAAAATATTGACACGTTGGAAACGATTTTTTCTAGATTCGGTTCAGTGAATATTGACAGTAGCCTAGTATGGTGCATGTGTGAATTGTACAGGAATTATTCAATTGTGCAAACATTCTGGGAGGATAGAAATTTCGAAATAACTACTTGCTCTAGATATAGGGAGACATAATACTTTTATGTTGCAAATCGTCTTGCCAATCACCATATGAGATAAAATATTGGTCATTCCATTTGAAAACATTGAATTATGATGTTTTTAAGTGGGCACTGAAATATTGACATTTTTGAAATACCTATTGTCAAAATTGACAGATATCAATTTTTTTAATTCTAGAGGGATCTATAAGTAACAATTCAAGATGCCGCTCGTCTGTCTATCTTATCCCTACTAGAAGTTATAGGCATTTTTCAAAACGTCTATTTGAGGTCAATATTTGACAAATAAATTTTTAACTCGAAAACTGTAAGAGTTAAGTGAACATAAATTGATATGAGAGGGTAGACAATTGAACGGGAATCTAAAAAAAAAATTAATATATAGGATGTTCCATTTAAAATAACAAAGTTGGTAGCCATTTCCGGTACAACCGGAAGTGATAGAAAGTCGAAATATTTTCCATGAGGTGATCGCATTCAACCGTGCAATGTAGAATTTTTTCAAATTTTTCCTCAGTCAGGAACCCCAAAAACTTTTAATGGGCGTTATTCGTGGCCCACCCTGTATATTAAACTAATTAGTTAATATGTAAAAAAAGCAAAGATTCACTACAAGATTAGATTAGATATTCGTAGTGGTGGCCTCATTGGCCTGCACCACCGCGATCATTGCAGATCTATTGTGGATCCATATTATCCTAGACGACGTGTTCGAGCTTCGCCTCTTTGATTAGCCTTATTAACCCTGACAGTGAGCCTTGGGTGTAGCTCTCTGCGCTTGGTTTAGTGTTGCCCAGCTTTAGGTATCTAACCCGCGCTAGGGCCTCACATTGGCACAGGATGTGGAGAGGATCCTCCTCTTCTTCCTGGCAGAATCTACATATTGTATCCTCTGCCAGGCCTATTTTGCTCATGTGTTTGTTGAGCCTACAGTGTCCTATTAGTAAACGTACTATAGCTTTAACCGTTTTTCTCTGTTGGTTGAGAAGATCGGTCGTGAAAGCCGGCGATTGTTTTTTGAGGAACTGTTTCGCCTGCCTCTGTCCTGGCGTGTTCGTCCACCAGGTTTGAGTTTGTGTCTCCGTCTATTTTTTTATGGATTGTCTGACGGTTTTTATGATACCGCAGAAGGGTTCCGGGCCAATGAATGTGCTTGACGAGCCTTGTTTGGCTAGTTCGTCTGCTTTTTTGCTCCCTTGATGACCCTTGTGTCCTGGGACCCATACCATTGTCACTTTTTTGCGACCGCCCATTTCGTTGAGAGCGCTTACACAATCCCACACTAGCTTGGAGTCGACCTGTGTGGTGCTTAGTGCCCTTAGCAGCGCTTGGAGGTCCGAGAAAATAGCTACTGATCGACTTTTGTTGTCTTCCTTTGCTATTTCTCCAATGCAGAGGTGGACCGCGATCGCCTCTGCCTGGAGCACGGTGGTGTCCCTCGCCAGACTGACTGAAATCTTTGTCTCCGGTTTTGTGCTGTATATTCCGGCTCCGACTCCTTCCTCTGTCTTCGAGCCGTCAGTATACCAGTTTGATTCCCAATCTTCCCTCTGCGGGATCATCACTTTGTATTTCCTGTCGAAATTAAACTTCTTGACCATGGCATCGCTTGGCATTCCTGTTGTAGGGTTTGCCTTTAGCTCGTCTTCTAGCCTTTGGTACTTTTTCCCGTGTGATCGGTTTATGGGAGCCCGTCCTTACATTAGTCTGTATGTTACGGCCCTGGCTTCCCCTTGTATGAAGATTCACTACTAAGAACTGCTAAGAATGTATACATCAACTTTTTTCAAGTTTATCGTTGTAAAATGTTACTGTAGGATTCTGTACTTAATTTAAACTAGTGTATCTATATGTTGACTGAAGTTATATGAAGAATATTTAAAACTATGTTGTATATATACCAGTAGAATATATTTTCACCTTTAAATTATATTTTGCCCGAAACACAAATGCCAAAGAAAGAAATTAAACTTAGGCGTTTGGAGCCCGTAAAATTCGCAACTGAATGACGTAAACGTTGCGACCAAAGGTCGGAGGGGTTCATGATTTTACCTGCGCACCCTATGGACATTGAACTACCCATATTCCAAGAAAAAATCTGTTTTCTAAACAGTTGAATGAGCATTTCGACCAGTGTGCGAGTGTCGCTGCAGTTTCTGTCGTTGCCAGTGCTGCAGATTTTGGGGATTTAATCCCAAATTGAGGTATTCAAAGATTTGTAGGTTTTTTGGAAGGGATTTATATATTTAGGGGTGAAAAGGGGCATTTTACCCCAAAAATTCATGTTTATTATTTTATCGCTATTGTTCTCAATTTCTTTCTTAAATTTACAGATACGTCATCTATGTTGTAATTTTATTATTATGAAATGAGACAAAAGTTATACTAAAACCTCAATTGCTTCTTCAAATCAAAATCAAATATTGTGAAAATTAAGTTTGTTAAAATTTGCTTTCTTAGACTAATTTGTACATGCATATTGATGATTCTAATCAATATTCTTTAATGCTGATTACTTTCGTCAAACTTGAACTTTTCAAATTTGAATTTTTCTTTATTCTTTATTTAATCTGAATCACAGAAAAACATGGACAAAATAAATCTTTATGTTATCTTGTAATATATTATTATTATAGATGAAGTATGTTTTTAAACTTAATTTAAATCAGTATTTTATATGCGTGGCGCATGAAGTAAAATATCGAGGTTAGAAAAGCCTAAAAATTTGGTTTGGTCGCGTAGCGCTACGCGCTACGCGACCAAACCAAATTTTTAGGCTTTTCTAAACTCGAAATTTTACTTCATGCTTTCCCTGGGAGTGGAAACCCTCGTTAGACGATTAATCAGAAACTTATTTTACAATTTCCTTTATTGTAAAATTTAACACACAAAAAATTGTTTAAGTTTAGAACAAACAAATTTGTGTGCATTAAAAAATCATGTTTTATACAATCAACATACAATTCACAGAATTTACTTAGAATTGATTACACCTTACTGAAAATAAAATTATGTCAACGTATTTTTTCAAAATATTAAGCCAAAGTTGAAATTATGCAATAAATTAAACGACTTTAGAAGAATGTTTGTTTTGAGAGAATTGTGAAAAAAAGACGGATTATCAAATCAACCTAAAATCTAAAGAATCTACTCTGAAATGAATAAACTTTGATTGGTTATAATAGAAATTTAAATATCTCTACTGGATTTAATAAAATATGAAATCAAAGTTGAAATTTCGTGAAAAAAAAAAAACGTGAGTAATGAAAAATTAAAGTTTTATGCAATAAACATAAAATTTACAGAATTGACTTAAAATGTATTTCGCTTACATCTTATAGAAAGAAAATTAAATCATCTTAACGTCCTAAAATATTCAGCCAAGTTGAAATTATGCAATACAATTTCCAATTTTGGGAGACTTTTTTTTGAAAAAAATTGCTAAAAATTTAAAATGTTATACCATTAACATGGAATACACAGAATGTACTTAAAATTGAGTGCACTTTCACCTATAGAAAGTAAATTAAATTATATCACCACATTTTCTTAAAATATTTAGCCAAAGTTGAAATTATACAATAAACGATTTTTGAAGAGTGTTTTCTTTGAAACAATTGTAAAAAACTAACAGATTATCAAATTAACTTAAAATTCTAAGAATTTACACAGAAATGAATAAACTTTTATTGGTTATAATTGAAAAATATCTTTACTATATATTCCAAAATATCAAATCAAAGTTAAAATTTGATTAAATTCCATTCATTCTGAATAATTCCTAATCATTTTGAACTTTTGCAATTTTGTTTCTGATTGATCGTCTAACGAGGGTTTCCACTCCCAGGTTAAGCATGAAGTAAAATTTCGAGTTTAGAAAGGCCTGAAAATTTGGTTTGGTCGCGTAGCGCGAAGCGCGGAGCGACCAAACCAAATTTTCAGGCTTTTCTAAACTCGAAATTTTACTTCATGCGCCACGCGTTAAAAACTGACCTAGAGTGGAATCTTCAACCAATTAGTAAGAGTGAAATAAATTTAGTATGTTAATTATCAGCTGTTCAAATGACGGGGAAACACACATCACCACCCTTTTTTATTTTTGGGTTAGAATTTTTGATTTACGCCCTAAAATAATTATACATTTTTCACTACTTTTGTAACAGAAAAACCAACAGTGTTGAATATTTACGTTTGGGTTTTATTTGTATAAAAATTCAATATCTAAATTAAGACCAGAATTATCTTTTCACACCCTAAAATAAAAACGACGTTTATCATTATATTAAAAATTATTGAGAAAGAAAGTAAAAATATTGCGCATTTTCTTCCATTAAAAATTACTTAGAAAGAAATTAAATATACTGCGTTTCTCCTTTCATTAAAAATAAAATGAAAGAAAACGTTCTATTTTCCTCTCTTAATTTTTTAACAATAATACGTATTTGATGGTTAAAACAAAAAGAAATATTCTGTAGACGGTTAATTAAAGATACATGAAAAGCCATTTTTTATATCGTATGTTCAATTTAAAAAAACCTCTAGAGTGCCATGATTTAATTTTTTCTTAAATTTAGGTTGGCTACACGCTTTAAAAATTGACATATAAAACGTCAGACATAATAACTATAATACATAATTTCATAGTTGCCAACCTGCAATATTTTCCATGGCACTCTAAAGGTTTTTTTTTTTTTAAATTGAACGTACGATATTATCTACAACTTTTATTCAAAAGATTTTTTTTATGATCATTTTAAAGAAAAATAAAAAAAGCTCCCATCCTAGGATTGTAATAAAAAGCTTAAGTTTATAGTGTCATATTAACATCTTGATTGGTTTTGGCTGTACAATGTTGACGGACACACTTTTTTTAAAAAAATGGTCCTAATTAACTCGGGGGAACTCAAAATCCACTAACATTTTTGATTTACAATTTTTCGCGAAAGCTTTGTGTTATTTTAGATATGGGAGAAAGTAAAAAAAAAACAGTGTTGAAATATATTGTTTTAAATTGAATTAAATTTTATTTATACAAATCAAATTGTAAATTTTTGGGGAAAAGTATTGCTAAAAGAGGTATTTTCTGCTAGGGTTTGGGGTAAACCGGTATTTTAGGATTGGCAGCACTGGTCGTTACATTTTCCCTGCAGCATGGACGTACGTTTAAATGGTTTACTCGAGTACGGTAAATTTGCCGGGACCGTATTTCCACACAGGGCATCGACAGTATATAAATAATATTTAATAACTACCAAAAATGTTAGTTGACTACCTGAAGATTGCCTTCATTTGACCGACCCACTTTCTTAGATCACGAGCCGTCACTGATGAAGTAAAATTTTGAGTTTAGAAAAGCCCCGTAAAAATTTGCGCGACCCGAGACAAATTTTTTGGGCTTTTCCACACGTACAAAACACTGAATCATTATGAAATTCATAATATACTACTAGAGCAGTATCTTAAGGACGTACACTTTACAATTCAATTAAAACCAATGTTTGATATCGGTGGCGCGTTAAATAAAATGTCGAGTTTATAAAAACCTGAAAGTTCGGTTTTGCAGCTTCCTGAAAAAGATTCTGCGGACGCCTATGGTTAACTTAAAAGAAATGCAGGGAATTCCCCGTATTTAATACAAATAAATAAAAAATGTACGCGGATTATTAAAAAATACTTATAGAACAATGAAAATAATCTATACCGAGCATGTGAAAAGATGTACTATTTGATAAATTAAAAAAAAACAAATTATCAGACCTGATGGCAAAAACATTATTATTAAAATGTTTACTAAATCGTATACTTATCTGTATTCTCAGAACAGATTATTTTCATTGTTTGTATTTTTTTATATTAATCATCCGGATGCGAAGTTTATTTTAGTTTAAATATACCTACATCTGTGATTAAATTTAGTTAGTTGCGACCACTATTAAAACAGCGCGAAAAAACACTTTCTGTTTAAACTCCAAAAAAATGCAGGTTCGATAGATCAAGATATTAAAAAGCAATAGTTATTAACTCATCGCAATTTTATTGCCAGGATAGTAAGAATTCTGCGACCGAAACAACGATGGATCAAGATACAAAAATAGTCCAAGATTCAGCCAGGAGATGGATAGTTCCGGGATCGATGCACTGGATAATTCTTCGGTGGTGTTGGGTCAATCGCGATTTTGGATTCCGATTTACCCAGGAGGAAGAGGAAGAGTTAAGTAAGCCATATATCCCTTGCGAGGATTTCATCAAAATATCAAGGTGTTTGCACATGAGTAAAGGGCTGATTTGCAAGAATATAAAGGACAATCCTAAAGTTGAACCCAGAGACGTTTTTTTCTCAACTGTTGTTGGCAACATTAATAGGTGTTTAACAAAAGCAACCATTCGTGTAGAAGAGACAAAGCAGCCAGAAGAGATAAAGTTTATGAAAAATCTTCTTCTGACGATAGACCCATCGCTTTTTAAAGAAAAACGTTTAAAGTACGATCTGGATGATACAGACATCGACTTCCATCTGTTGAAAAACGAAATAACTTCCCTGAACCCGATTATTGTCTTGGGAATCGCCCGCGTTGTGAACGCTTACCTAAAGACCATGTACAATTTGAAAAGGTTACATTTGAAGGAGTTGTATGGGAAAGAACCGGTTGAGATGGTGTTATACCACGGAACACATAATAATAACATCCAGCAGATTTACAATACGAACTTCGACCATCGGCTTTCAGGATTGAAGATAGGCACCCAGTTCGGGCATGGGATTTACTTTTCATGGGAACCTATGCTCGCGGCTCTCGCCTCTCACTGCACCGATAAAATGGCGCCGTTTCAAACAATGTTGTGTTGCAAGGTGTTGGCTGAAAAAACGCATCTTGGTAATAAAGAGACTTTTGTGCCCAAACCCGGTTGTGATACCACGAGGAGTTATGATAAACATTCCTTTGCGAAATTTGACGATGACGTTTTTTATCCGGAATACCTCATTAAGTTTACTTTTAAGGAAGAATTGTAGCCCTCAAGAAAAACGCGATTTGTATGCTGTTTTTGTATAGAAAATCCTAAAATCCTATATATTTGCCAAACTTGACACTAGCTTTTCCTGACCTAGAGTTATCGTCAGGCTACCGCCCTGTTTTTTTTTCTTCCCCCATATGCAAAACAAAGAAAAAGTATTGTTTTTAAGAAAATTGTCAAATCAAACATTTAAGTGGATATATTCATTTTGAGGTCCCCCGAGTTTACGATTTTTTAAAAATGTCTGTTTCTCCTGTAATTCTGTTTTTCTGTAATTCTGTCGCCACGATAAAGTCTAAACCGATTGAGTTGCAGTGTTGCCAGGTTAGGGGGTTTCCCCCTAAACTTAGGGTTTTCATTTTTGTTTAGGTGGACATTTAGAGAAGACAACATTTTAGGGGTATTTTTAGGGGTTACATACTTTTAAAAATAATTACTTGAATTTTGATACTTATTTTTTCATACGTTATATAAGGAGTTTCTTATTGTAAATTATGTATGGTTAAATTCACTTGTTACAACACACTTTGTTGAACTCTTGGTATCTCTTAGTGTTTTTTTTTTTCTGTTGTTGGCAGCTTTGTATGAGCAAAGCACAAGGCGCGAACGCGAAAAAACATATTTCTGTGTAAATAAACTTGTAAATGAAACACTTTTTACTTTGTTTAACCACTATATTTTGTACTTAATTTATGGCTATAGTTTTTTCTTTGAACTTATACGTTGAGTACTGTATCTCCTAGAATAATAAACTTTACACAGAGAGTTTTTCTTTTAAGTACACATATTCCAATTACTATATGCTGTAATCCTTTAGATAATAAAGTTCATTATGAAGCTATAAACGAGTATTCTCCACTCCTGCTAAGCATGAAGTAAAATTTCGAGTTTAGAAAAGCCTGAAAATTTGGTTGGACGCGTAGCGCGAAGCGCGGAGCGACCAAACCAAATTTTCAGGCTTTTCGAAACTCGAAATTTTACTTCATGCGCCACACGTATAAATCACTTAAATATTGTGAAGTTTATAATATGCCACTATTGCAGTATTCTATAGCGTATGTTTTCAACTTTGCAAAATCCAGTGTTTTATACGCGTGGCGCATGAAGTAAAATTTCGAGTTTAGAAAAGCCTGAAAATTTGGTTTGGTCGCTCCGCGCTTCGCGCTACGCGACCAAACCAAATTTTCAGGCTTTTCTAAACTCGAAATTTTACTTCATGCTCAATCTGGGATTGGAAACACTCGTTAGAAGCTTCAAATTAAAAGATTTTAATAAAACAACGAATATTGAAACATGAACATTGAAAAATCGTGGTATGTATACCTAAAAGAAAAATCCTGTGTATAATACAATTACAATTAATAGGAAATAAGGGAGGTCCGATGCCACTTGGGGAACAGTCCGTCATACATTTACTTGTAACAACAAACCTATAATTTAATAGGAAATCAAATACAAAGAACTACCAATACAACACAGAAGGTAGTTTATATCTAATTAGTTAATATCTAATTATATTATATATATATATATATATATACAGGGTGGGCCACGAATAACGCCCATTAAAAGTTTTCGGGATTCCTGACAGAGGAAAAAATTCTACATTGCACGGCTGAATGCGATCACCTCATGGAAAATATTTCGACTTTCTATCACTTCCGGTTGTACCGGAAATGGCTACCAACTTTGTTATTTTAAATGAAACCTCCTATATATTATTTTTTTTAGATTCCCCGTTCAATTGTCTACCCTCTCATATGAATTTATGTCCACTTAACTCTTACAGTGTTTGAGTTAAAAATGTATTTGTCAAATATTGACCTTAAATAGACGTTTTGAAAAATGCCTATAACTTCTAGTAGGGACAAGATAGACAGACGAGCGGCATCTTGAATTGTTACTTATAGATCCCTCTAGAATTAAAAAAATTGACATCTGTCAATTTTGACAATAGGTATTTCAAAAATGTCAATATTTCAGTGCCCACTTAAAAACATCATAATTCAATGTTTTCAAATGGAATGACCAATATTTTATCTCATATGGTGATTGGCGAGACAATTTGCAACATAAAAGTATTATGTCTCCCTATATCTAGAGCAAGTAGTTTTTAAGTTATTTCGAAATTTCTTTCCTCCCAGAATGCTTGCACAATTGAATAATTCCTGTACTATTCACACGTGCACCATAGTAGGCTACTGTCAATATTCGCTGAACCGAATCTGTCAATATTTTTGAACGCTCCGTTCGAGTAATATTAAAATGAATAAGTATACCAATCAAGAAATTATGAATTTATTCGTCATACATGGTCAGTACGACAGAATTGTTGAGAGAACTTGCAGAATTTTCAACAAAACTTACCCACACTTACCGCCGATGGATAGAAGAAAATTTAGAAGACTGGAGTCAAATTTTGTACAATTTGGAAAACGAAACGCAGAAAATAATCAACCAAAGCCAATAACGCAGAACAAGGAAGTTCAATTGAATGTTTTGGCTTATTTTCAAGCAAATCCACGCGCATCTACCCGAAGTTGCCAGGAGGATTTGGGAGTAAGCAGAACATCAATGCGAAGAATTTTGAAAATATATCGTATGCATAATTATAAATTTAATTTGGTGCAAGAATTATTTCCTCAAGATGCAGTGAACAGGATTGATTTTTGTGAGTTTTTCTTGTTTAAAAATCAAGAAGACTATGACTTTTTAAAAAAAATTATTTGGACCGACGAATCAAATTTCTCTCGTGAAGGTATTTTCAATAGAAAAAACAATCATATGTGGTCAACTGAAAATCCACATGCAACGCTCGTACATAAATCCCAACACAAATTTAGTTTCAACGTATTTTGCCTTTTGATGGACACGCGTGTTACTTTTTATTTGTACCACGAAAGATTAAATAGTGGTAGATATTTACAAATTTTAAGAAATTTTGTAGAGAATTTTTTGGATGAGCTTCCTTTAAATTTAAGGATAAATTCATGGTATCAGCTCGATGGAGCCACAGCTCATTGCACACACGAAATATCGCAGCAACTGACGAATATGTTCGAAGATAGATGGATTCGAAGGTTAGGTCCGTGGAACTGGCCCGCTAGATCTCCAGATCTTACTCCACTCGACTTTTTTCTTTGGGGTCGTATAAAAAATTAAGTTTATGCCACTGTCGTCAATACCCGAGAAGAATTGGAAGCAGGGGTGCGAGCTGCATTCGCGGAATTAAGTGCAGAAGAAATTAGGCGAGCAACAACAGAGGGTGTCGCAACACGTGCTGCACAGTGCTTATACGTTAATGGTCATCATTTCGAACAATTGTTATAACTTTTTTTTTCTGTTCTTGCATTTAATTATTCGTTTGAAAATTACTTTATTTCAATCTTCTTGCTTTTGTTTTGTTTGTAAGTTGTAAGTGTGGATAAGTTTCGTTGAAACAACAATTCTGTCGCACTAGCCATATATGACGAATAAATTCATAATTTCTCGATTGCTACACTTATTTATTATAATATTACTCGAAGTGTTCAAAAATATTGACACGTTGGAAACGAATTTTTCTAGATTCGGTTCAGTGAATATTGACAGTAGCCTACTATGGTGCACGTGTGAATAGTACAGGAATTATTCAATTGTGCAAACATTCTGGGAGGAAAGAAATTTCGAAATAACTCAAAAATTACTTTCTCAAGATATAGGGAGACATAATACTTTTATGTTGCAAATTGTCTTGCCAATCACCATATGAGATAAAATATTGGTCATTCCATTTGAAAACATTGAATTATGATGTTTTTAAGTGGGCACTGAAATATTGACATTTTTGAAATACCTATTGTCAAAATTGACAGATGTCAATTTTTTTAATTCTAGAGGGATCTATAAGTAACAATTCAAGATGCCGCTCGTCTGTCTATCTTGTCCCTACTAGAAGTTATAGGCATTTTTCAAAACGTCTATTAGAGGTCAATATTTTACAAATAAATTTTTAACTCAATAACTGTAAGAGTTAAGTGGACATAAATTCATATGAGAGGGTAGACAATTGAACGGGGAATCTACAAAAAATTAATATATAGGATGTTCCATTTAAAATAACAAAGTTGGTAGCCATTTCCGGTACAACCGGAAGTGATAGAAAGTCGAAATATTTTCCATGAGGTGATCGCATTCAACCATGCAATGTAAATTTTTTTTAAATTTTTCCTCTGTCAGGAACCCCGAAAACTTTTAATGGGCGTTATTCGTGGCCCACCCTGTATATAAAAGAATAAGATTAAATATTTCATTGTATAATTCAATATCCGGAGGTGTATTTGCATGGGAAGTAGTTGTTTTAATGGCTATTTATTGTCTTAAGTTGTCATTAATTAAGACACATTGTTTACATTTTACACGAAAAACATTTTCGTAATTTTATCTATTATATCATATTTGTTTGTAATAAAATGTACCAGATTTAAGTAATTATAATTGGGGGTTCTATCCACTCGTGAATCCTGTATTAAGTTTATGACATATCAATTCTTCTTGAGAGTTTTTTAAATCAAATATTAGATTGTATTATTTCCGTTATCAATTTTTTTCTTTCAAATTATTGTAAAACTCACTTTTGACAAATGTCAAATTAAGGATTGGATTAAAGAACAATCTCCATTGTTTAAAAAAATAATTAAATAAATTTGCTAATAACAGTACCTTAATGAATAAGTAATCATAAGGATTTTTTTAATGACTGCCTTTAAATTTGAACGCAATCATAGCATCTTTGTGTTATAGAATAAAATATTTTTCTCAGCAAAGGAAGAAGATTGTTAAAACATTTTACATTCATACAAAATCTTATGAATGTAAAATGTTTTAACAATCTTCTTCCTTTTCTGAGAAAAATATTTTTTTGTTCTATAACACAAAGATGCTATGATATATTTTTTTTGAGGCGATATATTTTTGTATTTTATTCTTGTCAACGTATTTTTTTGTATTTTTAGAAAATAATATTTATTTTCGTTTTGTGAAAATGAACTGAAAACCAACACCATTTCCGTCTCCTAATCCTTTAAAGTAAAAATAACATTTTAGGGGGTTTTTGTCAAATTTGGGAGGTTTTTAGTTATAACTTAGGGGAATGTGTTGGCAACACTGTTAAGCAGTTAAGATGACACTATAAACTTAAGCTATTTATTACAATAGTAGTACCCGATCAACTTTTGATGAAAATACGGAAGTCGGAAGTGGAATATATACAGGGTGTCTACGCTAAACCATTCGTTAAAAATTTGAAAAAAAGCCTTGTCATACGGTTGAATAAGTTCTCCTCATGTGAAATATTTTCTACTTCATATCACTTCCGGTTCCACCGCAAGTAGCACCAAATTTGTTATTTTAAATAGAACACCATATATATTAGTAATTTTTTAGATTCCTCGTTTAAATTGCAACATATTTTATTCGAACATATGTACACTTATCTCTTATAGTTTTTAAGCAAAAAAAATATTTCTAAAATTTTGACCTCTAAAAGGCATCTTGAAATCCATCTGTAACTTCTGTTAAGTGTAAGATAAAAATATGATTTATATCTCTACTTGTACTTAACGGATGCCTCTATGAGTGTATTAATTGGAAACTGTAAATTTTGACAATAAGTGTTCTTAAAATGTCAATATCGAAGTGCTCTCTTCAATATCTCGTAATTCAATTTTTTTAAATGGAATAACCCATTTTTCATCACGTGGTACGATTGGGTAGAAGATTTCCTACAAAAAAGTATTAACAACTATACTCCTAAAGCAAGTGGTTTTCGAATTATTTCGAAGATTCGTTTTTCGTCGCATTTATGCAGGGAATAATGCGCGCATAAGTCGCAACTGAATTTTAGTAGGCAAGTAGTAATGCTTTTCTTTTGTCGCTTGTGTAATGCGAAATTTCAAATAATGAAAACAATTAGTACAAAGTTATACAGAAATCAACAAAATGAATAAATATCCCTATCAACAAATTATCAATTTATTCTTTATACATGGCAACTGCGATAGAATTGGTACTCGATCATGTCGAATATATAATGAAACTTATCCACATTTGCCACCGATGAATAAAACAAGATTTAGAAGATTGGAATCAAATTTTGTTTAATTGGCAGTTGCCATGTATAAAGAATAAATTGACAATTTGTTGATTTGTGTAATTATTCATTTTGCTGATTTCTGTAAAACTTTGTACTAATTCTTTTTATTATTTGACATTTTGCAATACACTCGCGACAAAACTAAAGCATACTACTGGCCTACTAAAATTCAATTGCGACTTATGCGAGCATTATTCCCTGCATAAATGCGACGAAAAACGAATTTTCGAAATATTTCGAAAACTACTTGCTTTAGGAGTATAGTTTTATAATACTTTTTTGTAGGAAATTTTCCCCCCAATCGTACCATGTGATAAATATTGGGTCATTCCATTTAAAAAAATTGAATTACTAGATATTGAAGAGGGCACTTAGATATTGACATTTTAAGAACATTATTGTGAAAATAGACAGTTTCCAATAAATTCACTCATAGAGGCATCCTCTAGGTACAAGTAGAGATATAAATCATATTTTTATCTTATTCTTAAGAAAAGTTACAGACATATTTCAAGATGCCTTTTAGAGGTCAGAATTTTAGATATATTTTTTTTTCTTGAAAAGTATAAGAGATAAGTGTACATATGTTCGAATAAAATATGTTGCAATTTAAACAAGGAACCCAAAAAATTACTAATATATAGGGTGTTCTATTTGAAATAAGAAACTCGTTGCTACTTCCGGTGGAACCGGAAGTAATATAAAGTTGAAAATATTTCACATGAGGAGAACTGATTCAACCATATGACATGGATTTTTTTCAAATTTTTAGTGCAACGGCAACCCCATAAACTTTTAACGAACGGTTTGGCGTAGGCACCCTGTATATATATATTTTCTTTTTCTTTAATATTGATCATATAAAATATTTTGTTAAGAAAAGTAGAATCGAAAAAATAGTATTTAATAGTTTATGTCGTAGCTGATTTAGTTATTTTATAAATATTGTTTTAAAAATGTGAATTTTACGAATTAATTACTCTGAATAAGTGAGCTCTTGCTATAAATGACGTTGGTTTGACTTGACATGATTGTAATTTAATGTAAAAATGTAAATATGTAGGAATACTTAAAATCGTGTAAAATTAAATTATTTACAACTTTTCCATTGAGGATTTTTGCGTGCCAATTTATGTCAAAAAAAAAACTTTCTGAAAGCCGCGATAAGGGCGCAAAGTTTTGACAATTCTGGCAAGTTGTCAGGTATTTATCGTAGAGTTAAATAATAAAACAGGCCCGCCCAGTCAATATTTTAGTCTGAATAAATTAAAATTTTTACGCAATTTTAAAACACTAGTCTATAAAGATGTATGACATTTGTAAATATATATTTACTTGCTTATACAGGGTGTTTTAAATTATTGGGCCACCATTGGTAATTTATTTATCTTTGGAGCTATGAAGTCGATTAAATTAGGAAACTAGTAGTATTTTCTAGGTACATTATGACGGTGCATATAGAAAAACAAGTGAACCTTAGGTTTTTGATTTAGTCGCAAAAACAACATTTTGTTTTGAATGGGATGCCTTGTAAGATATTCTTCATTAAAAGCCAATAACCGCCCTGGCCCGGATGGTTTACCTGCCTTTTTATTTAAAAATTATGCCTTTTCTCTTAGCCGACCTCTATTGTTGCTATTCAATACTTCTCTTCGAACAGGAGTATTTCCCAACTGCTGGTAGAGCGCTTACATCACACCAGTTCACAAATCTGGTGTAAATAACAATGTGCAAAATTACAGACCTATCTCAATTTTATCAGTACCTCTTAAAATCCTTGAAGAATTAGTTACTGTATACTTAACGGCTGTTTTACAACCTCATATTTCTCTGAAGCAACATGGCTTTAGAGAAGGCAAATCTACAGTAACTAACCGTATACTCTACGAATCATATATCTGTGATCTTTTGAGAAAGGGTGTCCATCTACACTGACTTCTCGAAAGCTTTCGATACTGTTGATCACGGAATCTTAATTGAGAAGCTGAGGTCTTTTGGGGTTGATGGTGGATGTATTCGTACATTTCTAACAGAATTCAGCTTGTCCGGATAAATCATAGCATACCCCAACCCATTAGGGTTGTATCTAGGGTGCCCCAGGGGTCTCATTTAGAACCAATACTGTTTAATGTCTTTATTGATGATATTAGTCATTGCTTTTTACATGCGGAGTGCCTGTTGTTTGCCGATGATGTGAGAGTCTATTTTAAAATTCGATCACTCGAAGATGCCCACTTACTTAATAGTGATCTGCGATCATTCGGTGAATGGTGCATTCATAATGAAATGACCTTGAACATTGACAAATGTAGTGTAATTACCTTCACAAGAAGGCAATCTCTCTTACTGTTTAACTATAGTCTCATGGACAATTTACTATTCAGAGTCAACAATATCAGGGACTTGGGCGTAACATTTACTAGTAACTTATCTTTTAGTAAACATGTATTGAATGTTACTTCAAAGGCCTATCGTATGCTGGGATTTGTTAGAAGGAATGCTAGAGAATTCAGTAACATTAAGACATTGACAGTCCTTTACAACAGTCTAATACGACCACATCTAGAATACTGCACTAGTTTATAGTCCTCCTATACTGACTTGGATAGAACGAGGATTGAGAGAGTATAGGATAAATTAATTGGGTTCCTAAAATATAAATTTAATTTACCTGGGAACTGTAACGAGGTCGAGTCAGCCTTACGCATGCCCACACTTAAAGCCAGGCGCATGAGCGCTGACGTGACCGTTGTTTACAAAACGTTTAATGGTCTCATTGACTATCCTGACAGGGCCTCTCCAAAATATCTAAACCAGCAAATTTTTAAGAGAGACACTGTCTATATGCGCGGGAGTAAAATGGAAGAAAAGAAACCACAATTTATGGTGGTATGGTAGTATCCCTTTTTTCCCTTTTAAAGTGTTTTCAACGGCCGTTCATGTTCATTTGATGACTACAACAATTTAACTCATTAATCAATATGTTATGCAATGGTATTATTTGGTTACGTTTTAATCAAATCGATTAAATAGAGCACGCTAATCTAGTAATAAAAAGAAATGCAAAAAAGGTTATGATCTGGGTTTAAAACGTGTTTAAAACATGTTTAAAACACGTTTAAAACGTGTTTAAAACATGATTAAAACACGTTTAAAACGTGTTTAAAACAGAATATACAGGGCATTTTTCTTTTGTGTACATATCCCGATAATTACAGCGTTTTTTTTAAAGTTGTGGGAAATCGTTGTATCAATGCGGTTAATTTAAGGCTTTAAATGAGTGTGTTCCACTCCCAGACTAAGCATGAGGTAAAATTTTGAGTTTAGAAAAGCCTAAGAATTTGGATTGGCCGCGTAGCGAAGCGGAGCGGCCAATCCAAATTAGGCTTTTCTAAACTCGAAATTTTACTTCATGCGCCACGCTTAAAACACTGATTTACAGTGAAGTTCAAAAAACACACACTTACAACAACGGTTATAGGCAACCTAATATACGTTAGAGTTATTGGGTTGCCTATAATCACTGCTTTAAATAATTTTATCAGCGCAGAATTTGACTCACGTTTTATCCACATTTACATATTAGATTGCTAAAGCCGTATATTTTAAACTTTACGATATTTCAGTGTTTTATACGAGTGGCGCATGAAGTAAAATTTCGAGCCTAATTTGGATTGGCCGCTCCGCTTCGCTACGCGGCCAATCCAAATGTTCAGGCTTTTCTAAATTCGAAATTTTACTTCATGCTTAGTCTAGGAGTGGAAAACCCTCGTTTAATGATTCAAATTGAAATCTTGAACAAAACACAACGAACGTCGAAAAATTTACAGTGCATGCTTATATATACCTGAAAGAAAAAATCCCTGTATTTAATAACCACATTTATGCACACACAGTTTTATTGTAATAAAGGGTTATGTTTGATAATGTAATTTGAAATATCTTAAACAATTTAGCTAAAATTTAAAAACAAACAAAAAATGTTAATGAATTAATATAAAATATAATTTAGCAAATATTTATTTAGATAATAAAAAAAACGGTTTTAAACAAATACAACGTTTAAAACACGTTTTAAACAAATTTAAAATTTAAAACATGTCTAAAACGAAACCGTTTAAAGCACGACGGCTGTTTTTAAACATGTTTAAAACACTGTTTTAAAACAAAGTGTTTTAAACATAACAACCCTGGTTTTGATTGATCATCTAACGAGTGTTTCCAATCCCAGATTAAGCATGAAGTAAAATTTTGAGTTTAGAAAAGCCTGAACATTTGGCTCGGGCGTAGCGCAGCAGAGCGACTGAGACAAATTTGGCTTTTCTAAACTCGAAATTTTGCTACATGCGCGACGCGTATAAAACGCTGATTTAATGTGAAATGCTCTATAACCAACCAATTAGCAAGTGAAATACGTTTTGTACGACAATCATCAATTCTTTAAATGACGGAAAAAGTGCTATAATGAACATATACATTATTTTTGTATTAATGACGTGAACACCATCTACTGTCAATAGCACTACTCAAAAATTGGCAGCAGATGGTGTTCACATCGTCAATTTATATGTAAATTACACATAACTACTAAAATGGTTATAGATGTTCAGTTTTCTTCTGGATTTTAAAATGCACAATCAATTGACATTTATAATAGTCATTTTGTGAGTACAATAGACAAGACTATTGGCAGTAGATGGCGTTCACGTCGTCAACCTAAATGTAAATTACATATGACTATTAAAATTGTCAATTTATAGTGCAATTTGAAATCCAGAAGAAAACTAACCATTTTTATTCATTTTAATAGTCTTATATGTAATGTACATATAAAATAAAGACGTGAACTATTTATGAAAAGGAAAAACGGTAGAAAAAATCTGAAATCTAAAATCAAATGACAACAAAACAATATTTGTCAGCCATTAGTTTAATTATTGACAAATGCAGCTTTGTTATTTGCTTCCAAAGGCTACTTGTTAAAGTCGTGACAATTGTGAATTTTTAAGTTTGCTTTTAATTTTTTAACGAAAGAAGATAGCAAATTTTTTTCCCTACAAAGTTTATTCAGAAAAATTAGCTCTTTTGCAATATCTAAAAATATAGGTATATATCTGGGGAAAACAATTTCGATGGCGTCATTACTTCAGTTTCAAAATTTAGAAAAATATGCAATTTTGGATTAAAATGGACCTTACTTAATCCCATTTATGAACCTTTTTTAAAAAAAATTCTACCGTTTTTCTCTTTCTTATAATAGAGCAGAGACATCAAGTTTCGCTCACCCTGTACATTTTATATGTAAAATGTTAATCTTTTGTTTTTTGTAAAGAGTGCCTTAGAAACAGTCGAGTAACTCACTTATTTGACAACTCCTAAAATCCATAATTTGCCTACATATCACCCCTGAAGACGGGCATCCAACAATATATATTTTTATTTTACCAATTGTGATGTATTTTAAACTAACGAGTGTCTTCCACTCAAAGACTAAGTATGAAGTAAAATTTCGAGTTTAGAAAAGCCCCGCGTAGAAAAATTTCACGGAGCTTTTCTAAACTCGAAATTTTACTTCATGCGCCAAGCGTATAAAACACTGATTTAAAGTGAAGTTAAAAACTCACCGAAAACCAACCCAATATTTTTCAAAATTGGATGTGTTCTTTTCTATCCACGCTGTAAACCTTCAGATATTCGTTATTTTCTTGTAAAAAAACTTAGATTCCATGTAGTCCTTCGGTCTCCGAAGACCATGATTGGTCCTTCGAGCTGTAGCCTTTGTAAAATGGTAATAAACTTAGTCATCTAGAGTGATCCTTCAATTTGAAACTTCTAAGAACGAGTGTTTCCACTCCTAGACTAAGCATGAAGTAAAATTTCGAGTTTAGAAAAGCCCCGCGTAGAAAATTTGTCGAGGGTCGCGCAGCGACCCGAGACAAATTTTCACGGGGCTTTTCTAAACTCAAAATTTTACTTCATGCGCCACGCGTATAAACCACTGATTTACAGTAAAGCTAAAAATATATAACGCTTAGATATCATCACATCAATATTTACCAAGATGTAACCTAACCTTTGACCTAAAATTGTACACGCAGACATAACTTTCGACTTTATTTTACAAATGTCGTATTAATTAGAATTACATTTTAAATAATTTCATAAATATCAAATAAATCTTCCTATCAAAACCACCTCAAACCGGACAAAAGATAACGCCACGCGCCGGCTGAAAACATGGACTTCTTACTACCTGCTAATATCAGGTTGTCATTGACACCCAAAAAATGCGGTTGGTGTTCATAATGGATTAACCCTTGAGTGCTCGGTCTCTTTCCCCCTACCCTCCAACATTTTAGGAAAGAGATAGAAATCGGAAGATTTTAGAGTTTTTGGTCTAATCGCATCCTGACTTTCTCAGTCTTCTAGGAATTCACGTTCCAGCTCGTACTTTGAGCATCAACGCTCCTTTTTATGTTCCGTTTAGAAGAACCGACTACGCTCAAAACTCCGCCACAACACGTCTACTTCGACATTCTAATGAATTGGGTAGGGAGTTTAATTTCTTCGCCGATTCACTAACTACTCTACGTAGCGTTGCTTTTAGGCATCAGTGTATGTGCTAGTTTTTAAAGTGTTATTTTAATCTGTTGTTAATTATAGATATTTGATTGTTTAGACATTATTTGTATTTCCTTAACAATTTGTATCACTGGATCTGTAAATGTAATGGCCACAGTTAATAAATAAATAAATATTTAGAAAGAGAAAAAATACAAAAACAAAAAAGGCTTAATAAATGATTATCCTAAAATGTAACTGAAAAACATGTTGTTTTTTTTACAATTTACTCATATTTAGTGTGTGAGTATTTAAAAAATTACTTATTTAAAGTAAGTATTAAGATTTTGAATTAGAACGTACAAAAATAAAATTAACAAATAAATAACCAATGCATTTGTTGGACATGATAAATAATAATCTAACAAGCCACATTTTTCGTTATAACGAAAAGACATGGCAAAAATTACGATAATACAAGAAACTTAGCTAAACGTCAATAAGCATGGATACTTTGACAACATACCACATAGTTTGTCTATCGCCATTTTGATTTCGTGTAGGTATTTCTGGTAAAAAATATGCCGTATTTTAATGATTTAGACCTCCTTTATCCTCAACGTTAGGATAATCATTTGTTTAGACTTTGTTGCTTATGTATTTTTTCTCTTTCTAAATATGTCAAAATACACAGGGCACCCCTTAAGAAAAATGTTGTATTTGCGAATAAATCAAAAACCTGAGGTTCACTTGTTTTCTTGTTTACACCATCGTAATGTACATCAAAAAATACTACTAATTTGCTCATTAACCGACTTCGTAGCTCCAAAGATAATAAAGTTACCAATGGTGGCCCGATAATTTCAATTAAAACTAAAAACAAACTTCAAAAAAATCAGCCAGGCCCGGCACGGCCCGGCCCTGCCTGTTCTCATATTTTGGAAGCCCGACTCGCTTGAAAAATTCGGTACTGGGCCATGCAAAACCGGGCCAACCGGGCCGGGCCAAAGCCTTTAATGTGCAATGCTCTAAATCCTGGGTCTACAAACTATCTTCTTCGCGGGCCACAAATACAGTTCTACATAATAAAGTCGGCCAAGATCCGATTAATTTTATAAAATTTAAGGAACAATTGTTAAAATATTTCAAAATATAACATTTACAAAAAAAATTACAAACAATTGCGGGCCGGATTCATGCAAGTCGCGGGCCGGATTTCGCCCGCGGTCCGTAGTTTGGAGACCACTGCTCTAAATTATCGGTCATAATTAGTAATGTTAGTGGCAATTAACGTCGGTAATTTACCGTAAATTTCGCTAAGGCTGGTAACATTCTTTTCTGTACATTTGCAAAAGAAGGCTAAAGGTAGGTAAATACGTACCTGGAGAAATTACAATTTAATTTAATTAATGTTAATTTTTTACAGTTTCATAATGATATACAGGGTGTTTTACCTAAAACTCCCCAGATTAATTAACAAAAAACTAATATAGTATATTGTACAGGGTGGTTTTTTTTTCGTTGATATTATAGGGTATAGGCTAAACGGTAAGAGATACAATAAACTAAGATTTGTCCCGTTCTCTTTTTTAGTGTTCAGTTTAATGGCGCAATTAAATCTACGCTCACTAGATTGGTTTAGAATATGAAGGGTGATTCTCAAAATCTACTGGTTATTATTATCTCGTATGACTCGGTTATTTATAGAGATAAAAAAATATTTTATATACGAAAGTTTTTTTGACTTTTTGCGTAGTATAGATGTTTTAATTTTTGAGATATTATCAAAACTAACATTTTCTTAAATGGGACACCATGTATCTGAGTATCTCAAAATATTGAATTTTTTCTTGTGATTGCAACAATATGTAACACTTAATATTTTGCTTTGTCCTAAATAGCTAAAATACTAAAAAACAAAAACTAAAATGATTTTCTAGATGGCCATGAATTGAATGATTATTCTTTTCTTTTATAATAGGTATATTAAAACCCCAGTTAACAAGAATATTAAAACATTGATAAACTCAAACAATAACAACTACAAAAAACAAACAAAAATTTATAATAACTTAACAATTATCTCATATAAAGGGAATTTTTCTTTTAAGTATACATATGCATGCACTGCAAATTTTCCGATATTCGTTGCTTCTTAAAAGAGTTCAATTTGAAGCTTCAAATGAGTGTTATCCACTCCCAGGCTAAGCATGAAGTAAATTTTCTGAGCTTTTCTAAACTCGAAATTTTACTTCATGCGCCACGCGTATAAAACACTGACTTCAATTAAAGTTTAAATATACATAAATTTCACAATATTTTAATGTTTAGTACGCGTGGCGCATGAAGTAAAATTTCGAGTTTAGAAAAGCCCAGAAAATTTGTCTCGGGTCGCTGCGCGACCCTCGACAAATTTTCACAGGGCTTTTCTAAACTCGAAATTTTACTTCATGCTTAGCCTGGGAGTGGAAAACACCCATTTAAGGCTTAAAATGGAACTCTTTTAACAAACTACGCATATCGGAAGATTTAAGTATAGTCGCTGTAATTAGGACCTGTCTACTTAAAAAAAAAACTCCATGTATAACAATTAGCATAGATGCTTAATCACAAAAAGTGCTGAAATTGTCTTCTATTCTGCTTGATGCGTTTTTGAACTCGGCTTGTAACTGAACGAGTGGCGTTATAGATGTGAATATTAGGCCCTCTTCCAATGCAATTAATAAAATTTGTTCTTCTACAGTATTACTTCAGGTTTTATATATTTCATTTTTGATAAATCCCCAAGAATAAAAGTCGAGCAGGCGTAAGGTCGGGGGAACGCGGAGGCCATCTGTTTGGTCCATATGTACCAAGCCAATTTTGCCAAAATTGGCAGTTAGTGCCATCAAGTGCCATCAAGTGCCATCAAGTGCCATCAAGTCATATGAAGTTCCCGTGAAAGGATGGAATTCGTGGTATCACAATGGGCCTTTCAGGCCTAACTGTGCACCTCCTTGAGCGGAGCAACCACTAAAACCTAACCTAACCTAAGTGCCTTACCATATGGCTAGTATGTACTAGAGCACCGTCTTGTTGTAAATAAACATTATTTCTTGTAGCTAATGGCATGTTATTCAACTCGATTATTACACATGGTTCCAAAATTTGAATGTATCCATCAGTATTCCAATGTTTGTTAAAAATCCTGTAGTTAAGGACTCTGTTTTGATACGCCACTCATACATGGAACTTAAACCGTCCTTGTTCTACCCTGACGGCCGTCTGATGAGGATTTATGTTTGACCAATATCGATTGTTCTGTCGATTAAAAATTCCATCGCTAGATATAAAAGCCTCGCCAGTCCATATTATATTTTGAAAAAAATTGGGATTCCGAATAATCTGTTGCAAATACCAATGACAAAACTCTAACCGCCGCTCCTCATCTTCAGAATGCAAGTTTGGACCTTTCTTATTTTATACGGTTTATACTTACGCTTGCGTAACGTTTTTAAAACTTTAAATTTACTTGTGCCAACATCTTTCTCAATATTGCGGCTACATACCGTCGGATCAGCAGTAACAGAAGCTAATGAATTTATTTCATCTCTTTCTCTATTTTCTTTACTGTAAATCTTATCTCTTGGTTTTCCAAATGATCCATACTCACTTACATTGTGGTATAATCTTTGAAATATTTGTTTTTCTGGCTGTCGTCGTTCCAGATAACGCTCAAAATGTATGTCTAAAGCTGCGTCTTTATTTGTATAACTTTCAATATAGCACTCAAACATGTTTAATTTTTCATAGTTTTAAAAAATATTCATTTTAGACTTCTTTTTTTACAGAAATATAATTGAAAATATTGCGTTGACAACGGAATATCAAAACCAATACGTAATTCTTATAGAATTTTATGACATGTAAAAAAAACAAAAACAAACGCTTAAAAAATTCAATTCATGGCCATCTAGAAAATATTTTTTTGTGTTTTTTAGTATTTTAGCTATTTAGGACAGAGCAAAATATTAAGTGTTACATATTGTCGCATTCACAAGAAAAATTGCAATTTTTTTAGGTACTCAGATACAGGGTGTCCCATTTAAGAAAATGCTAGTTTTGATAATATCTCAAAAATGAAAACATCCTATATTTTTTCAAAGTGCACCACTGGATTCTACGTAAAAATTCATAAAACTTTCGTATTTAACTTTTTCTTATCTCCATAAATAACCAAATCATAAGAGATAATAAAAATCGGCACATTTTGAGAACCACCCTGTATCTTCTAAACCAATATAGTTAGCGTAGATCTGATTGCGCCATTTAACTAAACATTAAAAAAGAGAACGGGATACATATCTTAGTTTTTTTGTATCTGTTACAGTTTAGCCTACACCCTATAATATCAATGAAAAAAAACATCCTGTACAACGAGCATATAATGAAAGCTATTAGTCACGAGAACAATGTTTGCGGAACGAGCCGAAGGCAAGTGGAGCAAGTCGTTCGAGTGATTAATAGCCATTATATGCGAGTTATACACTATACTTTGTTTACGACAACAACAATATATAACACAACATTTATTATACCGTAAAACATTTTTCTCACGTAGCATAGCATAATCCACAGGTTAATACAGTACAATAGGATTTACTGAAGTAAGAGAAGTAAGCAGACGAATCGTAATTATTGTTACCATGCCTACGTATTCGAAAATAAATGTTATCCTGTTTGTCAAATTTTACTTTAAATTTGCAATTGTCAACTGCCGCGATGTCATACTGTAAAAGAGTATTCAATAAGAATTACTGTTTATTTATTTGTGGCAAATTTTGAGAACCGGCGAATTCCACATTGTTCAACAATTTCAAGAATTGTTCGTGCTTTTGAACGGACTGGATGTGTTGCTAACAATAAATGCCACAGAAGAGCACAAAGAGCTGCCACAGAAGGCCAGGAAAGATGGGACATAATGATTTGCGCTATTGCAAAAGAATATTCGTCAAAAATCAGCTTTCGGATTGCTACAGAAAATGATACTAACAGGGAAACGGTTCGACAAGTACCCAAATGAAATGGATACAAATCTTACAAAATTTCAACAGGTCAAATATTTCCAAAATATAACATTGATAGAATGGTGTTCTCTGAAACGATGATGGATTTACGGACCAATCAACGTTTTCACTATTAGGAAGGCACAATCCTAACGTTATTGTTTGCGTTTATATTGCAAATTCTGTTTAATTTGTGAAGTTTATTATTCTTTCAGAGAAACGAGATTTGATTTTTGTTTAAATTATGTTTTTGCTGTACAAACTGAACTTGCATTTTTCTTCAAACTTCTTATACCCGGATATTTTATGACAGCATTGTGAATAATCTTTTGAGCACAATGCAACCCTCTGGGCCGAATACAATAGGTGAGGATTAAGGAATTTTTAGCGTTTTGGACATCTGTGACGGTCGTGTTCAAACTTGTCGAGCTATGCGCAAAATTCTAAAATCTACCTGCGTCTCAGGGCAGGGTCGCCAAACCTTCGGTTTGGTGCGACCCTCGATTTAATGCGCATGTCGCCCCTCTTACAAACTATCTCCCCCCTACGCGTGAGGGTGCTTTTTGTAAATATTTTATTTTGAACCAGTCTGAAGTTATCATTGAGAGTATAAAGTTGTATCCGTGTAAATAATTGTAAATTTGTATAAGAGTGTGTAATAGACGTAGTAAACTAAATATCGTTGTGTATCATTTCCACAAGCAAAAACTACGAACAGATCTTCAGGAACCAGGAAGATATAAGAAACTGTTCGAACATAAACAGTTAGTAGGTTTTGAAATAGGTAAAATCCACGCCACCAAATGAGGGAAATTTTAATAGAGTGAAGTATTTGGATCTTCTCCGGGATCAAATAATTCCAGCAATGAGGTCACTTCCGGGAGTACACTTTAACCAAATATGGTATCAGCAGGATAGCTGTCCTGCGCACGACTGTTACCGGAGATTCTTTCAATCGTCGGCAACAACAATTAAATTTCAAATTTTATTTTTTCTGTATATAAAATGAGTTTATCTCTAGCAATTACCTGAGGACCGATCGGAGATTATCCCGGGTAATTTGTATGACTAGAGTCCGAACACCTGGAGTGCACTCCGAGCAGCCCTCCTGGAGGGAGGATTGGTGACCAGCGGCAGTCCATTTTTCGGAAAAGAGATTGTATAATCTTTGCATTCTCCTATCCGAAGAACGGATTAGATCAGATTCCAAAATTCTCGAGATTCGTCGAATGCCTGTAATTGCGACGGATTCGGCCGGCTGGTCACGTCCACCAAGAAAACTACCCCTCTCCACCCTCGTTTCCGGCATTTAAATAATGGAGGACGGCACTTTTTCATCAGTGGCAAACCAGTAACGAAAGCGACAACAAGTTTATACAAGTGCAGTCTGTGGTGTTTAAATACTTTTCAACTTCGTTTTTTTGAGTAACTTTTCTTTAATTAGTGCAAGTGTACTACTCAGAAGAACCGGAATTGCTCCCAGTGCCGCCTGTCACCGCTCCGGCCTTCGTTACTACCAAAGCAGCCTTTGGTCGATGCTTTCCGGAACCCTCCAGACTTTTTCGAACACCGCTCAACTTCCGACGACGCCTTCCGGACTTTTCCGACGCCGTTCTGTCTTTATCTCTGCTCTCCGGACTCCGTCGACGCCTTCCGGATACATCCGGACTTTTCCAAAGCCGTCCGGACCTTATCGTCGTATACCGGACTTTGCTGTTTTCATCCGTATTTCGCTGCCGCCACAAACCACCTCTGACGACTAGGCTGCCACAGTCCACGCCCACTACTCCCACGTATTAATTATTATTTGCTCATGTGTTTTTTTGTGCTGCGGCATTTTTTTGTTGCTGTGTTTTTTTGTGTTTAAATAAATTTGTTGTTTTTGAATCGGTGTTTTAAGGACTAGTTGCTCGTGCTCTCTATTCCCAAACCCTTGAGCTAGCTGGAAGTGCATTCGGGGTACCTTCCCCCTATGACACGACATGGTTAATGTGCGTGGATTTTTAAATACTACTTTTCCCAATCGTGTAATTGGTCGAAAAGGTGATATCAGGTGGGCAGCCAGATCTCTTGATTTAGCTGTAATAGACTTTTTCTTTTGACTATACGTGAAGCAGAAAGTGTATAATCATGCAAGAGTTAACAATTTAGAACAGCTTTGACAAAGGTCAATGTTACACCTTTAATGCTTCATAACGTGAAAAGGAACTTCTATGGCAGATTAGGGCACAGTTTAGCGGCGCAAGGAACTCTATTTGAACATTTATTATAAATTACCTTATCCATGTTATCATTTGTATTTTTTGTTGGTTATCAAAACTCAGTTATCAAATATGATTATTTTACTTATTCTAGTTTCGGATGTGCTGTTTAAATCTTGCAACAATTATTTGTAAATTTATTTTTAGTGAATGTCAAGATATCTGTCATTTGCAATTGATGACTGAAAGTACTATCAAGTACTCAAGGGAATCAGAATGTTGTTATGTTGTTTATAATCTATCTTGCTATCTCCTATTGTTTGTATATTTATTACTCTCCAATACATAATAAAAGCTATGCTGCTTCAATTTATTGTAGATAGGTATATATTTATCAAATACTCGTCAGTTTTAATGGTATATTTGTTTTATAATAACTTGATAGATAAATGATGACAGATTGCGGTACTTGAATGTGTAGTATGGTTAATTACACTTTAACACAAATATGAACAATCGTTCAACAATAAAGAATACTCACACAGTCTACCCTTTCGCCTAAGTTACATAGAAACACGCTATTTGCACAAAAAACCAACTCTATTTGGATAGAGTTTTTACGTTTATTACGCTTGAAAAAACACTCACAACGGATAGAAGCACAATTGTTTAATCGATTTGAAAATGATTTATGTTTACAAACGCGTTTTACGCGGGTTAATCTAGTGAGAACGGCGGAGATGTTGAAGCGATTACTTCGTACTTTATCAAAATGGCATCGACGACGTCATCACCACCATGGTAAAATGTAAGACAAAAGAAGCTGATTTGACTAGCACAGCTCTGTTACTCCATAGCGACAAAAAATCTAACTATTCAATTATTTATATTCGTATTAAAAACCACATTTATCACGCAAATCCCGTGTTAAATGTACTTGAGTATTAAATGCAACCCATTTATGCTGCCCACACAATTAAATAATGCAAATATTATAAGATTGTCGTGAATAAAAAGTGACATCCGTTTGTTCATTCAAAAGTTTTATCGATTACGGGATTGTTTGAAAACTTCAGCGGCTTCTAAATAATTCACAAAATAACCTTACAAAGGAATTAAACAAAATTATTGAAATATTTAATAATAATGTGGATATCGTTTTAAGTTTGAAAATGACAAGTTAAAGTTGTCGAAATTATAGTCACTTAATTAAGTCTTAGTTACACAAACAAAGTTAAAATCGTGCTTCATTTGTGAATTATGATGTATAACGAAGTTGAAGCCTCCACCGTTAACAGCTGTTGTATTTGTTGCTTAATACCTATTTTATTTCCAGTGATGATTCCTTCTTAGAACCGTTATTTTTAATCACGCATGTAGACTAATAATAACAATTCTAGAAAGAAACCACCACCGGAAATTAAAAAAAAAACACTTTTCCTTTGCGCTTCTTTCTGGCCGCCAATTTTACGGAATGATAAACCTAGGATTTTAAAACATTTTTCTCACCAAGAAGGTCGAATGCCTATGCCATCGAACCACAATTTCATATACTCGATTTCACCAAGATGGGTGTCACTTGTCAACACGAACCAATCGACGGTATTTTTTTGTAGAATCCTTTTTTCGGGATCGGGATAATTCAAAACGTGGACCTTAGTTTGAAGCAATGTGTGAATATTTCATGAATGTACCAAAATAAACGCCTCACATTGTAAAACTTACCTTTGAATAACTCTTCTTTCCAAACAATTGCACAACAACATTAGAAGTAGTTCCAGCTAAATGCATCCCGCCTGTTTTCACAACTAACAGATAAGCATACCGGTCGTTTTTCAAATTATCCGTCAAAAAATATAATCTCTGCAAAAAAACCGAATTATTTCAAAAAGTGATGATAAAAAATATAATATGTAAAGTTATTTAAATTAAAAACACTTGGATTGTTTTACAAATGAAAACTTTATTCCGACTAGTTTCGGTTTGTGAGACCAGTTTTCATATAAACATAGTTTTTTTTTCAAACAAGATAAATTCAAATTCAAAACTATTTGAATTCGAGAAAATAAGCTTACGCTTCTTATAGTTTGCACATTTTAAACATAATATATAAAATTACGAAAAAACTATTCGTGAAAATGCAAACAAAGTCTTAATTAATAAGACAACTTAAGATGATAAATATCCATTGAAACAACTACTTCCCGTGCAAATACATCTCCGGATATTGAATTATACAATGAAATATTTAAAATCTTATTTAATTTGATTTGTTACAACGCTCTATTAAAGTATATGTAACGTTTAGGTCAAATTCTCTTCAAACCAACTAACAATACAAATTTAAAATGAAAGGAGAGATAGCAACAAATTAGAAGTGAAAGGACTTGGATTAAAACTAATGTCTTAGGCCATCTATAGACGCGTTTCGAGATTTATCTTCAGTATAGCTTTGCTTATGACGTTTAAAAAAAATTAGGCATGAAATTAAAATAAACTTTCTTGGAAAAAGTGTTGTGTGTGGAATGAACAGGTACACAAAAATGGAATGAGTAAAAATTATGGTCGGTATTTATAGGTAAAAAAGGGGGATTATGTCATTAGCAGGTATGAAGAATGTGAGACCTTATTATTTACCTTACGGTACAGTTCAAACAAGATAAATTCAAATTCAAAACTATTTAAATTCGAGAAAATAAGCTTACGCTTCTTATAGTTTGCACACATTGTTTGCATTTCTACGAATAGTTTCTTCGTAATTTTATATATTATAGTTTTTTTTATGAAACAATACCAAGTGTTTTAAATTTTAATAACTTTACATATTGTTTCACCAAGTGCCAGATGAGAAATAATGCAAAGAAAAAAAAAATAAAACAAAAAAAAATAGTTGGAGGGTTTCACTTATATTGAATTAATAAGAACGTACTTTTCCATAATTGTGGTGTTTCCTCAACTTTGCAAAAGAGAGAGCCAAGCAATAGCAAAGGAAAACGACGATAACATGCAAATAAATCACGTAGGTCGTGAAGATTTTTGCTTTGTATTTAGCCCAAGATAACATGTCCAGCCTGTTTTCGATGTTCTTATAGGTGGCTGCGAAAAGCGAGCTGTGAGTGCACAAACACTTGATTTGCGATTCTAAATATGGATCCTCGTATTCCAAAGATGTCTAAAAATAAATACAATGAAAAATGGTTGACTAAGTGTTAGGTGAGAAATTAATTCAAGAGCTAATAAATAATATTGTAAAGCGTGTCCCAAAATTAACGCAAGATTTGAATTTGCCGCCATTTATGCAGTAAATTGTTGGCAACCTTTAAAAAAAACAATTTTAGAGCTGGGAGGTTAGTAAAAATGGAGCGTTACACGATACAACAGCTTGTTCAACAGTTCAAAAATTTCATACAAAATATGGTCGGAATAGTGTTTTAACTTCGTCAACTGTGAAGAGATTAATTGAAAAAATTCAGGAGGACTGGATCAGTTGGAGACGCTAAACACACTGGTCGTCCAAAAACAAGCCGTTCAAATGTCAATATTGAAGCACACTACTTCGATATTGACATCTGAACGGCTTGTGTTGCTGAAAATCTTAGAATATCAATTCGGCGTCGTGGACAAGAATTGCAAATTTCAAGAAGCTCTCTACAGCGTATACACACAAAAGATCTGCGTCTCCATGCTTACAAAATTCAATTAACACAACAACTAAAGCCATATGACCATGCACAGTGAAGAGAGTTCGTTGAATGGATTATTGAACATCAATAAGTGGATGCTGATTTTTCTAGCAAAATCATCCTAAGGGATGAAGCACATTTTCACCTTGATAACTTTATTAATCGCCCAAATTTTCATGTTTGGGATTCGGAGAACCCACATGTGATTGTCGGAAATCAAATGCATCCACAACGTACTGTTTGGTACGGATTTTGAGCTGGAGGCATCATTAAACCACACTTTTTTAAAAATGAGGCTGGTCAAGCAGTGACTGTGACTGGTGCTCAATATCGCGACATGATAACACAGTTCTTTCCGCCGAAATTGGATGATATTGATGTGGTTTCAACAAGACGGCGCCACATACCATACAGCCCGTGAAACAATTCAATTACTGCATGAGACATTTACTGGTCGTGTACTCTCTCGTTTCGGTGATTAGAATAGCCCCCTAGATTGTGTGATTTAACACCATTAGATTTCTTTTCATAGGGTTATTTGAAGTCAGAGGTCTGTGTCAACAAGCCCACACCTATCCGTGCATTACAGGAGGAAATTAAATGCTGCATCAATGCAATTCAGCCACATTTATACAGAATGGTCATGGAAAATTTCGACAAAAGAGTGCGCATGTGCCAGCAAATCAGTGGAGGCTATTTGCCTGATTCTGTATATAACCCAATCCTATCTACTTTATGATTCAATAAAAAAATAACAATCTAAATACTAAAAACTGTATTTTCTATTTAATTCAAATCTTGCGCTAATTTTGGGACACCCTTTATTTTAGTTGTGATATTTCTTTAAAGCTTGACGTTAATTTGAAACGTTGAAGACGTTAATTTGAAATAAACTATTTAAAATATATGATTCTTTCTACTCCCATGTGTGAAATATCAATTTTACATATCAAAAACTATTCGAGTGTATTTAGCAGTTGATTTTAAAAAGGAAACACTTTGTTTAAATTTCATTAATATTTTATTTGAAATTATTGCGAATGACTTTTCAATGATAGATTTAAGATACGATTCAGGAGAGGTGTTCCATGGTTTCCTTGATTTGTAGTGCTTTCTGCACCAATACATGTAATAGTTTGATGTCATCAGATTGCGTGTGTGAAAAGAGACAGAAAACTTCATAATATGTCTGCTATGGTTTTTAGATGGAACATGCGAAAACGTATGTTCCGGTATGCAGCTTTAAAATTTTAAGGTTCTCTTAAGTATACATACAGGAAATTTTCTATTAGGTATACATATGAATACGCTTTTTTTAAAGGATTCACTTTGAAGCTTAAAACGAGTGTTTTCCACTCCCAGACTAAGCATGAAGTAAAATTTCGAGTTTCGAAAAGCTTGAAAATTTGGTTTGGTCGCGTTGCGCGAAGCGTTACGCGACCAAACCCAATTATCAGGCTTTTCTAAACTCAAAATTTTACTTCATACGCCACGCGTATTAAACACTGAAAGCACTAAAATATTGTGAGAGAGTAAACTTCGCTTAAAATCAGTGTCTTGTACGCGTGGCGCATGAAATAAAATTTCGAGTTTAGAAAATCCCGAAAATTTGGTTTAGTTGCTCCGCGCTTCGCGCTACGCGACCAAACCAAATTTTCAGGCATTTCTAAACTCGAAATGTAACTTCATGCGTAACCTGGGAGTGGAAAACACTCGTTTCAGCTTCAAATTGACCTATTTTAAGAAAACAACGAATATTTAAAAATCTACAACACGCAACGGGGAATATGTATACTCAAAAGAAAAATATCACAAGAAATTATGGTTTAAAGCTTTTCTAAAAGTAAGAACATTAATATACTCGCGACCTAAACGGTATGACACTGTCATGTAACGTCACAATTTGACATAACTAGGAAAAATCGTCGCAGATACAACTGTCGACATACTCTCTAAAAAATTTGAACCACACATTCCACATCAATGAGTTCTAGGACATCTCTCCCGAATTCCACTATATTTGAAAAGATTCGCATACGCAAACTTCAATTCGTATACGCAAATTCAACTGTATTTTTGCGATTACCCAAACACCACTCGTAAATTGACAGCGACTGTGAGATTCTCATGTAACTTATGCGTTATAAGAATGATAGTCCTAAATTTAGTCGAAATTAAAAAAACGAACTAATTAATTTGTATAATGTTGACAAAATGTTAAATGGCTAAAAACGTCGGGATAAGTACTAGTTTATGTAGAGGGATCGGCAGTTCGTAAAAATACGAAAGCAATATGTTATTTTAAACACAGTGAATGTTTCTTTTTAAGTATACATATCCCGATGTATACGCTGTAATTAATTTAATAATTTATAGCTTCTAAAGAGTGTTGCTAATACTTGATTACGCATCCTAGTTTAGGTTAGGTTAGCTTGTAGTGGTTGCACCGCACATGGAGGTGCACACTTAGGCCCGAAGAAGGCCCATTGTGATACCACGGTGCAACCATTCTCTTACGAGAACCATTTGAAGCTGATGACAAACTTTGAAAGGTTCTTAACATCTAGCGACTCGAGGTCAGAGAGTTCAACCAGGTACGAACGGCCTAGGTATGAAACTCTTATTCCAGCTAAAGAGGGGCATTGATAGAGGTAGTGCACAGCGCTTTCCTCCTCTTCTTTATCAAGGCACCCTCTGCTGTAGTCATTATAGGGAATTCCTATCGTTGAGCGTGCTACCTACCGCTTAAACGATGTCACTCCTCTTTAAAGAGATAAGTGCGTCGCCTCGTTTCCTGCCGCACTGAGACTATATTTGCCTGGCGGTGCTACAGGTGCTCTCATTTCTCCACCTATTATTGGTGAACTTTGAGATAATATTATAGAGGATCGCCTTGCTTGTCACAAAGGGGATACCAGGGTGTTGGTTAATCGAGGACGAGTGTAACTTCGTTCCGTTTTTTACTAGCTCGTCTGCTGTGTTGTTACCTGGGTTATTGCTATGCCCTGATACCAAGATGAGCTGAAGTTGTATCCGAGCTGCCAGTTCATTCAATGCCTTCCGGCAGTCGGATACCACCCTCTAGGTGTTGATTACACCTGTTAGTGATTTAATAGCATCTGCCTGACTGGCAGAAGTCCAATTTACCTTTAGCCATTCTGCGGCTGTCCTGATTGCTATCACCTCCGCATGTAGAACACTACAGTGGTTCGGCAATCTGAAGGAGATGCGGAGGTTCAGATCCTGGCAGAAGACCCTTCCTCCTACTTTATCGTCACTCTTAGACTCGTCCGTAAAGACGTTGAGTGAGCCTGTATCCAGTATTCTACCCTCCTCCCAATCCATCCTAGTGGGTATCCAGGAAGAGAAAGCAGGCACTGCGAGACATCGCTCGATGTTCAGTGGGACACTGGCAAATTCCTTAAAAATTTATGTGTGCCCCTGCGTGTCTAGTCTTAGCCTACTAGTAGTGTTTAGTCCTACGGCAGTTGTTACTGCAATCCGCTTTCCGAGAAGATCTACAGTGATCAGGTTGAGAATCGTTTCAAACGCTTTAGAGGGTGATGTTCTTATGCCACCCGTGATTATGAGGGACACCATTCTTTAGACCTTCCCAAATGCTTGTTGGTTGATCCTCTTATCGAGTGCAGTCCACCAAATGAAGACACCGTAGATGAGTATAGGCCTCACCATGGCCAGTAGGTGATGTTAGATTTTATATCCCATCTTTTACCTACCGCCCTATTGCAAGAGCTTGCCGTACTCTCTCTTGAGATACCCAGGTATCTAGTTTGGTCTTTAATTTCCAAAACCGCTGAAGCAGGGTATACTGTGCTTCCTTGTAAATAGGACTAGCTCAGTCTTCTGTGGATTGACCCCTAGGCCACACCTTGTGCGCCACTTGGTTACTTTAACTAATGCTTGCTGTATTAATTGCATCATTATTTTAGGGTGCTTACCCGAGACGGCTATGGTCACGTCATCGGCATAAGCAATTGCATTGCACCCCGAGTTTCTTAGGTCATGGAGTAATTCATTGAGTGCAAGGTTCCAGAGAAGCGGAGATAGAACACCTCCTTGAGGGGTACCTCTGCTAACTCTCCTCTTAATACAAGAGTTCCCGAGTTTGGAGAAGATGTTCCTCTCGCGGAGCAACTTTTCTATTTATTCTAATTTAGAAAACTAAATATTGGTGGAGACTAAAAATTTCAGGTAGAAATAATTTATTATGTGAATTCAAACATAAAATCAAGTCGAGTCTACTAATCTGAACTTCATACCAAATCAGTGTTTTAGACGCATGGTACATGAAGTAAAATTTCGAGTTTAGAAAAGCCTGAATTTGTATTTTCACGCTACGCATCGAAATCTAAACGTTTAGGCTTTTCTAAACTGGAAATTTTATCTTGTGCTTAATCTGGGAGTGGATAACACTCATTAAAAGCTACACATTTAACGTTTCTATAATAACAGCGACATGTTTTATTTAGGTATTTATTGCTTAAAGAATTCAGTTGTTATGTTCATTTATTAATCATTTTATTATTTTCAGAATGTTTCTTATTTTTTTATATATTACCTTTTTACTTTCCTGCATATGCAAAACAAAGGAAAAGTAGTTTTCGCGAAAATTATCAAATCAATAATGTTAGTGGATATATCCATTTTAAGGTCCACCGAGTTGATTAAGACCATTTTTAAAAATGTCTGTCTGTAATTCTGTCCTTCTGTCGCCAAGATAAAATATAAACCGATTGAGCTGTTAAGATGACACTAGAAACTTAAACTTTTTATTACAATAGTAGTATTCGATCAACTTTTGGTAAAAATGCGGAAACCGGAAGTGGTAGTTTACTCTTAGCATTTATTAATTTTCGTTCTTTAATATTGATTTTATAAAAAAACTTGCGAACAAAAGTTGTAGATAATCAAAAAATAAACATTAATGTGTATACACTTTCTGTCTTACCGATGTTTACTTATTTTTTTTGGTTTTGTAATAAATTTGATATTTTGATATATTCTAAAAGGGCAATGTTTAGTTGATTTTCACACAAAATTTTAAAACAATATCCTAAAAATTTAAAAAGTTATGAATGTCTGAAACTGGAATTGCATTAAAACCAGGGTAATATCACCTTGCAATGTCAGAAAGTCAGAAATTATCTATGAAGTAATTTGACTTAGTCTGATAGAGCAATGAGTTCTTAACATCCATATAAAATGATCTCACTTAAAATGTTGAAGCTATGATGTTTTTAAATTCTACAATCTATTAAATTTTATTAAAAAATACGCACTTTTTGACAATCAGATGGAAATAACTCAAAAACCATCGATAGAGAATATTTAAATTTTCACATATTTTGAAACAGCAATGTTTTGTTAACGTCCACACAAAATTGCAGGAAGATCTACTAAAAAAAGCACGATGACTTCACGCATTCGTTACACACTATACTATTTTGTATGCAAGACTTGATCGATAAACAGCTAGGTTTTTATATGTTTTGAAAGAATAAATACGTACATTACAATCAGCCGGTGTCCATATTCGTTTTTCCATATTGAAGGTAACACAATCAACCACGAAAAATGATATATTGTACTTGGACACTCTTTCGCGAGAACTCTGAAATTTTAAAGAAATTATAACTATCAACGTGAGAGACACAAAATTGAAAAATACCGTTCTCAAAATACCAGCGTATATAAAATAGTCATTCTTCGAATCAACACCAAAAGGAGATTCTAGTGTGGACGTAGCATTCCCTATTTTTGAATCCACTCTTGTAGCTTTACGTTCAAAATCTTTGATATCCGGCCTACGATTTCTGGTAAAGACTACCTGGAAATAATGAAGTTGTTTTTTGCTGAGTCTTAGATAGATCCGCAATTTTTTGTAAGAGAATGTATTTACTTTATTGAAAATAAAACTCAATATTTAGACTGTAACAATAGTTTTTTTACACAATGAAACACTTTTAACTTTGTTTGTATAACACGTTTTATTTAATGTGACTGCAGTTTCGACAAATTTAGCTTGTCATTATCAAACATGGAGTAACTTAAACTAGAGGTTTTACAGGTATATATACACAATTACAAAACAGCGGTAAAAATGGGGGTGTACATTAGGTCAACCTGGTCGTTAATTAAGGGAATTCCCGGATTAGCGCAAGCTTTGTGTATCTCTAGTGCTTCTAGCAAATTCATTTTACGACCCTTTTCGGCATGATGGATTATGGTAAGTACATCTTTTTCAAAAGTGTGATTTTCGTCTAAAAGGTGTTTTGCAAAAGACGACTTATCACTCTGTTTAAGCCGAAAAGAGCGCAAATGTTCCCTCAATCTTATGTTGAAATTACGACCAGATTGGCCAATGTATATCCCTTGACAATCTGCGCAAGTTAATTTATATATTCCGGATTTATTAAATTTATCTAATTTTGTTTTACTATTAAAGATATGGTTATTGATTTAACTTGCGCAGATTGTCAAGGGATATACATTGGCCAATCTGGTCGTAATTTCAATATAAGATTGAGGGAACATTTGCGCTCTTTTCGGCTTAAACAGAGTGATAAGTCGTCTTTTGCAAAACACCTTTTAGACGAAAATCACACTTTTGAAAAAGATGTACTTACCATAATCCATCATGCCGAAAAGGGTCGTAAAATGAATTTGCTAGAAGCACTAGAGATACACAAAGCCCGCGCTAATCCGGGAATTCCCTTAATTAACGACCAGGTTGACCTAATGTACACCCCCATTTTTACCGCTGTTTTGTAATTGTGTATATATACCTGTAAAACCTCTAGTTTAAGTTACTCCATGTTTGATAATGACAAGCTAAATTTGTCGAAACTGCAGTCACATTAAATAAAACGTGTTATACAAACAAAGTTAAAAGTGTATAACGAAGTAGAAGCCTCCACAATACAGAATAGTTTTTTTAATTACCAAGAAAAATAAAAATATTAAACATTAAAAGTGGGATTTGTTTCGCAATCTACTTCTAATTAGTCTTACAAAGACTATATCAAACACTCATTAAAGCAACTACTTCCCGGGCTAATACCCCGGCAGACATTACATTATACTACAAGTCTTGTTACATACAGTAACTTACTATAAATTTAGGTCAAATAATTCGGGCCATCTATAGACGCGTTTCGAGATTTATCTCCAATCAGTATAGCTTTGCCGTTCACTCTAAACAATTGGAGACCTTAGACTGGCAGCCACGTTACCGTGCAGTTTAAACATAAGTATAAATAAAATTGCCACTTGAGCTCCAGACACCGACGTGAACGGATGCACCCAGAGCACTGAGTTAATTTAAAATGATATTGCTATATACAAGTAATACCGTACGAAACGACCTACGAATAGCGGAGATATGGAGGCAGACGAAGATTGTGATGAATTCATTGAAGTTAAGACAAAAAACGTCCACCCAAACACACAGTGCCAACCAAGTCACCTAAACAACGCTCTACAGGCTCAGGTACACTAAATCTCGAATAAACAACTAACAAAGTGTTACAATCTATCTCACAAATTCAACAAGCTCTTCACAAACACAACAATCTTTTTCACAAACACAACCATCTACTTCATGCACATCCCAGCCTCACACCGTCAGAGCTCTTATTTCACAATTAGAACCAAACACGCCAACAATCCAAAAAATACACAAACAAATATAACCACCAATTCCACTCAACAATTTCAAAACACATATAACATAGCCACTAATACAGAAATAACTCGACTGCAATTAGTTCAATTTTGGCTAAGCTATACAAACGACACGGAAGCCGTTATTTTTAAAACAAAAGGATTTATACTAAAATCTAACAAGAACGCTGCCATATGCGAATCTAACCTGAACACTCTAATAACAAAAAACATAATTCATCTTAGCCACTCCGTCATACTCATACGTGATACGCAGTCTCGAGCTTGAAATTGAAGACGCGGCAATCAACGCGCATTTAGATGCTACAGATATCGAACACCGATACTGCAAACGTATTATTTCTAAAGCAACGGGAAATAAAACAAGAATGGTGAGAATAATAACAGCTTCACACAGCTCATACACCAAGCTGTTACAACACCACTTCAAATATATGTGTAAAGTGTATCCAGCTATGTAACAAATGCTGCAAATTCGACCATGTCACGGCAGACTGCAGAGAAAAAATCACCTGTGCCAAATGCAACGGCGAGCACTTTACAACCGCGTGTACTACGGAACTGCCACCAAAATGCACATCGTGTGGAAAAGCCGACCATGGTGCTTGGTCTACCAAGTGCCCCAACTGCCCCACCCAGCCAATCCATTGAATACCTATCATAAAGATTCATTGTACAAATAAAAAATCAGCTGACATCGACAACATTCTTATTAAACAAACACACGTGCATCAATCCATCACTCTACACGATCATATTATAGATACATTTGCAACCGAAATAAATAATCCCACAAACACTGACCGCCAAGCACTAATCAAAAGACTGAGAGAACGTTTTATCGATTCATACTAAATAAACATGCATGCCGCATTTACAGGGAATCGAATGTTCTTAGTAATGTTTGATCTAAAATACCCCGATAGTCCCGTTCCAACCGTTTCTTCAGTAGGCGTTCATACAGCTCACTGTGTTGAGAAAATGGCTAATCTATCTTCCATTTATACTAACATAAACTCACTCAATAACAAATCCCACATTCTATTTAACTATCTAAATGCGAATCCGGTATATGTATGATAAATGGTCGAAACTAAATTCAAGAAACCCTTTTCTTTCCACAACTGGAATCGCCTACAAATCCCATCCACCATCAATAATAAAAACCACAGAGGAGGTATAATTGCAACAGTCCACCCCAGCTCAAAGATTTGCAAAAGTAATCCTCCTAGAATGAATCGCCCTCTTAACGAATGCCTACACTTCACCTTAACTCACCAATCCCTTCAAATCCACATATTCGTTGTTTAAATTCATCCTCATTCTCCTATCGATGACTCCATATTTATCAAAGCGTCACTCTATACAAACGCTATAATCATGGGAGACTTTAATATAAACAAAAACAAATCCCCCAATGTGCGCATTCACACTCCCATAACATTTATAATGAACCAACACCAATCCACGACTCCCGCACTCCTGATCTCTGTTCCGACCACCTATCTACTACTTTCCGAATAAAATCCAACCAACCTGTTCCTCAGCCTCTCCCTGACTTTACATACGACTTCAAAAACTGTAAAATAAACAACGTTTCAAGCGACATTACCGAATTTATATCCTCTAACTCTGACATAAACCCCGATTCTATTAGACAATTTAACAAAATACTATCCAACTCCATACAACAAAATACCCCAAAAATTACTAAATCATTTTACAAATACCCCCTCCCTAAATACATCCTTAGACTGTTAAAATACAAACGACAATTATATAGAGATATCAGATTTACGGACACACCAGAACGTAGATACAAATTTAACAAACTGAACAAAGACATTAAAAGACTAATTTTCGAATAAAAGACTGACATATGGCTTAACACCTGCATAAACATAAATTACCTTAAAGGCAAAACATTCTGGACTCAAATCAATAGACTATCAAAAACTAAAAAAAACGTATTAGCTAGTTTATCATTGTTCTACTAAATATAGGTGTATAATTGAATTCACTTGGTTTGTTTTACTAAAAATATTTTATTTCAACTAGTTTCGGCTTGATGTCATTTTCATGAATGATGTACAAAAAAAACAAATTGGTGTTATATACTAGATGTCGGCGTTTCAGGTAATAAGCGCTTTAATTATCGTTGAATTCCAAAGCTCCTCGTTGTCGTTGACCACGTTTTTGCACGCCTTTATGGTTTTACTTATTTCCAGTCCTTCCCGATAATTTTAAACGAATCCCTTGTTACCTAAATGCAACATTTTATAATCGTATGAACTGAAAAAGTGATTAGATGCCATGCAATGTTTTGCAAAACCCGTGGTCTGTTTATTATTTAAAATATCCTTTCTATGTTCTTTTAATCGGGTTTCAAAGGTCCTGCCCGTCTGTCTTATGTATATTGCATCACAGTCATCACATTTCAGTTCATACGCTCCACTTCTCTTATTATGGCTATTGTCTGTTTTAATTTTATTTATTTATTTACATTCAATCCGATGGATTATCAATGGGATCACCTTTGTCACCCTTAATGTCCAAAATCTTTATAGATGATTTCGAAAATAAATTATTAAAACAACCAGAGAGCAATCATATTCACTTTTGGAATAGATATGTAGATGACATATTTTGCATATGGACAGGGTCATTAAGACAATTAGATATTTTCACAAAACATTTAAATTCACTAAATAGTCAAATCCAATTTATAGTAGAATTAGAACATAACGACAGTATTAACTTTTTAGATTTACAGATTACTAAATCCAACAATACACTAACTTACAAAATATTTAGAAAACATTCGCTCGTAAACTCTCGCACAGTCCAGACGTTCGAATTGAGCTCTATAATTCTAAGTTAAATCAAATCACCGATTTTATAAATGTCGAGTATGGAGGCGGAATCGGAAACCGATGATGGGGAAGGCACTTTCATCACACCAAAAAAACTGAAAGGTCGCGGCAGACCCAAAAAAATAACATTGACGAGGACAGCGGCTCTGCATCAGGATCAAGCGTAAGCACACGTGTACGTAAACTCACACAATCAGTCTCTCACATCCCAAAAACACACCAAACACGTTCACAAACTCAAACACAACATCCGCAACCACACTGTCTACAACAGCCATCCCACGCACAAACAATGACCCCACAAACACAAGCATAACCAACACACTTACAAAAAAAAACGTATCGTAAACACACACTGCCTCATGAAGCATCACGCCCGTTAACTACACAACCCTGTCAATCAAAAAATACAACCTCAAATACAATTTCACAACGGCACAAGAAGTTGCACGTCTAGAGTTCGTAGCAACCTGGATAAAATTTAATTACAATACCCACAACACAGAAATAAGAAAAACAAAACATGGCTTTATTTTAAAATCGAATGAAAGTAAAGATGTGTTAGGAAAACAACTCAATTCTCTGCAAAAAAAGGCTATATACATACTTTTCGCGACAACTCGACCTGCGCGGGCGTAGGAGCGGTGAGGAACCGTGGTGCGCTAGCGCCAAGCTATTACTTGATTATTAAGAGCGTCGAGCTCGAGATCGTCGAAAAAACAATAAGCACGCACCTAAATACACTAGGAATTACTTATCGTTATTGTCGCAGGATTATCGCAAAAAAAGACAACACAAAAACTAGAATGATAAGAGTAATTACTGGCTCATCCGAAGCATTCACCAAACTCCTACACAATCAATTTACTTTCTTGTGTAAATCATACCCGATAATAGAGAGTTCACCCGCACCAATTCCACAACCCTGTTCACGATGCAACAAATATGACCACATAACTGCCAACTGTACAGAAGAAATTACTTGCTAAAAATGCAAAGGAAATCATCCCACGCACAAATGTGATACAACACTACCACCCAAGTACAAGGCATGCGGCGACACCACCCATGGGGCATGGTCTACTAAATGTCCACAAATAGACCACTGGCACCAATTGAAGGAATCCCAAATATACTATAAAATGTGTCAATAAAAAATCGGCGGATATCAACCTGAGTCTAACGAAAAAATCATGTATTCATACATCCATCACCAAGCACGACTTTATCATTGACGCATACACGACTGAAATAAATTCACCCACTAACACGGACAGACAAGCCTTATTAAAACAGCTAAAATCACGCTTTATCAAATCATTCAACATCGATACACACGCTAGTTTCTCGGGAAATAACATGTTCATTGTTATGTTTGACCTCGAATCACCTAATATCATCCCACCAGTAGTTCCCACGTCAGACATTCGCACAGCATTTTCGCATTTTCCAATAATCCCGTTGATAATAACCTGTTAGTAGAAACCAAAACCAAAAAACCCTTCAATTGTAACCAATGGTCCTACATACAAATTCCCTCCTCTACTTCCAATCAAAACAGGCGTGGTGGCTCGATAGTCTCTGCAAGGCCTGGTATTAAACTTGGAAAAGCAAATCCGCCAAAACTAAATAACGTCATGAACGAATGTCTGCATGCTACTGTCGAGCTACCACTATTCACTCTCCATATCTTTCTAACCTACATTCATCATTCCTCCTCAATCGAATATACAATCCTTACGACCACGTAATTATAATTGGCGACTTGAACATAAACAGCACAAAAAGAAAACAACTCTCATTCTTTATATCCCATTTAAACTTTGTCCGCATAAACACTGCCCCTACATTTATTATGTCCCAAAATCAATCGACAACACCAGATGCCATACTGTGTACGAGCAATATTCAGCACCTTCTCCAAAACTTCTCGGTAATCCCAGACTTGGGTTCAGACCATTTAAGTATCCAATTTACCCAAACGTTTTATAAACAACCGCCCACACATTAATCCGAACACAATATACCTATTTATAAACAATCTTTCTTCCTCCATACAGCGCCTATACAAAACAACCCCACATATACCCCCTCTCCAATTTTATATTAAGACTCATAAAATACAAAAGACAGATGTACAGAGACATAAGACAGACAGAGGACGCAATCTTGAAACAAAACTATAATAGACTTAACAAAGACATACATAGACTAATTAACGAATATAAAAAAGACAAATAGATCAAAGCCTGTAAAGAAATAAACGACCTGAGAGGAAAAAACTACTGGCAGGAGATAAAAAAAAACTCTCTAAATACAAAAAACGGACTACTTAACAAGCATAAACAACCCTATGACGAACAACGCAATTACCGATGACCAGACAATGAACGACATTTTTGCGGACTATTTTAAGGAAAATTACACAGATACAGGCAGCAACACATATGACAATGACTTTTTCGAAACAGTTGACAAACGGTACCAATCTTTCCTTAACTCCTATACCTTCTATACACCAGATGATAACATCGATGAGAATGAGTTTCGAAAACCTACATAAAGGTAAAAACACAGCGTCGGGCTATGATCATATCCCTAGAATGATCCTTAAATCCCTTTCAGACAACATACGCCAGCATATGTTCAAGATTTTAACAACCTATACTCCTTACAACACTTTACCTAGGAATGGAAGCAGGGTATATTAACCTGCATACCTAAACCTGACAGCAACAAATCAAACGTAGCTAGCTATCGGCCTATTACCTTGCTTCCAGTCTTGGGCAAGTTGTATGAAAAAATCCTTAAAAATAAACTCCTTACTCATGTCTCCAACCACATCCCTCCATATCAATTCGGATTTATGCAAAACCGTTCTACCCCTCGTCCCTTCGCTATTCTCACCTTAAACCTACATACAACTCACCTTCAGGGTCATAAATCCGCGTTCCTGTTCCTTGACATCAAAAAATCAAATATTATATAAATGCGCCTGCCTTAACATCCCACCCCATCTAATAAATATCCTATGCAATTTTCTACACAACCGTTCCCTTAAAGTTAAAATAAGAACATCCTTCTCATACTCTTTCTCTCCACTTCAAGGTGTCCCTCAAGGTTCCCCGCCATCTCTCTTGCTCTACAACATATTCGTCCATGATATATATAATCCTAACCCAACTCATCACAATTCCTCCTCCTATATTTTACAATATGCTGAGGATACTGCTCTAATTGCTCACTCTTCTACTATAGCAAAAGCCGTAATAAAATAACAGATTGGTTCAATAAATGGAGGATATCCATCAATATCTAAAAAACCAAGCTGCTCATCCCCTATCATAAATTTCATAACTCTCCTTCACTATCTCCATACATCACATCCCAATATCCCCTCAATTACATGTAAATACCTTGGAATTCTGTATGATACCAAAATAACCTTTATAGCCCAAAATATCAAAGCCGCGGCCAAGAAGAGGGCTTGGCATTTTAGATGCCTTACTTATAGAAACGATGGAATCACAGTTCAATCTGCTGTGACAATATATAAAATGATCTGCCGTCCACTTCTTGACTACGTGGCCATCCTTTACTGCAACCCCCATCCTACAGCCCTAATAAATTTACAGGTAGCAGAAAGATCGGCCCTGAGAGTGTTGACAAAAATCCCAACAACCCCCTACACAACCTCCCCAACAACCTTCTTTATCAGAAAACACAAGTTATCCCTATAGAAACCTCCCATAAATTTGCATCCAAATCCACTAATTATGATCCTATAGACCACCTTTACCTACATAGGAACCCTAATACAATCCCCAAATTTAAATTAACTCATTCCACCATTGCTGACTTCATTTCAGAAACGGTCTAGGACGTTTCATCGCCGCCGATTCATCGCCGCCGATTCATCGCCGCCGTTTCATCGCCGGGCCAGTTCATCGCCGGCCGTTTCATCGCCGGGCCAGTTCATCGCCAATATTTTTATAAAATAAATTTTGAAAGAAAGATCATATCTAATGATAAAATTTCAAATATTACCCAATTCTGGAAATTGTCCACTAATTTAATATTAGATTTTATAACCAAGTAATTGTTACTCAAACTTAATAAAAATCGAATGAGAATGATGTCATTTTTTGACATATGTCATTTGCAATTATGGAAACACAAATTTTGACCAAAAGAGGGAAAGAAAAGTTTATCCACGGAGGACGTCAAAATAGACGCACTAAAGGAAGACAGCCTGCAATGTTTCCACTTGAAATATGGAATCTTTATGAGTTTGTATTGCACGAAGAAGACCGAACAAATAATCATGCTGAAGCTGCGCATCGGCGACTGCAAGTTGAATTAGGAGTTCATCATCCTACAATTTGGAAATTTATTGACGCATTACGGAAAATACAAAAAGGTCGAGACACCTACTACGAACAATTAGTTGCAGGGAATGATCCACCTGTTAAACTCCGCAAATATCGTCAGGCTGATGAAAAAATAAAAAAAATTGTGTCGGATTATGATAATAGGGAGCGTATAGAATATCTTCGTGGAATAGCACACAATTACCAATTTTAATTAAATAAATGTTTTCTAGTTGTTGTATTTAATGGAAATATCTAGATTCTAAGTTTGTTATTCTCATATTAATCATAAATAATTTAAATGTCATATTTCCTAACCTATCCTAACCTATCCTAACCTATCATAACCTATCATAACCTATCCTAACCTATCCTAACCTATCCTAACCTATCCTAACCTATCCTAACCTATCCTAAACTATCCTAACCTATCCTAACCTATCCTAACCTCTCCTAACCTATCCTAACCTATCCTAACCTATCGTAACCTATCGTAACCTATCCTAACCTATCCTAACCTATCCTAACCTATCCTAACCTATCCTAACCTATCCTAACCTATCCTAACCTATCCTAACCTATCCTAACCTATCCTAACCTATCCTAACCTATCCTAACCTATCCTAACCTATCCTAACCTATCCTAACCTATCCTAACCTATCCTAACCTATCCTAACCTATCCTAAACTATCCTAACCTATCCTAACCTATCCTAACCTATCCTAACCTATCCTAACCTATCGTAACCTATCGTAACCTATCGTAACCTATCGTAACCTATCCTAACCTATCCTAACCTATCCTAACCTATCCTAACCTATCCTAACCTATCCTAACCTATCCTAACCTATCCTAACCTATCCTAACCTATCCTAACCTATCCTAACCTATCCTAACCTATCCTAACCTATCCTAACCTATTCTAACCTATCCTAACCTATCCTAATCTATCCTAACGTATCATAACTTATCCTGACCCATCCAAACCTATCCTGACATATCCTATCGCAATTGGCCTGGCGATGAACTGGCCTGGCGATGAACTGGCCTGGCGATGAAACGGCCGGCGATGAACTGGCCCGGCGATGAACTGGCCCGGCGATGAACTGGCCCGGCGATGAAACGTCCCATCCCCTTTCAGAAACACCCACTAACTAAACTATTATTTATTCATATTATCCATTCATTACCATCTATTCATAACATAGTTTAACTATGCACATTCCATATAACAATGGCAGGAAGACCTCGGGTCGATAGCCTATTATAGGACAATTTTATATACAAGATAGTATTATAATATTATTGAATAATGTATATAATCGCTAAATAAAGATAGAAACCTCCCATAAATTTGCATCCAAATCCACTAATTATGATCCTATAGACCACCTTTACCTACATAGGAACCCTAATACAATCCCCAAATTTAAATTAACTCATTCCACCATTGCTGACTTCATTTCAGTAACACCCACTAACTAAACTATTATTTATTCATATTATCCATTCATTACCATATATTCATAACATAGTTTAACAATGCACATTCCATATAACAATGGCAGGAAGACCTCGGGTCGATAGCCTATTATAGGACAATTTTATATACAAGATCGTATTATAATATTATTGAATAATGTATATAATCGCTAAATAAAGATATATTAGTATATATATTTAGAAAATAAACATATACTGACACAATATTATCTGCAAACACAAACACACACAACCAAATTAAATACAGCACATGTCACTCATTTTTACATAAACTTATCAATATACCACTTAGTAAAGTAGATTATGAAATAGAACTAAACACAATCAAAACAATAGCCAATAATAATATTATAAACATCGAATAATAGACCATATGATTAAAAAGAAAAAACGAAAACAATTAAGATAATATTTTTATAGTGCGACAAAAACAGAGAAAGCCTACTGGAGTAGATTAGAATATATAAATAATCTCTTACATAACATTTAAAAAACAATTAAGGGAAAGGACAATAACATAATTTTGACTAACTCAGTTAATTTAGGTGAAATGTTAGTTAATAATAAAATTAAAACAGACAATAGCCATAATAAGAGAAATGGAGTGTATGAACTGAAATGTGATGACTGTAATGCAATATACCTAGGACAAACGGGCAGGTTTTTGAAACTCGATTAAAAGAACATAGAAAGGATATTTTAAATAATAAACAGACCACGGGTTTCGCGAAACATTGCATCGCACCTAATCACTTTTTCAGTTCATACGATTATAAAATGTTGCATACAGGTAATAAGGGATTCGCTTTAAATTATCGAGGACTGGAAATAAGTAAAGCCATAAAGGCAGGCAAAAACGTGGTCAACGACAACGAGGAGCTTTGGAATTCCCCCATAATTAAAGCGCTTATTACCTAAAACGCCGACATCTAGTATATAACACCAATTTGTTTCTTTTGTACATCATTCTTGAAAATGGCATTAAGCGGAAACTAGTTGAAATAAAATATTTTTAGTAAAACAAACCAAGTGAATTCAATTAAACACCTATATTTATAAAATAACTGACAAACCAACAGATAACAGACCCTGACACGCACGAAATAATCACTGACTTGCACAGAATTTCTAAAAAATTCGCTAACCACTTCAATGAAACGTATAAAACGACACAAGACGCGGACTTTGATGACAACTTTCTAAAACATGTTGAAGACGACTACAACAAAGTTTTAAAAAAGGGCAAAAACACTGCACCCGGACATGACTACATCCACAGATGTATCCTTAAATCCTTACCATCTCATATTCATGGCCATATCCTCAATATTATCAAAATAACTACTTTCCGCCAGAATGGAAAACAGGTATTATAATCTGTATACCAAAACGTGACCAAAACCGATCACTTATTCCTAGCTACCGCTCAATAACACTCCCACCAGTCTTTGGAAAATAATATGAATCCCTCCTTAAAAATAAAATCTTTCCCCTAATTGCAGACCACATTCCCAATTATCAATTTGGATTCCTTCCCAAACGTTCCAGCAGCCTACCATTTACCATCCTTACGTCCAACCTACAAACAACTCGCATTAAAGGTAAAGCTTCCGCAGCTCTATTCCTCGATATCCAGAAAGCCTTTGATTCTGTACGGCACACAGGCCTTCTTTTTAAATGCCACCTCCTGAATATCCCTAGATACCTCATATATATATATATATATATATATATATATATATATATATATATATATATATATATATATATATATATATATATTACACTCATCTCCAACAGATCCCTCAAAGTAAGAATTTAAAACCTTTTCTCCTCGTCATTCACACCAGAGCAATGTGTTCCACAAGGTTCACCTGTATCCCCACTTATCTACAATATCTTCTGTTCCGACATTTATCATCCCGATCCAAAATATTTTAATCCTACTAAATATGTCCTACAATTCGCCGATGATACCACCCTTATTTCCCATGCTTCTACCCTACCCAAAGCTCTCTGAACTCTTCAAGAGCTGATTGACACTCTCGAACACTGGTTCGCAAAATAGAGAATCAAAATTAATCCCCGAAAGTCACAACTCCTTATCCCCTACCGTAAAATCAATAACTAGCCATTCATTATCTCCATATCTCAAAATCCTATACATCCTTCTCCCCATATAAAATACCTTGGGGTCACTTTCGACCACAAGGTCATCTTCAAAAAGCATGTATGTAACGTGAAAAATAAAGTAACTACACGGGCAAAATTCTTTAGAATAAATATTAAAACAGCAGTTTTAATTTAAAAAATGATATCCCGTCCCCTAATAGATTATGGATCCATCCTATTTTCCTTATTCCAGAATCCCACACTACACCATATCCAGGTTAGCAAGCGAGCTTCTCTATGAATCCTCACCAAACTCCGTCTCTCCTTAAACCCACTACATAATCCCTCTAACCGATTCCTCTATGACACCACGCTTATAATCCCTATAGATGAACGCCTTCAATTCCTGTCCGAATTTTTTTTAACACCACTATAACTACCAAATCTTATCCCTATACTGATTCCACAGAAATCCCTCTATACTTCCCAAATACAAAAAACCACCAATGATAACATTTGACATTATATCATCATTTACCTATTAATGACTAACGTACGACCGAATAACTAATCCAGGCGTAAAGACCTCTCGTCGATAGCCATTTGACAGTGACAGTTACATATCCACCCACAAATATTGTAAATACACATATGTACATATTGTAAAATGTAACGTTATTTGTCAATAAAGATGTTAAATAATAATAATAAAATTGCCAATACTTGGTTGCAGAATACTTTAATAATTAAAAGTGCGATTCGCTTCGCAATCTATAACTAATTAGTTGTATATTACGAAACGAATAGCACTTTTAATGTTTGAAGTGTTCTGCAACCATGTATTGGCAATTTTATTTTGACTAAGAATAAAAATAATTTATAATACGAGGGCTAATCAAAAAGTAATTTACACGTTGCCTTTGTAACCTTACCCTCGTATAATGAAGTTGTAAAAGTAACAACAAGCATTGTCAGCTTTATTCTACTTCTTAATAACTTACTCTAATATCATTATCATTAGGCATGATTGACATGTAGCATTTATGCGAACGTATGACGTGAATTCTGTGAACGTTGAAGGACGATTCTATCTCCATATTATTCCATGTGTGATCGCTCAATCCAAAAGTGTAGTTATCATATCGAAGCGAATTATCCAAAATATCGAATATTATTTCAACGTGAATGCCTTTCATCGTGTCCATAGTTTTTGCGTCCACGTCAAAAAATGTCACGTCTATTATATTCGTATTTACATAAGACATCTGTGTCTCTATTGAAGCATTGTAATAAGCAGTTACCTAGAGTAAAATAAAATTCTAATCGATAATAATTATTAGAGTTGTGAATTTTCTTACAGCTACTGAAATAGTTTTATTCTTGTGATTAATTATATTACTGCCGGCTCGCACGGTAGCTCCACTCACGCGCATGTCTTTTTCGATGAGATTCGTGGCTTCCTCGTTACGAATTATCGTCTCAGTTTTGTAGCTTTTCGTGTGATAAACTTCGCCGGGAGTCAGTGTTTCTGCTATGGCCTCGGATGTGGACTCTATAGCGCTTATTGCGTTTAATTTTTGACTTGCAATCTTAAGGAGAAATGTGTACAGGGTTATTCAAAATAAAGGAATAGATTATAAACATTTATTTCTTCCAAACTACAAAAGATAGAAACACTATTCCAACGTTCCTGGAAAGAGAAAAGTTCATTTTTATGCATTCAATATGAGCGCCATGTGTTTCCCGTGCAGTGGATTTTTTTGGGCTCCTTTCGTAAACTGTACGAACACGCTCGACATTTTCATTCAATGTGGGTGGATGTCCCGTGATTGTCTGTTTGTAGATGCAATCATCGTCTACGAATTTTCGATGCCACTGGTAAATCTGCTTAGAAGAGGCAGTAAAAAGCACGTTGAACTTCAATAATGGACTCTAGTTTTGCTAATTGCAGCACACAAAGTGCTTTTTCTTGTTGTATCGCCATTTTACTACAGACAATCAAAATGACAAGCAACAGCGCCAATGCGGCCGTGGTTGGAACTTCTGGCTAGACTGTTCAAATTTTATACTTTTGTCTGTCCAGGAAAGTTGGAATTATATTTCTACCTTTTGTAGTTTGGAAGAAATACATTTTTGAAATCTGTTCGTTTTATTTGAATAGCCCTGTATTTTTAAATGAAAACCCGGCACATTCACCAAAAATGTAGTCTACTTAAAAACTGGTTTCTTTAGTTATGCATGTTGTATATATTTTTTTAATTTAATAATTTATTGATAATTATTGTGTAAGTATTTGAAAATACCCCCTACCTGCGGTTTTACATTCACATCATCATCATAATTCGGGTAATCCTCTTTGACGGAAGGTTCTGAAATAAGCGAATCTGGCGTCGTCAAGACAATGTTCGCATCTTCCGAGTGTATTACCTCCTCGTCTTCTTTTTTTTCGTCATCATCATCGATCAATGATTCAATACACTCTCTAATAATCCTAATAAAAATATAAATAGTCTGATCAACATCAAAATTGTAAAATAAAACGCCTGTATTTAAAAAAAACAGATTTTTGAACAAAAGGAAGTAATAGCAAAACAAATAAAAAAACATACATTACAATATGAAAAACTACTAAAACTAAAAAGAAATATATATATATATATATATATACAGGGTGAGTCGGGAGGAGCGCACCAAACTCTAGGAGTGTATTATACACGTGAAAATAATGTAAAAAAACTCATTTGTTCTTATCCGATTTTCATTTGTTTTCAAGTTATGGCGTAATTAAAAATGTTCATCTAGCTTTCCACTTCTATCTGAATTTTAACATTATCAAAGTATGCCATGTTCGAGGCTTATAAACATTTAATAATTCTGACGTTTTGATGAACTGTCAGTGTACGGTGTGATTGTTAGTGTTGCAAAATGCCACATACTTATTCAAATTTAGAATATGCAAATATGGTGTTTGTATATGGTTTCTGTAATGGAAATGCTACAGCTGCTGTTGAAGAATATCGTGAACGTTTTCCACACCAAAGACATCCTGATAAAAACATATTTATTAGAGTTTTCAACAAATTGTGCGAGACTGGTAAGCTTCCCAGTGCTAACATAACATATGAGCGCGCTGCTCAACAAGGTTTTGTAGAAGTAGAAAATATTCTGCATCTAGTAGAAGAAGATGCAACTACTAGCTCACGGAGAATTGCCACTCAATTGGCAATTCCACAAAAAAGAGTGATGAACACGCTACACGAGCAAGGCTTATATCCTTATCACGTTCAGAGAGTACAGCACCTACAACCAGGGGATTACGCTAACCGTACGGAATTTTGTCGGTGGATAAATAATAATCATCGTAATGTATCGAGTATACTCTTTACGGATGAAGCTACATTTACCCGTGATGGCATTAACAACACTCGTAACTCTCATGTATGGTCTGATGAAAATCCCCACGCAACAGTCGAAAGCAATTTTCAACATCGGTTTTCTGTAAACGTGTGGTGTGGTATAGTTGACAGTTATTTAATCGGCCCTTTCATTTTGGAGAATCGTCTCACAGGAGGGAACTACCTCAATTTTTTACAAAATGAATTACAAGGCCTGCTAGAAGATGTTCCTATAAATATTAGAATGCAGATGTACTATCAGCACGATGGAGCTCCTGCACATGTCGCTCGTCAAGTCAAGCAACATTTGGACGAACGTTTTCCAGGGCGTTGGATTGGTCGTGGAGGTCCTATTAATTGGCCTGCAAGATCTCCAAACCTCACACCACTAGATTTTTGTTTATGGGGCTGGATGAAAAATGAAGTCTACAAAATAAAAGTGGACACACGGGAATCACTAATTAGACGAATTGAGAATACTGCAGCCCATATAAAAGAAGAAAGAAATGAATCAATTGGGAGAGCAACAAACGCTCTTCGTAGACGAAGCAGAAAATGTTTAGAAGTCAATGGCGGTATTTTTGAACATTTGTTGAAAAAACGCTATGATTAAGAAAATTTGTTTGTATAATAACTTGTTTATTTGTTAATATGCTATAACTTGAAAACAAATAAAAATCGGATAAGAACAAATGAGTTTTTTTACATTATTTTCACGTGTATAATACACTCCTAGAGTTTGGTGCGCTCCTCAAGACTCACCCTGTATACCGGGTGTGGCACTTAAGAAGCCTCGGACCATAGCTCCTTTACGATAAAAGCTATCGAAAAAAATCTAAGAACAAAGTGGTGCATAATTACCGTCGCTATGTTTCAAAAATATTTCTAATCATCAGTGGCGTGCCGTACTCCAGTGGCGTACCAAACTTATGTTTTTTTTAAATGGAATGCCCTATTTTTTATTGCAGATTTGGAAAGTGCTCGAAGAGTACTTATTTTTTTATTTAACATGTTATACCCTTCACTTTAGCGGTTTCGCTTCTTTCAAAATTGCGCCCCATTTTTGAGATTGTTTTGTAGAGAAACTAATTGACGCCGGCGCCTAAATTTTGAATTGAGGTACAGGTTAAGACCTTGTATACCTTCACATAATTTTTTTTCGGGTAATTTATGGAAAAAAAAATAATTCTTGATTGAACTTCGCATGTTGTCATTTTTTTCGAAAATTTCAAATGGCACCCCCTTAAAAAAATTACGGCGTTGTACAGCCAAAACTCTAAATTTTTCATTGGTACAAAAAAAATTACACATTGCATAACAAAATTTCGGAGAAAAAGGGAATTTCATCGCAAATGTCGGGAAACGTTTTCCGTTCCCAAGAGGGCCATGAGAAAACAAAAACACAAATACGGTCAACATAATAGTATGTAAATATTTATTCAACATGATATGAAAAATGCAGATAAAGAAAATTTAACAACTTAAACTAAATGTTCGAAATGACGACCTTCCTGCTGGAGGCATAACCGCAACTTCGACTTACAGGCTCTAGACACTGCCCTAAGGACTTCTGGTGATATACCGCGGAAAGCCGCGCGGATTCTCTCCCTCATATCCTCGACGGTAGTTGGTACCGCCCTGTAAACCTCGTCTTTGATATGGCCCCAAAGGAAGAAGTCAAGGGGAGTGAGGTCTGGTGATCTTGGCGGCCACCTCACAGACCCCCACGACCAATCCAGGACTCCGGAAACGTTTCATCGAGAAATTCCCGAACGACACGGCTATTATGTGCAGGAGCTCCATCGTGCTGGAAAACTATCTGTCGTAGAGCGGCTAAAGGGACATTTTCCAAGAGATCATCCAAGTCGTCGCGAAGGAACCTCAAATACCTGTTGCCGTTCAGGTGTCCCTCGATGAAATAAGGACCCAAAAGGTGTTCTCCAAGTATGCCTCCCCAAACATTCAGCGACCATCTTTGCTGGTGGTTTATCATTCGCATGGCGTGTGGGTTTTCATCGGCGTAATAATGGTAGTTGTGGCGATTGACATGCCCATTTCTATGGAACGTCGCTTCATCAGAAAATAATACGCGCATAAGAAATGATTCCTCCTGCTCAATTTTGTTGATAGCCCACAAGCAGAAATCTTGCCTCGCATGAAAATCTTGAGGTTGCAATTCTTGGTGCACTTAAATCTTAAATGGACGGAATTTGTACTTTTAAAGAACACGATGTACGGATCGCGTTGAAATATCGTGATTCCTACTAATATCACGGATACTGGTATGAGGATCTTCAATAACTGCCTCCAGAACCTGCAGTTCATTATTTTCGGTAAAAACTGTCTTCTTTCTAACTCTCCTTGGCCGTTTCACACTTCCCGTAGTAGTAAATCTCTCCAACACTTTTTGAAACGCACGTTCATTTGGATGTGCCCTGTGCGGATATCTCGCAGCGTACACTCGTGACGCCAAGAAACAATTCTTGTTACATTCTCCAAGAATAAATATCATGTCAACCATTTCCTCTTGAGTTCGGAACATTTTTAGAACGTTTATCAAAAATGGCTTATGGCTGCTACTGGCGTCTTATAATTTACTTTGACAATTACCAATCTTTTGTTTTCTCATGGCACTCTTGGGAACGGAAAACGTTTCCTGACATTTGCGATGAAATTCCTTCTTTCTTCGAAATTTTGTTATGCAATGTGTAATTTTTTTTGTACCAATGAAAAATTTAGAGTTTTGGCTGTACAACGCCCGGTATATATACCGGGTGTGGCACTTAAGATGCCTCGGACCATAGCTCCTTTACGATAAAAGCTATCGAAAAAAATCTAAGAGCAAAGTGGTGCATAATTACCGTCGCTATGTTTCAAAAATATTTCTAATCATCAGTGGCGTGCCGTACTCCAGTGGCGTACCAAACTTATGTTTTTTAAATAGAATGCCCTATTTTTTATTGCAGATTTGGAAAGTGCTCGAAGAGTACTTATTTTTTTTTATCTAACATATTATACCCTTCACTTTAGCGGTTTCGCTGTTATAACCCCTTCTTTCACAATTGCGCCCCATTTTTGAGATTGTTTTGTAGAGAAACTAATTGACGCCGGCGCCTAAATTTTGAATTGAGGTACAGGTTAAGACCTCGTATACCTTCACATAATTTTTTTTCGGGTAATTTATGGAAAAAAAATAATTTTTTATTGAACTTCGCATGTTGTCATTTTTTTCGAAAATTTCAAATGGCACCCCCCTAAAAAAATTACCGCGTTGTACAGCCAAAACTCTAAATTTTTCATTGGTACAAAAAAAATTGCACATTGCATAACAAAATTTCGGAGAAAAAAGGAATTTCATCGAAAATGTCGGGAAACGTTTTCCGTTCCCAAGAGTGCCATGAGAAAACAAAAGATTGGTAATTGTCAAAGTAAATTATTAGACGCCAGTAGCAGCCATAAGTTATTTTTGATAAACGTTCTAAAAATGTTCCGAACTCAAGAGGAAATGGTTGACATGATATTCATTCTTGGAGAATGTAACAAGAATTGTTTCTTGGCGTCACGAGTGTACGCTGCGAGATATCCGCACAGGGCACATCCAAATGAACGTGCGTTTCAAAAAGTGTTGGAGAGATTTACTACTACGGGAAGTGTGAAACGGCCAAGGAGAGTTAGAAAGAAGACAGTTTTTACCGAAAATAATGAACTGCAGGTTCTGGAGGCAGTTATTGAAGATCCTCATACCAGTATCCGTGATATTAGTAGGAATCACGATATTTCAACGCGATCCGTACATCGTGTTCTTCAAAAATACAAATTCCGTCCATTCAAGATTCAACTGCACCAAGAATTGCAACCTCAAGATTTTCATGCGAGACAAGATTTCTGCTTGTGGGCTATCAACAAAATTGAGCAGGAGGAATCATTTCTAATGCTCGTATTATTTTCTGATGAAGCGGCGTTCCATAGAAATGGGCATGTCAATCGCCACAACTACTATTATTACGCCGATGAAAACCCACACGCCATGCGAATGATAAACCACCAGCAAAGATGGTCGCTGAATGTTTGGGGAGGCATACTTGGAGAACACCTTTTGGGTCCTTATTTCATCGAGGGGCACCTGAACGGCAACAGTTATTTGAGGTTCCTTCGCGACGACTTGGATGATCTCTTGGAAAATGTCCCTCTAGCCGCTCTACGACAGAAAGTTTTCCAGCACGATGGAGCTCCTGCACATAATAGCCGCGTCGTTCGGAAATTTCTCGATGAAACGTTTCCGGACTCCTGGATTGGTCGTGGGGGTCCTGTGAGGTGGCCGCCAAGATCACCAGACCTCACTGCCCTTGACTTCTTCCTTTGAGGCCATATCAAAGACGAGGTTTACAGGACGGTACCAACTACTGTCGAGGATATGAGGGAGAGAATCCGCGCGGCTTTCCGCGGTATATCACCAGAAGTCCTTAGGGCAGTGTCTAGAGTGTCTCACCGAAATTTTGTTATGCAATGTGTAATTTTTTTTGTACCAATGAAAAATTTAGAGTTTTGGTTGTACAACGCCGTAATTTTTTTAGGGGGGTGCCATTTGAAAATTTCGAAGAAATTGACAACATGCGAAGTTCAATCAAAAATTTTTTTTTTTTTCATAAATTACCCGAAAAAAAATTATGTGAAGGTATACGAGGTCCTAACCTGTACCTCAATTCAAAATTTAGGCGCCGGCGTCAATTAGTTTCTCTACAAAACAATCTCAAAAATGGGGCGCAATTTTGAAAGAAGGGGTTATAACAGCGAAACCGCTAAAGTGAAGGGTATAACATGTTAGATAATAAAATAAGTACTCTTCGAGCACTTTCCAAATCTGCAATAAAAAAATAGGGCATTCCATTTAAAAAAACATAAGTTTGGTACGCCACTGGAGTACGGCACGCCACTGATAATTAGAAATATTTTTGAAACATAGCGACGGTAATTATGCACCACTTTGCTCTTAGATTTTTTCGATAGCTTTTATCGTAAAAGAGCTATGGTCCGAGGCGTCTTAAGTGCCACACCCGGTATATATATATATATATATATATATATATATATATATACATATATATATATATATATATATATATATATATATATATATATATACAAGGTGGCCAGAAAAGGTGTGATAATCTTCAGGTACAGTGGTTCATTGATTAATTTCAAGCAGAAAATTTAAGTAAAAAAATATTGTATTGTGGCTTATAACTCTTCACGAGCCAATTTAAAGAAATGTAAATTTGGCAACAATGGATTAAACAAGTGTTTAATTTAATAATAATAATAAATTTAACAAATCTACAAAAATTAATATTTGAAGTATACATCAAAAATGAAAGATTAAAGTAAATGTTCAAATTGATAACCACCCGTTTCTAAGATCTGGAGCCGTCGTGGGATAGAATTAATTACTCGGAGCAACATCTCTTCAGTAATTAATTCCACTGCAACACGAATTCTATTAATGACGTCTACATTGTCCACTGGAGGTGTTGCATACACCTATTCTTTTAAAAATCCCCAAACGAAAAAATCAAGTGGATTCATATCCGGCGACCTTGCTGGCCATAGTATGGGTCCATTGCGCCCAATCCATCTATTTTTAAAATGTTCGTCCAACCATTCTCTTGAAATTCTTGCTGTATGAGGTGGTGCATTATCATGCATGTACAGCATGTTTACTAAATTTAGTGGAACATTCTCCAAAACTTCTTCTAAAATATTTACATAATTTAAGGCATTTAATCTTTGATGAATAAAAAAAGGCCCAATTACACGTAAATTTAGAATACCAAGCCAGACGTTAACTGAAAATTTCCTTTGATGTCCCATTTTTCTAACCGCCCGAGGATTTTCTTCTGCCCAAAAGTGATAATTATGACAATTAAATACCCCATCTCTAGTGAATGTACATTCATCACTCCAAAGAATTTTAAATAAAAAATTTGGTTGTTTCCGAATTTGATCTAAAATCCTGTCACAAAACATACGTCTACGCTCGTTATCATTTTCATATAGTGGTTGAACTTTTCTTGCATGAAATGGACGCATTCGATTTTCTTTCAATACTGCATGGACTGTTGTTTTACTGGGGACATTTAACTGTTGAGCTATTTGTCTCGTACTAATATTGGGATCTTCATGAACTGCATTCAATATCTGTTCTTCTAGGTGAACAGTGCGACGTTCCCTAGGTCTCCCTCCATCTATGTTATTATAAGCGAACGACCCAAAAGTACGTAGCCTATGGTCTAATTTTCTAAACGAATTTACGCAGGGCTGTTGGCGATTTGGATATCTTCTTTGGTACTCATCTTTGGCACTAGTTGCATTACTATTGCAGAATCCAAATATCATGTACATATTTGCATACTCGTTGAATGTGTACATCTTCAAAAAGTATGATGAACCTATACAAACTTACACAAATAAATTATGACAAGTATATGTCAAAGTCAAGTGAAATTTAATAAGGTTACATATGAAAATACATAGTTGCCAAGTCTATTTTTATTAAAAAAATGTTTCTGAAGAAGTTATTAATTTGTTAAAGTTTCCAATTTATTTATCACCTATGTCATTCAAATTTTACAAATGTGTAATTGATTGTAAGTTCTATTGATTTTTTCCAAAATAATAGAAAATAACACTAATTTCCAGAGATACGTTTAATATTTTAACGACCTCGTGAGATGTTACGAGGAAGAATACAATATTTTTTTATTTAGATTTTTTATCCAAAATTAATCAACGAATCACACTACCTGAAGATTATCACACCTTTTCTGGCCACCTTGTATATATATATATATATATATATATCTATATATATATATATATATATATATATATATATATATATATATATATATATATATATATATATATATATATATATATATATATATGTTAAAACGTAGATTTTCGCGGGCGTAACATGTATCACTGTTTCTTCGGGTTTGGTCCCGCGTATTTTCTTGGCTCTGGTCCATTTTATTTTTAATTCGACGTTTCGATGACGTCGCAGTCATCAGTGTCAGGAATAACTATCAAAATTTCATTGCTCTAGCAACCACTTGTTTGACTTTTACGTACTACTTGATGCGTGAATTTCTTGTTTGGCTTCGTGTTACTCTTCTGTTTTGTTCTTCTAATGATGTAGTAGCGACAATTTCAATATTATTTTCGGAAGGGGTTGGATTTTGAATTTCTTGGTTGTTGTTCGGAGATAATATATTTTGACCAGAATTTATACAAGTTTTCCAAATTGGTGGTAGTCTTTTAGCATCATCATCATCAAGAAATTCAAAATCCAACCCCTTCCGAAAATAATATTGAAATTGTCACTACTACACATTAGAAGAACAAAACAGAAGAGTAACACGAAGCCAAACAAGAAATTGAGTGTTTTCCACTCCCAAGCTAAGCATGAAGTAAAATTTCGAGTTTAGAAACGCCTGAAAATTTGGTTTGGTCGCGTAGCGCGACGCGCTACGCGGCCAAACCAAATTTTCAGGCTTTTCTAAACTCGAAATTTTACTTCATGCGCCACCGGTACAAAACACTGATTCAATGAAAAGTCCAGCGGTGTGTTTTAAACTTCGTAATATGTCACGCTACGCGTCCAAACCAAATTTTCAGGCTTTTCTAAACTTGAAATTTTACTTCATGCTTAGTCTGGGAGTGGAACACACTCATTTTAAGTTTCAAATTTAACTCCTTTTAAAAATCAACGATTATCTAATTAAAAGAAAAACTCCCTGTATGTACAAGTTGAGGCATTAATTGCAATTGATTAGCTACAATTTGTAAAGGTCATATAGGCAACCCAATTTACACATAACCTAAAAATTAAAGGTGTATAAATATTGTAACAGTTCATTTTTTACTCAGGAGCTAAAGCTAATCAAGTAGTAATATTTGCTTTAATATTGCGCGCGGAATTGGTTGTGCGGGAAACAGGTGGCGTTAAGGAGCATAAGATGTTCGTCCGACGAGGAGATTGATACGGCGTTAATGCCGATGTGAATGTCGCGGGCTGTGACCCTCGTTTGGCTTAGTTTTTTCTTTTTGTTGTTGTTGCCGTGTGAAATTGTGTACGCGGTGGATTTGGTACGCTGGATCAACCTGCGAGGGTTTAAAACCTGGCCGTCTGGAGTGGTTAAGGCACGCTAAAAGTAATCGCTTGTAGTGGGAAGCGACGCAGAGAAGCATTAGCTTGGGAGCGGTCAGAGTTTGACGCTAAGTAGCACCGATTACTTCACGGTAGCTGCCGTTTTGGAGGCTTGGCGACGCTGTTGGAGACGCAGATTAGTTCAAAGGGGAGGCCCCGAGACGCTGAGATGCCGCTGCGGATGACGTAACCACCCACTGCAAGCTGCCGAAGATTCACAGAAGCGGCCGCGTCAACCTTGTTAGGCTGCCTTGTGTTTGGTCACTGTGTTTGATGTTTCGCTGTTCGCCGTTCTCCGCAATTTAAAAAGAAGCGTAATTTTTCGATTTTCTTCTCATCAGTAAAAATAAAATATGTTGTCTCTTGCTAATTTACTTAATTTATATAATTCATTAATCAATGATCGTAAACGGCCTTTAAGGTTTCTACTTTGGTTATTGTTAATTATTAATTATGATTTGGTTGTAATTCTTACTATCTTTTTTAGAGTATGGGGCATTAACTGATATTTCAATTTCATATAATTCCCGTGCCAAGCCCTTTGTCGCCAGGAGCCGGCCTTAATAATTTCTTGAGTTACAGGAGAACACAGGACTACGGATTGCTATCCTCGCCTCAACTTTCGGGATAAGTTTTATTCCATTTTTTTGTCGCCCGGCCACCGCTGCCCTTAACGACGTGAAAAGCGTTGAAATATTTAAAAATTTGTTTATTAGGATTTATTTACAAGTTAATACTCACTACCTTTTTCATGATTTTATTTTTCAGTAAAAAATTGTTAAATGTTATCTTCACGCCTCTATTTACACCCTGTGAGTTTTTTTTAATTTTCCCTTGCAGGTCAGCACCTAATAATAAATATATTATTTGAGCGTCAGCCACCCGGTTATTCTGTAGATCAGGGGTCTCCAAACTACGGCCTGAGGGCCACATCCGGCCCGCGGACAGATTTTGTCCGGCCCGCGGAGAGCTAGCATACTTGAAAACTCCTTTTAGAGAACATATTTTTTATAGCAAATTAAATTTAGTTTACTGAAGTATGCTAATTTTATGTTGAATAATTATTAATATGACATCTACATTGATATGGTCATGGGCTAACTACTCATAACATGGCTTATTGTTATTGTTTTTGTGATAAGTTGGATAAAGAAACACAGAATTGTAATGAGTAAAGACATGTATAATATGCAGAAAATTTAACTTCAGTATATAATAACTAACAAATTATTGAAATGAATCCAACTAACATTTTATATATTTTAAATAGAAACATAACTTATAACAAACATAATGACATATGAAATACTAATGAGATTTATGTAATTGAGATTTTCCACTGACAATAGTTTGTAGTTGTGGACTAATTTTACTTGTATCAATTATTAAAAGAGATTTAAGATGCTCATCAGTTAATTTAGATCTGTAAACATTTTTTGTGTACTTCATTTTGGAGAACGTCTTCTCACACAAATAAGTAGTACCAAAAACAGAAAACAGCCCACGAGCAAATTTATGCAAATTATCAAATTGTGTCAGTGGAAGACCCTTATAAAATTCCAACAAAGATGAGTTTTGATATTTGTTCTTAATTATATCACTGCACTGTAGATCAATAATTTCCATTTGAAGTTCCGGGGCTAGGGTTTCCATGTCAGAATCAAAAGGATTCTGAAAAATCTTAATTTGATTCGCAATGGCATCAAAGTCCGAGAAACGAGTATCAAAATTTGTTTTCAAAGCACTCAAAATATCGATTGCAAAATCGATAGGAAACTCAGTCTCAGTGGTGTGGCTGAATATTTCACATGTTTTAAAATGTGAAAAACATTTACTTCTTAGTTGTGATTGAAACAATATGAATTTCTTCCGGAATGATTTGATATTAGTGTATAAATCAGGAAGATGCTGGTTTTCTTCTTGCAATCTCAAATTCAGTTCGTTCACATGTTTTGTCAAATCAACATAGAATGCTAACTTCCACAGCCATGCGTTGTTTTGTAATTCAGTAAGAGGGCGATGCTTTTCATTCAAAAAAATTTCGATCACTGCTCGAAGTTCAAAAAAGCGCTGAAGGACTTTCCCACAACTAAGCCAACGTACGGCAGTATGATAAGGTAAGTCATTTTCTCCAATCTGTTCAATAAATTGTCGGAATTGTCGGTGATTCAGCCCAAAATATCTGATAAAATTAACAGTTGATATGACTGGTTTCAGAACTTCAGACATATCCAATCATTTTCAGTACAAATACTGTTGATGAATGATACAATGTAAGACTAATGGTTTTGAACCACCGTCATTTTCTACAGCCTTTGACACAAGAGCGACCACTCCTTTATCTTTCCCACTCATGTTTTTGCCTCCATCAGTTGTAATACATTTCAAGTTTTTCCATCGAAGGTTCTTTTGATTAATCGCCATTTCAACTCCTTTAAAAATATCTGTACCAGTGGTTGTGCCATGAATACTATACATATCAAGAAGTTCTTCATGCACTTCATAGCTTTTATCTACTCCTCGAATATAAATCAACACCTGAGCAGTATCTGACACATCCGTTGACTCATCCAAGGCCAAAGAAAACCACTCAACATGTCCATTTGTGTCGAACAGTTGAGAGGATATATTTTCAGCGATGTTTTCTACCCTTCGAGCCACAGTGTTTGCTGACATACTGACAGTTATTAATAAATTTACCTTTTCAGGGCACATTTCTTCGGCCACTGCAATTATGCATTCTTTGATCATTTCTCCATCGGTGAATGGTTTTCCACGTTTTGCAATTTCAAGAGTCACACGAAAGCTGGCACGAGTTGCAGCCTCTTGTTCAGTTTTGAGTTTTGTAAATGAAGATTGCTGCGATTTCAATCCGCGCTTCATAGCTTCGAATTTTTCTGTCCGCAAACTTCCTGTATATTTTGAGTAATTTTGAAAATGTTTTGTTTCATAATGACGTTTAATGTTATATTCCTTGAGAACGGCTATGCTTCCATTGCAAATCAAATATAGCGCCTTGTTACTGGACTCAATTACGAAATACTAAATGTTCCACTGATCTTTGAATTTTCTGCATTCACTATCAATTTTTTGCTTCATTTCCATACTACTAAATCACACACAAAAGCAACAATTCAAATCAAAATACTGTTACAAAGATGTCTTAAATTTAAACACGCACAAACACGTTTTAAGGAGGTACGCACTATTTTATTTCACAACAGTGTCATAGGAACTGACTTGTGGTTGCGCCACTAGCCTTCATATATATTCCAATTACTGCCATCTAGAAGTGAGTGGAAGACACCAGAACTTTCTCGAACCAACGAGATTATTCTGTACGTGCTATTGGCGCCATCTGTTAGCGATAGAAGGTACTACCTATTTCCGCTTGTGTCCACCAGATGTCGTGTCACGTTACTCGTCATGGCTCGTACTCTACGACCAATCTAGAAATTACAGATAATGACAGGAAAATTAATAATATGCAGTGTTGCCGTTTTGCGGACTTTAGTCCGATTTGCAGCCTTTTTTAAACGATGCGTACTTTTTCGGACATTTTTTTTCATCAGTGGACTATTTCACTTTTTACCACCGGCAACAATGATAATATGGTTTTGGCCCTCGGAACTTACTGGAGTAATCAGTATGGCACAAACAAAGGTGAAGAGGGTCCCGAAATAGACTTCCAAATAGTAAAAGCAAACAGATGCACTGCAGCGCTACAAAAACTATTAAAAGACAAAGATCTATCGTGGGGACTGAAGATAAGAATTTACAAAACAATAATTAGGCCAACCCTACTTTATGGCAGCAAAACATGGACCTTAACACAGAAGGAAGAAACGAAGGTTCTAGTGGGGGAAAGGAAGATCCTCAGAAAAATCTTTGGAGGAAGAATAGTAGACGGGGTGTGGGAAAGAAGTTCAAATGCAGAAGTGTACAGCATTATGAATGAGCTCACGATAGACGCAGTGATAAGATCGAGGCGACTGCAATGGCTGGGACACATGGAGCGGATGGAAAACTCAAGGTCAGTAAGAAGAATAACAGAGGGAAAGCCAATTGGTAAGAAAGAGCGGGGAAGACCAAGAAAGGAACGGAGAGATGCAGTCATGGATGATATCAGGAATAAACGGATAACGAATTGGAGAGAGAGAGCAAAGGACAGGAGGAGATGAAAGGACGAAACAAAACCTTCAGAATAGAAGATCCTAGGCAATGGGCCTAAATGGCCCGGAGGAACCCTTATATATATTATAGTAATAAAAATCAAATGGCGCCCTCAAAATCCTAATGACATTTTTCAGTCTTTATTTCCTAAACAAATAATACAACTCGTGTTGCGATTTAGTCTTTAAAGCAGCTCACGACTCAGGCTACCGACATAGAGCTCAGGTTGTGGTGCGAACAGGTCCGAATATAGAGTAAAATAAACAATAATTAAATTGTATTTTTTTTTCTCTTGGCCTGCCTGGGAACGCCACAATATATATATATATATATATATATATATATATATATATATATATATATATATATATATATATATATATATACAGAGAGTCTTATGTAACACCGAACATGCCAGAAAATATTCAATGTAAATTTTCCTATGGTCGATGTGTTCTGGGACGCATCAAAGCATTGAGTGCGATTTCATTGGCTCTGATTTTAGTAGTTCTAACGCAACTTACATTTACAATCATTAATCGCCTACATCACTAATAGAATGTTAATATTAAACAGAAAAGAAAAATGAGAAAAAGGAGAACAGATTTAGCTTAAATGCATAAACAATAGAAAAACAGATTCCTGTTACTTTAGTTTGCTAATATTTCAAGATAAGTTTATACATTGCTTCAATTTCACTGAAGATTATTAAGAACTTCGATTCAGCGTATTGTGTAAACCATTTGATCAGGACCACCCCAAGTACGTTGCTTTGGGTGTACCAGCATAGATGCCGTCACAAAACTGTCATTTTCCAGTTTTAAATATAAATATTCCAAATTTGTAGAGCGTGGCGAGGCAGGTTTGCAAGTACCGCACCTCGGTCTGCGGGCAGCACAACAACACTGGGGTGTTAGGTGTGCTGCTTCATTTGGCAAACATTTCAATTTTCATTTATTTGTCACCATAATACTCAATAAAGATAATGTAGGTGCATTTATTAATTTATTGAATGCGTAACTTACAATGAATTGAATTTTTTCTTTAGGTAAACATGCATAAGCTGGAAATTTTCCGACATTCGTTGTTTTTTAAAAGAGTTCAATTTAAAGCTTTAAACGAGTGTTTTCCACTCCCAGACTAAGCATGAAGTAAAATTTCGAGTTTAGAAAAGCCCCGTGAAAATTTGTCTCGGGTCGCGCGCAAATTTTCTGGGCTTTTCTAAACTCGAAATTTTACTTCATGCGCCACGCGTATAAAACACAGATTTTAAGTGTAAGTTGGAATATACATAAATTCCACAATATTTTAGTGTTTTATACGCGTGGCGCATGAAGTAAAATTTCGAGTTTAGAAAAGCCCAGAAAATTTGTCTCGGGTCGCTACGCGACCCTCGACAAATTTTCACGGGGCTTTTCTAAACTCGAAATTTTACTTCATGCTTAGTCTGGGAGTGGAAAACACTCATTTAAAGCTTCAAATTAAACTTAAAAAAAAACAAGGAATATCTAAAGATTTACAGAAAATTAGCTGAATTTGGAATACGTATACTTAAAAGAAAAACTCCCTGTATGTTTTAAGACAGTATTAATCTTGATTGTCTTGAAATGCCGATGTCTTGCTTTAGATAAAAAAGTATGTTATACATTCCCACACACTGCACTTACCATAAACGCACAAGACTTAATAACTGACATTTTATTTTGACGTTACATGTACCCTATTTACATTAGTCCTAATTTGCATTAAAACTACTAAAAATCGTCGCACCCAAAAGAATGTAAATTGGGTTGACTATATTACCATTGGAAATCCTAGCCAATTACATTGCACTCAATGCTTTGATGCGTCCCAGAACAAATCGAACATAGGAAAATTTACAGTGAAAGTTTTCTGGCATGTTCGGTGTTACTTAAAACTCTCTGTATGTAGATGTGTACATACCCTAAGAACTACTTTCAAGCATATTTTCACAATTGATTTTAAAGCGTTGTAAATTGACACCAAAAACATCAATTAATTTACAATACATATTAATGTTATTAATTAAAACATTTCTAGGGCTGTTGTAAGCATAATTTGTTGCGTGATACTAGGTAGCAGGAAGCTGCTGCTGGCTAGTAGTGCGCGTAGGAACATATAATGAAATAGATGAGAGTATCACAGAACAATTAATTATGCTATTTAATATGCGATACCCAAACCATAATGAAAATTAGATTCTTTGGTTAACTAAAGGAAGAAATCCAAGATATTTAAGTATCATATTGTAATAATGATAAAATACATAACAGCGAAATAAAATCAATTTTATCATTTTACGTTGTACATTTTCTAGCCGATCTACGTGACATTTATAGTAAGGTGACTATATAATTGTGCAATAATCCATAATAGACCTTACAAAAGATATAAGTAGATAAGTTCTAATTGAATCAAAATGTTAAGTAAATCTGCGTATAAAACCAAACATCGGCAACGATTTGGCCAAGATTATGTTGATGTGATTATTAAACTGAAGTTTGGACTTCCAAATCATTAATTGAGTCAACTCTCTGAAGAATAGGATTATTTAATGAATACGCAAAATGTAATATTGAGTCTTTTTTACGCGAAAACGCATGCACTTGCACTTACTTATATTTAAATATAGATTATTCTCATTAAACCAAACCATGATCTGATTTAGATCATTTTGAAGGGTATCACAATCATGTATAGACTTTATACAGGGTGTCTACGCTAACACGTTCGTTAAAAGTTTATGGGGTTGCCGTTGCACTAAAAATTTGAAAAGAACCCTTGTCATATGGTTGAATCAGTTCTCCTCATGTGAAATATTTTCAAGTTTATATCACTTCTGGTTCCACCGGAAGTAGACCCAACTTTGTTATTTTAAATAGAACACCCTATATATAAGTAATTTATTGGGTTCCTCGTTTAAATTGCAACATATTTTATTCGAACGTATGTACACTTATCTCTTAAAGTTTTCAAGAAAAAAAAAATATTTCCAAAATTTTGACGTCTAAAAGGCATCTTGAAATCTGTCTGTAACTTCTCTTAGGAATAAGATAAATATATGATTTATACCTCTACTTGTATACACTTATTGTCAAAATTGACAGTTTCCAATTAATATACTCATAGAGGCATCCTCTAGGTACAAGTAGAGATATAAATCATATTTTTATCTTACTCTTAAGAGAAGTTACAGACAGATTTCAAGACGCCTTTTAGAGGTCAAAATTTTAGAAATATTTTTTTTGCTTGGAAACTATACGATATAAGTGTACATATGTTCGAATAAAATATGTTGCAATTTAAACGAGGAATCCGAAAAATGCCTAATATATAGGGTGTTACATTTAAATTAACAAATTTGGTGCTACTTCCGGTGGAACCGGAAGTGATATAAACTTCAAAATATTTCACACTAGGAGAACTCATTCAACCGTATGACAAGGATTTTTTTCAAGTTTTTAGTGCAACGGCAACCCCATAAACTTTTAACGAACGGTTTACCGTAAGCACTTTGTATACTGAATGACATTAGAAATGCAACACCTAGAAATAACGGTTTTTTGCAGTGATTTTATCTTTATTTATTAGTTCTTAAGTTAATTAATATATGATAACAATTTGAATCAATACAAAAAACAAACAAGTAAATTACACCTAATAATGCGTTTGGCGACCTCCATTTCGAACGCATTCATTAACACGTCTGGGCATCGATTCGATGAGGTGATCGACTTCCTTCTGAGGTAGTTCGTCCCAAGCAACCTGAATTTGCTGCTGCAGCTCAGCCAGAGTCTGTGGAGGGTTCGGTAAGCTTGTCAGTCTCCGACCTAGCATATCCCAGACATGTTTTATTGGGTTTAAATCTGGAGATCTGGGCGGCCAAGGTAAAACATTTATGGCACCAGCTTCCAAGAAGTCCCTCGTTAGATGTGCTATGTGAGGACGTGCGTTATCTTGTTGAAACAACACGTTTCCAAGCCCTTCTAGGTATCGTACAAGATATGGTTGTAAGACATCGTTAACGTAACGAGCTGCTGTCATATTGCCGCGGATGAGCACCAGAGGTGATCGGCTGTGATGGGCAATAGCCCCCCAAACCATTACACCTACAGTGCGGTGTACATGTCTTTCAACAGTAAACTCAATAGTGGATCTTTCTCCACGGCGTCTCCTTACCCGTCTACGACCATCATGCATCCCTAAAGTGAATCGCGATTCATCGCTGAAGACGACTCTGTTCCATTTTTCCCTCCACCCTTGGCGTTCTGTGCACCACTCCAATCTTTGACGCCGGTGTGCATAAGTTAAAAGTAGGACTAACAGAGGGCGGTATGAAATGAACCCAAATGACCTGATACGTCGATAAAGAGTTCGCATACTAACTGGTCTACCGTGTTCATTAAACCATTGGTCACCAAGCTGCCTAGTTGTGGAAAATCGGTCCCTAAGAGCCATAAGTCGCAGTCGGCGATCCTGGCGCTCTGTACGCCTTGGTTGTCCACAAGGCCCTATTCTCGACTCTCGACCTTCTTCAGTCCATGCTTGCCACACTCGCGTAACAGTGGTTACGTTCCGGTTTAAACGACGCGCAATTTCCCGGAACGAAACACCACCATCGCGCCACCCAACTATTCTACCCCGATCAAAATCACTTAAATGCCGAAATTGTCTAGGCCTTCGTACTCTGGGCATTCTTGTCGACGCAGTTAAATTTAAAAACTGATGAAATTAGTTGTTGAATCGTCTATTTAAACGTATTTTAATATGAAACTGATGAAAAAATGTTAAAGATAAAAGGTTAAAAGGTAAAAATTGTTGACGAAGAATGGTTATTTCCAGGTGTTGCATTTCTAATGTTATGACCTGCGTACGGCAACTCTTTATCGGTAGGCACAGAGTCGTGGATAAATAAAGTTAAAAAATCAAAAAAAAAGAGGAGAAAATTATTGATCTTAAAAATGAATGAATTAATACAATATTTAAATTAAAAGAATTAAATTTAATAAAAATAAAAAATTGAAGGTAACACATTAATAGCAAAAAAATCAAATGTGAATGAAACTAATTATAAATTAATTAAAAAGAAAACTCAGCAATACACAAATATCAAAAAAACGGCTCAACTTCATTTACACAAAATGAATTCACCCAAATAAAACATATCAACAATCTAATAATAATAAAAGAATCTAAATCAATACACAACAATAATTACACAAAAAACCAGATAGAATGACGTCACCCTTCTTCACATGTGCTGTACAAATAAATCATTTTATAAACAAATCATAACTCCCTTAAATTTAAACCAAAACTTTAAGAATAATTTAAATGGTTACTATTATTTCCTAAATTTACTCATTTTTTTTAATTTAAATAAATTCTCAAACTTCAAATAAAACTAAACCATATGAATGTAACATAATTAACTCAAATTAAACTTCAACTAATAAACACTAATCTCCGTTGCCTAAACACCGATCAAGCAATTATTTTTATTTGACGTGTTTAAAACAAACAATTCACTTTATGGTCACTTATCTGTAATTTTTTCCTGTCTAATTTTCCGATTCACTCGCACCGTCCTCTGATTCAGCAAAGAACAGATTCTCTGGCCTTTCAATTCAATTTTACCCTCTGATCGTACAGCAAGGAATGAATATAAACCGACCCCTCCGGAATACTCCTACTTCGATTCCACGAATTCACCGTGGCGAAGAATCCTAATTCGAACCGCCCTCCGGAACAGCAAAAATTCCAATAATGGTTCAAAAAATTGGATTGTTAAATTTATAACCAAATTTGCCTCACACAACGAGGCCTAAAATCAACATTCAAATTTTAGTGAACGACCCCAGAATTAATTATCAAAACACAAAAAAACAAAATGGACAAGCTAACAAAATATAGAAAATTCAAAAGCGAGAAAGAACAAAGTCGATAAGTTGATACAAAATAAGAAGATATGATAATTTACCTTAAGATGTAGTTTATCCTCGCTTAATTTAATTATTTAAATCAATCGTTGTGAAAGGATCACGAAGATTCACTAAGATTTCTTCTTTCACACAACGGCACACAGCACGTGTTTTTCTTAACTTTTAACGACAACCTGTTGAGCACACAGCTCGACAATTACTCCCTATGAAAATTATTATAAATTTAACTTCCCCTAGAAATAAATAATCGAGCGCCACCTGCTCAAACTAATTAAAGATTGGTAATTCCGAATTAACGAACATAAAGACGCGGCTACACAACCGGAACGTCGCCATAACAATATTTATAAAACACCCACACAGGAAGTAAAACGACGGTACGAGAAACCATAATACTAATTATAATCACCCGTCGCATGAGAGTAATATCACCGGACTTGATAGAAACAAAATAAAAGAAGAGAAAAGTCGAACCAACAAAAATACGGATGCGCGACTCCTCCTTAACTTGACCTGTATTCGACCTTTTTCGAATAACCGAAATTCATAAACAAACATCGAGAATTTGTCCCTTAAAATCTCTCGAACACTCTACTAAACAAAATACTAAGTGCCACAGAAGACTCCGTTGGATAATTTCGGAAAATGTGAGAAACGCAGCTCTCATTTATCTTTGAGGTTAGTTTTAGTTTATTTATTTATTAATTTCAAATCTCCTTTTTTATAAATCTCCGCATGCTTAATTATCTTCTCTAGTATCTATCTCAATTTTCCTTTAGTGATGATCGCATTTAGGTAAGTTTTAATATTTTTTTTTTTAGGACATAAAAGTCCATCTTTATTTCCAAACGCAAACTGTTACGCAACAAATAAAGGACCTGTCACACGCTGGGATCATTCTTCGTTGCATTATTGCACCTTTTTATGTAATTTGAAATGTAAATTGATATGATTAAATTAATAATAAATAACTCCTGTTAATTTTCATTTTGTTGTAAATTGGGTTGCCTATGTTAAATTACTGTTTTGAATTTAATTAATTAATTAATTACCAATAATTCTTTTAAATTAATATTTAGTTATTTAAAAATTAGGTGACGAAACGTACACGTTACATATCATCTGCGTAAAGAAGAATATTTGAAGCAAGATTTTTACCAATATCATTTACAAATATAAGAAAAAGTAACGGTTCTAAATGGGAACCTTGTGGCACCCCTGAGGTTGCGTAAATTATAATATCAGAGGTGATATTATTCACTTTAACTAACATTTTCCTGTTACAAATAAAGGAGCGTAGCCATTCTAACATGAGTCCCGAAACGCCATATGAGCAAAGTTTTTACAAAATCCTCGTTTCATTAACCCTGTTGAAGGTTATTGTTGTAATTCCTTTCTTCACTGATTAGTTTTATTATACTATATGTACATTTCGAACACTATGTATTCATTTTTAATAGTAATACAATTGACAAAATTATTATTATTGAAAATGAACACATAGTGTTCAAAATGTACATATAGTATAATAAAACTAATCAGTGAAGAAAGGAATTACTACAATAATTAATAAAAAACACTCCACGTAACTAAAAAAAGAATATCTGGTATAAAGTTTGAATAAATAAAAATATTTCTTTCTGTAGATCTGGAAGGAAAGAATCCATGTTGATGATCAATTATTGTGGGTGAAAAGTGCAGCATCATATATTTATAGACAATTTTTTCAAACAGTTTCGGGATATATGACTAAATGGCTATAGGACGATAACTTTGTGCATCCTTTTTGATACCCGAATTAAAAATAGGGACGACATATCAACGTTTCCAAACAGTAGGAAACTTACCATCTTGAAGAGATTTGTTAAACAGCAAGGTTAGAGGAATGCATAACTCATTGGTACATGCTTTAATTATTGACGGAGGAATTCCATCAGGACCAGGAGAACTGTTTGCTTTGATATGAGAACTTGATTCTACGATAACAGATTCAGTAAGATGAAGATAATTGAAAGTTATATTTGACTCTACGGTAAAAATAGAACCCACACTGGAATGATTAGAGTGTGACTCGTGAAAAGAACTGGCGAATAAATTGGCTATATCTATTTTTTGCGGTTTTCTTTAAGCAATTGAATAACATCCTTTGGATTGTGAATTAAAATATTATCTATTGTGGATATAGTAGAGTTAGCCTAGTATTGAGGTAAGTACCACGCATCATTTATGTTATCAATGCGTTATCAATTTTGTAATGTTTTATGTTTAGCTTTTGTTTTTAGAAATAAACAAATCTCTAAACTTCAACTCAGTTTCTTTCTTCAAAAATACTGTGATCCTCAAACCCTGAGTTCGTTATATAACCGGCGCATCAACGAATTTCGTAACAATACTATAAATGTGTTATTAAATTAAACGTTATTTAATTTACCTAGAATTATCAATAGCAGATTCAGACTCCAGCTTAGCATACTTGGACTTCAAGAGCTGCTTCAGATTCATCTTTGCCAAATCCTTGCACAATATCGACAGCATGCTCTTCATTGTTTCAGACTTGGGCTTCCTTTTGTACAACGCGGGAAGCGTCGATGAAATTTGGTTGAAAAGATAAACACTCTCTACACTTAACTATAAATATTTCGTTGTTTTTATAAAAAAAAAAAAATGTTCCGATATTATTTTTACCATTTGCATAGATTGTAATATGTAGGTAGACGCTATGTTGATTTGCTCATCATTAAAATCATTATTAAACAACTCTGATGTTATAGCGGAAAGATGTTGCATGGCTCGCACGCTGTTGCCTTGATTCATAATCGTATTGGCTTTCATCACCTCTCCGATGATACCTTCTGTATTTAGTGTTGCTTTTCTTAGCTAAAATATCCGTTAATATTTGAATATACATTTTAACACTCTTGTTTTTCACTAATAACTATCGGAACTCAAAAAACTTTCCTCCTTTTATAAACTGAGGAATGTATTTATCATATAATAAGAGGGGCGATCAAAAAAGCAAAATTACAAAATGTACACGTTTCATTTCAGGCTTTGTAACCTTACTTTTTTATCACCCTCGTATATCTATAATGATCTAATTGAATGGCTTATTGTAATAAAGTGATATGCTACAAGTAAACAAAAATTAGTTATTGGAGATTGAAATTTAAAAAAAAATGTGTAATATTATGTAATTATTATGAAATTTAAAATTGAAGCATTTTTAATAAGTTTATTAGGTATCTTTCTGTCAAATATGCTTAGAAAGGGGATACAAAAATGTATTTTTCGTCTAAAAAACAATTTTATTTTAAAATATTGTGGTTTATCATGTTATTGCCTACAAAAACAATTGTAAATGTTTTTAAAAGAAAATATGTAATTCTATATTATTAATATTTGCCACCACACAAATCTGAATTAACTGTTAAAAAATGGAAAGCACCGGTTTTAAATTGAAGTTCAAAATATACGTCTTTAGCATACTGCTTTAGTAGCATATTGTGAATTTCAGAATTTCACAAAATGTCAATGTTTTATACGCGTGGCGCATGAAGTAAAATTACGAGTTTAGAAAAGCCCCGTAAAAATTTTCTACACGGGGCTTTTCTAAACTCGAAATTTTACTTCATGCTTCACCTGGGAGTGGAAAACACTCAAATTGAATTCCTAAAAAAAAGAAACAACGAATATCTCAAGATATACAGCACATACGCTGTAATAGGAAAATGAAAATTTAAATGAAAAACTCTATATATATAGCTAACATTCAAAAATACTCTAAATTTAGAAGACTGATACAAAACATGTCAAATTAATATAATTTTTGTTATTTTTGTTAAATTATTTACACTGGCTATTTCTTAAATAATATTAGTTCAATCCCAATTTGAAATTGCTGAGTACCAATTTGATGTTGTTTATTCCCAATTTGATTGTCATTAAACTGGTAGCTATGCTTGAAGTTCCAATTTAATATTGCTTATTCCCAATTTGATATTGAGTAGTCTCAATTTTTAGAAATTAATTCATGTTTATTACTAATAAATAAAGAGAACATTATTAGTTAATCAATGGTATTACTGAGTCTCTCTCTGCAATTGTTCGTGCATCTGCATGATGAACCCAACTCACGAGGCCTAATACTTTTCTTGCTTTTTGCTGTTGATTTTTTTTTTCTAATTTGCTCGTTTTTTTTTCATATTACTTGTTTATAACTCTCGTCGCTTCTTTGCCTCCAAAGAAATGGCGGTTTTTTTTAGATGTTTTTTCTGTTACTCTGGTTAATGTTACCATGTTATTACTACAATAACGGGGTAAGTCATGTTGAAAAATTGACTTTTTTTAAATTAAATTGGTTGGTAGCACAAAGTCTTAATTAATAACACTCTCGTCCATTGTGTGATGCATTTCATCACTTGAACTCAAACTCTCACACGAAATCGATTTTTTAGGAAGGTGTAATAATACCTGTTGCCATTTTGATACGGCCTATCATGCTTTAAAGTGATATTTATACAAAACCCCTAAAATGTAATAACTTGATTTTAGGTATGGTGACGATATCTGTTGGACGATGACCACCAGGGCTGTGGAGTCGGAGTCGGAGTCGTGGGGTTGGAGTTTAGGCATTTTGGTCGGAGTCGGAGTCGGAGTCGCGGAGTCGAAAATCAGTTACGACTCCGACTCCGGACAAATCGAAATAAAAAGTACAAGATGGACGAAAATTGAGCGTAACACTTCAGGTAACGCTATTCGTTAATCGTAATTTAAAAATGCTGTATATATATATATATATATATATATTATTACACTATGGGGCTAGTCTGTCTGGGCTATCGACCAGAGGTATTTCTGCCCTTAACACGATTATTAGTGCATTTTTAAATAATCAATTTTGATAATTTTCTTCGACTGTTACATTTTTTTTATAGAGTGTCTTCTCTTTGTATAAAGAGCCGGTCGGTGAGTGATAGTGGCTTAACGAATTATTATTAATATCGTAGAATTTTACAAATTATCAAGTATGATCATTTTCGGGTGACTTGGTTTTCTTTTTAATTGAAGTTTCTGACTATAGAATGTTTAATCAAAGAGTATTCCACATGGAATCCACTCTCGTTTAAACCTGTGCTGACGGAGCCGGTACCCCTAGCTCCCACACACGTATCGAGCCCATGCGTCTTGGCAACGCTGCTGCAGAATGCGCAAACGGATGCGTGCAAAACTACCTTTGTACCACGTGTTCAGCCAAACTAAATAACCTATTTCTGCGTGTTTTTGAGTTTAGTGAAAGTTGAAAGTGAAAATGGCAAAAAAACTAAGTAAATGTAGTGTCTATGACTATTTTAAAAGTTCAAGTGACAAAACTCAATTTGTGTGTATGTGCAAAACGAACAATGACCTTAAATTGTGTAACGCTACATTCAGTGCATATTCCGGCTGCGAGAAAAACGCCCCTGCGAGAGCATGGAATTTGAAACGTCATTTGCAACGCCACCACCCCGATATTTATAAAACTGTAGTCGAGAGTAACGAAAAAGTGCCTGCATTAAGAACTACAAAAGAAGTTGCCCAGACAAAATTAAGCAAATTCTTTACGGGTAATAAGCTATCCATTACAATGACTGCTGATAAATTAAAAAATAACGTAATTGCATTAATATGCCAAAATGGGGTAGCATTATCGTTATTCTCACAGCCTGGATTTATTGGCTTGAATGGCGAAATGGCTGAAAAACTAGGAATTTCTTTAGATAGAAAAAAACATAAGAATAATGGTTTGTGATGAAGCGGAAAAACAAAAAGAAGAACTGAAGTTCGTTTTGTTAATAATAATAATATAACTGTAACCAAGACATTAGCAATAAAAGATACTCATGCTTATCACACAAGTGAGTATCTTAAACAATTACTTCAAAATGTTCTTGATGATTATGGCATTAAAAACGAGCAGATACTATGCAGTATCACAGAGAATGCTTCAAACATGATTAGCACAATTGAAAAATTGAACAAAGAATCAAATAAGGCTCATATGATGAGGAGTGAAGAAGGCGAATTTGAAGGCGAAATATCAGAAAATGCCGCTAAAGTGTACAATGAAACTGAATTAAGTGATGATAGTTTGGATGATTTAGCGGAAGAAGTTGCGAAGTCTATTCAAATTCATCATATGCGCTGTGTTGTACATACGCAACAGCTAGCAATACGAGATGGCCTTAAAAGAGGACACACGTCGAATTTACTAAGTAAAGCAAGGCGGATAGTTACCACAGCCAGAACACCAAAAATTGATGACATTTTAAAGAGACGTGCTGGGAAAGGTGCAATTATTGATCAAGCAACGCGTTGGGGTAGCACTTGTATGATGATTGAACGTTTGCTTGAGCTTAAACCGTACCTTGTTGACATGGCAAATCCAAGCGTTTTCTTAAGCGAACATCAATGGGAAGAAATTATAAAATTAGAGAGTGTACTTCGACATCCATATGCCGTTACAAAGAAATTACAATCAGAAGATTTGACTCCTGGACAATTTATAAAAGAATGGAGAAATCTAACATTTTCTCTGTCTCAAACTGGAGGATTAATTGCCGAGGGAATTGTCGCATCAATGAAAAAACGCGAGGTTATATTATTAGAAAATAAACTTTTAATTGCTGCCATTTACGTAGACCCGATGCATCGAATTCTTTTGAATAATGATCAGTTAACTAAAGCAAACTATGCTCTATTTGAGGTTATAGATCGCATGAAGAAATTGCTACAGGATAAAACAGAAAATGAAGTGATCAGTAGTATTGAAGGATCTTCCTCATCAACTGACGAGGATTTAGATTTTGACGTCGTTGTTTGGAAACTACACCTAACAGCTGCAATGTGAATAAATTAGAGGAATTGAAACAGGATTTTGCGAATGCCTGCAAAGAATTAAAAAGTATGACCGTACATCTAAGCTGACAGTACATGAAGTTATCCCGTTCTATCCGGTCATAGTAAGAAATGCTGCTATGATTATTACTGGGTTGCCAGCCACACAGGTTAGTGTTGAACGGTTATTTTCTGCATTACGGATCATAAAATCTGATTTAAGAGCATCAATGAAGGCGGATTTTATAGAAGCAATCCTTTTTCTGAGGACTAATTCCTGTGATTAATTATCAAGTTAATTTTAGTCAAATTTCCCTTCAAATGTATTTGTTCCATTATAGATTTAAATTAATTATAAGCAAATAAACCTAATAAATAGATTCATTAAAAATATGACAAATTAATAAGAAAAACTTCTAAGGTTCACGATGTTTTCTATATTTTGTAAAAAAGTCATTCCTATTAACAACCAACTAAACATTTGTAATATTTAGCAGATTATTAATAGCAAAGAAAATACAAACAATATTTACAAATTATTACTGATGTCACAAATTTAGAAATTCAATTTCCCGTGAGCCTTAATAAAGAAACTTACAAATTTGTTTTTTTCTGATTTTAATCTTAAAATTAATTAAATAATTGATTCAGTTAAAGCTTTGCATTTATTTTCGGACTACCGTGCATAATTAGAACTAAGACACATTTCTTAATTTACAAATATTAAAATTAAATAATATTAAGTATTATTAGTTTTGTTTTTTACAATTTTATAGAAACGTTTAATTATTACAAAAGCTATCGACTATAATTATTTTTGCTCAGTCATATTAGTTTTATTTATGTTGTTTGTTTCTTTTATTAAACATAAAATAATAAAATCTTATTAAATGCGTATTTGCTAAATTGTTTAAATTGTCAATTTCTCTATATACATTCGGGGTCACCTTAAATTGCGCGGGTCTTAGGGATAACATGGCTTATTTTCCTCAGATTAAATCATGATTTATTCAGCCAACGGGGAAAGTTTTATATTATTGGCACTATCAATTTGAGATTATCCCAACTGTACATACAATAAACGTCGATATGTTGATACCATAATATAAAAAATGCATACCTTGTTATGATATTCATATCTTTGTTTAAGCAAAGCTCTTCATTGTTTTAGGTATTATTTCAATTTAATTGGATTATTATTTTATGTATAAAATTATTCTCATTTCATTATAAATCCAACATACGTAGAGTTTACAATAAATCCACCCTATTCTGGAGATATAATAATCTATTGTTTATATTTGCTGTTATTATTTCAAACATCAATATCAATGTATACATATACTAGTTAATTACTTGATTTAATTGTGTGTTTGTATTGTTTATCATAACTATATGTATTTGTACGTTATTTTTCAAATCTACGAAATACTTACTTGTATGCACATTAAAATTATGCATCAATAACGAAAACAAAGAATTAATTTATGTAAACAAAATATACAGTTATTAGTTATTTTTAGTTGAAAATGATACAGGTTTATTACTTTAATATCTAAAACGTTTATTTAAGTTCTGAAATGTTAATCCTTTAAAAAAAATACATGTTCATTTTGCATTTGAACTTCTCGTACATACATGTCGTTTTTAATAGTACCCTTTAATCCTTATGATTTCCTAATAATCACCGGAGTCGGAGTCGGACGTTGAAGCTGGAGTCGTTTTATCTTAAATTGAGGAGTCGGAGTCGGAGTCGGATACTGTATCCAACGACTCCACAGCCCTGATGACCACAATTAATCTACTGTAGCTTATTATACAAGGTGGCCAGAAAAGGTGTGATAATCTTAAGGTAGTGTGATTCGTTGATTAATTTTGGATAAAAAATCTAAATAAAAAAATATTGTATTCTACCTCGTAACATCTCACGAGGTCGTTAAAATATTAAACGTATCTCTGGAAATTAGTGTTATTTTCTATTATTTTGGAAAAAATCAATAGAACTTACAATCAATTACACATTTGTAAAATTTAAATGACATAGGTGATAAATAAATTGGAAACTTTAACAAATTAATAACTTCTTCAGAAGCATTTTTTTAATAAAAATAGACGTGGCAACTATGTATTTTCATATGTAACCTTATTAAATTTCACTTGACTTTGACATATACTTGTCATAATTTATTTGTGTAAGTTTGTATAAGTTCATCATACTTTTTGAAGATGTACACATTCAACGAGTATGCAGATATGTACATGATATTTGGATTCTGCAATGGTAATGCAACTAGTGCCAAAGATGAGTACCAAAGAAGATATCCAAATCGCCAACAGCCCTGCGTAAATACGTTTAGAAAATTAGACCAAAGGCTACGTACTTTTGGGTCGTTCGTTTATAATAACATAGATGGAGGGAGACCTAGGGAACGTCGCACTGTTCACCTAGAAGAACAGATATTGAATGCAGTTCAAGAAGATCCCAATATTAGTACGAGACAAATAGCTCAACAGTTAAATGTCCCCAGTAAAACAACAGTCCATGCAGTATTGAAAGAAAATCGAATGCGTCCATTTCATGCAAGAAAAGTTCAACCACTGTATGAAAATGATAACGAGCGTAGACGTATGTTTTGTGATTTAAAATTCTTTGGAGTGATGAATGTACATTCACTAGAGATGGGGTATTTAATTGTCATAATTATCACTTTTGGGCAGAAGAAAATCCTCGGGCGGTTAGAGAAATGGGACATCAAAGGAAATGTTCAGTTAACGTCTGGCTTGGTATTCTAAATTTACGTGTAATTGGGCCTTTTTTTATTCATCAAAGATTAAATGCCTTAAATTATGTAAATATTTTAGAAGAAGTTTTGGAGAATGTTCCACTTTTAGTAAACAACATGCTATACATGCATGATGGTGCACCACCTCATACAGCAAGAATTTCAAGAGAATGGTTGGACGAACATTTTCCAAATAGATGGATTGGGCGCAATGGACCTATACTATGGCCAGCAAGGTCGCCGAATATGAATCCACTTGATTTTTTCGTTTGGGGATTTTTAAAAGAAAAGGTGTATGCAACACATCCAGTGGACAATGTAGACGTCATGAATAGAATTCGTGTTGCAGTGGAATTAATTACTGAAGAGATGTTGCTCCGAGTAATTAATTCTATCCCACGATGGCTCCAGATCTGCTTAGAAACGGATGGTTATCAATTTGAACATTTACTTTAATCTTTCATTTTTGATGTATACTTCAAATATTAATTTTTGTAGATTTTTTAAATTTATGATTATTTTTTAAATTAAACACTTGTTTGATCCATTTTTGCCAAATTTACATTTCTTTAAATTGGCTCATGAGGAGTTATAAGCCACAATACAATATTTTTTTACTTAAATTTTCTGCTTGAAATTAATCAATGAACCACTCTACCTGAAGATTATCACACCTTTTCTGGCCACCTTGTATAACTGCTTAATCGAATCCAAGAATAAAACATTTTTTTTTGTTTGTGTGGCTTATCATGTTATTACAATGAGCCCTTTAACTGAAATGGCCTAAGCATCGAGGTTATTCCATATATTATATAAAGAATACGACATTCACGCTTGTGAATTCAAGACATAATTTCTTATGCAAAATTGAAGGCTATCGACTTACTTACAGTAACAGGGGGTAATTTAACTTCAACTTCATTGAAAAATATATCCCTGCACATCACTCTTAAATCCTCCTGGGATTTTCCTTTTGTTGCGCCGATAATTACACCAATACTGTTGAAAGGAGTTTCTTTGATAACCACTAAAATAAATATTTAATAATGTTTTTATCATAACACTTATTTTTTTTAAAATACCGCTTGAATCCGGTTTTGCTTGTAGGATTTTATACATTGGAGGATAAGTCATCATGTATTTGCCAGTAGGAGTGCAAGTGATTGTAAATTCGGTCTGTAAACTGACTCCGGATCTCGGCCGAATGTCACAGGATGGTTTTTGAAGTGGTGGTGTTGTTTTGATATAGTAGACTGTTGAATATTTTCCTAAACATCAAACAAATACTATTAGAAACTCTACGTTATGTAACAGGTCTAGAAGATCAATTCAAAGAATGTTACTGCATTTTTTAGAAAAACAGAAAATGTGGGTTTACTTATAGAATCTTAATATGGTAAAAGAAAAACGCCAGATTTGAGCGACTGTTAAGAAATAGATAAATAATAACGCGCGAAAAGCGCTCGCCAGTAGGGTGACTCACCACGGCGAGCGAACGCACGCGTCCCCACCTACGTTACGCGGTACGAGCGGGGATGAAAGAGCCGGACCGCAAGGCTTAAATAGGGCGCACACCCCCACAAACAGCACCAGTTCCTTCTACTCTAGCTAGCTAAGTAGAGGAACCGGCTAAGCGAGCTCACCATAGCGCACTAGGCCAAAACATAATCCACACGGTAATGCCGGATTCTGCCCCAACCATAACAACCTTCGAACCGGGTACCCACGCCCGCTTCCGCAAGAGGCTCCGGAACGCGATCAGAAGGTCGGCCAAGTACTTGGTGGCACGCGGCCGCTGTCTCCGTTGCCACCATCACCCCGGAAGGCGCACAGGAGGCGAAGGACCTCCACATATCCGCTCTCTCCGATACCTCCGTCACCCCGCAAGGCACGCAGGAGGATCGCGGAGTGACGTCATCGGCCCGTCTACAGGAACAGCCCGAGGACACCGGCCTACCCGACACTAAGGCGATTGCACGCACCGCCTCTGCCATACACCGTGATCGACCCGCTAGGAGTCTCCCTACAGGACCCCCGCAGATTCAGCGTCCGAACGAGAAGCAGGAGGGCCGCTAAAGCGCAGCACCTGTATACATACAAATATCTAAATAAATCCATTGTAAATACGCACCGCTGTAAATATAAACATTAACCGTCGAGGGGGGGGTTTAACGGTTAAAATATTGTTGTTGCTTTTACAAAGCCGCTTTTACATACAAAAATTTAAACATTTTGAAAATTTCGGGGGGACTGGGTTAAACCCTTATATCCCCCCCCCCTCTCTCTCCCCCGGCTACGGCCTTGGAAAGAGGCAATCAAATCAACGGGCGAAACTAAAGCCTACAGGACCCCCGCAGATTCAGCGTCCGAAGGAGAAGCAGAAAGGCCGCTGAAGCGCAGCACCTGTATACATACAAATGTCTAAATAAATCCATTGTAAATACGCACCGCTGTAAATATAAACATTAACCAACGAACTATTCCCTTGAATATAATACAACCCCAAAACATATAACAACATTTCGTTTTTGCCGGTTTCTAAATAAGCTGCGTCCATAGTAATGAATCTATTAAAAAAATGTATAACCCCGGCGGATTCGCCAAAACTTGTTTAAAAAATGTGAATACATAATAAACATTTACCTCAAAATTTTCATTATTAAAGTACATTTTACAGCATGAATCTATAAATTTTAGAATAATATGGATGTTCAAAAGAACTTTACTAATATATCAAAAACTTCTTGCAATCAATATGTTCAATCCTCAAAAAGGGCGAAAAAAACTTTAGAAAAATCAGTACACCGTTAAAAAAACATAAAACTGACAGAATTTACAAGAGGTTGTGTTAATTTGTGTAAATATAATATTTTATAACAAAAACATAATAGGATATAAAATAAATTAATATAAATTGTTTGTTATAAAATATTATATTTATACAAATTATACACGATATTGTAGCTACACTCATGCAAAAGATAACACCAATGAGATAATAATTTTCAGCTGTAATTAACCAATACAGTTTTGAAATAATTGACAATTAAATTATAAAATTAATAAAACATTAAAATAAACATCTGATACAAAGCATTTATACCCAGAGTTTTATATAACACCGAACATAATAATAAAATAAGATTTGACAGCCTCAACTATTAGGTTATGTGTAAATTGGGTTGCCTATAGGACCGTTGCAAATTGTAGCTAATCAATTGCAATTAATGCCTTGTATATACAGGGAGTTTTTCTTTCAAGTATACATGTCCCAAATACCATATATATGCCGTAAATCTTTAGATAATCGTTGTTTTTATAAAAGGAGTTCAATTTGAAACTTAAAATGAGTGTGTTCCACTCCCAGGCTAAGCATGAAGTAAAATTTCGAGTTTAGAAAAGCCTGAAAATTTGGTTTGGTCGCGTAGCGCGAAGCGCGTAGCGGCCAAACCAAATTTTTAGGCTTTTCTAAACTCGAAATTTTACTTCATGCGCCACCGGTACAAAACACTGACATATTACGAAGTTTAAAACACACCGCTGAACTTACATTGAATCAGTGTTTTGTACCGGTGGCGCATGAAGTAAAATTTCGAGTTTAGAAAAGCCTGAAAATTTGGTTTGGCCGCTCCGCGCTACGCGACCAAACCAAATTTCAAGGCTTTTCTAAACTCGAAATTTTACTTCATGCTTAGCCTGGGAGTGGAAAACACTCGTTTAAAGCTTCAAATTGTATTCTTTTAATAAACCGAGCGTGGTAAAATGTACAACGTCTGCATATATATACTTAAAAGAAAAATTCCCGTTATGAAAATGTTCGGTGTTACATAAAACTCTGTATGTTTATTGTGATACATCGTTATAATTGACTATTTGTTTTTAAATGCTCCTTAAGATGTCTTATTTACGATCAATCCTGTTAAATCGTGCGATTTTTTGCCATTACTAAGATATTTAAAATGTTTACTAGATCTAATAATTAAGTGAAAACTTCTTATTTATTGTCAATATTTCTTAAAATGTTGGAAAGATTATTTTTAAATAAAAGTTGTAGATCTCATTAAAACACACAAAATGTTTATATTATACTTGATCGTATAATTACAAAGGTATGCCGTTTTTAAATGTTAAAAATATGTAAGGTTGTTCAAATCAGCTTATCTGATAGTATTGTGAATAACTTAACAAATATTTACTTTACTTTCTATGAGTTTTGTATAAAAAAAAATGTTTTATAAATGTCGATCGCTTGGTGTAAAAATATATGAATTAAGTGACATTAATAATGGTAAATTTATGCAAATGTAACTACAAGAAAAACTTGTTTTGTTAATAATACATCTCAAATCGCTTACTTAATTTAATTATTGACGCATTTACATAATTTCTTATAAAACTATCTACATTTATATAAAATTCAATCCGAAATGAGCCATAGAAACATGTTCATGAATTTTGTCCCGCTAGAATGGTTAAATCGTATACTGTGCGGCGCCAGTTAACTAAACTTGACATTGACAATGGCGTATATATAGTACATGTAACGAACAGACTTAAAGATGTCTATTAACTTTTTCTTACAAATTTGTAAGGCAATCTGGTTAATTAACAAAAACCAACTTAAAACTTATAGAATTTGCATAGAAATAAACATACTTTCTGTAATTTCGTAGCAAACATAAAAATATTATTAATAGCATTTTACTTCATGCGCCACGCCTATAATACACTGAAATACTGTGGAGTTTAAGATACACCGCAAAAACAGTGCTAAAGGTAGTATATCTTGAACTTCACAGTGTGAAGCTTTTAATTCAGACGTTTACGACTTTTCGCATCCAAATAGGGGCGTTAGGCTGGCCCCGCGTTTTGCGCCGAAAACCTCGAATGTAAGCGTTTACGGTTAACGAGAGATCAAACTCGAGAAATAAAGACAACCGTGAAGTTTCCCTGAAATTCTCCTCAAGAGAGTCCTTCCCATACAATGACACATTTGCATTAGAAGAACTGGAAAAGGCAAGACCGTAGATAGTAAAAAATATGTCGAGGGGGGAGTTTTAACGGTTAAAATATTGTTTTTGCTTTTACAGAGCCGCTTTTACATACAAAAATTTAAACATTTTGAAAATTTCGGGGGGACTGGGTTAAACCCCTATATCCCCCCCCCTCCCCCGGCTACGGCCTTGGAAAGAGGCAATCAAATCAACGGGCGAATCTAAAGCCCCGGGATCAGACGACATCCCATATCAAATGGTCCGACAACTCCTTTCATGGGAATATTTGTTGGACATTTATAACCTGATATAGGACAGGGACGTCTACCCCTGCCGATTTAAATTAGCCATTTGTTTTTTCCTGTGGGGGACGTCTTAGTTGCGGATCCCAACACACTGCAGCCTAGGTGGCTTATTGAACTCAATGCCCTGCACTAGTTTGTGCAGGTCCTTCAGGGGTTCGGTACCATTTGACTATTTCCAAAGCCGCCTTTTGTTATCCAGCGCATTGCAACTGTACAAAATGTGCATTGCTGTTTCCGGTGCCATATCGCATTGCCGACAACTCGTGCCGCCATTATATGTTTCGATTTTCCTTAGGTGCTCCTTAATAATCATGTGCCCTGCAGCTTGGTTAGAGTTAGGTCCTTTTGTAATGGCTTTACTATGGATTAGGCCCGGTCTGGTTTCCCAGTATTTCAGGTGTTTGTTGCGAGTCCTGACTTCTATTTTTGTTATGTACAAGACAGGTTCAGGTCCCATAAATGGTATGCCTTGCTAGCTCGTCAGCTTTTTCATTGCCCTTGATACCGAAGTGACCCAGCGTCCAGACAAGTGTGACCTTGTCTGTCTCTCCAGGTCATTTAGTGCATCAAAGCAGTCCAATACGAGTTTGGATGAAGTCTTCTGCCTCTGAAGAGCCTTTCGTGTCGCCTGGCTATCGAACATGATATAGATTTGGTTATAACGACATTCCCTCTCTATGTTGATTCTTACGAAATTTACGAGGGGTGATCAAAAAGTAAGATGACAAGGCCGATATTGTCTTCATTAGCTTCAGCAATATCGGCCTTGTAACTTAACTTTTTGACCACCCCTCGTATAATTGCAAATATTTCTTTTTGGAAAACTAATGCCAGGATGCCCAGTGATTAAACGTAGTCTGTCTTTATGTTTTCATTGTAGATTCCTAATCCAGCACCTGTGTCTGATTTAGAACCATCCGTATACCGGATCATACTTTGTTTGTGGATATCATCCCTAAAGCCATTCCAATTATTGCGGTCTGGAATGGTGACTTTAAATAGGTCCCCTTATGTCTGTCAAGAGTCTTCTATGTGGGGTATCAACGCTTATGTTGGTCGGTGATAACTGCAGCCTGTAGAGTGCCAGTCTCGCCTCTCCACTATCAAAATATAAAGTGATGTGAGGTCTAGTAGCATCTCCATGGCTGCAGTGGGCGTGGTTCCTATAGCCCTCGTTATGATGATACAAGCAAGCTTTGAATCTTGCTAAGAATTTGTATGATTGTGTTGCGTGACTAGGCCACCTAATTATTACCGCAAGGGTAATTTCCGATTTGCGTCTGATTTTTAAGATGTGCTAGGTCCATGTGAGTTTGGAGTTAAAGTTTACTTGTAGGTACTGCACCATATCTGACATTTCAAGGTTACCACCAATAATAAACAAAAGATCCAGTTTCCTTCTACGTGTAAATGAGACAAGAGTGGTCTTAGAGTATTAGACTTTCAGTCCCTCTCTGCCACACTATTTGTTAACCACTTTCAGTGCACGTTGCGTACGCTCTCTGATCACGTTGTTATATTATCCCTCAACGAGATTGACTAAATCATCTGCGTATTATAGGGAAGAGTGTCCCTTGTTGTTGAGATTCACCAGCAGTCCATCCGTGACCAAGTTCTACAGCAAGGGCGAGAGAACTCCTCCCTGAGGACAACCTCCGGCCACCCTGGATGCTGGTGTCTGGTCAGCAAATGTAAAAGAAAACCTTTATTGGCATCATACCTCAAAACTAAAAACACAATTCCGACATTAGCAAATGTTGTATAGACCATCCTTTGTCTTAGCATGCAGTCAATCCACCTGCAGCTAATTTCCTCCAGCCCCCACTTCAAGGCAGCAAATAGGATTTCCATGTTTTCCATTATCCCGCCTCTTTCTAAACCTGGTAAGGACCCTGCTACCGTCAATAGTTTCCGACCCATTTCTCTTACTAGCTGCTCGGGGAAGGTCCTCGAGAGGATGGTCAACAACCGCCTGGTATGAATGATAAAGACGCGTGGTCTCCTGGCTTAGTGCCAGGCTGGTTTCAGAACATTTTATAACACGAGAACTCTATCCAGGATACCTTCTCAGAGAGAAAACATCTCGTTGCTGTGTTTTTTGATCTCGAGAAGGCATACGGTAGGACCTGGCGATATGGAGTTCTCCAAAAATTACAAAAATGCGGAGTGAGAAGCTGTCTGCTATTCTTCATCAAATCAGTCGTTCAGTCAGAGTTGGGGATACCTAGTCAAAGCAGTTTGCGCTGGAAAACGGTATCCCCCAAGGTTCAACTATTAGTGTTACCCTCTCCGCTATAGTGGTCAATGATATCGCGATGTCAATAAACTCCCCTGTAATCACCAACTCTAAACAGTCATCGATACGGTGAACAGTGAGTTTCGAGGTTTTCGCTTCTCTAGAGCTAACACCTCATTTTTACATTTTTGCCATCTCAGACGTCCACATTTTGATCCCGAAACATCTCTTCGAGGCACAAGGATACAGGTCGCAGATAGTATCAGATTTCTAAGGCTGAGACTCGATAGGTCTTTTGACTATCGGGCCCATTGATGCAATATTATTATTATTTTCTAAATTACTAACTAAATAAGTTAATCTGATACACTGTATTATATGACCTGATTTGGGAATGTGTAAAGAAAAATGTACATAATATGTTATTTAAATATTTAGATTATTACTTATTTATATAAAAAAAACAAGTGTTTTTCAGTCTACTTCCAACTTCATAATGTTTCAGTGTTTTATACGCTTGGCGCATGAAGTAATATTTTCAGGCTTTTCTAAACTCGAAATTTTACTTCATGCTTAGTCCGGGAGTGGAAACACTCGTTATAAACTTTAAATTAAACGCTGTTATAAAATCTACGAGTGCTTGAATATTTACAGCGTATACATTATGTATATTTAAAAAAAACTATTATATAATACAATAAGTTATTCATAGAAGTGTTTTAAAATAATACAAAAAATTAATCCATTATTAAATGAATCAATCTTTATTTCATCAAAGTTAAATATCGTTAGTATTAATAAAGTTTTCTTCCACAACTTTTATTAATTGATGACGGTTGTATGTAGATGTTTTTTATGTGTGAATCTCTTTTAAGAATTATTAAAAATTACCTGTTGCATTGGCTGAGACAACGGCAGATTCTCCATATTGCAAAGAACCCTCATTTATAATCAATTTATTCCTGTCAACTTTGTATTCGCTGCTCGACAAAGTTCTAGACCCTGCGACCACTTTCCAAGTGGACTTTATCGAATCGAACTCCGAACAACAAAGATCCACACATTTCAACAGCAATCCGATAGATACTTTAGGATTCGATAATTGATTTCCGTATTCATCACAATTCTTCGTACACCTTAAAAAAATACAAATAACAAACCTCAATTTTAAAAATAGTAATATACCGGATACTAATTTGTTTAGCTGTAAAATGTAGACAATGCAATAATTTTTTACTGATAAAATATTCTTTGTATTGCTGTAAGTCTTCAGGTATTAGTTGTTTTTTAAGAGTTCAATTTGAAACTTTAATCGAGTGTTAATAATGAATGATTAGGTTTTAAACATTTGTGGTAATAACAACTGGTATATTTAAATATTAGTAGTTGCAAAAAAATAATAAAATCAAATTTATTTATAAAAGATTTGTATTCGTGAATTGAAAAAAAACGGGATTCGAATCTTTGATTCGAGTATTCATGATTCGAATCATATTAGGTGATTCGGATTTGTGATTCGAATCGTTTTTTTTAGGATTCGTGATTCGAATCGTTTTTTGATGTTCGTCCCAGCATTGTTATTTATAATGTCATTTATTCGTGTTAATTTAAAATAAAATACTAACTCAATACGTGTAATACACTTCATATTATCATCCACAATAATCGTTGTCTTTGCACTGACATCCTCACCGAAATATTGAATCGTGGCCGTGTAATAAATTGCAGACTGGCAAGGATCGTGGTTTGTAGAAAAATGCATAGAATCTAAGAAAAAGAAAACAAAAATATTGTTATTGAATTCTTTAATCAAATTTGTTTCTGAGTAAATATACCGGCCTCTCCCATGAAACAAGTCTGCGAAGCTTGACACATAACATCCCTTTTAAAATCACAGGTCATTGTAAGCGTCGGTTCCAGTGCCTTGGAACCGTAGTTTATTGATTTCGTGAGGTCCACAGAATATCTTGTGCCGGATTTTATGAACTGCACGGCGCTCGGGGAAAATATTAACACGGGTGGTTCACAAACATAAGTAAACTTACACTGAAATAAAAGTGAAAAATTAAAGACCTGAAAAAAACACCCACACAGTCTCTCGGAAAAATCACTAGGAATGCAAGATTTCTTGTACGAAATTGATTTTTTTGTTTTAGCAAAGTAGGCTTTGAAAACGAAACCAACACAATTGGTTCTAAAGAAAATATTTACAATTCGCGTAACATTAAGCACACCATTTTTAATGTACATTTCATATTTTGATAGAGAAATTGCAAAATATTACAGGTGTTTAAATTTCTAAAAGTTAGTACATACAAGTAAGTACATTCATTTGTTATTCAAAAGAAGTTATCCAAATTATGTCAAAAAAAGCAGACCAGCATTACCTGTGGCAAAAATAGTGTGGATGTTTTGAAAGGGTCCCAAAAATTATAATTGTTATCTGTTTTTGGATACAAGCCTCAAAAATATGAATTGTCTCTAAAAATCATTATCGTAGATTAATATAGAATTATTCTTGTATATGAATACATTTAAAACTGATTGATTTTAAGCTCACTTTTTGATAAAATATGAAAATTAAAAAATACACTTTGATTACTTTGTTTAATTTCTATAGATTGTTGAAACTTACTCCATCGATTCCGGTTACTCCGTAGAAATCTGTAAACTTCACTGTCAAATAATATTTTCCTGTGGGATATTTTTCTTTGTCGAGAATTGCTGTGTTCCTACCATTGTACTTACTAAGGTCATAATATTCATCAGTCTCTACAAAATAAAACCCAAACTAGTCACACTTCTAGATTTGTTTATTTACATATCATAACATATTTTTAAGAGGTGTCATCCGCGACGTGGACCTTGTAAGGATTCGAGGGGTAATCCCTGCTGTTATAGAGAAATTAGGGGAATTACTAGAACAATAAGATAACATAAATTGAAAAATGTATCGAGTTTTATTTCAGAATGTGTGATTTTTATATTTATTTTTATGAAGAAATGAATTATGCAAGATGTCGCACATTAAATACATTTTTGTACAATTTTCTGAAACACGCGAGCGGACGACCTCCTTTTAATAAATTTAATATAATTAACAATGTGTTGTCACACTGAATACAAATGCATAACAGAAAATGAGGATTATTCATTACTCTGTTACAACATTGACTTTTCTGAGTTCCCTAAAGAAACTGATTTACTAAACTAGGGTGACCACTTTCCACCAGGAAAAGATGCAGGAAGGTTGTCTTCTAGTCCTGGGTATTCCGGAAGGGAACACGAGGAAGCTGAGAGAAGCCGAGAAGGAGAGGAAGAACCGCCTCTTCCTAGGCTTCACCACAGTGACACTCAGGCTAGCCAGAGAGGGTGGTAAAGAGGAGACGGGGATATAAGAGACCGCTGCTCCCAGCCCCCCGTTAGCCTAATTCACACCTAAATCTGGGGCTAAACTAGGTGAGGACCACACAACAACCCTGGAAGAGGGCACAGATCAAGAAGTGACGGTGATACACACAAAGCCGGAACCTCTAACACCACTGGCATATAGGATGGATTAGGCGGCCACCACACTATCACCCCACCACCCTATCAACCCAACACTAGCCAGTACCGCAGAGGAGCGCACTCTAAATAGATCAAAAAAGGGATCCTCCAAAAAAACTGGTGAGCAATCTAAAAATACAGGGCTTAGTAACATTACATCTAACAACAAGACTAACACGATGTACCCCAAACCTATTAACATAATACAGACAAATCTACAACATTGCAGACTGGCGGTAACTATAATCTGCAACCACCTACTCAAAGCAAATAATACTATTGCACTAATTCAGGAACCCTGGATAGTCAATAAAAACATAGCAAGTCTTGGACAACTACCTGGTAAAACCCCGGACCAGTATAAATGTCACCGGTTACCTTGTTCCAGAACTGACAGGTAAAGACCTAACGGTTACCAAAATCTAGCTTATATCAGCTTACCAACCTTAGAACTCACAGCACAACCCTCCTACAAGATATTTTCAAAGAACCTCCAAACTGCTCTCCAAACTCAAGAACTCGACGAAGGAGTGTATACAAAAACAGAGAAGGAAATCACGGGTGAACTTCTACGGGTACACTTCCCGGGGGGGGGGGGGGGGGAATCTATGATGGATCACTGAATGGCTGGGTCTGTCAGGGACCTGATGCGACTGGCAACAGAGCATCCAAGAGCATCCAAGGTAGAGTGGCAGACCGCCAGGAAAATGGTCACCCACGACAGGGTCAAATGGGCAGTAAACTCATTTAAACCTTTTAAATCGCCAGGGCCTGATGGAATCTTACCCATCATGCTACAGAAGGGATCGAAACTTCTGTGGCGAAGGCTCTGCGAGATTCTAAGGGCCAGCATAGCCCTACGATATCTGCCGAAAATATGGAGGCTAACCAGGGTGGTTTTCATACTAAAGACTGGCAAAACAAATTCGTACAGGCCCATTAGTCTGATGTCATTTGTACTGAAGACAATGAAAAAAATTATGGACAGGCATATCAGAGATGGGATACTGGTGTAAAACTCATTATCCCAAGATCAGTATATCTATCTTGCAAGACGATCAACGGAGACAGCTCTCAGCCGACTAACAAGGAGTGCTGAAACTGCTCTGGAAAACAACAATTTCCTACTTGCTGCCTTCTTGGATATAGAAGGTGCATTTGACAATACATCCTTTAACTCCATAACCGCTGCCCTGAGGAAGCAAGGGTTGGAGGAAACTAACTGCAGGTGGATTGACTGCATGCTAAGACAAGGGATAGTTTACACTACGTTTGCTGACCAGACACTAGCATCCAGGGTGGCGGGTGGTTGTCCTCGGGGAGGAGTTCTCTCACCCCTGCTGTGGAACCTGGTCATGGATGAACTGCTAGTGGAGCTCAACAACGAAGGATACTCTTCCCTAGGATACGCAGATGACCTAGTTATTCTCGTTGAGGGAAAATTTTACAATCAGAGAGCGTATGCAACGCGCACTGAACGTGGTGAGTCTTATCCTCTAAGGCCACCTTTGTACCATTTACACGCAGGAGGAAATTGGAAGGCCTAGGACCTCTCTTTCTAAATGGTATTAATCTAGAAATGTCGGGTAAGGTGAAGTACTTAGGAGTAATATTTGACTCCAAACTCACCTGGACTTCGCACATCTCAAAAATCAAACGTAAATCGGAAATTACCCTTGCGGCAATTAAACGAACGTACGACAAACAATGGGGGCTCAGACCAGGGATGGTATACTGGCTGTATACCAGAGTAGTCAGACCCGCAATCATGTATGCTGCTTTGGTGTAGTAGCCTAAAGTCACGCAACACACAACCATACAAACCCTCAACAAGGTTCATAGGCTTGCTTGTGTCAGCATAACGGGGGCTATGACAACCACGCCCATTACAGCCATGGAGATGCTCCTAGCCCTCACACCACTTCATATTCTGATAGTGGGGAGGCAAGATTGGCACTCTACAGACTGCAGCTATCATCAGTCAACATAAGAGTTGGCACTCTTGACAGACATAGGGGAACCTCTCTTGCAGATGAGGTCGGACCATATGACAGTCAGATATCTTAATAACGCACTCTTTAAAGTCACTATTCCAGATCGCAACGAACGGAACTATTTTAGGGAAGACATTCACAAACATAACATGATCTGGTATACGGATAGTTCTAAATCAAACACAGGTACTGGAGCAGGAATCTACAATGAAAACATGAAGACAGGCTATGCCCACTCGCTGGGCTGCCTGGCATCAGCCTTTCAAGCCGAAATATTTGCAATTATAGAATGTGTGAGAACCAACATAAAGAAGGACTGTCGTATGTCCGATAGCCAGGCGGCACTGAAGGCTCTAAAGAGCTAAAAGACTTCATCCAAACTGGTGTTGGACTGCTTCGACACACTGAATCACCTGGCGAGACAGAACAAGGTCACACTTGTCTGGGCGCCGGGTCATTCAAGTATCAAGGGCAATGAAAAAGCTGACAAGCTAGCAAGGCAGGGAGCTACCATAGTATTTAAGGGACCTGAACCTATCTCGGGCATCACAAAAAAGTCGAGTCGCCAGGATGTCAGAAAGTGGATTCGCAACAAACACAAGGAATACTGGGTAAACAGACCAGGCCTTAACAACAGTAAGGCCATTATAAATGGACCTAACTCTAACCAAGCTGCAGAACTACTGACACTAAGTAAAGCACAGCTAAAAACAACTATAGGAATACTAACAGGCCACATGACTGTTAAAGAGCACCTAAGGAAAATCGGTCTATACAACGGCGACACCAGTTGTCGGCTCTGTGATAGGGCACCGGAAACAACAATGCACATTCTGTGTAGCTGCAATGCACTGAAAAACAAAAGACAACTCATATTTAGGAACAGTCAAATGGTACCAAATGATTTCCACACGCAACCCCTGAGGGACCTGCACAAGCTGGTGCTGGGGATCGAGTTTGGAATAATTGCGTAAGTAAGACAAAAAACACTCCGACACAAGAATTAGGAAGGTTGAAAACATACTGGCACGGGGCAAACACATGATTATTGACTGCGACGCCAACGCACATCATACCGTTTGGAGTAGCATCACCAAAGAGATGAAGCACTGCTGGAATACCTCAGGGGCACATCTCTAAACATTTTATACGAAGGTAATGAACCGACATTTATAAACGCAGTGAGACAGGAAGTGATTCATCACACTGATATCACAAGACATAACTCACACCATGGTGGACTGGAGGGTGCACAAAGAGGCAACCATGTCAGACCACCGATGGATATCCTACATGATCCAAATCGAAAAGTGTGAAACAATGGCCACATACAGAAGACACATACAAAAACATACAAGGAATCGAGGATGCAGCAGTCTAACTGCGGCTCTCATCGATTCCTACACTAAATCATGTTCGGTGAGTACACCGGGGGGAAACACCATGGTAGAAGACATGAGAATAACAGCCAGGAAACAATTCAACAGGGCCAAAAACAACAAAACGAAAATGGACTGGGATGCGTAAAGAGCACACAAACGCACCTACAAAAACGAGGTTTGCAACAGACAAAAACAAGCCTGGAGAAAGTACTGCGGAAACATAGAGTCAACGAGTACAGCCGCCAGACTCAAAAAAGTGCTGGCCAAAGACCCACTTTATCAAAGCATCAAAAAGGAAGACGGAGAACTTACCTCAAATGAGACTAAGACCCTCCAACAAGTATTACAAACACACTTCCCTGGGTGTGAAACGCTAGACATCATAGCGTCCGCAGATGATCCACAAAAAACAGTCCCAAACAATAAAGACAGAGAGCTAGCTATGGAAATAGTTACAAACAAAACTATAGCATAGGCAATCAAATCATTTCAACCATACAAGTCCCCGGGTGATGGTATCTATCTAGCCCTTTTTCAATGGGGACCACATGCGCTTGTGGCGCTGCTTGGGGCCATATATCGTGGCTGCTTCATGCATCCCTACATTCCCAGGTCATGGAGAATAGTAAAGGTAAGGTACGATTCACGAGAGGTGTCCATGGTTTCCTCGATTTGTAGTGCTTTCTGCACCAATACATGTAATATGAAAATAGTTTGATGTCATTAGATTACGTGTGTGAAAAGAGACTGAAAACTTCATAATATGTCTGCCAGAACATACGAAGTTTGTTTCGGTATGCAGATTTAAAATGTTAAGGTTAAGCGTCACATTTTGACAATGTCGTTGTAAAAATAATTCTGCAATCGTTTTAAATATGAGTTTAAGTGGTATAATTCAAATTTCCACATTGACAAAATAGTTCAGGTATTTACAGAAATAAATAATGCATTTATGTTGATTTTGTGTAAGCTCAACCGAAAATGTTAGTTGAATCCAATGCGCATTCAGTAGATTTGGCAAATAGTTATCGGATTAATTCCCTGTATTGCCAGACCGGGAATTTTTCGTTTAAGTATACATACAGGGAATTTTCTATTAGGTATACATATGCATACGCTTTTTTTAAAGAGCTCACTTTAAAGCTTAGAACTAGTGTTTTTCACTCACAGACTATGCATAAAGTAAAAGTTCGAGTTTAGGAAAGCCTGAAAATTTGCGTTGGTCGCGCGAAGCGCTACGCGGAAAAACCAAATTTTCAGGTTTTTCTAAACTCGAAATTTTACTTCATGCGCCACGCGTATTAAACACTGAAAGCACTCAAATATTATGAACGAGCAAACTTTGCTTATACTCAGTATCTTATACGCGTGGCGCTTGAAGCAAAAATTCGAGTTTAGAAAAGCCTGATAATTTGCCTTGGTCGCTCCGCGCTTCGCGCTATGCGACTAAACCAAATTTTCAGGCTTTTCTAAACTTGAAATTTTACTTCACGCTTAACCTGGAAGTGAAAAACGCTCGTTGAAACTTCAAATTAACCTCTTTTTAAAAAACAAAGAATATTTTGCTGTGTACAGTACACTTTTTAAAATGAGAATTAGACAAACATAGACAAATAAGCAGATGTATTAATATTATTATTGAATTCCGTATTATAATAAGAAAAAATTGGGTACATGCTAAAAGGCTTCGAAGATCAAACTCTCAATTTAGCGGCTTAGATTCTAGCTTCTAATATTATTATTATCTTGAAAATCTGATGAGAAATTTATAAATTGACGACAATCTTGAAATATCGAAAATCTCTACATGTTGCAAATCTTGACGGTCCACTCCCAGACTAAGTATGAAGTAAAATTTCGAGTTTAGAAAAGCCTCGCGTAGAAAATTGGTCAAGGGTCGCGCTAGCGACCTGAGACTAATTTTCAGGGGGCTTTTCTAAACTCGAAATTTTGCTTCATGCGACCCGGGTACAAAACACTGTCTTCAAGTGACGTTTAAAATATACTCCTTAGAAATGATTTATACAAGATTGATCAAAAAGGATTTTTTTGCAAATGATCGACCATTTGGATATGGACAATTTTATTAATGATATGCTGAATATTTCCCAATTGTTGATAGTTTTGGCAGTATTCTCGACTGCGTTAACTTTAATCACTCTCTGATGACAGTAAATCACTAGATTGTCACTAAAAACTTCCAACAAACACTATAATTTAGCCACATCTGAATCACAAACAATTTGTCTGAATCCGAAAGTGGAAAACACCAGATTTAATGACAAAATCACTGATTTGGTAACCCTGAACTCCCGCTGTTATAGAGAAATTAGGAGGAATTACTCCATCAATAATATATGTATAACATAAACTAAATATTGTATCAGGTCATATTGTAGAAGATTTCTTTAAGAAAGTGTGTGATTTTTTTCCATTTATTTTTATGAACAAATGAATAACGTAGGATATCGCACATTTAATACATTTTTGTGCAATTTTTTTGAACACATGAGCGGACCTCCTTTTAAAAAGTTTAAAATTATTAAAAATATATCACATTCAATACAAATGCATACCAGAAAATAATAGTTATTCATTACTCTGTTACAACATTGACATTTTCTGAGTTCCCCAAAGAAAATAATACACTAAACTAAATCTAAGCCAAATAATAAAACTCACCTTCATTTTTTAACTTCCAAATTATGTTGGAAAAATCACATTCAAATCGGGCAGCAAGCACTTGGTGATATATAAAATAAGTGTACCTCATATTCCTCTTGTAATTGCTGAAAGAAAAAAAAAACAATTAATCCAACTTCTTTTAAGAACATCGTTAAATCACCAATTTTCTAATTTAGTCCCGGTAAAGCAAGATTCGCGTTTTCTTATTTTGCTTATTGCAATTCCTCTTGACAGATGAATAGATGGAAGAAGTATTATTAATATTAGGAAGGTATAGAATCTCATATTTCGTTATATTATTTTATAATTTACGTTTGTGTTGACAATTAGTTTTATTATTGTTAATAAGCTTGACATTGACAATTATATTGACTTAAACACTCTCGGCGTTAAATGTTCGAGTATGAAGTTGTACAGGGTGTTTTTTTTTCGTTGATATTATAGGGTATAGGCTAAACGGTAAGAGATACAAAAAAATTAAGACATGTGTCCCGTTCTCTTTTTTAGTGTTTAGTTTAATGGCGCAATCAGATCTACGCTAACTAGATTGGTTTAGAAGATACAGGGTGATTCTCAAAATCTACTGGTTTGTATTATCTTTTATGACTCGGTTATTTATAGAGATAAAAAATATTTTAAATACAAAAGTTTCTTGACTTTTTACGTATAATCCAGTGGCGTACTTAAAAAATATATAAATATTTTAATTTTTGAGATATTATCAAATCGAACATTTTCTTAAACGGGACACCCTGTATCTGACTACTTCAAAATATTGCATTTTTCTTGTGATTGCAACAGTATGTAACACTTAATATTTTGCTTTGTCCTAAATAGCTAAAATACCAAAAAAACAAAAACAAAAAAAACATTCAAAATGGCCATGAATTGAATGATTATTCGTTTCTTTTATAATAGGTATATTAAAAACATTGATAAATTAAAACAACAACAACTACAAAAAACAAACAAAAATTTATAATAACTTTACAATTATCTCATATACTTATACAGCGAATTTTTCGTTTAAGTATACATATGCATGCGCTGCAAATTTTCCGATATTCGTTGCTTCTTCAAAGAGTTCAATTTGGAGCTTTAAATGAGTGTTATCCACTCCCAGGCTAAGCATGAAGTAAAATTTCGAGTTTAGAAAAGCCCCGTGAAAATTTGTCGAGGGTCGCGCAGCGACCCGAGACAAATTTTCTGGGCTTTTCTAAACTCGAAATTTTACTTCATGCGCCACGCGTATAAAACACTGATTTCAAATGAAGTTTAAATATACATAAATTTCACAATATTTTAATGTTTTGTACGCGTGTCGCATGAAGTAAAATTTCGAGTTTAGAAAAGCCCAGAAAATTTGTCGAGGGTCGCTGCGCGACCCTCGACAAATTTTCACGGGGCTTTTCTAAACTCGAAATTTTACTTCATGCTTAGCCTGGGAGTGGAAAACACCCATTTTAAGCAATATCTTTCTTAATATTGCGGCTAGATACCGTCGGATCAGCAATAACAGAAGCTAAGGAATTTATTTCATCTCTTTCTCTATTTTCTTTACTGTAAATCTTATCTCTTGGTTTTCCAAATAATCCATACTCACTTAAGTTGTGATATAATCTTTGAAATATTTGTTTTCTGACTGTCGTCGTTCCGGATAACGCTCAAAATATAGGTCTAAAGCTGCGTCTTTATTTTCATAACGCTCATTATCTCAAACATGTTTAATTTTTCATAGTTTTGAAAAATATTCACTTTAGACTCATTTTTTAAAGAAATATAATCAAAAATATTTCGTTAACAACGGAATATCAAAACTAATACGTAATTGTTATTGAATTTTATCAGATGTAAAAAAACAAAAACAAACGCTTAATAATTCACCTCATGGCCATCAAAACAATCTTTTTTTTGTTTTTTAGTATTTTAGCTATTTAGAACAGAGCAAAATATTAAGTGTTACATATTGTTGCATTCACAAGAAAAAATGCAATTCTTTGAGATACTCAGATATAAGGTGTCCCATTTAAGAAAATGATATTTTGATAATATCTCAAAAATGAAAACATCTAAATTTTTTAAGTACACTACTGGATTCTACGTAAAAAGTCATAAAACTTTCGTATTTAACTTTTTTTTATCTTCATAAATAACCAAGTCACAAGAGATAATAAATATCGGCACATTTTGAGAATCACCTTGCGCCATTAAATTAAACACTAAAAAAGAGAACGGGACACATATCTTAGTTTTTTTGTATCTCTTACCGTTTAGCCTATACCCTATAATATCAACGAAAAAAAAACACCCCGTACAGTTGCTTGAGAAAAAAACTAGTACAGCAGGGAGCTTTAGGTACTTCCAAAATATCGTTTTTTTTTGTAAAACAAACTTGTCATGTACAGGGTGGCCCAAATTCGATGTTTTTATAAGGTATCTCGGTAACCTGAAGAGTTAGAAAAAAATTGATATAAACGTCATGATCTCTTTTTCTGAATTACTAATAATGACGTAAACAGATCATGGTTAACTTGATAAGTTTGGAAGATATCAGGCGTTTTTCAATTATTGGCTATTTTAAAATATGTCTTTATCTCAACAACTATAAGATATACAAAAAAACAGTTTTATAATTATTTATGTAGTTTTTACCGGCGAATGCAGTGGCGTACCTATTTTTTTATTCGGACTTATAATTTCCTAGTTATAATATGAAGTTGCATTTTTTTTAAATGGAACACCCTATATATTTTCATGTCATTGAATAGCATATTAAATTAGCTTTGCATTTTTATACAATTTTTTTGTTTTTTTTTTTTTTTGTTGAAAAATTGTGTTTCTAGCTTTAAAGCTTTTAGATAAATATTTGATAATACATACTATTATAATTACACAGATGTTAGTATTATTTTTTTAAAATGAAGGGACCCGTAGACTTAGTAATTGATCGCAACAGTCTTCAAAAATTATAAAATTAACATTTAAACTAACTTAGTTTTCAATATAATCGTTTTTTTCTGCGAATTTTTATTAAATATGTATATCAATGTATATCAATGTAAGGCTAATTTAAAATGCTAATTTAAAATGCTATTTAATAACATACAAACATACAGAGTGTCTGAAATTAAAAGTTAAAATACAAAAATGAGTAACTCACTGAATTCTACGTTGAAAACTGCACATATAACTATTTAACTATTTATTTGCATATTTTATAGTTATTGAGAAAAAGACGTATTTTAAAATAGCCAACAATTGAAAAACGCCCGATATCTCCCAAACTAATCTAGCTGGCCATTATCTGTTAATGACATTGTTATTTTCTCTAAAAAAGTGGTCATGACATGTATGTCAGATTTTGTCTAACTATTCGGGTTACTGCCAATGGGTTTTCTCCAAAACGGAATACTAAGATTTTTGAGAGTTTGCCAGCGGAACTGGAACTAAGCGTGTGTGGGACGCACAAATGTTACGATAAAGTTCTTTCGGAGACTTACCGTTTAGCCGCAAATTGTATTTTAAGTTCCAATTTTGAGGTTATATAGGTTGGTATATTTGGGTAACATTACAGGAATAAATTGTATACATGAAGAAATTATTTCCCAAATTATGACGTAAATAATCAAAATTATAGTATTATCTTTATTTATACAGCTAAAATCACGATATTTATTTTACACTAAATATGACGTGTACTAACGTTTATTTGAAATAATGGATATATAAATTGGGTCCATTAGAAAATTAGAAATATTTTAATTTATGATATAAAAAAGTAGATGGCGCTACCTTTACGCGGAAATGAGAATATTATGATATTGTACCATTACTTTTTAGTAAATCGATCTCGTAACAATATCACACATACTGTAATTATAAAATCACCATGTACTCAGTTATGTATAAAATTATAGTAAACACTTAACTTTTGATATTCAATAAATTCACATTTGCCGTTTAAGAAAATTAATTCGGGTTGCAGCAGTGGAGTAACAACAAAATTGTTTGCCATCAACGCAACTAGAAATTATGGTTATAGGAGTTAGAGACAAATTAGAATATTTCAATAACAAAATTATTTTTTTACGTTATAATCGCAGTCATTGGAAAAACATTTTAGTAAGCGGATCTTTTTTTTGAAATTGTAATACACTTTGTGCCATCTATTTTTTTATACCAAAAGCTAAAATACTTATAATCTAAACATAAATAATAATCAATCTAGAATTATATATCCATTAGTTTAAATAAACGTCAGTAGACGTCAGGGTTAGTGTGAAATTAATATTGTGATTTTGGCTGTGTAAATGAAGACAATACTACAATTTGGAATAATTCCGTCATAATTTTAGAGATAATTTCATGATGTGTACAATTTATACCTGTAATATGCTTATTCACCTGAAAATACCAACGTATATAACCTCAAAATCGGAACTTTAAATACGATTTGCGGCTAAATGGTAAGTCTCCAAAACAACTTTATCCTAACATTTGTGTGTCCCACACATGTCTACACCCGGCTCAATTTAAAACAATTCCAAAATCGGAGTATTTCGATCTGTTCTCCGGAATACTAAGATTTTTGAGAGTTTGCCAGCGGAACTGGAAGTAAGTGTGTGTGGGACGGAGAAATGTTAATATAAAGTTCTTGCGACGACTTACCGTTTAGCCGCAAATCGTATTTTAAGTTCCAATTTCGAGGTTAAATAGGTTGGTATTTTCGGGTAAATAAGTATATTACAGGTATAAATTGTACACATGATGAAATTATTTCCAAAATTATGACGTAAATAATGAAAATTATAGTATTACCTTATTTAATACAGTCAAAATCACGATATTTATTTTACACTAAGTATGACTTGTACTGACGTTTATTTGAAATAATGGATACATAAATTTGATCCATTAAAAAATTACATGTATTTTAATTTATGATATAAAAAAAAGGCGCTACCTTTACGCGGAAACGAGAATATTATGATTAATTATTATTAGCTAATGTGTAGAACACGGCACATCCACATTAAGATCCGCGAACCTGCATGCTCAGTAGCGCCTACTCCAGTGATTCTCAACAGGTTATTTGTATGGGTGTGTGTATGCGGGCGGATGTGTATGCATATGCTTAGGTTAGATGAGTAAAAAAGAGGTTGAATAGAATAACCTATTGAGGACTACTGGAGTGGGCGCTACAGCACATGCGGGAACCTGTCAAAATGGAGTATGTACCGTGTTCTACACATTTACCAAAAATGTTTGTTATATTCTGACCAGTACTTAATACTTAAGATTGGTGGTCCGACAGAACAGGCCAGCTTTTTAAAGAATTTTAAGAGTAGACTCGGCCCGGTTCTGACCCGCCGGACTAGGCTGGGCGAAGCCCGGCCTGGTTATTACTCAGGCCCAATACTAAAAATGTTTGACTACAGCCAAGATTCGAAACTGCACGCGAACTTCTAGCTGTAGCTAAACATATTACGTTTAAAAAAAATTAATAAATTTAATTGGTTTATCTCGTTGATTGTTGAGGCACTTATATTTTGAAAATCCATTATCACTTAATATAATAATAATAGTAAACTATTGATGATTTTCAACTTTTTATTTTATTCACTACAATTGTTTCGCTACACTGTAGCTTCTTCAGGTGAAGAAATATAATATTATATTTCTATTATATTTCTTCACCTGAAGAAGCTACAGTGTAGCGAAACAATTGTAGTGAATAAAATAAAAAGTTGAAAATCATCAATAGTTTACTATTATTATTATATTAAGTGTTAATTGGTTTAAAAAAATGTTATAATCTCAGTAATTGGAAAAACATTTTAGTAAGCGGATCTTTTTTAAAAATTTTAATACACTTTGCGCCATCTATTTTTTTATACCAAAAGCTAAAATACTCATAATCTAAACATTAATAATAATCAATCTAGAATTATATATCCATTAGTTTAAATCAGTGGTCTCCAAACTACGGCCCGCGGGCCAAATCCGGCCCGCGACTTGCATGAATCCGGCCCGCGATTGTTTGTAATTTTTTTTGTAAATGTCATATTTTGAAATATTGTAACAATTGTTCCTTAAATTTTTCATAATTTTATAAAATTAATCGGATCTTGGCCGACTTTATTATCTAGAATTGTATTTGTGGCCCGCGAAGAAGATAGTTTGGAGACCCAGGGTTTAAATAAACGTCAGTAGACGTCAGATTTAGTATGGAATTAATTGTGATTTTGGCTGTATAAATGAAGATTTTATTACAATTTGGATTAATTATGTCATAATTTTAGAAATAATTTCATCATGTATACAATTTATACCTGTAATATGCTTATTCACCCAAAAATACCAAAGTATATAACCTCAAAATCGGAACTTAAAATACAATTTACGACTAAATGGTAAGTCTGCGCAAGAAATTTATACTAGCATTTGTTTATCCCACACACGCTTACACCTGGCTCAATCTAAAACAATTCAAAAATCGGAGTATTTCGATCTGGAGAGCAACCAAGTTGCGTATTCGCTGATTAGCTGAAAAATGTTGAAAAAATGGTTGGTCCCTCTCTAAACTTGGTATTTTTGTTTTGAAGTTTTTTTTCTTGGTGGGGACTGCTTTTCAATTTTTGAATAATCTTCAGTGTTAAGATATCGAGCCCAATAAAATCAGCCGAAAATTTCCCCTCGCCCCGCGCCTAGAGGCGCGACTAAGCTCCGTCCCTTTTCCTCGAGTCGGATTCAGGTAAGAAACCACAACACTTTTGCAAACCCAAAGTTAGTCTACCCGAAACCATCACAATGGAAATTCTCACTAACGTTTACGGCGTTAAATATTACACACACGATGGTTACATACAGAGAGTTTTATGTAACACCGAACATTTACATCCAATACAATTTGACTCCTTTCATTTTTAAGTTGTGTGTAAATTGAGTTGAGCATTAAAAATGTTAGCCAATCAATCGCAAATAATGCCTCAACTTGTACATATAGTGAGTTTTTTCTTCAAGTATACATGTCTCAGTTACAGTGTATATGTAGTAAATCTTTAGGTACTCGCTGTTTTTTAACTGAATTCAATTTAAAACTTGAAATGAGTGTGTTCCACTCCCAGACTAAGCATGAAGTAAAATTTCGAGTTTAGAAAAGCCTGAAAATTTGGTTTGGTCGCGTAGCGCGAAGCGCGGAGCGGCCAAACCAAATTTTCAGGCTATTCTAAACTCGAAAATTTACTTCATGCTTAGCCTGGGAGTGGAAAACGTTTGTTTAAAGCTTCAAATCTTTTAATAAACCGAGCGTCGTAGCGTGCACAGTATATGCTTATGTATACTTAAAAAATTCTCATTGTGAAAATGTTCGGTGTTACATAAAACTCTCTGTATACATCTGCAATAAAGAAACAAACGGGAATATATTTCTAAAGTGCCGTAATAATCGAACACGTCTTAACAAAACCGAATCAAAATGTAACGGAAGAGCGATCATGATTCTAAACAGGGGATCGTTTGAACTCAGAAAAGTTCATAATCACTACGGTGATGTTTCTAAAATTGATGTGTTAAAGTTCGAAATGAAGTGTGTTAGAGAACATCGATAGAAGACCGGTGGATATTTATAGAGAAAATGTAAAAGAAGTTGAAGGTGTTTTGGACGTGCCACCCTATAAAAAAATTAAGACAGGTTTTCAAAGAGCACGAACGCATTTTAAAAAGAATAAATTCATTTGTAAAGGAGAATTAATTACTTATGTTAGTGGTAATCACAGGTGAGTTTTTATTAGATGCCAAATTGTTTAAAATGGTGATTATAGTGAATCCAATGGCGTTAATGTGTATTGGGTTGCCTATAATAATAGATGTGTATATTTTTAAACTTCACTTTGAATCGGCGTTTTATACGCGTGGCGCATGAAGTAAAATTTCGAGTTTAGGAAAGCTTGAAAATTTGGTTTGGCCGCGTAGCGCTTCGCTTAGTCTGGGAGTGGAAAACACTCGTTTAAAGTTTCAAATTGAACTTAAAAATAACGAATATTTAAAGATTGCTGTAATTGGAATATATATACTTAAAAGAAAAACTTCCTGAATTAATTACGTATGTTATGATTAAGACTAGCATGCGTAATTAATTCAGGAAGTTTTTCTTTTAAGTATATATATTCCAATTACAGCAATCTTTAAATATTCGTTATTTTTAAGTTCAATTCGAAACTTTAAACGAGTGTTTTCCACTCCCAGACTAAGCATGAAGTAAAATTTCGAGTTTAGAAAAGCCTGAAAATTTGATTCGCGCTACGCGACCAAACCAAATTTTCAGATTTTTCTAAACTCGAAATTTTACTTCATGCGCCACGCGTAAAAAACACCGATTCAAAGTGAAGTTTAAAAATACACACAACAATTATTATAGGCATGTGAGTTTTTATTAGATTTTTACCAAATTGTTTAAAATAGTGATTATAGTCAATACAATGCCATTAATGTGTATTAGGTAGCTTATAATAATTGTTGTGTGCATTTTAAAACTTCGCTTAAAATCGGTGTTTTATACGCGTGGCGCATGAAGTAAAATTTCGAGTTTAGAAAAGCCTGAAAATTTGGTTTGGTCGCTCCGCGCTTCGCGCTACGCGACCAAACCAAATTTTCAGGCTTTTCTAAACTCAAAATTTTACTTCATGCTTAGTCTGGGAGTGGAAAACACTCGTTTAAAGCTTCAAATTAAACTTAAAAAAAAACAACGAACATTTAAAGATTTACAGCATTTACGCTGTAATTGGAATATGTATACTTAAAAGAAAATCTCCCTGTAATAATAATTGAAATCCTGCTTAAGTTTAATGTTTGATCTTTCAATTTTTATAAGAGTAATATAATTTATGGTGATTTTCATGAAATCTAATCCTATACAATTCAATTTATTTATTTCCAAATAGAAGTAATGATACTTTCATGAGTGAGTCAAGTTTAGTCAATATAATTATACAAAAGTATAGCAAAAAATAGTAAATAGACAGACTGACAAAAATACAACAAAGACAAATAATTTATATTTAAAAAATATTCGTTTTTTATGTCTATTTTGTTGATTTCTTCAATTTTCGATACTTTTCCAATGATCCACTGATTTATTTATGTACCTTAACACTCTGAAAATTAGGATTTATTCTATTCTATTCTATACATTTTCCAGAGTTCATAACTTGGATACTGTTTGAGATATCTTTATAAAACTTGGTATGCATATCACACAACTATTGGTATATCAAGATATACCGTAATAATAGTTTTTGCGTTATTTTCACTTGATCGCGAAACGGGAGTAAATTTTGATTATTTTTAGTGATATAGAAATTTCAAGAGTTCATAACTTGGATACCATTTGAGATATCTGTATAAAACTTGGTGTGTATATCATTTAATTATTGGTCTTTCAAAATTTGTAAAAATCAAGATACACCCTAGTAATAGTTTTTTACAAATTGTATCCTATTATCCAGAAAGCTACAAATCCATTTAGTTATCGATGATCCAAAGCCCATACGTTCCAATTTATTTATCAAGACAGTATGAGAAACACGGTCGAACGCTTTGGAAAAGTCAGTGTACACAGCATCAACTTGAGAATTATTTTTAAAGGAATTAATAATGTACGCATGGTATACTAGCAAGTTAGATACCGTAGACCTCCCATAGCAGAAACCGTGTTACTCATTCGATATTTCTTACAGGAAAACATCATTTGATTAGCAATAATTTTATCCAACACTTTTGGTATTACAGACTGGATTGAAACCCCTCTATAGTTTGCAATATTCTCTCTGTCGCCACTCTTATAAATTGGGCGTATAAAACTTTGCTTCCAGATGGCAGGGAAAACCGAGGTTTTTAGCGAAGAATTAAATAAAATATGCAATGGTGTACACAATGAGTAAATACATTTTTTTACGAATAGAGATGGTATTCCATCGGGGCCTGGAGAGCACGAATCAGACAAAGAGAATATCGCATTAAAAATATCGGTAATAGTTATAATAAATTGATTTAAATTGACTGAATCGGAAGCATTGGTGTTCGAATGACTACTTGATTATCAGTGTATACACTTGAAAAAAACTCCGCAAATAGGTTTACACTACTTTCACCCGAGTTGCTGATTTTATCATTAAAATACATACACTTGGGGTATCCTTCTGTTATATATTTAGTTCTACTTTATTTACATGTTGTGTATACAATTGATCGGCGAGAGTTTTACATTTAGAACGGTATGATTTAAACTGTTCATAATCCGAATGTTTGCCACTACATTTATATTTAATGTGAGCGTTCTTTTTTAATTTAATCAAATGTATTATAATTTGGTTGAACCATTTTGGGTATGACGATGATTTGATGCGTCTAGTTGGAACAAAGTTATGGATAGCATACATACAGACATTATAGAATTTATCAACATCATCATTAACATTTACTGAATTTAGATACTTATTCCAGGATATATTTGATAAGAACATATTTATTTCAGAGTAGTTTGCAGCTTTAAAATCATATATGAAATCATTATAACAAAGGTCATCTATAAAATTATTGGTGTCAACAGAAAGAGTATATGATACATGGTGAAAAGAGTTATCAAAAAGAGGATAATAAGCTGAAACCGAAATTTTAACAACGTTAGAAAAAATTAAATCTAAAAAGACGCCACGATTGTTTGGTATAGAATTAATTTGTCTAAGGTCGTTGAATTCTAATGATTCGCTTAGTACTTGAGCATTTATACAATTATTATTCACCGATAAGATATTTTCGTTATTATAGCTCCAAGAAGCATTTGGCAGATTAAAATCACTACAGAAGACAAACTGAAAATTAGGATACATAACGTAGATTTGGTCAATAAGCTCACTATATTCCTCGTAAATTGATGAATTTAAACCCAGTGGAATATACGCTGCTGAAATTATTATGTTATCACACACTTTGACACATATTTCCTCCAGGTTATGTGATATGTTCACAAGACTACTATTGAGGCTGGACCGTACCGCAATCATGACACCACCACCACCACGTTTATCAATACGATCGTGTCTATACACGATAGAATCCAGCCCAGTTTCAATTATAATTAATACATCATAATCACATACATTTATATTTAATTTTAAGTCGCGTAATTTGGAGCGAATCCCACCGACATTTTGAAAAAACATTTTTAGTTTTTTGTTTGTGTGTTTACGTTAGAGCTAACAATTGATGGATGACCTTTTGAGTATTTAATAGTTAGATCATGTTCTCCGCTTTCCTTGCGTTTTAGTTCATCTTTTAAGGCCATAAGATGATTGCGTTGTTGTTTAGTCCTGTCGTTGGCAAAACGAACGTTCCCTGTGTCTATATCTCTCGAAACCTTGAGAAGACTGATAGCTGATTCACGAGTCTAAAAAGTCAATTTTATTGGTCTTGGCCCTGTCATTGGTTTACCGATACGGGTGACTTTCTGGGGACGGAAATCGATAATTTTTGAGCCTATGATAGATTTTATAGCTGCTATATCCTTTTTAATTTTCTCCTCTGTTGTGCCAGATGGTTCGGGAATGTTATAGGCCATGACATTTAGCGCACGTTGTTGTCTTTCCTCTATTTCAGCTATGATATTCTCCCCAGATAAAACATTTTGAGACTTAACTGGAATTGAAGACTCGAGTTTTGTAAGCCGGTCTTTAATGTTATTCCTTTCATCCAAAAGACCTTCATTGTTGTTTGAAACTGCTCTTTAAAAAGCTGGACAAGTTCTTTTTTTAAGACATTTTTAATTGTCTCATTAATAGATAACGACGAAGTATTTTGGCGGGGATGCATTTTTGGGTCGTTAGGTAAACAGTCCGGACAAATCCAATGGTCGCCATCGGGCTGTTTAGCTTCACTTAAATAATATTCAATTAAATCGACTGTGCAATTTATACAACTCGTATGAAACCATTTACGACATTTACCGCAACATTTAATAGCATCTGAACGCGGACTAATATTTAAATCGCAAACATTGCAACTGATAACCATTTTGGTTATTACTAATTACAGTAAAAAACAAAATAATAATGAAATCTATAAGAGTAAACAAATAATAAACAATGGACACACTTCACCTCACAGGGTCGTTTGTGAGGACTTTTTTAGACAGACTCGGTAGACCACGGAAAGGGTAGTGGAGTAATAGGGAGGAAATTATAAATTGATAGGTAAACAATAAAGAATTCCGTCAATACAGATAAAATAAATTCACGAATCAATGAATCAATGACCTCAAATGTAGATAATTTTAATTTCAGTCAATGCACTTTACTACGATTTTTTGCGGTAGTGGCCTTGTCTAGGCGAGAAGTGGAAAATTTCTGAATGTAAATCGATCAAATTATCATGTAATAGTTGTAATTTCTTAACCAAACTCACTCACCACATTACACCTTATGTAAGTACACCCCTTGCAAATTATCAGAAATTAATTTTAACTTTATACCACAAAAACTAGCATTATATGTAGAGCAACAGATATATGTATTACTTTACTATTTAAAGAGTTCATAACTTAGATACCATTTGAGATATCTGTATAAAACTTGGCGTGTATATTACTCAATTTTTAGTCTTTCAAAATATGTGAAAATCAAAATATATCCCAATAATAGTTTTTACGGGAGTAAATTTTAAATATTTTAAGTTTTTGCGTTATTTTCACTTGAACGTGAAACGGAAGTTCGATATTAATTAATTTGAGTGATATCAAAATTATATGACTTCATAATTTGGATACTATTTGAGATATCTTTATAAAACTAGGTGTGCATGCCACTCAATTATTGCTCTTTTAAAATATCTGAAAATCAAAATACACCCCAATATTATTTTTTGAGTTATTTTCACTTAAACGTGAAATGTTTTCGTGAATTTTCGAGGATTTCATTAACTTATAAAATGTTCAATCAGTTTCATTCATTTAGTGCATTTTAATAATTATCAGACAATTATACAAATATCTTTAATTTCATTAATTAATTAATTTGATAAATAATACAATATTCAGGGAGTTTACAGACATTCGTTGTTTACGTGTAAGCTTAAATAGCTTATCAATTGTTTTCACACTTAAATCGAGGCTTAAATTTCAAGTTAAAGTCAGTGTAATTTTGCCCGTGTTTTAATAATTGTTAAATAAAAAAAATGCTTGCTCAAATAATTAAACGTAATTTTGTCCACGGATTTGATATTTTCATGAAACAAAAGCCAGACGACAGCCGAGGAATGCGGCTTTGAATTGAAGTAAATCTAAGTTGTTTTCATTCTTAAATCAGGGCTAAAAATTAAATAAAAATCACTGCTTTTCCCCCGAGGGACTTAAATTTAATAAAACCAAAGAATAAATGGATGGCTCAAATAATTAACCACAACTTTTTGAAAAATTTGTCAATTTCACGAAACAAACGGCAAACGACTGCCAAAGAATCCCACTTTAATGTGACGTAACGTTCAATTGTTTTTACGCTTAAATTAATGCTTTAATTTTGAACTGCGTTTTCATTATTTCATAAAATTATTTTACAGAAATCGAGCATAACTTTTTTCAAAAACTCGACATTTTCATGAGTCGAAAATAAACTACTAATAAATTTATTTGTAGTTTTCTAAATCTTATTATTATTGTTATTCATGTAAACATTCAACAATATTTATTTGTTGAAACTGAGTTTTTTTTGTATTCTAAAAAAAAAGATTTATTTCACGAAACCGAATGAAAACAATTGCTAAAGATCGACACTTTGAGATTATCTGAGAATCGAATTTTGGAACCTAAGCGGAAGCTTAAATTTTAAGTTAATGTTTTCGAATTAAAATTAGTTTGTTGAATCAAACCGTAACTTTAAATGCTTGTAATTTATTTCCCAAGTAATGAATTTTATTTATTCGCACGTGACAGTAAAGCACATTCTTTGCTCTCGTGATTCCTGAAAAGTTCATGAAAATCCGACGTTTCGGTAGTTTTCACAATTTTTTCAAAACGCAACAAAAACGTTCACTTTTATCGTAATGTTCGTTGATTCACTTATTAACGCATTAAGCGCCATTGATGCATACACGCAACATTATTAATTTTTGCTTATTAAATTACTAAATAAATTAATTTGATATATTATATTATTTGACCTGACTTGAAAATGTATGAAGAAAAATGTAAATATTTTGTTATTTAAATAATTCGATTGTTTCTCATTAAAAAAAAAATGTGAATGTATTTCTTACTTCACAATATTTCAGCGTTTTATGCGCGTGGCGCATGAAGTAAAATTTCGAGTTTAGAAAAGCCTGAAAATTTGGTTTGGCCGCTCCGCTTCGCGGAGCGACCAAACCAAATTTTCAGGCTTTTCTAAACTCGAAATTTTACTTCATGCTTAGTCTGGGAGTGGAATCACTATGTCTAAACTTCATACTGCACGTTTTTATATGAAATCGACGAATGCCTGAAATTTTACAGAATATACACTATGTGTTTTCAAAAGAAAAAATCACAGTATATAATACAATAAGTCATTCATAGATATCATAAAAAGAAGTGAGAGTTATCTCTATAATTGCTCGGCCGGCCATTAATGGGTTAATCAACTTTACCCACCTGTAGTTTATTTCTTAAGTAATGAATTTGATTTATTTCTACGTGACAGAAAAACGCATTCTTTTCTCTAGCGATGACTGAAAATTTCATGAAAATCCGACGTTTCAGTAATTTGTCATTTTTTTAAACACAGCATAAATGTGATTTTAAACGTGTTTTAAATATGTTAAACAGGTTTTAAACGTGTTTTAAGCATGTTTTAAGTACGTTTTAAACATGTTTTCAATTATTAATGTTTTAAACGCTGTTTCAATGAAAAAACACGTATTGTAAAAAAACTGTTTTAATTAAAATTTAAAAAAAACTTTGTTAACATCCTTGCTTATAATTCAAAATGAATTGGTTTTTCAGTTACAAGTTAAAACTTGAAATTTAAAGAAGAATAACAAAACACGGACATATCCGTTTTCTTTATAGTCTTTTTAAGTCGCGCAATTACAGTTCAAATAAAAATACTAACGCAAATAAGACAATTAACTTTGTTTGTATAACTGAGGATTTTATTGTGACTATAGTTTCGACAACTTTAACTTGTCATTATCAAACATAAAGTAATTTAAAACAAACAATTCGTCAGGTATATATACGAAAAAATTACGGTTACAAAACGGCTTTAAAAATGGGGGTGTATATTAGGTCAAGCTGGTCGTTTATTACGGGAATTTCCGGAGTAGCGCGTGCTCTGTGAATTTCCAGAGACTCCAGGAGGTCCATCTTACGACCCTTTTCGGCTAAATGTATTATTGACAGTACATCCTCGCCAAAAGTATGATTGTTTTCAATCATATGTCTAGCGAATGACGACTTATCAATCAAATTAAGCCGAAAAGAGCTAAGATGCTCCTTGAGTCTGATTTTAGAATTAAGGAGCATCTTAGCTCTTTTCGGCTTAATTTGATTGAAAACAATCATACTTTTGGCGAGGATGTACTGTCAATAATATATTTAGCCGAAAAGGGTCGAAAGATGGACCTCCTGGAGTCTCTGGAAATTCACACAGCACGCGCTAATCCGGAAATTCCCGTAATAAACGACCAGCTTGACCCCCATTTTTAAAGCCGTTTTGTAACCGTAATTTTTTCGTATATATACCTGACAAATTGTTTGTTTTAAATTACTTTATGTTTGATAATGACAAGTTAAAGTTGTCGAAACTATAGTCACAATAAAATCCTCAGTTATACAAACAAAGTTAATTGTCTTATTTGTGTAAATAATGATGTATAACGAAGAATATAACGAAGAAGAAGAAGAAGAAGCATCCACAGTGAACAAAATTCTAACGGATTGTTAACCCACCTATAGCTCGTTTCATTTGACTAGGCATGAAATTAGAATACATTTGTGCTTACAACAGCAAAAGTTATTAGATGACAATTATTTAACTTATCAAAAGTAATTATAATATCGAAATGGCATTATTTTTAGGGAAATCACCTAATGAATTGCAAAAATAAACTCCACGTAGTCCAAATATGGTCGTATTTCTTCAAAATTCTCACCTAACATAATTAAATGGATTGATCTCTAATAATATCGAATTTCAAACTGGAAATCGAAATTGAAACATCCTGTGTTATTGATTCTATGTGCATTAATTTATTTTCAGTTCAAACAATGATTAAACCTTAAACAAATGAAGAATCAGATGCGGAAGAAGAAGGAACGTCAGAAACGGAAATATTAAATGGCAAAGAAAACAATGAAAATATATTTTCTTCGAATGGTAAAGGAACTGAAACAAAAAGCAAACGGAAAATAGGTGGTAGAAATAAGAAATTAAAATACCGCAAAAAACTAAAACAAGCAACAAAAAATTTAGCAATCATATTCGCAAAGTTGTATCGATTTAAGTGAACAGGAAAATATGTGACCTCTGTTAAGATAGCAGTGCCAAATGGGCAGAATGCACTGTAACCTATACTAGAATTAAGGGCTAATTAAGGGCTATTATAGTGCCCTATTGTCGATTTTAGTGCTCCACCCTTAAGGGTGCAAATCGCAACATAGCCACCTTAACATTAAGCTGGCAAGGCAAACTTACAAATCAGGAATTAAAAAACATTTTCTGTACGACATAATTAAGGGCTAATTAAGTGCCCTATAAGCAATTGTAGTGCTCCACCCTGTACTTAGAAAAAAAATATTTTCTACTACAATTTCACTTTTCTCGAAAATGGACAAGCAGACTGCAACAAAACTATAGAATAATTTAGAGCTCCTTGCTTACTAATTAAGTGCCCCATTAGCGATTTTAGTGCTCCACCCTGTACTTGGAAAAAAAATATTTTCTACCCCAATTTCAGTTTTCTCGAAAATGAACGAGCAGACTGCAACGAAACTATAGAATAATTTAGAGCTCCTTGTCTACTAATTAAGTGCCCCATTGGTGATTTTAGTGCTCCACCCTGTACTTTGAAAAAAAATATTTTCTACCCCAATTTCACTTATCTCGAGAAAGAACGAGCAGACTGCAACGAAACTATATAATAATTTAGAGCTCCTTGTCTACTAATTAAGTGCCCCATTGGTGATTTAAGTGCTCCCCCTGTACTTAGCAAAAAAATATTTTCTACCCCAATTTCAGTTTTCTCGAAAATGGACGAGCAGACTGCAACGAAACTATAGAATAATTTAGAGCTCCTTGCCTACTAATTAAGTGCCCCATTGGTGATTTTAGTGCTCCACCCTGTACTTAAAAAAAAATATTTTCTACCCCAATTTCAGTTTTCTCGAAAATGGATGAGCAGACTGCAACGAAACTATAGAATAATTTAGAGCTCCTTGCCTACTAATTAAGTGCCCCATTGTTGATTTTAGTGCTCCACCCTGTACTTAAAAAAAAATATTTTCTACCCCAATTTCAGTTTTCGCGAAAATGGATGAGCAGACTGCCACGAAACTATAGAATAATTTAGAGCTCCTTGCCAACTAATTAAGTGCCCCATTTGTGATCTTAGTGCTCCACCATGTACTTAGAAAAAATATATTTTCTTCTCCAATTTCACTTTTCTCGAAAATGAACGAGCAGACTGCAACAAAACTATAGAATAATTTAGAGCTCCTTGCCTACTAATTAAGTGCCCCATTGGTGATTTTAGTGCTCCACCCTATACTTAAAAACAAAAATATTTTCTACCCCAATTTCAGTTTTCTCGAAAATGGACGAGCAGACTGCAACGAAACTATAGAATAATTTAGAACTCCTTGCCTACTAATTTAGTTCCCCATTGGTGATTTTAGTGCTCCACCCTGTACTTAGAAAAAAAATATTTTCTACCCCAATTTCAGTTTTCTCGAAAATGGACAAGCAGACTGCAACAAAACTATAGAATAATTTAGAGCTCCTTGCTTACTAATTAAGTGCCCCATTAGCGATTTTAGTGCTCCACCCTGTACTTGGAAAAAAAAATATTTTCTACCCCAATTTCAGTTTTCTCGAAAATGAACGAGCAGACTGCAACGAAACTATAGAATAATTTAGAGCTCCTTGTCTACTAATTAAGTGCCCCATTGGTGATTTTAGTGCTCCACCCTGTACTTTGACAAAAAATATTTTCTACCCCAATTTCACTTATCTCGAGAAAGAACGAGCAGACTGCAACGAAACTATATAATAATTTAGAGCTCCTTGCCTACTAATTAGGTGCCCCATTGGTGATTTAAGTGCTCCCCCTGTACTTAGCAAAAAAATATTTTCTACCCCAATTTCAGTTTTCTCGAAAATGGACGAGCAGACTGCAACGAAACTATAGAATAATTTAGAGCTCCTTGCCTACTAATTAAGTGCCCCATTGGTGATTTTAGTGCTCCACCCTGTACTTAGAAAAAAAAATATTTTCTTCTCCAATTTCACTTTTCTCGAAAATGGACGAGCAGACTGCAACAAAACTATAGAATAATTTAGAGCTCCTTGCCTACTAATTAAGTGCCCCATTGGTGATTTTAGTGCTCCACCCTGTACTTAGAAAAAAAATATTTTCTACCCCAATTTCAGTTTTCTCGAAAATGGATGAGCAGACTGCAACGAAACTATAAAATAATTTAGAGCTCCTTGCCTACTAATTAAGTGCCCCATTGTTGATTTTAGTGCTCCACCCTGTACTTAAAAAAAAAATATTTTCTACCCCAATTTCAGTTTTCGCGAAAATGGATGAGCAGACTGCCACGAAACTATAGAATAATTTAGAGCTCCTTGCCAACTAATTAAGTGCCCCATTTGTGATCTTAGTGCTCCACCCTGTACTTACAAAAAATATATTTTCTTCTCCAATTTCACTTTTCTCGAAAATGAACGAGCAGACTGCAACAAAACTATAGAATAATTTAGAGCTCCTTGCCTACTAATTAAGTGCCCCATTGGTGATTTTAGTGCTCCACCCTATACTTAAAAACAAAAATATTTTCTACCCCAATTTCAGTTTTCTCGAAAATGGACGAGCAGACTGCAACGAAACTATAGAATAATTTAGAACTCCTTGCCTACTAATTTAGTTCCCCATTGGTGATTTTAGTGCTCCACCCTGTACTTAGAAAAAAAATATTTTCTACCCCAATTTCAGTTTTCTCGAAAATGGACGAGCAGACTGCAACGAAACTATAGAATAATTTAGAGCTCCTTGCCTACTAATTAAGTGCTCCATTGGTGATTTTAGTGCTCCACCCTGTACTTAGAAAAAACATATTTTCTACCCCAATTTCACTTTTCTAGAAAATGGACAGGCAGACTGCAACGAAACCATAGAATTATTTAGAGCTTCTTGCCTACTAATTAAGTGCCCCATTGTTGATTTTAGTGCTCCACCCTGTACTTAGAAAAAACATATTTTCTACCCCAATTTCACTTTTCTAGAAAATGGACAGGCAGACTGCAACGAAACCATAGAATTATTTAGAGCTCCTTGCCAACTAATTAAGTGCCCCATTTGTGATCTTAGTGCTCCACCCTGTACTTAGAAAAAATATATTTTCTTCTCCAATTTCACTTTTCTCGAAAATGAACGAGCAGACTGCAACAAAACTATAGAATAATTTAGAGCTCCTTGCCTACTAATTAAGTGCCCCATTGGTGATTTTAGTGCTCCACCCTATACTTAAAAACAAAAATATTTTCTACCCCAATTTCAGTTTTCTCGAAAATGGACGAGCAGACTGCAACGAAACTATAGAATAATTTAGAACTCCTTGCCTACTAATTTAGTTTCCCATTGGTGATTTTAGTGCTCCACCCTGTACTTAGAAAAAAAATATTTTCTACCCCAATTTCAGTTTTCTCGAAAATGGACGAGCAGACTGCAACGAAACTATAGAATAATTTAGAGCTCCTTGCCTACTAATTAAGTGCTCCATTGGTGATTTTAGTGCTCCACCCTGTACTTAGAAAAAACATATTTTCTACCCCAATTTCACTTTTCTAGAAAATGGACAGGCAGACTGCAACGAAACCATAGAATTATTTAGAGCTTCTTGCCTACTAATTAAGTGCCCCATTGTTGATTTTAGTGCTCCACCCTGTACTTAGAAAAAAAATATTTTCTACCCCAATTTCAGTTTTCTCGAAAATGGATGAGCAGACTGCCACAAAACTATAGAATAATTTAGAGCTCCTTGCCTACTAATTAAGTGCCCCATTGGTGATTTTAGTGCTCCACCCTGTACTTAGAAAATAAAAATTTTCTACCCCAATTTCACTTTTCTAGAAAATGGACGAGCAGACTGCCACGAAACTATAGAATAATTTAGAGCTCCTTGCCTACTAATTAGGTGCCCCATTGGTGATTTTAGTGCTCAACCCTGTACTTAGAAAAAAAATATTTTCTATCCCAATTTCATTTTTCTCGAAAATGGACGAGCAGACTGCAACGAAACTATGGAATAATTTAGAGCTCCTTGCCTACTAATTAAGGCCCCATTGGTGATTTTAGTGCTCCACCCTGTACTTAGAAAAAAAAAAATTTTCTACCCCAATTTCACTTTTCTCGAAAATGGACGAGCAGACTGCAACGAAACTAAAGAATTATTTAGAGCTATTTACCTACTAATTAAATGCCTTATTAGTGATTTTAGTGCTCCACCCTGTACTTAGAAAAAAAAAATTTCTTCTTCAATTTCAGTTATCTCGAAAATGGACAAGCAGACTGCAACGAAACTATCGAATAATTTAGAGCTTCTTGCCTACTAATTAAGTGCTCCATTGGTGATTTTAGTGCTCCACCCTATACTTAGAAAAAAAAATGTTCTACCCCAATTTCAGTTTTCTCGAAAATCGACGAGCAGACTGCAACGAAACTATAGAATAATTTAGAGCTCTATGCCTACTAATTAAGTGCCCCATTGGTGATTCTAGTGCTCCACCCTGTACTTAGAAAAAAAATATTTTCTACCCCAATTTCAGTTTTCTTGAAAATGGACGAGCAGACTGCAACGAAACTATAGAATAATTTAGAGCTCCTTGCCTACTAATTAGGAGCCTCATTGGTGATTTTAGTGCTCCACCCTGTACTTAGAAATAAAATATTTTCTACCCCAATTTCAGTTTTCTCGAAAATGGACAAGCAGACTGCAACGAAACTATAGAATAATTTAGAGCTCCTTGCCTACTAATTAAGTGCTCCATTGGTGATTTTAGTGCTCCACCCTGTACTTAGAAAAAAAATATTTTCTAACCCAATTTCACTTTTCTAGAAAATGGACGAGCAGACTGCAACGAAACTATAGAATAATTTAGAGCTCCTTGCCTACTAATTAAGTGCCTCATTGGTGATTTTATTGCTCTACCCTGTACTTAGAAAAAAAATATTTTCTACCCCAATTTCACTTTTCTCGAAAATGGACGATCAGACTGCAACGAAACTAAAGAATTACTTGGAGCTATTTACCTACTAATTAAATGCCCCATTAGTGATTTTAGTGCTCCACCCTGTACTTAGAAAAAAAAAATGTCTTCTCCAATTTCAGTTTTCTCGAAAATGGACAAGCAGACTGCAACGAAACTATAGAGTAATTTAGTGCTCCTTGCCTACTAATTAAGTGCCCCATTGGTGATTTTAGTGCTAAACTCTCTACTTAGAAATAAAATATTTTTTTCTTCAATTCCACTTTTCTCGAAAATGGACGAGCAGACTGCAACGAAACTATAGAATAATTTAGAGCTCCTTGCCTACTAATTAAGTGCCCCATTGATGATTTTAGTGCTCCACCTTGTATTTAGAAAAAAAAAAATTCTACCCCAATTTCACTTTTCTCGAAAATGGACGAGCAGACTGCAACGAAGCTATAGAATAATTTAGAGCTCCTTGCCTACTGATTAATTTTCTCTAAATTATTCATTTTCGAGAAATCTGAAATTGGGGTAGAAAATATATTTTTTCTAAGTACAGGGTGGAGCACTAAAATCACCAATGGGGCATTAATTTAGTAGGCATGGAGCTCTAAATTATTCTATAGTTTCGTTGCAGTCTGCTCGTCCATTTTCGAGAAAACTGAAATTGGGGTAGAAAATATTTTTTTGCTAAGTACAGGGTGGAGCACTAAAATCACCAATGGGGCACTAATTTAGTAGGCATGGAGCTCTAAATTATTCTATAGTTTCGTTGCAGTCTGCTTGTCCATTTTCTATAAAAGTGAAATTTGGGTAGAAAATATTTTTTTTTCTAAGTACAGGGTGGAGCACTAAAATCACCAATGGAGCACTTAATTAGTAGGCAAGGAGCTCTAAATTATTCTATAGTTTCGTTGCAGTCTGCTCGTCCATTTTCAAGAAAACTAAAATTGGGGTAGAAAATATTTTTTTTCTAAGTACAGGGTGGAGCACTAAAATCACCAATGAGGCACTAAATTAGTAGGCAAGGAGTTCTAAATTATTCTATAGTTTCGTTGCAGTCTGCTCGTCCATTTTCGAGAAAACTGAAATTGGGGTAGAAAATATTTTTTTTCTAAGTATAGGGTAGAGCACTAAAATCACCAATGGGCACTTAATTAGTAGGTAAGGAGCTCTAAATTATTCTATAGTTTTGTTGCAGTCTGCTCGTCCATTTTCGAGAAAAGTTAAATTGGAGAAGAAAATATTTTTTTTCTAAGTACAGGGTGGAGCACTAAAATCACCAATGGGGCACTTAATTAGTAGGCAAGGAGCTCTAAATTATTCTATAGTTTCGTTGCAGTCTGCTCATCCATTTTCGAGAATACTGAAATTGGGGTAGAAAATATTTTTTTTTTAAGTACAGGGTGGAGCACTAAAATCACCAATGGGGCACTTAATTAGTAGGCAAGGAGCTCTAAATTATTCTATAGTTTTGTTGCAGTCTGCTCGTCTATTTTCGAGAAAAGTGAAATTGGATAAGAAAATATTTTTTTCTAAGTACAGGGTGGAGCACTAAAATCACCAATGGGGCACTTAATTAGTAGGCAAGGAGCTCTAAATTATTCTATAGTTTTGTTGCAGTCTGCTTGTCTATTTTAGAGAAAAGTGAATTTGGGGTAGAAAATATATTTTTTTCTAAGTACAGGGTGGAGCACTAAAATCACTAATTGGGCACTTAATTAGTAGGCAAGGAGCTCTAAATTATTCTATAGTTTCGTTGCAGTCTGCTCGTCCATTTTCGAGAAAACTGAAATTGGGGTAGAAAATATTTTTTTGCTAAGTACAGGGTGGAGCACTTAAATCACCAATGGGGCACTTAATTAGTAGGCAAGGAGCTCTAAATTATTCTATAGTTTCGTTGCAGTCTGCTCGTTCATTCTCGAGATAAGTGAAATTGGGGTAGAAAATATTATTTTTCAAAGTACAGGGTGGAGCACTAAAATCACCAATAGGGCACTTAATTAGTAGACAAGGAGCTTTAAATTATTCTATAGTTTCGTTGCAGTCTGCTCGTCCATTTTCGAGAAAACTGAAATTGGGGTAGAAAATATTTTTTTTCCAAGTACAGGGTGGAGCACTAAAATCGCTAATGAGGCGCTTAATTAGTAAGCAAGGAGCTCTAAATTATTCTATAGTTTTGTTGCAGTCTGCTTGTCCATTTTCGAGAAAAGTGAAATTGTAGTAGAAAATATTTTTTTTCTAAGTACAGGGTGGAGCACTAAAATTGCTTATAGGGCACTTAATTAGCCCTTAATTATGTCGTACAGAAAATGTTTTTTAATTCCTGATTTGTAAGTTTGCCTTGCCAGCTTAATGTTAAGGTGGCTATGTTGCGATTTGCACCCTTAAGGGTGGAGCACTAAAATCGACAATAGGGCACTAAAATAGCCCTTAATTAGCCCTTAATTCTAGTATAGGTTACAGTGCATTCTGCCCATTTGGCACTGCTATCTTAACAGAGGTAAATATGTGCGATGATCCGAATTGTGTTAATGGCGGGGAATCTGAAACTAATTCGAAAAGATTTGATGAAAAGTGCACGCGAAAAGAAGAAACGTGTGATTCGATAAGGGCTTATCATTTGGTGAATGAATGCATGAATGAATTTTTATTAGAGGAATGTCTATTTTCGTGTGCACTCAGTCTCCGCTCGTTTCAGAGATTCCCTGAAGTGTATTGTTGTTGTCACACTTCTGGGGTTAATTAGAGATCATTTGTTGCACGCCCACAAAACGCCATGTAAATCCATTATTGTTTATTATTAGTGTTCAGATCGAGAGGTAAGAAATTTTTCCCAGAGAAGTTTTAAGAGATTTCATTATACAATGATTCACACGCACAATTTCAACAACTAGTTTATGAGACAACAATTTGTTTTTCTTTAAGCTGGGCTTATAAACTACACTCAGGGCTAAATAACTTAACTTAATAAGTAAAGAATTTTCAATTGTAAGTAGTTTAACCCATGAAGCGCCGTTGGTGCATACACGCAACATTATTAATTTGTTGTTAATTAAATTACTAAATAAGTTAATTTGATATAGTATATTATTAGACCTGACTTGAAAATGTATGAAGAAAAATGTAAATATTTTTTTATTTTAATATTTCGATTGATATCGATTAAAAAAAATTATCAGTGTTAGAAATACACTAACAATTTTTTTTTTCTTCAGAATATTTTAGTGTTTTATACGCGTGGCGCATGAAGTAAAATTTTGAGTTTAGAAAAGCTTGAAAATTACAGGGAATTATTACTATTAGGTATACATATGCATACGCTTTATACATATGCATACGCTTTATACATATGCATACGCTTTTTTAAAGAGTTCAATTTGAAGGTTAAAACGAGTGTTTTCCACTCCCAGACTAAGCATGAAGTAAAATTTCGAGTTTAGAAAAGCCTGAAAATTTGGTTTAGTCGCGTAGCGCGAAGCGCGGAGCAGCCAAACCAAATTTTCAGGCTTTTCTAAACTCGAAATTTTACTTCATGCGCCACACGTATTAAACACTGAAAGCACTGAAATATTGTGTAACCGTAAACTTCGATTGAAATCAGTGTCTTTACGCGTGGCGCATGAAGTAAAATTTCGAGTTTAGAAAAGCCTGAAAATTTGGTTTGGTCGCTCCACGCTTCGCGCTACGCAGCCAAACCAAATTTTCAGGCTTTTCTAAACTCGAAATTTTACTTCATGCTTAGTCTGGGAGTGGAAACACTCGGTCTAAACTTCATGTTTCACGTTTTTATACAAAATTGACGAATGCCTGAACATTTTCAGCGTACAATAAGTCATTAAACTAATAAGTACGTTCGGTGTGAAGGAAAAACCGGATTGGAACACAATCTGGAAATTGAAACAAATCCTTTATCGAATAACAAACAAAACGTTGGCTTGCGCGATCTCACTGGAGGAACATCAAAACAAATGTTGCCATATTCGGATGCTGAATCGGCATTAACAAATGATATTACAAAGAGCAATTTACCACCAACAAATGTCTTTCTTTCTTCTTCTGTACCTAATGTTATCTACAAAAATCAATCAGAAGTATCCTATTCAGCAATTCCAAGTGGTTCTAATGACATTCGCAAAAATCAATCGGAAGTATCATATTTAGCAATTTCAAATGTGTCTAATGTTGAACAAAATTATCAACCAGAATTATCACATACTCGTATAGCAGTTCCAAATGTGTCTAATGCAAATCTTGAAAAATGTAATGCAGTTGAAAATGTGCCCAATGCTGATTATAAAAATCAAACGAATATATCTAATGAGGTAATTCCAAGTTTGCCTAACGTTGATTATCAAAATCCAATAAAGGTGATTAAACCTTTACACCAACAACCAGCGTTTCTGCTTACACAGCATGAGATTTTTCAACAAGTTAGTTCGCAAACTTTTATTATCACCCAAAGGCCAGTGTCGAATAATTTACCGTTTTTGACTGACCTATAGATATGCGTCGTTCGTGAATGATTCGTTCGAAAAGAACGATTCTGTATAGTGATTTGAATGAATTGATTCCGTATTTCAAGAAGAATTGATTCGTTAATGATTATTTTACTCGAGACGGCTGACCGAACGATTTTGGCCGAGCGGAATCGTATTCCCGATTCGGATTTATACATGCGGTCTGAATCCGCCTGAATCGGATGACTAATTCGTTCGCTCGAATCCGCGCGCAACTTCAACTCCGCTTTGTACATTATTGTTGTGAGTTGGCGAAAATTCGGCAGCACGCACTCTATGACCGAAATGACGAAATATATAGAACGTTCTGTTGGGGGAGCGCATATAGCCCGCTGTTTTCACGCGCACTAAATACGCTGTCATCAATTATCCTCCTCGCACACACTACTACATTCTCTCCTTTTTTTTAGCTTACTAAGAATATCGTTAGGGTTGCCAAATCAGTGATTTTGTCATCAAATATTGTGTTTTCCACTTTCGGATTCAGACAAATTGTTTGTGATTCAGACGTGGCTAAATTCTGGTGTTTGTTGGAAGTTTTCAGTAACAATCTAGTGATTTACTGTCATCAGAAAATGATTAAAGTGAAAACAGTTGAACGTGGCAAATTACTGTCAAAACTATTAAAAATTGGCAAATAATATTCAGCATATCATTGATAAAATTGTTCATGTCCAAATGGTCAAACATTTACAAGAGAATACTTTTTGATCAATCTTATATGAATCATTTCCAAGGAGTATATTTTAAACTTCATTTGAATTCAGTGATTTGTACGCGTGGCGCATGAAGTAAAATTTCGAGTTTAGAAAAGCCCAAAAAATTTGTCTCGGGTCGCTGCGCGACCCTTTACAAATTTTCACGGGGCTTTTCTAAACTCGAAATTTTACTTCATGCTTAGTCTGGGAGTGAAAGACACTCGTTCGTAAATTTTCGAATTATCATAAAGCTGTGTATTTATTATCAAAAAATCTTTCTCGGTTTATTGAACAAAAACAAAAACGCTCAGGTGAAAAGTGTTAAGGTAAAAGTGGATTGTTTTTTCGTTGGTTACAACTTTTGTTTAAAACATTTTTTGATTGAGACATCGAAAGCCATAGTCGGTGAGTTGTTGATCTCCACTAGATGTTTCAATGACTAGTTCATAAACAAAAGAACTGAGATGTAAAGTAATTAGCCAAACGTTTTGTGTTGTATTTTTTTATTATCTTTTGTTTGAAACTTTTTTTGATTATGTTACTAATAAAGCAGCAATTTGTGAGTGATTATCAAATAAATATCTCCGCTAGGCTTTTTCGTATACTGGGTCATAAAAAGTTAAGGTGAAAAGTGATTAGGTGAAAGTTGTGTGTTTTTCATTATCTACAACTTTTGCTTGATTTTTTTTAACCTATAAATTAATGTAATACATTGAGGAATATGTAAGCATTAAATTTATAAAATTTTGAAAAGATATTGCCTAAAAATATTTATAAATAAGTTTTAAATGAGCAAATATATGCCAAAAAGGCATAGTATTAAAATCTATTCGAAAATTCTTCAGTCTCACAAAGATCTAAATTATTTAAAAGTTTTTCGTTGTTAACATAATTGAAATTCGTTTAATAAAGAAACCGAAACATCTAATGAACCAGATATCATTAGATGTTTCGGCTTCTTTATTAAACGAATTTCAATTATGTTAACACAAGACTTATACATTTGATGTTATAATTAATATTAAATAACTGAAATAAGTTTTTATTTTTTAATTTATTCGTAAATATACGACTAAATTACAATGTAAGAAATAAAGCATACAAATTAATAAGCGAGTACAATAGATTTGAAAATGAGTACTTAATTATTTTGCTAACAGTTTATGACGCGTTTTTTCTCTATTTCTTTCTAACATATAATAATAAGAGTGACTAATACATAATATATACAGGGAGTTTTTCTTTAGAGTATACGTTTTCTAAATTCAGCCTATATTTTTGAAATCTTTAGATATTTGTTGTTTTTTTAAAACAGTTAAATTTGAAGCTTTAAACGAGTGTTTTCCACTAGCAGACTAAGCATGAAGTAAAATTTCGAGTTTAGAAAAGCCCCGTGAAAATTTGTCGAGGGTCGCGCAGCGACCCGAGACAAATTTTCTGGGCTTTTCTAAACTCGAAATTTTACTTCATGCGCCACGTGTATAATACACTGATTTCAAGTGAGGTTAAAATATACATAAATTTCGCAGTATTTTAGTGTTTTATATGCATGGCGCATAAAGTAAAATTTCGAGTTTAGAAAAGTCCAGAAAAATTGTCTCGGGTCGAACTATATTATTATTATTATCATCATCATTATTTTTTTTATGTGATTCGTTTACGAATGATTCATAAAGAACGAATCACTTTTAAGAAATGATTCGGTTGATTTGAATCACCTGAAAGATTCGAACTTCCCATATCTACTGACCAACAACCAGTTTACCAACAGAACTATCCAGCTGTTCATCAAACTCCTGGACAGAATCAACATTTGGAAGGCGCTAAGCTGATTTACCAACAAAACTATCCAAATGTTCAACACATTGGACAGAATCAACACTTAGGTAGCTTATCAGAACAGAATATTTCGATTCCAGGAGATTCCGCGTTGAATTTACTGCCCGGACAGAATCAACATTTAGGAAGTAATGTTTTGATGCCCATGAATTCTACTTTTAACAGTCAATTCCGCGTTGAATTTACTTCCCGGACAGAATCAACATTTAGGAAGTAGTGTTTTGATGCCCATGAATTCTACTTTCAACAGTCAACAGAATATTTCGATTCCAGGAGATTCCGCGTTGAATTTACTTCCCGGACAGAATCAACATTTAGGAAGTAATGTTTTGATGCCCATGAATTCTACTTTCAACAGTCAATTCCGCGTTGAATTCAGTTTAACTAAAGTATTCGAATACCTCTTTTAAATCCTCTAAAAGGATTCGAATTCAGGATTCGAATCCTTAATGATTCGAATCCTGCCCAGCTCTGATATACAGGTACAGATAATTAAGGTTAGCGCGGTGTCGGTATCGCGACGCGGATCCCGCGAGTGCTGCTGCGGACCGAGAATCGGCGAGGGTCCAGTGGGTGCACGGTTGTCGGGTCCACCCAGGCGTACAGGGCCTCGGTCAGGTTCAGTCGTCGTGGTGTCCTATAGCGCCACGTGGGGGTCTTCGTCGGTGATGGTGTCGCTGGGATTGGCGACAATAGCCTCGGGTGGTCCACGTAGTAGCGTCGTACTCTTCTACTGACGTGGCGTCGTCTCCGGTGTGATGTGCTCCAGGTCTGATGCTGCTGGAGCGGAAGGCGTAGCATCAGGTGACGTGGAGCAGAGCTGGGCAGGATTCGAATCATTCAGGATTCGAATCCTTTTAGAGGATTCAAAAGAGGCATTCGAATACTTTGGTTAAACTGGATTCGTGATCCGGATTCGTTACACTTTTTTAAAAAGATTCGTATTCGAATCCAAATGCGGGTGATTCAAATCCTCATAAAATAATTCGAATCCTCATAAATGGATTCGAATATTTTTAAAAGGATTCGAATACTTACAAAAGGATTCGAATAGTTACAAAAGAATTCGAATCGTCAAAAATAATTCGAATTAATCGTGAGGATTAACATGAAAAATTTGTTTTGTATGTTTTTAAATTTCTCGTTGAATCACTGTTTTGTACGCGTGGCGCATGAAGTAAAATTTCGAGTTTAAAAAAGCCCTGTGAAAATTTGTCTCGGGTCGCTGCGCGACCCTCGTCAAATTTTCTACGCGCGGCTTTTCTAAAGTCGAAATTTTACTTCATGCTTAGTCTGGGAGTGGAAACCACTCGTTTGTAAGTAATAAAATCAAGTAAATTAATGATTTTTGTCAAATTTGACATTTTGATAAATTTTGATGATTTTTGCCAGATTTGAGATTTTTAATTGTTTTTTGGTAATTTTGCCAAATATAACATTTTAATGAATTTCGATGATTTCTGTCAACTTTGACAATTTCATAAATTTTAATAATTTCCGTTAAATTTGACATTTTTATTTGTATTTTAAATAATTCCCTCAAATATGATCCTTTTAATGTTCGACGTATTCAATCGTATTCTGACAATTTTCAATATATTAAGTGCATTAAAAATGTTTGAAAATTTTGCACGAAAAGCCGTTGCCTAGAAACTGTATGAGTCCATTTTGATTGTGAGTTGACAAAAAGTGCCCGAGACGCGAAGCGTCGAGGGCACTTTTTCAGTCAAATCACAATCAAAATGAACGAATGTAGTTTCTTAAAGGCAACGAGCTTTGAGTACTAAATTTTCAGAGCATTTTTAATGCACGAAATGTATTTAATAGACTATTTCCTGAAAAATACGATTTTTAATCAAGTTGACGTATTATTTAAAATATTAATTATCAATCAGTGTCACTTAATGTGTCAACATGAATCGCTTCGGAAGTTTTTCTTCGAAAGATATATCGAAAAATATCGAGAAAAATTCATCCGAAAATACAAGAAAGAGTAAAGAGTTCGTTTGGAGACAATTTATGACATTCTGTGATGAAAGAAAATACGAGTTAGATCAAAAAACTTCAGATGCTTTCTTGGCAGAAAGACTGGGCATATAACATGAGGAAGCAAAATGGAGACGACTATAAAGAAATGACAGTCAAGACAATATGGAATACAACAGCTAAAATATTAATGGACAAATATTATAAACAATATGGGCGCAAGATTGATCCGTTTCAAGCAATAGAATACAAAGAAGCGAGGGAGGCACGAAATTCAAAAAGAAAGGAGTTACAAGTGATGCCTTCAAAACGCAAGCAGAGTTCAGCCTCCCTAACTCATGATGAATTTAAAAAACTTGTAAATTCTTGCGATGAGGATACCCCAGACGGTCTCCAGAAAAAGGTTTTTTATATGCTGTCATATGAATTAGCTTGGAGGGGAGGTGAAGGAGTTAAGTGCTTACTAAATTATTTTCATGAAGAATTGGATAATTTGGGAAACAAAACCAAAAGGATTGAATATAACCCAATTTTTGAAAAAACTGCACAAGGGGGAAGTAAACGCTGTGCGGAATCAAAATGGTTAATTCCTAATGAAACTAATCTGAATTTGTGTCCTGTAAGATTATATAGTAAGTTTATAGAAAAACGACAACATGTAAAAAGCAATCGTTTTTTCTTAACAGCAAATCCATATTGGCAAGTAAATAATAATTGGTATAAGGATGCCCCAGTTGGCAGAAACGAAATTTCAAAGTGGACTCTAAATACTACAAAACAAATTGGTCTCAATACTGTAACAACAAAAATTACGAATCACTCACTACGATCATCAGCTGTATCTAATTTAGCCATGGAGGGAGTAGGTAAACAACAGTTGCTTAAAATTACTGGTCATTCAAGCACCAACTCAATTAAACCTTACCTTCAATTGGATAAAGAACATCACCAACAGATAATTAAGAAAATGAGAGGTTAAGGCTATTTAGAGGAGGACAGCAATAAGGCAGTTGATGTTTCAGAGTCTTTGTCTAATCAAGAAACACACAACACAATACAAGCAACTGCATCTACATCAAAAAATAATTCCACAATTTATAATAATTGCGTTTTTAATTGTACTAATGTAAATGGTTCTAATTTTAGTAATATGTTAGATTAATTATAAACCTTATTTTTAGTTCTGGAAATAGTCGCATAAATTATTCTCAATACTTTCCAGATTCTTTTAAAAGAAAAACTTTCGAATCGATTAATTTTGAAAGATTGAGAGAAATTGATTGATACCTGACATGTGACGTCACAACATTGCAATTTTCGCTATAATTTTTTGAAGAATTTTCACCTACTATGCAATTTTCGCTGAAATTTAATTGTGATTGGGCAATGAAAATGAATTCTCGTAATATGATTGGTAGACATTTTTTGAAGGAAATAGTCGCACAAATTAATATTATTGACGTTAGCAATCATACGATATTTTGACAATATTCACACTTATTGACATTTATGACGTTTCGAATTATATTTTGACCATTTTCATATGAATTGACATTCCCAATCAAATGTTTACACTTAACATGTCGATTTATAACAGTTTTATAAGATTTTAAACAAATCGATATTTTCATAAAATTATCATTTGGAGATTTTCGCCGATTCATCAAATTTTCATCACATTTTGCAATATTTCCTCAATTTATCAATGTTGATGAAAATTTCAATATTTCGAGATTTTTAATTACTTTATGAAAATGTTTTTTCAGATTTTCAACATATCTTGATTTTTGATATTTTGTCATTTTTATCGATTTATAAAATTGTGATGAAATTTTCGATATTTCGAAATTTTCTCTTCAAATTATATAAAATGTTTATATGTAAGATTTTCAATATTTTAATTCAGATTTGTAACGACTTTAAAAAATTATTGAACACAGAAATTTGAATTTCTTTTTTTTATTCTTCAAGACATATTTAATCATTTTTGACATTGAATGACACTTTTGATATTTTTTACCTTTTGAGATGACATTTTTGACAATAGATTATATTCTTGATATTAGACTACGTTTCTTGACTTAGATGACATGTTTCACATTAGATGTTACTTTTGATAAACAATGAAATTTTTAACTTTTTTATCATTTCTGATGTTGACATTAAATGATGACATATTTGACATTAGATGGCAGTTCTGACAATTTATATTTTTTTACTTTTTTGACATTAGACGACAATTTTGACATTTGATATTTTTGATATTACATATTTACTTGTTTTACATTAGATGACAATTTTTATATTATTAGATAATTTTTTGACATTATTACTGCTGTTGACAGAAATTTTCGTTTTTGTAAAAACGTTTTTGTCAAACTGTCACGTACTGACATAAAATGATAATTTTGACGTAAATCGATTTTATCAACACGCCGAATTTTTTACGTTTTTGATATTTTTTATATTTACGAGATGACAGAAAGATTTTGATGTTTTTGGCAATTTTAAATAATTTTGACATATTTTGATAACTTTTAAAACTAAAAACAGTTTTAATATGTTTTTATATTATTAACTTTACTTGAAATCAGTGTTTAACACGCGTGGCGCATGAAGTAAAATTTCGAGTTTAGATAAGCCCCGTGAAAATTTGTCTCGGGTCGCTGCGCGACCCTCGACAAATTTTCTACGCGGGGCTTTTCTAAACTCGAAATTTTACTTCATGCTTAGTCTGGCAGTGGAAGACACTCGTTCGTAAATTTTCGAATTATCATAAAGTTGTCATAAAGTTGTGTATTTAACTGTATTGTTTCGAGTTTACGTGAAGTGATTAATCACAAATAGAAAGACTGTTATTCCTTACTTCACTTTTTATTTTTATGTTAGATGTACATTTCGAGACACAAGGTGCTCATTATCAATAACAAACTGAATTCTTACAACTATAATATAATAATATAATGAACACCTTGTGTCTCGAAATGTACATCTAACATAAAAATAAAAAGTGAAGTAAGGAATAATAGTCTTTCTATTTGTGAAGTTGTGTATTTATTTTCCAAAAAAATCTTTCTCGGTTTATTAAACAAAAACAAAAGAGCTGAGGTGAAAAGTGTTCAGGTAAAAGAGTCAAAATATGTTTGAAACAAAAGTTGTAGCCAACGAAAAACTAAACCTCTTTTACTTGAACACTTTTCACCTCAGCTCTTTTGTTTTTGTTTAATAAACCGAGAAAGATTTTTTTGGAAAATAAATACACAACTTCACAAATAGAAAGACTATTATTCCTTACTTCACTTTTTATTTTTATGTTAGATGTACATTTCGAGACACAAGGTGCTCATTATATTATTATATTATAGTTGTAAGAATTCAGTTTGTTATTGATAATGAGCACCTTGTGTCTCGAAATGTACATCTAACATAAAAATAAAAAGTGAAGTAAGGAATAACAGTCTTTCTATTTGTGATTAATCACTTCACGTAAACTCGAAACAATACAGTTAAATACACAACTTTATGACAACTTTATGATAATTCGAAAATTTACGAACGAGTGTCTTCCACTGCCAGACTAAGCATGAAGTAAAATTTCGAGTTTAGAAAAGCCCCGCGTAGAAAATTTGTCGAGGGTCGCGCAGCGACCCGAGACAAATTTTCCGGGGCTTTTCTAAACTCGAAATTTTACTTCATGCGCCACGCGTATAAACCATTGATTTGAAGTGTAGTTCAAAAACACACAAATACATCTTTAATCAGAGTAACACAGAAATTTAGTCTGTTATCAACGATGTTCAGTGTTAATAATAAATAATTATTATTAATTATTTTTGTTAAAACAACTGATAACGATATTTATATGTTAATGGTTGTAAAATAATAATAAAATCAAATTTATTCTTAGACGATTTGTATTCGTGATTCGAAAAAACAGGATTCGAATCTTTGATTCGAATCATATTTATCTCTTACGAATCCTTTATTCGAGTATTCGTGATTCGAATCATATTAGGTGATTTGGATTCGTGATTCGAATCCTTTTAACGAGCATTCGTCCCAGCTCTGACGTGGAGGACGTGCCGTGGTGAGCTCGTCGTAGCGTGCCTTGGTGAGCTCGCTTTGATTCACGTGAGCTCGTGTGTTAAGATACGTGCCTCGGTGAGCTCGCTTGTCAGACTGTCTTACCGACTGTACTGACTGTTCGATTGCAGTGCGTTGATCGAAGTGACAAGATTTTTTTTTTTTTGGGGGGGGAGAGGAGGAGAAAATCCTCATGGATACCTTCTGTTATCCTGCCCACGGATGGGAGGGATAACAGTAGGTTATGTCAGACTCTTACTGACTAAAACCCCCTCTTGTATGTCAAGTCCAAAAAAGAACTTTGAATACTTTATAGGAAGTAGTAACATGGCTTTGTAGAAATTGGCTGGTGTGAATACTATAGCAGTATTCATATATTGGTTTCGGGTGGGTGGGGTAGCATTTGAGAAAGAAAGGTTTAAAGTTTCACTACTTTAAAGTTCTTTCCCAAAAATTTAGTAACAACGTCTAGGTGGAGTGGACGTTTTTTCCTAGTTCGGAAGTTTTCAGGTCACCTAAGTGGTCCTGAAGGAGGGAGACGTCGAATTTCGAGCAGTTTTTAATCGCCAAATCGCGAATGAAAACCTGGAGTTTTGGCACTTTCGTTTCGCTTCGAAGTTGGGCATTACTGACATACCACGGAGCGCCTACGATCCGGCGGATCATGCGGCTCTGTGTGGCTTCCAGTTTGTTCATCTGCGTTTTCGAGATGTGAATCCACGAGGGACATCCGTAAGTCAATTTTGACCTGATGATAGCTTTGTAAATGTGAATTTTACTAGCTAGGAAGAGATTGCTATTTGTAAGCAGAAGTGACTTTAGTTGCCCGAAGGCAGCATTTGCTTTTTTGATTGCAGAATGAACGTGTTTTATCCAGTTTAGGTGACTATCCATTTGTAAACCAAGGTATCTCACTTCGTTTACCCATGGAATTTGTGTGCCTCTGAAGGTGAGGTTATTTTTTGGGGGGTTTTTCTGGTTTGAGTGAAGTAGATAGCCCGGCTTTTCTCTGGGTTAATAGAGATACACCATTCATCTGTCCACTCTTCCAGTTCATTGAGTGCGGCCTGGATTTTAGAAATACTGTATGGGATATTTTTTACCACGGTACAGATAAGCGGTGTCATCTGCATACTGGACCGTTAAGATGTTATTCGGATTGGGGAGGTCATGTACAAAGATGTTGAACAGGAGTGGGGAAAGTACTGACCCCTGGGGGACACCGGCGGTCATTTCGCGCGGTGCCGAAGTTGAATTTTCGAAGCGAACCGAAAAGGTGCGTTTTCGTATGAATTCTGCGATTATTTTTACCAAATATGACGGGTAGTTAAGTGTCATGGGTTTATACAGCAGTCCCACGTGCCACACTCGATCGAACGCCTTCGCGACGTCGAGGAAAACAGCGAGAGTGCTGTGTTTTCTATTAAAACCGTTGGTTATAAAGTCGCTGGTTCTAATTAGCTGGTGGTTACAGGAGAGGCCTTTAATAAAACCGTGCTAGGTGCGCGGTAGTATTTTGTGGTCGTCTGTCCATTCAGAGAGGCGAGAATGCAGAATTTTTTCGTAAAGTTTTCCTAACGTACACAGCAGTGAAATTGGCCGGTGGTTTTGCGGAAATGTGTGGTCCTTAAAAGGTTTCGGAATGAGTATCACTACTGCGTGTTTCCAAGTTTGTGGAAAATAGGCCGTTCTCAGACAGGCATTGATTATGTTTGTTAGGAAAACTACTCCGGTGTTAGGGAGGTTTTTCAAGCAAGTGTAGCTGATTTTATCGTGACCGGGCGCTATTTTGTTCGGCGCATGTTTGATAATAGTTCTGATTTCACCGGGAGATGTTGGTTTCGGTGTATGGTATGTGGATTGCTCTAGGCCCTGGGTCTCCAAACTTTCCAGCCTTAGGGCCATACTGATTACTCCAGTAAGTTCCGAGGGCCAAAACCATATTATCATTGTTACCGGTGGTAAAAAGTAAAATAGTCCACTGATGAAAAAAAATGTCCGAAAAAGTACGCAACGTTTAAAAAAGGCCGCAAAACGGCAACACTGCATATTATTAATTTTCCTGTCATTATCTGTAATTTCTAGATTGGTCGTAGAGTACGAGCCATGAGGAGTAACGTGACACGACATCTGGTAGACACAAGCGGAAATAGGTAGTACCTTCTATCGCTAACAGATGGCGCCAATAGCACGTACAGAATAATCTCGTTGGTTCGAGAAAGTTCTGGTGTCTTCCACTCACTTCTAGATGGCAGTAATTGGAATATATATGAAGGCTAGTGGCGCAACCACAAGTCAGTTCCTATGACACTGTTATGAAATAAAATAGTGCGTACTTCCTTAAAACGTGTTTGTGCGTGTTTAAGTTTAAGACATCTTTGTAACAGTATTTTGATTTGAATTGTTGCTTTTGTGTGTGATTTAGTAGTATGGAAAAGAAGCGAAAAATTGATAGTGAATGCAGAAAATTCAAAGATCAGTGGAACATTCAGTATTTCGTAATTGAGTCCAGTAACAAGGCGCTATGTTTGATTTGCAATGAAAGCATAGCCGTTCTCAAGGAATATAACATTAAACGTCATTATGAAAAAAAACATTTTCAAAATTACTCAAAATATACAGGAAGTTTGCGGACAGAAAAATTCGAAGCTATGAAGCGCGGATTGAAATCGCAGCAATCTTCATTTACAAAATTCAAAACTGAACAAGAGGCTGCAACTCGTGCCAGCTTTCGTGTGGCTCTTGAAATTGCAAAACGTGGAAAACCATTCACCGATGGAGAAATGATCAAAGAATGCATAATTGCAGTAGCCGAAGAAATGTGCCCTGAAAAGGTAAATTTATTAAAAACTGTCAGTATGTCAGCAAACACTGTGGCTCGAAAGGTAGAAAACATCGCTGAAAATATATCCTCTCAACTGTTCGACACAAATGGACATGTTGAGTGGTTTTCTTTGGCCTTCGATAAGTCAACGGATGTGTCAGATACTGCTCAGGTGTTGATTTATATTCGAATAGTAGATAAAAGCTATGAAGTGCATGAAGAACTTCTTGATATATATAGTATTCATGGCACAACCACTGGTACAGATATTTTTAAAGGATTAAAAATGGCCATTTCCATTAATCAAAAGAACCTTCGATGGAAAAACTTGAAATGTATTACAACTGATGGAGGCAAAAACATGAGTGGGAAAGATAAAGGAGTGGTTGCTCTTGTGTCAAAGGCTGTAGAAAATGACGGTGGTTCAAAACCATTAGTCTTACATTGTATCATTCATCAACAGTCTTTGTGCGGAAAATGTTTGGATATGTCTGAAGTTCTGAAACCAGTCATATCAACTGTTAATTTTATCAGATCATTTGGGCTGAATCACCGACAATTCCGACAATTTATTGAAGAGATTGGAGAAAATGACTTACCTTATCATACTGCCGTACGTTGGCTTAGTTGTGGGAAAGTCCTTCAGCGCTTTTTTGAACTTTGAGCAGTGATCGATTTTTTTTTGAATGAAAAGCATCGTCCTCTTACTGAATTACAAAACAACGCATGGCTGTGGAAGTTAGCATTCTATGTTGATTTGACAAAACATGTGAACGAACTGAATTTGAGATTGCAAGGAGAAAACCAGCATCTTCCTGATTTATACACTAATATCAAATCATTCCAGAAGAAATTGATACTGTTTCAATAACAACTACGAAGTAAATGTTTTTCACATTTTAAAACATGTGAAATATTCAGCCACACCACTGAGACTGAGTTTCCTATCGATTTTGCAATCGAATCTTTGAGTGTGCTTCGAAAAAAATTTTGATACTCGTTTCTCGGTCTTTGATGCCATTGCGAATCAAATTAAGATTTTTCAGAATCCTTTTGATACTGACATGGAAACCCTAGCCCCGGAACTTCAAATGGAAATGATTGATCTACAGTGCAGTGATATAATTAAGAACAAATATCAAAACTCATCTTTGTTAGAATTTTATAAGGGTCTTCCACTGACACAATTTGATAATTTGCATAAATTTGCTCGTGGGCTGTTTTCTGTTTTTGGTATTACTTATTTGTGTGAGAAGACCTTCTCCAAAATGAAGTACACAAAAAATGTTTACAGATCTAAATTAACTTAAATTAAAGTTAATAATTGGTACAAGTAAAATTAGTCCACAACTACAAACTATTGTCAGTGATAAATCTCAATTACATAAATCTCATTAGTATTTCATATGTCATTATGCTTGTTATAAGTTATGTTTTTATTTAAAATGTATAAAATGTTAGTTGAATTCATTTCAATAATTTGTTAGTTATTATATACTGAAGTTAAATTTTCTGCATATTATACATGTCTTTACTCATTACAATTCTATGTTTCTTTATCCAACTTATCACAAAAACAATAACAATAATCCTACAACAATGTTATGAGTAGTTAGCCCATGACCATATCAATGAAGATGTCATATTAAGAATTATTCAACATAAAATTGGAATACTTCAGTAAACTAAATTTAATTTGCTATAAAAAATATGTTCTCTAAAAGGAGTTTTCGAGTATGCTCCGTTTCTTCCGTGGATAACCGGGGTAACCGTTCTATTCTTGTTCGTGAATCTCTTAGTGAGCTTCCACATTTGGGGTTTATGTTGAGACGCGTCGTCGATAAGACGGTTCCAGCTATCATTTCTGAATTTTTTTATTTCTTTCTGAATCTCACTGTTTAGCCTGTTGAGGTTATTTTTCACCAGGGGGCAGCGTATGTGCTGCCAATTCCGACCGATGCGGTTTTTCTCCCGAATTTTAATTAGGATGTTATTTGATAGTGGGTTGCTATTTTTCGAGACGGTTTTGGATTTCGAAACCGACTCGTTTGTATTTGTGATTAAATCTGTGAGGAAATTAATTCCCTCATCGATTTGTTTTTTGTTATTAATTTTCCGGATGGGAGTGAGATTTTCGAGCATTTTCTGGGTGTATTTCTGCCAGTTTACTGTTGTGATTAGTTTTTCAACTCTGGTTAGGTTAGTGTGTATTTCCAGAAAGACTGGATTATGATCAGAACTGAGTTCAGAGTGCGACCAGGTGTCGAAGTCGTGCTCGATACGGTTTAACAGAAAGAAATCAAGGATGTCCGGCCTGTGGCTGGCATGGCTATAAAAGTCGGTGACGGTTGACAAGCTATCTTCATGTCATACGGGTGTTGTACGATGAAATTGTGCAATTCTCTGCCTTTTTGATTGGACCGGCGACTTTGCCAGCTCGCGTGTTTAGCGTTAAAATCGCCGCCGATTATAGTAGGCACATCTTCGGAGAAGATATTCTTGTAATCATTTTCGATGAGGGGGATTGGTATAAACTCATGATTTTAATCTTTTCACCGTTCGCTTTAATTAAGATTGAGGTTAGTTCCAGGTTTTGGAGTTGTGGATTCGCTAGCACGGTATGCTCAATTTCGTTATGAGTGTAAATAGCTGTACCGCCGCCGATTTGAACGGGGCGGGGATTTAGGTAAAGGCGGTATCCGTTAATGAATAGGCCCCGGGTATTCTTTGATTGTGATTCGCTTATGAGCATAACGTGGATTTTGTGGTGATGTAAAAACTCTTCGAGTCCGGTGGTGTGGTTAGCAAGCCCACAAGCATTCCAAGTGCAAATTCTGATGGAATTGTCAGAAGCCATTTGAGTTTGTGCAGCCATTTTTAGGGATTGTTGTTGGATTTGGCTGAGGGTTCAGGTAAGGAGTGCGACTAGATTGGGATCAAGTGCCGCTTTTGTGAGTTGTGATATTTGTGGAATTTGAGGGAGTTGAGGGATTTGTGGGATTTTAGGGATTGGGGTTTGGTTTGTGGCTGTATTTGCCCCTGAGGTTTTACTACGGTGGAGTAGCTTTTGGTTGGCCGGTTTTTGGGAAATAAGGTGCACCCGCGATAATTCGCGGTGTGGTTTACGCCGCAATTGCAGCAGCATTTGGGGGGAGAATCGGTGTCTCTGTCCTTCCTGGTGCAGTCTGCTGTCAGGTGGTCGCCGGTGCATTTGACGCAGCGCGGGTTGACATTGCAACGGTGGGAGCTGTGGCCGAAGTATTGACACTTGTGGCATTGGATGAATCCCTTGGAGGGCACAGCTTGTCGGTATCTTTTGTAATTCACTCCTGATAATGCTTTAAAACGCGAAACTAGTCGAGTAAATAGTAAAGTAAAAAATTGTGAAACAAACCAAGTGTAATTTAATTTAAACCTTCATTATCAATATTTAAAAATGTTTCACCAAGTGATAAGTGAGAAAATTATTCAAGAAATATCCCTTGGAGGGTTTTTGTTTTTCCGCGTAGATGGGAGAGTGACTTAACGTTTCTAGATTGTAGATCTCTCTACCTTCTGGAGTATTCTCCAGGTGTACTGACACCATGGGGAATTTTTTGAATTTATTCCCCATACGGCGGACTGACAGAACGGGTAGGGAGAGAGCTTTTAGCTGCCTCACTATCCATTCGTCGGATATGGAAGTGTCAACGCTTCGGAGCACAACTTTTAAGTCTTTTTCCTCGCTGAGGGCGTACGTGAAAAATTCCACGTTGTTGTTGCGAAGGTAGCGGATTACGCAACGATAGTTGTCAGCAGACTGCACCTGGAATTTCATGCAGGTGTTGAAAAATATGCATTTAAGGCAATTTACGCCTTGTTTGGATAAATCTCCGGAAATCTTTTCCCAGAGATTTTTATTAAGGACTGTGATAGGAGGCGGACTATTCTTGAAATGCTCGAAACCTTCGTTCGAAGTTGCGATCTGTTCGATCGATGGGATTTCAGTCTTTTTGACGACCGTGGTGGTGTAGGTGATGTTTGGTTTTTCGGGGAGTTTTGCCTGGGGTTGCGGCTTAGGGGCCGGTTTCAGGCTGGCCTTCATAATGGCGGAGGCGCGCACTAGGCTAGCGGGCGGAATAGGAGGAGTGTTTGCCGACGGATAAAATCGCCTTCCCCGTCGTCTTCGTCGCGGATTTCCTCGTCGAAAACTGAGGGAGTGCGTGGCTCGCTAAAGTGAGGCGAGAAGGAGCGGCTGGGAGATTGGATTCCCTCAGGGGCTTGGGGGGACATAACGTCCATGATTTCCTCGCTGTAATCAGCGGGACGAGGGTTGCGGAGTACCTGATGGAGTTGCTGCTGGAGTTGCTGATTTGTAACATTAGCAAGACGGAGTTGCTCGGTCAAGGCGGCGAATTGCGCATCCTTCGAGCGGGTTTGTTCTGCAAGGGTGGTGGTAAGGGAGGCGATTTGCTGTTGCATTTCGCGAAGCTCTTGGCGAAGCTCTATGTCGCCCCGCACTTGGGGTTGCGCTTGGGGTTGCTTACGCCGGGTTCTCTCTACAAAGGAGTAAAGGGGGTGGAAAGGGTTTTCGGGGTCCGTGGACCGTTTTCCACGCCTGGACTTAACCATGGCTGGAAAACGGGGGTTAGGTAGGCACCGGGTTCAAAATCCCCCGGGCCTGCTTATTATTAAGCGGAATCAAGATTTGAGTTGATTCTAAAACTTGACTGCCACCCGACAATCTCCAAGCGTTCCTCGCGGAAATCAAGGCAGATTCTCGGTTAGCGTGCTATGATAAGCGTGCTTAATTTCTTAAAACCTAAACAGGTCCCCTTGCAAAGGTCGTAAGAAATTTTCTCGTTCGCGCCTTCCGGTGTCAGGGCAGTATAAAATACGCGCTAACCACGGAGACGATCTCCACACTGAAAGGGAAAAGATTACAGGGTGTTGGATGTTCTGAAAAGAAAATTACTATTCCAAAAGAACAGCAGTTTTCCCCAGAGCACCTTTAACTGTAAAATAGCTAAAAAGCTTAATAATAATTAATAGCAAAGAGAGCAGCTCGAAAGCGACGGAGAGAGCTTCAGAGAGGAGAGACGAACAACCTGACTGTTCGCCGTCTCAAGTCTGAATGGCGAGTGACAAGATGAGGGGCGCATACCCTATTTAAGTGGGTCATGCGGCCATAACCGTCGTGCGAGCGTTCAGGTTGCGGGCGGCCCTTTTCCTTTGGTAGGAAATCGTGCGTAACGAGTGCCGCTGGTGGTGAGTCACGCTAGTGGCGAGCGTCTTTCGCGGATCGCCACAAAACTAATTCACTAGTATTTAATGTAGATCAACGCAGGGATGTTGAAATTGAAAAAGTTCAAAATGAATCACTAGAATTTGATGTAGATCAACAGAGGGATGTTGAAGTTAAAGAAGTACAAAATGATCTACTAGTATTTGGTGTAGATCAACACAGGGATGTTGAAATGAAAGAAATTCAAAATGAAGTACTAGTATTTGATGTAGATGTTTAAAATGAATTACCACTAATTGATCAAGAAAAACGAGAGGATAATGAATTAAAGGAAGAAGTTATTTCTGTTGGTCATTCTCGATCCATTAATAATGGATTTGAAGATTCCGTGGATTCAAGAAAAAGTGAAGATGTTAAAGAAGAAGATATAAAGGATTTATTGGATAAATCCCAGACGCAGATATTGGCTGGTGTGGAATACCCGACGCATTCATTGCGCTATGTTTGGGGAATACATTTCCAAGCATCTTCGGCGACTTCCGCTGGATATGGCTTTTCAAGTGCAAGCTGGGATACAAGCGTTGGTAATGAAGGCACGTTTGGATTATATCAGGAAACATCCTCTCAAAGCTCCGATTGTTAAACAGGAGGTGAGGTTATTTAAAAAATATTTCTTGATAGCTTGATTCCTCAAAGCCGATGTTGCTATAGGATTAAAGTCTGCCTCGCGATAAATTGTGAAGTTTTTCTCCGTCTTTTTGTTTTCAAATAAATTATTACAAAATGTTTAACTGTGGACAAATCTTGAAACAATGTAGGAACTGTCATTAGAGCATCAGTTAAGAGGTTGTGCTCAAATTGATTAGAGTCTGTTTAAAAACTAGAAGGAGTCAAAGCCCAATTTACACTATAAAAAGTTACCAGAAATATCACTAGATACATTTGGCGGCAATTTTAAATAATTTCATAATTACTCTTTAAATAAAATCAAATATCTATTTTCTACTTCTTAATTGTGGTTAAGTATTTTCTTTTCCATCGTACGATATCGTCAGTTCAATTAAAATGCTTATACGGCATCTCGCCATATATCTGTGAAATAAAACATATTTAAATTATGTTCATAATATAATATGGAATTTATATAATAATGTGTCTCTATCAGAGCTAGGACGTAAAAAAGGATTCGAATCACGAATCCGAATCACCTAATATGATTCGAATCACGATTACTCGAATAAAGGATTCGTAAGAGATAAATATGATTCGATCAAAGATTCGAATCCTGTTTTTTCGAATCACGAATACAAATCCTTTAAAAATAAATTAGATTTTATTATTTTTTTGCAACCATTAATATATAAATATCGTTACCAGTTGTTCTAACAAAAATATTCAAAACCTAATTATTTATTATTACCACTGAACATCGTTGACTCCCTGTTACTCTGGTTAAAGATGTATTTGTGTGTTTCTGAACTCCACTTCAAATCAGTGTTTTGTACGCGTGGCGCATGAAGTAAAATTTCGAGTTTAGAAAAGCCCGAAAATTTGTCTCGGGTCGCTGCGCGACCCTCGACAAATTTTCACGGGGCTTTTCTAAACTCGAAATTTTACTTCATGCTTAGCCTGGGAGTGGAAACACTCGTTCAAAACTACAAATTAAACTCTATAATAAAATCGACTAATGCCTGAAATTTACGTAAATAAAAAATTCACTAATTATTATTAAAACCGAGAAAGTCAGAAAAAAATCATGGAATTATATTCAAATTGACCAAAACACTAACAAAAAAGCCATATGATATTATTAAATTTGTCAAAATCAGCAGGCAAATTACAAAACACGTAAAAATTTATAAAATTAACTTAAATATTGGCAGAAACAATAAAAACTATTAAAGAGAATGGGGGTTTCCCACAGAAGAAAGTTATATTAAAAGGCCAGGGAAAAAATCTTTAGTCTGGGAAATGTCGAAAAAATTTAACATTTCAGATTGTGGCTACCATGTCAGTTTTACTTCAAACAATATTAAACTAAATTTTGAACACTAGATTATTATCTTTAAAAACATTTTCAATCATTTAATGTTCTTATCAAAGCATTCACTTTGAAGTTTCGAACGAGCGTTTCCACTCCCAGACTAAGCATAAAGTAAAATTTCGAGTTAAGAAAAGCCCCGTGAAAATTTGTCGCGGGTCGCGCATAATTAGGTTTTGAATATTTTTCTGGGCTTTTTTAAACTCGATATTTTACGTCATGCGCCACGCGCATAAAACAGTAATTTAATGAGAAATTTAAAAACACTCAAAAAAACATTTTTCATGTTATTCCTCACAACTAATTCGAATTATTTTTGACGATTCAAATTTTTTTGTAAGTATTCGAATCCTTTTACAAGGATTCGAATCCTTTTATAAGGATTCGAATCACCCACATTTAGACTCAAATACGAATCCTCTTAAAAAAATGTAACGAATCTGGATCACGAATCCAATTGAACTAAAATATTTGAATGCCTATTTTGAATCTTCTAAAAGGAATAGAATCCAGGATTCGAATCCTGCCCAGCTCTGGTCTCTATCTTAATTAAAATTGATTTGTTTCATAAAACTATAGAAGGTAGAACGACTCATATTCGGCATGCCTGCATGATCGTTTACTTCTTTTAAAACTTTATTCAAAGTTGGCAGTTCATTTTTAGAGAAGACTCTATGCACGGATCTCTTCACTACGTCATCAAAACTTGTAATTATGTCCTCCAAGCTGTTTAGGGCTACAAATCTCTCCAGATTTCTTATATTCGCTAATGGTACATTAGGCAGTAGAATTCACAACTCCTAAAAATTAAACATTTTATTATTTGATGCATATTCTTATGCTATTTGATATCTCACCTACTGCACCAACAATGTCTGATACAACAGCAGTCATTTTTATATGTCGATCATCTGTTATCAGCTGCTTATACATACTTATTATGCACTGTTTTTCAGACAGATATAAATGACCCAAATCCAACTTCTTACACTGTTTTGGAGGTGAAGGTGATATTATCACCTAGCTTGTATTGGATATATACTCCATCACAACAACATAAACAAAACTAACTTTTAACTATACTAAAGAAACACCGCACAAAAGGTTATTACGAAACAGACAAAGTTGCAACTCGGTAACGCTTAGAATAAAGGTTATGTCAGCTGTTGCGTCTAATAATGACGTAATTAGCATAGTGTAAAATGGGCGCGCTCTCGGCCAAGTAGAGTTGTAGGTTTTGGCGCGTGAAATTTAAATCACTCCTCCTAGTTATTAAACAGATTATAGTAATTTAGACGATATAAATAACTCCGCTTAGTTTTTAAAGAAAGTAGGTTTAAGTTATAAATGAGTTTAAATCACGCCTTTTGCCAATTTAGAGACTTAATTTTCTTAATTTAAAATTATCTTCAAGTAAATTATTTAAATTTCAGCCACCTGGTGATGAAGAAACTGAAGATAAACAAACCAACGCCCAACATTTTAATAATCCAACAAATTCCAATAATTATTCAAGAAAAAGAGGAAGGAGATCAATTGCAATCGGATATTTACTCTTTAATAATCAAATGTTTAAATAGCGATCCGTTAAATGAAGTTAAGGTTAATTGTAAGTTTAAACATCGCAATGAATTTAATACTATAATATATGATATTAATATTTAAAGAAAAAGAAGCAATTATAAATTTTAATTTATCTGTTTGTATTTTGTGAATTTTATCATCGTTTTTATATTTTATGAATAATAAAAGAGATATATTTTTGAATATATTTAAATGCAATAAAAGTTGCGTGATATTATGTTCACTTTATAATTTATATCATTTATTAATAAAACTAAACAACCATGTTGTTATTCACCTAAAACTATATAATCTATTATTTGTATACTCACAATGAAAACAGGTTTAACATAAAGTAGAATTGATATTGCAAATTATTTGCAGAATATTTACAAAATATAAAAATAAATTTATTGACTTTCTACTAAATGTTTTATCAGCATTATAACAATGTTTCATGTTGTAATAATGTTGATAAAACATTATTTGATTGGTTTTTGTATAGTAAAAAATTAAACAGACAAACCGGAAACGGGAAACCTGACAGAAAACGAATACAATTTGAAAGAATCTTATGGCATCTTAAAGAAAAAGTCTTAATTTGTTCTAGTATTGAAAGTCTAAAGCATATCTTTACTAAGATTCTTAACAATTAATATTTATTCATTACACAATGCTAAAATGAAATTATTTTAAAATTACTGATAATTACGTCAAACTTCAATTCCATTTGCAGCGCCATCTGTTGTTGAACAACGCAACCATTAATTTCCTTACTCGATAATTGTAAAACTGACCTTTAATATTCATGTCGGCAATAGAGATATCTGTTATGTTATCATCGGTATAAATTGTGTTGCTTTTATTTAAACAATTAACCAATTTACTAGTAAGATAAGATGTAAAAAGTACTCTCAATTTACTCATTTTAAACGTATTAATTTAAATACTTTTTCAGTTATCAGTATCGAACCCATCTGCTTATTATCAACGATCAAGCGCAACTTTCAAAAGAATTAAGGGTCTTTTCTTCTTCTTGACTTTGGCGAAAATGAGCCAGCTCTCTTTGGCGGATTATTTTGTGCATTCTTTCGTTCGTTATAAATTAAAGCAATTATCTACCCGATAAATGTAAAACTGGCAATATTGAATGATGTCGACAAAACAGATTTCTGTTGTGTTGTCGTCGGTGTAAATTGTATTGCCTATGTTTAGAGATTAATGTTTTTAGGAAATTCAATCTGAATTGCTGTTAATAACTAAGTTTCAAAAAAATGAGAAGATTTTAATAAATACGAAACGTTATTCTGAAGCAATTAACCCAATTGCGAGTATTATAAGATTCAAAAAGTAGTTTCAACTTACTCAATTCCTTCTAAATAAATAGCTTGAAACTCATTTAAAACGTATCAATTTAAATACCCTTCCATTTATCAATCAGTATCGAACCTATCTGCTTATTATCAACGATCAAATGCAATTTTACAAAGAATTCAGAATAAATTGAAGCAATTATCTACCTGATAATTTAAAAGTGGCCTTCAATATTCATGTCGGTAAGACAGGTAACTGTAGTGTTGTCAATAATGTATACTGTGTTGCCAGAATTGTTAATCATTAAGTTTGCAATTAACCATTTTGCCAGTATTATAAGATTTAAAAAATACTTCAATCCTTTCTGAATAAGTAGGTTAAAACGCATTTAAAACGTGACAATTTAAATACTTTTTTATTCATCAGTCAGTATCAAACCTACCTGCTCATTATTAACGCTCAAACGCAAGTTTCAAATGAATTCTGGGCCGGTATTCCTGAAATTGATCGCACGATCGACCGTCCGCCAACTGCCAAATTCGCATAGCAAATCCCTATCTAAATGGCAGATTTCGTACGATCGAATCGTACGACCATCTCGGGAATACGGGCCCTGAAAAAATGAAAGCAAGTATTTACCTGATAATTGTAAAACTGTAGTGTTGTCAGTGTGTAAATCGTGTTGCCTATGTTAAAACATTATTGTATTAGGAAATTCCAAGACATTCAATCTGCATTGTTGTTGATAATTAAGTTTGCAAGAAGAAGAACAAATTGTTAGTAATTACGAAACGTTATTCTAAAACAATTATCCAATTTGTGAGTATTATAAGATTATAAAAGTACTCTCAACTTAGTCAATTGCTTTTCCATTTATCAGTCAGGATCGAACCGATCTGCGATCAAAACGATCGATTGATCGACGATCAATCCAGTGGCACAACTTCATGTGAAACCAAAATGCCAAGGTAATGCATCTCCGAATTAAAAGGTGCGCTCGTTGTGCTGCTAAACGCATGTATTAATGACGCAATTCCGTGACGTAAGGAGCATTGATAAACAAAATGGATACGTAGTGCTTTCAACCTCATTTTTTTATTGTTGGATTTGAGCCTTACATGAAATTAGACCGCGAGCTGAATGTGGATCAAACGCCTTTTAAAAGAATTCAGAATAAATTTAAGCAATTATCTACCAGGTAATTGTAAAACTGGCCTTCAATATTTATGTCGGTAGGACAGGTAACTGTAGTGTTGTGAGTCGTGTAAATTATGTTGCCTATGTTTAAACATGATTGTTTTTGGAAAATTCAATCTAAATTGTTGTTAATAACTAGGTTTGCAAGAAAACATTTTTTTTGATGATGTCGAAACGTTATTCTCAAACAATTAACCAAATTGTGAGTATTATAAGATTTAAAAAGTAACTTTGAACGCATTTAAACTGAACGCATTTAAACCGAGTCAATTTAAATATTTTTCTATCTATCAGTCTGTATCTAACTTATCTGATTATTATTATTTTGTGATAAGTAAATAATTAATAAAAAAATTATAACTACAATAATGTAATTAACTAGTTTTAAACCTCCCGCAGTTTTTTTTAAACCTCTCCCCATTAGTAGAAAAACTGACAGTTGACAGGAGCGCGTTGAACCGCTTTTTGACAGTAAGTTTATTTATCGTTTTTGACCATCATATACATAAACAAATTCACGAAAATGCACCCCCAAGTTGGCGCGACGCCCCCACTGACACGCAGCACTCGCCCCTCGGGTGCTTCGAACGCATAAAAATAGAACGCACGGGGTATTTATAAACGCACATCACTTTTTAGCCTGAGCTTTTCATGAATCCGAAGAAATGCTACCAATCATGAACCACAGCATATTCGACCACCAGATTAAAGCGGAACCGCTCAGTTTTTACCAACCGGCTGGTACCATCACGCACAATACTGATGGGTACAGGACGGATATTATTAGACCACACGATCACGTAAGTTAATAAATAAGATTGTTACTTTTGTAATTTATTTGAATCATTAATGTTGATTAATTTTTAGTTAGATTTATCGTTGCACGCGGACGATTCGAATTCAACGATCGCACGATGTGACATCAAAGACGAAACAATGAGCACGAATAGCACTCTGAGCAATCCGGAGACCCCTCCGGCGCCGCCCAGCAGCGGCAAAATGCAGACCTGCAAGATCTGTGGGAAGGTGCTGTCGTCTTCCTCGAGCTATTACGTGCACATGAAGCTGCACTCGGGAAACAAGCCGTTTCAGTGTTCGGTGTGCGAGGCCGCCTTCTGCAGAAAACCCTATCTAGAGGTAGTTTAATCATTTAATCAATATAATCACATAAAAATGAATAATAGGTTTACCTAACCTAACCTAACACAATAATAGATGAATTGATGGAAGGATGCAATTTTCAATTTTACTAAAAATTGTATACCCCTATACTTAAGTATTAGGTATTCTTTGTAAATACTAAGGGCCACATTGAACTGGTTCAACTCTAAACTTAAGTTCAAAGTGACATTAGAACAATAGTAACTGTCATCTTGAATTTGAGTTCAGTTTGAACTCAAGTTCAACGGCAAGTCTGACTGTATATTAATATGTTATTAAGGTACATATGAGAGTACACACTGGGGAGCGTCCCTTCCAGTGCGACCAGTGCCAGAAGCGCTTCACGCAAAAATCCAGCCTCAACACGCACAAACGCGTGCACACCGGCGAACGGCCCTACGCCTGCGAGGTCTGCGACAAGCGCTTCGCCGTCAAGAGCTACGTGATAGCTCACCGGTGGTCGCACGTCTCCGACCGCCCGATATCCTGCGACCAGTGCCAGATGACCTTCACTTCCAAGACCCAGTATGCCCTGCACCTCCGATCTCACAACACGGACAAAACCTACGACTGCACCGTCTGCGGGAGGGCCTTTGCCAAGGACTCCTACCTGATCCGGCACCATTACAGGGCGCACTCGCAGGACCCGTTCAACCCGAGCAACGCCCAGCTGATCAACCGGTTGCATAAGAACCAAATTAACGTAGGGAACGACAAGTAGTGAGGTTATGTCACTGTTTGTTTATAGTGAGTACAAATTTTGTGTTTTCTTTTTGTACAAAAAAAAAAAGGAATAAGATAATCTCGTGAGGGCTTTAATTTTTTTTCTATGGAAATTTTATATAGATTTTATATATCGCTTCAATAATTATGCTGTGCATACATTTTTTTTTTAATTAATTGAACACTATTAATATTTGTTTACGTTAGTAATTTATGAATGTAAGTAAACGAAAATGAACAAAGAGTAACAATAATGAATAACTCGGATTAGATATTTGAGGAGCGTCTGCGGTGTACTCGTTTTGTAAATAATAATCTTAGTATTCTACTTATTTTTATATAGTTAGATGGATTGATTGTATATATTAATAAATAGTGAATATATAACGAGAGGATATCATGCATATAATATTATTTAGATGAACAAATATGTATACATGTAAAACAAAAATACTTCGGGATGTCGATAACTAATCCTTGAAACAAATTTGACTGCTATAATTTAATAATCACTTTACTTTAAGGAATATAAAAGATAACAGGCCATTTATTATCTAACCCAAGCTAAAATTTGTCAGGTTAGATAACAAATTGTGACTGCTCAGTTATGTTAGATGACAAATTGTGAATCTTAGATAAGAACTTCACAATTTGTTGTCTAACCTAACTGACCTTCACAATTTGTTATCTAACCTAACTTCACAATTACTCATCATCACAAACTTTCACAATTCGTCATTTAACCTAACCCAACTTCACAATTGATCACCTATCTTAACCCTTGAACATTTACAATTTATCATCTAACTGAACTTAACTTCACAATTTTGGTTATATGGCAAATTGTGTAGGCTACACTTAAATTGTGATGTGGGGTTAGGTTAGATGACAACTTGTGTAGGATTGTTAGGTTAGTCTAGACAAGTGTCTAACCTAACAAACCTACACAATTATGTCAGTGTAATTGCGTAGGTTTGTTAGGTTAGACGAGTGTCTAACTTAACTTACAGTTAGGTTGAGATAGGTGACAAATTGTGAAGTTAGGTTAGATAACAAGTTGTGGAGGTTAGGCTAAACCTTAGGTTCTCAACGATAACGCCCCCCTGTGAGCGTTTAAGACTTTCAAGTTAAACCTAAGTTTAGTTGACGGATTATCGAGTTTTATCTTAGAGACTAGTATGTAACCTACCCTAACTAACCTAACGCAACTGTACAATTTGTCATCTAACCTAACTTCAAAGTATGTCGTCTAACCTAAGTGACCTATACAATTTGTCCTAACCTAACCTAACAGACCTATACAATTTGTCCTAATCTAACCTAACTGACCTATACAATTCGTCCTAACCTAACTGACCTATTCAATTTATCCTAACCTAACTGACCTATACAATTTGTCCTAACCTAACTTAACTGATCTATACAGTTTGTCCTAACCTAACCCAACTGACCTATACAATTTGTCATCTAACCTAACTTAACGTTCACAAGTTGTGCTGTTAACTGCCCTAGATTAGCTTACCTAATAAAAGATTATCGAGTTTCATCTTGGAAACTGCCATCTAACCCACCTTAACCCAAGCAACTGCCAAAACGGTTGGATTAAATAATGCGTCACTATGCCAAGTTAGGTTAGGTAAGATCTCACTTTATGAAGTTAGGTTAGATCATAAATACTAGCTGCACAGGGTTAGATCACATGTCGATAATAAAAATGCATTGTACTTCGGTGAATAATAAAATTGACAGTCATTTTAGACGTTGTCAAATTTTTAAAGGTTATTCTGTTAAATGTGTATGATATATTTTGAATTATGAAACCTAAATTTACCTCTTCGATTTCATATTTAGCCTTCGATGGACTTTACGATCTTTCTAGGGCTCTACTAATCATACTTAGCCTAATTTTACCTAAGTAATGTAAAGCCTCGTATCGACTAAACGCATATCACCGCAACGTTGCACCTAGAAGAGGCGGGGGAGCGTTGTGTTGCACTTTGTTAAATCACGGGTTAAAATAAGCAATCCGTTGCATCGTAGCGTGTCACTAAATGTTACGTTACGGTGATACGCAATGGGTAAATGTTCTAGTCGATACGGGCCCTAAGACTCGATGTAGTAATCATACCTAACCTAACTTTACCTAAATAATGTAAAACGAGACGGCAGACTATGGAATTTTAACCTAACCTAACTTCACAGGAGTAAAATAAGCCGCATGGTGCGCCTGTGACAAAATTCGCCACTGAATTTAACGTGTTTAAAAGTGTAACAAAATATATCACCAGAAAAATGACGGAAGTTTGTTTAGCACTCTTGATTTTTGAAGGGATTAGTTATTAAACACCCGTCACGTTACTTTCTTTGCATATAGTAGAGTCAGGAAAGTAAGAAAATGTATTCGCTATCCAGGAAATTGATATGTTTTAGTATCAGTTGTTTTTAACATTGTGGAAAATATATGACAGTTATTTGTTTTCCGTTTACGATTGAATGAAAATGAAAGTGCGAGATTGATGTAATATTATTTTTATGTACAAAGTTTATTGTAATTAATAACATGAAATGTGCTTTATAATAAATGATGTATTAGTATTTATTGCGCTATCATTTGAATACAGGGAATTTTTGTTTTAAGTATGAGTATTCCAATGTGTGCGCTCTGACTTTTTAGCAGTTATTTTTAAAATCAGATCTGTTAGATGTATAAGGAGTGTGTCCACTGCCTGGTTAAGCATGAAGTCAAATTTCGAGTTTAGAAAAGCCTGAAAATTTGGATTTGCCGGGCGGAGCGAAGGGACCCCGCAAATCCAAATTTTCAGACTTTTTTAAACTCGAAATTTTACTTTGTGCGCCACCAGTATTAAACACTGATTTCAAGTAAAGTTTTAAATAGACTGTTTGTAGAGTTTTTGGGGTAAGCAACAGTTTTTTTTTTAAATCATGCGTATAAGTTAACCAAAGCTTTATTATTAATTTATTATTAACACGTATAAAATACTGATTCAACTTAAAGTTAAAATTGTTCCGCTTTAGCAGTATATTTTTTTATTCCGCTTCAGCAGTTCATTTTGACCGACATTTATGTAGTTTTTTGCTGTCAGGTTTCTCAAAGTTGTTAGTAAGGTTTGAAGGAAAGCTGCAGTTTTTAAAAAGCTATGCGTATAGCTTGGAAAAGCCCGAAAATTTGGATTTGCCGGGCTTGCTTCGCTCCGCCCAACAAACTTTCAGACTTCTCTAAACTCAAAATTTTACTTCATGCTTAATCAGGGAAACACTCGTTAGAAGTTTCAAATTAAACACTTTTGTGAAAACAACGAATGTACCTGTACTTCCAAAAACCCTTTCAAAAGTAATTTTAAAAAACTTATACTTGTAACATATGCAACACTATATACACGATTGATTTACAAACGTCATTTAATATTTAAACTTACGAAATTTTACTTCAAGGAGTGGAAACACTCGTTAGAAATTTCAAATTGAGCACTTTTTTGAAAACAACGAATGTCTGAACATTTACAGAGTATCAAGAAAGAAAAATTACCTATACTTTTAAAAATTGAATTTCCAAAAATTATGCTTTTAACATAATTAAAATTTGATTTAATTTTAAACTCTTACGAAATTTTATGTTCATGTTTAATCAAGGAGTGGAAACACTCGTTAGAAGTTTCAAATTGAACACCTTTATAAAAAGTTAGAAGTTTCAAATTAAACTTTTATGAAAACAACGAATGCCTAAACATTTACAGAGTATGCATCAAGAGAGAAAAACTTGTACTTCCAAAAACCCCTTAAAAATATACTACTTCTAACATATGCAACACAATATACACGATTGACAACCATCAATATTTAAAATTTTTCGAAATTTCATGATCATGCTTAATCAAGAAGTGGAAACAATCATTAGAAGTTTAAAATTAAACACTTTAAAAAACAACGAATGCCTAAACATTTACAGAGTATGCATCAATAAAGAAAAAAACCCTGTACTTCCAAAAACCTTTTAAAAATTGCTTACATTTAAAACAAAGCACCCTTTTCCCATATGCAACACAATATACACGATTAATTCACAAACGTCATTGGGCCCGTTCATAAAAATGTTTAACATTCAACATGTTTGGATTTGTTTGTGATGAATGTTGGTATCTAATGAACGGCACTCCGGTCGGTCTATTTCGTACGATTGCAAAAATCTGGAATACGTTCACGATTAACAATCCGGTCATCCGAGAATTCTCCAACAGTTGGCAGTAAACTCCCAACTGTTATCTCTGATGAACGGGCCTATTTAAAATTTTTCAAAATATTAATTCAGCTTAAGCAAAGAGTGGAAACACTCGTTAGAAAATTCAAATTGAACACTGAAAACGAAAACCTTTTCAGAGTATGCATCAAGAATGAAAAATACCCTGTACTTCCAAAAATAATTTTAAAAATTACACTTCTGACATATGTAACACAATATGCACGAATAATTCACAACCGTCATTTAATATTTAAAACTTTACAAAATATCATTTTCATGTTTAATCAAAAAGTGGAAACTCGTTAGAAATTTCAAATTAAATACTTTTGTGAAAACAACGAATGCCTAAACATTTACAGAGTATGCAACCAGAAAAAAATTACCCTACCCTGTACTTCCAAAAATTAATTCATCAAAATACACTTTTAACATATGCAACACAATATACACGATTAATTCACAAACGTCATTCAATATTTAAATTTCGCGGTTTTTTTCTAATTAAAAGAACACAAGGTGGAAATGAAGATGGTGGGGTTATGGTCGTGCGATATCCGCACAAGCTGAAATCCGCGGTAACACCCCCTGATTTTTGCAAAAATAAGGTGAGTCTCGCGGTGCGAGCACAATCGAAATTAATCGGCTTTCGAAAATCGTTTAATCGCGACGGTACGTTCCGATTAATTGCGCATTCCGCCACACGGCTATAATTACGCTGCGTTGCCAAACTTGTGATAACAATTTGTTAAATTAACTAATTAGAATAACTTACTCAATTACAGTTTGATTATTAATAATAACACTTCGTTTTTGGTTTGTTTAGTTTTTAAATTATTTATTTTTATTATGTTTTTGTTGTGATTGCTTCGCGCGTCAAGAGTGTTTGCGGGTCGACGTGGCAACCGCGTATGTCCGGCCATCTTGGTTTGTTTATTGTTTGTAGCGCCCCGCGTACGTTCCGCGTCTCCCTCCGCATCGGGGTTTTTAAAGAGTGCTCGAAAAGTGCGTCTCGAGCGTTGTTGCGGGAGCGCCGCGACGCCCCAGCCGGCGCCTAGTCCGCTGCCGGAGCGATTAAACGGCATCGCGTTCACGCGAAAAAATGGCTTCCCTTCGCGTCCCTCCGCTCTCTCGGAAAACAATGGTCTTCACGTGATGGTGTTGTTTCCCTTCGGTGCGGAGTGATTTCCCGGTTTTGCGAGCAATCGGACTGAATGGAATTACGCGCGGGATTGCGGGCGTTTCGTTTTTGTTGGTTCCGCCGTTATGAATTCCGGTGAGGGCGGCCCCCTCACAGGGGCGCATCCTAACAATGATAATGAAGATGTAAGAAGTTTTTATATATATATATATGTCAACAAATCGTTGGTTTATATGTACAAGTCATTAAGTTCTATTAATTCCCTGTGTACTTAATAACAGAATTTTTTTAAACCAGTTTCTGAAAATACATAGAATTTTTCTTATTGAGTTTTTTCAATGTACATTGAACGAGTGTTTCGAATCCCAGACTAAACATGAAGTAAAATTTCGAGTTTAGAAAAGCCTGAAAATTTGAATTTGCTTGGCGGAGCGAAGCGAGCCTGGCAAATCCATATTTTCAGGCTTTTCTAAACTCAAAATTTTATTTCACGCACCACTCGTATAAAACACTGGTTTAAAGTGAAATTCAAAATGTACTGCTTAGTTTCGATTTCATGTTATTTAATGTTACAAATTTTTATATAAAATATGTAAACGTAAAGTATACTTGAAAGAAATATCTCTGTAGTAGGCCCAAATTCATAAATTGAGTGAGAACATTGAAGGTTAAAATGCGATTTTACATGTGTTGACATGTCACTTTTAAAAAACTTGGGAATAGGTATTACTTTATAAACAGAAAATAGAGATTTCAATTTTTCACGGGATGAAAATATATGAAGAGTTAAGTGAAAAAACCAAACCCCAGTTTTGAAACTTTACATGTCAACAAAATGAAAATTTAGAACTCTGTTTTACAGGTTATAATATTTTCTTTCGTCGTGAATAATTGTTAGGTTAAGTGCCTACGTGAAAATACTTGGTTTAAGCTACACAATGGCGTCAAAAACGAGTACCGATACTTTTTAGACAAATTTTGTTTTTCTCCTTAATCCGTATGTATAAACATAATTAAAAAAATATAAACACATAGAACGCAAAAGTGCAGATGAATTAACATAAAAAACAGTACGTCCTGTAGAATAGTCTGTGAATTGAATGCATAAAATCCTAACGTGCAGTTGCACTGAACACTTTGAACTGGTTTAACTTTGAACTCAAGTTCAAAGTGACAGTAAAACAATAGAAACTGTAATCATGAATTCAAGTTTAGCTTCTACTCGAGTTCAAAGTGACATTAGAACAATACGAACTTTCATCTTGAACTCGAGTTTAACGTTTCTAGTGCAACCGGGCCTAAGTCTATCATACTACGAGAATAGAAACAATGAAAAAGTTTGTATGAGAACAAAGAAAGAGAAGTTAGAAAACCTTTTACCGAAACTGCTATCATAAACTATGAGAAACTAATTCTTAGATTGGCCTTTATTCAGTAAAAATTGGTCGATTAAAAATAATTACTGTATTTTAAACTTAAACTCAAAATGAAATGTCGAATTTAAAAAATTATGAAAACAGGAAAATCATTGAACAATTATAAAATTTGCACGACAAAAAAGAAAGAAAAGCTAGAAAATCTTTTACCGAAACTTCTATCGTAAACGATGTGAAACTAAATAATTATTAGATTTACCTTTATTCAGTAAAAATAGGCCGATTAAAAATGGTTGTTGTATTTTAAATATAACCTCAAAATATGTGAAACTTAAAAAAATTATGAAAACAATAAAATCTTTTTTGGTAGTTTGCGCCAAAATCGGTAAAATACATATTGAGAAAGTTTGTCCATTCGTCGCCTTGTCATGTTGCCGGCTTATTTATGCAGTTGCGAAGCGACAGATGTAAAATTCCATTTTTAATTAAGGGGTTAGACCAGTGCAGGTCTTAAAAAACACGTTTTTTTTGTGAATTGTTTTTGCTAAATATATACAAGTTCTATAAACATAGTTTTCGGGTATTTATCAAGCATCTCTTGGACTACAATTAACAATTTTTTCAGCGTTGAAATCCTAAAATATAGGGCGCTAAGGTTATCCAAGTAGTGACTTTTACAGATCTATCGTCAACCGGGCGGACCGGTAGAGCAGCCGCAGATCGACCTGGAACAAAAACAACAAAACATGGGAATTCTGCACTGTTAAAACTAGCCGATTTTAAAAATATTGATTTTTGTCGAAATGCGTGTGATTTAAGAAGTGTCGAATTTTGTGCTAAAAATTTCATATAAAATTATCAATAATAAAGCTACTGCCAACGATTAAGAAAAAATCCTATCTACTTCTCTAAAAAAATGTATGTAAAACAAGGCAGAGAAAGTTTCATATCGATTGGTATATGAGTTACAAGTCTGACTTCAAAAACACGTTTTCGAGAAAAACGTGCTGAAAGATAAAGTGTCTGTTTCTCATTGTAATTATGCACATACCTTCAGTGTGCGATTCCTGCAGAACAGCTTTGAATCCCAAACGACGCTGGCCAGTTTGTGCAAATTTTACGTTCGATTTTCACTTTGTTCAGACCATTGCATTTATTATTAAAGTGAAAGAACACTGAGATAAAGCTAAGAATACAGTACCCCACAGTTGGATCAACTTTGGCATTGTAAAAATGTTTTCACAAGTTCAGCTTTTTGGCAGGCACACGCACTAACGCCATGAGGATCTAGCGACTCAAATTAATAACGGTTCAGCGGTCCTCTGTATCCAATGCTCGGCCTCTTGCAGGAGTTATAAGATCCTCTTGTAGCTTTTTTTGCCAGTGTACATTGTTTTACTCATGTTATTCACCGTTCTAAATCAAACTGGTATTGTATACACTTCTAGCGGTGAAAATTGAAGTAGAAACAAGCAATGAGTGCTGGTAGTCGCCTAGTCTCCGCCCCTAAATACTACACAGGAACATGTTTTTGGGTATAAAACGAATTGTCCCTTATTTCTCACATTCTAAAGTATCATTTAAGACCAAATAATTTTTTTCGATTATTTTTACCCTCTACAGTGGTGGATTTTGTGCAATTCTGTTTAACCAAATTTGATCATTGACATTAGCAATATCAGTTTTTATTATTATCAAATTTCCACCCATTGACAGTTACTACTGCGCATGCATGGATATCGACTAATCCATTCTATATTCTATTCTATTCTACCAACCTTGGGTTTGCACTCCTGTCAGTTAAATAACAAGCATACAACAAAAATTGACGACGAAGTTGGCATTAGAAATCTAAAGTCATATCTGAACTAAAATCACACGCGCACGTGTAAAGTAGTGATTGTTGTGTTGACATTTCTGAAGTGCTTAAAACGTTTATGATTAAGTTTTATTTTAGTAATGGGCAAAAAGTTGGTGGAGAGTGGCAGTATTCTGTTCCCGATTTTTTTGAGAAATTTCGAAATCTACTTCCCAATCTTGCCGTTGATGATAGCTGTTGTCGATGTACTCTTCGGCGTGCTGTACAAGTCTTTCGTGACACTGGAAGTGTTGGTAGGAAGGAAGACATTGGTTTGGCAACAAAGCGTACACCAGAGTGTGTTGAAAATATGCTACAAATAATAGACGATGCACCTAGAACTTTACTTCGTGTGATTTCACACTTAACTAAAGTATCAGATGGTACATGTCAGAAAATTGTGAAGAAGGATTTGCATTTGTTCCCTTATCGTATAACTTGTGTACAAGAACTCCATAGAATTGACTAGTGATGTAAAATGCGAACATGCGGGGGAAACTGTTTGGTGGGGCATGCGGGTCTTGCGTGCACGAAGTGCAATCGCTACCTGAGTTAGCATATTTCGCTAAAATCTGCGTTAGAATGACGGCCTGATTCGCTCATTTAATGGGAATCGCACTAAAAATTCCGTCTCGCTTTCGCTCGTGTTTGTTTTTTGCTCCTTCTCTGCGTGTCTAAATTTGCCCATATATACTATTTAATTTCTAGGATTAATATTAATACAGTTAATATAAGAGGATTTTTTCTGTTCAGAATGTGCAGAGGCCTCCGACTTCCACGAGCGCCGCATCCGCCACCGATCTGCGAGTGAACACCACGGCGCTGAACGCGGTTACCCTGAGCAGCGTCGCAAAGTACTGGGTTCTGACAAATTTACTCCCCGGGCCCATACCTCAAGTGTCCGTTTACGGGCTGCCTGGAACAGCTAGACCATCCGACGAATCACAAGGAAAAGCCCCACAGGTGATAAATTATAAAATAATCCTCGTATAAATTTATTATTTACAATCTAAATTAAGATTTTTGCATTAAATATACTGTCGTTGCAATTATCACTTCACTATCAGGGTTAATAAATCAAACAGTTGAATCTAAAAATGGAAATACAGTGCGTTTAAACAGCTGCTCACACCAAGCCGTTGATGCACCGAGTGCGTTTACTGTTAGGTTAGACGTCAGTCTTACTGTTAGGTTAGATGTCAGTCTTACTGTTTAGTTAGATGTCAGTCTTAATGTTAGGTACAACTGGCCTTCTGTAAACATTGGTGTGTGTGTGTGTGTATGTAGTGCAAATTTATTCTTAACTTTTCTTTATATGTATTTATGTAGGATTCGATGTCAGTCCCACAGCACGGGGGTTTGATACCCTCCGAGAACCTCATACTCTCACACAACTCTCAAATCCCACCTGTCTCGATGCCATCAAATATATCGATACCGACGTCTAGTAGCATGCACATCGACTCGCAGCAACAACAACAAAACAACCATCACCAACAACAGCAACAACAACAAAACGAGAACCAAAATCAATCGATGTTATCGCAACAACAACAGCAGCAGCAACAAAACCATTTGCAGCAACAACAAAATCAACAGAATCAAAACATGGTCCAAGTGCAAGTTCAGGATAATCTGGTTTCGGTGATTGAGGATAACAACAAGGATCAATTAAGAGCGCAGTTGCACATGAATAACGAGAACCAGCATCAGCAGCACCAGACGTTGACGGTGCAGCAGTTGCAGCATCTGCAAGTGCAGCAGGTGTTGGACAATGTGGTGCGGATAGAGAACAGCGAGCAGCAGCAGAACAGCGGAGAGAACAACATGGGTGAGGGCATGCAGATCAAAGATGAGAAGGTCTTGCAGAACTGCACCAAGTTGTTGAGCGCGCAGTTCGGGTTGCAGGATGTTAAAGCAAATTTGATGGACGTCAGGATCGTCGACGGAAACATCGCTAAAATTTCAACAGGTAAGTGAAATTCATGCAGTATAAAATTAGATTTTGGTTGAATTGGAGACAGTTTTATAAAAGTGAATTTTTGTTCTCAATATCAATCAACAATACTGAAAATAAAAGGTGGACTAAAAATATAAAAATTAATAGTAAAAATGTTTGTAAATATCACACTTTTACTCAGGGTAACGATATTATAGTTTCAACTATCTATTAGTCTTCTCAAACATAAGCTACTTGACGGCAATTTCACCTGTGCAGTAGAAAAGGTTGTTATAGTAGACTGTATGCGAATTAAGTTTTACGGCAGCGGTGCAGCGAATCTCGAAACTTTCCTTGGTGTTCTAGGCTTCCGGTCTTTTGGTTTTCTGAAGCGTCTAGCATGCCTTCCTCCTTCCTTTTCTAACTCATCGATAACAATAATATGACACAATCACTATATTCTCTCGACCATCATCTTTGGTCTTCCTTTATGGGCTCACCGTTTGTGGGTTTAGGCAAGGTCGTGCATGAGCATAGCCCCTAAATACGCTGCACTAACACAATATAAAAATATCATCGGTCGGTGATTTGACAATTCCTGCTAAGTGCATAATACTTCTTTGTCAGTTAGCAGTTATTGTCAGATCACTAACGATATACAAAACACGGCAAAATTCATTGGTCTTTCTCGATGCAATTATTGAATACTACTAGATAGTTGAAATTGTAGTTACAAGTTAAGTGTATAAGATAATAGTAAATCACAGTTAAAAAGTGTTTTATTTACGAGTGTAGCTAAGATTTACCACAAAGTTAACACCTAGAACACGAAACCGTAAGAGTGTTGTGTGAAATGTTTGGTATTCGGTGATATGTTTTGATGAAATTTATTTAGGCATGCAAGATCAAGAACTAGCAAAGACGATAGGAGTCGAGATGGTGCAGAACATGTACAAGGTGAACGTGGACGATCTTAACCAGCTGCTGGCATACCACGAAGTGTTCGGCAAGCTACAGGGAGAGATAACCACTGGAACAGGGAATTTGGTGCAAACGACCAACGCCGGGGGGGTCAACTTGCAGGGAAATAATTTAGCGGTGGTTCCGAAGGTTTTGGAGAACGAGAGTGAAGCGTCCACTAGCGGGATGAGCAGTCCTCCCCCTATGATAGCGGGTATGTGATTCACGTAAATATTCAGGGCTATTACACGAAATGTTAAATTTGAGTTACAACTTTTTGTATGTTATCGAAATTATGATTTAATTCAATATGAATGAAATTACAGGTACTCATGTATGTGATCTCTGTGGAAAAATGTTTCAATTCCGCTACCAACTAATCGTTCACCGTCGATACCACACGGAGCGGAAACCGTTCACCTGCCAGGTGTGCGGCAAGGCGTTCACGAACGCAACAGAACTAAGCCGTCACGGCAAGTGCCACTTAGGCGGCAGCATGTTTACCTGCACCGTCTGCTTCCACGTGTTTGCAAACGCAGCCAGCTTGGAGAGGCACGCGAAGCGCCACTCGACGGACAAGCCATACACGTGCACGATCTGCGGCAAGTCGTTCGCGCGGAAGGAGCACCTGGAGAACCACACCAGGTGTCACACGGGGGAGACGCCGTACAGGTGTCAGTACTGTGCCAAGACTTTTACGAGGAAGGAGCACATGGTGAACCACGTCAGGAAGCACACGGGGGAGACGCCGCACAGGTGCGATATTTGTAAGAAGTCGTTCACGAGGAAGGAGCATTTTATGAATCACGTGATGTGGCATACAGGCGAAACACCGCATCAGTGTACGATATGTGGGAAGAAGTATACTAGAAAGGAGCATCTTGCGAATCATATGAGGTCGCATACGAATGATACTCCTTTTAGGTTAGTACAATCAACTTTTTTAACTCGGGCCTGTCCCAAGAAGTCATGGGCATAATCAAATTATATTAATAATCAATTATTTTGATTCAAATTAAATTGATAATCGAACAATCGTTCGCATGATTACGCTTCGAGAGATCGTTCGAGTTATTGTTCGAGATATCATTCAAATGATCGTTTGAATTATTATTTGAATGATCACTCGAGTGATCGCTAGAGTGATCTCTCTAGTGAATGGTGGAATGATGGCCGAAATGATTGCTTGAAGAATCACTCGAATGGTTGTATGATCACAAAACAATTGACATATTTTTTATATGATCACCCTGTGATATTTTACTTTATGGTTCCACCTGATACTTTATGGATCACCCTGTATAAAAAATAATCTTGTCGAAATAGCCGAAATGCATGTATTAAACTTTTCTGTAGCTCAAATAGTTTCCGGGTTAAAGCGTTTTTTGTGAAAAATGTTTAGGATTTATGCGACCACTCAATTTTTTTTTAATTTCGCAAAATGCGAATAACTCCATAACGAATGGGAGTACAGAAAAATGGTTCAAATTAAAGTTTTAGATAATGAAATTTTATCTTGGAGAAAAATGACAGTTGAAAACTCTAAATAAATAAATAAAAGTGAAATTCTTCTGCTGAATTATTTAATTAAAATTTATTTCAAATGAGTGTTTCCACTCCCAGACTAAGCATGAAGTAAAATTTCGAGTTTAGAAAAGCCTGAAAATTTGGTTTGGTTTTTTTTTCAGGCTTTTCTTAACTCGAAATTTTACTTTATGCGCCACGCGTATGATCCACGGATTTTAAGTCAAGTTCAAAATATACTGCTTAAGTATGTTCATTTATAAATCTTAAATAAATCTTTACATTATAATTAAATAAATTCGTTTTGCTATGACATTTGAGGTTATGTATAACAAGAATTTCATGCATTAAACTAGGGGTACGATGTTATTAAATTATTAGTTGTAAACTAACAATAGTAATTACTGAAATGTTCTGTTAATACGAAAATGTTAATATACTCAATGACATTAGAAGCGTAACACCCAGAAGGAGTTATTATTTTAACTTGATTTTTTGCCAGTATGGTAGTCTTACATCAAGAATAAAATGATTACATTTTCAAGAAATTTTATTAAAAAACAATCTAAAAAAAATTAATAATGTGTTTGGCGACCCCTTTGCTGTATACTCTCCTGTAGACGTCTGGGCATCGACAAAATGAAATGGTCGATGTCTTCTTGAGGCATCTCGTTCCAAGCAACTTGAATTTCATCGATCAACTGTGCTAGAGTCTGTGGAGGATGGTGCAAAGAGAATATTCTTCTTCCCATGATATCCCACACATGTTCAATGGGATTTAAGCTTCATTAAGAAAGTTCATAGTTCGACGAGCAATATGGGGACGTGCGTTATCTTGTTGAAAAAGTACGTCTGGGCGGCCATCTAAATAAGGCAACAAAGTCGGTCGTATGACGTCTTCAACATAACGCGCAGCTGTCATACTGCCTCGAATGAATACAAGAGGTGATCGACTACCATAAGCAATAGCCCCCCAAACCATTACTCCAGCAGTCCTGTGTACATGCCTCTCAATAGCAAACCTAAGATCAGGTTGTTCTCCACGGTAGCGTCGTACCCTTCTACGGCCATCATGCGTGCCTAGACAAAATCGTGATTCATCGCTGAATACGACATCGTGCCATTCTGCCTCCCAATGCTGCCGTTCTCTGCACCAGTCCAACCTTTGGCGACAGTGTCTCGCTGTTAAAGGAAGCACTAATCTTGGACGGTACGAAAGAAGCCCAAAGGATTGAATCCGGCGATATAAGGTTCGCATACTGACGGGCCTACCTTCTTCTCCAATCCATTAATCACCGATTTGACGCGTAGTAGCGAAACGGTCTCGCAGGGCTATTTGTCTTAAGCGCTGATCTTGACGTTCTGTGGTACACCTTGGTTGACCAATTGGTCTTCTTCTTGCTCCTCTACCTTCTTCTGTCCATACCTGATACACACGTATTACAGTTGCTGCAGTGGAATCAATACGGCGGGCAATTTCGCGATAGGACATATCGACATCTCGATAAGCAACAACTCGACCCCGGTCAAAATCGCTCAAATGGTGATATTGTGGACGTCTTCGGACTCGAGGCATTTTATTTAAGCTTAACACACTCAACGGAAACACGAAAACTAAAAACATCTGTACTAAACAGCTCATATAAATAGTTTTATCAAAAAAGAAAAAGTGAAATATTTGTTTTTTCACACTAAATATAAAAGGCACAAGGTTGAAATTGTTATCAATGTATGCTTTAAATATAGTCACTCTGTTGCTAAAATATGAATTCAAAAAAATCATTCCTTCTTGGTGTTACGCTTCTAATGTCATTGAGTATATCATTCTTAGTACAGTGTTAAAGCTGTATGCTAGTGTCTATTAATAGGACAGGTAATTTCTAGTTTCATTACATTGGGTCGTATGATTTCCCTTTCGTTAAAGTTAAAGATAGTCGTTAAGATTGTTTGCCTCTGTTATATATGTATGTTTGGCATGTTTTCACTCACTCTAATCAATTATTTAGTTAACGAAAGCCTTAACGAAGGGGAACTCATATGGCCTATTGTAATTGATTAATGCCTAATATTTGTTACGAATACTAAATTGTATTTATAACAGGTGTGAAATATGTGGTAAATCGTTCACGAGGAAGGAACATTTCACGAACCACATAATGTGGCACACGGGAGAGACGCCGCACCGCTGCGACTTCTGCTCGAAGACCTTCACCCGCAAAGAGCACCTGCTGAACCACGTACGGCAGCACACAGGCGAGTCACCACACCGCTGCGCCTATTGCTCCAAGTCGTTCACCCGTAAAGAGCACCTGATAAACCACGTGCGGCAGCACACAGGCGAGACCCCGTTCCGCTGCGACTACTGCCCGAAGGCGTTCACCCGCAAGGACCACCTCGTGAACCATGTCAGGCAGCACACTGGAGAGTCCCCACATAAATGCACGTACTGTACGAAGAGCTTTACGAGGAAGGAGCATTTAACGAATCATGTGAGGCAGCATACGGGCGAGTCGCCCCATCGATGCCATTTCTGCTCGAAGAGCTTCACGAGGAAGGAGCACTTAACGAACCACGTGCGGATACACACAGGCGAGTCACCGCACCGGTGCGAGTTCTGCAATAAGACCTTCACAAGGAAGGAGCACCTGACGAACCACTTGCGGCAGCACACGGGAGAAACGCCGCACTGCTGCACGCTGTGTTCGAAACCGTTCACGAGGAAGGAGCATCTGGTGAACCACATGCGCTCGCACACAGGTAAGTTTGTGATTGAACGAGTTCGTTGGTATAGCCGGATAATGATTAATTCTAAGCTACCCCAGGTGAGAGACCGTTCACATGCACTGAGTGCGGGAAGAGCTTCCCGCTCAAGGGAAATCTGCTGTTTCACGCACGATCGCACAACAAGGGAGCCAACGCCGAGCGGCCGTTCCGGTGCGACCTCTGTGACAAGGACTTCATGTGCAAGGGGCATCTGGTGTCTCACCGGAGGTCGCACAGCGGGGAGAAGCCTCACGCCTGCCCGGACTGCGGGAAGACGTTCGTTGAAAAGGGAAACATGTTACGGTAAGATAGCCGAAAGTAAAATATCATTTTATACAATTTGCTACCGATCGGCTCATATATAAGCCACATGGTTTAGTCAATTAAAATCAAAATGAAATTTCTACTGTCGTCGTTTTTCATAATCTTGATTCAATTATTTCTTTGTGTATTACTCAACAATCTCAATCTAGCCGATGAGTTGAGTGTCAAGCAAATCCAAAACCCAACAGAACTGGTTTTTCTGGCTATTCTATACTCTAAATTTAATTCATGCTTAATCAAAAATTTTTGATTTGCGCGACATTTAACTCATCGGCCAGATTGACATGGTTGAGTAATAGAATGCATTTTATTTAAACATAAATGTACTGCTACCGATTAATCTTTCAGGCATTTACGGAAACACGGTACAGGCACCCTGTCCGGTCCTGCCCTTCCAGGAATCCCTGCCGTCAATCCTGGCCAGCCGACCTCATCGTCAGCAGCTCCCCAGACCAGCAGCGTCAACGTGCAATTACCACCGCAGGTCTCACAAGCGGCATCGATTGCCAGCCCGGCCATGAACATGCACCCCCCACCCACGCACCCCATCGTCGTACCCACAGCCAACGGCAATGTCCTCGCCACATATTAAACATTAAAAAAGAAAAAAACAGAAATCGAACGTATGTGATAAAAACAACAGTTTAGTAAAATAGTGCTGCTGATTACTAACTACAAACTATTTTAAATTAAATAACACTTTCGCCCAGCAAAAGTGGGTGAAAAAAAAGGACGGTCGTATTCACCGGAAAGCCATTGAGTGCCATTTTTTAATTAAACACGCGTTATTTTATATATATAAAAAGAAGAACGGTCATCCCATGTTCGGTAATAATGTAATTTTTATTTAATTTGTAAAAAAAATTGCATGAAATCATTTTTAAGAACGTTTTATAAAGCATGTGTTTATTGAAGAAAAATGTAAGAAGACCAATTAATGCCTTAAAATAGGCCAATTTTTTTTGTGTATCAAGAGCTCATAATCGCACAGTATTTTATCATGAAAATTAGGGAGTTTTAGTTTATTGTTTTACGAAATACAGTAACGCTAATGTCTTCGCTTTACGAAAGATGGTAGCGCTAACGTCTACGTTAAACCTGCTTGTTGCCTAGTGACTGACTGTGTTACTGTGGGCAATAAGCAAGTTTAACGTGTTACTGTCTTTCGTAGAATGATAAACTGAAACTCTGTTATTCCTTCGAAATAATAGCAAATAGTTTTTTAATCGAATTGATACACATCACCGGTTCAAGGGAAAATATCATTAAGTGCGTAGTTATAGTACAGCAAATGTTATTTGCCGATGCCCAGCGGTAAAATTGTAGCGGGAAAAGAATTGGGCGCACTCGATTCAGTCTCGCTTTCGTTTTTCGCTCGTTCTCTGTGCGTCTAACAGAAATTTGCCGTGTTATAATTCTCTATTACTTTGATAAATTCAACCTTTAAAAGGGTAAATGTCATTAAGTGCATAGGAAGTTAGTTCGACTTTATGAATTTAATTAACCTTAAAACTGAAGCGATTTCTGACCAAGGTCAGTGGTGTATTTAGGATTTTATTTAGAAGGGAACTCGAAACCAAAAAGTGTAGTCTGAAATTGTCAAAATTAACAGAACAACATTTTGACATTAGGGGGTTTTACTTACCGGTGCTTAAAAATTAATCTATTGTAGCTTCAACATATTAAAAGCGCTAGTAGAAAACATACTATCAACTTTTTTTTAGAAAGAAACAGCCTTATTAATGGACGCTAGCATACAGCTTTAACACGGTTTTAAGGATGATATTAACATTTTCGGATTAATAAAACGTTTTAGTAGAATACTATTTCGTTATAACAATTAAGGGTATGTATAAGACAGACTTATTTATAGCATTATTTATATAAATTCTGAATAACCCTATTTTGTTATGGCATTTGAGGTTGTGTATAAGACTTAAACTAGGAGTACGATGCTATTAAATTATTAGTTGTAAATAATTTAATAGCAATTGCCATAACAAAATATGGTTATTTAAAACTTTTTGAATAACGCTATAAATCAGTCTAAGTCTTATACATTGTCATAACAAAGCAAGGTTATTTTGAAATTATTTAGTAATGCTGTAAATGTACATACTAGATATAGGATGTTCGGATCTTTCAGGTGATTCGAATCAACTGAATCATTTCTTAAAAGTGATTCGTTTTTTATGAATCGTTCGTAAACGAATCACTTATAATAATAATGATAATGCTTCGCTCCGCCCGGCAAATCCAAATTTTCAGGCTTTTCTAAACACGAAATTTTACTTCATGCTTAGTCTGGGCAAAAAGAAAACTTTGCTGAAGAAATACAATTTCACAAACATATACCGGGTGATCAATGTCAACTGACTTGAGTTGGCAATACTAAATTTAAGGTGGTATGATTGAATAATTGACTACCATGATTTATTCCATATCCGGTTTGAATCTGCCAAACGAAAAACATGTTTTAGTCATGTTATAAACTGGATAGTATTTGTATTCATTATTTTCATGTTTCCTAAAGTTCTACAAGATATAAAATGTTAAACAATAGCAACAAAAAACAATTTTCTTTAAAAAGACTTATGGCCGGTTTCATAATAATTGGGTTAAAGTGACTTTAACAAAAGTCGACTAAGTTAAAGCCGACTTTAAATATTGATGCGTTTCATAATCAATTCCCGATCTGATTTTAGGAAAAGTCGACTTTAAGGTAACGAATATATGTTGGTATTGCATTTTTCTAGTTTTTTTTTATTATATAATGTTGTATAACTGTAATTTTGATTAATTATATTTCAATTATGTCATTGAAAATGTCACAACACACAATAAGTGAAAATAATTGAGGAATTTATTTTACAGACAAAGAGGAATTACTTTTAATTCAACCTATTAAAAACATAGAGCCTAATTCAGTGCAATAAAAAACGAATAAATTGTCAATATCGAAAAAGGTAAAACATCTTTCATTAATTTGCATTAAATTATTTGTTGAATCGGCTGAATGTATCAGATCTTGTGATTTATTCTTCTAGTTCTGTGAAATTAATAGCTGTATTAGTTCTTTTTAACATTTGAAAACATTTTTAGGTTAGTTTTAAAGCTGGCTTTATCTATTTAAAGTGTTAACAACAGCCGCCTTTTACTTTAAATTTGCATTATGAAACGGAATCTAACGTTAAAGTCGACTTTAAATATTTAAAGTACCTTTAACTTGATTATGAAACCGGCCTTTACTAATCTTTGCAATCGTAACTACTGAGTCAAAGATTAGGTAATCAACACAATGAACGGGTAATGTTTTTTGTTTAAATGTTTCTAATAAAATCAATGTGATCATATTGAACTTGTGATTATCCAAATCGCAGTCAAAACCACTTAATCAAATATGTGGGAGAAACAATATACTTAACGAAAACTTCACTTACACACTTTAAACAAAGGTCTAGACAATCTTCTCGAGACTAGTGTACTGTACGGGCCTTGGCTACTAATGGGCCAGCAGGAAAATATTTTTCCCGGGCCGGTCTCATACATGGTATCCGGGCCTGGGTCCAGATGCCATCTTTGTTCTGGGTTTCACTTCGAAAGTGCACCATAACAATAAATATATCGTGCAATATTGTAAACGGCATTGTCTTAGTAAATTCGGAAAAAACAATAAACCCGAATGACAGCACAACGTCTGACACTTCTAACAGTTCAGCGGAAATAATGACTAAATCATGATTGTAAACTTTCAAACATAAAAATGTACTAATGTAGGGATTTTTTTGTTGCTAACCCCGGATACTTGAGATTGATCACTGGGTACAAAAATAGTAGTAACATAACCTACAAATTAAGTAATTTATAGGTTATGTTACTGTTTTTGTTTACAATGAAGTTAGTACACATGAAAATGCAGTGTTTTCACTTTCATTTTATCAATAGTTCAAAACTAACTAATGGCATGCAGATTTTGTTTTATGCGTTAATGCTAAATGTTAATATCGCATTTGTATGTGTCTAGTAGAGATTAACTAGCATTAAACTATAATGATATTAACTGCAATTTTGTTAATAGGGCTGAAAATTTTTAAATAAACCACCCAAGAAATTGTTCCAATTCATTGAGTGATAACAAACCCATTGTCAGAAGTAAACTCTAAAAATTAATTGCTCGCTTATTATATTTTAGTCACTGTAGTATTGTGTATAGAAAATGCTTTTTGAGTCTCATCCCCCTTCGCACACCACTAGGACCAAAGCTTTTGTAGTTAAAATCCTGATAATATCATTCTAAAGTCATAAGCTAACTTTAATTGTGCAGCTATTCGAGTAACTTATGACTTTAATTGTGCAGCTAAAAAAAAAGAAAAGGGTGTGATAAATTCCATTTTCAATCTCGACAGGGTAATCAAATTGACTTTATCAGTGCGGGCTCTTGATTGTTTGTTTCATAGATCAGTATTATTTTTAAACTTATTTTTTGAGAAAAGAAAAACAATGCAATATTTTGTTCCTTCACTTTTTTTTTAAAAAAGAACAGCAACCAAAGAAATGGGAAGAAAAGGAGGAGAGAAAACACTTTGAAATCAAACCTGGCCGGAGAGATTAGAAAACAAAAAAAAAACAAAGATAAAGATTGCGATTTATTTTTTTATACATAGATTATATATAAATGAATATATACACGGCCTATTTGTTTACACGTATCGCAGATATATATTATTTTTCATTATTTTTATACACACATTTTACTAATTTTTGGATTTTACGGCCTGACGCTGTGACCAATTATAATAATATTGTGTATATTGTATAAAATATAAAAAAACAGATAGATTTTTTTAGATATAGTTCCTGTAAATAACTTAACTAAATAGGGAAAAAAGAGTATATTGTAGATCTTTTTATTATCATTAATTAATTGATAAGTACTTGTTAGCGGTTAAATTGTTGCAATTAATTTCGGCCCCTCGAATTTGTATTGATTTCCATTATTTTTTACTCGATTAAGTCCAATTAATTGTTCAATAGGTGATCAACTTAAATTACTCTGCATGTTAAGAAAATTAATAATTATATACACTTAGGGACCTAGTAGCTAGAGGGGCCCTTGTCGGTGATCCATATTTATCCAGGTAGGGGGGGCACCCATAAATTTATGCTAAAGGGCCCTTGGAGGACTGTTTTTTAAGGTCGTCCCCATAAATTTACAGTCTAAGGGCCTTTTCGGAGATCATGTTTTTCAGGTAGTGTAAATTTATGCAGGGCCCTGCCTGAAAAACATGTATTTTTTTTTTTGAAATCCATGTTTTTTAAAGTTGGGTATACTCGTTCTAATGCCACTGGAGACACTAACAAACTAAATGCAATTTAAATTTAATTTAAGGAATTATTGAACAATTGGGCTCAAAATATACTGCTTTAGATAATTGCTTAAAAACTATGTTTCCAACTTCACGATTATTTCAGTGGTTTATACGCGTGGCGCATGAAGTAAAATTTCGAGTTTAGAAAAGCCTGAAAATTTTCAGGCTTTTCTAAACTCGAAATTTTACTTCAGTCTTAGCCCGGGAGTGGAAATACTCATTAGAAGCTTCAAATTGGACGCTCTTCACAAAGAACTGGATACCTGAAAATTTACAATGTATATACCTTGAAAAACATGAATTTTTTTGTAAATCCATGCTTTTTAAGTTAAGGCACACTCGGTCTAACGCCTCTGGAAACACACCAAGAAACTAAATGCAATTTAAATTTAATTTAAGCAACTATTGAACAATTAGTGGTACTTTATTTACACACTTTTTTTTTTTATTTGCAAAGGGTTTTGAAAAAGTTTTACGCATCTGAAAATAAACTTAATTGTTTCATCCTACATACAAATCATTTACAATAAATAATTGTTTACTTTTGAGCTACATTTAAGTAAAGTGAGGTGAAATTTAAAATCAAGCTAACTTGGCTATAAACCGTAAAATATTATCCATTTTACATATGCTAAGTGACGGCACCAGCAAATGAAAACCGGTTTGATTTTATGTTTCATCTAAAATCAAAACTGGTGATTTTGACTTTGTTTTGCTTTGTATATTATGTGACAATTTTTGACGGTTCTTTGCTTGATTTTATGGTTGGTCGCACAATAATTTGCGGACGGTTTCCGTGGTGTAATTTTGTTTCTGTTTTGACGAAGATGGAGGGGTGTATTTTAGCAATATATTTATTTTTATTTTTTTTAAGGAGAACCAGAGATGAAAATAGTGTTAAGTTAATTTTTTTATATTAAAAATTGTATAAAAAAGGAAAAAGATGGAAAAGTATTTGAAATACCGAAATGTGTATGTTTTTTAATAAAATGGAATGTATCTAACTAATGGTGGTGTTGTTTCAAGTTGGGAGTTTTTTTTTTTTTTTTTTTTTTTTTCACAAGAAATTATAATTTAAAAAAATATTGCTTTATTAAAATATAGTGAAATTTAATTTTCCAATTTTCAGAATATTTACAAAATATTAAAAAAAAACTAAACTAGTTTTTAATTTATTTGCAGAAATTTGATACTAATTTTAATTCGTTTTTTATGCTCTAAATGGTGTAGGGTGTACATTTTTACAGCCTTATTAAATAGGTAGTATTAGCATACAGCTTTATCATGGTTTTAAGGTTGATAGTAACATTTTTGTATCGGTAGAAGAAATTTTCTATTAAAAAATACAGAATGAATAAATTTGCATAAAATAAGAAACATTTTGTATACAACCAGAACTAGCACTGAGCTATAAATATCGGTAATTCTAAAAAAATTATGTAAATGCTTGTATAATTATTGAAGTGTAAAGTTCATTTCTTTTATCCACAACCACTCTATAATATAATTATACATGCTAAGAGTCAATAATAATGACGTTTATTATAAATAGGTTATGAAACCTGTGAGTAATATTTTGACTTATCACTGCTCAACTGTGAATAATAAGAAATCACTACAAAATCAGGATACCTCATGTTAATCAATTTTGACATAAACAAAAACAATTTATAAATTGAAAGCAAATTGTGTTAATTGTGTTGTGATAGTGTGGTTAATAGTTTATCGAAGGTGAAAGAAGCAACATGGAATCCGATCCTGACTTGTTGACACCCCCGGAAATAAGGGACGCGGCAGAAATCGCTTCCATCAATTTGTTGCCTAAAAAGTCTCGCAACATATACCAAAGTACATACAACACGTTTTGTGAATGGAAAAAGGAGAAAAAAGCACATTCTTCAACTGAGTCGGTAGTTTTGGTGTATTTTACTGAATTATCAAAAAAATACAACACCTCATCGTTGTGGCAGAAGTATGCGATGCTAAAAAGTACATTGAAAATCTTTGAAAACATCAATATTGGAAACTATGGCAAACTTCTAGCTTTTTTGAAAAGAAAAAATGAAGGGTTTACTCCGAAAAAAGCCAACACTTTCTCCTGAGAAAATGTTAACAGTTTCATTGCAAATGCACCGGATGACAAATTTCTTGCAACGAAAGTAAGTTTGAAATTATTTTAATATTTTTTAAAAATTGCAGTAATTTTTTCTTCAGGTTGCATAATTATGGATTTAATGGGCGCTTGTCGTTCAAATGAGCTGTATAACATGAAAATTAAAGATAAAGAAGACCTTAATTCCTGCTATATGATTAAGGTGCCAACCACAAAAACTAAAATTTGTAGGAAATTTACAGTATCTGGTAATTTTTACCACATTGTAAAAAAATATTTGTGCCTCCGAAAGCAGATAAACTGTGATTATTTCTTTCAAAATTTTTAAAATGGAAAGTGTACTAAACAGCGAATTGGTATTAATAAATTTACAAAAATGGGAAGGGATATCGCCAGTTTTTTGAAATTACCCAATCCTGAGCAATATACAGGCCATAGCTTTAGAAGAACCTCAGCCACCATTTTGGTTGATGCTGGTGGAGACATCACTGCGTTAAAACGTCATGGAGGATGGAAGTCAACTGCGGTTGCGAAGGCTATATTAGCGATTCTTTGGAAACCAAAAAGGAAACGGTCAGAAAAATTGCATCGTCAATAGAATCGACAGCAAATAATGTAACAGCTGCATCTTCCAGCACAAATTCCGTTCATTTCGATATTTTGGATCAAACCGTAAATCTTGGTGTACCCACTTCAATGCCCCCTATTGTGTTTAATAATTGTTCTAACGTTACTATTAACATTAATCCTAATAAATAGTATTATTATATGTATTTCTTAGTTATAATTAAAAGTAAATGATTTAATTAATTATGTTCTTATTCTTGAAAAGTTGCAGTAAGCAAGAATGAATATACATTCTGTGGTTGTGGATAAAGTATAGTATTCTACTCGCGCATAATGGCTATTAATCATTCGAATGATTAATAGCTTTCATTATGCGCTTGTTGAATAATATACTATTATACCTTTTCTGTGATTATTGTACCGCAAGAATTATATTTTGGTACGCCACTGACTCACGAGGTGTTAATTGGGTTGCATAACACAAACACAGCGAATTAGGTTGCATAATAAGAACACAGTGACATCTATTGTAAAGTAGGGTATGCATTTGATTTTATTGTTTACAACACTGTCGAACAATAGATAAAGCAACCAAACAAACACCCACAAATCTTATTTGTCACTTCCTTTATCTATAAATGGTATTGAATAAAAATAATACGTTTTGAAATATTAAACAAAAATGCCTGACACTGGGAATATACCACATTTTCACCTTAAAGTAAGTAAACTAGATGTTTTATTTTAAATAATTATTTTTCTTTTTTCGTTGCGAAAATGTAGGTTATGATGTAATGAAAAATATTAAATTTCTATTGCTAATGCTATAAATATAGGGCGTAACAGTTTGTCAACGGTGATAATTTTTATTTTAATGAAGTTGAGTTTATTCAATATTAAATAATTTAATTAGTGGATTATGTACAATTAAAACTTTTAAGTTTATATCTCTCTAGACAACAAGCGAATCGTAGATTCTCTAGATGATATAAGAAGTTAAATCAATTATAATTACAACATATATATATATTTTTTTTTAAGGTAATACTTTTAACACACTTCATCCTCCTTTCAATATGCACATTAGACTCGTGGGTATCATCGGGTTATCTAATTTATAACCTAGGTTTGATAGCCTGTTTAATATGGTCGATAATACAACCTGAATCATCGGAGGCGGTCCAGTTTTCCTTAGTGATAAACGCAGTTTCGATTCTGCTAGACATATTCTGGCTCTGTGTGTACTACAGAGGAAACATCGTCACGTTTGCCTTTTCCATAATTTTTCTCGTGGCCAGGTCATTCACCTGTTTTTACTTGGTGCAAGTCGTGAGGGAGAGAACGGGAAACGCCAATGTGTTATCGAATGTGTTCGGAGAGCGGAGGAATACAAGTTATGAGGATATTGAAAGGCCACCGACGGGGGTTCCGCAAGGGCATCAAGCGGGGAGTTACGATTTTTCAACCGCTCAACAGATTTGATTGGTTTGAATATGGAATGTTCAATTGATCTGACCCTTAAAAGTCAAAACTTAATGAGAGATAATTTATTTACAGATTTGTTTTTTAAGTCGTTGATTAAAGTATAAAATACCCCAATCAACGGTTAAATGTTAATTTAAGAGAAAAGAACAAGGTATGTTTTGTTTTGGAAGTGCCCACTTATGTATTATTATTAGTCGATTATTAATTTATCCCTGGTTATTATTAACAACAAACAATGATGACTTGTTTGTATGTATGAATATTTTATTTTATATTTCACTTACGCAATATTTTTTTTAATCTGATTTTTATACTGTTAATATTTTCTTTAATACGAAAAAAAAATAATATTGTTTAATAAATGTTGATAATAATACTGTCCTTTTCATAATCCTACAAAATGTATTTAATTAAAGGTGTTCAGTTATTCTTAAAATTCGATGTAAACAAAGATTTACATCAAAATTGAGCCATTTAAACAATAGGGAGTTTTAGTTGCCCAGTAATCATCTGCATTACCGGGCAATAAAAAAGTTTTAGTTCTCCTCTAACTCTAATGATAAATTAAAACTCCTTAATAATCTTTAATTACTGCATTACAAACGTGAGAGGATTTGAGTTCCCTTCAAGTTAGGTTAGGCCATTTTTTGTCGTGCCACAAACGCTCGACAGATGAAGAAGGCACGTAAATTGTAACATGCACATACAGCCACGCCACAAAATGTGACACGTATAGAATCAAATTGACACATTCACGTGTATGTGCGTTTTTTAGTGGCAGTGTGTGAACACGCTCTTAGGGCATATAAATGATAAAAAAACACAACCTAAATAAAAGTAGTTTCAAAAACGTGTAAAGCGTAATCATTTATTAAAAATATATTCAATTTTAAAAATATAATCTCACCGACGACGACAATAAACTGGTCCGTCTTTAACTCGTGCGAAAGCCGAATGTTTGCACGCCACGGCTTTTTCGACATTTTGAAAATATATCTGTACAAATAAATCTATAAATATACAAATCTAAATAAAAAATAATATTTGTATGTATACATGTATAATTTCAAATCATTTAATTATATGCACTAATAAATCGTGTAACCGTAAATATTTATGTATACGTGTGTAGAAAAAAAAAACTATTTACAACAAAATAGAATCGCTAGAAAAATAATAGTGAAAGAGTATTACATGCGCAGTGGGTAATAATAACATTAATTAACAAAACACCGTTCGTGTTTACTTATAATAATTAAGATAACAATTTTAATTTGTTTAATTTTATGCGTTACTTTTTGTTTGTGTGTGTGTGTGCAGTCAGACTTGGTGAACACTTACATGGCTAAATTGCTTCTCATTTTTTTGTTTCGTTTTGCAAACTTAACATTACCTATATACACTTTATTTTCTTCTTTATTTATACAAAATATATTAATTAATTAATTAACATTAGGTGAATCACAAAAAACCTTAATTAAATCGAATGAATCTCGACTTGCAATTTTCTTCTCTGTCAGTCGAAACAAACATTTTTGTTTTTTTCTTTCTTTTCTTTAAAAGTGTGTTTGTGTGTGTTAAAAAGAGATTGAGATGTACTGTACTAAATTTTCCTAGATCACGTATATCCATACAATCGATTGACTAGCAAGTTAGGCACTTGTGATGTTTTCTTTTTATTGTGTTGTAATTTTTACTGTCCCACATATGTAAAACAGAGGGAAAGTATTGTTTTCGTGAACATTTTTATTTAATTTCATGAATGCATGTATCAGTGTATGTGTTTGTGAGGAGTGAAAGAAGAGGGAAATGAAGGCACTGTTTTTGTTTTGTAAGCCCCTACTTTAACATATCTTTTTCTCTAATTAAGCCTAGGATATGCCTGTATTCTTCGATTTTTTTTGCTAAATCCGCATTTTGCTTGTGGAGCTTGAGAAGTTTATGAGATTGCATGAAAGAAGCGAATGCTCAATTATGTTTTTTTTTTTTTGTTGGCATTAACACGTTTAAAAGGTGTGATTACATTGCCAAGTTTACAAAACATGTCAAATTTGTTTTTTCTTCCATAATCTCAGATGGGTGCATGGATTTATCATCATCATTATATTTTCAGATCTGATATTTAGAGAAATATGTAGATATATTTTATTTATTAATTATATTTAGAGAACTCTGTAAATATATTTCCATTTTTTATGTTTTGAGTTAATATTTAATTTTAAGACTTACATGTCACATTAACTAAAGATTACCTTCATGAAACAAAATTAAATACAGGGAATTTTCCTTTTATGTAAACATATCCTGATTTGTAAATTATCAGACATTCGGTGTTTTTGAAATGTGTTCAATTCGAAGTTTCTACCAAGTGTTTCCACTTCCAGACTAAGCATGAGTAAAATTTCCAGTTAAGAAAAGTGTGAAACCAAATGTTCACACTTTTCTAAACTTGAAATTTTACTTCATGCGCCACTTGTATTAAACACTGGTTTCAAGTAAAGTTCAAAATATATGGCTTTAGATTAACTGCTTATTAAGTATGTTTTGAACTTAACGATGTTTCAGTTTAGAAAAGCCTTTTCAGGCTTTTCTAATCTCAAAATTTTACTTCATGCTTAGCCTGGAAGTGCAAACACTCGTTAGAAGCTTCAAATTGAACGCTTTTCAAAAACAACGAATGAATAAAAATTTACATGTATGTATACTAAAAAAAAATCACTGTTCATTTTTGTTATATTTTGAAATAATAGACTAATACTGGGTTTTTAAGATGTCTAACGATTAAAGTTTAAGGATTTAAAGAAATAATATTTAGCGTTTAAGAGTTCGCTACTTTTCTTAAATACCTTTAAACATAAATGGTTCTGCACACATTTTTTGCGCTGACATTTTCCAAATGTATACTCTATTATTCAAGCACAGTGATATGCCAGAGTTACTGTGTCGCTATTACAACATGGTAGTAAAGTAATTTTAACAATTTGGCCGAATTCTGAACGGTAAAAAGGAGGAATTACTTGTAAAACAGTATTTTCACAAATTTGTGATAAAGTAGTTAGCAGCGTTAACGTGCGTACACATTACCTAAAATTCTTAAACCTTAATTCTTGCATGAACGGCATCATTTCTTTAAACAATAATCACTAAACATTAAACATCCTATAAACCAGGCATAACTAAAAATTGCCTTTATGAAACAAAATCAAATTTATAAATGTAATAAAAAATAATGATATGCTGTTGCTGCCAAGTCAACAGAATTCATTGCTAGTGATGAAATAATTATTTCATTACTTGAAGAGATGATATCTAGCATTACCCAATAAAACATATTGGCAATATAAACATTCCTTGATACTGGGGCTACAGTAGCATCTAGTGTCGTTAATTATTGCGTTATTTTACAGTGTGTTTATGAAACATAACTTGATAATTAAGAAAGTGTTAGCACGTTAACTGCTGCGCCAGAAATTGGCAAAGAGGCCTTAAGGCCGCACTACTTTTCTATGCCTTAGAATCAAATCTACCGTGGAATCATATACAGGGTAGGCCATTTTAATCAATCCACGCAATTAACTCCGAAGATATATTCGATAGCGAAAATTGACCATAACAAATGCTGTATGGCTGGTAGGGGGACATTCGATGATAGCCTTTAAACTGACCTTGAAGTTGACTTTCAAGGTAATTTGAAGGCCAACTTCCAAATTTTAAATGGCAACCCTACTTTTTTAATATTTATTTTGAAAGAGGGCCATCATGTTAGTACGGCTGCATAAAAATTTTAATACTTTACATAAGAAAATTTTCAAGAAAAAACTTGAAGAAAATTTTACTAATAGACTTCAATTCAAAAGTTCAATACTTCATTAAATAAGAAAACTAAACGATATTTCCTGCCACCAACATATCATTTCAATACCTACTTCACTTATTCTAATTCAAAAAACTCAAAAATTAAACTAGATATGTAATTGTACTACATTATGATCAATATTTTAAATAAAAATTAAAAAATGAGTGTTGTTTGTGAGCTTAGGGTCGATAAACAATTGGTCGTTGAGGTTGTCATGCAAATAAATAGTGTCAATCAAAATTTCACTACAAAATGCATTTGTTCATTTTTCAATGGAAATTTCATTTGAAGAAGTAAACACTTGGACAAGATATCTTCTGCAAATCAAATAAAATATGGCTGACTATCTGGCGGTAGAGAGAGTCGATATGCTGTTGATTCTAGGAGAATGTGGAGGTAACTATCGACAAGCTGCTATCTTGTATCGGAATCGATATCTTCAAAGACGGCACCCCAATCACTCTGTAATTCGAAACATCCATCTGAAAGCCCGACAAGGACATTTACGACGTGTTAAACCAAGACATATTTATAACCAAAATGACGTTAGTGCAATAACTGTTCTGGGAATGGTTCACATTAATCCCCATATTAGCAGCTATGAAAGAGAATCTGGCATACCCAGACGTACTTCACTGAGAATATTGAAGAGCCTACGTTATCACCCCTATCATATCTCGCTAACACAAGCGCTTACACCCAAAGATATGAGGAAGCGCGTAGAGTTTTGCCAATGGGCAGAACAAATAATAATGAACGATCCCATTTTTTTTCGTTATGTTATGTTTTCCGATGAGGCAACTTTCAAAAGCAACGGACAGCTTAATAGACACAATTGTCACTATTGGTCTGACGTGAATCCTCACTGGCATAGACAGGTCAACAATCAACATCGTTGGAGTCTTAATGTATGGTGTGGTATCATAGATGGACATTTGATTGGTCCACATTTTTCAACGGTAACGTAAATGGGCAAATTTTTTAAAATTTCTTGAGAGATGCACTCCCAGTACTACTGGAAAATGTGAATTTGCGAACATGATTGAGAATGTGGGTTCAATTGGATGGAGCTGGACCACACTTTGCCCGGATAGTTAGAAATTATTTAAATGAGAGTTACCATAACAGGTGGATTGGACGTGGTGGAACTGTTGCATGGCCACCAAGATCACCAGATTTAACTTCTCCGGATTTTTATTTATGGGGTTATTTGAAAGATGTTGTTTATGAGCATGAAACAACAAACAGAGATAATATGATAGGTACAATCCAGGCCGCTTGCCAAAATATTCCAAGGACAGTTTTGTTAAGAACAGTTCAGGACTTTCAGCGCCGAATTAATTTATGTATCCAGCAAAATGGAAATGTCTTTGAGCATCTTTTTTAATTTTCTTTATTGTGTATTGTTTAGTTTTGTCAACTTCATTATGTTGGTGGCAGGAAATATCGTTTAGTTTCCTTTTTAAGTGAAGTATTGAACTTTTGAATTAAAGTCTATTAGTAAAATTTTTTTTAAGTTTTTTTTTCTCGAAAATTTTCTTATGTGAGATATTAAAATATTTATGCAGCCATACTAACATGATGACCCTCTTTCAAAATAAACATTGAAAAAGCAGGGTTGCCATTTAAAATTTGTAAGTTGGTCTTCAGATGACCTTGAAAGTCAACTTCAAGGTCACTTTCAAGGCCATCATCGGATGTCCCCCTACTAGCCATACAACCTTTGTTATGGTCAATTTTTGCTATCGAATATATCTTCGGAGATATTTGCGTGGATTGATTAAAATGGCCTACCCCGTATAACTCGTGCGGCGCTTCAGCGAGTTCTTTTTAACTCGCACAGCAGTTAACGTGTTAATCTTGCTCCAGCATAATACACACTTGCAGGTCCTGCACCTGGGGCTGTTCTTCCCGATAATATTATTCAGCGTTAAAATGCTGTTTTGTGTCTGGGGCTGTTCTTCCCGATAATATGATTCAGCAGTCAAATGCTGTTTTGCGCCCACGGCTGTTCTTCTTGCCAATATTATTCAGCTTAAAAACGCTGTGAAAATGCATCCGTAATTTAATTACAGTCCCATACTCGTCGAGAGCTCTAGTGATATGTCTTCTTCCTATTCCACGGCGAATCCGCAAGTTTCCTCCACAGCTTGTGTGAGCTTGTCGTTCAGCGTTTGGAAGCAGTCGTACGGCGGTATGTCTATCCTGTTGAAGCAGGTGTGCGCTTTGGGGAGGTTCTGCGGGGACACGTCGACACAGTGTATCGTGAAGAGTCGTGGCCCCGCCGCCCCGGTGCTCCCCTGAAGAGCCTTGAAGCCTTGCAGGGGGACGCGCGACGAACCCGTTACAAACTGCAACAGCCGGGCGCGCATCTCCTCAGAGTAGGACTCCACCACTTGCCAGAACCATTGGACCACGGGGGTTTCCGGCGTGCAATGTTTTAACCTAAAAATAAAGTTATTTTTAATCAAAAAATAATTTTAGCATCCATAGATTTCCAAAGCATGCATAGAATTGGAGGTTATGTTTTGCATCAGGGTTGCATTAACTAATGAAAATGGGATTATTTTTTAATAAGTGAATTAAGTGTTAGTGAAAACGAGTAGCGCAGCTTACATATTGTCTCTGAAGAAATAAAAATTAATTTTAGTTTTCATTACCGTGCAACCTATTGATTTTCCACGGTTATCATGAATAACATTAAAATGATCATCTTCAAAAAAGCTTCATGATTATCTTCGCCCCTCTTGCGAGACAAAATTAAAATTTAAGATGTGCTATTCACTACAAATATCTATGCTTCTATTTTGCACTGATATAAACATATTACTAAATTTTCCCTAATTAAAAACAGATGATCCAAAGTACTCCTTCCTCGGTGTGACACCAGCGCCCTCATCGGTCATGTTAGTTCTCAATACCGGTCGTAACTGGATGTGGACTTTGTCTCTCAGTTTGATGTTTAAAACACTTCTTCGCACCGGACATTAGGCTAACAGATGTCCAACGGTGAACGGGTAGACACGATATTTCCATCGACCAGTCCACCGTTGGACATCTGTCAACCAATCGTGGGATCCGGATTTCATCAGCCATTGAATGAAATTTCGATCGTCCACCCGATAAGACATCATCATCAATCAACCCTCTGCGTCCACTGCTGGACCTTCCCCATTTCCATTTCTTCCTGTCTTTAGCCTCTCGCATTCAGGCTCCTCTTGTTCTTTTAATATCGATTAATATTATATACCTTGTGTGAGTTTTCCAGTCGACAATGTCTATGCTCCCGATGCCGCTGATGACCAGCTCGAGTTCGCGCTCGTCGAACGGCCTCAGCAGCGGCGGCGGTATCAGCTCCGTGAACCCCTTCTGCAGAGCCAGGAACTGCTGCTCGATGCCACGCATGAACCTGTAGTTCACGTACAGCTTGACGTATTCCCGTTTGTTCTCCTCAGTCACCGTGATGGACGCTCCGTTTGGCTTCAATTCGTGCACCTTCACAATCCCGAAGCTGTTGTTCTCGACCGAAAACGTCGTGTCCAACACACCGTCAATATTATTCTGCCTGTAATAATAAAATAACACACAAGATTAATAATACACATAACGAACAAAGATTGAATTGAAAAGTTAACATCGAAACTTACAACATCCAAGTTAAACTTCTGTGCAAATCAGGATCGACGCCCTCAATATCCTGAAGGGTGATGGGTTTGTTGAGGAGTTGCTTGTAGAAGGGCATGGTGAACCCGCCTTCTAGCTGATGGTTGTGGAATACGGCGATGCCGAGAACGCGGCCAACGAAGTGGAAATACGATAGGTGCTCGGGGTTGACCGAGGAGTCGGGATTGATCTGGAGTGTGTAGTGATCGTCCCTGCTATACTGGAACAGGCCGTACTGCGGGTTCAGCATTTCCCTGGAAAGGAGGTGCAACCATTCCCGCGCCACGCCCCCGTAATCCAGACCCTCTTCGCCGCGGAACTTCACCATTAGTCGTTTGCGCATGTCCTTTGGCCGCATCTTCATTATTAACCTACAAATTATAACATGAGAAACACATTCAACATCCTCTATTTGTGAGCGTTTTAAAAAAAATGTATTTCTACTATAGTACGTTATATAAACAGCGAATTTTTCTTTTAGGTATACTACATATTCCGATGTGTAATCTGAAAATATTTAGGCAGTCGTTGTTTTTGTATTAGTGTTCAATTTGAAGCTTCTAACGAAGGCTTCCACTCCTTGGGTAAGCATGAAGGAAAATTTCGAGTTTAGAAAAGTCTGAAAATTTAGTTTGGTCTTGTAGCGAAGCGACCAAACCAAATTTTCAGGCTTTTCTAAACTCAAAATTTTACTTCATGCGTCACTGGTATAAAACACTGATTTAACTAAAAAAAATCAGTGTTTTATACCAGTGACGCATGAAGTAAAATGATGAAAAGTTTAAAATATCCTACTAAATCAGTATGGTAAAGCAGTACATTTTGAACTTCAATTTCAGTATTTTTACCGGTGGCACATGAAGGGAAATTTCGTGTTTAGAAAAGCCTGGAAATGTTACTTCATGCTTAATCAAGGAGTGAAAACACGCGTTGGAATCTTCAAATTTAACACTTATAAAAACTACAAATGCCTGAACATTTATGTATGTATGTATTGAGATCTGTATACTTGAAAGAATAATTGCTTGTACAGGGTGGGGCAGAAAAACCTATCCGATTTCAAAACGTTATAAAATTAAAACCACTCAACTTGACAATTTTTTTTTTTATTAACATATCGCAAATTTTATGCAATTTTTAAATTTAAGTTTTGAAAAGCACATCACTCAAATGTCGTCCTTGGGAGCGGATACACTGATTTAGGCCTCGCGGTAGCTTTCCATGACTTTCACTGTCATTTCCACAGGAATTTCTTCATTTGCCCGAGCAATTTCCCTCCGTAAAGCAAGAAGGGTCCTTGGTTGATACTGGAATACCTTCGATTTGAGGTAACCCCAAAGGAAGAAGTCACATGGAGTGAGATCCGGTGAGCGCGGCGGCCAGCCAATATTACCTCTCAGAGAAATGAGGCGTCCGGGAAACATTTCCCTGAGAATGTCCATTGATCGTCGGGATGTGTGGGCGGTTGCACCATCCTGTTGAAACCACACATTGTCCACGCCATTTTCTTCCATTTTGGGTTGAAGAAAATTTTCCAGCATGAAACAATAGCGCTCGCTGTTGACCGTTACGGTTTGCCCATTTTCTTAAAAAAAGTAAGGCCCCCAGACGCCTAGGCGGGAAAGAGCACACCACACAGTCACTTTTGGGCTATGGAGGGGTTTCTGATGGATTTCCCGAGGATTTTTGTCACTCCAATACCGAAAATTCTGCCTGTTTACAGCGCCACAAAGGTGAAAATGGGCTTCGTCCGTGAAGAGCACAACATCGTCTATTGAGAGTTCTCGGAGATCGCGACACAGGTTCATACGGGTTTCAAAATCCCTTTCAATTAATTCCTGTGCAACAACCATTTTGTACGGATGCATTTTGAGGTCCCGGTGCAAAATTCGCCGAATACTGCGGTTGGAAATCGCCAAAGCGAGCTAATGTCTTCGTGCCGAACGACGCGGGGAACGTTCAATCGCGGCTCTCACATTGGCCACGTTTTCAGGTCCTGCTGCTGTCCTGGGACGTCCAGGCGACTTCTTTTTCAATGCTGAACCCGTCTGTCGAAAATTTGACACCCACACTTTAATCGTAGCGTGATGTGGAACAGGATCATGACGCCCGAGTCCGAAATGAATTCGAAAAGCACGTTGTGTAGCAATAATCGAACCGCCGTTTTCGATAAACCGCTCAATAACAAAAGCACGATGTTCACCAGACCAAGGCATGTTGACTAATGACAAATGGCATAAAACCGGCTTTCTAACGGTTTTTACCCCACTACTCTACCTGTTCCCTCTTCTGAGAAAAAGGGATTTGAAATCGGATAGCTTTTTCTGCCCCTCCCTGTATATAACATTTGACATAGTACGAGGGGTGATCAAAAAGTAAGGTTACAAAGTTACAAAATGGAAATTTTTCATTGCAGCCATATACATATTGTAACCTTACTTTTTGATTAAAGGCGAAGTTTAGCATATACATCTCCAGGATATATTGCTGATCTATCACTCAACCATTTTATCCAATTGTTTTATGGAGGCCATTGCGATCGATTATCCTGTGACTAACCTGTGTCGACAGGATAATCAATCGCAATACAAATGCACTTACTTAGGTCGTGCAACCTTCTGGAGTGACGTGTATGACCCACAGTATAGGTATACAATAACTAAAGCAAGGTGGCTCATTTGCCATATCATACTTACCCTAGGCGTAATTTATCAGCGTTGGATGGAAAACGGAATAACTTTACTAACCTATAACTCTCCTCAAAAACTTCGTTCCTGGAAACCTCTAATCGGCAGTGTCCACTCTGCGGCTGCATAGCGGTCAACTCCGCCCGTAGTGCCCGGAGTTTCCCCACCAGATCCCGCCTGTACTTCGGCAACAAATCGGAATCGTTTAGCAAGCTCTGCGGGAGATCACTAACATCATTCCGACTGCGCGGCGACAAAGGAATGCCAGGAGGTGCGGTCTGCGGTGGCGGAAGGCCGTTGCTTTCAGTGGGCGAGGGTTGGGTGGTTGTTGCCGATGTAGTGGTCACAGTACTACCGCTAGGAACCGTCGTGGTGGTCGTCGTCGTGGTATTGCCGCTTGGAGCAGAAACTGTTGTCGACGGCGTTTGTCTCTTAAGGATATTCACCAGTATCTGAGAGTTGAGGCGCGGATCGGTGAACTGGGTTGTTCGATTGTTGTGGTCCACGAAATACACCCTTCCCGACGAGGTCTGACGCATTTCCCAGCCAGGCGGAAGTGGGCCTAATTGATCTAAGGCCAGACCCAGCGGCGCCATGTCTTTTGGTAAACGAGGATCGTGCCACGTCGACACTCCAGTCGGTATGTGGTAGAAATATACTTGTCCTTGTTGCGTTGTTCTTAACTCTACAATAATAATAATACAACTTGTCAAGTTCGAAACGATTTTAATTTTGTTTTCTAAAACTACGAAATGTGTATATAATAAAGAGTACAGCAACACAGCCTACACGTTCTTGTGATTATACTCAACCTCAAACGAGTTCTGTGTTTCTTAAAATAATAAGCTGTGTTTTTGTTCAAATTAGTGCGCAAAAATCGTGTGCTATTCCTGTGCTCATCGAAATGCACAACTGTGGAAGCAACGAATTTCGCTAGAGCAGCGGTTAGATAAAGGCCACATTCATTCGTCTGTTTACAATCGATAGTTCGAATCACTATAAGGTCTGTGATGGATAGTAAGCTATAAGGAGTTATACAAGTTCATTACAATCCACGATTAATATTGCTAATTTTACACTTAAATATATGATTAAAGTGTACAATAGTTTACGGCATTGTCATAGTTAACGATATTGTAACCCTCGTTACATCGATAAATATCATTAGACCAAGAACAATATAGATGGATTATTGTTCTTGGTCTATGATTCCATTTAAGATGGAATGACAGAAAAAGCAATACGAGCGACTAACGTTAGGCGCTACCAACAATTATGTATTAAAACATGACTATGCATACAGAGTTCTTAATCGTAATTAGTTAATCACACGGGAGTAACAGTTTAAAAGTGACGGTTGCTGTTTACATCTCCCATCAGAAAAGGTCCCACTATACTAGATTATTATAATCTTGCCGCTTGACTGCGTTTTTGTTTTAAATCTGTAAGTAACTTACCATAGCCAGGAGGTAAATCCAAAGCAGATGATGCATTACCATTTTGCACCTGGGCCGCCGCCTGTGCCCCGTTAACTGAATTCCTATTCCTCGCGGATCTCCTCCTCGACGACCCGCCTCCTTCGTTCCTCCTTTCCTCGTTACTCCTCTGCCTCCTGTCCCTAGCCGCCCCCCTCTGCACCTGGGGACTCACCACCGGAGGCGGCCCCGCTGAATTCCCATTCCCATTCGGAACATTATAACTAACATTATTCGGTGCCGGAATGACCGTCGTGCTAGTCGTCGACACCGCGTTGAAACTCTGCCCCTGCCTACTAGAAGGTATAATCTCCTTCTGCGGGCTGATCACTGGAGAAGTCGGAGACGTACTAGAACTAGGACTTGTGAGAACTTCCTCCGTGTTATTATTAACGATATTGCTGTCGTTTTGATTATCCAGATTGTTCGTTCTAATCGTGGTCGGTGGGGGATTGTTCCTGGTGCGGGATTTTGCGTTGCTCGCTGTGGGTTTGATCCACTGCGTCGACCTGGTTACGTGGTTGACGTAGTAGGGACGGCCGTTGGATGTGCGGCGTTCTTCCCAGCCGGGCGGAAGCTCCTCATTGTCAGCGGCCGGGGAGGAGTCGCGCTCAGTTGGACCGCGGAGCTCACCCAGGGGCCCCACAACGGCCAAGGGGGTGCCCCCGCAAGGACCATCCCGGGATAGCAGGGAGATTATTATTTGTCCTTTCACCGGCTCGCTGTCTTCTTGTGATGCTTTGCACAGATCCAAACATTGATCTATTTAAAAATAAAATACTAATAATAATACGTTACAAAAGAACTAATTCTAATTAAAGAACCTTCAGATACAAGTAAAAGTTAGACAAATAAGATAGTGGGAATTAGCGGAATCTTTCACAGGCTTCACCAAAGTTGGTCGTCTTTAACGCCAAGCGCAAGATGAGACGCAGGCGAGTCTCATTACACAGGAAAAATAACGCAGTTTTCTGCAACACGTATATTTAAATACGACAGTGCAAAATGGATCGCAGGGTGACGTGATGCAGTTTCTGCGCGTGGTAAGCCTGCGTGTCGCGGTTCTCATGCCACAGTTTCCTGCGTGCAGTTGGTAAAAATAATTGAAGAAAAAATGATCGAGGCTGTGCGAAAAAGGAATGTTTTATTACAAGCTCACTGCGTTATCAAAAACTGCATCTCAATTAGTGTTCGGTACCTGCGCGACTTTACCCTGCATGATGTGAACACCTGTGTTTCATCTTGTGCCCGGCCTAAAAGTTGCATAACCTGAAAATATTATAATATATACAGGGTACACCATAGAAACAGTAACAGATGCTTGATTTAAATAGATCATTCTGTATATTATTTGGTTATTATAAGAAATGAGTGTCATTTTATTAAATTATCCATTATTATTATTCAGTCGTATCGTTTCAGGGTTATTAGACATTTTGCAATGGTTTCGTAAACTTTAAATATCTCTAATATTAAAAAGATAGAGTGTGGTTTTCGTTATTCTTTAGAGCAGGGGCCAAGTGCCGCCCACGACCAGTAGTTAAATTTTGCATAATTGTCATAGTTTGAAATTTTATACCCATTGTTTTTTAAAGGTTATACATGTGGCCTACGAAGAAAAAAGTTTGGCTACCCCTTATAATGTTGTGCCCGAGTTCGGTTAAGTTTTAATGAAAATAACTTATTTGTAAAAAAAAAAATGGGGATCAGTGTCTATCATGTGGCTACAGAAAGGTTAAGAACCACATTAATAATTCATTGCAAATAAGTGAAATCTAATGCGCTAATGAAACCGAACATGCGATACACTTATTAAATTAATTGATAAATCACATCAACAGATCGAGGAGATAATTAAAATTACCTTGCTCGGTAATTAAGTGGAACGAGTGAAAATTACGATTACTCAATGAAAAGTTATTAAACACGATGCAAGTTGTGTAATGTAAGTGAAAATATAAATACGTTTCAGTCCACTTGGTCTGCACAATACGAAAAAAATACGCACTCACTTACACACAGACAGGAATGACACATAAACCGCTGGTAGTAAGAGAGTTGTAAAATTCAGGAAGTAATTAATTACATTTCCTCATACATTAAAACAAAGTATAAATAATTACAAAAAAGTATTCTTAATCAACATTTTATAATAAAATATCTATTTTTGATGCCGTCATCATTATTTGTAAAATATTTCAACAATTTTAATACAGATTTTCACGGCTTTTCTGTACAAGAAATGTTAAATTTTACATATACGTATTATTTAACCTTACAATCTAATATCAATTACCAAACTCGCTTAGATTTTGTGCCTTAAATTTTAAAAAAACATGTTACGTAAATTTAATATAACATGTATGGTTAATTTAACATTTCGCGTACGGAATAGCCCTGACTGTATAGCTGAAATTGTTAGTTGTTGAAACTCCATATCACTTAATAAAACACTTACAGCCTTATTAATAGACTCTAGATACAGCTTTAAGACAGTTCCAAGGATGATTATATCAATCTCAGATTAGTGAAACATTTTAGTAGATTACTATTGTTAGTTTATAACTAATTATTTATTTGCGTGGTAGTTTATATCTTATACATAACCTCGATTGTAATAACAAAACAGGGTTATTTAGAACGTATTTAATAATGCTATAAATCATAAATGTACAATACCTGATCAGTATATTTTGAACTTCACTTGAGTTCAGCGTCTTATACCGGTAGCATATGACGTAAAATTTTGAGTTTAGAGAAGCCTGAAAATTTGGATTTTCCGGGCTCACTTCTTGACGTAGCAATCAATGTCATTAGAGTATAAGGTTGGTTCAATTTAAACCGAGGCGCCCTTTTCTTTAAATTACCTTGATTTTATGATGCCACGTGAAGATTTCCTCGGACGACGTCAACAACTAATGTCATTACTGTATAGGGTTTTCTTAATTTAAACCAAGTCGACCTGATACAGTAACCTTGACTTTTGACGTCACGCGAAGAATTTCATGACGTCACACATGAAATTCTTCGCGTGACGTCAAAAGTCAAGGTAATTAAATTAACAAGGTTGTCTCAATTTAAACCGAGCCGACCTTGTATGTTCAGTTACCTTTGTTCCTGACGGCACGGGTGGAACACCTCACGTGACGTCAAAATCAAGGTCATTAAAAATACAAGGTTGGCTCGGTTTAAACTGAGCCAACCTCAAAGCAATGACCTAGGTTGATGACGTCATGCGCGGAAATCCTCCCTTGGCGTCAAAACCAAGGTCATTACTGTATCAGGTCGACTTGGTTTAAATTAAGATTTACATATCAAATAAACTTTTTGCAACAGAAAATGCTAATCGAGAAAACTCAGTCTTCATTTAAGATTTGTACTTTAAATAAATGAAATTAACTTTTAGCAACAGAAAACGCACAGGATGAAATATTGACAAAATATTGATCAAAATTTTAATCTATCACATCTAAGCAGTATATTTTAAACTTTACAATATGGCAGTGCACTGAAAAAAATAACTTCAATCAAGTAATTTGTTTATCTACAAGCCTGCCAAGTAAGGTGTTTCCGTCAAGATTCTAACTTGTTTGAATCAAACATGTTATGTGTTTATATCAACATTTTAACAAATTAGAATGTTTGATGGAAACACGTTACATGTTTGAATCAAACACGTTACTTGGCAGACTCATATATTTTTTCAGTGTGTTTTATGACATAAAATTTCAAGTTTAGAAAAGCCTGAAAATTTGGTTTCATCGCGTAATTTTAAATCATGCTTAACCTGAGAGGGAAAACACTCGGTCGAAACTTTAAATTGAACACTGTTCAAACATGATGAATGTCTAAAAATTACATCGTAATATGAGCACGAATAGTCGTTAGATTTTGAGGTAATCTAGTTTGGCAAATTATAAATTATTAAATCAACATTAAAAGCTTTAATTTTTCTTAGAAATAAACGCGTTTTAGGTTTCTGAAAGCAGGGTTAAAATATGCCAACTAGTTTTTCTAAAAAATTGTGTCAAAGTTAAGATTTAGTGAAAAATCAGGTTTTGGTTGAAAAATTATAAAGCAATCATTGAATCAACTTGAAAGGACTAATTTAGGTGATCGACCTAAACTCGTCCAGCGATCGACTGGTCGATCGCAATTAATGGGTTGAACACCTCTGATTTATAGCATTATAATTAAATTTATTCAAAATAATAATTCTATCTCCCTATGGTCATTAAGGTTATGTATAAGGCCCTGTTCAGTGTGGCAGCATCGTGTGCCGTTGCGTTTGTATCACGTCAAGCGTTACAGTTGACATTTTGGAGTTATTGTGAAATGTCTTTATCAAGACCAGCTTGTCTTATCTTTTGATAAAGTTATTTTGAGGTTATTCTGAACCGTCAACTGAACACAAAATGCCGCTTGCCACTCTGAACAGACCTTAACACTGATCTCGTGCCTTAAACTACTATGCTATTAAATTATTAGTTGTAAACTAACAATAGTAATCTACTAAAATATTTCATCAATATGAAAGTGTTACCATCATCCTTACAACTGTGTAAAAGCTATATGCTAATATCTAATAATAAGGTTACATAAATCCAATTACTTGGTATTATCAATAATTTGTAACACTTCTTGAAAATAGTTGAAACTTAATACTATTAATTAAAATATATTCAAGGAAAGCAAATTATTTAGAATCAGCACATAACAGTTATTTGAATGATTAAAACAGGGGCAGAACACAAGTTCATTGCAGTAAGAGACAAACAGGTTAATGAATTAAAAAAAAAATAATGGAATTAATTTAAATAAAAATAAAGTGCAATTGAATTGAAAAAATGCCCGTATGTATTTATTTATGAGCCGGCCCACATTCGTATTTATCAGCAGGGCCTAGATTAACCCAAATTAATGCAACAAACATTCAATTAAAACCCATCACTTACTATACCCTTTTATACACACAAACACACACACACACACACACACACATGCTCTCTTGACGCACAACACTTGAGCAGTTATCTCCATTGTTATTACATTAAACCAAACACATCGATAAGCTGGGAAATTTTAATGAATTCGGGACTTACATCCTGTGTCCTTGAGTCTCTGGATGAGAGAGCTGACGATCCGAACGCACCCCAGGAAACCGCTGCCCTGCTTCTTGTGGACCTTCCTGTAGTTCCAGACGGATATCGTTATCGTGTCGGTCTTGCTTATGTACAGGTCGTAGTGGGAGTTCCACTTCGGGTCGAGGGTGTTCTTCACCGTCTCCGTCGAGTGGCACTGCCCGCTGCCGTCCACCGAGATCTTCGCGAACGGATCCGGCAGACCTACACAAAAAGTTACAATAATAATTGCCATTTTTGTATCTTAAAACTACGTTTGAAGCAATCATGAATTAGATTACAAGATAAAAATCTTTATTGTGTATAAAATGTACCCAATTTTTAAGTTATTTTTGATAGTTTTGTTATTTTTATATAAAAACACTTGTCACCCATTTCCAAATACCCCTAAATCAATTTGCAAAAATTGAATTTAGAGGTTTTTTGGACTCAAGGCAATTAACTTAACACGTTCGCTACCAGCGTTACATATGTGACACTAAGGCCTAGATGCATTAAAAAACATTGAACTCGAGTTCAAGATGACAGTTCCTATTGATCTAATGTCACTTTGAACTTGATTTTAGAGTAAAACCAATTCAACGTGTTTGGTGCAAAAAGCTCTACATTTCTGATATCAAAATTATATATTGCTTAACAAAATCATATCTTTTTAAACAATTCTTCAATTTAATAAACCATCACAAAGACAACTGGTTTCAAATTTTCGAAAGGCCTGGTAGTGAACGTTTTAATCATTGATTTGTACTTCTTAAGAGCACAACAATTTTATTCACAAATTGTTTACACATCTAATAGCGTTGTAACCCTATTTCAAGGCACAAGATCTGTCTTGTACATAACCTCAGTTGTCATAACATTAGAATTTATTTAGTGATGCTATAAATCATGAATGTGCATACTTGATCAGTATATAATGAACTTCACTTGAAATCAGTGTTATATATGTGTGGCGCATGAAGTTTAGAAAATCCTGAAAATTTGGTTTGGGTGCTCCGCTTCGCTACAGGACCAAACCAAATTTCCAGGATTTTCTAAACTCGAAATTTTATTTCATGCTTAGTCTGGGAGTGGAGACACTTGTTCTAAGTAAATTTCAATCAAATAATTTAGCAGGAAAAACATAAACATACACAAAAACAGTGTAACATAGGAATTGAATTTGGGTGAGTTACGTGAAGATTATAATAACTTTAATTAAAACACTTTTAACCTTTTTTCACAATTTTTATTATATACCAGATGTACATTTCAGTCACAAGGTGACCATTATCAATGGATTGATAATGGTCACCTTGTGACCGAAATGAACATCTAGTATATAATAAAAATTGTGAAGAAAGGTTAAAAGTGTTTTAATTAAAGTGTAACATAGGACTGTATGATTTTCCCTTCGTTAAGTAAATAATTGTTTAGAATGAGTGAAAACATGTCAAAATTAATATGTATGACAAAAACAAACAAAATTAACGACTGTCTTTAACTTTACCTTAGGGGCAATCAAACGGACCATCATTTCTTAATTACTTGATCGAATGAAGTTGGAACACATGAAAATGCAATGTTGCCACCTTCATTTTAGCAATAGTTCGAAACTAATAGCATGTAGATTTAGTTTATTAATTTAAAATGTTAGTATCGTGTTTGTACTGGTTCAGTAGAAATTAAGAAGCATTAAACTATAATGATGTTATTGACAATTCTATTAATGTTAATTTTAGCATTTTGATTTAATCAGGGGTTAAATCGATGATTAAAGTTAATCATTGAGGGTCAAAATGAAAGAACTGTTTATTGATGTGTATTATTCTACTTTAACATTTTATTTTAATAAGATACAGTGCACCTAAGGCCATAGCCAGGGGGAGGATATGGGGGTTCAAACCCTCTCTGAAATTTTCAAAATGTTGAATGTTTGTATGTAAAAGCAGCAAATTTTTAAAATGTTAAATGTTTTTACCATTAACACCCCCCAAATTTGTATAACCCTCCTTCGAAATGTTGTTCTGACTACGGTCTTGTGTGCACTAACATTTCTTATCACAAAATTGTTAAAAGAGTTTTCTACGTCATTATCAAAACAAGAAAAAACAACTAGGTGCAGTTATTTAATTATCAACATTTAAAAAAATCAGTGGATTGAAGGTTTCCTGTATCAAAATGTCAACGAAGTTTTCTCATGTTACAATAATGAATATCACTTTCAAACCTTATAAAATCCTGCCCCGCTGAAATGTTGGAATATATTTCAAGCATTGATTTCTGATACTGGATTGTATCATTTCCAAATAATTAATAATTAATGAAATAATGGACGGTCATTGGCATTGAAAGAGGCCAAAGAAATACATAAATAATTATGTTGTATTCGAGTTACATGACTTATTTCAACCCAGACAAAAAAAAAAAACATAACAAATGTGTCCTTCTGTATGAAAACATTAGTCCAAGCTACAAAAATTAATTTTAAAACAATTGTTCACAACACTATAAATCAAGAAATCTTTGTGTTTATGCATCCAAGTGAAAACATTTTTTCAAGCTACGAAAAATTCATTTTAAGACAATTATTCATAACATTATAAATCAAGAAATCCTTGTGTTTATGCATCCAAATGAGAACATTTTTCCAAGCTACGAAAATTCATTTTAAAACAATTATTCGCAACACTAAAAATCAAGAAATCCTTGTATTTATGCATCCACATGAAAACATTTGTACAAGTTACAAACATTTATTTTAAAACAAATATTTACAATACTATAAATCAAGAAATCCTTGTGTTTACACATCCACTTGAATTTTATATTTTTTTTACAAATAAACAACATTCAATTACTTAAACAACAACATAAACAACTACTGTGGTAATTAATAAGTGAATCAAAATTAACTTACGAAACAAATCCTTCCTGACTAAATTCCTGGCGCACAGTACTGCAAAGAAAGATCAGATTGGTATTAATTGGAAAAAAAATTGGGCCTTCGCGGAATTATAAGATATTCTCCGGTAAAACAGGTGTTATTCTCGTGCACTCGTTACATAAACAAATGAACTGTAACTGTTTTGAGGCCATATTGACTCCTCCGCTGGGTGCTGGAGGGACTGCCCCCCTGAAGAAAGGTCGTCGACGGCGCCCCCGCTGAACCCCAAACACCCCCACGTGTGAGTTTTTTTCGCTTTGCTCTCAACACTTACTCGTTAGCCGGATCTTTTGGGCACCGTTCCGTCTATTCGAAGGCGTGCCGGACATGATTTTAATCCTTCTTCCCGTTCATGTCAACACATCACTGCACTCGAAACGGCCGACACCATCTTGGATGAGCGGTGGCGCCGCACGGCGGACACATTCGCAACTGAATTTTTCATAGATAGGATACGCGAGGGATGAGTGATATTTATTGAGGGGATTTTATGCGTTTGGGTTGGCGGCGCTTTTGTGTTATTCGAGGCGAGGGAAATTTGAATTTGAATCGCGAATTAGACGGACTGTGGGTGCTTTCGGTAACATTTTTGAGTTTCTACTCTGATGGCGGATTTTGCAAGTAATGACAGTAAGTCAAGAAAATGTAAATATATTCTATCATTCAATAATTAGTACACGCGAGGATATTGTACGCGAGGGATGGGTAATGTTTGTTGAGGGGGGTTTTGTGCGTTAGGATTGACGACGCTTTTGTAATGTTTGAGGGGAGGGAATTTGAATTTAAATTGTGAATTTTTGAATCGTAACTTTTTTAGAGTTTATAATCCGATGGCGGGTTTTGCAAGTAAAACCCCTTAAAAAAGGCGTCATTTTCAAATGAGTCGAATTACAATAAAAACCTTGCGCATTATTTAGGCTCAGTTTGATTTCGAAAGTGTTGGGGCTTATCTTCTTCGTTTTATGTGATATATCTTGATTTATTTGATATTTTCATAAATAAATAACATTTCTTTCAACAACACTTAATTTGTCTTCGTTTTCAGGGACATCAAGCAGATGGGCGCCATCGAAGCCAGACATTCAAAATTTTATAAATTTAAATCAGAAGTTTTAAATTATATAAGTGATCTATATTTTAAACTTCACTTTAAATGGGGGTTTTATACGCGTGGCGCATGAAGTAAAATTTCGAGTTTAGAAAAGCCTGAAAATTTGGTTTGGTCGCTCCGCGCTTCGCGCTACGCGACCAAACCAAATTTTCAGGCTTTTCTAAACTCGAAATTTTACTTCATGCTTAACCTGGGAGTGGAAATCACTCGTTCGAATGGTATTAAGAACTTTAATAAAAATGAATCTATTTTATTTATTATTGGGATTATTTAAATTTAATTTACTATTGTTTTTAACTATTTCTCTAATTCTTATTATTTATCCTATTTTAAATATATTTATATTATTTATCTATTCTAAAAATGATTCTCGGAAAATCGTAAATATTGAAAATTATTAAAACTATTAATAATGTTTATAAAGTGAAATTGAATGTGCCAATTGTTTAAAGAGTATTTACAAAATATAAATACAAATTAAAATATGAAACGAATTAAAAACATTTTTTGTTTAGAATTCATAATTAATATACACTTTGTATGTATGTTAGTTGTGCAGGATTTTGAATGATTTTTACGAATTTAATTAAACTTATCAATTTATTGATCTAAACATTTTTGAATTCGTAAATGTTTAGATCAATAAATTGATAAGTTTAACAAAATTTGTAAACATGATTAATTAAATATTAAGTGAATGCTCTGTAATAATCAGTAAACATTTTACAAATATTTAATTTTAAGCCAAACTTGAGAGTTTTTAAATGATTATGAAACCACAAACTTAATGTTAAAAAATGCATGCAGTTTAATAATAAGTAAATATCTGGCTTAGTCTGTCTTTAATTTTAAGTACAAATTAAAATTTAATTGAAAAAGTAGTATTTGATTGATTATAACCTATTAACGGCCGAGCAATTATAGAGTTAACTCTAAAAGTTGATGTTAGGTGAAATTTTGCACTTCATTTTATGATTTCTATAGATGACTTATTGTATTACATACTGTTAATTTTTCTATTAAATAAACATAATATATACTTTGTAAATTTTCTACTATTCGTCGATTTTATATAAAAACGTGCAATATAAAGTTTAGAACGAGTATTTCCACTCCCAGACTAAGCATGAAGTAAAATTTCGAGTTTAGAAAAGCCTGAAAATTTGGTTTGGTCGCTCCGCGAAGCGGAGCAGCCAAACCAAATTTTCAGGCTTTTCTAAACTCGAAATTTTACTTCATGCGCCACGCGTATAAAACACTGAAATATTGTGAAGTTAAATATACACTGACATTATTTATTTTTAAATGAGTAACAATCGTAATTTTTAAATTACAAAATATTTACATTTTTCTTTATGCATTTTCAAGTGAGATCAAATAAAATATTATATCAATGTACTTATTTAGTAATTTAATCAACAAAAAATTAATAATGTTGCGTGTATCCATCAATGGCGGTTAATGGGTTAAATTGAAGTTGTAAAAATTCAATTCGTATTTTATTTTAAAACTGAACGCAGTTTAATAAATAGTTAGTCAAGAAAATAGAATTATCCAGTGGTTTTTTTTTTACTTTATTGTGTCAAAGTTGAAATTTGGTTTAAAGCAGTGGCGGCTGGTGTCTAACTTCATGTGAAACTAATATGCCAAGGTAATGCGTGCCGGAATCAAAAGGTGTGCTCGTTTCGATGCCAGATGCATGCATTAATGACGCAGTTCTTTGACGTAAGGAGTATTGAAAAGCAAGATGCATATGTAGTAAATTAACCTCAGATTTTGTATCTTTTTTTATTTTTTTTTATTTTGGGTTTTACGTCATCTATTTCCGCTGCTAAGGCCAATCATGACGCCGGAGATTAGGTCTACAGCTATCCGGGAATTTTGCCGAACCCGGTGGGAGTTCCAACCCACCGGTAGGGATCTTTAACGTGCACGCAACATCCAGGCAGTACACGGGTCCTACATGCATTTAACGTCATATCCGAGAAGACGGTGTGTTTGGCATTTTTATGCTAACCTATATAAATGCAGACAACTTGTTAGGCCGGTATTTGAACCCCGGTCCGTGGCGTGGCAGTACAACACTCTAACCACTACACCACCAAGCTGCCCTTGTATCTTTTAATCAATAATTTTGAAAAACTAGTTGCAAAATATATTCACTTATTCAAGTAGACTCATATAGTTTTAGTTTTCTTTATCATTTGTTAAGGAGTTCATTGCTATTTAAACGAGTGTTTTCCACTGCCCGAATAAGCATGAAGTAAATATTTCGAGTTTAGAAAAACCAGAAAATTTGGATTGGTGGATTTGGACCAATCCAAATTTTCGGGCTTTTCTAAACTCGAAATATTTACTTCATCCGCCAACGTTCAATCATACTGGCGTTATTAGACTTCTTCAAGGCGTTTGATTCAGTTAATCATAAATTATTAATTGCCAAATTCAAATATCTAGCAATTGAAACACGATTTGTATAAATTATACTTTATTAAGTGACTATAGTTTCGACAACTTTAACTTTTAATTTTCAAACTCAAACTCACTTTGAGTGATAAAGTCTCAGTTATACAAAGTTAAAATCGTATAAAACACTAATTTACTATGATGTGGTAGAAACACTTCATCCAACTCTCCAATGACATAAAACCAACTTAAAATGTAAGTATTAATAAAAATGCCAATAGTTTGTTGAAGAATACTTCAAACTTTCCTCAATGTATTAAGATTGATATTTTATGTATTTGTAAACCGTAGATTTATATTTGAGTCCCTGAATTTGCAATAATATTAAATTCGCAGTTAAAACTTACTTCGACTCATTTACCGCATATAAGCGCGTCTTTTATACTTCATTACAAGTGCACTACATGAATGTTAAGGTTATGTTTATCAATTAAAATGTTGGCAATGCAACACCCGATATTGATATCGGGTGTCCAATAATTATTGAAGTCTTGGGTGGCTGTGGAATCAAACATGAACGTCGATTCTTACTTCAAACGATTGAATCTGACGTTTGAAACGCCATAACCTATTTTTAGAGAAGTAAGAATCGACATTCATGTTTGATTCTACAGCCTGGGTGCCTTCAATAGTGGTTGGGACACCCGATATTTGCAAGTTTTCTTCTTTTCATCTTACGGTGCCCTCCGAATTTTTGAAGTTCCGCTTTATATCTTCAAAAGGGGGCACCAGAACTCATCTTGCGGGTAGCCCCGAAATTCTAGTTACGCCAGTGGTTGAAGGCAATACTTATTCTTACTTTAAACGTTTTTTGCAGCACTAAACTTCTGCATAATCATCATTTTTTTTCCTTGAAAGGTCAACTTGTCCTTTTCGCCGTTAAACATCGATCGCGCCAAAATTAAAATTGCGCGTTTGCGTAGAAACTGGGGAAAATCAATAGCCCACTCCGTCCCAATGAAAACCGCCCCCCGTGTGCGTCGTTTACAGCTGACTTGGCCGTCAAAAAGTCACATTCTCGAAATTCCCGAACAGAAACAATTCGAGCCCGCACTCGGATTGGCGTCGAGTATTAACAATGGTGCCTTAAAAATTGCGCGTTTTTTTTCTTTCGCGGGGGGAAAATGGGGACAACGTCGCCGGAACTGTGCTACTGGAAGCTCGCCAGGGAGGGGGTCTCCCTCGTCCTGAACAACAAGCAGGAGGAGGCCGAGGCCCTCTTCGCCATGTACCCGGAGAGCGTGCAGATGTATGCAGGACTTGGCACAACACAATTTATGGTAAACACTTTTGAAACTTTGTTTTTAATTTATGTGAGTGTTCACCAAGAATTAGTTGATCAAGTTGATAATTCTATTTTGTTTTTAACATAAGCCCCAGTTTCACAACAACTTCTTAAAGTAGCTTTAACTAAAGTCAACTTTTAAATACAATCGATCGGTTTCATAAAAAATAAATATGAACTTACACCACGTTTCATAGTAATTGCTTAGAGTTGCTGTAACTAAATTTGACTTGAAGCTATTTAAGTAGTTTCCTATGAGATGTTAACTTTAAAGTGAGATTATGAAATAGTTTGATTTCTATTATTTCTGATGTAACATTAAAGTCGACTTTAAATATCTAAAGGAGCTCTATCTTTACTATAAGCTGTAAGGGCCGGTTGCACAAAACGTGTTGAACTGGGTTCATCCCCGAACCGAGTTCATCTTCTTGCAAACTTAATGACCTCAGCTCTGTTGACCAGTCTGAACCAGAGCTGGGCAGGATTCGAATCATTCAGGATTCTATTCCCGGATTCGAATCCTTTTAGAGGATTCAAAAGAGGTATTCCAATACTTTAATGAAAACGGATTCGTGATCCAGATTCGTTACATTTTTTTAAAAGGATTCGTTTTCGAATCCAGACGTAGATGATTCGAATCCTTATAAAAGGATTCGAATTCTTTTAAAGGATTCGAACCTTTATAAAAGGATTCGAATTCTTATAAAAGGATTCGAATCCTTATAAAAGGAATCGAATCCTTATAAAAGGATTCGAATCCTCATACACGGATTCAAATCCTCCCAAATAATTCGAATCATCGCTATTAAGGCTGGGATTCGAATTCGATTAATTCAAATAGTTAAATATTCCAATATGAATATTTAAATCACTAAATTATTCATATTTGAATATAAATCTTTAAATTTTCGAATAATTCAAATATTTGTGAATGCATATTTAGTTACTTAGTCATGAAAAATGTCCAACCTTAATAATATATTTTTAACTTCACTTGAAATCAGTGTTTTATACGCGTAGCGCATGAAGTAAAATTTCGAGTTTAGAAAAGCCCCGTAAACATTTGTCTCAGGTCGCGCAGCGCAGCTTATTAAGTTTATTACCATTTTACAAACGCTACAGCTCGAAGGAGCAATAATGGTCTTCGGAGACCGAAAGACTCCACGGAATCGAAGTTTTTTTTACAAGAAAACAACGAATATCTGAAGGTTTACAGCATGGATAGGATAGAAATATTCCAATTTTGAAAAAATATTGAAGTTGGGTTGGTTTTTAGTGCGTCTTTAACTTCACTTTAAATCAGTGTTTTTACGCGTGGCGCATGAAGTAAAATTTCGAGTTTAGAAAAGCCCCGTGAAAATTTGTCTCGGGTCGCTGTGCGACCCTCGACAAATTTTCTACGCGGGGCTTTTCTAAACTCGAAATTTTACTTCATGCTTAGTCTGGGAGTGGCCAACACTCGTTTCAAATTTAAATTTAACTCTTTTCTAAAATCGACGTATGTAATATAATAAATTATTCATTGAAATCATAGAAAAAGATGCAAAATTTCACCTAAAATTAACTTTTAGAGTTAACCTTAATTTAATTCATTCATTTCATTTATTGTGCCACTAACATACATTGTCATTACACTTGTCATCGGAAAATAAGCTTAAAAACTAGTAAATACATAGAGGGTAGAAATATACAAATACAAGAGTATACACGGAAAATAAAATACAAGAACACATTTAAATATTAAAATATAAAAATTACTTAAAAATCCTGCCATCGCTGACTAAAAATTCCTCAATTGAAAAGAACGCATTTGTGACTAGAATATTTTTTATTTTAGATTTAAAATGCATAAGATCCAACGTTTTTAGACTCTCGGGTAGCTTATTGAATAATTTTATTGAGAAATATCTCGTTGCCGTTTGTGATTTCGTAAGCCTCATGTTTTGTTGGTAAAGTTCTGTCTTAAATCTAGTGTTATGGCTATGATGATCATGTATTGAAAAACTGAAAGGGTTTTTCTTTATATATATGAGCGATTTATATATATATATAAAGGGATGGTAAAGGTAGAATTTGCCATGTTTTAAAAATGTGTTTACAGTCATCTCTGTAAGGGGCGGATGCGATGATTCGAATGGCTTTTCGTTGCGGCCGAAACAATCTATGCCTCGAGGCAGAGTGATCCCACACTAGTAAGCCGTATCTTAAGCGGGATTCGATTAATCCGTGGTATGCTCTTTTTAACGTAGACTTGTCACTGATCTTGCGTACTAAATTTCTTATACAGTATATATTTTTGGAGATCTTCCCAGCTAACTTATTGCCTTCTACATCCCATCTTAAGTTTGAGTCCACGTGCAATCCCAAGAAACACGTTGCATCCTTTTCTACTGGTTCATTTAATGAAAACGACATGGTTTTAGTTTTATTTTCATTTAGTATAAGCCCATTTTGGTTACACCAATCCGTCACCAGTTTCAGAGCTTTGCGATTGGTCATATTCGCTTCGCTTAACGTCCTATCCGTGACAACTATAGTGCTATCATCTGCGTATAAAATAAGTTCTGTGTTGTTTAAATGTATTACAAGATCATTCATAAAAATTATAAAAAGGGTCGGTCCAAGAATCGATCTTTGAGGCGCACCCCTTGTAACAAACTTAGTGGTGGATTTGTTATTCTGATAGAAAACAGCTTGTGATCTGTGCCGCAAATAGGACGATAATAGATTTGTACTTGTGCTATCAAAATGATATAACTTCATTTTGTCTATCAAAATGTCGTGTGAAATGCAATCAAACGCCTTCGTCAGATCTAAAAATGATGCAACTGATGACATTTTGCACTCAAAACCATTTAATATGTGATCGACGAAGGCTAGAATGGCATCGCTCGTAGAGAGGGCATTTCTAAAACCAAATTGTTTTTGCGTGAACAGGTTATTGTGTTCAAACCAATAAACTATTTGTTTCTGCATTATTTTTTCGACAACTTTACTTAAGATGGGAAGGATGGAAACTGGTCTATAATTAGACGGCTCGTTATTATCCCCTATCTTAAATATTGGCACAATTTTGGCCGATTTTAGCACATTTGGGAAAGTACCAAATCTCAAGATTTCATTTATTAATGCTGTTAGCGGACTTATAATAACATTTAATATTATCTTTAAAATTTCAAAAGAAAACCCGTAAATGTCAGAGCAATTGCTTTTAGAAATAATTTTAAAAGTATCTCTTACAATAATATGACTAATTTCTGTAAATTTAAAATGCACTGGATGTACTGAAATAACATGTGAGGTGTTTGGTGTAGAATTTTGACTAGAGATATTATTTGCAATATTGGTAAAATAATCGTTGAACATATCACAAGATATATCACAGTTTACATTTTTATTGACTGGCTTTCTATCACAATTAATTACCTTCGAGATAGCTTTGGCTTAATTTGATGATTTGTTAATGTATGAGGCATTAATATTGTTTTGTGTTGTATTTATTTTCATAATATATTCCTTTTTATATTCATTACGTAATCGTATGTTTTCTTCTGTGGGATACATTGTATAGACTTCTTCAAGGAAGTGCATTGTTTCGCGCATATTCTTAAGACTCTGATTAAACCAATTTATATTATTTTTCTTTGATTGTGAACCTATATCAATAACTTTTCGCGGAAAGCATTTATTTAAATTAGTCAACAGGATGTTATTGAATATATTTCATTTCGTGTTAACATTTATAGATGAATCGTTTGTAAAATTAAAACTTATATGCGCTATGTTAGTATAAAATAAGTATTTTCCGTACGCAGTTAGGGGTCTAACAACTTTAGTTATAGTTTGCGGTTTATTACATATTTTAATTTTCACTGATATACCGGTGTGATCGGAAAGATGTGATTCTTCCAGATTTGTTTCTAATGAATCCCGACAGATATTAGTGAATACGTTATCAATGCAATTGCCCTGACGCGTATTAAAATACACTGTTTGACGTAAACCATAGGATAGCGAAATGTCATTTAATATTTGTGCATTTAGATCGTTTTTAGTAAAACTTACATTAAAATCACCGCCGAGAATTATATCATTATTAATGATATTTACCTTATCTAAAAATGATGATAGTCTGGTTGGAAATTCATTGAAATTGAACGATATACACAGATCATATAATATTTAATAGGTAGAATATATACGCAAGAAATTTCACAAATTTTGTCAATCGAAAATAAATTACTTATATCATTCAGCGATCTGTTTTCGTTTTCTTTGTCTATATAAATTATTGTGCCACCATGATTTGATGAACTCCGGGAGAAATACGCCACAGATTTTAAGTTATTTATACTTGAGACGCAAACTTCTTCTTCAGTTAGCCAGTGTTCACTAGTTGCAATGAACTTATATTTCTTATCAGCTAAACAGTTTTCTAGTTGTGAGATTTTATGTCTTATTGACCTAATATTTATGAATAGAATGTTTATTTCACTGGTCCGGGACTCTTCGATGTTTTCACTAAAAAAATCATTGATCCTAACATGCTCTGGCCACAAATCTGGATTATTGATATCATCCACTTTATTCGATGGAATGCCTATTTTAAATGAGGAGTATACTTGAGGATGTCTTGAGTTTAGTGCTTCACACGTTACATCTCCGAAGTTGTTTTCTAACAGAAAACTCTTTAATTTATCGCTTGTTAACTCAGGATCAAACATACACCCATGCATATGTTTAAACACGACAACTCCTTTTATGGTCGAATTAGTTGAAGTTCCATATATAGTTTTTTGTTTTCTTGTTGTTGTTGCTCTTTTGTATGATGCAGTTTGCCATGCATCTCCCTTCACTGTAGTTGGGTTATTTGACTCCTCGCCCTCCCGCTGTGAATTGTTATCATTCATATTTGTTGGTTTAGTTTTATTATATATATATATAGTTTGCTCGGCTCTTAATGGGTGAATATTCTATTCCTAAGAAAAACCGTATTTATTTAATATTAAAGTTGCATTTAATATAATAACAAATTGAATAAATCGACAAAAATCTAGAAATATCGAAAATCTCGACATGTAGAAAATCTTGACGGTCCACTCCCAGACTAAGCATGAAGTAAAATTTCGAGTTTAGAAAAGCCCCGCGTAGAAAATTTGTCGAGACATATTTTCACGGGCCTTTTCTAAACTCGAAATTTTACTTCATGCGCCACGCGTATAAAACACTGATTTAAAGTGAAGTTAAAGACGCACTGAAAACCAACCCAACTTCGATATTTTCCAAAATTGGATGTTTCCTTTCCTATTTATGCTGTAAACCTTCAGATATTCGTTGTTTTCTTGTAAAGAAACTTCTATTCCCTTTAGTCCTTCGGCCTTTGAAGACCATGATTGGTCCTTCGAGGTGTAGCCTTTGTAAAATGATAATAAACTTAGTAATCTAGAGTGATCCTTTAATTTGAAACTTCTAAGAAGGAGTGTTGTCCACTCCCAGACTAAGCATGAAGCAAAATTTCGAGTTTAGAAAAGCCCCGCGTAGAAAATTTCACGGCGCTTTCCTAAACTCGAAATTTTACTTCATGCGCCAAGCGTTTAAACACTGATTTAAAATGAAGTTCAATAACACATATATCATCATTAATTAAAATCATTATTTAAGCAGATATTTAGTCGGTAAATGAACATTTTTGTTAATAGAAACTAATGAAATAAAATTTTACTGGTTGAAAATCATAGATTCAAATTTATTTTTAAAGGATTTGTATCCGTGATTCAAAAATGAGGATTCGAATCAAATTTTTCACTTACGAATCCTTTATTCGAGAATTCGTGATTCGAATCATATTAGGTGATTCGGATTCGTGATTCGAATCCTTTTTTTGAGGATTCATCCCAGCTCTGGTCTGAACCGAGTTTAAAGTGACATAACAACGAATGGAATGAAATGAATGTAAAATACATTCCTATGATTATTTTGTTAGGATGCTTTGATGACTTTTGAAGAAGAAAAACTAATCCAAGCCACCGCGACTTTGAAGGAGATGGAGAGGAGGTGCTCGGGGGGTTATTCGAACTGGTTCAAGGTGGTGCGCGGGAAAACCGATGAAGACGAGCAGAATTACGCTGAGCACCTGGAGACCCAGATAATCCGCGCCGATGCCCAGATGTTCCTGGCGACCCTGACATTTCTGCAGCAGGATATTTCCTCTTACTTCAAGGGCGGCTGGATACTGAGGAAGGCCTGGAAGCACTACCAGGCAACGTACAACGAGATTTCCGCGCTCTATAAGCAGATTGTTGGCGATGAAGATGCACCAGGTAAGCAATTAATAGAAGCGTGTAAATAGTGATGTAACATACACAGGTTTTTATTTTTCAGGAAAAATATCCGGCTAACTACCCAAAAATATTTACCGAAAATGGGTATTTTGCTCGATATGTGTTTAATTAATGTAGTTCGTTTATATCAGCGTTTCCCAACGGGGTCGGTACCGACCTCCATGGTAGATAAAGTTTGACAGGGGATCGTTGATGGGCAAAGTATTAATTGGGGGTCGATGATGCTTAAGGGGTCGATGTTGGTCAAGGAGTCGAACAGCGGCGGCTCGCAGAATAACTTCAGGGTAGGCCAGAGACCCAAGGTAATATGTATTCGTTATTGAAAGGTGACTTTGTTGTGCAATTCCTTGTATTTATAAAGCACGATCCCAACCTAAAATTTTGTGTGCCTTGGCGCTGTGGCCTACCTTGAAGTTAGGCTGCGAGCCGTCGCTGGAGTCGAGAACCAAATATAACAACAACAATAAAGTCGGAATTATTGAAAGTAATAAATGCAACTAAAATATAGTTTAAAACCATTAACCCATTAACGGCTGAGTAATTATAAAGTTAACTCTAAAAGTTGATTTTAGGTAAAATTCTGCACTTCGTCTTATGATTTCTATGAATGACTTATTTTTCTATTAATTATACATAATTTACGCTGTAAATTTTCAGGCATTCGTTGATTTTATATAAAAACGTGAAACATAAGTTTCGAACGAGTGTTTTCACTCCCAGACTAAGCATGAAGTAAAATTCCGAGTTTAGAGAAGCCTGAAATTTTACTTCATACGCCACGCGTATAAAACACTGAAATATTGTGAAGTTAGAAATACACAGACATTTTTTTTTTAAATGAGTAATAATCAAAATAACAAAATATTTACATTTTTCTTCAAGCATTTTCAAGTCAGGTCAAATATTATAATATACAAAATTAACTTATTTAGTAACGGCGCCCAATCTCTCACGATTTGAACATTTAAAAATTGACGTAACACGTCAAACACTTGTTAGGCAACATTGGCTCACCCTCTGTTACTTTCTGCCCTGGGATGCAAAAAATTTGAAATAGAAAGAGATAACTAGTAATCAGAGCTCGGACGAATCCTCGTAAAAAGGATTCGAATCACGAATCCGAATTACCTAATATGATTCGAATCACGAATACTTGAATAAAGGATTCGTAAGAGATAAATATGATTCGAATCAAAGATTCGAATCCTGTTTTTTTTTAATCACGAATACAAATCCTCTAAGAATAAATGTGATTTTATATTTTTTTAAATCATTTATATATAAATATCGTTCCCAGCTGTTTTAACAAAAATATTTAAAACCTAATTATTTATTATTAACACTGAACATCGTTGATAACAGACTAAACTTTTGATTCGCTGTTACTCTGATTAAAGATGTATTTGTGTGTTTCTGGACTTCACTTCAAATCAGTGTTTTGTAGGCGTGTATATTCTAATTTCACTGAAAATATGTGTTTTATACGCGTGGCGCATGAAGTAAAATTTCGAGTTTAGAAAAGCCCGAAAATTTGTCTCGGGTCGCTGCGCGACCCTCGACAAATTTTCACAGAGCTTTTCTAAACTCGAAATTTTACCAATGCAATTTGTCATCGGTGACAAGTTGCACTGAAATGGCGTCATTTTACTTCATACGATTTGGTAAATTCTTCCCGAAATGACGTCATTATAGTGCGACTTCTCACCGATGAAAAATTGCATCTGGGCTGTGAATAGCCCCCTGAAATGTCACAATCTATTACATAAAAGTTAGTCATTAAGTATAAATGTAGCGAACGCCGCTGAATTTGGATGTGTCCGATCGGCAAAACGTTGGGCATACATTCTTGAAGCAAGTAATGTATTTCCATCAGCACTGCCCAAGGTGTAGACCATACTCATCAGTTCTTCTTGAGAAAACAAGTTCGGTTTTTTTATTGTAAGATCTCGCCAAAATAATCTAAAATAAACTGACATTTGTCGGACATGCGAGTCAAAACAAAATCACCAAACGTCATCAGTATCCAGGGCTAACGCGATAATACGAAATGTATTAAAATATTTACAAAATCCAAAATTTTTATAGATACTTCGTCACTTACAGCTAAAGTTTGTAAAACACTTTTACTTAAGCGAATGTTTTATAGGCTGAGCAAATGGCTTTCCTGGCGTGTTTTATTCGCCAGTTTCAAAGAAATATTGGTGGCAAACCAACTACGATAACATTAAATTACAGGTTATGTTAGGGTAGGTAAATATCGCTCGGGAAAATATCGGGTAAATGCCCAACATGTTATTACCTACCCCATCGTTACCAGTTGTTTTAACAAAAATATTCAATACCTAATTATTTATTATTAACACTGAACATCGTTGATGACAGACTAAATATCTGATTCCCTGTTACTCTGATAAAAAATGTATTTGTGTGTTTCTGAACTTTTATTCAATTTGAATATAGTTCCATGACTATAATAGAGCTCAATTCGAAGTTTAAAACGAGTGTTTCCACTCCCAGGCTAAGCATGAAGTAAAATTTCGAGTTTAGATAAGCCCCGTCAAAATTTGTCAAGGGTCGCGCAGCGACCCGAGACAAATTTTCTGGGCTTTTCTAAACTCGAAATTTTACTTCATGCGCCACGCGTACAAAACAAAAATATTGTGAATTTATGTATATTTGAACCTCACTTGAAATCAGTGTTTTATACGCGTGGCGCATGAAGTAAAATTTCGAGTTTAGAAAAGCCCAGAAAATTTGTCTCGGGTCGGCTTATGCATATGCTTACCTAAAAGAAAATGTTCACGTTGTTTTTTTTTTTATAAGAGTTCAATTTGAAGCTATAAACGAGTGTTTTCCACTCCCAGGCTAAGCATGAAGTAAAATTTCGAGTTTAGAAAAGCCCCGTGAAAATTTGTCGAGGGTCGCGCAGCGACCCGAGACAAATTTTCTGGGCTTTTCTAAACTCGAAATTTTACTTCATGCGCCACGCGTATAAAACAGTGATTTAACTAGAAGTTTAAAAACACACAAAAGACATTTTTCATGTTAATCCTCACAATTAATTCGAATTATTTTCGACAATTCAAATCTTTTTGTAAGTATTCGAATCTTTTTATAAATATTCGAATCCTTTTATAAATATTCGAATCCTTTTATAAGGATTCGAATCACCCACATTTGGATTCGAATACGAATCCTTTTAAGAAAGTGTAACGAATCCGGATCACGAATCCAATTGAACTAAACTATTCGAATGCCTCCTTTGAATCCTCTAAAAGGATTCGAATCCGAGATTCGAATCCTGCCCAGCTCTGATAGATGCATATTTTGAACACTAGGTTGTTATTGAAAATGAACACCTAGTGTTAAAAATGTGCATCTAGCATAATAAAAATAATAAGTGAAGAAAAGAATTACTACAATAATTCATAGAAAAACTAACAAAAGAATATTGATGATTTTACATATTCCAAAACAAATTGCTTCAGACGTTCGAATGAATCGAAATAAATATTTGAAAATCAATTAACATAAGACCAAACAGTTTTATACGCGTGGCGCATGAAGTGAAATTTCGAGTTTAGAAAAGCCTGCAAATTTGGTTTGGTCGCGTAGCGCGTAGCGCTACGCGACCAAACCAAATTTTCAGGCTTTTCTAAACTCGAAATTTCACTTCATGCTTAGTCTGGGAGTGGAAAACACTCGTTTAGAACTTTAATTTGAACTCTAAAGCAAAACAACGAATGCCCAACAGAGACGAGTAAGGAAGAATCAGAAGCTAGTGGTCCTTCGAAATTCGAAAATTATGTATAGAAGAAATCGTTTTTTTATGGTAGATGAAGAGACTTAGATACAAGCGACAAAATTGATAATTGATAATCAGAAATGTTCTTCGGTAAAACTAACTTTATTACCCGCAATTAGGCGACAAAACATGGTTTTTAGATCTGTTAATCTTGGTAGAGTTTTGCATAAAACTGAACGATTTAGTTGCAGGGTAAAACGCGACATGATTGGTTTAATAATATCTTTCGAATAATTCTTAATTTTACTGAAACGACATTTAAATCATCGTGAATTAAGCAATATTCTCAATGAAAATCTAGAAATTAGTAAGTGTGACTATAATGTTCAAGTTAGCAATCCAATTTTGTGTGGCCTTAAGCCTCAGGATCTTGGGAATACAATATTATTGTAATAGGTACCATTACAGTTTTACATAATGTTGAGGGGGCTAATTTCAATTTTGGGGTACTCCAAATCAAATTGTTTATTTTGTTAGCAACGGAAACGACCCAAATTTCACATGTGCTAATTGAAAATTAACTTGTTTATACTAGCTCTGGCTACAGAAACTGTATCAGGATTCTATTTTTAAACCATTTGTAATTTCTTGAAGTATTTACGAAACCGCAGGAACGTTTAAGCTTTCTCTCGAGGACTATTTAATTTTACGATGACCCTTGACACCGTTTTCACACAGTGTAAAATGATATCCACAATTACTCTCCACTTTTAAGCTTCTGTTTGTATTGTAGAAGGGGATATTGATATATTGTTAGTCTGCTTCTGGTTCTTTGGGGACTGCGCATTTCTGCATTGCACTTAGGCCTCATTAGGCCCATTGTGCTTCCTTCTGTCGATTACCTAGTCTAAGCTCAACCAGCCTACGTGGTTTAGGTAGTCTAGCAAAGCGGTGGTGGGTAGATCCATTATGTAGGCCATCTTGCACTCAGTAAGGACCCTCTAGTTGACGAGAGTTGTTAGTCTACTACAGAAACAATGAACATTTTTTAACTGAAACTAATTTATTATTATACATAGACCCCAATTTATTCAACACATTTATTACAGCGATCCTGTGGAGCCTCTAATGCCTTTTGAAAAAATGTTTGTTTGAGGTCTACAAACCAGCTTTTCACAGTATCCATCAGAGCTGGGACGAATCCTCGCAAAAAGGATTCGAATCACGAATCCGAACCACATAATATGATTCGAATCACGAATACTCGAATAGAGAATTCGTAAGAGATAAATATGATTCGAATCGAATATTCGAATCCTGTTTTTTCGAATCACGAATACAAATCCTTTAAGTATAAATTTGATTTTGTTATTTAATATATAAATATCGTTACCAGTTGTTTCAACAAAAATATTCAAAACCTAATTATTTATTATTAACACTAAACATCGTTGATAACAGACTAAATATCTGATTCCCTGTTACTCTGATTAAAGATGTATTTGTGTGTTTTTGAACTTCTCTTCAAATCAATGTTTTGTACGCGTGGCGCATGAAGTAAAATTTCGAGTTTAGAAAAGCCCGAAAATTTGTCTCGGGTCGCTGCGCGACCCTCGACAAATTTTCACGGGGCTTTTCTAAACTCGAAATTTTACTTCATGCTTAGTCTGGGAGTGGAAAACACTCGTTTAAAACTTTAAATTGAATTTAAAAAAAAACCAAGGAATATCTAAAGATTTACAGAAAATACGCTGAATTTGGAATACGCATACTTATAAGAAAAATTCTCTGTATACTTGTTTGCATGAGCTGTAACTTTACGATAATTGTTTGTTTTTTAAAATAGTTTAATTTGAAGCTTTAAACGAATGTTTTCCACTCCCAGACTAAGCATGAAGTAAAATTTCGAGTTTAGAAAAGCCCCGTGAAAATTTGTCGAGGGTCGCGCAGCGACAAAAACAGTGATTTAACGAGAAATTTAAAAACACACAAAAGAAATTTTTCAAGTTAATCCTCACAATTATTTCGAATCATTTTTGACAATTCAAAACCTTTTGTAAGTATTCGAATCCTTTTATAAATATTCGAATCCTCTTATAAGGATTCGAATCACCCACATTTGGATTCGAATACAAATCCTCTTCAAAAAATGTAACGAATCCGAATCACGAATCCAGTTGAACTAAAGTATTCGAATGCCTCTTTTGAATCCTTTAAAAGGATTCGAATCCAGGATTCGAATCCTGAATGATTCGAATCCTGCCCAGCTCTGGTATCCATCATGTCTACGTTGGAAAAAAAATTATGACCTTTGTAACTTTTTTCAGTTTAGGAAAGAGAAAATAATCGGAGGAAGCCAATTCAGGCTAGGTGTTCCACCAATTCAAACCCCAAATCGGGAAGTTTATTCATGGCAACGTGCGATTAGTGTCGCATTGTCTTGCAAAAACAAAACTCCTTTGAAGACCAATCCGCGTCTTTTTTCCAATATCTTTTACTAATAATGCCGAATAACATTCTCCAGCTTTGTTTTCGTCTTGTCCAGGTAATCAATAAAGGCGCTACTATGACTATCCCAAAAACACGGAAGCAAAAACTTTTCCAGCAGATGTTTCTTGGCCTTGGAGACCCAGAATGCTTCCATTCCATGGATTGTTGTTTTGTCTGTAGATTATAGAAATATACCCAGTTTTCATTCATAGTGAAAACTCTGTTCAGAAACTTTGGATATGTTTCATGTCGGGCAAGGATTGAATGCGATGTTTTCACTGATTCGCGTTCAGGCATTCGGGAATCCATTTTGCTGATTTTTTGTTCATGTGTAAATCGACATCAATAATGTGATGAACGCGTTCGTTTGAAATCCTCAGGGTCTCAGCTATACTATTTTACTCCCATCTTCCAGGTCTCTTATCACCTTGAATGGAAATGTTTCCTCTTGTGAAGCAAACAACTCAATTTTTAACAGTGGGATATAAAGGACAATCACCATGAAGAGTATTAACTATCTCTGACTATCTCTTCCTTAACCCGCAACCTCTTTAAATATAAGTCCTGGATTCATTGCATATCGATTTACCATGATTTTTGAGATTCTGAACATGGAATCAGGGTAAATGTGTATGGGAGGCACGAATCTAAAGTTAGTTGGTTAAGGCGACTTACCGCTTGGCCGCAAATCGAATTTTAAGTTCCACTTTTGAAGTTATATATAGTCGTATTTTCAGCTAAATAAGCACATTACAGATACAAATTACACACATGATGAAATTATCTCTAAAATGAGGACGTAATTCATCCAATTTGTAGTGTTATCTTCATTAATTCAGCCAATATTACGATATTAGTTTTACGCTAGAATTGACGTCTACTGACGTTTATTTAAAATAATGGATATATAAATCGAGATTGATTATTAAATCATAGGTATTTTAATTTACGATATAAAAAATAGATGGCACCTTCGTACAATAACTAGGATATTTACTGTAATAATAAAATATTAACAAATAATATAACAATATATAATAACACCTACAAATATTACTGTTATATTTAATTCACTGTTTTTACTAAAATTAAATTTGTACGGCATATCCAGTTTGGTTAGTAGACACACAGCTAAATTTAAATACAATTAAAATAATTTAATAGAACCACATAACCAAGCAAAATTATCTGATCTAAGGCTTAGTATAGCTACACATTTTTCTATAAAATAATAAGATGCAGATAAACATTTTATTATGTTTAGGCGATTTTACATGTTTGTAAGTTAGGTTAGCAAACCTTTCTATGCAATAGAATAAATTGCGGAAGTCTTTGCGCAAGTTAAATATTTCACATACTTCTAGGTTAGGTTAGGTTAGGAGAAAGGTTTCCAATAGAATAAATTGCGTATGTCTCTTTGCAGACGATGACTATTCCACATACTTCTAGATTAGGTTAGGAGAAAAGTGTTCAATAGAATAAACTCCGTAAGTCTCTTTGCGCACGGTGACTATTCCACATACTTGTAGGTTAGGTTATGTTAGGAGAAAGGTTTGCAATAGAATAAATTGCTTAAATCTCTTTGCGCACATTAATTATTCTACGTACTGCTAGGTTAGGTTAGGATAGGAGAAAAGTTTGCAACAGAATAAATTGCGTAAGTCTCTTTGCATGTACGGAATAGCCCCTGAATATTGAAATATTAACATTAATATTTTACATCATTCCCAAAGATGTCAATGACAGTTTTCGTAAACAGTTAATATTTATTACATTTTAATACATCTAGCGCCATCTATTTTTTATATCGTATATTATAAAACCAATGATTTACTAATCAATATTGATTTATATATCCATTATTTTAAATAAATGTCAGTAGACGTCAATTTTAGTGTAAAATTAATATCGTGATATTGACTGAATTAATGAAGATAACACTACAAATTGGATAATTTACGTCAACTTTTTTCTAGAAAATTTCATCATGTGTGTAATAGGTATCCCTAATGTGCCTATTTAGCCGAAAATACGACCATATATAACCTCAAAAGTGGAACTTAAAATTTAATTTGTGGCCAAATGGTAAGTCGCCTTAAGCAACGAACTTTAGATTCGTGCTTCCTATACACGTTTACCTCGATTCCATTTTAAGAATCTCAAAAATCAAGGTAAATCGATATACAACAACCCCCAAGTCTTTAATGACCAATCATCCCATTTTATCGATTTTACAAATCTTGCTTGGTAAAGCTTAAACTTTTTGACGTGGAATTTTGCAATGACACTTGTATTAAGTTATAATTTGTTCCCATTCTAACGCGATTTTGTCGATTCACTCCAAATGGTCAAGGCTAACTAAAGGATGTCTCAACAATAGCGCCGGATTTAGTTTTTAAGAAAAACACGTTTGTTTTCGAATTAAGCAAATATTTATATTTCAACGTGAAAAGGAATAGTTACGACAACATAAAATAGGACATCGCCCAAATGACCACCACGAAAGCGTTATTATTTTCTTAAAATTCTGGATAACGGTTTTTTATAACTGTGGCTCTATTTCGCCAATATCTTAACTGAGTTTTGTGTCCCGAATTGGATCAAATTGATGTGTAAAATATTACCAAATTTTCAGACCGTGTCATCTCTCGGTTTAGCGATTGAACACCGATGCACTTCTTTCTTTGGGGCTACGTTTGGGGCTGACGCACTGGCAAGAGCAGCGGCTGGGATGGACATTCTCTCACCGCACCGGTTAGTGCGCCTCTATCCCTGTGCAATATGGTACAAACTAACGCACTGGAGAAATTCAGGAAGCGTTGGGATGACATCGAGGGCTGCAAGCTCTCTAAGGAAACACTATTGTATCCCAACAAGAGATCAGCGAAACAGTACCTGCAGCTGACCAGGGGGATCCTTAGGCGCATAACTGCCACCCTGACTGGTCACTGCGAGCTAAACGCACACCTATACAGGATGAGGATAGTTGACTCCCCATCCTGCAAAGAGTGTAACATGGAAGACGAGACTGTCGGACGCATTCTCAGCGATTGCCCAGCACTCTCGGCAACTAGAGGCTCCTTACTGAGTGAAAGATGGCCTCCAATGGCCTACATAAGGGATCTACCCACCTTAGCTTTGCTTGACTACCTAAACCAGGTAGGTTGACTGAGCTGAGGCTGGATAATCGACGGAAGGATGCACACTGGGCCTAATGAGGCCTAAGTGCAGTTCAGAAATGCACACTCCTTAAAGAATCAGAATTGGGTCATGTAGAATATTTCATGTATGATGGATTTTCGCGAGCTTGAATTAAAAGTTGAAATGTTACTTTGAAAACAAGAAAATTAACCATAATGCCAAGATTTAAGACTAATTGTGAAGATTCACCAAGAAAATGAAGTATTCGCTTTTTTGGAATGATAGTATCATATCCATTGTCTTTTAATTCGATTAGTGTCGGAAGGAACTTTATAAAACCGTTTTTGATCTAAGTATCTACGATTATCTTATTCCGGAAAACTGGATTCAGTTAAGAGGAAATCGACCGCTATCTAAACGTATAAAACTCGGTATATTGTCGTCTTAACTACATCCTTATTTACGGATGAAATATTTTGAAAAAATAGGTATACTTTAAGGAAACTACAAAATTTGTGCTTACCTCAATAAAATGTTTCCTACTTTTACCGTTATTGCATAAAAAACATCAAACATTGGTAAAGTAGCGTAATCACGTCTTGAAATTGTTTTTTTTTTGCTGCAATATCTATAAAAAATATTAGAAAACTAAATCAATCACATTGTAAAAGGTTCCTTTACGAATATTTGTATTGTTTTCAATTTATTTCTAATCTACAATAAATTCACTGGAACGTCGCGCGATATTGAATTTTCTACAACTTCGTAAAACTGTTTTACGCGCGATATCCTAGTGACATTATTTAGGTAAATATAAATTAACTTTACTCGTACACAAACCGATTTTTTAAAAAGGAATTTATTTCTTAACACCCGTGTTCACGGTTTGGTCTCTAATTCATAACTAACGATACAATAATAAAATATAATATAATAAGATAAAATAGCGAAATAAGCATGAGATAACAATTATGCAAAATAAGCAGAATAATGTATAAATGGATAAATAGATAATAAGTGCTATTGTTTATAATGAAAGGAGTCTGTTGTGTTGGCGTCAGGTAACTCCTCCCCCCTTAGATTCTGGCATCGCCAGGAAGTTGAAAGTGGATCCTGGTGTCATCTTGATGATGTCCTTGATTTTTCTTTTTTCTTATCCATCTGGTGATGAAATATCCGGCGATGATGAAGACGGCAATGTACAGGGTTGTAGTCCAAATACTTGGCATCAGGATATTGGGTCGCTGATCCAGAGAAGGCAATTGTTGAAGAATTGGTACTTCTTGTAGATTTAATTTTTTCAGGTTGATGGTCATCCCGTTGTATTGTGATTTTTCAAATTTAATTTGTGGGTTGTCGATAAGAATAGGGATTCCAACAGTAGATTCCAGAAATCTAATTTGGTGATTTCGGAACTTGATTTTACATCCATTTTCCTTAATTAAATGGATGCCAATTAAAGATGTGGTGTGTGTTTCCTTCTGGCATTCGACTTTGATGTCTTCTTGGTTTGGAAATACTGCCAAGTACTGATTTATGTCTGGTATAATTTCCAGGTGATTTGAATTGATAATTAACTTGGTGAACTGGCAATTTCGGTTGTCTTCATGTAGCAGAATTGTTTTCTCGCATTCGGCATGGTGATTCATGAGCACAGAATCCGGACATTGATAATACTTATTACCTTTGTTACACAAGCGGCTTAGAGGCCAAATTTTGTTCTCAACTTTCGATTTGAGTAAATATTTAATTTCGGGTATAATAGTCACAAAGTCTGATTCCAACTTAGTAGGAATAGGGTTTAAGTGGAAAAGTTCAAAATCATTTTCGTAATTGATTGGGATAGAGAGGAAATAGTTAATTTTTGTATTTTCTAGTTTACAATTTACTTTCATGACCATTTCAAAATCGAATATATTTTCAGCCTTAAGTTCAAAAGGGAGTTGCTCGTTATAATATATTGATATTTTTTCAATTTCTTTATATAATTCAGTTGGCCTTATAATGCTTGGGTGTAACAATCCTAATTTGCAAAACAAAAGTGAATTTTCAATATCCTCTAAGATATTTAAAATTACATTATATAAAATAATAAGTTGATTAAATAAATCTTTGGCAAATAAAATATTACCATGTTCTACTTCGTTTTTAAGAAGAGCATTTAATTTTAGAATTTTTGATTTTAACATTAACTCATTATGTTCAATATCTCGTAGAGTTTCATTAAATTTTCCGATAAGTATTTGATTTATACTATATCGCATTTGTAATTGACTATAAATAGTTTTTTGATTTAATTCCAAGTGATTTAATATTTGGTCAATTCTTTTTCCATCATTTGCATCTAAATTTCCGGTAACGGTTTTAACTATCGTTCCGAGTCCATCGATCAGACCTCTTTTACTTCTATTTTTCTCACTTGATTGAAGTTTTATATCAAAGATTTTATTAGAAATTTTATTTTGAGTAAATCTAATTGTTTTATTATAATTATCAAATATTTTTGTAAACGTTGATATATTTTGGATTGTTAAAATCAAAAATGAATATTGAGTATTTAAATTTTCAAATTCTGTATATATAGGCATTAAGTCATAATAGTGAACAAAAGTGTGTTCCGTTTTTTGTAGTTTGGCGGGTCCTAAATTCGTAGGAATTATTCCTAAATTTTTCGTAACATTTCTTATCTCTGCACCTTGCGTCAGCAAGACGATGACGGACCTGCAAGAGAATCGTCGTCTATAGTTTTATTTAAATTATGAACTCTAGGTCTTTTAATATTTGAAATATAAATTTTTTCTACAACATTATGATGTTTAGCTTTTATTTTAGCTGTTTTTAATTGAGGGTTTATTTCTGTAACATTTTCCTGTTTATATTTATTTTTTGTTTTCGCTTGTTTTTGTCTATTTTTGACAAATACTCTACTTGAAAGGGATTGAGGCAACTCTTCACGAGTTTCATTATGTTTTGTAATAGTTTTTGATTTATCCGTCGTAAGACGTTCATTAATTTTTTGATAGAATAATTTCATTTTCTCTCTATGATTAACAATATAATTATTCACTAATCTACTTTCAATGTCAATATTAAATGGGTCACTGGTGTCTAAATGACCAGAGATTATTTCTGATGGCTTAAATTTCGTCGCAGAATGAATTGAATTATTATATGCAAGAAGTGCATAATTTATTTTGTATTCGATAGGGTCTCCTTTTGATGAATTTTGATTATTTAATAAGCGTATGTGCTCAATAATGGTAGAGTGGACTCTCTCAACAATTCCATTGGACTCAGGGTGTTGAGAGCTAATGAAATGTAATTTAACTCCATGTAATTCAAGTAATTCTTTAATTACTGTATTTTTGAATTCCAAGTGGTTATCCGAAATAATTTGTTCGGGTACACCATGATGTGTGAAAAATCTAATTAATTTATTAGCAATCTCTGTTGCTTGTTGTGAATTTAATTTATAAAGCTGTGTGTATTTTGAGAATGAATCTATTACAGTAAGAAATTTAACTTTTTCTAAAGCGATAGTGTCAATGTGCACTATTTCGAAGGGTTTCATTGCTGTTGGAGTAATATTAAATTTTAAGTTTAAGGGCTTCCTATCATATTTACTGACAAGACAGATTTCACATTGATTAATAAAATTTTGAATTGTTCGCCTTTGATCAGGCCAATAAAATCGTCTTTTAATTTGTGCCTCAGTTTCGTCGATACCACGATGGTTACACTTTCCTTCGTGATACGCTCGTATTGTATTATCTATTTCTTCATGACTTTCTACGTCACAAAGTAATTCCGTACATTTAATAAAATTACTTGCAGAATTTTTAAAGTATTTTTGCATCGTTACAGAAAATTTCTCATAAATGGGGCTTTCAAAGTATAAGTGATATTTAATATTTGGAACTGTATATTCCTTTATGAATTCAATGACATTATTGTCAAAATCTGATTTTGAAAATTGAACGTTTATACGTTGTTTTTTATTGTTAAATAATAACCTAATTACTGGTGGAGAAGGGGCATAATTTACTTCAGAGATTATAATTTGATTATTTCCATAATTTACAGCTTTTTCTAAAATAGGGATATCAAGAATAGGGTTTTCAACATTTGTGTGCGCTGTATCATTATTATTATCATTAAGAATTTCATTTAATTCATCTTCATTTAAATCTATCTGTGAATCTCCCATTTGTGCTATTATTGATTCAATTTCGTCTCCCACATTTGTCAATTCTACTTTAGCATTATCATCATTTACATTAATTTCTATTCTGGAGAGAAAATCAGCATTTTTGTTTAATGCTCCCTTTTTATATACTATCGTGTAATCATATTCTGAAAGTTTTAATTTCCAACGTACTAATTTTGAATTAGGCTCTTTTATATTCATGAGCCACTGGAGTGGTTTATGATCACAAACTATTTGAAATGTTCGACCGTATAAATATGGTCGAAAATATTTAACTGCCCATACTATTGCAAGAAGCTCTTTTTCAATTGTTGAATAATTTGTTTCGGAGTTGTTCAAGGTTCTACTCGCATAAGCTATTGGTAAATCGTTTCCTATTTTGCCTTGGGATAACACAGCGCCTATTGCAAAATTACTAGCGTCTGTGGTTAAAATAAATGGTTTACTAAAATCTGGATACTGAAGCAAGGGTTCATTTGTTAAAACATTTTTACATAGATTAAAGCAGTTTTGATAATCAGAATCATTTATATTAATAATTGCATCTTTCTTTAATCGTTTTGTTAAAGGTTTAGTCAATCCAGCAAAGTCTTTTATAAATTTTCGATAATAACCTAGTAATCCTAGAAATCCTTTAATTTGTTTAACATTTTTTGGAATAGTAAAATTTTGAATAGCTTTTATTTTTTCTGGGTTTGGTTTGACACCTTGAGGGGTAACTATATGTCCTAAATAAGCTACTTCTTTACGTAAAAATTCAGATTTGTCCAGTTGTATTTTTAAATTTGAGTCCCTAAGACGGTTAAAAACTTCTCTTAATCGATTTACATGCTCTTGTAAGCTGGTGCTAAATATAATAATATCATCCATATACACAAGACATTTTTCATTTTGTATTCCTCTTAAAATATTATCCATAACCCTCTGAAATGTAGCAGGGGCGTTTTTTAGGCCAAATGGCATTCGCAAAAATTCGTAATGTCCATTTTCAGTATTAAATGCTGTTTTGTGTATATCATTTTCTTCAATTTCTACTTGGTGAAAGCCAGAGGCTAAATCTAATGTAGTAAAATATTGTGATCGTCCTAATTTGTCTAATAAATCATTAATATTTGGTAATGGGTATCTATCACCTATTGTTTTTTCATTTAATTTCCTGTAATCAATAACTACGCGCCATTTGCGTTTTCCGGAAGCATCCAATTTTTTGGGGACCACCCAAATTGGAGAAGACCATGGACTATAAGATGGTCTAATTATTTTTTGATCAAGCATATTTTTAATTTGGTTATCCACCTCTATTTTGTGAATGTGTGGATAACGATACGATTTAGTATATACAGGAAGTTCATCGGACGTTTTAATTGCATGTTTTATTTTATTTGTAAACGTAAGTTTATTATTTTCCATATGGAATATATCTGCGTATTCTTTAATTAAATTAATAATAACATTTTTCTCTTCTGAGTTCATATGATCTGTACGTATTTTTAATATATCAAATTTAATTTTTTCGTAGTTTAATGTATTAACATTATATTCTTCATTATTTCCATTTTGTAATTCCCAATCATATTCGCTGATAGGGTCTACAATAAATGGTTTTTTTACATAAATATTTTCATCTTTTTCACCCTTATTTATTATTGTACAGATTGCTTTATTATTCCTAACATGACTTATGCATTCTGGAATTTCTAAATTATGTAATTTTATATGCGGAATTATTACATCGCCATTACTTATATTATTTATATCTACCTCAATTATTTGTTCGGACCTTGCGGGTACTACTATGCACTTCGTATCCGGGGTTTCACGAACGTTACCAAAATTAAGTGGTATTTTACACTTAGGGGTAGTTAATATTTCTTTATCAATATTTATTGTTGCTTGTATATTTTTTAAATTATCCATTCCCAACAGGGCATCGAAGTTAGAGTGAAAATCAAATAGATAAAATTTAAGATTAGCATATTTTGATTTTAATAATTGCGTCAAAGGAATTAATGTACTATTTTTTCCAAAAGTGGTACCATGTGCGCTGGCCACTTGGAAAGGTTCATATTTAATATTTTCTTTAAATAATTTCCTAGCAATTTTTGGATTTACAAAAGATCTTGAACTTCCAGAGTCAATTAGAATTTTAATTTTATTTTGGGGGTCATATATAAAAGGAAGTTCACTGTAATTATTAGTAATCCCCATTAATTCAAAAGAGTTTCCTCCGAGGCGGTTTTGCCTAAAAAATCTTGTTGTTCCTCATCAATATTATAAATTTGATTCCTATTTGGAATAATGGCGTTTCGTCCTGTAGTAACGGACATGGGTGTGGAATTTTGTAAATTGGGTGCAGAATTTTGTGGAGTATTTGAAGTACTCGGTCCGTAAGGATTATGATTATTATTATTATGATAATTGAATGTTCTTGGATTTTTATGATTAAAAGAACTATAATTTTTATTTTGGAATGCATTATTCCGATTTGGATAAGAACTATTAAATTGTTTGTTATTATTGTGACGAGAAGGATAGCGTGGACCATTGTTATAATTATTGCGTGGCTGATAAAAGTTATCAGCATAAGATGGAATGGGACGTCGTGCAAATATTTTATTTTTATCTTTATTTATCGGATTGTTAATTGTGACCTCCGTTTGAAAGTCATTAGTAAGCATATTTAATGCTGTGTTTAAATCTGCAGGGTTCTTAACCCGCATTTGTGAACCAATGGGATCTTTTAATCCTCTCAATAACACTTTTAAAGCATTAGCCCTAAAAAATATTCGCAAGTGCTGTCTTTCTTGCAAGTCAGCAATATGATTTGTTATGTACGCAACTTGTAAATTTAATAGAGATTGAATTTTGTTATAGAAATCGAACACAGATTCGTTCGTACTTTGCCTTAATGTGCAAATTTCGTAATTTAGTGTATAATGGTCTCGTTTGTCACCGTATGAATTTAGTAATGCATTTTTTAAAGAATTCCAATTATTAACTGCACTTGATGATATATTAATAGCAGCTTCACCCTTAACCCTTGAAACTATGGTAGTCATTAAGTAATCATTTACAAAATCATTATTATCCTCAGCATTATAAAATCTGTTTAAAAGTCTTTCGCATACTTCAATAAATCTAGGTAAAAGTTCCGGTTCTCCCCTGAACTCAGGAATCATTTGCATATATTCGGGTTTTAAAGCTACGGCCATTTTAGTATTTTTTATTTATTTATTTTTTTTTTTTTTTATTAGGAACAAGATTTAGATATGTTAGTAAATGAGCTATGAATCAGAATTTGTGTCTTTTTTGAAATAAATCACTATTTTAACTATCCGCGTTAAAAAATCAATCAACTTGTGTAACTTACAGTAAAAGTATAATGTCCATGGGATACTTTCGATATTCGCTCGAAGATCTCGTGAACGTAGTGGACGATGTCTCTCAGGACGGAAATTGTCTGGGCTGCTCAATGTTCGGAGGGCCGCTCTGAAGGTCGATGTCCACCGTAAAAACTCCCGAATTAATCCAAAGAAAAGGAAAAATGAATGAAATCTTCAATTTTCGGGATCCTACCGACTGCGCCAATTAACTTTACTCGTACACAAACCGATTTTTTAAAAAGGAATTTATTTCTTAACACCCGTGTTCACGGTTTGGTCTCTAATTCATAACTAACGATACAATAATAAAATATAATATAATAAGATAAAATAGCGAAATAAGCATGAGATAACAATTATGCAAAATAAGCAGAATAATGTATAAATGGATAAATAGATAATAAGTGCTATTGTTTATAATGAAAGGAGTCTGTTGTGTTGGCGTCAGGTAACTTATATAAATGAAAAAATCCCAAATCTTAACAAAGGAATCTTTTACAATGTGACTAAATTTGTTTTTTTATTATAAGTTGTAGAAATTGTAGAAAAACATTTACTTGAAGACGTTGTTATGCCAATTTAGCGATGTTTAATATATTTTTATTAAACAACCGTGAAAGAAGAAAATATTTTAAAGAGATGATTATAAAGTTTGTACTTTCTTTAAAATATATTAATTTTTTGAAAATATTTCATCCTAAAATAAGGTGGTTGCTAAGACGATAAAATGGGGAGTTTTATACGTTTAGATAGCCACAAACAAAGAAACATCAGAGCTTAAATTTAAGCTTATTTACGAAGTATAAAAACGAATTGATATCGAGTTTCTGCAAAAATTTAGTCTAAGACTTTTCCAAATATTCATTGAAACAACTACTGAATATTTGGAAAAGTTCTGAATAGGCTAAATTATTGCAGTAAGTCAATATTAATTCGTTTTTTTTATTTTGTAAGTATTTTGCAAACAATTGGCAAATTCAATTCTACCTTATCTTAAGCGTATTTAATTAAAAATCGATCCCCTTTTGAGAGAATACAATTCCTGCAAGATAAACAAACAGAGTGACAAAGTAACTGATCATTAGAAAAAAACACAGGTACAGATTAAAATGTTGAGATAATGGTCATTGAAGAGTTTGACAATTTGAGATTTGTCTAATGAGTATTTCCAATCCCAGATTAAGCATGAAAAAAATATTTCCGAGTTTAGAACAGCCTGAAAATTCGGTTTGGTCGCTCCGCGTACCAAACCAAATTTTCAGCTTTTCTAAACTCGAAATATTTTCTTCATGCGCCAGGCACGTAAAACACTAATTTACTGTATAATTAACAAAACACGCACTCGTCATTTTTATTTAGAAACAAATAATTTCTAACATTGTAACGATATCATTACGATCCAGCATTTGACTTGATGCGCTGGACACTAGGTCATGAAAGTGTTGGACAATAACACTGTCCGGCGGTTTTAATTCACAAATCTATTGAATTACCGGTAATTGAAAAAGTCGGTAAACTTAAAATCCCTACTTGTGGTCTATCCCTAGAACAAAAATAATCACACTTGTCATGTTTAATTAGTCAAAATAATTTCTAACATTGTAACAATATTATTACGGTCCCAAAATTTGACTTGGTGCGTTGGGGATGAGGTCGCGTTATTGTTCAACACTGTCCTGCAGTTTCGATTCACACAAGTCGGAAAACTTTCAATCGCTACTTGTAGTCAATCCTAAGAACAAAAACAATTATAGTGGTTCCTAATAAAAAAATTAAAAAACAATGAGAATTACTGCTATGGAGCAATTGGTTTATAATTTCTTCTTCTTCTTCTCAAATCCTTATACCTTTTCAGGTGTCGGCTTGGTTTATAATTTAAAATGTTAAAACAATTGCATTCGATCGGGTCTTCAGACATTTAACCAACTAAAGGTCGATTTATTATGACGTGCATGATATGATTGCAGCATGAGACTCGCACGACGTCAGTTCTAAAGTAATAGCACAGGTTTAAATACGTCCAACCTCAGATCGACATTGCGAGTGCGAGACATGCACGTCACGATCTAGCTACACGGCTTTTGGTCGAAAAGTTTTCTTTGCGTTTTCTCTTAGACGTGTCGTGCTTGTCTCGTACTCGTGTGTCATCAGAGGATATTTTGAGGTATGATTTTATCTTTTAACCAAGTAATGATAATAATAATATATAAATTTAATTATTTGATTGGATAGACTACATATTTTTCCTAATGACGACACGAGCACAAGACGGACATGAGACGAGCACAAGGCGTTAACGACACTCGTACGTAGCTAGTACAACACTTATACGTAGCTCGTACGACATTTGTATTGTGAACGTCTCGTGCTCGTCTCGTTAATGTGTGGCCAGACCGTAATATCGAATATTTTATTTAGAAGAATATATATATATTTTTTATTACAGCGAATCCAGCTACAAGTATCGAAAGCATCCAGGATGTTACAACAAACGAATCGATCCTTTCAAATTTACCAGTAGATTTTTCGAGCAGCAGCGGGATGTTGGATTCTCAAACCTCCCGACCGTCGGACCTAATGGCGTCCACTAGCACTCCCTCCCCAGTCATACACAACGGGTACATACCAAAATCACACACCACGCACTTCAACGAGAACTCGACAAACAACACACCAAACGCGCGCTCCTCGCTGAAAAAATCTCAATCGGTGAGCAGCACCCTCACCAGGTACAACAAGAACCTGGGGAGGCTGTCGTCGCCGCTCAACAGCTCGCTGTCCTACATCTCCAGCCTCAACCCGTTCAACACTGAGGGAGTGTAAGACGCGGCACTTGCGCTCTCGATTAATTGCTAAACATTTCTGAACACGCAGGAGATTCGTGGACATCGACAAGGAGACGATCAAGAGGTTGATGTGCGCCGTGTCCTTCGGCCACGGGCTGATGCAATTGGGGATGTCGCTGTTGCCGCCATCCATAACGAGGTTGACTAGCATTTTGGGGTTCCAGGGGAACAAAGTTAATGGTTTGATTAATCTTGAGTATGCGAGGAAAGGAACGGACATGCGCTCTCCTATGGCAACGTAATTAACATTATTTAAAACAACGCAAATAACGGCTTTTATTTAACATCGCGCGAGTAAACCAGTATGGACAAAACATACACCCAAAACTAATGCCAAAACAAACAACGTTTAATTGTTAAACATCTGCGACTATTCGCGGCCTAATGGAGCCACGTAAAAAAAATAGGTTGTGATCACTGTATACAAATACAGTTGAGTCGCCTATTTCCAAAAACCCTAAAATCCATTTGTAAACAATCGATTTAAGGGGTTTTTGGAAATAGGAGACTTAGTTATTCAATGGCAGTTACGTCATAGAACTGCGAAATGTTAGGAGTGGCACAACGAAGTCACCTTTCAATAACGGGTATGTTCGTATAACTTAGGTCTATCGCTAACTCTGAAGTTAGACCTCGAGCTGTCGCTTTTATAAATCCATCCTTTTTGCAGTTTAGCTTTATTATGGTATCACACGATAGTCCGTCCTTTTTTCGCCTTGGATGGTAATAATGTGCGAGCAGGAGTGGAGGCTGCGGGGAAATTAATCGACGAATCGATGGACGAATACGCCGAATCATCCGTGTTTCTCTTCTTCAGGGGTCGCGTCGATCGCCTAAAGGTTCGCCTGTTTCGCACAGCCCGTAAGCATTTTAAACATGACCCTCTTTCCTAGTCAGATATCCCCGGCGCGATACGCTCCTTCGAGGCCTCCATAAGGAACTCCAGACAGCGCGAGGTGCGCGTGGTCGCCCAACACGAAGTCGGCTGGTGCCACTTGATCCAGCTCGATTACAACCAGTGCTTCAGGACATTTATGAGCTTGAAGCAGCAGAGCAGATGGTCGAGGTCGTTTTACACGTACCTCTACGTTATTTCGGCGGGAGCCAATGAATCGATTCAGGAGATAGCGAATTTTGAGGAGGTCACGGTGGTTTTTGGTGGAGGGGCGCCGAAGGGCTCGCAGTTGGACGAGTTTTTGGCGCGGAGGTTCAAAATTTGTCCGGCGACTAAGGAGGGGGCGGTGAATACGAGGGCGATTTATTGGAGGCTTTTAATTTACGAGCTTTTGTATTTATGGAATTCGATGCCTAGTTGCAACTTTGACAATATTAGGAAAGTAATACAAGGTAAATAGCTCGTGGTCTTATTACTTTAGGAACTCTTGATTTTGATTTTGTCCAACGCTAATAAGATGTAAATTCATACAGAGAGTAACACCGAACATGCTAAAATGTACTCAATGTAAAATTTCCTATGTTCGATGTGTACTGGGACGCATCAAAGCATTGTGATTGGCTACGATTTGTAATTGTAATATAGTCAACCCAATTTACACCCTTCCCTTTAAAAATAAATGCAATCTATCAGTTATCGCAAGCAAGTGATATTTGCTGTTCTATCACTTGAAGCAGACGTAGACGAAAAACAGAGTGTGGAACATATCAATAATGTATACAAAGGAGGAAAAGATTTTTCTAGTAAACTTATACCATGGAGAAAACAGTTCAAGAAATTCCCATAATTTATTTTCTGTAAAATTTTCTGAGTGACCAATACCATTTATTTCAACCATTTCTAACCTTATAAAACAGTTTGTTTGGATAAATTTCACAAGCGAGGAGTTAGAAGTCCGTCGATATTATCGGAAAAGATGAAATTAAACAATTTCTGTTATGTCGAGTGCCCAATAATATCCTTACTATTGCAGAATCATTCAATATTTAAAAATTCTCTGTACATAAGAGTTCTACAAGTATTTAAGTTTAGGTCCTACAAATTCCAACATTGGTAGTTGCTGTATGACAAAATAAAGCGATAAAAATTGTATTTAATATGCTAAATTAAATAACGAAATGTTGCGAAAAATTGTGTTTACTGATGAAGCGTTTATATCCTCTTACCTTCTTTAACTAGTATTTTACTGATTAAAAATATAACAACAGTTGATAAGCATTCCGTTTAACTAAAATATTCATAATACAACATATTGTGGTTGACATAATAATTGACAAATTTAATTAATTTTTGACGGGAAGAGTGTATATTAAGTTGACTATATTACCATCAGAAATCGTAGCCAATCACATCGCACTTAATGCTTTGATGCGTACCAGTACACATCGAACATACAGAGAGTTTTAAGTAACACCGAACATACCAGAAACTTTTCACTGTAAATTTTCCTATGTTCGATGTGTTCTGGGACGCATCAAAGCATTGAGTGCGATGTGATTGGCTACGATTCCCAATGGTAATATAGTCACCCCAATTTACATTCTTCTGGGTGCGATATCATTTGTTACGATTTTTAGTAGTTCTAATGAAAATTAGGACTAATGTAAATAGGGTACATGTAACGTCAAAATAACATATGTCAATTATTAAATCTTGTGCGTTTATGGTAAGTGCAGTGTGTGGGAATATGGAACATACTTTTTTGTCCAAAGCAAGACATCGGCATTTCAAGACAATCAAGATACGTACGTACGTAAATGTTTAGATACTCCTTGTTTTTTTTGTAGTTTAATTTGAAGCTTTAAACGAGTGTTTTCCACTCCCAGACTAAGCATGAAGTAAAATTTCGAGTTTAGAAAAGCTCGGTGAAAGTTTGTCGAGGGTCGCGCAGCGACCCGAGACAAATTTTCACGGAGCTTTTCTAAACTCGAAATTTTACTTCATGCGCCACGCGTATAAAACACTAAAATATTGTAAAATTTATGTATATTGAGCTTCACTTGAAATCTGTGTTTTATACGCGTGGCGCATGAAGTAAAATTTCGAGTTTAGAAAAGCCCTGTGAAAATTTGTCTCGGGTCGCTGCGCGACCCTCGACAAATTTTCACAGGGCTTTTCTAAACTCGAAATTTTACTTCATGCTTAGTCTGGGAGTGGAAAACACTCGTTTAAAGCTTCAAATTGAACTCTTTTAAAAAACAAAGAATGTCGGAAAATTTACAACTTATGCATGTTTACCTAAAAAAAATTCATTGTATCTTCAATTCATTGTAAGTTACGCAGTCAAAAAAGTAATAAATACATCTACATTATCTTCATTGAGTATTATGTTAACAAATCAATGAAAATTGTTTGGCAAATGAAGCAGCACACCTAACACCCCAGTGTTGTGCTAGACCTAGACCTAGGTGCGGTACTTGCAAACCTGCCTCGCCAGGCTGTTCAAATTTGGAATATTTATATTTAAAACTGCCGAAAGGCAGTTTTGTGACGGCATTTTTGCTGGTACACCCAAAGCAACGTACTTGGGGTGGTCCTAATCAAAGGTTTACACAATACGCTGAATCAAAGTTCTTAATAATCTCCAGTGAAATTAAAGCAATGTATAAACTTATCTTGAAATATTAGCAAACGGAAGTAACAGGAGTCTGTTTTTCTATTATTTTTGCATTTTTCTTTTCTGTTTAATATTAACATTCTATTAGGGATATAGGCGATTAATGAATAACACATTTCATTTTGACGTTAAATATAAGTTGCGTTAGAACTAATAAAATCAGAGCCAATGAAATCGCACTCAATGCTTTGATGTATCCCAGAACACATCGAACATAGGAAAATTTACATTGAAAATTTTCTGACATGTTCGGTGTTACATAAAACTCTCTGTAGAAAAATTAACATTGAGTACATTCTAGCATGTTCGGGGTTACATAAAACTCTCTGTATATCAGTTACATTCTTGCCAGGATCGAAAGTACAAAAAGTAAGGTTGCATTCATTTCATTATTCATAGCCCATTACGTCACATAACATGCTACTGTTAGACAAGTCTAACGGCTAGACCATGTGAGGAGATGTGTATGTGTGTAATGTGTACCATTCAGCCGCTGGGCTGAATGGTACAAGCCTAAGTCAGGAAATTTGGTTTAGATCAGCAAATAAAACTTTGATATACTATAAACATTTGATTTTGAAGGCGCTAGTTCCAAAGTCATTGTTTGTACATTATAGATTGTGAAGACGCTATGAATATGACCGCAGTGGAGCCTTTCCTCGGATTAGCGGCTTTAATGGAGGGAAACGCGCACTGCATCCTGAACGAACCTGAGAAGGCGGCGCGCTGCTTCAGGAGCTGCCTCGAAAAGAGAAAGAACACGTCCACGCACGCGGAAGACGCCCACGTATCCGCTTTCGCTTCATACGAATTAGGCAATATGTTAATCAAAAACACTGAAGTGAGTCAAAATGTTACAAGCGACGCAATCCTCCTCAGTATAATCGTACTTTTATTTTGTAATTTTCAGACAAAGGCTGAAGGTAAACAGTGCCTACAACAAGTGAATATTTACAGGGGCTACGATTTCGAGCAGCGCTTGTCCGTCAGGATACACTCCATTTTGAAAAACCTATAGGGGGCTTTAACAAGAATAATAAGAAAAAAAAGTAACGAGCACCAATCGATTTTTTTACAATTTGGAATGGTCTTTTATCATAGCGAAAAGTTGATAATAATAAAAAAACGTATATACAATATATTTTTGCACAGACTTAGAGCAGTGCGTAAAATTGTATTAATGAGATTTATTACTCGCGTTGCGTTTGAATGTACCGTCCACAGTTTTCTCGAGATCATGGCTAGGTAGGTTGTTCCGAAATGATTCCAGTGTGGGGCAAAGTCGGTAAAATACATAATGTGAAGGTTGGTCTATTTCATAATCGGTAAAATACATATAAAGGAGGTTGGTCCATTCCAAAGTCGGTAAAATATAAGTGTATTACCCTAATTAGGCACTTGCGCGGTAGAACAGAATTTCCCGCACGTAGGCAAGACAGTCCTGAAAACGTTGGGCCGTAAATGTACCATTCAGCGCTGGCTCTCGCAGAGATAACACGATTGAAATCCCTAAAGGTCGCCGTCCGATGCACCACCTTTCTTTTAAATAAATGTGCGCCCAACGTAGTTAGGCTCCACTTTCTCATTTTTTGAGCAGCGGAAATACACGAACGGCGCACGTTCTGCAAATAAGAGTGCCTAATTTAAAAAATTCCACTATACATATTGTTCGGAGGTCCAGCATAGCACCTTAACAGGAGGCGTCTGGGGCAGACCTGAGTCTTCGGACGATGGATGTTTGAGGGGGACGATTGTCCAAGACGGAGCTGTAGACCTTCCTGAGGTAACCTCTGTGTCATAGATAGGGCTAACTTACACACGGCGGGGTTGACTCAGCCCGGGTGCTTGTCACCGCTAAATAAGGAGTCGGGGGTGGTCCTTGAAAAGCCCAAGGGTGACACCTCGCCCCTCCGGTCCACACGTGGGTTGGTCTCCCACGTGCAGTGATTCCCAGATATGGCAGTGATCCACTAGTTCTTAGACGGGCGCTCGAAGAATATACACCGAAAGGTAAAAATCTGAGCATACCAAGTCTATACATATTGAGAAGGTTGGACCATTCGCCGCCTTGTCATGTTGCCGGTGTGTTTATGCAGTTGCGAGGCAACCAATGAAACATTCCACTCACTGACATATTTAATTTTCAATAATTGACAGATATCAGATTTTGTTCGAATCCGTTTAACCAATTTCGTTCGGTCTTCTTGACGTTTGACATAACCTGTATTCGTTTTTATTATTATATTTCCACCCACTGACAGTTACTACTACGCATGCGCGAATATGGGCCAACCTTTTCTATATTCTATTCTACCAGCCTTGGGTCTATTCGTCGCTTTGCCATGTTACCGGCTTTTTTGTGCAGTTGCGAAACAACAGATGCCAAATTTCACACACTTACATATTTCATTTTCAATAAGGACCAGATATTAGATTTTGTGCGATTCCGATCATCGTGACGTTTGACATAACCCCTATTCATTTTTATTATTATGACTGTTACTACTGCGCATGTGCGGATATGGACCAACCTATTCTACTCTACCAGCCTTGCGCTAGAGCATCCATTTACTGTCAGTTTTTGATAATCCCAAAACGTCATTTCCGACGAGTGATTTAATCCATTTAAACACAATAGGGCAGAGGTTCTCAACCGGGGGGGGTACGCTACATTGAAGCGGCGCGGCATGATGTCAGGGGGGGAAATAAGGCTATAATGATGTTTCAATCTAAGTAAAAAACCGAAACTAAATCGAGGGGGGCGTGGAGTTATGAGGGGGGCGCGACCTGAAAAGGTTGAGAACACCTGCCATAGGGTCTCAATTTGAGGAAAGAAGTCGTTGAAGCAGGGCCCCTGGCTACGGCCCTGACCTGAGCCCATTTTTTTGTAATAATCACAGATGATTGGATTATAGAGTGAAATCAAGAACGACTGATTCAATTTAATTCACCAGACGATCGCTAGAGCATCCATTTACTCTCAGTTTTTGATAACCTCAAAACGTCATTTAGGACGAGTGATTTTATTCATTTAATTTGGGGTCAAAATCGGCTATTCGAGACGGGTATTAATGCCCGAACGCTAGTTCCAGCTGTCATTCTTATTAATAAATACGATTTATACTCCATTCATTTTAAGATTAATGTAACTAGAAGTCTGGTGTATATGGCTAAAATAGCTTCTACCCATCTGGTGGCATTTTTGGGCGCGCAATTAAAAATTTGTGGGAAACGCATGTTGACTTGAAATCGGTTAGACCAATATTCATTTAAGTATTTAAATAAAGTTAAGTAACAGTATTTGTAGTTAATTGTTTCTATGAATATCATATGACTCCTTTTTACAGTATGAATAAAGAACTTAATTATTTTTAAAATTACATAACTTACAGGTTATTTTTTATTGCATTTCACTATTGATCAAATGAAATTCACTATATCCCAAATATCTTTCACCTTGTCAAATATATGCCAAAAGATTTCCCAATTTACGAAATGAGTTTAACTATATACCAAATACTTTTCCCTTTAATATTTTTGCTGAACATTTTTGCAGTAATAATAACTTTCTTCTAGAAATATTTTATTTGTATTTGAACATACAGAGATTTTTTCTTTTAAATATACGTATTTCAAATTCAGTCTATTTTCTGTAAATCTTTAGATATTCCTTGTTTTTTTTTTTAAGTTCAATTTGAAATTTTAAATGAGTTATTTCCACTCCCAGACTAAGATTGAAGTAAAATTTTGAGTTTAGAAAAGCCCTGTGAAAATTTGCCGGGGGCTTTTCTAAACTCGAAATTTTACTTCATGCTTGGTCTGGGAGTGGAAACACTCGCTCAAGTTTCAAATTGAACTCTTTTAAAAAACAACGAAAGTCGGAAAATGTACAGCTTATGCATATGTTTATCTAAAAGAAATATTCACTGTATGTAACACTACTTACGCCAGCATCCATTATCCGGATAAGGGGTCCTCTTAGTTCATTGCTAAGATGCATTTTTTGACAAACTACAGCTATTTTGCTGAAAAGTGAAATGTAATAGACAAACTGTGATAAGGTCTTGACATATAGGGAAATGTATTTGATAAATGGGAAATATATTTGAGATAAAGGAATACATATTCGATATAAAGTGAAATACAACAGAAAAATTCTGTATTTACATTCAGTCATTTTTGAATAAGTATCACGGTGCACTTTCTTCTTCGGCTATGTTTTAACTTCCCATGTTGATTCCATTTCAGCAATAATTTGAAACATGGATGAAATTGATATTCCCTCATCAGCAGCCGTAAGATTTATAGCTTTACTTTTCAGTTTTTCCACATACTTGCACTTTTAAGGGCCATTAGCTTCTAGCCATCTTGACCCACTGAGCAATAAACAAACAAATAACGTTATATCAACATTGTAGCAGCATTAAACGTTATTTTAATGTCGATGAAACATTACTTAAATGTGTTTGTTCAGTGGGGAGTTATTTTCCCTTGCTGATTTTTAGAAGAAGAAGAAACAGTCATTAGTTTTTCGTTATTGGACATAATAACCAAAAATTTGAAAACAGTGACAATTCATTTTCCACTGAGAGTGAGAGAACGAATTGTCTATTTATCGGCTTTGTGCGTTTTCCTTGAATTTCGGCCAATCAGCGATCAAGCTTAAATAAGCCCTATGTTTCCCTAACATTAAACGCGAATGAAGTATAGTCCATTTTACTCGCTTTATTGCCACATACGGTTACTACATTATAACACGCAACTTACTTTTTTTCAATTGATTCATTGAGTTACATGAAGATCAAATTTAAATTGACCAATAAAATTTAATTCATATGAAAGTGTGAAGACAGGTGCTTTATTCGTCAATTTACTTTTTTTTACTCCATCTTGCTGGGTGCTTTGTGGAAAATGAACAATATATATGATGCATATGAACAAACAAGAGTAAGTTAACGACTATTTTTTTAAAGACACCTAAAAAATTGAATCAGTTATTCCTGATCTCGTGTTATTTATTGTATGTTAAGGCGGTTGGGTGTTTGTGTGCATTAACAGAAGACCCGACACATTGTTGATTCAACAGATATTTTATTCATTTATTTAAATAGCAATACATTCATATAGATTATAATATTCATTGTATTAAATGTTTTCAATATATTATATTTATTTTGAAATAAAAATTAAATCAAATGAAATTCCATAAAAACACAATAAACATCCTGTTACTTTTTTTGTTCCTTCTTTAAAAAAATATATATATATATCTATGTCCTTACACTTTAAATCATAATAAATTAATTAAATTTAAACAAAGACGGAATAAACTTTAATGGAAATCACACAACAGTATACATTAATTACATAATTATAGTTAATAACTTTTTCCTTATAACGGAGGTTAGACGATCAATTTGGCATCAGTTCGGTCCATGAACGTGATCAGCGAGATGCAGAATTAATCGTGTAAACCATTGACTGACGGACAAGACCGACGAATTATTAAATAATAGAGAGTTTTATGCCAGGTTTCACCAACGTCAGTTAAATCGACAGATAGTTATTCATCGATTAAAATTTAGTAATAGTTACATACAAGTAAAAAAATCAATTAATTCACGTGCATTGATCAATAATCGACAAATTTTATCAACAAATAAGATTTAATTGAAGTTGGTGAAACCGGACATTAGTTATCCTTTTACTAAAGACAGTAATGCTAACATCTACGCTAAATATGCTTGTTGCCTAGTAACCAACTGCATTACTGGGCAATAAGCAAGTTTAACGTAGATGTTAGCATTACAGTATTTCGTAAAACGATGAACAAGAAGTCCCCATTATAATAGCTCTTGTCAATCTGGATTACGGATTGAACTAACATCAGACTGATCGTATAACCTCCATCTATTAGTGTGTTTGTGTTTTTTCTTTCTTCTTGTGTGTATATAGAGCTATTGTTTCGAAAGGAATTAACTACTAAGTCTAGCTACTTGGAGTTTGGCTCGAAATTTACTAGGAAAAACAATAATTCAAAAAATTGATTCTCGGGTAAAGGCAAACGTCTTCACTCGAAGACTTTAAAAGTCTTCACTTGACGACTTTAAACGTTTTTACTCAACCACTTTAAACGTCTTCACTCAAGGACTTTAAACATCTTCACTCGACAGCATTAAACGTTTTCACTCGACAACTTTAAACGCCTTCACTCAACTACTGCAAACGTCTTCACTTGACTACTGCAAACGTCTTCACTCGACGACTTTAAAAATCTTTACTCGACAACTTTAAACGTCTTCACTCGACGACTTTAAACGTCTTCGCTCGAAGACTTCTACCTTTAAACCGACGATCGGTTGATACAAATAAAATGAGGATTTTGCCTCATTTTTTAAATAGTGCGTCTAAACATTTACTTAAAAAGATGTATCTGTAGTTCTTACAAGTGTATTATAATGTGATCTTGTCATGTCAACGGAATATTTGTTTGTTTACTAAAATGCTGCGACTATGAGACTGGGTGCGCACTTGTAATTTGAACTGAACGATTATTTATTTGTCGAGAATAAAACACTTTTATTTAAGTGACTAAGAATTATCTGCATGCAAATCAGTTTTGACTTAAACCCCTTTATTGTGATAAATCTTCAATCTTTTATATTCTGGAAAGTAATTTCACCACGAATTGTTTCTCCATTTCTTAAATTTCAACTTGACTATTAGTGTGCGTTTGCACCAGTTCTCGTTAATTTATGTTGTAGTTATATAAGAAAATACCTAGCAGCGCCACTTATCTTACAGTTAAAGCCGCTATCTGTCATATTAATTAATCCACCATATAGGTTAGGTTTAACGTATACATAAACGTATGTATTTGTCAGTTGTGTTCAAAATGACGTTTACATAGAAATGTAACTATGGCAACGTGCTTTATCGATTCATACACAAGACTAAATTTATGTTGTTGTTAGACAATTAATACTTTAATGGAAACTAATGTAAATGTTTATAGGTTCCCTTTTTTGGGACAAAGCTCCAATCATTTATTTACGAATTTAAATTCTAAACGAAAAGTAATTTATCATAATTTTTTAATTCCAACGTGTAATGGGTTAATGTATTTTATTTCTTGTAAAAAATAATCACTTGATCTAAATTGCGAGTGTGCGCCCTAAAAATAATAATAAATAATGGCTTAACACTAAGTCTTATAAACAAACTTAGTACCGTGCGATCGTTTAAAACATAATTTAGAGTAGGCTTTGAGTTTTAAATAAGATTGGCACTAATGACTGTTAACACATAGTTTGCCATAACCTCAAATTTATTTTATCATTCAATCAGCATTCTGGGCAAATGCCGTCTACTCAAATTTAAATGACCGCACGGTACAATGTAACATTTGTCGATATGAAAAGACCACAAATGTACGTCGTTCAAACATAACCAACAGTTTAAAAAAATAAATTCCCTCCGTCCCTCCGGCTACGGTCATCGTTGCTTCAAGCTCTTATTTTTTTTTTAGGGTAAAGTGGGGACGTTTAAATATTTCACACGAGAGCGAGCGTGCTTTAGGATGTCGACACCTGCGCTTAAGTGCGCCATAATCGATTTGTTTCTTTAAATTCCGTCGCTTGTCATATCACAATTTTACTGAACCGAGGCTCCGCCGCACAGTGTTGCCAATTAAGGTAAAGCGTTTGGTAAGTGAGGCAATTGCCTCAATGTTTAATGAAATACGAGGGGTGATCAAAAAGTAAGTTTAAAAAACGTACATGTTACATTGCAGGCTTTGTACCCTTACTTTTTGACCACCCCTCGTACTAAACTGGTTTTTATACTTTGAGTCCAAAATTTGAATCCCCATATTCCCCCCTGGCTACGGATTTGATGAAAATTGATAGTTCATTTATTTTAATAACAGTAGAAAAAAGTCGATCTTACAAAAACTTGGTTTGATATTTTTAATTTTCTTCTCGTGTTCTTTCAAAGAAAACTAGGAGAAATAATTTGGTAGTTAGATACACGTTACTTCAAATGCGACTATAAATAAAAAATAAAAGTTTTACTGGAAGAAAAACAAACGATAAATACTTCATAAAGGTATGAATTAAGACTGGGGTTCGAATACGAATATTTAAAATAATTTTAATATTTAAATATTCATTTAAAAACATATTCAAATTGTTTGTGTATTTGAATAAATTAGTGATTGAAATATTGATATTCGAATATTCAAATATATCGAATAATTTGGTGATTGAATATTCAAATATAAATATTTCAATCACTAAAACATTCAAATATTTGAACAATTCGAATATGTTTTTGAATGAATAACTCGAATAATTTAGTGATTGAAATATTCATATTTGAATATTCCAGTATTTCACTAAATTATTAAAATAATTCGAACAATTCAAATATGTTTTTGAACGAATATTTAAATATTCGATTAATTGAAATATTTGAATGTTTTTGAATGAATAAAATTAAATACTTAAATTTAATACATCCCAACCTTAATAGTGTGCTTTAAACTTCACATGAAATCAGTGCTTACAAATGTGACGCATGAAGTAAAATTTAGAGTTTAGAAGAGCCTGAAAATTTGGATTTGCCAGGCTTCGCTCCGCCAGGCAAATCCAAGTTTTCAGGCTTATCTAAACTCGAAATTCACTCCATGCTTAGTCTGGGGGTGGAAAACACTATTAGAACCTTTTATGACAATATTTTCTTAAAGAAAATGAGAAACAAACAGAAACTGCTGTAAATATACACAATTCCATTTGTTTCTGGATCTCGCCTAGCCATGCTTTCGTGTTGTTATGTTGCAGTATCAACATTTACATTTTTTATTAGTTGCCACTCCTGATTCCTTATTTTAACAGTGTTGCAATAAATTATGATATCATAAGTAATCCTCTTTTTAATTTTGAAGAGGTTTATTGTTAATCTTGCAACAATTATTTCGCCACGCGGTCGCTTCTTCAAGCATTTTATTATTAAATCAAATTTCTGTGATCATTGTGAAAAACTTATTTCGGATGACTGTACAAAACACATGGGGAACCTTTCTTTTGAAACCATTCATCCTTTTATTATTTCGCTTGGGGAATCTGGCTCAGAACAAACATCAGAAGATTCAGATGCAGGTTCTCTTGACTAAATAATAAAAGTGGAATGAGGGCTTAAAAATTGTTTGACATGAAAATTATCAGTATCACAAGAGGGTGGGAAAAAATTTCCAATTCTACAAAAAAATACTGAGGGCCAACAGAAGAGAGAATGACCAAAATTAAGGTGGATGGATGGAGTTGATCAAAATGTGTTAACGGGAAGACCCAAGCGAGAAATACAAATGAATGACGAAATAAGTTTGCAGAGCCGAATTCATTATATTTGTTATATACAATATTATTGCTGTGTTTGTATGTACAAAAACCAAGTAGTAAATTTTGTTAATCTTAAAACTGCATATTATTATCCTTTTATATCTGAAAATTTGTAAAACAGGCAACAGTGTAAGATCACAATAGTCAGAAATTATAACCTTAAAATCGAACATCTGACAGTGACATTTAAAAACCCTGATTTAAAACACAACCAGCCCCATTTACAATACTTAAACTGTCACTTTTCCATAGCTAGGCGAGATCCAGAAACAAATGGAATGCATAATATATAAATTGTACATGGCCTAACCCCCTTCTTAATCCAAGTTTAAATGACGTAAAGAATGCCTATGAAAAAAAAATCACTTTTTACAATATTACAGTTTTAAGCTACCCGCAAAGTATCATTTTTGTGGAACGCACATTGTATAACACACCATGGGCTTCGCTGAATTGGCAGCTCTGTGCGAAGTCCGTTTTCCCGGCGCACGCTCGCCCCAAATAGGAATGCACCTACTTATTCATATACGGCTTAGCTTGCTTATTGCGGCTACCTTAATATTCTCGAAAAATGGGAAAATTAAAATGGAAAATACTTTTTTTTCCAGGCCGAGATGAAAAATGAAAAACAGAGTTCGTGTAAATTCAATTATTTCATTGGTATTGGAATACTGATCATTATAAGTTTAATAAAGTAAATTTTCTATTGATCACTATAAACTTAATAAACTGTATTTCCTACTTGTATTGGAATATTGATCATAAATAATATGAGATTAAATGTAAAATCAAGCTTGTTACGAGGACAGTTACGCAGTGCAGTATTTGTCGTCGGCTAAAATTATTCATTTAAATTGTTCTCCACCTCTGTAACAAGCAGCGCCCAACATGAGGCCCGCCACATATTAATCGGGCAGTTACGCAGTTATTCACAGTTGTCGTTGGCTACAATTATTCATTTAATATGTTTCCAACCGTAAAAAATTGCGCCCAACGTGGGGTTTCATATGTTACAGGCTGTTATGTGGTGGAACATTAATCATATTTACACAAATAAGACACCTAAACTTTGTTTGTATAACTGAGTTATACAAAGGTTAAGTGTCTTATTTGTGTAAATAATGATGTAAAGAATTTTCCAGTTAGCACGTCAGAACTTTCAAATGAGACAAAATATTAAGTACATGTGAAAAAATGAATCATTATTTCATTTTGAAGAACAACCAGTAGCATTATATTTTAAAAATAATGTCGTCTAAATGTGCTCCTTGACTTTGTTGGACAGAATCTATTCTGGAGACCCAATTTGGGACCACTCTTTCACACATATTTTTGTAGGCTAGAGATTTTACATAACTCCATAAGAAGTCCAAACTTTTGAACTAATGTTCAGTTAGTCAATTATTTTGTGCATAAATTTCTCGCAATGCGTGAAATGTAGGATGAACCGAACACGCATTTTGTTAGTAAATTCGAATTATTTCTATATGTTCAATAGTATATCTCTCCATATTAATATGACACAATTTACTGAGATTATTTGTTGTACAGATTTACTTTTGGTATTAAAGTTCTGACGTGCTAATTGGAAAATCCTATAAAAAGAAGTAGAACCCTCCACAGTTTACAGATTGGTCAAATTGTTTACCTATAATTATTCATTCAAATTGTTTACCTACAATTACTCATGCAAATTGTTACAGGGGTGAACAATTTAAATGAATAATTGTACTGCCATAAAAAGTGGCGCCCAACATGGGTCGTTACATGTTACAAAGGCTGTTATATACATTTGTCAAATCGTTCAATTATAATTATTCATTCAAATTGTTCATCTGTGTCTCCACTGCCGTTAAAATTGGCCCTCTACATGGAGCATCACATATTATAGGGGCTGTTAGGCGATGGGACATTTGTCGTTGGCTACAATTAACCCAGTATCTCTGCGCCTCTATCCAACTCACATTTGTCGTCTGCGCTATTCTCGTAACAAATTGCTTATGATTTGCCGTTACTGCAATCTTTACAGTTCACAGCCAACAATCAGCTTGATTTTAAACTATAATACATTTTTTTCTGTTTTTCTATCTCTCGAATTTAAACATATTATCATTGCAATTTTGTATCTAATTTATTTTATGAGGGGTGATGAAAAAGTAAGGTTACAAAATGTACACGTTTCATTGCAGGCTTTGTAACCTTACTTTTTGATCACCCCTCGTAACAAGATTAGTTATCCAAAATAAAAACTTTGAATTTAATGTGAAATAATGAAGGTAAATTAGATATACAGTGAACTATTCTTTTAAGTATACATATCCCGCTAATTAAAGCTTTTTGTTAATTTGCAGACATTAATCGATTTTATAAAAGCCTTCAATTTGATGTTACAAACGAGTGTTACCACTCCTTGGTTAAGCATGAAGTAAAATTTCAAGTTTAGAAAAGCCCAAACATTCATAGGCTTTTCTAAACTCGAAATACTTCATGCGCCACGCGTTTAAATGCTGATTTAACGTGATTATACTTCTTACGTTTAATCTTACTTTAATAAACATTACGAATGTTTGTTTTGTGTAACGAAATCTTTCAAAATTCGAGCGCCAGGAGGAATTTACGTTCAGATTTCCAAAGAAAATTGCTCTAATTTTGAAAGCCTTAGAACAAACTTAAGCGCCTGGAGCAATTTACTTTCGGATTCCTAAAGAAAATTGCTTAAAGTTTGAAAGTATTAGAACAAACTCAAACGCCTGGAGCAATTTACTTTCGTATTCTAAAAAAAAACTACTCAAATTTTAAAAGCGTAAGAACAAATTTAAACAGCTGGGCTCGCTTTACTTCGCCCGGCAAATCCAAATTTTCAGGCTCCTCCAAACTCGAAATTTTACTTCATGCCTAACCTGGGAGTGGAAACACTTTAGAAACTTTGAATTAAACATTTTTATAAAAACAACGAATGTTTGAAAATTCACAGCGTATACCAACGTACAGGTATGTATACTTATTTTAAAGAAAAACTCCCTGTATATTAATACAAAAACTTGGTTTAATGTTTGTTATTTAGGGTTTAATTAGAAGTGTTTAATGTTTTAAATATTTCGTATTCGTATTCGAATCTCAACCATAGTTTTACATAAACATTAAACAAGATGTAAACATAAACAGAAGTTAAATTATAAATAAAATTACGTGTACATATCACTAAAAATAAACAAGTTAGGATTTATTCTTGAAATCGGTAATAATCGGCCTGGTTAGGTTAATGATCTTTGTTAATCTTTTTTTTTAAGATCAAACCAAACTTACTCTTTCTTCTCAACGACCTCGTCTTTCTTAACCTCGACCTCTTTCTCTGCGTCGACCTCGTTCTCGATTTTAACCTCGGCACAAGCCTCGTCCTTCAGCCCCTCCTCCCTTTCTTCCTCTCGCTGTTGATGCTGGGGTTCTTCGGGAACGACAATCACGGTGTTATCCGGGATTTGCATTTGAATTTCCTGGGGGGTTCCAGCAAAGCCGTAGTGTGGGAGGTCGTCACCGCCCCGCTGGGGCACCAGGCTGACGATGTGCACTGTATCGGGATAGGCTGGAAGCTGGGCCTCCATCGCGGCTTGGTAGGACGGGGGCGGGGGCTGTTTCATCGCGCTGGCGCAGGCGGCATCGTAATCCGGTAAAAGAGAAGAATGATCCGGTTCAGGGAAACATTCGGTTCGTTCCCCGGGAAGGATGTAATGGACGGTGCTCCGAGTGGCCGCTTGGCGCAGCGAGAGATATTTGTAGCAGCGCCATACGATGCTAATCGTGTACGCCTGTATAGAAATATAGTCATTAATAAAAATACCGTGTGGTCATTTAAATTATAAATTAAAGTAGGCGGTTGCCCAGAATGCTAATTGAATAATGGAATAAATTGGAGGTTATTGCAAACTATGTGTTAACAGTGAGTAGTGCCAATCTAGTTTTAAATTCAAAGCCTACTCTAAATTATATTTTAAACGATCGCACGGTACAAGAATATTATATGTAAAGAATGTTCGAACACTCTTACGGTTTGCATTAGGTTTTGCATTCTTAAACATATGTCATAACTGAGGAAATGTAAGAACTTGGTCCTGAAACTTTTTTATTTGACAAGTAAATGTCAAATTTGGAAGTTTCTGGACTCGGTTATGACATGTATTGTTAAGAAAGCCTATTCCAAAGTAGCAGTAGTTTCTAAACACCCGTTCATTATTAGTTCAAATCAGTTAATTTTCCGCTGTATTCAAAAGTAAGCCCGATGCCATCAAAGTAAAGTTCAGCTGTCACTGTGACAGTTTCAATGAGCAAAACAAAGTTAAATTTTTTAAAACAATGTCTACTGTGATCAAAACAAAGTCCTCGAACAATTTTTCTAATAGTATGGCACTTTACGTTAAATGTAGTACTTCATTATATATTGTTTCGCCTCTTTTATATGCGTTAATTATCAAAACATAATTATAAAACATTGCTAGCTGCTAGCGTAAATAGATCGACACAATTCAATAATGAGGTTTGCCATCATTTCATTCTTTTATGGCGGACTTTGTTCCAAATACGCAGACTACATTTTAATGATAGAGCTGACACTTTTGAATAAAGCGGAAAATCAACTGATTTGGACTGTAATGAACAATTTATTTATAGGGAAGTACATTTAGTCATGCTCTATATAATAAAATATAACGTCAAGAATATTTTTGTCGAAATCTTATAAATTCTTATATAATTTGTGAAATGTCACATTACGTAATAGGTTAGGTTAGGTTTATGTGACTCTACGTGATTTATAGGTTAGGGAAGAACTCTCACCTTCCATAGCATGGCGACGAAGAACGCCGCAATGACCAATAAAGAAAGATATTGCGGGTTCAGTTGCAGAAGCTCTTTGCGGTACGGCAGGTTGTGCCAGTGTTCGCTGACGAAAGTGTGTACGGACCGCAAGTAACAAAAATAACCAGTTGCTGTTAAACTGCAACAATATTTAACTCAAACATTTATATCATGAAACGGTAAGGAAGTCGTAAAAAATCACAACGTAATTTGGAATTAATGAAAAATTAAATAATTGAAAAAATGAATTAGAAAAAATTACTGCCCAATTGAATTAAATAAAAAAAAACAGCTCTTTAACACATTAATCGCCAGCATGTATGATGCTAAAATGACAGTACAATTTTTTTGTATTTTTAATAAATGTGTTAATTAAGTTGTATGCTAATAAAACTCTTTATGAACTATATTTCTAATAATATTGGCAACTTTCGGCTACCTAGCAGGTCTGGTGTAGGCGGTAAATTACACAGCGGTTAAAGTGTTAACATTGTCTGTTTAGAAGTAAAATTATTAGCACCGACATTTAAGGTTTTTTCAAAATTATTGCATCTTTTTATAAAATAATTATATAAATTATAACTAAATAATAATAATAATAAATAACAATGATCTATACCATGTTTTGTTGATTTGAAAATTTTCTCCACTTTAATAAAAAATTTCTAATCACCGAACTAAACAAAATTACACATTATTCAAATTCATTAAAAACACTGCGTCCTAGATAGAAAAATTGGGTGTGAAAATCTAGACAATCGTGTGAATTTCATTTTGTGTAAGTAAACAAATCAAGGTGAAAGTAGAAAAGGAAATGTTTGACTCACGTCGTAATAGCAAAGTCGAACAATTGCAGGCAGAAGAAAGGCAGCAAATGGGTGGCCTTCCCCTTCACAGTCCCGTAAACCAGCAGGAGGGTAATCGCCAGTGTACACACCGTCATCAATGCCCCCATATCCATATCAGCTACAATAATTAAAATATAAACAAAGGAAGACGTAGTAATGTTATTTTCAGCCGTAATATAACGAGTGGTATGATTATTATCGATCATATTTTGGAGTTGAAACTGAGCTGCATATTTAACGAGTGCACAGCACGAGTTGAATGTGGTATTTCGGTTTTAACGACAAAATATCATCGATAATTAATCATATCACGAGTTATATTTAGTGAGAGAATATAACTCAAGCGTCACATGACTACATTCCCTCCAATCAGAATCGCGTATTTCCATAGATACATGTTATCACAGCGGTGATAGAGTCCTATAACCTTGTTTTGGTCGTTGCTACGAAAATTATTTGTCAAATCTCAAAATCTCAGTCGATAATTAAAAGTGTCAACCGGGCGATGGGGTGAGATTTACAAGATGGAAATGTAGTGAAATTCGTTATATTCTCTCATCGAATATAACTCGAGGTATGATTAATAATCAATAATATTTATTCGTGAAACCGGAGCAGCACATTCAACTCGCCCTTCGGGCTCGTTGAATCTGCAGCTCAGTTTCACTCATAAATATTATCAATGATAATCATACCACTTGTTATATTACAGCTGAGAATATAACGAATAAAATAATCTGTCCCTCAACATTATCAACAGCTGTGATATTGTTGTTTCCTACTGATTGTGAATTTTTTAAACGTAAATTTTTTAATGTTCGTAAACTGCCGCCACTGCGATTCTTTGTTTATTACGGTTTTTTGCCGTCGCACTTTTCACTTCTCTATTAATATCACTGCACGAAACTTTACTCCAGCGTTTATCGATCATTTTGACATTTTGAATGACAGAACAACTTATCACCGCTTCTTTTGTTTTTTATCATCGCGGTGCAGACGTGTACCTACGGCTTTCCTTGCATCTCATTGGATAAAAATTCGTTGTAGTAGGCTGTGAGTTGTATTCTCAGCCGTAATATAACGAATGGTATGATTATTATCGATGATATTTTGGAGTTGAATGTGCTGCTTCGGTTTCAACGACATAATATCATCGATAATTAATCATATCACGAGTTATATTTAGTGAGAGAATATAACGAATAAAAAAATGCGAGTCCCTCAACATTATCGACAGCTGTGATATTTTTGTTTCCCTCCCTATTGATTGTAAATATTTTAGCCGCACAAAAGTTCGTAAACTGCCGCCACTGCGATTCTTTGGGCAGGACAACTTATCACCGCTTTTGTTTTTTATCATCGCGGTGATAGACATGTACCTACGGCTTTCCTTGCATCTCATTGGTTGAAAATTCGTTCCTAGTAGGCTGTGAGTTGTATTCTCAGCTGTAATATAACAAGTGGTATGATTATCATCGATAATATTCATGAGTGAAACCGAGCTGCAGATTCAACGAACCTGAGTTATATTCGATGAGAGAATATAACGAATTTCACTATATTTCCCTCTTGGAAAACTCAGCCTATCTACCAGTTGACATTTTTAATGATCGACCGTCAGATTTGACAAATAATTTTCGTAGCAACGACCAAAACAAGGTAATAGGATTCTATCACCGCTGTGATGTATCTATGGAAATAAGTGATTCTGATTGCAGGGAATGTAGTCATGTGACGCTTGAGTTATATTCTCAGTTTTATATTTACTCTACGCTAATTATTTTGTAATAGTAATTTACCTAACAAGTTCCAAAAATGATATTTATATATGAGTAGGAATCCTGCGAGTCCTGTAAAATCACTTTTGGATCGTGTTACGTACAATATATTTTCTGTAGCCTCACTTTTACTACTTATTTCCATTTTTTGAATTGATAAGCGAAAACACGCACTACATTGATACCCAAAATCATCCCGAAAGTAAAGAAATCGTTCTAAAAGTGAGAAAAATCGCCCCGCAAATACTTTTGGTAGGATTTGTGTAAAGTGGCACTTTCGATTTAATGAATCATACCGAAAATTTTATTTTCGGGGCGGTTGCAGAAAAAATAATTTAATATACAGGAAATATTTCTTTTAGTATACATATTCCGATAATTACAGCATTTTGTAAAACTGCAGGAATTCGTTGATTTTATAAAAGCGTTCAATTTAAAGCTTCAAACGAGTGTTACAACTTTTTGATTAAGCATGAACTAAAATTTTGAGTTTAGAAAAGCCTGAAAATTTGGATTAGCCGGGCGGAGCAAAGCGAGCCCGACTAATCCAAATTTTCAGGATTTTCTAAACGCGTCTTGCCTATAAAACACCAATTTGATTTGAAATAAAAAATATATTTGAGCATAATTGTTTATGAAACAAGAGGAGACGTGAAAGAAAATATTACTACAGGTATTTTTTTTTAAATACTATAAATCTTGAGATACAAAACAGGACGCAAGAAAAATATAGAATAACACGGCTATTCTCAATTTGAATGCATACGTTTCTTTTACCTGGATAAATATGCCTGCCGTCTTGTGTAGTGGGCAGATAGTACGGATGGTCTTCTTTGACTTTACTCAAAGGCGTCGGTAGAATATTTTCCATGTCCAAGTCGTCGGCCGATAGAGTTTTATCGATGTGATAATGATGATTGCGCATTATCAACGCCAGGATGCTGAGCGCCAGTACGTGCAGCATCTGCAAATTAGATAAATTGATGTATTTTCTACAATTAGCGAAAGGAACACAACACTTACGAGGTGCCATATTCCGAGCAAGGTCGTAGCAGTGCGCACGTGCAGACAGAAACAGCACCGCCATTCGTTGTTCCTCGAAGGGCCTATTTTTAGGCGCATCGGAAACATTCTAGACAAAAATTACAACAAATAATTTTAAACAAATTAAGTTATTCAACAATGACAATAATTAACATTAGTACTGAGAAAACATTTCTGTAATTTTATCTTTTCAAAATATGCACGCAAAATACAATCTTATTATGTTTTACACTATTTTATCTTCTTGCTTTGTTACACTTGGATTGTGTTCATTTCAATAAAATGTTCATGTATGAGTGAGAACTTAAAATAAGGAATATTATTATTATTGAAAAACAATATGCATCCACATATCCTTATTTTAATCTTGTGATTGATTAAGACTTAGTATGTTTTTGTACTTCATATTAAACCAGTGCCTTACACGCCTTGCGCATGAAGTAAATATTTTAAGTTTAGAGCAGCCTGAAATATTTACTTCATGCTTAATCAAGCAGTAGAAAACACTTGTTAAAAAACTATTAAAACCTTCAATGACAACAGTAATTTATTAAAAATAAAAAAAAAATGGGAAACAAACACAAATTGTAGTTATTTTCATAATGTTAATGAGTTTTGTTAATTATCTTGGTTTACATCCATTTTCTACGCTTTTTTGGAATATAGTTGACTGTAGCCAATTTTCTTATTTTAATTTTGAAATGTTCATCAATCTACTAAATATGATTATTATTTGAACTAATGTCTAGAGACAATAATTTCATGTAACTTTAATTTAAACACTAACCTGACAAGGTTGTTTCTCGAATGTTGTTTCGGAGATAAATGCAGTTCATTTAATTTTATCTGGTTTTAGTGTAAGTAGTTTATAATAAAATTAATTTGTTTATTATTATTGTAAGTGCATCATTTATGTAAAAAAGTGTTAAAAATAAATAGCTTAATAATTAATTAAACTAGTGTCATTCATGTAAAAAATTTTAAATATAGATATCTCGAAAATTAATAAAAACAATCCCCGTCATTACTTCTAAATAGAACGTATTGATCAAAGTTTAATATTAAAGCGCTGTCTATAGTTAAAACAAATCAACATTGACATTATTGTTTATCAACAACCTTGAACAAATTAAATAACAATGATCCACCGATACCTGGAAATGTCAACACGAATGGCTTTAATTAACGAGCGTAGGTTTTCCCCGGACAACGTTTTTCCCCACAACCAGTAATTGCAAAGTAGAATTGCACATTTTCTCCGGAAAATGTCCGCATAGCATCCTGACATTTCCGAAAGGTGACCCGTCAAACCTGTTATTATGTTTTTTTTTTGTCGGTGCACCGGAAAACCGGAAATTGCGCGATTTTCTGCGGTCGCGGGTCAGAAAACGGGCTTACCTTGTCGCGTTGGGGTGCACCTTCCGCCGTCGAATTGCTCTTTTCGGTTTAGCGAGGAGAAAACACGGTTCTTTCGCAAAAATTAATTTCACAATATGTCAATCGGTTTCACTATGCGTTGAAGTTTGACGTGCGATTAAAGCGCCGTTTAATTAAAAGAACTAAAAATTAGGTTGGCGGAACTTTTGTAATACCGCCATCTATCTTTTAATATTAAAATTAGGCTAGTTCACATTATTTTCTACAGATGTCGCCTTGTTTGTTGTTAGGCAACCCAATTCACACAGAAAGCGCTATCTATGGGTTTATGTTGGGAGTAATTCATTTTAATTTGCACCATTTTCCCATAGATGTCGCCTTGCTTGTGGTTATGCAATCCAAATTACACTACAGAGTCATCTGTTACCATATATTCAAACGAAATTAATTTAAATTAATTCTGTTAGATGTCGCCGGTGTTGTGTTATGCAACCAAATGTACATTAATTTTACCTGTTGATTTGGAAGTGCGTTGCCCGGCAACCGGTTGTTGAGTGATGAACACAACAAATTGGTTTCGTTTTTGATTATAAATGAAATGACGTTGTATTTTGAAAATGCTGTGAATTTTCCGGAAAGCGGGGCGATTTCCACAAACGAGACATGGCACCCGAACGCGCCCCTGCTGGCTGTTGGAAGTTATTCGCAGGAGAAAGGAGGTTTCGTCACCATCTTCGATGATCTTGTAAGTTTTAAAAATAATCAATTTCCTTTCATTGTTTTAACCCATATGCAAAACAAAGGAAAAATATTGTTTTCGCGAAAATGTTCAAATCTTTAGTTTAAATTACAAACAACTTATCCTAATTTAATAAGTTTTAAGCAACTGTTGAACTGATCTGGCCCTCAGACTTAAAAGTTTCAGGATTCAATTATTCAATAGTGGCTTAACTTAGGCTTAATTTACATTAGGATAACTGTAATTTAAACTGAGTTAAGTTAAGCTTAGCTTTAGCCACTATTAAGCTACTGGCTTAATCTGTGATAAAGAAAGGGAAAGTGAGCTTAAATTAAACTAAACTGGCTTAACAGTCTGTTCTTTACATGAAATAGTGTAGTAATTTACATTTTACACATTTTGCACTGAATCTTTTCATTTCGTGAACTGAACTGAACATCTGTAATTATAAATGTGAAGTTACACTAACTTGAATTAGTGACGTCACAAAGTTAAAATTAGTTCAACTAAGTGCAGTATGAACAAACAAGCTGACAATAAAACGCCTGTTTTCAAAAAATTAATAAAATAATTGCTGTGTCGTTAATCGTTTTTCTTTTAGGGAGAACCCCTTCGAGATGTGGAGTTTCCGTATCACACAGTTTCACAAGTGACTGCCTTGACATGGCATCCGGAACGGAATATATTAGCAACAGGTTGGGAAAATGGAGAGCTGAAAGTTTGGTCAGGAAACGAGAAAGAATTCTCTTTAGTGAGTGGGCCTCATTCGGCTCCGATCGTTTTGTTGGAATTTAGCGAACGAGGAGGGAGATTAGTCAGTTGTGATTCTGTAAGTACTTTTATAATAAAATATAATTAATTTAGATATTAATTTATAAAATATTTGTCTATTGAATTATTATTATTCTTTACAAAGCAAAAAAATAATTCATAGTTCGTTCCACTTTTATGAGAGAATTTATACGGGATGTAGGAGTAATAAAAATAATTTGCCAGTTTCATATTACATTGAGTATATATCGATCAACTATTCCCGAAACTTCGTGTGTCCTGATTTTTCCAAAAAATTTCCTCGTAAGTCAGACATTATTAATTTACAAATATTAGTATAAATCATCTTCTCAAAATACTTATTAAAAATCGCTCATGATAAAGTTATATGTACCATAAAAAACAATCGGAAGGATTACACAGTTCATATATAACAGTTAGTAGTATTTTGTGGCTGCTGTAAAATTTTACATTTTGGACTTACGTGTTTTCGGAAGTAGTTGATCGGTATACTGCACAATTTTGAAGATATTTCATGTTTTGTGACATTTGCAGTGCTTCCGAAAACTTCATAAATCTCCAAAATAATGATATCAGAGTGCCGGGGAATTATGTGTACCCAAAAATAAATTTATGATATAACCAAGATAATTCCCAGCATCTCGATTTTTTACTTAATTATAAACATAGCGTAACCTTTCTATTTATAATTTAAAATGGAATTTAGATATTTTTTACTACTTCAAATATTAGAGAGTTATTGCACTTCCCATCTTTTTCATCAGGATATTCCAGTACATATTTGAATAATGTAAATGTGTCTTTTTAGACTGGTTCTTTAGTGGGATGGAAAGTTGATCCCCGAGGGCAAATTGTAACCGCCTTTCATCACGATTTAAAAGAATCGATCACACACCTAACATTCAGATTAACAGTAAAAACGTCTCCGGAATACGACGTTGAAGGGTTGGCCAAGGCCGCCGTTAACGGGGACGAACACGCTCTGGATATTTTCAGCAACTGGAGACCAAAAACCACGGCGAGAAAGTTTCGAGTGCAGGACGGGACCGATAATCTTTGTTTCTTTGTCGGCACACAAACTGGTAACTAATCATTTTCTTGTTTTTAAAAATTAACCTAACCTTAATCGACAGGTGTTGGATAGAGATTTTAGAGTTGCATAAAAGTTATCAACCCCTCGATTGGCGATTTAAAATTACATTTAAAAAGCATACAGGGATTATTTTCTTTTAAGTATACTTTTACACATTCCTAGACGTTCGAATTAATTGAAACAAGTGTTTGTAAAATTAATTAACACGAGATCAAACACGAACAGTGTATTTTGGAATACTCTTTAAATCAGTGTTTTATACGCGTGGCGCATGAAGTACGTGACCAATCCAAATTTTGAGGCTTTTCTAAACTTGAAATTTTACTTCATGCTTAACCAGGGCTTGGAAACACTTATTAGAAGCTTCAAATTTAAAATTTTCAACAAAAAAACTGTTGCATAATGTCACTTATCTATGTAGGAATTAACAAACTGTTTCATAATCTCACTACATACATTTAGTATAGAAATTTAACTTAAAGTTAAAGCCTCGTGTCTAGCATGGACAAAGGCTACTGGCAAATGTACGGATATTTTAATCGGGAATTTTTTTAATGTGCGAGGGAGGCATAGAAATAATTTTAAATGGATACTTAATAGTTTCAGAGTATGCAAGGTATATAGTTGTTTATGCTTAAAAATCTCAAATTTAATGATCCTTCATGGTTAAAGCTAATTAGTTAATACATTTTTTTAGGATCAATCTATTATATAAATCAGGGAGGTGCTTGTACGGAGGTTTTAAACACTGAAGGCGTACCCCTTTCGTACATTCTGTATCACCCCAACTCGGACTCGATCATCGTAATGATGGAAGGTCTGACAATCGGTCATTTCCGAGTCGACTTTCAAGGCCACCTCACCGAACTCGTTAAAGTCAAAATGGGGGGTCGAATCCAAGGTGCTAGGGGTGTGTCCAACCAGGGTTTAGTCTGGACTGGGGGTGCTTCATTGGCAATACTCACAGGTAAATTTAAAATAAAAGAAAAAATTGTAAGGCTTTTACAACTTTTTCTTTATAAATAAAGTAACAAAATATATATAATCTAAAATCCCAATTACCATCATGGTGGTGTAGGGGTAACAAGTAACAATACAGAACTGAATTCCACAAAGATTTGTTCTTTTCGATCAACTACCTCCGAAACCTTGTAAGTGCAAAATGTGAAATTTGACAGGCACACAAAATACTCATTAATTATTACATGAGCTGCGTAATCCCTCAGTTTTTTTTTATGGTACGTATATCTTCATCATGACCGATTTTTAATAAGTATTTTTAGTAGATGTAGATGATAAATTAATAATATCTGAATTACGAGGAACATTTTTTGTAAAATCGGGACTTAGGATGTTTGGGAAGTAGTTGATCGATTTGCAAAAATAACACTTTATCTTATGTGTTACGTAATGGGAATATAAAATTTTTGCTTTCCCTGTGTGTAATACCGTGTGATCGTTTAGAACAAAATTTAATACATAGTTTACCATAACCTCAAATTTATTCCATCATTCAATTAGCATTCTAGGGGAATCGCACAAAAAAAATGCATCCTACTCTTAATCATAATTTAAATGATTGCATGGTATTGTTTTTGTCAACTTTATGAAATAAAAAATATTAGCGGAAATATCAGCTTGAAGAACATTTTTCGATATTCTTAATATTTGAAACAATATATGACTGATCGGGGGAAGTACTACGTTGGACACATCACCATTTTTTTAAATTTTTTAGGTGAATTAATTGTGAGAATTTGGGATATAGAAAGTAACGACAATTACGTCCTACCAACCAACCTAAAGAACTATGGTGGTAATGATGAACTAAGTCGACAAATCAACGAAATGTTCACATGCATGTCTTACTGTAAAATCAACCAAACCCTGTGTGCGGGAACAAATGCCGGCAGGATTTACTTTTGGGTGCGCAAGCCGAACAAAATCGACGTACGCGAGCCTGAAGACGCTTGGGAGCTACAAAACATCAGCAGCGTTAGCGGAACGGTCAAACAGGTGCACTGGGGCTCCGTTCACCTGCGATCGCCTATGCTTAGTGTTAACTGCGTAACGAGGGTTTACATAATGAAGGAGCAGTCGCTGTCGGTGTCGTTTAGTGAGAAGATATGGGCTACACAGAAAAATGCCACGCAGATTTTGTTGGAGAATAACGAGGATAATTACCTTTTGAATTTAGAAATACAGGTTTGTGATGATTACTAATGTTGGATTTTTTTTTAAATTGTAGTATTCGAATATTCATTCAAAAATATATTAAAATATTTGATTTATTCGAATAGAATATTTAAATATGTTTTTGAATATTCAATACTTTAATTTTAAAAATTCTCTGCTTTTATAAATATATGCATCTTATTTTATTAAAATCTTTTTGTGGATTAACAATATTAAGTATGTTTTTGAACTTTATATTAAATTAGTGGTTCGCACGCCTGGCGCATGAAGTAAATATTATATATATATATATTTTAAACTTCAATTGAAATCAGTGTTTAATACCGGTGGCCCATGAAGTAAATATTTAGAGTATATTTTAAACTTCAATTGAAATCAGTTTTTAATACCGGTGGCCCATGAAGTAAAATTTCGAGTTTAGAAAAGCCTGAAAATGTAATTTTTCAACATTTTCAGGCTGTTCTAAACGAATTTTACTTCGTGCTTAATCAAGGAGTGGAAAACCCTTGTTAGAAAACTATTAAAACCTTTGATGACAACACCGAATGTAAAAAAATAATTAACAACATGATAATTAACAAAATTCATAAAGATTATGAAAACAACTACAGTTTGTGTTTATTTTATATTTTCTTTAAGAATAAATGACAATAAAGTGCTAATAGTTGTCAAACAAGTGTTTTCCACTCTCAGGTTAAGTATGAAGTAAAATTTCGAGTTTAGAAAAGCCTAAAAATTTGGTTTGGTCGCGTAGCGAAGCGGTGAACCAAACCAAATTTTCAGGCTGTTCTAAACTCGAAATTTTACTTCATTCGCCACCGGTATTTAACACTAATTTCAAATGAAGTTTAAAATTTACTATCAAGTCTGCAAATTATTCAAATTTAAGTTTTCATTTATTCTTTAAAAAACATATTGAAATATTTAAATGAATCGAATATGGGAATAATTTATTGACTGAAATATTCATATTTGACTATTTAAGTTATTCGTATTCGAATCCCAGCCTTCTTTTTCAGCTTTGCTTTTTTTTTATTATTAATAGTAATATTTATTACCCAACAGGACAACCCAATTACAGTGTATAATTAAAGAAGATAAATTCTTAAAATAATAAAATAATACATATGAAGAAGAAAATTACCAAAAATGTGATCTTTATTTTTGCAATTTTGTTCTCTTTATATGTATTATTTTAAGTGATGTATCTAAAGAAAATAAATTAAATATTTAGAAATTATGATAATAAAATAATGAAGAAAGAACTTTAGCTTTTTTGAAAATATAAAAATAGTGACCTGATTTTTCAAAGTTATTTTGACGGAATTCTTTTTCTTTCACTTTAGGTGACGGATTTGTGTGTGACCCAGGATCATTTATTGATAACAAATGGAAGGGTTATATCGGTGTATAGCATAATAAGGAAATCGAGGGGAAGAGAGGAGGATCCTAAGGCTTTAAAAGAGTCGAACATCGCCGTGAATTTGTTGAGTTCGTTTAGTTGTGATAACGAAAAGGTCTTGTTGCACGGGAAAGATGTGGTCACGATGTTTGGAAGCGGAATCACCATCAGGACAAATAATGGGAGTGTGCTGAACACGATTCCAGTTGTTTCCAATGAGGGTGAACCCATTGGTAAAAGTTTTTTACTGTCTCAGTATATAATCCTAATATAATTAAACTTAAATCAATACTAATACTTTCTTCTCTAAAATGTAAGTTTCAAATGAGGGTGAAGCAATCGGTAAAACTTTGTTACTGTGTCAGTATAAGTTACAAATATAATTAAAGTGTTAGGCCTGGTTGCATGAAGCATTGTCAAATTTGATCGCATAGTTAATGATATATGTAATCATATTTGATTATGTAGTTAACTGTTTCTGAAATGCATTTGATATGTCTTCAATTGATACAGTGTCAAAATCATGATTGCGCTGTTAAATACATCGTTAACTCTAATATGAGTTGTATAAAGCATTGTTAGTGTGATCGAATAGGTGACATGTAGTTAACTAAACAATCAGCTTACAAGATGATAAATATGTTTGATACAACCTATTCATAATTTGATCATGTTGTCTAACTGATTGGTTCTTAATTGATCACGTAGGTAACAATGCTTTATGCAACGAGCAGTTAGTGTTTTAATAAGTTTAATTACATTTATCTCTTCATGCAACTTAAACCAAATACATAATATACAAAGTTTTTAAAATTAAACTCCATTATTCACTGACAGTCGTCTCACAAAGCTGTAATTTTCTTAGGAATGGATATATGCAGATCGTACTTAACAATATTCACAATGGATGGCTATCTTAAAATCCATGACCTCTCTGAAAGAGACCCGAAACTAATAACTAGCGCCAAAAGCATGTACGACATGTGCAGCGACTTCGGCGAGATAATTCAGGCAAAGTGCAACAGCAACGGATCGCGCGTCTCCATGACAATAGCCGCAGCCAATTTGATCCCCGACGGAAAGTTATACGTGTGGGACATCGAGAACGATAATTTGTTCCAGTACGATTTCCGCAAAGACACCGAAACCAACTCCGAAGACGGTTACACTGATGAAGTAGAAGAGGATAACGAGAATGCCATCAATCAGTTCGACGCTGTTTGCATAAACAGAATGCCTTTGAGTGTTTTCTGGGACGTCGAGGATTCCAGATTGTTAATTTGTAATGCTAAAAAATTGAAGAGTAATGATAAGAAATGGGGGATTAAAAATAATGACAGTGAGTATTTTATAAAATATAAGTCCCTAAATTTAAATTGGACAAACGCGCAGAAAAGGAGCAAAAAAGAAACATGAGCAAGAGCGAGACTGAACTCACCAAGAACTTAACGAGAGCGAGACCGAACTCGCCATGGACTTAACGACAGCGCACATTCGTTTTCTCGCCAAAATTTTACCATCGGCAAGTAATATTTGCCGTACTATAGCTGGATTACATGTTCAAACAGCCAAGCGATGGCGATTACTTAATCAACCTATCATAGTTAGTATGATGTTATATTTAACGAATTTCATTGGTTGCATGGAAGATTGGGGTGGCAATCGAGAACACCAGCACAACCAATAAAACACTGAATACGATTGGTTGATTAGGAGATTGTGTTCGTGTTGCTTTGTTTCAACTTTTATTCAATTTCCGAGAGTTTTTTTAAGACTTTATCTATTACAATGTAAATAATAGTAATAATTAAAATCTTGAAAAAACTCTCATAAAAGTTGAAAGGTCACATAATGAAATTCTATTTCAAAAAGAAAAATTATATATATATATAATCGATGACCCCTTTTACCAATTGGTGTCGGGGTTTTGGTATCTCCATTCTTTACATCTTAATGACTCTCTTCCATTTGTCTCTGTTCTTAGCAATTTGTTCTGCCTCTCTTGTGCTTATTCCTCTATCTTGCAGTGCCTTTGTTATGTTGTTCTCCCAGTTTTCTAGTGGTCTTCCTCTTCCTCTGTTCGTGGTTGTCCTAGCTTCCCATATTTCTTTAGCCGGTATTCTTCTTTCCATCCTCTGTATGTGTCCCCACCATCCCAGCTGTCTTTCTTCAACGTATTTTAGTATATCCTTTGTATTCATTTCTCTTCTCACATCCACATTTCTTATTCTATCTCTTCTAGTTATACCCTTTATTCCTCGTAGAAATTTCATTTCCGCTGCTTGTACTTTGCTTTTTGTCTTTTTGTTCATCGTCCACGTTTCACATCCATATGTTAATATCGGTAGATATATGGTTTGGAAGACGGTCAGTTTTGTTTTTTCTGATATTTCTTTTCTTCTAATAAACGTTTGGTTGAGTGCGTAATACAGTTTGGATGTTTTTTCGATTCTTTTGGTTATGTCTTGTTCTTGCTTGCCATTTTGCTGTATTATCACTCCTAAGTATTTATATTCCTTGACTTGTTCTAGTTGTATTTGTTCTATTTGAATTTGTATATTTTCCTCTTCCTGTGCTGCTATCATCACTTTTGTCTTGTCCTTGTTTATCGTCATATCGTACTTTTGTAAAACATTCACCCATGTATTTATGTTTTTCTGTAACCCTTCCTTGCTCCCTGACATTATCACTATATCATCCGCAAACGCACATTCAGTTATTTTTATGGGACTTAATTTATGATATCCTAGATTGAGTGCTCTCAAGTGTGGTCGACATTGTTTTATAATTTCGTCTATAAATATTACAAATAAAAATTGGGCTCATGACGCCTCCTTGTCTCAATCCTCCTCCTGCTTGGAATGTGCTTGATGTTCTATTCCTCGTAGCTCTACATAGTTTATGTTTGTGTTGTACAGGCTTTTTATAGCATTTATTAATTTATTTGGTACCTCTCGTTGTCTTAGAATATCCCAGACTTTATTTCTGTTCACTTTATCGAATGCCTTTTCCAAGTCTATAAATGCCATATATGCTTTGATGTTTTTGTTCTTTCGTGTTTTTTGTATAATTTGCTTGATAGTAAAAATATGATCTTGTGCGCTTCTACCTTTCCTAAAACCACTTTGTGCATCTTCTAGTGTGTCTTCAATGATGTTTGTCAGTCTCTGTTGCAGTATTCGTTCATATATTTTTACTATCGTGCTTAATAATGTTATACCCCTGTAGTTTTTGCAGTTTCGCCTGTCTCCGTTTTTATGTATGGGTAGGATTATTCCGATGTCCCAGTCTTTTGGCATCTTTTCTTCCTTGAATGCTCTTTTTATAATCTCCCACAGCAACATTTTTCCATTTTCGCCCATATGTTTAACCATTTCCGTTGTTATTTTATCATGTCCGGGTGTTTTTCCATTTTTCAGTTTTTGCAAGGCTTCGTCCACTTCTTCCATAGTTATTTCTTCTTCTGTGTTATGTTGTGTATTATTGTCTGTTTCTTCTCCTTCTCTATTTATTGATGGGCCCAGTAGTTCTTGGAAGTATTCCTTCCATCTTTCCATGATGTCTGTATCATTGGTAATGATTTTATTGTTCTTGTCTTTTATTGTTCCTGTGTTGGTTGTTTCATCTTTCCTTATTGTTTTTATCGTTTTAAAAAATAATTTCTGATTTGTTTTCCTATCTATCTCCATTTTTGTTCCAAAACGGTCCCAGCATTTTTCCTTTTCTGTTTGTATTGTTTCTTTTGCAATTCTTCTCTGTTCTTTATACATGTTGTAATTTTCTTCTGTTCTGTTTTGTAGGTACGTTTTCCATGCTTCTTTTTTACTTTTTAACCGTTGTTTTATGCTTTCATTCCACCAAGCTGTTCGTTTCTTGCCTGGAGTAGTCCTTAGGGTTCCACATACTTCCTTGGCTGTCACTGTCACGATATTTTTGAATATTTCCCATAATTTTTCTAAGCTTGTATCTTCTATGTTTATATGTAGTTCTTCTATTCGGTTTTCTATTTTTTCTTTATATAATGTAGCGGTATCCTCGTCTCTTAGTTTGTAGTATTTGATGGTTTCATATCTTTTTGCCTTTTGTTGTCTCCCATTTCCGTTATTTCCTTGTATTTTCGCGACAAGCAAGTAGTGATCGCTCCCAAAAAGAAAAATTAGGAGATTATATAAAAGGAACTAAACACTTTATGTAAAGGGTGTTTCAATAAGACGGATCGATGTGAGCAGTAAATAAGTCAGTGTTATTTGTTGAAAAAAAAATCTTTGCTGAATTATGTTATTAGGCACATGGCAATTATGCGTGAAAGCTAATATCGGCCAAATGTTGGCCAAGGCTTCGGCGGCGCACCTCCACTCGATGGTTAAGATTTTTTACATCTCTGCAGAATTGCACCAATAAACCTTATCTCATCCTTCAGCTGTTAAATTGTTGTTGGCTTGTTGGCATAGATCTTACTCTTGAGATAACCTCAAGGAAATAATTGTAAAGGCATCAAAACACACGATCTTAGTGCCCAATTGAATTCCCTGTCTTGAGAGCTGATGCGCCCTGAGAATTTCTCATTCAATAAAGCCATTGTTGCATTGGCTGGGTGGAATTTGGCGCCGTCCTGTTGAAACCACAAACCGTTGACATCCATAGCATCCAATTCAGGCTATAAAAAGTTGGGCGCGGTAACGTTCACTAATTCCGGCAGCACAAAATTCTCACCAAACATTGACCTTTTATGGATGCATCAACTTTTCAACAATCATCTTAAGATTTTCATCAGACCAAATGCGGCAATTATGCTAACCAAAAATATCACGAAGTGCGCGAAATGCATTTTTGTTTGAACACCACCTACTTGCGTAATAGGCTTCAATAACTTTAACACGTTTGATTGCTAATCTTTCCATGGTTGAAATTGCCATCATTTGTGTTTAAGCCTCATTCGCATTTAACATTGGTCTAACCCAGTGGTGGGGAAACTTTTTTTAAGACGGGCCATTTGTAATAACCAGACAATCGTAGTGGGCCAAAGAATAATGCTTAATCGTAGGTAGGTAGTTTTTATGCGGGTCGTCACATTACGAAGTAAGAACGCGTTCAACATTCTCACGACGGCATTCTTAAACGGGCCGGATTAAACCTTTCCGCGGGCCGGACTTGGCCCACGGGCCGTAGTTTCCCCATCACTGGTCTAACCCATCGGAACACCTTTTATAACTGAGTATTTCACAATCCGATCATGGTTTATGTGTATAATGTTATTTATTTTGATTCTATTTTAGAGAAGAAAAATGGGTTGGAAAATGAGGAGCAAGTGATTGTCACTATGTTCTTCTCACCCGATCGGGGGATCTGCATACAGGATATTAGGGCTACTCCCGGGGAGGCACGGCTTTTGGGCATCGCCACTCCTTATATAGCCATCCTTCACAAGTTATCCATCCTTAGGGAGGTTATGAACGACTTTAACGGTTTGGAGAGTTGCAATAAAGCTACTAAAGACGCCGTTTTGGATTTCAGCTACAATCTCAGCTTGGGTAATTATTACAAGGGTGATCAAAAAGCCTGCAATAAAACGTATACATTTTGTAACCTTACTTTTTGATCACCCCTCTTATTTTAATCTTGTGATAGATTATCAATAATTACTATCCTTTTCTAAAAGCGAGGCATGTCACTTTGAAGTTAAATATTTTGAATTCGGTGGAATAAAACCTGTTAATATTTAAAAATAAAATTGAAAATAAAGATAATGTTTAATGTTGATGTTTAGGCAATATGGACGCCGCTTTTAAGTCGATCAAACTCGTGCAAAGCAGCGGGGTGTGGAATAGCTTGGCCCGGATGTGCGTCAAAACTCGGAGGTTGGACGTGGCCGGTGTTTGTTTGGGCCACATGGGTGACGCCAGGGCTGCTAAATTACTGCGTCAAGCGATCGCCGACAAAACTTTACCTCAAGAGGCTAAAATAGCCGTTCTCGCTGTTCAATTAGGAATGTTGGTACTTAAACAATTCCAAATAAAGGAAATATAAACATTTACTAATGTGCGTTTGCACCAGTTCTATTTAAGGTCCTCGTTAATTTATGTTGTAGTTAAATGAGAAAATTGCTAGTAATGCCACTTATGTAAAAGGCGCTATCTGTCACATAATTCAATCCACCGCATAGGCTATGTTGTAGTCAGCTTAATCAGGGGGGCGGCAGCTCATCTTCCCTCTCTTAGCGACATCTGGTTGCGGCAGCTGAACTATCAGTAACACCAACGCACATATCTATGTTGGTGTGCGTGTAGATGTTTGTATGTGTTAGTGAAGAATACAGAAAACTAATACGAAATTCACTGACCCACGGACAGCACCTTTCATATATGATGCGATGAGAGCAAGAGTGGCTTAAGCCACAAAAACATGAATATATCAATAAATGTATCGATTAAGCTCGCAAAATCGCTTAGAAATTAATTATTAGTTTGCGATCACCGCCATCTAATCAACCTCAGTTTGACTATTGATTTACATTACGGTGTCACTCCCCTGAGCTTAAAGAAGATCGGTGCAAACGGATATTAGTATTTTGAAACTCTACTCCTCAAATTGTTTTAAGAATAATTTATAAATACAGGAAGAAGCCGAGCAATTGTACACACAATGCGAGCGTTTCGATTTGCTCAATAAATTGAATCAGTGCCGGAATAAAATGGAATCGGCCATTACTATAGCGCAATCGAAAGATCGCATTCATTTGAGAAACACGGAGCACGCGTGGGGCCGAGCGTTGGAACAAGGGGGCAATTACAAAGAAGCGACAGGACATTACGAAAAGGCCAACACACACCGTTATGACGTGCCCAGAATGCTAATGGACCATCCAGATCAATTACAAGCTTACATGACAAAAACTACAGATCCGTAAGTAAACGGGAATTATTCAAATATGAGAAGTGATCAAAAAGTAAGGTTACAAAGCCTGTATTGGCACTTGTACATTTTGTAACCTTACTATTTGATCACCCCTCGTACTTGTAGAAGTGAATCTGAAATAGTCATCATAAATTAAAATCTGACCAGAAGCAGCTGGTGGCCTAACTTGATGGTAGGTGATGAACCCAAAGTACTCGTTATTGACTTAGTTATGCCATTCCTAATGTTTAACACAGACACGGTTCTTAACGTGATTGATTTTAAATTAATATGCAGCAATCCCAACCTCAATTTTTGTATCTTGGCTCTGTCACCTATCCTGAAGTTGGGTCGCAAACCAGTGCTGAGTTCTACAAATAGTTGGTGATCATAATCTGATATAATCATTTAGGGAGTTGTTGAAATGGTGGGGTCAATACATAGAATCTCAGGGAGATATGGCGGCGGCGCTGAGAGTTTACTCAAATGCCAACGACATCTACTCGCAAGTCCGCGTTTTGTGCTTTTTGGGGGAGGAAAGCCGGGCGTCGGATTTAGCGAGATCCGGAAATGACAAGGCAGCCTTTTATCACATGGCCAGGCATTACGAGACCACTGGAAATATCGAAGATGCTGTTGGATTTTTCACAAGAGCTAACGCCTACAGTAAGTTAAGTTATACACGTTCTAAGACATGCACTTTCTTTAAAAGACATATCGATAAATTGTCCAACATGGACAAAACTTTTTTAATAATTGTATATGGCTATTTAGGTAATGCAGTTAGGATTTGCAAGGAAAATAACATGATTGAGGAGCTGTGGAATATAGGAAACGTCGCTGGGAATCGGGAGAAACTCGAATGCGCTCGGTATTTCGAAGAAGTCAACTCGTTGGACAAGGCTGTTATTTTATATCACAGAGCTGGTACATATTTTTTAAATAAATAATCTAATTTGATGTCAATGCATTAATAACAATTGAAATAATATAACAGAGTTCGCAGGGTTTCTCTTTATTGTTGAACACTGGAACATTTTTCTCCTTATATCTGTATGATTTTCCTTTTTTAAAGTTAGAGATAGTCGTTAAGTTTGTTTGTCATTCATGTTAATTTTGATATGTTTCCACTCACTCAAATCAATTATTTATTTAAAGAAAGCCTTAATGAAGGGGAAATCATACGGCCCATATATATTAATATTTTTTCATTAGGAATGCTTCATAAAGCATTAGACTTAGCCTTCAAAACTCACCAGTTCGACACCCTTCAGCAGATTGCAACGGAACTAGATGCAGATTCCGATCCGGCTCTGATTAAAAAGTGTGCAGATTATTTCATCACCAACGAACAATACGACAAAGCAGTGGATCTCTTGGCGATAGGCAAACGATACGGTGAAGCCATTGACGTTTGTTTGGAACACAATGTTCAACTAACTGAAGATTTAGCAGAGAAATTAACACCAGAAAAGGATGAAATAGAAGATAGCGTCAGGGTGCAGGTGCTTGAGAATCTTGCTGAGAGTTTAATGGAACAGGGAAGCTATCATCTAGCCACTAAAAAGTTCACTCAAGCTGGAGATAAGGTAATAGAATAAACAACGTTACCAATTGTTAAAATAAATTTAATAAGATAATAATGTAAAAATTATATAATACTTTTTTAGTTGAGGGCAATGAAAGCTTTACTAAAATCAGGCGACACAGAAAAAATAATCTTCTTCGCCGGCGTTTCGAGACAACGCGATATTTACATAATGGCTGCAAATTACCTACAATCGCTCGATTGGCAAAATCAACCGGAAATTCTACGCAACATCATCACGTTCTACTCGAAAGGCAAAGCTTTGGACTTGCTTGCCAATTTCTACGTTGCATGTGCACAGGTAGAAACAAACAACAACAAACCATAACCATATTAATAAGATTAATATATTATTAGGTTGAAATCGACGAATTTCAAAATTACGAAAAAGCCCTGGGGGCGTTAACTGAAGCATCGAGGGCTCTGTCGAAGGTGTCTCAGCCTAGGGACGCCAACGCCCATCGCAGGGCGGGTGACATCGTCCAACAACAGTTGGCCACTGTGAAGAAATTCGTGGATATAAAGAGAGTGTTTGAAAGAGGGGATGTCCAAACAGGTTAGGTTCATACTTTAAAGAACACTCTTTATAAATATCATACAAACATAAAAGAAACGAGTTTACTGAAAATTTTACTTCATGCTTAATCTGGATGTAGAAAACACTTGTGTAAAGCTTCATATTGAACTCTTTTTAAGCATATGCATATGTGTACTTAAAAACAAATTCCTGTGTGTTGAAAATTGAATTGATTTTAGGGGTGACACAATCGAAACAATTATTAGCTTCAGGAGGCAAAGACTTGGAATCATCAGTCAGGAGGGGAGATATTTATGCGTTGATGATTCAAATGTGCATCAAATCTGAAAATTTCGTGGAGGCTAAGCAATTTTTTCTGGAACTCAGGCAGCTTTTGGCTTCGACTACAAACGTTCCTATAACTTATTATGTTAACAAGGATGTCTTAGAAGTCCTCGCTAAGGGACTTGGAGTGCCGGTTGTTTCACTGGTTCCCACAATAAGCAAAAACACAGATGATATTCCAGACGACGATGAGATCGATGAGGAAGTCGTCGTCGGCGGTGATTAATTATACACGTTGACTGCGTTACTGGTCCCCTGACACCAGTGCTGATCTTCATTGTAGTGTGGGGCCATATTTATGAGAATTTTCATATCTTGTGGAACTTTACATTTTTTCAATTGCAAAGGGAAATTGTAACATATGTTAGTAACAAAATATATGTCATAGGCCGTACAGTATTTGCGTAACACAAATAAATAAAGTTATAAATTTATTTAATTACCGGTCCTCAGGGCCCAGTAGCGCACACCAGTGCAGATGTTCGAGTTCACTGCCACAGTCAACATGTTAAGGAATGATATTTTAAATGTTATCTTCTATTTATTTTATTGCACAATATGATTACATTTAAGGATAATTTATTTTTATATAAAATATGTTTTTAAATATACTGGTCTAGCCAGCTGTAAGATTTTATTAACTTGTTTACTTTGCGAAAAAAAAAAATTAATGTTTAGAGGGTTTTGTGGTTTGTTTTTTGATTTATTATGTCGTTCTTTTTTGGCCATAAATCAAATACAACCAGCGTTATAAATAGACATTAGCATACAGCTTTAACATGGTTTTAAGAATGATATTAGCATTTTTGTATTAATAAAATGTTTAAATAGATTACTATTGTTAGATTATAACTAATAATTTAATAGCATTGTGGGTGCTCCTACGAGACCTATGGATACATGGCCGTAGCAAGATAGGGAAATTTAGAATATATTTAATTTTAATGCTATACATCATAAATGTACACTTCTGTGCAACAAAATTAAGCAGACAAAATATGTTATGGTTTAAAACGGAAGTGATGAGTTTCCTAGTTACAAAAATATGTAAATATGTCAATTTCCTTAATGTCAAAATGCTGCGTCATTTAGGCAACAAATCAAAATTCGAATTCTAACTAAAATAGAAGATGCTTTTTCTATTTCGGCGTTGTTGTATTTAATTCGAGCGTCTTTTTCAAAAGGTCATAGTTTTGGTTTTTTATAAAGGTGTTATGGTGATTTATCTTTTATTGAAACTGCTGCTAGGCAATTAACACAGACCCGAATTATAGAACTAGAATATTGTGAAAAATTGACTTGTGCCTAATTTTATTGCACAGAAGTGTACGTATATTCTGTTTTTTTAATATAACCAATCAAATTTGATATTTCAAGAATTTAGTGGTGTGATGCAGGCTGTGTTTTAGGTAAGGACAAGATTAATCACATGTTATGTTGTAAATCAACTTTTAATTTGTAGGTTATGTGAAGGGAAATCTAAAATTAATATGATAATTTAATTAACTCACAATGATTACGATTACAAATGTATTTACCTATTACTGTCGCAAATTATTTGTATCTACTACCAATTTAATAAAGTGTCTCTGAGGATCGGGTAGGATAGCAGAATCAGGTAATATTCCTTGCTTAGGAATATCTGTCTTCTTTATTATCTGCCCATTTATATGTTCAAATTTTAAAAAAGTTCTAAATACAAGGAATTTTTCTTTTAGGTATACACACTATGATTTTTGAATGTATATTTTCAGACATCCTTGATCTTATTAAAAACTTTCAATTCAAAAACTCTAACGAGTGTTCCACTCCCAGACTAAGCATGAAGTAAAATTTCGAGTTTAGAAAAGTCAAATCACGCTTTTCTGAACTCGAAATTTGACTTCATGCGCATTTAAAATACTGATATAAAGTGAAGTTCAAAATATACTTCGACTTAGTTTTGTTTAGTTCATTAATTTTACAAATGTTTATATGAAATGTCTAAAAGTATACTAAAAAGAAAAAAATCCCTGTATGTGTTGTAAAATTGCAAGTTTGAAAATCTTTGCATCGTGACAATTTATTTGACAAATTATGATTTGATAATAATGTACTAACATCTTAAAATTTGATGTTTAAAATGCGCTACTATTAAAGCAGGACTGCAACTGTACGCAGTAAATACACCCTAAATTTGGTCATATTAAATAAAAACAGAGTGTACCTATCTATTCAGTATATTTTGAACTTTATTTGAAATCGGTGTTATCTACGCCAGGCACATGAAGTACAATTTCGAGTTTAGAAAAGCCTAAAAATTTAAATTTGGACACCATGCGTATAACACTGATTTAAAGTAAACTTTAAAATATACTGCTAAAGATTGATCTCAAGTTATTAAATTTTACAAATATCTATTTTGTTTTTTTTTGCGTTTAATAGCTTAAATATTTTCCTATTTATTTATTTATTAAGGAATGAATTACCTCTACTATTATTTCAATTTCCTAGTGTTGGCTTTTAATGACATCAATTTTACCAAGCAATAAAACACATTACTTTTATTTACCTTGAAAGGTTGATGACATTACTCTCAAACACTAGCACACACACCTGTGCAGGTATGTAATTCTCTACATACCTTTTTGTCTCTCTCTCGCTAACTTTTATATAATTATAATTTTTTTCGAAAGAATTACTTGCTCGTGTCGAGCGTATTTACAGTATAACCTGTTAAATAACATCATATTATTTATTCTTCCTTTATCTCCAAAGATTAATTGAGGCACTTAGAAGCAAAGGGGTGTAAGTGCCAATTTGAAAAATATTAAGTACACTTTTGTGCAATAAAATCAAGTACACAAAATATGTTATAGTTTAAAGCGGACATGAATTTCTTAGTTACGTAGATTTGTCATTTTTGATGTCAAAATATCGCGTCATTTAGACAACAATTCAAAAAGTCGAATTCTAACTATAAGAAGATGGTTTTTATATTAGACAAATTGCTCGATTGGTGAACATCAGTAAAGACACTGTTTTTAGAGTTAAGAAACGTTGGGAGTAGGAAAGAAGTTGTATGATCTTTTATTATTTATTGAAACTGCTGCTAGGCAATTAAAACAGACCTGAATTATACAACTAGAATATTGTGAAAAATAGTTATAAGACTTGTGCTTCATTTTATTGCACATAAGTGTACATGCAGGAGGTGTTTTTATTAATTAGCTAAAAGATATAGAGCTTTTATTGATAGGTATTGTTACCCAGCAACGGCAGCTCGCAGCCTAACTTCGGGGTAGGCCAGATAGCCAAGGTAATATGTATCCGTTATTGAAAGGTGACTTTGAAGAATTGCACTCAAATTTTGTGTGCCTTGTCACTGTGGCCTACCCTGAAGTTAGGCTGTAAGCCGCCGCTGTTACCCAGTATATTTTCTGTAAACCCACACAACCATTTTACTATTTTGTTTGATGGTTTTAATATAACTTAAACTTTAAAATTGGATTTATCAATTTTTGTATTAGTCACTTACACGCTTTTGCTTCAAGATGATTCAATTGTTTTCTGTTTCATTGTTCCAATCATTTACGATTATTTCTACATTGACTTTACTTGAACTACTTCAGACTTCCCTTTAAAAAAGAACAGCTTTCTAAATGTGAAATATGTTGAAACTGTAGATTTTCTGAAATACTTTTAGACAGTATAAACAGAAAGTTACAAATTATTAATTAAAACTAAAGAAAAATATACCTAATTCATGCGATTGTATCAGACCAGTAAAAAATTAACATTTCTTAAAAAAAATCATTAATTAAAATTGGTTTTATTTTCATTCAGCACACGTTTCATTAATTAACAAAATAACTATTTAAAATAATTTACAACAGTTTATAAATAAAATCACTAGACATAAATATTGCACTAAGTTTCAATTTAACACACAAATACACAGTGAATAAAGAAAGTGCTCTCTCGAGATGGTAAAAGAAGAAATAAAATGTGATGTTCTTTTCCAATACATAAAAAGTTAGAAATATCTTTTGAAAAAATATTACATTTCTTAATGAGAGTGGGGTGTGTCGAAGCATAGAATATTTACTACTCTAATATTAATTTATTTAAGAATGATTGCATTACTTTTAACCGTTTACTGCAAATAATAATATCTATATTATTGCTTTTATTTATTATTAACAAAAGTCTGCATATATGCAACATATATTTTAAAGGTTTTCTGATTTAATGTATAAGATAATTTTAACTCAGCAGATGAATTAAATTAACGTACATACCTCTTTAAAGAGTAAAGTATAAAAACATGTAATTTATATGGAATATACCCACTGAGCAAAAAAAACCAAATAACGTTAAATCAACATTGTTGTTTTAATGTTGATGAAACATTACTTAAATGGATTTGCTCAGTGGGTAAGGTAAGTACTTTTTTAAAAGCAGTATATTGGAGAACGCAACCCAATCTGAACACTAGACTTAAATCTGCTTGAATAAACAGCCAGAACACGGATGCCAAACAAAATTTCGAGTTTAGAACAGCCTGATTTGGTTTTTCTAAACTCGAAATTTTACTTCATGCACCAAGCGTATAAAACACTGATTTAAAGTGAAGTTCAAAATACACTACTTAGTTCTAATCACATGTTCATTAATTTTACAAATGTGTATATGGAATATGTGAAAGTATACTTAAAAGAAAAAATCCCAGTATGTGTTGTAAAGTTTCAAGTTGTAGCGTTTTCTTTTGAAAATCTCTGCACCGTGACAAATTATGACTTATTTGTCACATTGATAATCATTTACCAAGATCTCAAAATTTAATGTTTAAAATACCCTACTGTTAAAGCAGGACAGCAACTGTTCGCAGTAAATAAATCCTAAGTTTAGTCATATTAAAAAAACAGAGTTTATGTACATATTTTTTTAACATACAAAATTGTTTGGCATCTGTGTTCTGTTCATGCTTAGCCTGGGAGTGGAAAACACTCGTTAGCGTTTTTAAATTGAAGATTTTTAATAAGATCATGAATGTCTGAAAACTTACATTGAAAAATCGTAACATGTATACCTTAAAGAAAAATTCCTTGTATTTAGAATATTTTTAAAATTTGAACATACAGAGAGTTTTATGTAACACCGAACTTGAGAATTTTTCGTTTAAGTATACATTAGCATACGTTGTACATTTGCCTACTCTCGGTTAATTAAAATAATGTAATTTAAAGCTTTAAACCAGTGTTTTCCACTCCCAGGCTAAGCATGAAGTAAAATTTCGAGTTTAGAAAAGCCTGAAAATTTGGTTTGGTCGCGTAGCGCGAAGCGCGGAGCGGCCAAACCAAATTTTCAGGCTTTTCTAAACTCGAAATTTTACTTCATGCGCCACCGGCACAAAACACTGATGCAATGTAAAGTTTAGCGGTGTGTTTTAAACTTCGTAATGTCAGTGTTTTGTACCGGTGGCGCATGAAGTAAAATTTCGAGTTTAGAAAAGCCTGAAAATTTGGTTTGGCCGCTCCGCGTTTCGCGCTACGCGACCAAACCAAATTTTCAGGCTTTTCTAAACTCGAAATTTTACTTCATGCTTAGTCTGGGAGCGGAACACACTCTTTTTAAGTTTCAAATTGAACTCTTAAAAAAAAAACGAGTATCTAAAGATTTACGGCATATGCGCTGTAATTGGGACGTGTATATTTGAAAGGAGAACTCCCTGTATGTACATGTTAAGGCATTAATTGCGAGTGATTGGCTACAACATGTAATGGTCATATAGGCAACCCAATTTACACATTATTCTAATATTAAAGGTGTCAAATTGTATTGGATAAAAATGTTCGGTGTTACATGAAACTCTCTGTATAAATGGGCAGATAATAAAGGAGACAGATATTCCTGAGCAAGGAATATTACCTGATCCTGCTATTCTACCTGATCCTCAGAGACACTTTAATAAATTGGTAGAAGATATAAATAATTTGAGGCGGTGGTAAGTAAATAATACATTTGTAATCGTAATCTTTGTGAGTTAATTGAATTGTCAAATTAATGTCAGATTTTCCTTCACATAACCTACAAATTACAAGTTGATTTACAACATAACATGTGATTAATAATCCTAACCTAAAACACACAACCTGCATCACACCACTAAATTCTTGAAATGTCAAATTTGATTGGTCATATTAAAAAAAAACAGATTATGTCTTTAATACTTGCGTAGTTAATACACATCCTTCAAACAGAAATATAAAGTTGTATTTATTATGACGTATTTTATAAAGTGTATCATATACAGAGAGTTTTATGTAACACCGAACATTTTCATAACGAGAATTTTTCTTTGAAGTATCCATATGCATACATTGCACATTTTCTGATGCTCGGTTTATTAAAAGAATTCAATTCGAAGCTTTAAGCGAGTGCTTTCCACTCCCAGGCTAAGCATGGAGTAAAATTTCGAGTTTAGAAAGGCCTGAAAATTTGGTTTGGCCGCTCCGCGCTTCGCGCCACCGGTACAAAACACTGATTCAATGTAAAATTTAGCGGTGTGTTTTAAACTTCGTAATATGTCAGTGTTTTGTACCGGTGGCGCATGAAGTAAAATTTCGAGTTTAGAAAAGCCTGAAAATTTGGTTTGGCCGCTCCGCGCTTCGCGCTACGCGACCAAACCACATTTTCAGGCTTTTCTAAACTCGAAATTTTACTTCATGCTTAGTCTGGGAGTGGAAAACACTCGCTTAAAGCTTCAAATTAAATTCTTTTAATAAACCGAGCATCGAGAAATGTGCAACGTATGCATATGGATACTTTAAAAAAATGCTCGTTATGAAAATGTTCGGTGTTACATAAAACTCTCTGTATGTTACTCCTTACAGTAAAGGGTTAATTAAACTTGAAATTATAATAAAATGTTTTTATTGCTTAATATATTCATTACTTTTTAAAATGATTGCATCACTTTTAGTTCAAATCGTAATTCTAATTACATTTTTAGTTTATACGTAGAATCTGAAGTACAAGTGTTGAAAATGCTAAATAAAATATTGAATATTCATCGCTTTAGAAATGAAAATGAATTCTTATTGGATGGATATTCTCTATACAGGGTGTCCGTATTTCAACAAAATGTATAGGGATCTCAGTTATTTGAAGAGATAGAGAGTCGGTTAAATTGGGGCAAAATTGCGTAATTTAGGGCCTAATAATAATCTAAAAACAAATTTGAAATATCTTCTTTCGTTTTTGAGATATTGTCAAAAAACGGATTTTTTGAAATTTCGTTTTTATTTTTTTAACCAAAAACTATTGAATCCAGTCATTTACAATTTTGACATTATTGAGGTACTTTTTCACGAATAATCTAGTAACATATTTTATTTTAAGATAACTATAGCATTCACCCAGGGACCATAGCCAACTTTTGTTTTTCTTATGGGCGCTATTTTGGATTTTCATATTTTTTGAAAGAATATTATTTTCTGAATACAATAATGTATGACACTTATAGTTTATTATACATTTTATGTGTAAAATTATAATTTTTTGTTTTTTTGTAAAGAGTGCCTTGGAAACAGTTGAGTAACTTACTTATTTAACAACTTCTAGGACCCATAATTTGCTTACATACCACCCCTGAAAATGGTATATATATATTTTAACAGTTGTGATAATGTATTTTAAACTAACGAGTGTCTTCCACTCCCAGACTAAGCATGAAGTAAAATTTCGAGTTTAGAAAAGCCCCCCGTAGAAAATTTGTCGAGGGTCGCGCAGCGACCCGAGACAAATTTTCACGGGGCTTTTCTAAACTCGAAATTTTTCTTCATGCGCCACTCGTATAAACCACTGATTTACAGTAAAGTTAAAAATATATAACTCTTAGATGTGATAGTGATCAATATTTACCGAGATGTAGCGAAAAAATGCAAGAATCACTTTTTTGTGACTAGTTTTGGAATAATAATAATAAAAGTAGAATAAATTCAGTTTGTGTAACTTTTATGTGATAATTGATACTTAGTATTATTATTACAAAAGATTGACAGTTATTAATTAATTTCGAGCGCTAACAATGATTGACTGCTGTCAAGATTTTATTGATTAACAGACATGACGTCATTGTTTCCAAGGCACTCTTTGCAAAAAAAGAAAGTATCATAACTTTAAATATCAAATCTAAAATAAATTATGAGTGTGGTACATCATTGAGTTCAGAAAAAAATATTCTTTGAAAAAATATGAAATAATGTTTATTTCTACTAAAGCCGCACTAACATTTCGTATTAATAGAAGATCATCTACATGCTATTAGTTACTTTTAGGTATTTAAGTATTTATTTACGGATATTTCCTCTGTTATTACAAAAAAAATACAAATATGATATAACTAATTCTTCTTCTTCTTCTTCTGCGTAATTTATGGCCTCGGCTACTAGGCCCTGTTGACCAGTCTCAGTAATTTTATATAGTTTAATAAATAGTTAAATAAATAGAGTTTCGTTATCCCGGAGGAAAGGAAAGGGATTTACGAGAAATACACACGTAGTTGCAAGGATAGGTTAAAATGAAAGGATTGTCAGCATATAGGTGATTGTAAAGGATGAAATAGAGAGGATGAAAAAGGATTTGTATAACAACCACGTGTGGGCCAAACGCGAGCAGGGATGGAACGCACAACTCACGATCGACGTCCACTCTGTTCGGGGTCTAGAACGGAACTCCGATATAACAAATATTACTATAAATAAACTATTGATAAAATGAACGTGGCAACATTGATTTTTTATGTGTTCCAACTTCACTTTAATTAAATTTAATTCTACCAAGTGGTTAAGCATGAAATAAAATTTCGTGTTTAGAAAAGCCTGAAAATTTGGATTGGCCGCGTAGCGAAGCGGAGCGGCCAATTCAAATTAGGCTTTTCTAAACTCGAAATTTTACTTCATGCGCCACACGTATAAAATACTGAAATATCGTAAAGTTTAAAATATACAGCTTTAGTAATCTAATATGTAGATGTGAATAAAACGTAAGTCAAATTCTGCGCTGAACAAATTGTTTAAAACAGTGATTATAGGCAACCCAATAACTCTAACGTATATTAGGTTGCCTATAATTGTTGTTGTATGTGTGTGTTTTTGAAGTTCACTGTAAATTAGTGTTTTTAAGCGTGGCGCATGAAGTAAAATTTCGAGTTTAGAAAAGCCTAATTTGGATTGGCCGCTCCGCTTCGCTACGTGGCCAATCCAAATTCTTAGGCTTTTCTAAACTCGAAATTTTACTTCATGCTTAGGCTGGGAGTGGAAAACACTCGTTAAAAGCCCAAAATTGAAACAACGAATTCCCGCAAATTTAAAAAACGCTGTAATTATTGGGATATGTGCTTCGATGAAAAAAACACGTTTTGTTTTGTTTTTTTTAATTAAAATGAAAAAAAAGGATTTGTTACAACCCCGTTTAGAAGTAGGAAGTGGTTATGTTGTAGTGATTGCCTACATACTTTGTTTCTTTCTGTGAAAAAACAAGGCTATGGTTACCGGGTAAATTTTATAGTTATCTTAAAAAAAATCCTACTAGATTCCTCATTAAAAAGTGCCTGTATATTGTCAAAATTTTAAATGTCCACATTCAGTAGTTTTTAAATAATAAAATAAAAACGATTTTTCAAAAAATTAGTGTTTTGTTGATATCTCGAAAACAAAAGAAGATATTTCAAAATTGTTTTCCGATTATTGTTAGGCCCTAAAATACGCAACTATGCCCCAATTTAACCGACTCTCTATCTCTTCAAATAAATGAGATACCCATTCATTCTGTCTAAATACACCCTGTATAAGATATTTACATTTTTATTTTTTTTTTCAAAATGAGATGGCACTGTCTTTTGGAAATGAAATGATCTTTTCAAGAGTTATTCATTTATTGTTTATTCACCAATGTATATTGTGGTCAACATACGTCTACTTAAAACTAAACAAAAATATCATTTTTAACATTAATTTGTGAACAATTCGAAATAGAGAGTTATCCAAAATCAGAGAAATTAGTTGCTTTCATTATTTCTTCAAATATTTTACAAGTAAGAATTGGCACTCTTATATTTTATATTCTTGAATTTGTCTGTTTTTAACGTTTATTTATTAACTAATTAAAGATGATTGAAGGAGAAGAAAAAATGGTAAGAAGTAATTGAGTAATTTACATAAAACCACAGATCATAAAAAAGTCACGGTACTCTTCACTTTAGAATTCAAATCCCTCGTTTCCAACTCTCGTTCTCCCTCTTGCCAATGTTCACTTCAAATTTTGAACGTCTCCATCCTCCTCACTAAATTGTACTCGTTTCACAGAAACGATCCGCTAAACACACACTCATTAATACAAGTAATAATAATAATAATAATAAATAAATAATAAGCGCGTCCAGATTAAATTGGAAGCAATGACTTTTGAGAGATCGTCCACCTCTTTTCGGTCTCACTGGAAAGAGCACGCGGCTGGCTGGGGATTTTTTGTTGTCCTCTTGCGCTCTTTTTTAAATTAATTGTTCGTTCAGTAGATCATGCCTGGATGCACTCCGTTGCTACAGTAGAAGTACACATTCGGGTTTGAACTCAGAGTTGGCTCTAACGTTGTGTAAACGTTGCCATCTTCAACATTTGGATCTGAAATCATAAAATTCACACATTAGTCCATTTAATTTGAGATTTTTCCGCGAAAAAAAATATATTTTCTTTTTTACGTAACTATTTAGAATACCATCACCAACTATATACTAAGTTCAAACAAGATAAATTCTATTCGATACTTGTTCTGCTACTTTCTTGATGGAACCAAATTTTCAAATTGGGTAAAGTACTACACTTGTTATGTTCCATATTTTTATTTTCAGTTGCCTGACACGTGTTTCGATCCGTTACGATCATTTTTCAAAGTTAAAACTCTTAGTTTTAACTTTGAAAATGATCGTAACGGATCGAAACACGTGTCAGGCAAGTGAAAATAAAAATATGGAACATAACAAGTGTAGTACTTTACCCAATTTGAAGATAAATTCAAATTCAAAACTATTTGAATTCGAGAAAATAAGCTTACGCTTCTTATAGTTTGCACACTTTAAACATAATATATAAAATTACGAAAAGACTATTCGTGAAAACGCATCTATAGATGGCATAAAATATTAGTTTTAATCTAAGTCAGTGACGGGGAAACTACGGCCCGCGGGCCAAGTCTGGCCCGCGGAAAGGTTTAATCCGGCCCGTTTAAGAGTGCCGTCGTGAGAATGTTTGAACGCGTTCTTACTTCGTAATGTGACGACCCGCATAAAAACTACCTACCTACGATTAAGCATTATTCTTTGGCCCGCTACGATTGTCTGGTTATTACAAATGGCCCGTCTTAAAAAAAGTTTCCCCACCACTGATCTAAGTCCTTTCACTTTTAATTTGTTGCTATCTCTCCTTTCATTTTAAATTTGTATTATTAGTTGGTTTGAAGAGAATTTGACCTAAACGTTACATATACTTTAATAGAGCGTTGTAACAATGCAAATTAAATAAGATTTTAAATATTTCATTGAATAATTCAATATCCGGAGGTGTATTTGCACGGGAAGTAGTTGTTTCAATAGATATTTATCGTCTTGAGTTGTCTTATTAATGAAGAAATCGTTTGCATTTTCCCGAATAGTTTTTTCGTAATTTTATATATTATATACACTAAGTATCAGAGCTGGGACGAATCCTCGTAAAAAGGATTCGAATCATGAATCCGAATCACCTAATATGATTCGAATCACGAATAAAAGGATTTGTAAGAGATAAATATGATACGAATGAAAGATTCGAATCCTGTTTTTTCGAATCACGAATACAAATCCTTTAAGAATAAATTTGATTTTATTATTTTTTCCAACCATTTATATATGTATAAATATCGTTACCAGTTGTTTTAACAAAAATATTTAAAACCTAATTATTTATTATAACCACTGAACATCGTTGATAACAGACTAAACATCTGATTCCCTGTTACTCTGATTAAAAATGTATTTGTGTGTTTCTGAACTTCACTTCAAATTAGTGGTTTGTACGCGTGGCGCATGAAGTAAAATTTCGAGTTTAGAAAAGCCCGAAAATTTGTCTCGGGTCGCTGCGCGACCCTCGACAAATTTTCACGGGGCTTTTCTAAACTCGAAATTTTACTTCATGCTTAGTCTGGGGATGGAAAACACTTGTTTAAAGCTTCAAATTTAACTCTATTATAAAATCGACGAATGCCTAAAAATTACGTAGATAAAAAAATTCACTGAATATCATTAAAACCGGGAAAGTCAAAGAAAAGTCATGAAATTATATTCAAATTGATCAAAACACTAACAAAAAAGCCATATGACATTATTAAATTTGTCAAAATCAGCAGGCAAATTACAAAGCACGTGAACATTTATAAAATGAACTTAAATATTGACAAAAACAATGAAAACAATTTAAAAAAATGGAGGTATCTCACAGAAGAAAGTTGTATTAAAAGGTTAGGGAAAAAATCTTGAATCAGGGAAATGTCGGAAAAATTTAACATATTAGATTGTGGCTACTGTGACAGTTTTACTTCAAATAATATTAAACATAATTTTGAAAACTAGATTATTATCTTTGAAGTTTCGAACGAGCGTTTCCACTCCCTGTGGGTCTTTTTGAAATTTCGCATTTACCATAACAAACCACAAACCTTGCAAGTCTTGAAAGCCAACATTGAAGAAGAAATCACCAATTTGGGGCCAGATGTTTTACGAACAACAATTCAAAATGTTGTCAAACGAGCACAATTTGACCGATATCATTTTTTTAACTTTATATTATCAATTTTACACCTTTAAATTTCAGTCAAAACATTGTCCATTTTTTTCATTTCTAATAAAATGGCAGCCAATTCATAATATGACATTACTTTTGCCTTATATTACACGAGACAAAAAGTTTATACCTTAGGAAATGTTAATTTTTGTTTTTTAACATAGACTTACTGTCCTTGTTTACGCACGAAGTAAAATATAGAGTTTAGAAAATTCTGAAAATTTGGTTTAGTTGCGTAGCGAAACGGATAAAACACTGAAATATTGTGAAATTGAAAATATACTGGTTTTTACTTATTATGTTTGAATTTCATAGCAAATTCAGTTTAATTTTATTAGAAATATCTATGTCCCGAGAAATACAGGGAGTTTTTCTGACGACACACATAAAATTCCTCGCGTGACGTGAAAAGTCAATGTAATTAAACTAACAAGGTCGACTCGGTTTTAAATTAAGACAACCTAATACACTAACCACCTTGATTGCTGACGTCACGCGTGGAAGTCCTCACGTGACGTCAACAATCAAGGTAAGGCTGTCTTCAGTTTGCCTATTCAAACTGCACTTTTTGACGACAAATTATAAAATCTTATTTGCGGATTCATGCTGAGTTTAACGACACCAATTTTTTTATTATAAAGTATAGGGAAAATAGTAAAAATTGATATTTTGAAAATATGTGAAATTCATTATATTTAAAAACCATCATGTTTAAAATTGAAAACAACATTGGTGTTCACTAACCACTATAAGCTACTTAACTCTCAACCTGTTTTAAATCATTTTTATGAGGGATTTATTGAAAAAATAATGTCTGTGCGGTTTTTTATTATGTTTGTATTTTTATGCTATAAAACTCATCCTTTCTTTAAAAGCACGCTAATGCTTATCACGATTAACTCACTGAAGTTTCGGCTAAAATGGATGAAAGTCTAAATTGTGTTGTTTGTGAACGAGATACTTCTCGTACAGCAAGAGCAGAAGTAATTCATTCTACCAACTGTGTCTATCATCGACGCTGCTACAAAGCAAGATACACGTCCGATGGGCAGCAAACTCAAGCATCTGAGACTGAAACTGAAAGACCAGAACCAGTTGTAAGTACGACTGAGACAATCTTTCTGCCCATGGCGCGAATGGCCATTTCTCAGACAAGATGTGTCTTCAATTGCACTAATCAAGTAACTCCACTTAGACAAGTCAACAGGCGCGATGTTGAAGTTTACTTGGCCCACGGCATCTGGCTGCCTTCAGGTGCTCGTGCATGTCAACTCCATTATTCCGGCGATCGCTTCGCTCCTCCAACTCAAGCGACATAAACATGAGTGCTGAGGACAAAGCAAGGAACTTTCAAACAATGGCTCAACTTGTAATGGAAGCTCGTTTAGACGATCGTTCGTCGATTCCGAATTTTGCTGAAATGACATCGGACGTGCTATCGTGAAATTGGAGTCGATTGTCAAACATTCAATCTGATGCTCAGATATCTCCGAGATTCTAAAACTTTTGAACGTATTGACGCAACGATGGCTCTTGGAATTTATCTGCATCGCTTGCGACAGAGCGCAACCATTGAACAACTTTCAGTGAAGTTTAAAAGATCAGTTGCAACGATTTCTTCACACATGAACTTAGTTCGAGAAGCATTGAAGACCAATTTTTACAAAGACATGATGGGCTTTACCCTTTCAAGAGCTGCATTGCGTCGACAAAGTGATCAAGTTGCAAGATTTATTTTCTATCCGCAAAATCAACAGGCGATGATTATTTTTGATGGCACCCATTGTTGGAGAGAATTCAGGAAATTACCAGTTTGCTAGAAAAACTTATGCGACCTATAAAGGTGTCAATTGTATCAAACCTATGGTAGGCGTTACATCTGATGGCTTTATTTATGGTGTTATGGCCCTTTTCCTGGATCGCAAGCAGATGGCGACATTTTAGCTGATCTTCTCCAACCTGAGAGAGGACCAGACAACTTCCCAAATCTTGACCGTGGAGACTTATTGATTCTTGACCGTGGTTTTAGAAACGCTGTTGCATCTGCTGAGAGCCGTGGATTCGTCGTGAAGATGCCCGACTTTGTTTCTAAAGGCAAAGGTACATTACCAACTAATCTTGCCAATACAACAAGGCTTGTCACTAAAATACGACACTGTAGAAGAGATTTTCGGCCGACTTAAAACACGTTGGGTTTTTTTTGGACGCAGACAACGCAATTATGTTGGATCAGAGTTTCATGATTTCCGTATCATTGCTGCAATCCACAATGCATCTGTTCTACCGATTCAGTACAATTCAGAAATGCAAACGGCAATTGTTAGTCGCTTATTAAGTATGCTCGATCAAGCAAATCATTTACAGGCTGTTGTTGAAGAATTCAAACTCAAAACTGTTAGAGCTGCTCGTTATTGGCGCCTTGAAGATCTTGCAGGTGATAATATTCCAGAGTTGACTCTGCAGAATATCATTGTCTACGTTGGTGGTTCTTATCAGCTAAGACTAGCTAGGTCTTACTTCCAAGATCATGCAACTCAAAGTGGTGGATTTCAATTCGTAGTTGCAACTGAGGTTATATCGATCAACTATCAGCGTCACAACATCAATGTCGCTAGTGGTGATGCAGGTCTAGTTAGATGCAATGTAATGTCGAGACATCGATCGCAAATCAAATACAAAACTTTTGTATTGTTTAATACTGCTGCTCAGGGCATAGATCGTATTGCTGGTCACTTTTGCACTTGCATTGTAGGCGCACGCTCAAATAGTGCTTGTGCTCATGTTGCATTACTGTTATGGTACTTGGGATTCCAGCGTCATTCTACAATCGCAGTGCAAGGTCCATCAAAAGATCTGATGAAAATATTCGACGGCGATGAAACTGGAGATTCTGATGATGAAGCAACCAATCCAAATGAACACCCTGCTCTTGAATATCCAGTTGAAGACGAAACTGTTACTACCGAACCTTCTTAACAGCCAACAACCACTGAACAACTAACCAGTACTGAAGAACGCAAAGAGTCGGATTCATCGACTCGAAGTCCCAGTGAACGATGGCGTTCTAGTCCTATCAAGGACGAGTTGTGAACGATTTATGTTTCACTTGAAGACTGCTGGATACTACCCCTGATTTTCTTCGATTGTCTTAACGGTTAACTGATTTATTGTCTAAATTAATTATTATATTGCCTTTAAATTGTTTTTATGTTGTCTTTATGCACTGTGTTCGTGTAATGTTTGCTTCTAAATCAATTATTTCAATTACTTCAAGTAATTTATTATATCGAGAATAAAAGATAATTATATGTGTGCAAATCGCTTGGCAAATATGGTTCTTTTCTATAAGGGTGTATTGAGTATAACGAATCAATACGTGAGGCAGTTAAAAGTTCAAAAAATTTGGTCCAATATAGAAAATTTAAGAAATGTTTGGGATATTCTATATTTCGAGTTTGTACATTTTCCCTAATCGTCAAGGTCAAAAATTTAGTATCGTTAGAGAGCATGTAATGTCTAGTATTGATTGGCATAGGTTTTAAATGTGTCGGGAAAAAGTGCAGTTTTCTTAAAGAAACTGAAGACAGCCTTAAACAATACAAGGTCGGCTCGGCTTAAATCAAGACAAACTTACTTACACACCTTGGTTAAAGTCGTCACGCGTGGAAATCCGTACGTAACGTCAAAACCAAGATCATTACTGTGCAAGGTTGTCTCGATTTAAACCGAGCCGACCCTATCACGCGCGGAAATCCTCACATGACGTCAAAATCAAAGTCATTACTGTAAAGGGTCGACTCGGTTTAAACTGAGACAGTCTTGTATAAGGTTGTCTTCATTTAAACCAGTGTTTTCCACTCCCAGACTAAGCATGAAGTAAAATTTCGAGTATAGAAAAGCTCCGTGAAAATTTTCTGGGCTTTTCTAAACTCGCAATTTTACTTCATGCGCCACGCTTAACCTTTTGGTTTTCATGGCAACACGTTTGTTTAAAAACACTTGCAGTGAAAATAATATTGTATGCGATTGTCATCACGGGTTTTTCACATTAGAACACAATTTCTTTTGTGAAAAAAAATGGTTTTGCTTCTGCAAACTCGCATTGGACTTGTCCAATGTTATTACGAATGTGAACGGAGTTTATCGGCAAGCTTTCGACGGTTTCGTACCCGCAACGGTCTAAGAGCTGGGCCATGCATGTTGAGAGCTTTTCAAAAGCTGGTAGCAAAATTTAAAGAGTGTGGTTCTGTTATAGATAAAATAAAATCAGAAAGACTCTTTGTGGCAACAGATGTTGCAGTTGCTGAAGCAAAATTAAGTAAATGAAAAACGAATATGGAACATCTAGGTTTATAGTTTAGTTTAGTTTAGTTTATTGACGGATATTCTCCTATTACAAAAATATACACAAAAGAAAGAGTATCAGTAAACAATATACAAAAAATATATATACCTAGAAACTAAATTCATGTAACCTTAAGAATGCACATTTAAACTTAATAATATTCAACATAAATTATAAGAAAAACTAGATAAGTAAAAGTTGTAATTTAAATAGAAAAAATAGAAAAAATGGGAAAAATGGAGTTAATAATAATATACTAAAAATAAAATAAAAGAAATAATATAACGATAATAAAGTATAAAGACTCAGTATTACAAACAAATATTTAAATCAATAAGCCGCAAACGATTCTTAAATCTAATAATCGAGTCGTCAAATATATCAAAATTAGGATTTGAATTTAAAATGTTACAATATTTCATAATTCTATTTATAGGACTATGCATTACATAATTAGTGGTATGCGGCATTAAGCGAGACAATGCTTTGGATCGTGTAATCTTTGTGGAACAAAAGTTTAAGTTTAAATTAGATAACAACACACTACAAACAACAAAACCATTAATTAATTTAAAGCCATATGATACATCATATATAATCCGCCTATACTTTAAAGATGTTAAATTTAAAGTTTGTAACATATTTGAATGACTAAAATTGACGTAAGATATTCCTAACTTAAATGAAATCATTCTCAAAAATTTACTTTGCACAGCTTCTATCTTGTTAGAGTGTATAGCGTAGAACGGATTCCAAATTATCGAGCCATATTCAAGTTGACATCTTACTTATGTGATATATAAAAGTTTAATAGTTTGAATTGAAAAATTAAAAGAATATCTACTTATTGCACCAAGTGTTTTAAAAGCTCTCTTCGAAATTGAAATGATATGAGATGAAAAGGTCAATCTACAGTCAAAAATAATCCCTAAATCCCTAACTTCATCAACACATCTAAGTTCAGAGTTATGAATGGTGTAGGTAAATTTCAACAATTTACAACGACTAAACGAAATTGATAAACATTTTTTAATATTTAAATTAAGTTTATTTACACTACACCAAGTTGTAATGTTGTTAATGTCATTTTGAAGTGCAATACTATCATTAACACTCCGTATTATTCAGAACAATTTCAAATCATCAGCAAACATAAGAAATTTAGAAAAGCGGATACACTGGCTGATATGATTAATAAAAAGTAAAAACAAAATGGGCCCGCAATAGGAACCTTGAGGTACCCCTGACGTAACTTAAATCACATTAGATAAGAAGTTGTCAATTTTCACATACTGCCTACGAGATGAAAGAAAGCTTTTAAACCATTGAACTACTATTTCGCTAAAGCCAAACCCCGATAATTTGTTTAGTTATAACTTATGGTTAACACGATCGAAGGACTTAGAAAAATCAGTGTAAATAGCGTCTACTTGGTATCCTTTCTCTAACGAGTTTAACAAATAACATTGGTATGACAATAAATTACTATTCGTAAATTTTCCCTCCAAAAAACCATGTTATTCATCACAAATAGTATGCCTACAAGGCCACATTACTTGCTTTGATACGAAGTATTGAAGAAAGGTTACTTCTTGTTCAAGAAGAAAATAGCGGCCACAGACAACATTTACGATAAATGTAACATTTTTAATAAATTCCATTTCTTTCTGTACATACAGGCGTTTTTAATTTTAAAATTGCTCAATGATTAATAAAAATAGCAGTATTTCAAAATAAGGCTTACTTTTGAAAAACCCTGGACTTTATTTTCAAGATTTAATCACGACATGTATAATTATTTTATTCTAATCTTGAGATAGATTACCAATAACGAAGTATGTTTTTAAACTTCATATTAAATCAGTGTTTGACACGCCTGTCGCATGAAGTAAATATCGAGTAATAAGTAAATATCGAGTTTAGAAAATACTGAAAATTTGGATTAGTCGCTACGTGACCAATTAAAATATTCAGACTTTTATAAACTCAAAATATTTACTTTATACCTAATCTAGGATTGGAGAGCACTTCTTATAAATTGATTGATTTTAATATATAACTAAACTTTTTGGCTAATAATGTTTCTGCCAGTAATGATTACTGATAATTGCATCAAAATTTGAAGTTCAATCGGATTAAAGTTTAATTTTGGATGTTCTGCATTTTTAATGGATATTATGAATTTAAATAAATGTTTATGTAATTTTGTGAATTAAATCTGTTTTTATTGATACTACAAAATCACGAATTTGAACCAGCGTTGTTAAAAAAACCTTTTTTTAAATTTTAATTAAAACAAACAGTTTTTTTTACAAAACGTGGTTTTTCAATGAAACAGCGTTTAAAACATTAACAATTAAAAACATGTTTAAAACACGTTGAAAACGTGTTTAAAACAGAACATACAGGGCAATTTGAGTATACATATTTCGATAATTACAGCGTTTTTTAAATTTGCGGAAATTCTTTGTTTCAAAGTGGTTAATTTGAGACTTTTAACGAGTGTTTTCCACTCCCACTCTAAGCATGAAGTAAAATTTCGAGTTTAGAAAAGCCTAAGAATTTGGATTGGCCGCGTAGCGAAGCGGAGCGGCCAATCCAAATTAGGCTTTTCTAAACTCGAAATTTTACTTCATGCGCCACGCTTAAAAACACTGATTTACAGTGAAGTTAAAAAAAACACACACATACAACAACGATTATGGGCTACCTAATATACGTTATAGTTATTGGGTTGCTATAATCACTATTTTAAACAATTTGTTCAGCGCAGAATGTGACTCACGTTTTATTCACATATACATATTAGATTGCTTAAGCCGTATATTTTAAACTTTACGATATTTCAGTGTTTTATACGTGTGGCGCATGAAGTAAAATTTCGAGTTTAGAAAAGCCTAATTTGGATTGGCCGCTCCGCTTCGCTACGCGGCCAATCCAAATTTTCAGGCTTTTCTAAACTCGAAATTTTACTTCATGCTCAGTCTGGGAGTGGAAAACCCTCGTTTAAAGATTCAAATTAAAATCTCTGAAAGAAAAAATCCCTGTATTTAAAAATTACATTTATGCACACACAGTTGTGAATTTTAATTGTAATAAAATGTTATGTTTAATGATGTATTTTGAAATATCTTCAAGAATTTAGCTCACATTTAAAAACGTAAACAAAAAATCTTAATAAAGTAGTATAAAATATAATTTAGCAAATTTAAGATAACAAAAAAACGTTTTAAACATGTTTAAAACAAATTTAAGATTTAAACCATGTTTAAAACAAAACCGTTTAAAACACGACGGCTGTTTTTAAACATGTTTAAAACACTGTTTTGAAACAAAGTGTTTCAAACATAACAACCCTGATTTGAACTCATTCTGATGTAACACGTTTTTTTTAATGATTTTTCCAAATAAATCCTACCCAAAACACCTATGAAAATTTTGATAAAGCTCATTTTAGATTCTGATAACATCATAGAGCAATTATTCCCGTTTTATGTGTTGGATTATCAAAAAAATGGCTAATTCTTAATAAATTCCGAAAATTTAAACTAATTTTTATAACATATAATTTTATTAATGATATATCCTTTGAAATTCTACTTTATAAGTCAATGTTTTTTTGCTGATATTTTTAATTTGTTCTTTACTTTAAAGATTTATTACTTCAATTCAGGGTTGTTACAAAATACGTTTTTTTCTTCATTTTAATTAAAACAAACAGTTTTTTTTACAAAACGTGTTATTTTTCATAGAAACGGTGTTTAAAATATTAACAATTAAAAACATGTTTAAAACGTGTTTAAAATATATTCAAAACATGTTTAACCCATTAACGGCCAAGCAGTGATAGAGTTAACTCTAAAAGTTGAATTTAGGTCCAATTCCGCACTTTTTTTTATTATTTCTATGAATGACTTATTGTATTACATACTGTGATTTTTTCTTTTAAATTTACATAATGTATACGCTATAAAATTACAGGCATTCGTCAATTTTATACAAAAATGTACAATATGAAGTTAAGAACGAGTGTCTTCCACTCCCAGACTAAGCATGAAGTAAAATTTCGAGTTTAGAAAAGCCCCGCGTAGAAAATTTGTCGAGGGTCGCGCAGCGACCCGAGACAAATTTTCACGGGGCTTTTCTAAACTCGAAATTTTACTTCATGCGCCACGCGTATTAAACACTGAAATATTGTGAAGTTAAAAATACACTAAATTATTTTTTCTTTTAATGAGGAAAAAGCGAAAATATTTATGTAACAAAATATTAACCTTTTTTCATACATTTTCAAGTCAGGTCAAATAATATAACATATAAAATTAACCTATTTGATAATTTTATTAACAAAAAAATTATAATGTTGCGTGCATGCATCAATGGCGCTTAATGGGTTAAAACACGTTTTAAGTCTGTTATAAAATTATATGTTTTGCAAAACATTATTTACAAAACTACAGGTAAATGAATTATTACTGATACAATTTAACAATTTAAGCATAAATAAGTAATAACAACATAACACAAACAGAAAAATAACAAATTTACACTTCACATTTAATCAGTGTAATACGCCTGGCGCATGAAGTAAAATTTCGAGTTTAGATAAGCCTGAAAATTTGGATTTGGGCGCTCGATTCGCTCCGCGCTCAAATCCAAATTTATTTATAAATAAAGGTGTCACTTTTACTTCAAATGATATCAAACAAAACTTGATTATTCGGTAATGAATCACTTCCAATTATGGAAAGTAGATTATTATTTAAATAAATTTGCAGACATTTGTTGTTTTTATTAAATAATTTGAAACTTCTAACGAGTGTTTCCATTCCTTGATTAAGTATGAAGTAAAATTTCAAGTTTAGAAAAGCCTGACAATTTGGATTTTGACGCGAAGCGAAGCGTAGCGTTCAAATCCAAAATTTCAGGCTTTTCTAAACTAGAAATTTTTCTTTATGCGCCACCGGTATAAAACATTGAATTAAAGTGAATTTCAAAAGATACTTCATAAGTTTAATCTCACGTTAATAAATTTTACAAATTTTCATTTTGTTTTGTTTGAATTGTATACAGGGTGTCCCAGACCACCCGTATCAGGCATTTTTTGAGAAAACGGCTTGTCTTAGAGAGTTGGGACAAAAAAATATTACTAAAGCTATATTGAAGAATCGAATGGTCCCACTGAGCAAATCTATTTAAGTAATGTTTCATCAACATTCAAATAACGTTTAATGTTGCTACAATGTTGATACAACGTTATTTGTTTGTTTTTTGCTCAGTGGGTTGATATTGCTTTTTCCCAAAAAGATTGGCATCCCTGAGATTTTGCTTAAAAATGTCAAAAACTCAAGATTTTCAAAAGGCATGATATGTCAAAAGTGATATCATTCAAAAGGTTTTTGAAAAATAAGCATCTTTTGTAAAAAAACAAATTTTTCTAACTAGCGTTTCTTTTGAGCAATTTCGGAACCAGAACAGTTCAACAGTGTTTAGAAGTAAATGGAAAACAGTTTGGATCAGTGCACAGTGGTTCCCCCAGCGGTCAAATCTCAAAATATTTATGTCTACATTTCTGCATATAACATTGCTTACCACTTAATAAATACTCTTATTTAATGTAGGAGTAAAAATGGAACCTGTAAAATAAAACAATCTTTTGTTTTCAAACATCCAAAGTAACAGTTCGTCACTGGTGCAGAATTGTATTATCAGAGCATCATTACCAACATAATTATTTCTCCCTCTATTATCGTTCATTTTTGTAATGGAATTCCAAGAAGAAGGTATATACTTTATTTTCACTCACTTTTTAAAGTATACATTTGGAAATATATAAGTTGTGTGACTTCCTCAAAAACAATATTAAAATTTTCAATTTTATTTATTTATTTGAGAAACTTTTAACTACTTTCCCAAACGCACCCTTACACATAATATATCAAAATTTGTTCTTAGAGCCTGTAGAACGTTAAGTTATTTGATTTATCTGCAGAAAGCTGCAGCTGCTCTTTTTACATAACCTTTAAACAAAATCAACCCTCACCATGGAGGGTTGGGTATTATAGTAGATAAAGAGTAGGTTTAAATTCGGCACTTTAGCAGAATTTAATGTTTTTTAATAATCCGTTGAAAAAAATTACTTAAATTCTTTTGTTAGCCAAAAAACGGAAAAAACTGTTTTCCTTTTTTTGACATTTTCGTTATTTGAGACAATATTTAAAAACGGTAAAGACCTTCTTACAGCACTTTTTTATTATCTAACAGTTGGGGTAATTGATTTCTTTACAATATTTTTTGTTTCTTTTGAACCATCATCAACTGTCTTATTTCTTATGGACGCTATATTTATTTTTTACCACATCTAATTGCTTTATTTTTTTGTAATGACAACGATATAACACACCATACATTTGTTTCCATAAATTAACATACAATCGGTAAAAATAATTTTATCAGCGCTAACTAAAAATCTTCCCTGCCATGGAATTGAAAACAATAAAAAAAATTGAATAAGTCACTGTTATTACTATCGTTTATAAATAAATAAGTCATTCGATAGTTCAGATAAGCGAGATATTTGTTAAGTATTTTTTGATTCGCACAACTCAAAAATGGGATTAATTATGATTTTAATACGATTGTCAGAATTGTTTATAGGAAGTAAAATAATGTAAAAAATCCCCATTTTGTTTAGTGAATTATTAAGTTCAGATTCTCGCTCAGCGACCTCAAAAACCCTGTATCCGAAATTTCTATAAAAAAATATAATTTTGAGATACAACTCATAGCCTACTAGAACGAATTTCAACCAATGAGATGCAAGGAAAGCCGTAGGTACATGTCTATCACCGCGATGAGAAAAAACAAAAGAAGCGGTGGGTGATAAGTTGTCCTGTCTTTCGAAACGTCAAAGTAGGTAAAGTTTCGTGCAGTGATATTAATAGAAATGTGAAAAGTGCGACGCCTAAAAAACACCGCCATGAACAAAGAATCACAGTGGCGGCAGTTAACGATCTTTTGTGCCGTTAAAAAAATCAAAATCAATAGGGAAACATCAATATCACATCTGTCGATAATGTTAAGGGACACACATTATTTTATTCGTTATATTCTCTCACTAAATATAACTCGTGATATGATTAATTATCGATGATATTTTGTCGTTGAAACCGAAGCAGCACATTCAACTCGTGCTGCGCACTCGTTGAATCTGCAGCTCGGTTTCAACTCCAAAATATCATCGATAATAATCATACCACTCGTTATATTACGGCTGAGAATACAACTCATAGCCTACTAGAACGAATTTTAAAGCAATGAGATGCAAGGAAAGCCGTAGGTACATGTCTATCACCGCGATGATAAAAAAAAAAGAAGCGGTGGGTGATAAGTTGTCCTGTCAATCGAAACGTCAAAATAGGTAAAGTTTCGTGCAGAGATATTAATAGAAAAGTGAAAAGTGCGACGCCAAATAACATTGTCTTGAATAAAGAATCACAGTGGCGACAGTTTACGAACTTTTGTGCGGTTAAAAAAGTCTCAATCAATAGGGAAACAACAATATCTCAGCTGTCGATAATGTTAAGGGACTCACATTATTTTATTCGTTATATTCTCTCACTAAATATAACTCGTGATATGATTAATTATCGATGATATTTTGTCGTTGAAACCGAAGCAGCACATTCAACTCGTGCTGCGCACTCGTTGAATCTGCAACTCGGTTTCAACTCCAAAATATCATCGATAATAATCATACCACTCGTTATATTACGGCTGATAATATATGTCCGCCATTTCGTTTCAAATTTATTAACTTTAGGTTCAAAATCAGCGACCGCGAAAAACCTTATCCTTTTTGTTCGCTATCTTGGATCCGCCATTTTGTTATTCAAATTTGTTATACAGGGTCCTGCAACAGTGTGTCGGGCTTTCCTAGCGCCATTCCCGTGAAAAAAACAAAAAAATGTTTCGTACAAAAAATTATTGATTTGAAAATATTTATGGCGTATAATTATTTTCAAACATACAGGGTGTCCCAATTTTGCAGTATAACAAAAATATTTGTTTTTTTTAATGGAACACCCTGTATTTATTCAACTTTTCTAATGACATTTTTCAAGCTCTACATTGTTGTCCATTTAGTTTTTTATTATGTTACAGTGTTGCCAATTTACAATTTTTTTCTTCAAGTATCATGCATAAGCAAGCTCAACTTTAAAAAATCGTAGCGACCTCGTTTTTTGAAGGTAAGAATAACTTTTAGCAAATATCTTAGTGTGGTTAATAAGCAACGTTTTATTAATGAGCAATTTAAATTTAGTAGTACAGGGTGTTCAGAGAAACATGCCAAACTTTGCAAATTTCAAAGCGGTATAACCCATTTTTTTTAAATGGAATGCTTCCTATTTTATGTCATTATTCGATAGGTCTTTTTCTTCTCTTCAATTTGATGGGGCATATCTTATGTCTAAACCCCATAGTTGTTGAGATATTCAATATTTTTCACAAAAGTATCCATTTAATTACATTTCTATGCACTCTAGTAGGCCATGCTGCGACTGTCAAAATGTAATGTAAGTGTCAGTGTGACATTTGATTATGTCGAAATTCGAAACGTTAATTTGTGATTTGTAAAGTGATTCTTCGTTTCGTGGTAAAAGTAGACAGCATATAATTACGATGAATTTCGAAAAAGACTAGTCGATATGATTTTTGTATTAGGGGAGACTGATAGAAATTGTTTATTGGCGGCTAGAATTTACGCTACACGTTATCCCGACAGAAGACATCCGGAAGAGAAAAGTTTTAGGAATCTGCTCAATAGATTTATTGAAACGGGAAGTGTACATTACAGAAAACAAAAAAGAACAAAACCTATCACCAATGAGGAAAACCAATTTTCAGTGCTCTTAACAGCAACTGAGCATCCCAACTTGAGCCAAAAAGACATCTGTGAAGCAACCAGCATAAACGAGAGGTCAGTACAACGCATTCTGAAGAAAAATCGATATCATGCATATCATATTCAGTTACATCAAGAACTGAGTAATACTGATTTTCAGTTTCGTTCCGAATTTTGTATCTGGGCAAGACTAAAAATACAGGAGGATCCTGCGTTTTTCCAGTATGTTTTATTCACGGATAAGGCGACGTTCCATAACAGCGGATCTGTCAACAGGCACAATTTTCATTATTATTCAACTGAAAATCCGCATGTTATGAGACAAGTTGATCATCAGCATCGATGGTCATTGAATGTCTGGGGAGAAATTATTGGAAACCATGTGGTAGGTCCACATTTCTTCGAAGGCAATCTAAATGGGCATATGTATTTGCACTTTATGCGAAATGTATTACCCGGGTTATTAGCTCATATACCTCAACATACAAGAAACAGGCTGTGGTTTCAACAATACGGGGCACCTGCGCACTTCTCGCGAGATGTGAGGACATTTCTTGATAGTATTTTTCCCAACCAATGGATTGGTAGGAATAGAGCCACTAGATGGCCTGCTAGATCTCCGGATCTAACAAAAATTGATTTTTTCTTGTGGGGATATGTAAAAGAAATTGTTTATATGGAAGCACCAACAACCCCAATGAATATGCAGCAACGAATTGTTAATGCTTTTGCAAGTATTTCACCTTAAATGTTAGGAAGAGTGAATAGGTCTTTTCAGCGGCGAATTAATTTGTGCCTAAATGAAAATGGAAAACATTTTGAACATTTACTGTAGTATCGTTTCTCTTTTGTATTAATAATTTTGAAATATTATCTGTATTTATTCATCTCACATTGACTTTTACTTACATTTTGACAGTTGTTTCGTCTCAGCATGGCCTACTAGAGTGCATAGAAATGTAATTATATGGATACTTTTGTGAAAAATATTGAATATCTCAACAACTATGGGGTTTAGACATAAGATATGCCCCATCAAATTGAAGAGAAGAAATAGACCTTTCGAATAATGACATAAAATAGGGAGCATTCCATTAAAAAAAAAATGGGTTATACCGCTTTGAAATTTGCAAAGTTTGGCATGTTTCTCTGAACACCCTGTATTACTAAATTTAAATTGCTCATTAATAAAACGTTGCTTATTAACTACACTGTGATATTTGCTAAATGTTATTCTTACCTTCAAAAAACGAGGTCGCTACGATTTTTTAAAGTTGAGCTTGCTTATGCATGATACTTGGAGAAAAAAATTGTAAATTGGCAACACTGTAACAAAATAAGAAACTAAATGGATAACAATGTAGAGGTTAAAAAATGTCATTAGAAAAGTTGAATAAATACAGGGTGATCCATTAAAAAAAAAAAATATTTTTGTTATACCGCAAAATTGGAACACCCTGTATGTTTGAAAATAATTTTACGCCATAAAGATTTTTAAATCAATAACTTTTTGTACGAAATATTTTTTTGTTTTTTTCACGGGAAAGGCGCTAGGAAAGCCCGACGCACTGTTGCAGGACCCTGTATATTCTGAATCAACTACCTCAAAATGCCCTATATCCGAATTTTCATAACAATATGACAATTTTTATAATTTTTGTCTGCCATATTTAACCCGCCATTTTGTGTTTCAAATTTCTAATATCAGATTCTTAGTCAGCAAAATTCCGATTTACTAATTTACAAACATTTTAGATAACGCCTCCTTATTACGGCCACATTTTAGGCATTTGGGACCACTGTGCAGTGCTGTGAACTCTAAGTCCTCCGGAGTCAAAACTGTGAAGTCGGAATTTAAGTATTTTTGTGATAAGGAAATCGGAGCCGTGGAGTTGGAAATTTCGTATTATTCCGACTCCGGTTTTCAATATAATTATTTAAATATAATTGTGCTGCACATATTTCGTCATTTTTTTAAATTTGACCTCAAATAGAGTGTATAATTTGCAATGGAAATTTATGTAATAATGAGAGACAACCAAATTTTCGATTTTTTTTTACAAAACAAATATTAGATTGCAATTATGTAGATGCAGTAATCAGTGTAACCACTAAACATTTATTTATATTGCAAAAAATTGCATTATTAAGTAAGGTTTTAAATTGTTCACATGATTCGAAGCAACAGTCGGAGTTGGCGTAGGATTTTCGAAAAATACAGAAGTTGGAGACGGAGTTGGAGTCAAATATTTCTTTAGTGACTTCGCGGACTTGGTTGGAATGTATCTGAGAGGTCTAACTGACATTTGAAACTCAATCTTTGAAAATTAGTTAGCCATGAAAAATTAAAATTTAATAACTTCAATCAGATATTACTCAAAATCGATGACAGTAACAAAATTATGTTTTCTACAAAAGATGCCTATTTTTTACAGACCTTTTCAATGATACCACGTTTAACCTACCGTGCCATTTAGAAATCTAAAGTTATTGGCATTTTTAAGCTACCTTTCAGGGATGCCAAACTTTTTGCAAAAAAACAATATCACCTCTCGATTCTTTAATACGGCTTTTGTCATGTTTGTCCCAACTCTGTAGGACTAGCCGTTTTGTGTAATAATGATTCTTTATCTCACAAACTTTAAATCAGCAGTAGTTTTTTAAATAATGAAAGTCGGATCATCCAACGTTATAAACAAGAAATGCATTTTTTTAATAAATTATATGTTTAATAATGTAATTTAAAATATCTTTACCAATTTAGCTAAATTTTAAAAACAAACAAAGTTACTACATAATAAAGTAGTATAAAATATAGTTTATATAATTTGAGATTATAAAAAAAACGTTTTAAACACGTTTTAAACAAATTTAACGTTTAAAACATGTTTAAAACAAGACCATTTAAAACACGATGCTTGTTTTTAAACATGTTTAAAATACTCTTTTAAAACAAAGTGTTTTAAGCTTGATGTTTCCGTTTTCTGTACAATAATATTAAAACTAGTTATTTTTGAACGGTTTCTACGCAATCGTTAATTTGTACCAATTTAGATTTTGTTATAATTAAATCCTATCTTTCAATAAATTTCGAGAATTTAAACAATTTTATAACATGTTTTTTTATGAATTTCCGAAGAAATGCTACCCAGAAATTCAATGATTTTTTTTGGATAATTAATGAATTTTTTACTTTACTTTTTTGCACAGTAATTATTAATTATCATTAATTGTAGAATCAAAAATCATACAAAACCTGTCTAGTCATTTTTTAACAAAACCACAATAAATTAACTAATTTTGTATGAGTATTTTTTAAATTATTCAAACTTAATTCTAACCCAAAATCCAATTATTTTTATAGTATTCTTTACTTTGAAGACTCGTTTATAACTTCTTACTTAGACGAGACATTTAATTTTTCTGTACAGCAATATTATCAATAGTCATGTCATTCTGGTTAGGTTAGTGTTAGTATTAACGTTGCCAAACTGACGAACCTAAATCATATCACCCCATAAGCCTTACCTCTTTTCTCCTAAAATCGATGGAGAAACTCATTGATAGAAATATCAGAGGAATAGCACTCAAATCCTTTCCCCTTCACAAACACTAATTTGCCTATCAAACAGGCAAATGAACAACAAATGCCCTTCATACACTAACAGGTGTAATAGAGAAGAGCATCGCAAGCAAAGAAGTGCATTCTTGGATATTGAAGGTGCTTTTGACAACACCTCCTATGAATCCATAGGTACGGCCACACTAGCAAGAGGAATTGATGCCTCCACATTCACATGGATTCAAGCTTGCTTAGAGGTCGTTAATCACCAATAGACAGTGTGATGTCTATTGGTGATTAGCATCAACTTTAAAAATACTGTAATTGTTCCATTTACAAAGCGAAGAAAGTTAAATCTTAGGGCGCCAACCATTAATGGAACAGTCATTGGGTTTTCCAACATAGTTAAATATCTCGGCCTCACTTTTGACCAGAGGCTAAGCTGGAATACCCACGTAGACAACATCAACGCCAAAGCAGTAGGGCAACATGGGTTTGCCGCAGACTATTTGACAGAAGATGGGGTTTACAACCCAAGACGATATATTGACTTTTCATAACGGTGATAAGACCAATAATCACTTATGGTTCCGTTGTTTGGTGGACAAAGACAACGGAGAGTACAAAGTTCAGCAAGGTTCAAAGGCTGGAATGTTTAGGCATCATAGGGGCTATGAGCACTTGCCCTACTGAAGCAATGAAGGCTATGCTAAACCTCACACCTCTGCACGTAAAAATGGAAGCTGCTTTAGATGCTTTAAGAATAATCCAGACAGATACTCCAAAATTTGGATATTTTAATGAGCACCTAAAAATCCTCAGTACTGTGTGCGAAAGAGCGGTGTACATGCCCAAAGATTACATGTCAACTGTCTATGACTTGGAAACAACGATTGAAGTGGCTATCCAAGGTCGCTATAATATTGCAGCGAAAGTCAAGCAGTTACAAGGCTCCTCGATAGTTTGTTTCACTGACAGATCTAAAACTGAAAATGGAGTCGGAATCGGTATCACTGGCACTGGAGTTATCGAGGGCCTTGGGATGGTCCCCATCGATATTTCAGGCAAAAATCGAGGCCTTGAACACATGTGCATAAGTATGTTTAGAAAAGGACTACAACAAAAATAGGATATGCGTATGCTTAGACAGTCAGGCTGCATTAAAGGCAATAAAATCACCTACATGTAAGTCTACATCTGTCTGTGAGTGCAAACTATCCCTAAAGCAGCTGGCCAGGAACAACAGAGTTAAACTGCTCTGGGTTTCAGGTCATACAGGGATCAAAGGTAATGAAATTGCCGACAGCCTTGCCAAAGAAGGCTCCAAAACTCCATTTGTTGGACCAGAACCCTATAGTGGAATAACTAAAGTCCGCATCAAGGGAATGATCCAGGAGTGGGAAGATGCTGCCAAAAGTGCTCACCTGAGAAACACACTTGGCTTGAGACAGGCAAAAAGGTTTATCGCTTTCTCTGCCGTAAGAGCCAAACAGTTTCTCAGGCTAAGCAAGGGTAACCTAAGACTCATAACCGGCCTTGTAACCGGACACTGTCTTCTGAAATACCACCTCACTAAGATGGGTCAGACAACTGATGCCAATTGCAGTACCTGCAACGAGGCACAAGAAACAGCAGAGCACCTACTTTGTGAATGCTCTGCCTCTGTCCCTTCAAAGAGGGAACTACCTGTCATCGGTCACTTTAAAGCCTGATGACATAGTACACATTAACCCTCAAATTATTCTAGACTACGCAAGAGGTCTAGACATTGAGGGATTCAAGTGGGTCAGGGATAATTACAAAAGATCTTTCAGGTCAAGGTAATTTTCGAAGGCCCAGAATCCACACGACCCACCGACCCTATAACATAACATAATATAGTATTAACGTTTGTTTATCTTATTTAATTATACATTGTTCTAATAATGGTGCCTGTTGGACAATAAAGATATATATAAATAGTCACTTCTTAATAAATGCCAACAATTTGGACGATTTTTAACATATTTAGATTATAACGTAGCGCTACGCGAGCGAACCAAATTTTCAGACTTTTGTATACTCGAAATTTTACTTCATGCGCCACGCGTGTAAAACACTGATTTAATGTGAAGTTCAAAATATATTACTAACATATTTTAAAATTTATAATTTTAAATATGTTAAATATTAAAAGAATTTAAAATTGAGGAATTTCAAAACACCTTTTTATGGTTTACAATATTTCCCCCCATTATTATAGCCCTGTTAATCTCCAGGCATTCTTTTAGATTTAGTGTTTAAGATGTTTGTAACACCTTAAACTTAAAATTAGAAATTGTGGTTTCTTGATGTGTTGTGTTGAAAAATCTGGATTTCATAAAAATCCAAATAGAAATTACAGTTATTTGTTTCAAAGTAATATCAATAATCGTACTTAATTGTTTACCCATTTATGTATCAATATTTATATCTCATTCTGCAGATGGTATTTGTACAAATATAACGGACACTTTTTCTTTGTCATTCAATCCAACAAATATAAAAACTCTATTACTAGTGTATTCTGTAATAAAAATGCTGTGTGCTTAAGTAGTAAGTCAACTTTCGACGTTTGCAATTTTATTTCCATTCGTTGGATTATAATTTTTATAAAGTATGAATAACTGCGATTTATTTTTCAATAATATCTGAAAGTCAACCACAAATTGTTGTTTTTGACCAAAAACATTGAATCAACAAAAAAAATTGAGAAATGGAGTTATGATACTTTCAAAATAAACAGCTCATATACATTTTACTCAACTTTGAAGGGCTTAAATTTTATTTTAAATCTATTGGTTTTAATTTTTTCAACGAAAAACCGATGTTTGTTTATATATTTTCTTAATATATAGAAAATCCTTTTACAGAAGATAAAATATCAATATCTGTAAGTTTTGTCAACATTTGAAATGTTACTACAATTTTATTTTCAATATATTTCCAACAACGAAAAAACAATGTTTATTTATTTTCTCAACATATATGAAATCCAATTACAGGAGATAAAAAAATGTAATTGTAATCAAGTCAGTGGCACATTTGTAATTTCACTAGATTCAAATTAATTATATTGAAAATTAAGATTCACACTTTAAAATATGGATTTCTTTTTGCAAGAAGAGTGACTTAATTGGGTTAACATAGTAAGTAAAGCGCTTCGTGATACATGTATGGATTTCATGTGTGTGACTTAAACAGGTGTGAAAATAATGGTTTTCTTATAATATGGAAACGTAATTTATTAGTAGTAATAAAAACATTTTTTTAATTAATTGATATTGTGTGTTTTCCTTGAGTGTTTTAATTATGAATCGTGATAAATCATTGAAGAAATCGAATCTTTAATGAATTTATTACGCATAATTAAGTAAAATATAAAAGTAATAAATAATTAATAGCAGTATATTTTAAGCTTCACTTAAAATCAGTGTTTTATAAGCGTGGCGCACAGTGTTGTTCCATCTACCGATTTACCGAAATGCTTCTTAGATCTACCGATAATCTATTAAGTACCGAATAAGTTATAGGCCCTTTACATACCAGTGTCAAGATTACATCATCATACAGGCAACCAAATTACTATTTAATATTAAATTTCTCAATCTATTTTTAATATATTTCAGCTTAAAAAAAGTGGTTTCGTATTGTACTTGAATGGTTTGTCCGGAAAGTAATGAGAACGTTATTTTTTGCTCTAAGCCAACGGTCTGGGAGTAGAATCTTCGTGTGTAATCGGTAGTGGGGGATGTTAGCTAAATGGTTTAACCCCGTTTTCTAACCTCTAAACTTTTACAGAGTGTGAACCGAGGACAAAGTGGACTGCCGTTTGGGAGTCGCGTCTCGGTTCAAAATTGATGCGGGATAATATTTTCTGTTAAGCTTAAAATAAGCAACTGCAACGATTGCTGTCAATTATAAAGCATACTTGGAAAATGTTTAAAGAAAAGGACAATAATTGTTTGGCTGACAAAGAATGTAGCAAAAATGGAAGCAATTTTAAACTGTGATTGACAATTACATTTCAGATTGCTAGTTGATAAATTAAGGATTTGAAAATCTATTTTGCATGAAATTATTCCAACAAAATTGCAGATCATTTGAGAGGGTGCTAAATCTCAACACTACGAAACATTTTTGATATTATTCTTAAGGGATTTTGGCTAAAAAAATCTATTGCTGGCCAAATTTTTCTATAGGCCAGATCTGCTTCTGTTTGGTTTCTATATGTTTTTTAAGTTGTCATTCAAGGTAAATAGACAACATTTTGATACTAATAAACCCGTACAAGATGCTGTGACGAGCGCACTGACTGGCATACCAGACGAGGAGTTCCTGGAGGATTACTACATGTGATAAAACCGGAAGAAATGGTATATTGATGCCCAAAGGATGTATGTTTAAGAATATTAACTGAATTTAATTATATTTTCAAATATAAAAAAGTTCTGGCATCATTCTCATTACTTACCGAACAAACCATGTATACTCGTACTTATAGGCTTTTCCAAGTGTAAAATAAGTTTCACTGTATATGTTGTACTTTTGGATAACCGAATAACAACAGATTATACATCCTGAACATTTTTGTCATTTTCTATAAATTTGATTGTCATCGTCAGTATTGTCTTCATTTGTGTCGCTGTCTGTAATCTCTTTCGAAGGGACTGGGTTCTCTTTGAAAATGTCGAGAGATTTAGTTGAAATTGACAAATCATAAGCTGTATATTTCCAACTTCACAATATGGTCAGTGTTTTATACGCGTAGCGCATATAGTAAAATTTCGAGTTTAGAAAAGCCTGAAATTTTACTTCATGCTTAACCTGGGAGTGGAAACACTCGTTCGAAACTTCAAATTAAACACTGGACAGAAACGAAGAATTCCTAAAAATCGTGATATAAATACAAATAGTCGAATAGTTTGGGAAATTGTAAGAAAATTATAAATTATTAAATCAACGTCAAAAGCTCCAATTTTACCTAAAAATAAACATGCTTAGGGATTCTGCAAGTGGTGTTAAAATAACTAGTTTTTCTGAAAAATCTTGTCAAAGTTGAGATTTAGTGAAAACATCGTTAGATTTTGATGTAATCTTGTTTGAGAAATTATAAAACAATCATGAGTTATTGAATCAACTTCAAAAGCGCTAATTTTGCTCAAAAATAAACAAGCTTTACAAATCTGAAGTTGGGGTTACAATATCTCAACTGTTTTTTCCGGAAAAACAGTTGAGAAAATCGTCAGATTACCTCAAAATCTAATGATTTTTCTTGTTCGAAAAATTATTACAAAAAAACATTAATTATTATTTTAAAAACAAACAAGACTTAAAATCCTCAAGTGAAATATCTCAACAGGTTTTTTTCTCTGAAAAATCGTGTCAAAGTTTAGATTTAGTAAATACATCGCAATATTAAAAAATTATAAATAAATTATGAATTATTAAATCAACTTCAAAGGCACTGATTTTCCTCAGATAGAAACACGTTTTAAGATCCTGAAATTCAAACTAAAATATCTTATGTTCAATTAATTTCTCACTTAACCCGTGGTGAAACATTTTTGAAATAATTCCGGATATTTAAAACACTTGGTTTGTTTCACTAGTTGATATTTTTTAAATATCTAGTTTGTGTTTTAAATATCCAGAATTAAAATATCTTAACTGGTTTCTCTGATGTCAAAGTTGAGACTCGTTAGAATCGTTGGATTTTAAGATAGTTTTGTTTCGAAATTTATATAAAAATATCATGAGCATTGAGTCAACTTCAAAAGTACTTATAATGTTTGGAAATAATATCATTCAAAATGTTTAAAAGAAAGACATTTTGGCGACTGACAACGGTGATAAATTAAAAAGTGGCAATTAAAAATCCTAATATTTATGTTTTTGTACAGAATTATTTTGTTGGTCAAACGACAATATTTTTCACCAAGAAGACTAAAAAATATATTATTTTTCACAAAATTTCACCGGACGTTGAAACCGGTAGGTGATCGATCAAAAATCCAGCGATTGACGAGTCGATCGCGATGGATGGCTTGAACACCCCTGGTATAGGATCATTATCAGCTGATTCACCATCCATCCTCTTCAGGTTATTAGACGTTTTTCAATATCATGTTAAATGATGACATCCATTTCTTCGTGATTATCGCTGATTTTTCAACATATTTGGTTAAAATTTCGACGTATTGATTTTAAATCTTTTATGCAGTGGCATCTAATTAAATCAAAATTAAAAGTGTGTACAAGTGATCTATCGAAATCTACCGAAATTTGCCGAAGTGCTCTACTGATATCTGGAAAGTACTATGGAACAACACTGGTGGCGAATGAAATAAAATATTAAATAAAATTTTGAGCAATAGAGTTTTTATATTTGTTGGATTAAATGACAAAGAAAAAGAGTCCATTATATTTGTACATCATCTGCAGAATGAGATATAAATGGGTAATTAATTATTTTTTTTGTATTTAACTACAATTGAATTTTAATTATTTATTTGTACACGGTGATATTTTCTATTGTGTGAATATTTTAATATATACAGGGTGAGTTTTTTTTCATGTTCTCTATAGGGATCTCGTAAACTATAAGAGATAAAGTAACGGTAATTGGGTAAAATGGTGCAGTTTAATGAGCTGACTAAAAAGACACTTGTACATTTTTTGAAAAAGTCAAGGATAACTAGATATTTTGAAAAGTATAAATAGTGCCGATTTTATCAAATCGATCTTTCTCAGTTATTAAAAAAGATAGAAAAAAATTGTAAATGCCAAAGTTTTAGATAATTTTACACTGAATAATAAGTTATTAGATATTTTATTAGATATTTTATATTGACATTAGTTTTCGAGATATATCACAAACTTGCATTTTTTTACATGAAAACCATAGTTAGCTATATCATCTTTAGAAAGACATTTTTTCTCTTTTATCTGATATATCACTTCATATACTTATTGGTAAAAATAGCTGAGTTATTAACAATTTTCTATTTTGCATTAAAAAATACAGTTTATTTATTTTACTAATTATATTTTATTATAAGATTGGCTATCGACCGTCAGTCTTTCAGCCTAAGTTGTAGTTGTCATTGTCGTGTCGGTTAGTTATGATTCATGTGAGATGAGATGAATTGATGAATGGTGGTTTCTGGGTTGTTGAATTTTTAGGACAGTTGGGTAAGTCGTTGTTGAATAGGGATTATTTCTGTTTTTTCATACAGTAAAGTATTGGAGGGGTTGTGAAGTGGGTTATTGGGATGTCGGATTTTTGTGAGGATTCTGAGGGCTGATCGTTCTGCTACTTCGATATTATTTGATGTTGAGGGACGCGACGATGTTGAGAAAGAGGATTAAAGCATATTCTAATAAGGGGCGGCAGATCATTTTGTAGATGTGGACTGCTGTTTTTGTCGTAATTCCTTTATTCTATAAGGTTAGCAATTGGGAATGGAGTTTGTAGGATAGTTTGGGGTCGAAAGTTATGCCTAGGTATTTACAAGCAGGGGATGGGCTGATTACGGCGTTTGATATGTTTATACTAAATAGAGAATTGAGCGGTCTGTGGAAGGGTATGAATAGATGGGATTAATTGATATTCTCCATTTAGCAAACCAAAGAGATAGAGAATCTATTAGCCCTTGTAGAGTCGAGAGAGCTTTAGGAAGGGTGGGTTGGGAGATATGAGCTAGGAGTTTATTTTTAAGGATGGATTCAAATATTTTTCCCGGAACTGGAAGCAGGGTAATTGGTCTATAGCTAGAGATTTCTAGCGCATCGCTATCATGTTTTTATATGCTTCTATTTTGTTTTACAACAAAAAAATAGTTGGCCATAAAAAATTACAACTATAAACCAATTGCAGCTTTTTGTAATATAGGAGTTTGTAAACATTTTGTGAACTTAGTTTATTTGGAAGTTACGTGTAGGAAAAAATGGATATTGGTAGGAAATAATGTCTGTCAAAAACAGTTGTTTTTAACACTAAATTAATTGACAAAAATACAACAATGAAACTAACTGTTACAAACAATCGCAATTGTTATATTATAGCCATTATTTTATGGCTAACTATTTTTGTGTGTAAATAAAATAGAAAATAGTTAATTATTTTTGTAAATAAGTATCTTTAGTGACATATCTGATTAATGAAAAAAAAACCTTTCTAATGATGACATAGCCAACTATGGTTTCCACTTAATAAAATACAAGGTTGTGTTATATCTTGAAAACTTATACCGATAGAAAAAACCTGCTAAACTTTTATTATCCAGTGTAGCTATTTACAGTCCTTTTGTATCTCTTTTAATAACCGAGAAAAATCGATTTAAAAAAATCGACAGTTTTCCCATTTTTTTTAAATATCTACAACAGGGTCCGATATTAAAGGCACAGGCACAAATTTACTAACATATACTTTTAAAAAATATATTTAATACATTCTACAAAAAAAACTAAATACTTTTGTTTATTTCTCCACATATTTTATGTAAAGATTGAGACATTTATCCCAGCGCGACGTTAGTTTGAACATCTCTTCATGGTAGTGTTGCCTGTCAAATCGATTAAAATAGTCCACAACTGTGTCTTGCAATTCCTGTTGATTTGCAAAGCGTTTCCCCGCCAAAAATTTCTTCAGGTAACCGAATAAATGAAAATCGATTTTGCGCCATCGTGCAAAAGTTTAATTCCTAGTATTATTATAAAATAAAAAATAAAATAAAATATTCACAGCACCTGTACCTTTAATATTGGTCCCTCTTCGTAGATACCATTAACTTTTTCAAAAATTTTACTAATTACCGTTTATTTAGCTCGTAAACTGCATTACTTTGCCCATTTAACCGTTTCTCTATCTCGTTTCTCTTGCGGCAAAATGTACCCAGCTATGGAATATTGTTATAATTTTGTTATTTTCTTGACAACTGCCAAAAGTGAAGTTTTATATCAAAGTAGAAAGATACAGAATGTTACTATGAAGCGTTATTCGCCTCAAGAACGCGCGGAAACTGTTAAATTGGAATTTGAAAACTCTTTTTCGATAATTTCAACTCACCGCGTTTTTAGAGGAGCGTATCCTAATGGAAGAGCTCCACAAAGAGAAACAATCAGACGTTTAGTAAATGTCTTTTTACAAAATGGCACAGTAAGTGATATAAAGCATATTGGAAGACCTCGTTTTGGTCGTTTAAATGAAAATATTGAGCTTGGGTTGAACCAAAAACTTCCACAAGAAGACGTGTGGCGCAATTAGGGTTGTTATGCAAAATTTAATAGTGAGCGACGAAGCAAATTTTTCCATTTCTTTCAATAGAATATGCAGTTTGATCAAAAAGTAGTTTTTTGATGCGCATTATGCTCGGAACGAATCATTGGACCCTTCTTTTTTGAAGATGCCATGGGCAATGCAGTTACTGTTAATGTTAAACGAAGTCGAACAATGATACTAGCATTTCTGCGATCACAGTTGGAAAAACTTGGCATAGACAATTTCTGATTCCAGCAGGATGGCGCTACATGCCACACAGCGTGTGAAACGGTCGCTATTCTTAGAGACATTTTCCTTGCCAGGCTGCTTTCAAAAAATGGAGATATTGAGTGGCTGCCTCATTACTCTAATTTGACGGCACCCGATTTTTTCTTGTGGGGATAGTTATGCTATGTTATGTTATGGGGTCGGTAGGTCGTATGGCCTCTGGGCCTTCCGAAATTACGTCGACCTGAAAGATCTTTTGTAATTATCCCTGACCTACTTGAGTCCCTCAATGTTTAGACCTCTTGTGTAGTCTACAATAACTTGAGGGTTAATGTGTACCATGTCATCAGGCTTTAAAGTGACCGATGACAGGTAGTTCCCTCTTTGAAGGGACATGGCAGAGCATTAACAAAGTAGGTGATCTGTTGTTTCTTGTGCCTCGTTGCAGAATCTGCAGATCTGGTATTGGCATCAGTTATCTGACCCATCTTAGTGAGGTGGTATTTCAGAGGACAGTGACCAGTTAGAAGGCCGGTTATGAGCTGCTTAGCCTGAGAAACTGTTTGGCTCTTACGGCAGAGAAAGCGATAAACCTTTTTGCCTGCCTCAAGCCAGGTGTGTTTCTCACGTGAGCACTTTTGGCAGTATCTTCCCACTCCTGGATCATTCCCTTGATGCGGACTTTAGTTATTCCACTATAGGGTTCTGGTCCAACAAATGGAGTTTTGAAGCCTTCTTTGGCAAGGCTGTCGGCAATTTCATTACCTTTGATCCCTGCATTACCTGGATCCCAGAGCAGTTTAACTCTGTTGTTCCTGGCCAGCTGATTTAGGTATAGTTTGCACTCCCAGACAGATTTAGACTTACATGCACGTGATTTTATTGTCTTTAATGCAGCGTGACTGTCTGAGCATATGCATATCCTCTTTTTGTTGTAGTCCCTTTCTATTCACACTTGGGTGCATGTGTTCAAGGCCTCGATTTCTGCCTGAAATATCGATGGGGTCCGTCCCAAGGCCCTCAATAACTCGAATCGAGGGCCAGTGATACCGATGCCGACTCCGTTTTCAGTTTTAGATCCGTCAGTGACCAAACTATCGAGGAGCCTTGTAACTGCTTGACTTTCGCTACAACATTGTGGCGGCCTTGGATAGCCACTTTAATCGTTGTATCGAAGTTGTAGACAGTTGACATGTAGTCTATGGGCATGTATACTGCTCTTTCGCGCAAAGTGCTGAGGATTTTTAGGTGCCCGTTAAAATATTCATATTTTGGAGTATCTGTCTATCGAGATACTTAAAAAGTAGTCTATATTAATCGCCCGCAGGCGTTAAAAGATTTAAAGACTACTATTCGTGAAGAAAATGGGCAAATTCCAGCTGAAATATTGCGCACAGTTACACGATCAAAGTAGAGTTTGTCATTGTCTGGCTTGTTATGGCGGTCATTTACTCGAAGTTGTTTTTCATAAATAATATTACATGTTATATTAAATAGTTTTCATCAAAAGACATTTTTTTGCGCTAATTTTTGCTTTATTTTAAAAAAACATGGCTGGGTATATTTTGCCGCACCCTATAGTTTCCGAGATCCCCATAGAGAACATGAAAAAAAACTGACCCTGTATAATATTTTAATTTTATAGACAAAATGCAGCAATATGTAAGCATATTATAATTTCTATCTCTGCATTGACCTGTGTAAAACTCTGTTATTACCAATATATTATTATTATTAAGTGTTTTTATTTAAGTGATTATGAATTTTCAAGGAGTAAGTGCCTTAACTATCTACGATAATCGGAGATTTTTGAATTCTTTATGAATTTATTACTCATAAAAAATAAAACGAATGCATAATTTGTGATAATTCATTTGAATAATTTGAGATGGTAGAATCATTTATATAAAAAAAAAAAAAATACAAATGCATTTATTAGCTATTAAGTTTGTACTCCATACTCGTTTTAGCCTTATTGTGTACTGTCCACACTTACACTATTTTTAAGATTGTAGTTCTATTATTATTATTTTACTGTATTTTGTAAACTCCTGACCAACCCATACATGAACTGTATCTCCCATTCTTCTTGGAAAAAAGTAAACTAAACTAAACCATCTTTAATTATTTATTCGTTTTTATTTCTTTATAACTCATTAAAATTATGATTAAATAAATTAAAAAGAAATAAAACGAATAAATAATTAATGGTTCATTTGTAGCTTTTTTTGTATATTTGAATAAATGCAAAATTTTTCTCGTCCCGCTTTTTACCATGAAATCAGATCCTAATTAAACGTGGACCGTTTCTAATGGCGTTTTAAGTACGCTGAGGGGAAAGCACGTCCAATTTAAATATGCAATTAATGTAAGTGAAATTTTCACCAAAAATTCGGAGCATTCCGCTTTTCGCCATGGAAAACATGACAATTTTCGTTGGTTGTAATTAAAAAGCAAAATGAATCATTAATGATAAAACTACTTTCACGTTGAATGAAGAAATCTTCATTCAACGATATTAATTAAAACAGGCAATATTAAAAAATAATAATTACGTTTTTAATAAACATTGTAATATTTAATAATGTGTGATCAAACTTGATCAGCATATTTTGAATTTCACATTAAATCAGTGTTTAGTACGCGTGCCGCATGAAGTAAAATTTTGAGTTTAGAAAAGCCTGAAAATTTGGTTTGGTCGGGCAACCAAACTAAATTTTCAGGCTTTTCTAAACTCGAAATCTGGGATTGGAAACACTCGTTAGAAGCTTTGAATTGCACGTTTTTATAAAAATAACGCTTTTCCGCAGTTTATGTAACACCGAACATTTTCATAACGAGAATATTTCTTTTAAGTATACATATGCATTTCGTTGTACATTCTCCGACGCTCGGTTTATTAAGAGAATTCAATTAGAACTTTAAACGAGTGTTTTCCACTCCTTGATTAAGCATGAAGTAAAATTTCGAGTTTAAAAAAGCCTAAAAATTTGGTTTGGTTGCGTAGCGCTAATATTTATTAATATTTATTAATTTCGGATCTTTGCTCTGGATCTCAGTGAAAATAGAACCATGTTTTTTTACTTGTTGTTGTAGAACTTTAGAAGAATACATTTATGAAACTGAGCAAATCTTCATAATATTTAAAATAATTTGAGCAAACTTTTTGTTTCTTAACCCTTTTTTAAAGTCGTCCATATAATTTATATTAATGTGTAAACAAGTACATAAATACATTCTTCTTGTACGATGCATTTTATTTATTCTGCAAATTAGACATGAAAGCAAACGTATAATTGTTTTTTTAATTGTGAAATAAACATGGGCTTGAATATTTACACCTTGTTTGTTGTATATCCATTGCTTATTTACAATGATAATCCCGAATGGAAGATTAACAACCATGGATAGCTAGCGATCATCTCTTAAACACGCTTCATACATAAAATATGATGTTTTTTATTCTGCTTTGCAATTAATACGTATCAAACAAGAAATAATTAATGAATTGAAAGGAATTAAATTCATTCAATTAAACGGTTAAATGAATTAATTTAATTTCTTCTCGTTTAATTTAATTGAAAGAAGAATAAATAAACACCGCATGAATTTATCGTTAAAGAAAGGATTATTGCATTACAAGAATAGATTAATTAATATGTGTTTAAATTAAATAAATAAATATTGTATTAATTAATGAATTTTGAGGCGTATTTCAATGTTTTTTTATCACTTTATTTTAATAATTCTACCGCTCGAGTTTCGACATATTTAGTGTCATTTTCAAGTTTGACAAATTTACTATGTTTCTATAGCTAAAAAGTATTGAACAGCTACAAACACTGTAAATTTGACAAAGTTGAAAATGACACTAAATATGTCGAAACTCGAGTTAATTCTACGACTGGAGTTTCGACATATTTAGTGTCATCTTTAAGTTTTACAAATTTACAGTGTTTCTATAGCTGTTTAATATTTTTAGCTATAGAAACACAGTAAATTTGTCAAACTTGAAAATGACACTAAATATTTCGGAACTCGAGACGTAGAATTATTAAAATAAAGTGGTAAAAAACATTGAATCACGTCTCACTATTGATTAACCCATTATGTGCCATTAATGCACATACGCAACATTATTAATTTTATGTTAGTTAAATTACTAAATAACTTAATTTGATAAATTATATTATTTGACTTGACTTGAAAATGTATGAAGAAAAACGTAAATATTTTGTTATTTAAATATCTTGATTATTACTCATTTAAATAAAATGCTTTCAGTGTATTTTTAACTTTACAATATTTCAGTGTTTTATACGCGTGGCGCATGAAGTAAAATTTCGAGTTTAGAAAAGCCCCGTGAAAATTTGTCTCGGGTCGCTTCGCGACCCTCGACAAATTTTCTACGCGGGGCTTTTCTAAACTCGAAATTTTACTTCATGCTTAGTCTGGGAGTGGAAATACACGTTCTACACTTTATATTGCACGTTTTTATACAAAATCGACGAATGCCTTGCATTTACAGCGTATACATTATTCATATTTAAAAGAAACATTCATAGAATGTAATACAATAAGTCATTCGTAGAAATCATATAAAGAAGTGTAGAATTTTACTTAAAACCCAGTTTTAGAGTTAACTCTATAATTGATCGGCCGTTAATGGGTTAATTAATATGGATTACCACGTAGTAACGCTCAATAGTATACAAACTAATATATTCTTTATTTAACATTTTTTTGGGCACCAGAACAATTTTAAGTCTGAAAGGGTTAATACCTTTCAGACCTAACATTTTTCTGGGGCTCGAAAAAATTCGTACACTGCATACTATGTATTACTATCTCAAATATACAGAGAGTTTTTCTTTAAGTATACATATCTCAATATACTGTATACGCTGCAAATATTCAGATATCCGTTGTTTTTACAAATATTTCAAATTGAATCTTCGAACGAGTGTTTTCACTCCCAGATTAAGCATGAAGTAAAATTTCGAGTTTAGAAAAGCCGGAAAATTCGGTTTGGTCGCGTAGCGCGAAGCGCGGAGCGACCAAACCAAATTTTCAGGCTTTTCTAAACTCGAAATTTTGACTTCATGCGCCACGCGTATTAAACACTGATATGATGTGATGTTCAGAATACACATTTTTAGCATACTGCTTTAGTAGAATATTTTCAGCTTCACCTAAAATCAGTGTTTTGTAAGCGTGGCGCATGAAGTAAAGCGGCCAAACCAAATTTTTAGGCTTTTCTAAACTCGAAATTTTACTTCATGCGCCGCCGGTACAAAACACTGATTCAATGTAAAGTTTAGCGGTGTGTTTCAAACTTCGTAATATGTCAGTGTTTTGTACCGGTGGCGCATGAAGTAAAATTTCGAGTTTAGAAAAGCCTGAAAATTTGGTTTGGCCGCTCCGCGCTTCGCGCTACGCGACCAAACCAAATTTTCAGGCTTTTCTAAACTTAAAATTTTACTTCATGCTTAGCCTGGGAGTGGAAAAACTCGCTTAAAGCTTCAAATTAAATTCTTTTAATAAACCGAGCATCGAAAAATGTGCAACGTATACATATGGATACTTAAAAAAAAATTCTCATTATGAAAATGTTCGGTGTTACATAAAACTCTCTGTATATTTTTAACTTTATTGTAAATCAGTGGTTTAAACGCGTGGCGCATGATGTAAAATTTCGAGTATAGAAAAGCCCCGTGAAAATTTGGCTCGGGTCGCTGTGCGACCCTCGACAAATTTTCTACGCGAGGCTTTTCTAAACTCGAAATTTTACTTCATGCTTAGTCTGGGAGTGAAAGACACTCGTTAGTTTAAAATACATCACAACTGGTGATGTATTTTAAAAACAATTATGGATCCTAGGAGTTGTCAAATGAGTCAGTTACTCAACTGTTTCCAAGGCACTCTACAAAAAACAAAAGATATTTTATATATAAAATGTACAATAAACTATAAGTATGATACATGATTGATTTCAGAAAAAAATGTTCTTAAAAAAAATAGCACCCATAAGAAGAACAAAAGTTGGCTATGGTCCCTGGGTAAATGTTCTGGTTATCTTAAAATAAAATATGTTACTAGATTTATCGTTAAAAAGTGCCCGTATAATGTCAAAGTTGTAAAAGTCTGGATTCAATGGTTTTTGAATAAAACAATAAAAACGAAATTTCAAACAATCCGTTTTTGACAATATCTCAAAAACGAAAGAAGACATTTTAAATTTGTTTATAGATTATTATTGGGCCCTAAAATACGCAACTTTGCCCCAATTTAACCGACTCTCTATCTCTTCAAATAACCAAAATCCCCATACATTCTGTTGAAATACGGGCACTCTTTATTTTGACCATTACAGTATATTCACATTAAATACTATGCTGACTGTAGTTTGATAATTATGACATTTTGACTGTAAGTTAGATGATAATCAACTGTTTTTCAACTATGGCAGTGTCGTTTATCAAGAAAAAATTCCACTGGATTAGGTAACATTTTAAAACATTTAAAAAGTGAAGAGATTATTATAGCCTCATTAATAGAATAAATTAATGAATAAAATCAAAATTAATGATGGTTAAAACCCATACAAGCACGATACTAACATGTGAAAATGTATTTCTTCTGCTGAATTGTTTAATTAAATTGTACTTTTAACAAGTGATTCTTATCCCTGATTGAGCATGAAGTAAAATTTCAAGTTTAGAAAAGCCAAATTTTCAGGCTTTTCTAAACTCAAAATATTTACTTCATGCGCCAGGCGTATAAAAACTGATTTAATCAGAAGTATTAAAAACACTATCCATATCTCCAAAAACAGAAAACTAACGCAAAGAAAAGAAAGATGAACAATTTTGAGTTAATCAAACTTTTTAACATAATGATAGCGTTGCACACATATACATTTTAAATTCGTATTTAAACCTTGCGTGCCTCATTTTTTATTGAGGGTCTCAATCAGTGTCAAAGACTAATTTAAATATTGTTGTTTCAATTAATATTTGAATTAGTTTTAGCTAGGCAAATTAGTTGTAGATTTACTTCAATGTTTCAATCATGTTAATTACTTCAAACATTTTGTTCGACACTAAAACGAACTCGTTAATCACCAAATAATTAAAATTCAAACGAATCAATTTATCATACTTTTTAATTAGAATTGGATAGAAGAAGATGAAGAAAAAACCGAGTTGATTTATTTTTATTTAACATGTTTTTAATTACCTAATTGACTAATTAAGAGATCAGTAAGCTATATGGAGAATTAAATTGAATTGTTTGTTTGGTTAGTTTTCGGTTTAGAACTATACATTTCAACATGATATACAGGGAACCATTCTTGTATTGATACATATGCATACACTTAAAATAAATCAACTCGTGTTCTTCTTATAAGAACATTATCGTACATTTATATGGGGAGTTTTTCTTTTAAGTATACATATCTCAATTATGTGCTGAAAATCATTAGATATACGTTGTTTTTATTTTTAAGAGTTTAATTTGAAGCTTTAAACAAATGATTTCCACTCCCAGGTTAAGCATGAAGTAAAATTTCGAGTTTAGAAAAGCCTGAAAATTTGGTTTGGTCGCGTAGCGCGAAGCGCGGAGCGACCAAACCAAATTTTCAGGCTTTTCTAAACTCGAAATTTTACTTCATGCGCCACGCGTATTAAACGGTGAAAACACTGAAATATTGTAAACAAGTGAACTTCACTTAAAATCAGTGTCTTGTACGCGTAGCGCATGAAGTAAAATTTCAAGTTTAGAAAAGCCTGAAAATTTGGTTTGGTCGCTTTCAGCAGCTTATAAATTGCACCTAACCCAAGCGTCCAAACTTAGACTTCAGTGGATTTATCGATTTGTTATCGTTACTAAGAACTTGTAAAGATCAAATGTAATTAATAAAACTTAAAATAAATCAACTCGTGTTTTTCTTATACGAACATTATCGTAATTTTATACAGGAAGTTTTTCTTTTAAGGGGATTCCACCGGTATGACGTCACAGCGATTTCTGCTGGGCGGATCACTTACATCTCTTATCTGTGCTCCGATCAAGCGAATGCTTTGAGCCCCACCCATCGTCTCAATTTAGATTTTTCGCCGGTTAATGCGCCGCGCGATAAGTCATAGAGCACAGGGCCCACTGCGATTTTGCCCATGTGTAATTCCCGAAGTCGAATGCCGTCTCATGTTTTTTCTCTGTTGTACACATTATTGGGAGATTAATAATGTCCTTGTTGTTCAAAGGACATTCTTAATTTCCTAATAATGTGCGTAACGGAGAAAAGGCATGAGGCGGCAATCGACACATTCGGCTGCTGTCATTACACATCCACAGAATTGCTGCTGGGTCCTGTGCTCTGTGACAATGTACGCGTTTTCATACGCGCGCGCAGCGCATAGTAAGTACATGATGTAATAAAATTAATTTTCTGTTATTTAATCTAAAGTCGATTTATTAAGAAAAAAAAAATTGAAATCAATATTTATTAATATTAGATGGATTCACAGATTGTGACAAATCAACGCGTTTTAAAAATACAATATTTGTACTTTCAACAGCCGTAGCACAATAAATAAATAAATAAATACACTTACTAATGTTATAAAACGTTGTCAATTAATCAATTATCTAATTAATTTGAATCAGAGATATATGCTCAATATATTGATTCTGGTGTTATTTATAACATGATTTAAGATACAGGGTGTAGATGGGGAAAACGAAAAGATATATATTGGAATATAATCTTCTTTAAGTATTTTAGAGTAAACATGTAAATTAATTTATTATAGATTAAAAATTGCCAATATATAGAAATTAACATTAAAAATACTATGTTCCCGTTTCTCCATCTACATCCTGTATGAAGTGAAAGGATATAAATAATAGCCGCATATGTTATGTAGAACTTATAAAATGTTTAATAAGGGTATTACTATAAAAAATTTCTAATTTGGGTAACATCGAATTTCTCCAAAAATCTTCATCCCGTTGAATAATATCGACGCACATTCCTTTTGGAGTCCATACAACAAAAAAACAACTGTTTCTGTTTGTTATTGCGAGCTGCCCTTGGACTTGATAATAATAAATGTCTGTTGCTTTTAATTTAATTGTTTCGTTTTTATTGAACAAATACTTCATTTTTTTATTGGAAACAGTATCTTCCGGTGTGTCGTGACGAATGCTATAGGGACATTTAATCTCGATAATAGCCTCACTGCCGATTAATCCATTAGGACTGGCTGCTAATGTAGGATTTTCGGCATATATAAATAAACCACACTCTTCTATATTGAATTTAAAAATATTTTTGAACTCTGTTTTAGCAAACGATTCATTATCACGTCCCCATTGCAGAGCAACATGTTTAATATTACTTGACGTAATAATTCTCTTGGCCAATTTATTTGGGTCTGTTTGAGATCTTAATTTGCAAACATTTCTAAAATTTAAAGCAGTAAGTCGCAAATGCCTGTACTGTTTTCAGAGCGGATTACTGCATTGGCCAACAGTTTTTCTTTCAATGTTTGTAATGTCATCGTTTGTTAAAGAAGAAACACATTTCATTATATTATATTTTTGAAAATTGTACGTTTCTTCATATAACTCTATCAAGTTTCCGTAATCTATGTCTGCTGGTTGTATTTTTATTCTTTGTTTCGTACGAATTCGTGAAGTAAAATTTCGAGTTTAGAAAAGCCTGATAATTTGGTTTTGTCGCGTAGCGCGAAGCGCGCAGCGATCAAACCACATTTTCAGGCTTTTCTAAACTCGAAATTTTACTTCATGCGCTACGCGTATTAAACGATGAAAACACTAAAATATTGTAAACAAGTGAACTTCTCTTGGAATCAGTGTCTTGTACGCGTGACGCATGAAGTAAAATTTCAGGCTTTTCTAAACTCGAAATTTTACTTTATGCTTAACCTGGGAGTGGAAATCACTTGTTTAAAGCTTCAAATTAAACTCTTGAAAATAAAAACAACGAATATGTGAAGATTTTCAGCACACAATTGAGATATGTATACTTAAAAGATAAACTCCCTGTATAAAATTACGATAATGGTTTTATAAGAAGAACACGAGTTGATTTATTTTAAATTTTATTAATTTCATTTTATTTTTACAAGTCCTTAGTAAAGATAACAAATCGATAAAACTTGTTCTATCCTGAATTAAAAGCTATTCGAACAGAAAACTATAAAATTACAAGAATATTTAAATAATCGAATGTATCCGATCAGTTGACAATTTTAAACAAGATAGTGTTTTTAAGTGCATCAAGTGAACATTTTGTAAAAGTGAGTTTTGAAATCGTCTCGCATTTCCCATATTTAAAATGTCAATGAAATGTCTATTTCGAGATTGAATTACAGGATAATTAATTAAGTATAAATGAAATTGCCAATTCTTGGTTGCAGAATACTTCAAACATTAAAAGTGCGATTCTTTTCGCAATCTACAACAAGTTAGTCTTACAAAGACTATATCAAACACTCATTGAAACAACTACTTCCCGGGCTAATACCCCGACGGACATTGAATTATACAAGTGTTTGCTGTTACATACAGTAACCTACTGCAAATGTAACAATTTGGGTCAAATTATTCAGGCCATCTATAGACGCGTTTCAAGATTTATCTCTTATCAGTATAGCTTTGCCATTCCCTCTAAAAAATTTGACACCTTAGACTGGCGGTCACGTTACCGTTCAAACATAAGTATAAATGAATTGGCAATTTCATTTATACTTATGTTTGAACCGTAACGTGACCGCCAGTCTAAGGTGTCAAATTGTTTAGAGGGAATGGTAAAGCTATACTGATGAGAGATAAATCTTGAAACGCGTCTATAGATGGCCTGAATAATTTGACCCAAATTGTTACATTTGCAGTAGGTTACTGTATGTAACAGCAAATACTTGTTGTATAATTCAATGTCCGTCGGGGTATTAGCCCGGGAAGTAGTTGTTTCAATGAGTGTTTGATATAGTCTTTGTAAGACTAACTTGTTGTAGATTGCGAAAAGAATCGTACTTTTAATGTTTGAAGTATTCTGCAACCAAGAATTGGCAATTTCATTTATACTTATGTTTGAACGGTAACGTGACCGCCAGTCTAAGGTGTCAAATTGTTTAGAGGGGATGGCAAAGCTATACTGATGAGAGATAAATCTCGAAACGCGTCTATAGATGGCCTGAATAATTTGACCCAAATTGTTACATTTGCAGTAGGTTACTGTATGTAACAGCAAACACTTGTTGTATAATTCAATGTCCGTCGGGGTATTAGCCCGGGAAGTAGTTGTTTCAATGAGTGTTTGATATAGTCTTTGTAAGACTAACTTGTTGTAGATTGCGAAAAGAATCGTACTTTTAATGTTTGAAGTATTCTGCAACCAAGAATTGGCAATTTCATTTATACTTATGTTTAAACGGTAACGTGACCGCCAGTCTAAGGTGTCAAATTGTTTAGAGGGAATGGCAAAGCTATACTGATGAGAGATAAATCTCGAAACGCGTCTATAGATGGCCTGAATAATTTGACCCAAATTGTTACATTTGCAGTAGGTTACTGTATGTAACAGCAAACACTTGTTGTATAATTCAATGTCCGTCGGGGTATTAGCCCGGGAAGTAGTTGTTTCAATGAGTGTTTGATATAGTCTTTGTAAGACTAACTTGTTGTAGATTGCGAAAAGAATCGCACTTTTAATGTTTGAAGTATTCTGCAACCAAGAATTGGCAATTTCATTTATACTTATGTTTGAACGGTAACGTGACCGCCAGTCTAAGGTGTCAAATTGTTTAGAGGGAATGGCAAAGCTATACTGATGAGAGATAAATCTTGAAACGCGTCTATAGATGGCCTGAATAATTTGACCCAAATTGTTACATTTGCAGTAGGTTACTGTATGTAACAGCAAACACTTGTATAATTCAATGTCCGTCGGGGTATTAGCCCGGGAAGTAGTTGTTTCAATGAGTGTTTGATATAGTCTTTGTAAGACTAACTTGTTGTAGATTGCGAAAAGAATCGCACTTTTAATGTTTGGATAATTAATTAATGTTCTTTACTTGCAAACTATTTAATTTAAAGTAAAGAAAATAAATAAATTATTTACATAAAATTACAACAATCAGAGACAACAGTTGAGAGTTTACTGTCAACTGTTGGGGAATTCTCTGGATTATTAATCGTGAACGTGTTTGAGATTTGTGTAATAGTACAAAATAGACCTACCGGAGTATCGTTTAGTAGATACCAACATACATCACAAACAAATCCAAACATGTTGAATGTTGAACATTTTAATGAATGGGCCTAATGTTCGTATAAAATGCAATCAATACGTCTTAATTAATCACAACCATTGTCGTAATTTTATACCATGCGATTTCTGAACATACACATCCTGAGCATATAAAATTTTCTATGTTTAGTTTTAGAAAACACACTTCAACCGCATTGCACCTTGACAGTTCGCAATCAAACGAACAGTTTGAGGTGCGTTTTTTAAAACTGAACATAGGAAATTTTATATGCTCAGAATTTGTACGTTCAGAGATAAAAAATCGTATTATTATGTTTAAAGTGTGCAAACTATAAGAAGCGTAAGCTTATTTTCTCAAATTCATATAGTTTTGAATTTGAAATATTCAATATATGCATGAATAAATTATCCGGTAATTCAATCTCAAAATAGAAATTTCATTGACAATTTTAATAGACCACGTATGCAAACAAACACATTAATCCAAATATAGCCACAACCGAAGTTGATCCATAAAACTCGAACTTTCTATTAAAACAATTTAATCAAATCTCACTTTTATATCAACCGTAAAATTTGCTCTGATGAAACGCAGATATTTTTTTATTAAATGTGATGAAATAGCCGAATAATCTTTATGGTCATTACTTTTTTAACCTTTATTAATTTTATTTCACGGCGGTCAATTTCACCTTCGAATTTTATGAACCACAAAAAGCTATCCACACCATAATAATAAATAATATTAATTATAAAATTATTTCAGAAAGTTCTGGATATCATATTATTATTTGGGCTGTTAGGTTTTATTAATTAAAATAATTACCTGGCTTTAAAAAAAAACTTAACACTGTTATAATATTTCATTTGGAATGTGAATACTTTACATTTTATAAAATAAATTATAATTAATTTAGAAAATTTAAATGATTTAAGAAAAATGCTGAAATTAAAATGTTTCTACTTCGTTATACATGTAAATTTAACAATAAAACTTTGTATAACATCTTTTTTATTTTACGTGATTGCAGTTTCGCCAACTTTAGCACGTGGTAAGCTAAAGTGTTTGATAATGGCAAGCTAAAGTTTCAGAAACTACAGTCACGTAAAATAAAAAAAAGTGTTATACGAACAAAGTTAAAAGTGATTTATTTTCAATTTGGTTCTCATTAATGTTTTATTACATTTCTCACTATTTAAAAAAATTGTCATTAATCCATTGACAAACAATGAGGTATAAAAGACATCAATTATTTCAATATGCAAACGTTGATTTTAATGGATCTAATTTTACAAAACAGAAACAAATTATCAATATTTTTATTCATAAATACATTTCTATGACACATAATTTTTTTTTAAGTATACAATCGCGGTTTGTCGCTGTAGTTTCCAGACATTCGCTGTTGTTATAAAAATGTCTCAATTTGAAGCTTCTAACGAATGCTTTAAATCCTCCCTGGCAAATCCAAATTTTCAGGCTTTTCTAAACTCGAAATTCTACTTCATGCACCACGCATGTAAATCATTTAAGTAATTTGAAGTTTGAAATATACTTCTTGTATTTGATTTCGTGTTAATTATTTTTATAAATATTTGTTTTCATAATTTGAAATTTTGGAGCAATTTCTTTTGGAATATGTAAAAGTATACTTGCAAGAAAAACATCCCTGTCTGTTTCTTAGATGTAATTTTAATTCATAAATCAAGGGGTTAACTATTTTTTTATAATAAAATAGTAAGAAAAATAATTACATATGTTCGAAAGCGTAAACGCCATCTAATGCCCATTAGCTTAAGTAGCATCAGTGAATGAATGAGTATTGAACACAAATTCATATTCTTGATATTTGTAGAAAAATAATTACTTAAATAAAACGCACTTTTTTTAAATTAATAAAATAGTAAGAATGGATCAAATACTTTAACACTAGAGGCTAAAGTCTAGGGACTAATCTAAAGATTAAAATAGATACTACAGTCGTCTAGAATCTAGATAATAGAATTTAAAGTTTTCAGACTTCAGAGTTTAAATGTGCAACTATCAATAGTATAGAGATTAGAGTCTATATTGACGCGTCTAGATTTCAGAGTGCTAGGGATTAGAGCCCGGAAACGAATCCAGAGACGAACGCATGGAATCCAGACTCTAAGCCTAGAGTTTAAACTTAAGAGCTCTCTCTTGAGTTAAGTGTCTAGACAATACAATGTCTAGAGTTTAAAGTCTACAATCGGGCGTCTAGCTTTCAGGGTGTTAGAGATAAGAGTCCAGATAGTAGAGTTTAGATTTTAGAGCTCTGAATCTTGAGTTTAGGGTCTATATCTAGATTTCAGTGCCAGAGATTAGAGTCCGGAAACTAATCTAGAGACCAATGCATGGAATTCAGAGTCTAGGCCTAGAGTTTAAAGTTTAGAGTCCCGTCTTGAGTTAAGCATCTAGAGTTTAAAGTCTACAATCTCACGTCTAGATTACAGAGCCTTAGAGGCAAGAGTCCAGATAGCAGAACTTAGATTTCAGAGCTACGAGTCTTGAGTTTAGAGTCTATAATGACCCATTTAGATTTCAGATAAAAACCCGGAAATTAATCTTGAGATTAACGCATAGAATTCAGAGTCTAGGTCTAGAGTTTAGACTTTAGAGATCATTCTTGAGTTAAGCGTCTAGAGAAAAGGTTAAGAGTTTAGTCTACAAATCTGGCGTCTAGATTTCAGAGTGTTAAAGATAAGCATCCAGATAGTAGTTTAGATTTTAGAACTCCTAGTCTTGAGATTAGAGTCTACAACGACACCTCTAGATTTCAGAGTGCTAGAGATTAAAGTTCAGAAATGAATCTACAGATCAACGCATGGAACCCAGAGTTTAGGCCTAGAGAATAAACTTTAGAACTCAGTCTTGAGTTTGGCGTCTAGAGAACTTGTTGCATTCTCTAGACGCTTAACTCAAGACTGAGTTCCAAAGTTTAATCTCTAGGCCTAGACTCTGGATTAAACTCCAAACGTTGTATTCTCTAGACGCTCAACTTAAGACTGAGCTCTAAAGTATAAACTCTATTCCTAGACTTTGGATTCTATGCTTTAATCTTTGGACTAATTTCTGGACTCTAATCTCTAGCACTCTGAAATCTAGACGGGTGTACAATCTCGCGTCTAAATTTCAAAGTCTTGGAGAAAAGAGTCCAGATAGTAGAATTTACATTTTGGAGCTCTGAGTCTCGAGTTTAGAGTATACAATGACCTATCTAAATTTCAGAATGCTAGAGATTAGATTCCGGAAATTAATCTAGAGACCAACGCATAAAATCCAAAGTCTAGGCCTAGAGTTTAAACTTTAGAGATTAGTCTTAAGTTGAGCGTCTAGAGAATACAACGTTTGGAGTTTAAAGTGTAAAATCTTACGTCTAGAGTCCAGTCTTAGAGATAAGTCCAGATAGTAAACTTTAGATTTTAGAGCTCTATTTTAAATTCACAGTCTACAACGACCCTTCCCGATTTCAAAGTGCTAGGGATTATAGTACGGAAATTAATTTAGAGACCAACGCATGAAATCCAGAGTCTAGGTCTAGAGCTTAGACTTTAGAGACCAGTCTTCAGTTAAACGTCTAGAGTTTCTCTCGTCTAGATTTCAGAGTTATAGATAAGAGTCCATATAGAAAAGTTCAGATTTTTTAGTGCTCCGAGTCTTGAGTTTAGAGATTTAAGTGTGTTAGAGATTAAGGTCCGGAAACTAATCTAGAGACCAACGCATGGAATCCAGAGTCTAGGTCTAGAGTTCAAACTTTAGAGCTCAGTCTTGAGTTGAGCGTCTAGAGAATACAACGTCTAAAGTTTAATGTCTACAATATCACGTCTAGATTTAAGTCTTAGAGATAAAACTTTAGATAGCAGAGTTTAGATTTTAAAGCTTCGAGTTTTTAGTTTAGAGTCTACAATGACCCGTATAGATTTCAGAGTGCTAGAAATTAGAGCCCAGAAACTAACGCATGGAATCTAGAGTCTAGTTTTTAGACTTTACAGATCAGAGTTTCGTGTAAAGCGTCTAGTATTCAGTCTAGAATTTAGAACACTTGAAACTAGTCTCAATTGTAGCGAGTATTCAGAAATTAGTCTATAATCTGGATTGTAGAGGAAAACTAGAGCCTAGATCAACCGCCTAAAATAGTCTAAAGTTTAGAGCGCCTAGAGCGAATAGTTTGGAGAGTCTAGATATTAGAGTTTAAAGACTAGAAACTGAAGTCTTAGCTCTAGCTTAGAGTCTAGGACGACTGCCCAATGTTCAAAGTTTAGAGTTTAGAGCGCTAAGAGTACAGAGCTTAGAGATTAGAGTCTAGATATTGGAATACAATTAGCAAAAATCGACAGCTACACCATCTATTGCACTAATCCAATCTAGATATTCGATGTTTAGAGACTGGAGTCTGCAAACTAGAGTCAAGATACACAATTTTATATTCAATTTTAATACGAACAGTGAATTTTAGGGTTTTTAAGATTTTGGAAGTTTAGGATAGTTCCTCAATACCTTTTCAGGTGTCGCACAGAGGAAAATTTCAAAATATTTTATTATATTAATATTTTCATTACAATTTTTGATTTTAAATAAATTATGTTTATTTAAAATCAAAAATTGTAACGAAAATATATAATAATAAATGTTAATGGTGGAGGCTTCTACTTCGTTATACATCATAATTCACAATTGTAACACGATTCTGACTTTGTTTGTATAAATGAGACTTTATTAAGTGACTATAGTTTCGACAACTTTAACTTGTCATTTTCAAACTCGAAGTGAGTTTGAAAATGACAAGTTAAAGTTGTCGAAACTATAGTCACTTAATAAAGTCTCAGTTATACAAAAAAAATTAATATCCTGTTTCAATTGTGAATAATAATAAGTGGAATACAAATATTTGTATTCTATTAAATAAAGCCCTGCTGTGGACGATTAATTGCTGCATGCAAACATTTAGTTTACCAGCTATTGACGATGCTACTTAAGCTATGGGCATTAGAAGGCGTTTACACTTTTGAACATAAGTAAATTGCACAGGCCATTATAAATGGTCAAAGATGTTATTAGTATTCTTCAAGCACTGGTCCGGGACTGTACTGATGATGGCGTTGAAGCCTGAAACGCGTATATAGTTATCCGGTGAATGAATGAGTACTGAACACAAATTCATATTCTTATTATCATAATAAGTCTTTACTGCTCAATAGAAATTTTCAGAATTACAAGACAATGTAATTTTATAAATGTAAATTTTTGAGTTTGATAAGCAACAATACCAACATAAGTAAATAAAAAGCTCAATTAAACAAAAAGAAACTAAATAAAACTTTGTTATATTAATGAGTTTGTATTACCAGTTTATACAAAAATAAATTGAAATAAAATCCTTTGATTTGTTTCACCTTTTTTTCATCACAAATCATGTGCCTCTTATATTAGTATAAATTTGTTTAAATATATACCAACATTAGTAAAACTAAACCTCGATAGGTTAAAAATAATACTCTATTTGATTTATAAGTATGAGTAAATACTAACAAGTAAAAAAAAAATTAAATAAATTGTGAGAAAAATAATTAAACTTGGTAATTATAAATGGATTCGATAGCTAACGCCATCTAATGCTCCATAGTGGCATCGTCAATGACACGAACACACAAGTGCATATACAGGCCATTGTTTCGTCCACGAACGAGCTAAACTTTGTTCGAACACAAATTCAATTTTGATATTTGTTTTCTGGTTTCACAAACAAAGTTTAGCTCGTTCGTGGACGAAACAGTGACCTGTATATGCACTTGTGCATTCGTGTCATTGATGATGCCACTATGGAGCATTAGATGGCGTTAGCTATCGAATCCATTTATAGTTTTCACATATTGGCTTGAAATAGTCAGAAATGTTCAGTATTCCTCAGCACTGGGTCGGGACCACACTGAAAAGGACCTGAAGTCCGAAACGCGTCTATGGGTGCCGGAATACTGAACACAAATTCAATTTTAAAACTTGTTAATGTTTAATTTTAAACATATTTAAATATTAATAAAAACATACTTGATTTGCAATAAAAAGGTGAAATAAAATAAGTGGTTTGGTTCACTTTTTTATTACAAATCAAGTATTTTTTTATTAATTCTGAAATAAGTTTTAAAATAAATATTAACAGGTTTAGTTATTTTACTCACAGTTTTCTAATTTATGTAAAAGAATGCATTGACATTAAGCATATTTATAATTCTTTCTGTTCAATAATTAGAAAATTGCATGGAAAGAAAATTCAAATCCAGGGATTTTTAAGTATACATATCTCGATGTATCCGCTGTACATTTTCAAGCATTCGCTATTTATCCAAAAGTGGTTAATTTGAGGTTTCTAGCGAGTGTTTCCACTCCTAGATTAAACATGAAGTAAAATTTTGAGTTTAGAAAAGCCTGAAAATTTTGTTTGGTCGCGTAGCGCGCATTTACGGGTGTAATATTTTAAAATGTAATAAGAAGAAAAATCCTGGTGTATTCAGATTACCTCAAACAACGGAAATTTAAAAAAATTGAATTTAATTACATTCTTAATTACTTATTAAATTTCTAGCTGTCAAATTCCATTCATATTCGGTTATTTTTTATTGACCAACCAAATATGGTGATTTTTTGTAATGTTCCCACAGCAAAAAACAAACAAATAACGTTATATCAACATTGTAACAACATTAAACGTTGTTTTAATCTTGATGAAACATTACTTAAATGGATTTGCTCAGTGGGTTGGATATTAGGTTAGATACTCTGGTTGTAATTTTGACTTTTGCCTTCGAAATAAATTTTAGGTTATGTTTTTCACATGGTTGCCATGTGTTTAATTACCCTATCATAAAGAATTGTAAAATACGCCTTGGTTAAGTAGATTTTCATTGCTGTTCTTTACTAATTTGGATACGCTGAATCCGAATCCGTGGCCTGTTTGGGCCTAAAGTCGCCAGATTTTTAGATATCTTATCTCAAAGTGACCAAAATGGACTATTTGTGGCATTTTTGGGCCCCCAGTAACTAAACTTGACGTGACTTTTGGCAGGCGAGTACTGACGCATTTTAAAGGCATAGATTTATACTTTTAGAATCAAAAAAGAGAATACCATTAAACTGCATAGTTTTTGAGCAATCTCAAAAAATCGTGAGCCACTTTTTTGTTTTTGTTTGGTTTTGTGTTTGTTTAGAAGGGCAGAGTCTCGAAGAGGAGGACGCTTTAGTCGGTTCCATCTTATTTATATTATTTATAAATAAATGTATTATTACTGCATTTTGTATTTGTAATTTGTTTGTATGATGATCAAGAAAAAGGATCCTGCAATAATGATGAATTTGCTTGTATTATCGGAAATTGCGATTCGCAATCAAGAGTCAATCGTCAATTGACAATATAAAATTTCTCCGCGAAACGCCGACGCCCCATTGGCTGGCTGAATGCTTTTATTTTGACTCTCGAAGGACCATTTGTTTTTTAATTTTGAGCGCGAAATAAACAAAATTAATAGTATTCTCTTTTTTAATTCTAAAAGTATAGATCTGTGGCTTTTAAACGCGTTATTACTCGCCGGCCAGAAGTCACGGGAAGTTTATTTACTGGGGGCATAAAAATGCCACAAATGGCCCACTTTCACCATTTTGAGATAAGATATCTCAAAATCTGGCGACTTTGGGCCCAAATGAGCATCGAATTCAGCGTACCCAAATTAGTAGAGAATAACAATGAAAACCCACTTAACCATATTGTTGTAAATCAGTGTTATTAAGTGACGGAACATTACTTTCGGCATTATATTCCAGTTTTCTGTCAAATAATGAATCAATTCTAACATGGCATTCATATATCAATGTCATTACATGACAAACAGTAGGGACACCCAAATAATCAAAGAACCTAACCCACTGAGCAAAAAACAAACAAATAACGTTATATCAACATTGTAGCAACATTTAACGTTTTTTAAATGTTGATGAAACTTTACTTAAATGGATTTGCTCGGTGGGAAGAAAAATAAATCAAAAATCTGGTTGGCCAATAAAACAAAAACTGAATATACATACAAAACCTAATTTTTTTAATCTCTAAGAGGATATTTTGATTGTATGTGTGTGAACAATTCAATTGTAAACATTTGCTTCCTAACATACAAACTAAACAATGATCAATTTTCAAATTAAAGCCTTAGTTTGTTGGAGAGATAACATTCTGTAATTTTAAACAAGAAATTAACAATTTTCCCAGGCGATTACACGTAAACGGCAGTAAAAGGAACGCCCTACTTTCCAAAACGCGTGCCGCCACAGAAAAAATAAATGAAAATTGTACACTTTCTTCGGCTCAGTCACACAATTATATAAATGTATGCTTTTAGTTTTCCATTTTCATATGGTAACTTTTACATCTAGATTCTTTTATATTACAAAACTATTCCATTCGAACAACCCTCCGTTTAATCCAGGGCCTCTCTAAAAAGTCTAAACCAGCAAATTTTTAAGAGAGCGACTCTCTTCGAGCGCGGGATTATGATGGAAGAAAAGAAGCCACAATTTATGGTGTGTTGATGTTAGAATTTATGACCTTATCTGTTAGAATAGCAGGTAGTTTCCCTTTTTCCCTTTTTAAAGCGCTTTAAATGGTCGTTCATGTTTATTTGATGACTCCAACAATTTAACTCATTAATCAATATGTTATGCAATGGTATTATTTGGTTACGCTTTAATCAAATCGATTAAATAAAGCAAGCTAATCTGGCAATAAAAAAAATGCTAAATAAGGTTATGATCAGGGTTTAAACCGTGTTTAAAACAAAACATACAGGGCATTTTTCTTTTGAGTATATATAACCCGATAATTACAGCGTGTTTTAAAGTTGCGGGAAATCGTTGTTTCAATACGGTTAATTTGAGGCTTTTAACGAGTGTTTTCGCTACGCGGCCAATCCAAATTCTTGGGCTTTTCTAAACTCGAAATTTGAATATGAAGTAAAATTTTGAGTATAGAAAAGCCTAATTTGGATTGGCCGCTCCGCTTCGCTACGCGGCCAATCCAAATTCTTAGGCTTTTCTAAACTCGAAATTTTACTTTATGCGCCACGCTTAAAAACACTGATTTACAGTGAAGTTAAAAAAACACACATTTACAACAACGATTATAGGCAACCTAATATACGTTAGAGTTATTGGGTTGCCTATAATCACTGTTTTAAACAATTTTTTCAGCGCAGAATTTGACTCACGTTTTATCCACATCTACATATTAGATTCCTAAAGCCGTATATTTTAAACTTTACGATATTTCAGTGTTTTATACGCGTGGCGCATGAAGTAAAATTTCGAGTTTAGAAAAGCCTAATTTGGATTGGCCGCTCCACTTCGCTACGCGGCCAATCCAAATTTTCAGGCTTTTCTAAACTCGAAATTTTACTTCATGCTTAGTCTGGGAGTGGAAAACCCTCGTTTGAAGTTTCAAATTGAAATCTTGGACAAAAGAGAACAACATACGAAAAATTTACATATGTATACCTGAAAGAATAAATCCCGGTATTTAAAAACCACATTTATGCACACACAGTTTTATTGTAATAAAATGTTATGTTTGATAATGTAATTTGAAATATCTTCAACAATTTAGCTAAAATTTAAAAACATAAACAAAATATTTTAATGAAGTAATATAAAATATAATTTAGAAAATATATTTACTCAATGACATTAGAAGCGTAACACCCAGAAGGAGTTATTATTTTAACTTGATTTTTTGCCAGTATGGTAGTCTTACATCAAGAATAAAATGATTACATTTTCAAGAAATTTTATTAAAAAACAATCTAAAAAAAATTAATAATGTGTTTGGCGACCCCTTTGCTGTATACACTCCTGTAGACGTCTGGGCATCGACAAAATGAGATGGTCGATGTCTTCTTGAGGCATCTCGTTCCAAGCAACTTGAATTTCATCGATCAACTGTGCTAGAGTCTGTGGAGGATGGTGCAAAGAGAATATTCTTCTTCCCATGATATCCCACACATGTTCAATGGGATTTAAATCCGGCGAACGGGGTGGCCACGCCAAAACATTAACAACAGCTTCATTAAGAAAGTTCATAGTTCGACGAGCAATATGGGGACGTGCGTTATCTTGTTGAAAAAGTACGTCTGGGCGGCCATCTAAATAAGGCAACAAAGTCGGTCGTATGACGTCTTCAACATAACGCGCAGCTGTCATACTGCCTCGAATGAATACAAGAGGTGATCGACTACCATAAGCAATAGCCCCCCAAACCATTACTCCAGCAGTCCTGTGTACATGCCTCCCAATAGCAAACCTAAGATCATATCGTTCTCCACGGTAGCGTTGTACCCTTCTACGGCCATCATGCGTGCCTAGACAAAATCGTGATTCATCGCTGAATACGACATCGTGCCATTCTGCCTCCCAATGCTGCCGTTCTCTGCACCAGTCCAACCTTTGGCGACAGTGTCTCGCTGTTAAAGGAAGCACTAATCTTGGACGGTACGACAGAAGCCCAAAGGATTGAATGCGGCGATATAAGGTTCGCATACTAACGGGCCTACCTTCTTCTCCAATCCATTGATCACCGATTTGACGCGTAGTAGCGAAACGGTCTCTCAGGGCTATTTGTCTTAAGCGCCGATCTTGACGTTCTGTGGTACGCCTTGGTTGACCAATTGGTCTTCTTCTTGCTCCTCTACCTTCTTCTGTCCATACCTGATACACACGTATTACAGTTGCTGCAGTGGAATCAATACGGCTGGCAATTTCGCGATAGGACATACCGACATCTCGATAAGCAACAACTCGACCCTGGTCAAAATCGCTCAAATCGCTCAAATGGTGATATTGTGGACGTCTTCGGACTCGAGGCATTTTATTTAAGCTTAACACACTCAACGGAAACACGAAAACTAAAAACATCTGTACTAAACAGCTCATATAAATAGTTTTATCAAAAAAGAAAAAGTGAAAAAAAATGTTTTCTTCACAATAAATATAAAAGGCACAAGGTTGAAATTGTTATCAATGTATGCTTTAAATATAGTCACTCTGTTGCTAAAATATGAATTCAAAAAAATCATTCCTTCTTGGTGTTACGCTTCTAATGTCATTGAGTATATTTTTAGCAGCTAAGATAATAAAAAAACGGTTTTAAACAAAACGTTTAAAACATGTTTTAAACAAATTGAAGATTCAAAACGTGTTTAAAATAAAACCGTTTAAAACACGACGGCTGTTTTTAAACATGTTGTGACAACTCAGGGTGCGAATTTATTTTTTGCGGGGATTACAACATACCAAATGCTGCTTGGAAGAGTTCTGGAGATAGTGTATTAAGCACACGAAATAACAGCTATAGAGTTAATGTTTTAGCAAATGTGCTTAATTTCCATCACTTACACGAAGTAAATGAGATTCCAAATGACAGGAATGTGTATTTGGATCTGGTGTTTTCTAATACTAGTGAGATTTGCGTAAACCGTGCTAGTGATGTTTTGTGTAAATCAAGTGTCCACCATATTCCATACTCCTTAAATGTACCAGTTCAATCGTTAGAGTTTACTAGTGAAAATATGGGTTCAATATTTCATTTCGGGAGTTGATTGGGATCAAGTTTTTTCAAGTCCTTATATTAATTAAAATGTAACTAGCTTTAATAATCTGATGTATTCTATTTTTAATATGTTTGTACCAATTAAGGTCTTAAAATCGTCCAAATTTCCAAAGTGGTTCAATAGCGATCTAATCATGTTGACGCGGTCAAAAAAAGTGGCTCACATGAAATATAAATATAGTGGACTACGATCCGATTATGACAAATTTAGGTAATTACGGCAGCAGTGTGCGAATTTAAATAATTTATTATATACAAAATATATTAATCGGGTTGAGAATGATATTAATAATAATTCGAAATATTTCTGGGATCACGTAAATGTTTGTCGTAAAACCGATGGATTTCCAAAAGAAATGTACCTGGGTAATGATAAAAGTGACTCAACAGCGAAGTGTGTTGACTTATTTGCAGCACACTTCGCGACAGTTTACAAAATGCCAAGTAATTCTCTGTCTAATTTTCAGGTTTATAATTGTTTATCATCTCTACCTGAGTCTTGTAGTGCGGGCCCTGATGGTATACCTGCATATTTTTTAAAGAGGTGTGTGTACACATAGAGCAAACCGATACACACGATGTATACATGTTCACTCACTTCTGGTACATTTCCTAATTCTTGGAAGGAGAGTTATATAGTGCCTATATTTAAGAATGGATGTAGAGCCAATATAGAAAACTATAGAGGGGTATCGATTCATCCGTGATAACAGTTAGATCTCTTAGTTTCTGAACAAATAATCTGGGCATGTGCACATACCATTGTGGATCAACAACATGGATTTATGAAAGGTAGGTCCATTGTAAAAAAATTGATGTTGTATCAAACGTTTCTGTCGGATGCATTGGAGAGAGGTTCACAGGTTGATTCCATATACACTGATTTCTCCAAAGCATTTGACAGAGTACAGCATTGTATTCTGATACAAAAACTTCAATCAATGGGTTTTGGTGACAAAGTTTTGTATTGGCTCAGTAATTATCTTTCAAAGCAATGTGTACGTATAGGCAAATACCTCTCAAATGTAATACATCTGGGGTACCTCAGGGTTCGCATTGCGGACCAGTTTTATTTATACTTTTTGTAAATGACATAGGATTAAAGCTTAAAAACAGTAATTTTCTCCTCTATGCTAATGACCTAAAATTATTTAGAAAAGTTAGTAATGACACTGATAAATTCGAACTTCAGGACGATCTAAACACCGTTTCTGAGTGGTGCAAAGAAAATGAATTAGAATTAAATCTAAAGAAGTGTCTTTATATCTCCTTTTGTCGAGGGTCCGGTAGTGGCTTTGAATATTTAATTGACAATCATCGGCTGATGCATGCATCTGAAATTAAAGACTTGGGAGTGATATTCACATCCAAGTTAAGCTTTTCTAAACACATCACAAATGTTTGTAATAAATCGATGAAAATGATGGGGTTCATCGGCCGGTTTTAAATCGATTTCAAGGCCACTACCGTAAAAACTTTATACCTTAGTACGACATAATCTTGAATTTGCTTCACAAATATGGTCTCCATATAACATAACCACAACCCAGCAAATCGAAGCAGTACAAGGAAAGTTCTTAAAACTAATGTCGTTTAGGCTGGGTAAACGCGACTTGAGTCATAGTGAGATGTTATGTGAACTGAACATTAGGTCGTTAGCAGAAAGGAGAATTTTTCTTGGTATGCCGTTTTTATTTAAGCTGGTAAACGGACTAATTAATTGCAGTCAACTGGTTGGAATGCTGGCATTTCATATACCACGAGGTCTTGACGCTAGGTGTAGGCCTATCTATATTTCAACTTAGATTTCATCTAACCAGATATGGCATGTATAATCCTATGGATCGTTTCATGCGATATGCAAATGTTCTTAGTACTAATTTAAATTTTGTACTATTTGCACCAACATTTGCTAATTTTAAAAGCCTGTTGCGACGTGTTAACCCGCTGGCTGTGACAGGTTGATTTTAATCTTTCTGTTTTGTTTGTTATTAATATGGTGTAGCTTGTTTTGTTTGTGATATATAGGTACTGCTTTTTAATTTGTTTTTAATTTATTTTAATTATTTTATTTTATTTTAATGAATTTATTTTAATTATACTTTTACTATTTTTTGCATTTTATGGTGGGTTTTGCAGTGTTTGTTGCTTTTGCACATCATTAATTTGTGGTACTAATAAAATATCTGTGATACAAACTAGTCCAACATCTTTGCTTATATTTATTTATATTTTTTTTGTGTGTCTTGTAAATGACTATTGTCAGGTTGCTTTTTATTTGTTTTTTTATTCCGTTTTTTCAAATCCAATTGGTGTACCAATCAATAGTAACAATATTAATAATACTATATAATACTATATATATATGTACAATATGTACATTTATTTCTGTTGTCTTTTATTCTTTCCCACTTACACCACTTATATATTATATTATATTATGTATTACAATATGTGCTTAATATTATGTTCTGAGTTTAATAATATTGTACACACATGTTATCTGCTTTGTTTAAAGGAGTTTTCCGTAAATAAATAAAAAAAAAATTAAAACGCTGTTTTAATACAGAGTGTTTTAATAATAATAATAATAATCGTTTATTTCTCAGCAGAATAAATTCTATTTACAGAGAAAAATACAGTTTTTTTAAAATATACTAACTAAAAATAAACATTAATACTAAAAATTAACATTAATACAAAATGGTAGAAATAAAGTAGAGTAGTGGATAAATTATATGGCATATTTGATAACAAAAACAAAAGAAAAGACTTATACTAACGGTGACAATGAGGTTCTAATATCAAAGGAGGTTACATTAAATATATCCATGTCTGGAACATTATTACAGTAAACATTACAACCCTGTTTCGAAAAATCAAACAAAATTACTTTTATTTATAAAAAAGCTTGCCATTTGCGTTTTCTGTATACTAATTTTAAAATTATGAATACTACTAGAAATAATGATTTAGCAACAATTAGCAGTTTTCTCTAGAACGAACCTAAAGGAATAAATTCCTTGCATCAGAACAACTACAGAAACTTTAATTTCAGCTTGATATAAGCAACTTAAGTTTATTTAATACACTCATAAAAATATATTTATTTATATTTTTTTTGTGTGTCTTGTAAATGACTATTGTCAGGTTGCTTTTTATTTGTTTTTTTATTCCGTTTTTTCTTTATTTTCTTTAAACATGATTCATTTGCTATCTTGGATTAGCGTTGAGATTGGCCGTTCATGAGTATTATTAATATTGTTACTATTGATTGGTACACCAATTGGATTTGGACGATTTTATATATACATATATATATATATATATATATATATATATATCAGTATATATATATATAAATATATCAATATATATATATATATATATATATATATATATATATATATATATATATATATATGTATATATAAAATCGTCCAAATCCAATTGGTGTACCAATCAATAGTAACAATATTAATAATACTATATAATACTATATATATATATATATATATAATATATATACAGGGTGTCCCATTAGTGCGGTCTCGGAAGATATCTCAGCTCTCGTTAAAGATAGAAAAAAAATGTTTTCACGAAATTTGCTTGATTTTAAGAGCTGCATAACCTAAAATTATTTTCAAATATACAGGGTGTCCCATTATTCCATACATAATACCAACTTTGTTATTTTAAATGGAACACCCTATATATTATTTTTTTATTTGATCCGCCTTTAAATAACCTACACAAAGATATATCATTATCGGCACTTTAGGTAATTCGTTACTTAAAAAAAAAATATTTTTTGAAAATTTTGGCAGTTTTAGTACTTTACTTAAAAATTCACTGTGTTCGTATTTTTTAAGATACCAGTCTGAAATTTTACACACATATGCAGTAAAGAATGCTCTATCCATTGACTATAACATTTTAATATTACTTATAAAACCTAGTAAAAAACTACCCTCGAATATTTAATATTTAAAATGTACATTACTTCATTTTTTTAAATGGGACATCCTATATTTTTTTATTTTATCAAATCCGCAATAAAAAATGCTTTATTTCTTGTATAACATACCCTATATCTATTTTCATTAGTTTTGGAGATATTAACATTTTTCTGTCAAATATGGGAAATTAGGTCACAATCAGCATTAAATTAGTCTTTAAAGGTTGTTTAACTTTAATGGTATTTAGATATTTCAGTATTACTTTACTTTATTTATTTATGACATATTATAATTACATTTATAATATCAAAGTAAACAATATAAACAAATGTTGTCATTTTTTAATATATCATGAATGCAATAAAGGAGGCCATGAAAAACAATTGATAAAGTAAACAAACGTATTTATTTGACATACAGATAAATAAAGTGCTGTTAACACTATTATTAATATTATTGAATTTTTGATAACGCAATAATGAATTTTTCAAAAGAAGAATTAATAAAAATGACATACGTTTTGGGTGCAAGTGAAGAAAATTGTTTTCTTGCAAGTCGAATATATGCACAAAAGTATCCAAATGCGGAACGGCATCCTAATGCAGCAGCGTTTGTGAGATTGAAGAACCGATTTGAAATCACAGGAAGTATCATGTACCCTCTAAAATTAAAGAGAAAGAAAAGGACAACGAAAGAAGAGAATGAACATTTGGTAATTCAGTCCATTGTTGAGAACCCTCAAATTTCTTCCCGCCAGTTAGAAAAACAACTTGATATTCCCAAATCAACAATAAACAAAATAACAAAGAGATTCAAATTTCATCCCTATCACGTTCAGTTGGTGCAGGAATTAGGTGAGAATGATTTTTTAAAAAGATTGGATTTTTGTAATTGGGCGTTACAAAAACATCAAGTTGAACCGAACTTTTTTAACAATATTTTGTTTACCGACGAAGCGATATTCCATAGAAATGGTTTCGTTAATAGACATAATTATCATTATTACGATGACCATAACCCGAACCATATTGTTTGTATAGACCATCAACATAAATGGTCTCTTAATGTTTGGGCTGGAATTATTGGGAATAGGATTATTGGTCCGTATTTCTTTAATGGAAATGTTACTGGTGATACGTTTTTAAATTTTCTTCAAAATCAGTTCGAAACCTGGTTGGATGAATTGCCGTTAAGAACGTTACAAAATGCATGGTTACAATTAGATGGCGCACCACCACACTATAGTCGACAAGTTAAACAATATTTAGACCAAACTTTTCCTAACAAATGGATTGGAAGAGGAGGACCAATTCCATGGCCAGCGAGGTCACCCGATTTAACAAAACTGGACTTTTTTTTATGGGGTGTTGTGAAGGAAGAAGTTTATAAAATACCTGCAACAACACAAGAGGATATGAAAAATAGAATTAGTAATGTTATGCGTGCCATTACTGTAGACAACTTAGTAAGTGTCAATCAAAGCTTCATACGGAGGCTTCAAGTGTGCCAAAACCAAAATGGAGGCCATATCGAACACTTAATATAATTATCAAATTCATTATATGCTAATCTGTTAATATTAATACGGTTTACTTGTTTCCATTGTCGTTATATTGTTTACTTTGATATTATAAATGTAATTATATTATGTCATAAATAAATGATTTGAAGTAAAACTGAAATATCTAAATACCATTAAAGTTAGACGTCCATTAGAGATTAATTAAATGCTGATTGTGGCCTAATTTCCCATATATGACAGGAAAATGTTAATATCTCAAAAACTAATAAAAATAGATATAGGGTATGTTATACAAAAAATAAAGCATTTTTCATTGCGGATCTGATAAAGTAAAGAAATATAGGGTGTCCCATTTAAGAAAATGAAGTTATGTACATTTTAAATATTAAATATTAGAAGGTAGTTTTTTATTAGGTTTTATAAGTAATATTATAATGTGTTATAGTCAATGGATAGAGCATTCTTTACTGCATATGTGTGTAAAATTACAGACTGATATCTTAAAAAATAAGGACACAGTGAATTTTTAAGTAAAGTACTAAAACTGCCAAAATTTTCAAAAAATATTTTTTTCTGAAGTAACAAATAACCTAAAGTGCCAATAATGATATATCTTTGTGTAGGTTATTTAAAGGCGGATCAAATAAAAAAATAATATATAGGGTGTTCTATTTAAAATAACAAAGTTGGTATTAAGTATGGAATAATGGGACACCCTGTATATTTGAAAATAATTTTAGGTTATGCAGCTCTTAAAATCAAGCAAATTTGGTGAAAACATTTTTTTTCTATCTTTAACGAGAGCTGAGATATCTTCCGAGACCGCACTAATGGGACACCCTGTATATATATATATATATATATATATATATATAATAAATATATATATATATATATATATATATATATATATATATGTACAATATGTACATTTATTTCTGTTGTCTTTTATTCTTTCCCACTTACACCACTTATATATTATATTATATTATATTATGTATTACAATATGTGCTTAATATTATGTTCTGAGTTTAATAATATTGTACACACATGTTATCTGCTTTGTTTAAAGGAGTTTTCCGTAAATAAATAAAAAAAAAATTAAAACGCTGTTTTAAAACAGAGTGTTTTAATAATAATAATAATAATCGTTTATTTCTCAGCAGAATAAATTCTATTTACAGAGAAAAATACAGTTTTTTTAAAATATACTAACTACAAATAAACATTAATACTAAAAATTAACATTAATACAAAATGGTAGAAATAAAGTAGAGTAGTGGATAAATTATATGGCATATTTGATAACAAAAACAAAAGAAAAGACTTATACTAACGGTGACAATGAGGTTCTGATATCAAGGGAGGTTACATTAAATATATCCATGTCTGGAACATTATTACAGTAAACATAACAACCCTGTTTCGAAAAATCAAACAAAATTACTTTTATTTATAAAAAAGCTTGCCATTTGCGTTTTCTGCATACTAATTTTAAAATTATGAATACTACTAGAAATAATGATTTAGCAACAATTAGCAGTTTTCTCTAGAACGAACCTAAAGGAATAAATTCCTTGCATCAGAACAACTACAGAAACTTTAATTTCAGCTTGATATAAGCAACTTAAGTTTATTTAATACACTCATAAAAATACTTGTAATGGTTTTATTTCAAACAATTAAACGTCAAATAAATTTTAAAACACGCTATTGACCTAAAATTGTGCACGTAGACATAATTTTCGATTGCAAATAACTTTTCGTAATAACATTTTGCTCTAAGTTTATAATTAAATTAATAATTCTTTCTTGTTTCACATTATGTTTTTCTTAATGTTTCAACACTCTATATTAAATTTTGGATTTAATAATGTAAACATTACTTATCGAAAAAAATTACTACTATCCGGGCAGTAATCTAGGAAAACACTGTGCATTTTTTTGAAATGTTGTTTGATTTGAGTAATTAACGTTATTTAATTAGTTTAATTTTATTCAGCAGATTGCAATTGAATAGTACATTTGAATAGTACATACAATAGTACAAACCGGATAACCGATAACGCCACGCGCCGGCTGAAAACAGATGGACTTCTTACTACCTGCTAATATCGGGTTGACATTGACACCCAGAAAATGCAGTTGGTGCTCATAATGGATTACCCCCTGAGTGCTCGGTCTCTTTCCTCTAACGCGACGACACGAAAATATCTAAAATCTTCCGATTTCTATCTCTTTCTTGAAATGTTGGAGGGTAAGGGGAAAGAGACCGAGCAAATTTTTTGTTTGTTTTTAAATTTTAACTAAATCGTTGAAGATATTTCAAATTATATTATCAAACATAACATTTTATTACAATAAAACTGTGTGTGCATAAATGTGGTGTTTAAATACAGGGATTTTTTCTTTCAGGTATACAAAAGCATACACTGTAAATTTTTCGACGTTCGTTGTTTTTTGTTCAAGATTTCAATTTGAATCTTTAAACGAGGGATTTCCACTCCCAGACTAAGCATGAAGTAAAATTTCGAGTTTAGAAAAGCCTGAAAATTTGGATTGGCCGCGTAGCGAAGCGGAGCGGCCAATCCAAATTAGGCTTTTCTAAACTCGAAATTTTACTTCATGCGCCACGCGTATAAAACACTGAAATATCGTAAAGTTTAAAATATACGGCTTTAGCAATCTAATATGTAAATGTGGATAAAACGTGAGTCAAATTCTGCGTTGAAAAAATTGTTTAAAGCAGTGATTATAGGCAACCCAATAACTCTAACCTATATAAGGTTGCCTATAACCGTTGTTGTAAGTGTGTGTTATTTTAACTTCACTGTAAATCAGTGTTTTTAAGCGTGGCGCATGAGGTAAAATTTCGAGTTTAGAAAAGCCTAATTTGGATTGGCCGCTCCGCTTCGCTACGCGGCCAATCCAAATTCTAAGGCTTTTCTAAACTCGAAATTTTACTTCATGCTTTGTCTGGGAGTGGAAAACACTCGTTTAAAGCCTCAAATTAACCGCATTAAAACAACGATTTCCCACAACTTTTAAAAACGCTGTAATTATCGGGATATGTATACTAAAAAAAAAAATGCGCTGTGTATTCTGTTTTAAACACGTTTTAAACGTGTTTTAAACATGTTTTAAACACGTTTTAAACGTGTTTTAAACATGTTATAAACACGTTTTAAACCCAGATCATAACCTTATTTTGCATTTTTTTTATAGCTAGATTAGCGTGCTCTATTTAATTGATTTGATTAAATCGTAACCAAATAATACCATTGCATAACATATTGATTAATGAATTAAATTGTTGGAGTCATCAAATGAACATGAACGACCGTTAAAAACGCTTTAAAAAGGGAAAAAAAGGGAAACTGCCTGCTATTGTAACAGAAAAAGTCGTAAATTGTAACATCAACACATTGATTAATGAATTTAATTTGGTGGAGTCATCAAATGAACATGAACGACCGTTTAAAACGCATTAAAAAGGGAAAAAAGGGAAACTACCTGCTATTGTAACAGAAAAAGTCATAAATTGTAACATCAACACATTGATTAATGAATTTAATTTGGTGGAGTCATCAAATGAACATGAACGACCGTGTAAAACGCTTTAAAAAGGGGAAAAAGGGAAACTACCTGCTATTGTAACAGAAAAAGTCATAAATTGTAACATCAACACACCATAAATTGTGGTTTCTTTTCTTCCATTATACTCCCGCGCTTGTAGAGGGTGTCTCTCTTCAAAACTTGCTGGTTTAGATATTTTGGAGAGGCCCTCTTCTAACCCTCCAACATTTTAGGAAAGAGATAGAAATCGGAAGATTTTAGAAATTTTCATGTGGTCGCGTTTAATCCTACTACCGTGAGATAATTTGAAACATAATTTAGAGTAGGCTTTGAATTTTAAATTAGATTGGCACTACTGACTGTTAACACATAGTTTACCATAACCTTAAATGTATTATATCATTCAATTAGTATTCTGCACCGCACCAAACCGCACCAAAAAAATGTCGTCTACTTTAAATCATAATTTAAATGATCGCAGAATACTACTAATGTGTCCTCTATAGCAGTGTTTTTTAACCGGGACTCGGACTAATGACCTCTAGGTTTGTAGGCATTCTACGCATTTTTTATTAATATTTGTAGATAAAACACTTTCACTCAAATGTACCATCTTTGGACATAAAATGTTGCGACAAATCCAAAATTGGGTAATGTCAAATATAACCAAATTTATACCGGTTTCGTCAGGTTTTTTAAAGAAAAGTTATAATATTGAGTGACAATACAAATATTCAAATGAGAGGAAAAGAAAGGTCCAATGTTGACACATACTAAACAAATTCTACGTGTCCCAATATTTTATTTTCACCGATGCACAGTGTTTCGAGTATATGGGAGCATGGGACAAAAATCGACAAAACAATTTTTAGTGATTGAATTTTTTTAATTTGTTTATCTTTTAATAATTAAGATATGTTCTCATCATTTAACACTTATATACATATATGGTGCTCAAAAAGTGAACTTTTTTATTGTTGCTTTAAAAAGCATCCGACAAAGTCTTCAAATTTATTTTGTGAATATAAATCCGTTTTCAGAAATAAAATGTAAAAACTAATAAGCGAGTAAAATAGATTTGAAAATAAGTTCTTAATTATTATGTTTACAGTTTATGACGTGCTTTTTCTCAATTTTTTTCCAACATATATTAATAGAAGTGACTAATACATAAAATATACAGTATACGTTTTTCAAATTAAGCTTATTGTCTTTAAATCTTTAGATATTCGTTATTTTTTTTTAAAGAGTTCAATTTGAAGCTTTAAACGAGTGTTTCCATTCCTAGACTAAGCATGAAGTAAAATTTCGAGTTTAGAAAAGCCCCGTGAAAATTTGTCGAGGGTCGCGTAGCGACTTGAGACAAATTTTCTGGTCTTTTCTAAACTCGAAATTTTACTTCATGCTCCACACATATAAAACACTGATTTCAAGTGAGGTTAAAATATATATGAATTTCACAATATTTTAGTGTTTTATACGGATGGTGCATGAAGTAAACTTCGAGTTTAGAAAAGCCCAGAAAATTTGTTTCGGGTCGCTGCGCGACCCTCGACAAATTTTCACGGGGCTTTTCTAAACTCGAAAATTTACTTCATGCTTAGTCTGGGAGTCGAAAACACTCGCTCAAAGCTTCAAATTGAACTCTTTAAAAAAACAACGAATATAATAGATGATCCTTATATAGTTTTGAAGTATATTAATGTACTAATAAGGAGATGTTAACACCCCAAAACGTTTTGATACGTTTTTTTTAGTCTCTTCAAAGTTTGTAATCGCTAAAATTTTATACAAAATTTAGGAGTTTGCTTAAAAAGTATTTACGGAGTAAATCATACACCAAAAGATAAACTTTAAATGATATCTTAAACTACATTCCCTGGGCTACAGAATCCATCATAGCACACTAACACTTCATAGCAATTGTAGTATAGCGCTTAGAACAATTGATAAAATAAAAATAGTTACTTCTTAACAATTAATGATTTAATCAAAATCTAGAATTTTCTCAACATAAAATTAAAATCGGTTGTTATTAAAGCTATTAAATTTTTATATTGAATGTTCTATAGTACGAGTAAAGGCTTCTTATAATCATCAGCTCTAAGGTAGAAGTAATTAAATAGTTAGGACATTAGTTTATTGCACTTCATGAATTTTATACTAATTTGGCCGATATCTAGATACTTTATTTATAACGAGTTAATCATAATACGCATGCATATATTCATATATTTTCAATGACCCAACCCACTTTTTCACTTAATTCCATCTCTGATATTTGATTAATAGCGACAGGAAGAAAATTCTCCAACACTTACTTAATCAATGCGCATAAATTTCATCCTGTCTTCAGTTTCAAATCATCTAAAAAACAATATACACATATATTAAGAAATATTCAGCAGACATATTCTAACAAATCATAAATGCTTAATTTATACACATACAAACATAAATTATTTGAATGATTATTGAAGATTCCGTTAATAAATCAGTTTAATTGAATTAAATGTTTGTATCTATCCTCCATCCAGCATTGGCTATAATTACAAAATAAAAATAGATGCTATAAAACTTAATTTGTTGCTATGTTTACGACCCGACTGTACTCAAAACGCTTATACAATTTTCGCTAAATAATCCTTTGATTTATCGCGATTATTATAAATCTCGGTTCGTTCAATTAGCATAGATTTTTCAAGATTTATGTCCAGCTCTCTTGATTTATCTGTTCCAATATAAAACAATAATTATACTAATAAACAGTCGATGTGGATGGCCGATTTTATCCATTCGTTGACTTGATAAATAATGATTACATTGGCGTATCTATCTCTTAACGGTCTAACGAGACTAAGTGATTTATTATTTACGTTTTGAATAATGACTTGTCTTCGGGGACGATTTTTTTCTAGCAATTATAACGGGACCGAACGTGATCTGGTTCTGAGCTGTTCAACTGGAACGGTTATTTTTTTTTAGAAGAAAGTATGCATATTTAATTTAAAGTGCATTTTTTTATTGGATTGAGATTACGTTGATGACATATTTTGACTAAATAGATCTGCTAAAACCATTAGATGAAAACAAGAAGACTAAGTAAGTATGTAGTTCCTAATATGATTATGGTTTTACTACTTGCTTTCTTTTGAATGCGAGTAAGTTTGAACTGAAATTTTATATGTTATAAACAAAATTGAAATTCAGTTACGGGTGGAGTTTCTAAATGGATCTTATGTGGAAAAAAGTTTGAGAAGCCCTTAACTGGAATAGAGAGTATACCATGTAATAGATATACAGAGAGTTTTATGTAACACCGAACATTTTCATAAAGATAATTTTTTTTAAGTATACATATGCATACGTCGTACATTTTCCGACGCTCGGTTTAATAAAAGAATTTAATTTGAAGCTTTAAACGAGTGTTTTCCACTCCCAGGTTAAGCATGAAGTAAAATTTCGAGTTTAGAAAAGCCTGAAAATTTGGCTTGGTCTCGTAGCGCGAAGCGCGGAGCGGCCAAACCAAATTTTCAGGCTTTTCTAAACTCGAAATTTTACTTCATGCGCCCCGGTACACAACACTGATTCAATGTAAAGTTTAGCGGTGTGTTTCAAACTTCGTAATATGTCAGTGTTTTGTACCGGTGGCGCATGAAGTAAAATTTCGAGTTTAGAAAAGCCTGAAAATTTTACTTCATGCTTAGCCTGGGAGTGGAAAACACTCGTTTAAAGCTTAAAATTAAATTCTTTTAATAAACCGAGCGTTGGAAAATGTACGACGTATGCATATGTATACTTAAAAGAAAAATTATCTTTATGAAAATGTTCGGTGTTACATAAAACTCTCTGTATAATCATTTTCAGGACTTAACGAAAATGTAAACCACATGATTTAAAGTAATAACGTCGCCTTATTTTCCTTTTACAAACAATGCTCTTAGATCCTAACTCCCTTTCTACAGAATAATCTAGCGTATAATCTTAATCCTCTCTTTCTTTGAGACGCTTTCTTCATAAATACCAATCAGACGATTTAATAAATTTTATGCTAAGCAGTCGCGAATGAAATAAGGAAATCAGAGTAAAAAGAAAGGTAATAATATGGAAAAAAATGGCACTCGTTATCGTTTAAGTCGCGTCACTAAAAGTCCCGTAAGCGCGAGATGCGCGCGCCCACTTTTCTTCTTCTTCTTTCCGTTAAATGTTTAATGTTCCGTGAACGCGCTTCGCAATGCGCAGCGCAACATATTTAAATATAATCGGGGCGAATTAAATTTCCCGTTTATTTCTCTATAATATATTAAGCGCATTACCTTTATTTTTATTACCGATTAATGTCAATAATTTTTTTTTATAATTGACAATTCCAACATTTTTTATAATAACACTGGTCAACACCGACAATTTTTCTGGCTCGAAAATACCTATGTCCTAAGGATTTTGCCTCGCTAAACACGAAAATCATTATGAAAAGTTCACATTAGCTCTTGTTTTTAAGAATGAATCTACTTGGGTCTTTTGAATGGGTCTATTTCGGCTTTTTTTTACCTTCAGAATCAAGTTTTAAATTCTCTATTATCTTCGTTATACATGTTAATTTTACAATAAAACACTTTACTTGTATAACCCTTTTTATTGAATGTGACTGCAGTTTCGACAAATTAAGGCGTTGATTTTATAAACAGCATTTGTCCAAATTATTACTTTCTAAGAAAATTAAAAAGAAACTGTTTACCTTTCTAACCGTTACAACTTCTATTCTTGCAATTATTTTTATTACTTATCATAGATAACTGATACTATTAAGTGACTAATCATTCAGTCAGTTTACTTGTATTAAGAAAAAAAATAGGAAAAAGGATATACAGAGAATTTTATGTAACACCGAACATTTTCATAACGAGAATTTTTCTTTGAAGTATCCATATGCATATGTTGCACATCTTCCGATGTTCGGTTTATTAAAGGAATCCCATTTAAAGCTTTAAGCGAGTGTTTTCCACTCCCAGGCTAAGCATGAAGTAAAATTTCGAGTTTAGAAAAGCTTGAAAATTTGGTTCGGTCGCGTAGCGCGGAGCGGCCTAACCAAATTTTCAGGCTTTTCTAAACTCTAAATTTTACTTCATGCGCCACCGGTACAAAACACTGATTCAATGTAAAGTTTAGCGGTGTGTTTTAAACTTCGTAATATGTCAGTGTGTTGTACCGGTGGCGCATGAAGTGAAATTTCGAGTTTAGAAAAGCCTGAAAATTTGGTTTGGTCGCGTAGCGCGAAGCGCGGAGCGACCAAACCAAATTTTCAGGCTTTTCTAAACTCGAAATCTTACTTCATGCTTAGCCTGGGAGTGGAAAACACTCGCTTAAAGCTTCAAATTAAATTCTTTTAATAAACCGAGCATCGAATTATATGGAACGTATGCATATGAATACTTAAAAGAAAAATGCTCGTTATGAAAATGTTCGGTGTTACATAAAACTCTCTGTATGTTGATTTTAACAGAAACAGGCACAAAGATGCAATCAACTCTTTTATCTTATACAATACACTAACATAAAATAATCATTAGTAACTGAAAATAAAATTCTTGGAAACTATTTTCTACACTGAAAAAATTGAAAGGACGTATAATCCTCACATTCACTGCTGAAAACTTCGTTCTCTACTTCTGGCTGTCCATATCCACTGCTGCAACTATTCTCCAAAAAGATTTTTTTAATGAAACTGGTTGTTTTCTGGGTTTTAGAGAAATCCCATTAGGTTTTGGATGTTTACTTGAGCTATGTCTAGGACAAGTGCTATTTTAATCAGACACGATGTGGTCTTATGCTGCTTTTGCCGAATCAGCTAAAATTAAAAGTGTTGTAACTTTGAACACCTGTGATTTTTAAAAAAGTACTTAGCACATCGTTTAGCTTGCAAAATACTCTACCAGATGCTGCTAAAATGTCGATTTATTACAATTTAGCTTGTCATTATCAATTATGATTGATAATGACAAGCTAAATTTGTCGAAACTGCAGCTACATTCAATAAACAGTGTTATACAAACAAAGTAAAGTGTTTTATTGTCAAGTTTTAAATGTTTATTCACTCTAACGAACCACTAAAAGCGCTAATTTTCTGCTATCAGATCGGAATTAGTGGATAAAGATGCCGCAAAAGAGGCAATCCAAGAGAAAACGTCAACACGAATAGAATAAAATCGACTACTTCTTTATTATGCAGCTGAAAAAATGAACATTATTTAATGAAACATGATTTTATATATGCTATTGTATTATATTTTTTAGACAGGAATTTATTTCTTCTCCAATTTACCTTTAAATCGATGTCTTCAGTGGGCTGTTAAACATCTTGAAAACAAGAGTTAAAAAAAATATCATCACCATACTCTTTTTTCTCGAGACGACCCAAAATTTATAAGATTTGACTATTTAGAACCAGGAAACAGACAAAAAGTGTTATTTTGTTTCCCAGTGTAATCAAAGATAATAATGAAATATACAGAGAGTTTTATGTAACACCGAACATTTTCATAACGAGCATTTTTCTTTTAAGTATCCATATGCATACGTTGCACATTTTTCGATGCTCAGCTTAATTAAATAATTTAATTTGAAGCTTTAAGCGAGTGTTTTCCACTCCCAGGCTAACCATGAAGTAAAATTTCGAGTTTAGAAATGTCTGAAAATTTGGTTTGGTCGCGTAGCGCGAAGCGCGGAGCGGCCAAACCAAATTTTCAGGCTTTTCTAAACTCGAAATTTTACTTCATGCTTAGCCTGGGAGTGGAAAACACTCGCTTAAAGCTTTAGATTGAATTCTTTTAATAAACTGAGCATTGGAAAATGTGCAACATATGCATATGGATACTTCAAACAAAAATTCTCGTTATGAAAATGTTCGGTGTTACATAAAACTCTCTGTATATTCATAATAATGCCAATGAAAACTCATTTGAATTTATACTAGCTACGACCGAACAAATCTCTCGTATTGTTAATAATATTAAATCCAATTCCGTTTGAACCGTAACATAAGTATTTCTATAATTAGATTTTGTGGTTCTTTTTTAATTTCTTATTTAACGCACATCCTAAATTGTTGCATTGAGCAATATTATTTTCCAAATGCGTGGAAACTTGCAAATATTGTGCCTATCCCAAAAAACAACTCTCCATCAAACTGTAATGATCTTAGACCCATAAGTGTTTTTTTTACCTATTGTATCTAAAATATTAGAGAGGATATTAAATAATCAAATTGTAGAATATGTTGAAAATAATTTTTTGAATTAATTTCTCATCTGGCACTTGGTGAAACATATTAGATTCCTTCACATTCCTTTGAAAATGGTCTAACAAACCGAAACTAGTCGGAATAAAGTTTTAATTTGTGAAACAATACCAAGTGTTTTTTTATTTTTTAAATATCTTTACATGTTGAAAATAATTGCTTATTTTCCTCTACTCAATCTGGGTTTAGAGCTAACAACAGCTGTACTACTGCTTTATCTAATGTTTTAGGTGATATTATAACTGCGACTGACAAAGGTTATGTTACGTGCTTAATTTTACTAGACTATAGTAAAGCCTTTGATACAATCAGTCACATAATGGTTTCTATATTACATTATTTTGGCTTTTCCATTTCACCTTCTAATTTAATAGATGCCTATCTAACGAATAGATATCAAAGAGTTACTATTGAAAGTATTTCATCTAACTTCATTATGGTAAAATCTGTGGTTCCTCAAGGCTCAATATTAGGACCTTTACTGTTCTCGATTTATACATCATCTCTCACAAAGGTTTTAACAAACTGTTCTGCAACACTATATGCCGACGACATATAGTTATTATTTTCAATTAAACCGAATGATGTTATCTTGGCGAATGTTAAAATCCACTCTGATCTGTCGAACGTTTTAAAACGGTCGCGTAAACACTCACTTAATATATATTCGAATAAGTCGACTGTAATATTATTTGTGCCACGTAATTCTTTACAATATGTGAAAGATCAATTGATAATAACCATAAATGGTGTCACATTGTCTTTTGCTGATTCTTCGCGAAATTTAGGATTAATTATAGATAATGATTTGCGTTTCAAATTACATATTAATAAATGCATTTCTAGAGTATTTTTAAATTTAAAATTAATCTATTCTAGCCGACATTATTTAAATGTCAAAGTAAGAAAACTACTTTGTGAAACACTTGTATTAAGCCATTTCAATTTTGCCGATGTAATTTACAATGCCTGCCTATAACGAAGCGCCGTATTCAGAAAGTCCAAAACTCTTGCATTTGTCTAATTATTGGTATTCGAAAGTTCGATCACATATCTGATAAATTAATCGAATTAAAATGGCTTAACATGAACAACCGCCGAACGTTGCATTGTCTAACATTTTATCATAAAATTATTGTTATCCATAAACCTCCGTATCTTTACAGTAGAATAGTATTCCATGTTCATACTATCAATGTGATATTCAGAGGTATTATCTCACCTCCGCTCCACAAGACGGTTATATTTTAGATATGTTTTTCTTATAATATTTATAAATTATATAACAGCACACCATCTCATAATAAAAATCTCATATTGGTGAAGTTTAAACGCAAGATATGTCATAATTTGTTCAGAAATATATTACTTTAACATCTAACCAATGTCATTTGTTTTATTAACTGTTTAATAATCTCTTTGGCTCTAATGTATCGATTTACCGAGTATTTTAAATTATAGATAGGTTAAGTGGAAGAGCAGTTGATCTGAGTATCAGATCGACTGAATTTCGCCTATGTAATTTTGCTGTACATTCTACACATAATACACATATAAATAAAGACCTTTATTATTATTATTATTATTAAATCATAAAAAATTTAAGAAGGAAAGAAAGAAAGAAGAAACTAATACTTTAATATTGTTACACAAATCAGGCGCGCATCCAGGGGGGGTGGCTTGCGGGCTTGAGCCGCCCCCCTCCCCCAAGAATAACTAAACTGTAGTATGTCAATGTATACAGAGAGTTTTATGTAACACCGAACATAAGAATTTTTCGTTTAAGTATACATTAGCATACGTTGTACATTTGCCGACGCTCCGTTTATTAAAAGAATGTAATTTAAAGCTTTAAACTAGTGTTTTCCACTCCCAGGCTAAGCATGAAGTAAAATTTCGAGTTTAGAAAAGTCTGAAAATTTCGTTTGGTCGCGTAGCGCGAAGCGCGGAGCGGCCAAACCAAATTTTCAGGCTTTTCTAAACTTGAAATTTTACTTCATGCGTCATCGGTCCAAAACACTGATGCAATGAAAAGTTTAGCGGTGTGTTTTAAACTTCGTAGTGTCCGTGTTTTGTACCGGTGGCGCATGAAGTAAAATTTCGAGTTTAGAAAAGCTTGAAAATTTGGTTTGGCCGCTCCGCGCTTCGCGCTACGCGACCAAACCAAATTTTCAGGCTTTTCTAAACTCGAAATTTTACTTCATGCTTAGTCTGGGAGTGGAACACACTCATTTTAAGTTTCAAATAAAAAAACAATGATTATCTGAAGATTTACTGCATATACGCTGTAATTGGGACATGTATACTTGAAATAAAAACTCCTTGTATGTTGCGAATCAAGGACGGTCGAGTATACAGTAAGAAGGATTGACAGAATCGAAGATTTTGGAGTGGGGTTTGAGATAGCCTACGTCACAAATGCGCGCTGAATTTAAATGTAGTTACTTTATGATTTAGATAATTACAAGTAATTACAGTAACTAAATATTAATTCTTATCATTAAGTTATATCAATAATATATAAATTATCTCAGATAAAAGACATAATTTGATTTGGAAAAAGCATTAGCAACATAAAGTATTTCCACATTTATTTCTTCGTAATATTGCAATCCATGTGTACTTTATGTATATTTATTTTTACTGTAATATGATATAAATGTCCAATGTATAAGTATCAACAACTAATATTGCAAAATCGGGCTGGCTTAACCTTAAATTTTATAAGCTAGCATTGAAGTGACAAAATAGTTGATCATAAAGAACGGATTATAATAAAGCTGAAAACTCTAATATTTAAATATAAATTTTGATAACATTTAATTATTAACCAATGTAATCAATTAAATTATAAGGATATTTAGTGTTACTAGTAGTTTGGCATACTTTCTAACACTAAATAATTCAAATAATTTACTTATATGAATATTTAACTATTTTTTCAATTCTAATTCACAGCCTTAATTTATAATAAACTTGAAGGCACTGCCAACTTTAACTCACTCCAATTTAGTACCTCCAGGAGTAAAAATAGTAGCAATTTAATAAAATAAAATACTTTAACTTTGTTCGTATAACATACATTTTTTTTATATGACTGTAGTTTTTATTATATAATACAATTATACAGGGAATTCTCCTTTTAGGTAAACATGCATAAGCTGTAAATTTTCTGACATTCGTTGTTCTTTAAAAGAGTTCAATTTGGAGCTTTAAACGAGTGTTTTCCACTCCCAGACATTTTCTGGGCTTTTCTAAACTCGAAATTTTACCACGCCACGTATAAACCACAGATTTTAAGCGAAGTTCGAATATACATACATTTTTTTACAATATTTTAGTGTTTTATACGCGTGGCGCATGAAGTAAAATTTCAAGTTTAAAAAAGCCCAGAAAATGTTCCCGGGGCATTTCTATACTCGAAATTTTACTTCATGCTTAGTCTGGGAGTGGAAAACACTTGTTTAAACCTTCAAATTGAACTTTAAGAAAAAACAGGGAATATCTAAAGATTTACAGAGATAGGCTGAATTTGGAATACGTATAATATAAAGAAAAACTCCCTGTGTAATGGAAATACATATTTCAGGCAGGTGCGAAAAGGGGAAATTAATATTTAAAACATGTTAATAATTTTATTTATTTATAATTTATTAAATTTTCTCCTCTTTGCATTTTATTTTATTTAAGAGATTTTGCTCTTAAAATCTTTGGTATTTTTAAAAACTTAATATTAGTAATTTAAATAATTAATTCTTATAAATAATCTTTGTTTCAAACTTTGTTTGCTCTTTGCTGATTAGATGAAAATGTACAAAGAAATTGTGTCTATGGAGGACTGTTTACTGCTGCAAGATGATTTATTATCTGTTTATAATTGGTGTCAAATTTTTGTACATTAAAAAACAAATGATTATATTTGTTTTTTAATGTACAAAAATGCTAAACTATGAAATTTTCCAGAAAAGCAAGTGCTATACAATTTAATTATATAATTAATGATCACTACCTTGAACAATTAAGTGCTACTAAAGATTTGGGTATAATCTTTGATAGAAAATTGTGTTTTGCTAGCCATATTAACGCAATTTGTAATCGGGCTAGATATATGTTAGGTTATATAAAACGAATGGGTAGAGACTTGTCACCAGCAGCATTTAAACGAATTTATTTCGCATTTGTACGTTCGTATCTGGAATATGGATCCAGTATTTGGGCACTAACTCAAAGTGTTCATATTAATCCTTTGGAAAACGTTAAAAATAAATTTTTAAAAGTATTTGCGTACAAGTTAGGTTTTGATACCAGCACAAATTTGTCTATCCAATGTATTGATAAACTAAGTATCCGCCGGGTGTATGCTGATTTGATATTTTTTCATAAATTTATTTGTCACATTGTTGAATGCCCATATCTTCTGTCGCAAATTACTTTCTCTATTACTCAATCTAATCGCTCAATTCGACATTTACCCTTCTTTCGTATCCAATTCCATAAGACAAATTATGGGAATAGTAGTTCACGTACAAGGTTTATGCGTACAACAAATAAACTATCACTGCATCCTAATTTTGATATTTTTTATTGCTTCTCACCCTCACAGTTTATCAGCAAACTTAAGCGTATAAATGTTTGTTATTTGTCTTAGTATTATAGGTTTATTTTATGTATAAGTAATACTGTATTTTTTTTGTAGTATAAAATTTTGCCAAAATGTATTTTGTAAAATGGATCCTCCGTCCTTCCATTAAACAACAAATTATTAATAAATTCAATGAAAACAAATCTAGTCATATTTAGCACAAAAAATAAACGACATTTACCAGATACAGAATCATTAGAATGGTCATAGATAAAAAACTAAATACTTAACTTTCAGCAAAACTCAATTTTGAATGCTATAACTTGCGAATTCTAAAACAAGTACTGGATACTAGTTCTTTAATAACAACGTACAGGGTAATATTTGAAAGTAAATATGGCATAATACATTATAGATACTCAACATATATAAAAAATATCTTCATCATACAAAAACGAGCGCTTAGAATAATATTAAATATTAAACAGAGGGACAGCTGTAGAGGAAAGTTTAGGAGAGTGGGCTTACTTACAGTATGCAGCCTCAATGTATACGAAAACTTAATCTTTAATTTAAAAAATAAACAAAGATTTATTAAACATACTGCTAATCACAACTATGGCACTTGTTTCACTGAGAATTATGCATATCCTGCACATAGACTCACCCTGTATAAAAGCTCACCGATGTATGCTACACTAAGGTTGTTCAATAATTTACCAGAAAATATTACAAGCATAACAGCAGAAACTAGCTTTGAAATTAAACTAAGAGATTACCTAATAGAAAAAGAATACTACTCCTTATCCGAGTATATGAATCAAACTGTAACGTGCATCTGCTTATAACTACTTTGACGTGTTCATCTAGTCAATAGCAGTGATATAATTGTAACTAATTTCATTGTTATTTTTGAATGGTTATCATGTACTTGTTTACTTATATAAATAAAGTATATTATTATTATTACATAAATAAATAGATAAATATGTTTTTATTATGACCCAATCAACGTCAACAATGTTTTTGAGTTTAATTACACGAAACACAAACTATTATTGTAATTGCATTTAACACAAAGTATTATTTAAATAACACATGTTTTTACCACAAAATATTAAAAAATCTATCTATGAAAGTACAGTAAAACCGAAAAGAGAGGTTATGATAGACTCAAAAACGTAACCAAATACAACGTCATTGTTCTCTATCGCATGAACTAGGGCCTGCGGGAAAGGGGGTAGGGGAAAACATGGAAAGATCCAATTCTGCCATACTTTGTAACACATATGTGTTCATATGTGTTACGTCCATCGACGTATCTAGGTTGCGAACAAAACACGAAATACGGACAAAATGCGTTTTGTCTAGACAAAATGCGAATTGTCCAATGTTTTTAGACGATAGTCGAATAAAATTGCAGTCATCTATCATTTCGCACATTGGCTAGACAAAATGCGTTGTATCTAAGGGCTATTAGACAAAATGCTTTGCAAGATTTTACATAAAAAACTGTAAAACATAATTTTGTTTCATAAACAAATTGACAAATTATTTATAAGGAATATATTTTAAAGTTCACTTGAAATCAGTGTTTTATACGCGTGGCGCATGAAGGAAAATTTCGAGTTTAGAAAAGCCTGAAAATTTGGATTTGCCGGGGCGCGACTAGCTTCGCTCGCGCGCCCCGGCAAATCCAAATTTTCAGGCTTTTCTGGGAGTGGAAATGATCGTTGAAAATTTAAAATTGAACGCTTTTATAATAAACCTTGCATACAAACATTAAAATAAAACTACTTTAACTTCAAATAATATCAAACCAAATTGGATTAGTTAATAATGAAACACTTTCAATTATAAGAAGATTTTTTATACAAGGTTAGCTGAAAAAAAGTTCAATTTAAAACTTCTAATGAGTATTTCTACTCCTAGATTAAGTATGAAGTAAAATTTCGAGTTTAGAAAAGCCTGAAAATTTAGATTTGCTGGGGCGCGCGAGCGAAGCGAGTCGCGCTCTGGCAAATCCAAATTTTCAGGCTTTTCTAAACTCGAAATTTTACTTCATGCGCCACGCGTATAAAACACTGATTTAAAGTGAAGTTTAAAATATACTCCTTGTAAATAATTTATCACTTTGTTTATAAAACAGAGTGATGTATTTCACTCCTTTTGTGGTTTGTTTTGTTTGATTGATTTATTTTATAATTTCGGAAAAAGCGCGAGAATGTCACGTATTTTTCATAATTTAGTCCCAACATTAAGCTCCTTTAGCTTAATCGGCTCAATTTTGTTGTTGTTTTTTTGCATAAAGAAAGAAATTCATATTTTCTTACAAATTGTTAATTTGTTTTTATTTCTTTATTATTTTGCGAGCGTCGAAATAAAGCACAATGTTCATATACTATCAATAACGTCGATAACCGTTGAGCTTCTATTATTACAACTTTACAAATCAGACATTTTTATGACACTTAGCATGTTAGAATTTACACATAAAAAGACTATTATTCCTTACTTCACTTTTTATTTGTATCGTTAGATGTACATTTGGAGACACAAGGTGCTCATTATCAATAACAAAGAGTTTGTTATTGATAATGAGCATCTTGTGTCCCGAAATGTACATCTAACGATACAAATAAAAAGTGAAGTAAGAAATAACAGTATTTTTATATGTAATAATCACTTTACGTAAATTCAAAAACATACAGTTGTTAAGACTTATTTAAACTCATGCGAATTAAACTCGAAATTATGTTTTAATTCGGACTATGTCTGTGAGCAGTAGACATTTTGCGTTTAGTCTAGATACGTGAGGCCCTCCTCCTTATAAGACCGGGATAGGCCCCCTTCAAGACGTGTGAGCCCCCCCCCTAAGACAAATTTATGGGTGCGCGCCTGACACAAATAACAAAAATCTGCTAATTTAGTTCATGTATTTAGTCGTAAAAGTAAGTTAAGGTCACTTAGGATAATGCTGAATAACTGGATCAAATTTTAGTACACTTACATCACCATGTGCTTATTTCAAAAAATAAATTCAGAGAATCTCCAATTTTAGTGTTATTTTTTTCTGGAAATGACATACATAAATTATTACTACATAAATTTAATTGAATATCCTAAAAAATGTTGATGTGTTTAACTGTACCTGAATTGATTTGTGTTTATATACATTTTTTTACATCTTGGAATCTTAATGGAATTATGTACATGTACGTATGTGAGAATGCATGTCGGTCAAATGGATTTACATCCACTCGTTTATTTGCATAATAATCTGACTTGTATTTAAATTATGTGTAATTCCGTTTATGTACATATTTTTTTATTACATCGTTTTCCGTTAATTTCTCGGTGAAACTCGGTGTTCTCGGATATCATTCCACCTGCATTTTTTATGTATCAATTTTCAATATTGGGTCAAAAATTTCTCTCTTACATTGGCTCTGAATTGTATTGAATCTACGAGTAATTATAGTAAATTTAATTAAAACACTTGGTTTGCAAGGCCGTAGCCACAAACAAATTTCAGAGGGGGGTTTTAATGGTAGAAATATTGTTCTTGCTCTTCAGAGCCACTTTTACATACAAACATTCAGCATTTTAAAAATTTCGGGGGGAGGGGATTTTGAACCCCCATATCCCCCTCTTGGCTACGGCCTTCATAGTTTGCATTTTTGATTTTATTTTTGTTCGTTAAAAATAACTAAAGTTCGATATTCCTGGGTGTAAGAATGTAAACCAAGTGTTTTAATTAACATCAAGATTGTTGAGATTTTTACTATGCGGTATTCCAATTTAAAAATTCAGGCATTTCTTAACTCGAAATTTTACTTCATGCGCCACGCGTATAAAAAACTGGTTTAGGCAAGGTTGTTAAAAACACGTTTTTTCATTTTAATTAAAACAATCAGTATTTTTTACAGCACGTGTTTTTTTCATTGAAACAGCGTTTATAACATTAACAATTAAAAACATGTTTAAAACACTTTTAAAACATAACGTGGTTAAAATTCCATTTATGCTGTATTTTAAAAAAATGGGAAAAATCACTAAAACGTGGGATTTTCATAATATTTTCAGGAATCGCTAGAGGAAAGAATGCGTTTTACTGTCACGTAGAAATATATCAAATGCATTACTTGAGAAATAAACTACAGGTAGTTAAAGTTGATTAATAAGTGAATAAACATTGGGATAAAAGTGAACATTTTTCTTGCGTTTTAAAAAAATTGTGAAAAAACCGAAACTTCGGATTTTCATGAACTATTCAGGAATCGCGAGAGCAAAGGATGCGCTTTACTCTCACGGGGGAATAAATAAAATTCATTACTTGGGAAATAAATTACAAGAGGTTAAAGCTACGACCGTTTGATTCAACAAGCCAATTTTGATTCGAAAATATTAACTTAAAATTTAAGCTTCCGCTTAAGTTCGAAACGTTCAATTCTTAGATAATCCTAAAGTGTCGATCTTTAGCAATTGTTTTCATTCGGTTTCGTAAAATTAAAAAATCAGTTTTTTTTTGAGAAAGCAAATAAAAACTCAGGCTCACCAAACAAATATTGAATGTTTAAATAAATAATAATAAGAATCTTGAAAACTACAAATACATTTATTTGTATTTTTTTTGTCTTATGAAAATGCGATTTTGAAATAAGTTATACTCGATTTTTGTAAAATCTAGATATTTGTTTTGAAATAATGAAAGCTCAAAATTAAAACATTAATTTAAGCGTAAAAACAATTGAACGTTGCGTCATATCAAAGTTTGATTCTTTGGTAGTCGTTTGCCGTTTTTTTCGTGAAATTTGCAAAGTTTTTAAAAAATTTGGGTTTGATTATTTGAGCCATCCATTTTTTTTTTGTTAGCTATATTAAATTTAATTCACTCGGCGAAAAAGCTGTGTTTTTGATTTAATTTTAAGCCTTGATTTAAGCGTGAAAATAATTGAGCTTTACTTCAATTCAAAGCCACATTCTTCGACTGTCGTCTGCCTTTTGTTTAAAAAAAATATCGAATCCGTGGATAAAGTTACGCTAAATTATTTGAGCAAGCCTTTTTTATTTACTAATAATTAAAACACGGACTTGGACTTAAAATTTAAGCCTTGATTTAGGTTTGAAATCAATCGAGCGTGACGTCACTTCAAAGCCATATTCTTCGGCTGTGATTCGCTTTTTGTTTTGAGAAAATATCAAGTTCAAAAGAGTTGCGGTTAATTATTTAAGCGACTATTTCTTGAAAATGTATTTATTATTTAAAACGGACTTTGACTTGAAACTTAATTGATATTTTTGGAATATCCACTAAAAATATTTAAATTTCAATTATAACCACACAAGGTTTATTCGTTTCTGTGTAGACTTTTAGAATGTTATGTTAATTTGATAATCTTTTCATTTTTTAAAATTATTTAAATAGAAAACATTCACCTCAAATCGTTGATTTTATTGTATAATTTTACCATTGGCTGAATATTTTTGTGAAACGTGGCGAGATAATTTAATTTTCTTTCTATAAGATGTAAGTGCAATAAAGTATAAATAAATTCTGTCAATTTGATGTTGATAGTATAGATTCCTTACAATTTTTTCAAAGAAAACATTCTTTCAACATTGTTAATTTAATTGCATAATTTTAACTTTGACTAATAGAAAACATTCACCTAAAATCGTTAATTTTATTGTATAATTTTACCATTGGCTGAATATTTTTGTGAAACGTGGCGAGATAATTTAATTTTCTTTCTATAAGATGTAAGTGCAATAAATTATAAGTAAATTCTGTCAATTTAATGTTGATAGTATAGATTTATTATAATTTTTTCAAAGAAAACATTCTCTCAACATTGTTAATTTAATTGCATAATTTTAACTTTGACTGAATATTTTTATAAATGATAGATGATGATAGATGTAAGTGCAATTAATTCTAAGTAAATTCTGTGAATTTGACGTGTACAATTATAATGTTTTACAATTTTTTCAAAGAAAACATTGCCCCCAAAATTGTTAATTTTACTACATATTTTCAACTTTTGCTAAATGTTTAAAAAAAAAAACGTGGGGAGATAATTCAATTTAGTTTTTAGAATATATAAGTGCAAAGTAAATTCTGTGAATTTCATGATGATTATATAAAATTTGAATTTTTTACAATGTTTTCAAAGAAAACATTGCCAGAAAATTGTTAATTTTATTGTATAATTTCAACTTTGGCTGAATATTTTCGGAAAATACGTCAAGATAATTATACTTTTTTTCTATAAGATGTAAGTCCGATCAATTCTCAGTAAATTGTGTGAATTTCACGTTGATGTTATAAAATTTTATTTTTTTCAAAGATAACATTCTCCCAAAATTGTCAATTTTAATCGCATAATTTCCACTTTGGCTTGATATATTAAAAAATCCAGTAGAAATATTTAAATTTCCATTACGGCCAATCAAAGTTTATTCATTTTTGTGTAGATTCTATGAATTTTAGGTTGATTTGATAATTCGTTGAATTTTTACAATTTTCTTAAAATAAACATTCCCCTAAAATCATTGAATTGAGGCAATCGTTATTTTTGTAAAAGTACAAATTGAAGCTTTAAGCAGTGTTTTCCACTGCCAGGTTAAGCATGAAGTAAAATTTCGAGTTTAGAGAAGTCTGAAAATTTGATTTGGTCGCGACCAAATCAAATTTTCAGACATTTCTAAACTCGAAATTTTACTTCATGCATGTTAAACACTAAAATAATATGGTTTAAAATACACTTTTTCAGCAGCATATTGATTTAAAAGTATAATTTAAACATCACAATAAGTCAGTGTTTTATACGCATGGCGCATGAAGTAAAATTTCGAGTTTAGAAAAGCCTTAAATTTTACTTTATGCTTAATCAAAGAGTGGAAAACACTCGTACAAGCTTCAAATTAAAGTTAATAGAAACATTGCATAATTCCAACTTTGGCTTAATATTTTGGAAAAATGCGCTGTCATAATTTAATTATCTGTAAAGCTCTAATTTGCCGCCCGTTCTAAGTCAATCAAATGGTGGTTTTTATAAATCAATAAACATAAATAAATAATTGTAATTGAGACAAACTATACTTTTTTACCTTTTTTACCATTGGATGCCATATTTAAATTAGGCAGTAATAAAGAAGGCCGCATAAGTTGATATACCTATAAAGGCAACTTTTATAAAAATACAAGATAATTTTTTAAAGGCCACAAAAAACTTACGGAGGTCGCAGGTTCTCCACCTATGAGACTAAACATATACCTAATTTACAAAAGAAATCACCATTAAATATTTTTTACTTTATACGAAGTGTGGCTAAATAACACTAAGACTAATGCTGTAAAACATATTATTTTAAATTATACAAGTTATTATATTCTTCAATATACACCTATTCTCTTTCACTACAACGCTCTATGCGAATTTTCCATTATTCGAAACAGTGCTGGAAATCTTCTTCTGTGAACCCCTTCATGACGTGTGAAGCTTTTTCTTTCACAGCTTTAAACGGTCTGAAATCTTGCTCCTTTTAATGTAGATTTGACTTTGGAAACAGATACAAGTCACATGGTGCCAGGTCAGGCGAATAGGGTAGATAGACTAACACTGAGATGTTGTACTTGGCTAGAAACCTTTTGACAGACAATGCAGTGCGAGCCGGTGCGTTGTCGTGATCAAGAACCCATAACTTTTACTTCCACAATTCGGTTCCCCTTTTTTCTATTTTTTTCACGTAGGTGAGCAAGAACCTAAAGGTAGTAATGTTCATAAATTGTTTGGTCTTCAGGAACCCAGTGGAGGTACACAATCCCATGAATATCGAAGCAAACGATCATCATCGCTTTGAATTTGATTTGCTCATTCGAGCTTTTTTTAGCTCTCGGTAAGTTGCTCCCTTCCAATGCATGGATTGACACTTAGTTTCTTTCTAGAGAAAGCACCAAGATTCATTAAATGTTATCATTCTTTCCAAGAAGTTTAGATCATTATCAATGACATTCAAAGTCTCAGTACTAACATTTTCACGAGCTTCTTTTTGTTTGATTGTGAGAATTTTAAGCAACATTTGAGCACGCACTTTTTGCATGTTAAAATTATTATGTAAAATTTGCCCTACGCATTCTTTGTCAATTCCTACAGTTTCAGCAATCGCACGAATAGTTAACCGACGGTCAGATCGGATCAGATTACCGATTTTTTCAATATTTTTATCCATTTTTGACGTAGAAGGGCGATCCGGGCGTGCATATTCTTCAATGTCTTCTCGGCCTTCTTGGAAACGCTTAAACCACTTAAAAATCCGCGCACGTGATAAACATTTATTACCATAAACTTTATTTAATAAAAGACAAGTTTTAGTAGCGGTTTTTAAAAGGTTCATATGAAATATAACGACAATTGTAGTAGCGTAGCTCTTCTGTAGAAGCATGAATCTCAGTATTATTTAGCCACATCTCGTATTTATAAATAAATAATTTAATTTCTTCTAGATAAACAAACAAATTGTACATATATGTGTATGTAAACATATTTATATATTTACTCTTTTAACGTTCATAATAGCATAGTACCTGTCTATATCCGACAGAGCTGGGCAGGATTCGAATCCTGGATTCGAATCCTTTTAGAGGATTCAAAAGAGGTATTCCAATACTTTAGTTAAACTGGATTCGTGATTCGGATTTGTTTCACTTTTTTAAAAGGATTCGTATTCGAATCCAAATGCTGGTGATTCGAATCCTCATAAAAGGATTCAAATCCTCATAAAAGGATTCGGATCCTCGTAAAAGTATTCGAATCCTCATAAAAGGATTCGAATCCTTATAAAAGGATTCGAATATTTATAAAAGGATTCGAATAGTTACAAAAGGATTCGAATCGTCAAAAATAATTCGAATTAATCGTAAGGATTAACATGCAAAATTTGTTTTGTATGTTTTTAAATTTCTCGTTAAATCACTGTTTTATACGCGTGGCGCATGAAGTAAAATTTCGAGTTTAGAAAAGCCCCGTGAAAATTTGTTTCGGGTCGCTGCGCGGCCCTCGACAAATTTTCTACGCGGGGCTTTTCTAAACTCGAAATTTTACTTCATGCTTAGTCTGGGAGTGGACGTTTGTAAGTGATAAAATCAATTAAATTAATGATTTGTGTCAAATTTGACATTTTGATAAATTTTGATGATTTTTGCCAGATTTGTGATTTTTAATTGTTTTTCGGTAATTTCGCCAAATATAACATTTTGATGAATATGAATTAACATTCCCAATCAAATTTTTACACTTAACATGTTGATTTATAACATTTTTATAAGATTTTCAACAAATCGATATTTTCGTAAAATTATCATCATTTCGAGATTTTCGTCGATTAATCAAATTTTTATCAGATTTTGCTTAATTTATCGAATGTTGATATTGTTTTCAATATTTCGAGATTTTTAATTAATTTATGAAAATGTTTATCAGATTTTTAACATATCTTGATTTTTGATATTTTGTCATTTTTATCGATTTATAAAGTTTTGATGAAATTTTAGATATTTCGAGATTTTCTCGTCAAATATATAAAATGTTTATATGTAAGATTTTCAATATTTTTATTTAGATTTGTAACGATTTTCAAAAATTATTGAATCATTATTTGAACACACAAATTTGAGATTTTTTTTTCTACAAGACATATTTAATCATTTTTGACATTGAATGACATTTTTAATATTTTTTACCTTTTGATATGATATTTTTGACAATAGATTATATTCTTGATATTAGACTACGTTTTTTGACATTAGATGACATGTTTCACATTAGATGTTACTTTTGATAAACAATGACATTTTTTACTTTTTTACTATTTCTGATGTTGAAATTAATTGACGTATTTGACAGTAAATAGCAGTTCTGCCATTTTATATTTTCTTACTGTTTTGACATTAGACGACAATTTTGACATTTGATATTTATGATATTACATATTTACTTGTCTTACATAAGATAACAATTTTTATATTATTAGATAACTTTTTTGACATTATTACTGATTTTAATAGAAATTTTCGTTTTTGTAAGAACGTTTTTGTCAAACTGTCACGTACTGACATAAAATGATAATTTTGACGTAAATCGATTTTTAACAAGCCAAATTTTTGACGTTTTCGATATTTTTCATATTTACGAGATGACATTTTGGTCATTTTGATGTTTTTGGCTCGGGTCGCTGCGCGACCCTCGACAAATTTTCTACGCGGGGCTTTTCTAAATTCGAATTTTTACTTCATGCTTAGTCTGGGAGTGGAAACACTCGCTCGTAAATTTTCGAATTATCATAAAGTTGTGTATTTATTTTCAAAAAAATCTTTCTCGATTTATTGAACAAAAACAAAAGAGCTGAGGTGAAAAGTGTTTCGGTAAAAGTGGTTAATTTTTTCGTTGGCTACAACTTTTGTTTGAAACATTTTTTGATTTAGACGTCGAAAGACCTAATCGGTGAGTTGTTGATCTCCACTAAATTTTTTAGTTTCTAATTAAAAAAAAAAAAATAGCTGAGATGAAAAGGGTTTAGGTAAAAGAGGTATATTTTTTTGTTGGCTACAACTTTTGTTTCAAACATTTTTTGACTAAGCCGTCGAAAGCCATAGTGAAATTCGTTTATTAAAAAAACATCTAATGATTTCTGGTGATTTTTAACACAACTTTCAGACATTTGATGGTTTAATTAATATTGAATTACTGAAATAAGTTTTTATTTTTAATACATTCGTAAATATACGGGAAACAATGTAAAATATTTATTTAATTAAAATATTTAGAAAATAACAATACAATAAATTTTATATTATTATTATTATTATACTGGGTGTCCGTATTTCAACAGAATGTATAGGGATCACGGTTATTTAAAGAGATAGAGAGTCGGTTAAATTGGGGCAAAGTTGCATAATTTAGGGCCTAATAATAACCCAAAAACAAGTTTGAAATATCTTATTTCCTTAATGAGATATTGTCAAAAAACGTATTTTTGAAAATTCGTTTTTATTTTTTTATTCAAAAACTATTGAATCCAGACATTTACAACTTTGACATTATAGGCACTTTTTAACGATAAATCTAGTAACATATTTTGTTTTAAGATAACTATAACATTTACCTAGGGACCATAGCTAACTTTTGTTTTTCTTATGGGCGCCATTTTGGATTTTGATATTATTTGGAAGAATATTTTTTACTGAATTCAATGATGTATCACACTTATAGTTTATTGTACATTTTATATGTAAAATTTTGGTTTTTCAAAGAGTGCCTTGGAAACAGTTGAGTAACTCACTTATTTGGCAACTCCTAGGACCCATAATTTGCCCTCATATCACCCCTGAAGACGGGCATCCGACGATACATACTTTAACAGTTGTGACATATTTTAAAATAACGAGTGTCTTCCACTCCCAGACTAAGCATGAAGTAAAATTTCGAGTTTAGAAAAGCCCCGCGTAGAAAATTTGTCGAGGGTCGCGCAGCGACCCGAGACAAATTTTCACGGGGCTTTTCTAAACTCGAAATTTTACTTCATGCGCCACGCGTAAAACCATTGATTTGAAGTGTACTTCAAAAACACACAAATACATCTTTAATCAGAGTAACACAGAAATTTAGTCTGTTGTCAACCATGTTCAGTGTTAATAATAAATAATTAGGTTGTGAATATTTTTGTTAAAACAACTGATAACGATATTTATATGTTAATGGTTGTAAATAAATAATAACATTAAATTTATTCTTAAACGATTTGTATTCGTGATTTGAAAAAACAGGATTCGAATCTTTGATTCGAATCATATTTATCTCTTACGAATCCTTTATTCGAGTAATCCTGATTCGAATCATATTAGGTGATTCAGATTCGTGATTCGAATCCTTTTAATGAGGATTCGTCCCAGCTCTGATATCCGAGCAACATTTTGCGAGATAATATTTTCAATCCTACACTGACTTGACGATGAGGAAAAATATTCGAAATTTGCTAATCAAAGCGAATGCGATGCAAACCAAAATTTCCAAGTATTCTGTTGCTAAGGCAGAGCGAATAAATATTAGATATTTGTTGCGAATATATTTTGCGAACGCATTTGCAAAGAAAAAGACAGAACACTTTCGCATGTACCCATCTCTCTCACTCTTATTGCTGATTGATAGGAAATATATAAATATAATCGAAATAATTCAGTACTAAAATAAAATCATTTACATTTGCATTTAAAAAAATTATTATCTTATATTACATTTACCTTGACTTGGTGTTGAAGCAGCATCCTTCTGATAAACGCACTGCCTGAACCCGCACTCTCCCGGCTGGTAATGAAAAAACGACGGCGAGTACCTGGACCCGGTCCTGCTGATCGAACTGAACTGATCATCCCTATCTTCCTTATAAACCCCATTACTCCCCAACGCAATCATTCTTCTGCTCTTCGACACGAACATCACCGAAAAAATAATACTCGACGACACCAAAAGCCCTAGAGCCAAACACGCATCCTTATGTCTCTCATTAACCAAAAATCCACTCAACATCCAAACCAACCAAGTTGGCACAACACAACCAACGGATAAACCTATGTATGTTGACTCCCTGTAGTTGTTCCTGACATGGCGTGCTTTGATCGAAAGGATGCTCACGAAAAGGATTAGAAAGACGATGTAGATTAGGGATAAAAGGGTGTCTACATAGGAGGTCTTGCAGCGTCTTGAGTAAATCGGTTGGGAGAGGTCTTTAGCGGTGAAGAGGAGGTTGTGTTTGCGTTCCGTGATGAACTTTTCGTAGACAACGTTCTCAACATCTGGTATCGAGGTAATCAACCACTGAACGCTGATGGCGATTTGTATCAGCACGCTGAACCCCAGCAGCAAGGCCTGGTAAGCCGCTGGTAGGTAAACCCCAGTGTTGAGCGAAATCAGAAACACGCACTTGACTAACAAAGAGGCGAACACTAAAGCGTAAGAAATCCCGATGCCTAAACGCACCAGTGCACACGAAATCGGGGTCGGGGTTAAAGTTAAGGCTATGCTAACACACGCGCACAAGAATAATCCCAACAGTAAAATTTGTCCCAAAAAAATATTCCTATGGCTCGAGCTTAGTTTGTAGGCTTTGCATACCACGAAGATTTCGAAGCCCGCGATTGTCACCATCACGCATCCGGCGAAGATCAGCACGGGGAACACCCAGACTTCCCCTCTGAAGAAGTTGAAGCGGTCATCGCAATCCTCGCAGGTGGTAATACTGGTGGTTTTCGCTATACTCGCTTCGGTGCGTGTCGTCGTCTTGTTCGGCACTAAAAAGTACTCCGTGCTCATTTCGAAGCCCTTCAGGCTTTGCGAAAGCGTGTTGTTCGTGTTGAATTCAATTTGCTTCATTTTCTCTGCATTATTCAATTCTTGCATTCATAAAGTAGCATTTGATTAAAAGATTCTCTGTATTATATAATTCTTGCATCCAAACAAATGAATTTCATTCTTCTTAATTCCCAATGTTGATTGCAATCGTGTACAATTTTTCTTGATTCTTCAATTTGATAAAAGAATACCTGTATTGCTTGCATTCCTGAATGTATTTTTTCGTTTTTACTTCGCGGTTTCATGTATTTTTCCTATGCACAGATTGTAATTTTATAGATTCATTAAGTAACAAAAAGTTACCTCAATCTATTCATATTTTTTTCAATGCGCTGATTTTAAAAAATATTTTTAAAATTAATAATTATCTGAATCCTTACAGAGGTTTTGAATTCCAAGAGTTTCGTTAGAATTCAATTGTTTCTTCTTCATAAGCTGCTATGATCTTGAGCTAGTGGAGTTTTAAAAATATGCTGCACTCAATATTTTCATGACAAGCTGATTTCTTGCTATGATTTCCAATTCCTGAAACAATAAATATGTTCCTTTTTGTAATTGAATCGTCTTCATTGATTTATTTATTTAAAAACAATTGTGATGTGCTCATCACAGCACTTAGCAATTGCGAATACTTTACTAATGCCCAGTTGCACCAGAAACGTTGAATTCGAGTTCAATTTGAACTCAAGTTCTAGATGACAGTTCCTATTGTTCTAATGTCACTTTAAACTCAAGTTCAGAGTTGAACCAGGTCAACGTATCCGGTGCAACTGGCCCTAAGTTTAAATGTCAATATTTTTGTTATCTCCATTTTTATCTTTTTTTGGAAAATGATTAATATAAATGTATACATTTACTAAAAATAGTGATGTTTCATCATAGCACTTTCCCTATCACCTAAACAATTGATTACTGACATAATAAACTTATTTTACTTTTAAATTGGTTAAAGACCATTTCACATTAAATCAGCGTTTAGTGCGCGTGGCGCGTGAAGTAATATTTCGAGTTTAGAAAAGCCTAATTTGGTTCGGTCGCTTCGCTACGCGCCCGAGCCAAATTTTCAGTCTTTTCTAAACTCGAAATTTTACTTCATGCTTAGTCTGGGAGTGGAAGACACTTGTTTGTTTTATCATTGAACCAATTGAAAATTTACGTAATAAGTTAATAGCCATTTTATTAACGGAGAATGTTCTGTATTGTTACAACGGAATGTCAATTTTGATACGAGTTAAAAAGGATTCAAAAGATAACAGGTAAATTACAGTCAATTTAATGATAAAATACTATCAGAATGTCATAATAGTGAATTCACCGTCCAAATGTTACAATAGTCAATTAATAATAAAAGACTATCAAAATGCTATAATGTTGAAATTACCTTCAAAGTGTTACAATAGTCATTTAATAATGAAATACTATCAAAATGCCATAATCTTGAAAATACAGTCGACTATGATAAAATACTATTAAAATGTCATAATAGCGAAATTACCGACAAAATTTTACAATAGTCATTTAATGATGAAATTCTATCAAAATGCCATAATATTGAAAATACAGTCGACTATGATGAAATACTATAAAAATGTCTTGATAGTGAAATTACCGTCAAAATGTTACAATAGTCATTTAATGATGAAATACTGTCAAAATGCCATAATGTTGATATTACCGTCAAAATGCTACAATAGTCAGTTAATGTTGAAATACTATCAAAATGCCATAATAATGAAATTACCTTCAAAATTTTACCATAGTCTCTTAATGATGAAATATTATCAAAATGCCATAATGTGGATATTACCTTCAAAATGTTACAATAGTCATTAAACGATGAAATACTATCAAAATGCCATAATAATGAAATGACCGTCAAAATGTTACAATAGTCTTTTAGTGATGAAATACTATCACAGTCAAGAGGCTGAGTGATTTTAAGAGAACATTTCATAAAGTTCAATAAACAATTGACACAGTAATCTCACAATATGCATCGTGCCCCAGTTGCCTACCCCCATGGAGCTACAAAAAGATTGGCCTATACAGAGCTTCAATTTATTTATACATTGATATATTGCTATGATTTTTATAATTGTGATCTTTTCACCTCAACTAAATGTTCTTTAAAAGTTGATTTATTGCTACGATTTTCAATTACGAAAGTTGAAGCTTTTATCAATTTTTCATGAATTGATTTATGACTATGATTCCTAATTGCTAGAGTTTTAAAACGTCGTTTTCAATTGTAAATTATTTATAAATCAATTTATTATTATGATTTTTATGAATTTGACTACGTGGATTTTTAAAAATATGTTTCTTTTCAGCTGGAATGTATTCATAAATCGATTTATTGCTATAATATTGATGATTTCAGCTTCGAGTAAACTTATTAATTCATACATTGATATATTGTTATGATTTTTATGATTGTGACTCCACAGATGCTTTCCCCTCAATTAAATGCTCTTCAAAAGTTAATTAATTGCTACGATTTTCAATTACGAAAGTTGAATATTTTATATTTCTTTTCATGAATGACGTATGACTACGATTTTGAATTGATGGTGTTTTAAAATATCCTTCTTTTCAATTGTAGTTTGTTGATAATTCAATTTATTGCTCTGATTATTATGAACTTGAGTACGTAAATTTTTAAAAATATGTTTTTATTCAATTGTAATGTATTCATAAACCGATTAATTGCTATAATATTTATGATTTTGAATTCGAGTAAACTTATTTAATTATTCATTGATATTTAGTTATGATTTTCATGATTGTGACTTCGCAGATTTTTTCCTTTCGATTAAATAATCTTCGAAAGTTGATTTTTTGCTACAATTTCCAATTACAATATATGAAGCTTTTATCAATTTTTCATAAATTGATTTATGACTATGATTCTGAATTGCTGCAGTTTTAAATCATTCTTCTTTTCAATTGTGTTTTATTTATAATAATAATAATAATAATAATATTTATTTACGGCAATGCCTTTTTTACAAAAATCACACAAAGAAAGTAAAGTAAATAACATAAACATTTTTAAATAGATATTTCTATTCAATTATCTCTTCTTTAAAAATTGATCGAGTGTTATAATTTTTACCTGCTAAACTTTTAAAACTATGCTATTTCCAATTGATTTGTCTTCATAAATTGATCTTTTGGAAGATTTTGAATTCCTGAAGTTTTGAAATATACCTCCTTCTCGTTATAAATCGTTTTTTTGCTATGATTTCTATAAATTAGAATTCGTGTATTTTTATAAAGAAATGCACTATACAATACATATTTCATAAATTTTCTTTGTAATTTAATATTTTTGCTACAATTCAATATTTCTGGACTTTGGTAAAAATCCCTCTTTTCAATTATATTCAGTTTCGTCGTAAATTGATTTTTTGTCATAATTTATATATATTTAATTTAGTTCTTTATTTTCTGTACAAGGCCGTAGCCAGGAGGATATGGAGGTTTAATTTTAAATTAATTTTAAATTTTATGTTAAATTTTTGTATGTAAAAGTAGCCATGTAAAAGCAAAAACAAAATGTTTCCCATTAAATTTTTAAGTCGAAACTAGTTGGAGGGAATAAAGATTAAGGTGAAACAAGCCAAGTGTCTTCAATTCAAATTTATTTTTATGATTTGTATGATTTTAAAAGAAAACAATTAGTTGAGATGAGAAACGCATTCAAGATGATTTATATGTTTCTGAATTCGCTAATTTTTATAAACAAAACTGTATTTATAAATTGATTTCTTGAAGTTTTAAATATATCCTTTTTTTTCAACTAAACTTTCTTCATAAATCGATTTCTTGCTACGATTTAAATGATATTCAATTCGCAGTTAATTTTTTTTAAATCTAATACCTTTCAATTATATTTTCTTGATAAATGTTTTGCTTGCTTTGCTTTTTGTTTTGTTTTTCGCTTTGTTTTTTTATTAAAATCATATTTTATTCGTTTCGATTTAATCTGAATTTCTACACTTTTGCAAAGATCTTTTTTTTTCAATTATATTTTCTTCATTGAAAAGGGTTAAAGTGTAACGAATTAATTAAAGAAAAATGAAGAGATCCTTTATAATGATAATAAAGTAATGAAATATTTTAAATGTACTTTGCAATTTAAACGTTTATCAATTTGAATAAAAAAAATATTATTCAAATAATTAAGATAAAAATAACCTAACTAAGGATATTATCATTTTATTTTACCCTCGTAACTAGTGTATAACCTGGTCTAATTATTGTCTAATAACTAAGAATTGGCTTCTTTGATAGTTTAAATTAGTAGATTAGTTTAAATTACTTCTAGTTTGATAATGATAAGTTAAAGTTGTCGAAACTATAGTCACAATTATAGTCTTAGTTATACAAATAAAGTGTAAGTGTCTCATTTATGTAAATAATGATGTATAACGAAGTAGAAGCCTCCACAGGTAACTGTTTAATAATAGATTTAGGTTAGCTTAAAAGATAATTGTGGATAAATTCGCAGTGTTTTCTTCTTGCAAAGATTTTGAACCCAAACTCTTCAAGTTATAAAGCAATTTTTGCGTTAAATAACATTTTCTTTAAATTAAAACACTTATTTGTTCCTTTCTTCACTTATTTTATTTTACTTGTTAGATGTACATTTCGAGTACTACGTACTCATTTTCAATAACAGAATGCCTTAAAACTAATTTACAATCGTTTATATATGGTTTGAGGATTAGTGGAAAAACCTTAATCTAATTATGTCGGTTACCTGTTTGGGGTGGATTGGTGTTAATGAGTGTCGGTGATTTACAATTTTCCGAAAGGAGGGTTAAAAGAGGATTATCTAAGGGACTCAGGTCAAAATTAAGTAGTTTGTTTTTGTTTTTATACATTTCTATTGATTCCAACATATTTAATCGATAACTGTTTGATTCTTTGAGTAATTTTACATTTTTTATTGGGAATTGATGGCCGGTTTCATAATTATGGTATGCTATCGCGGATTTTTCGGGGTTTCTATTTTTTATATGATACGTGTGTTCTTTGAATCTTTTTGATAAATTCCGTTGAGTCTGACCTATATAAACTTTTTCACAATTGTTACATTCTATCATGTAAATTCCTGATTTATTTAAATTATCCCTGTTATTCGATTTTTTGTTTAATAATATGTTTAATTTTGTGTTGCTGTAGTTAGCAGTTGTTAATTTGAATTTTTTGAATATTTTGTTGATTTGGTGGTGAACTAGAGGGTTGAAAATGAATTTAACAAATTTGTTATTCTTAATGTCGCTGGTTTCTTTTGAGGTATTCAGCTTTGTGGTATTTTTAATCAAATGTCTTTTCATATGCCTATTAATGAGTTTTTCAATTATGTTCCTTTTATATCCTAATGAAGTTGCAATGTTTTTAATGAATTTTAATTCGTTTTGTCTGTTTTCTTTTGAAATCGGTAAGTTTATTGCGTTATAAATCATACTATTGAATGCTGCGAGTTTATGCCTGATGGGCGTTGTTGATGAAGAGTGAATGTAGTTGTATGTGTGTGTTGGTTTGCGATATATATTAAAGTTTATTGTTTTTGTATCTGTATTTTTAATAATTAATAAATCTAGAAACGGGATTTGATTGTTATTTTCAATTTCGTATGTAAATGAAATGCTCGGAGACAATCCGTTCAAATCCGACAACAAGCTGGTTATTTCTGTTTTCTGTCAATAGTATGATTTATAACGCAATAAACTTACCGATTTCAAAAGAAAACAGACAAAACGAATTAAAATTCATTAAAAACATTGCAACTTCATTAGGATATAAAAGGAACATAATTGAAAAACTCATTAATAGGCATATGAAAAGACATTTGATTAAAAATACCACAAAGCTGAATACCTCAAAAGAAACCAGCGACATTAAGAATAACAAATTTGTTAAATTCATTTTCAACCCTCTAGTTCACCACCAAATCAACAAAATATTCAAAAAATTCAAATTAACAACTGCTAACTACAGCAACACAAAATTAAACATATTATTAAACAAAAAATCGAATAACAGGGATAATTTAAATAAATCAGGAATTTACATGATAGAATGTAACAATTGTGAAAAAGTTTATATAGGTCAGACAACGGAATTTATCAAAAAGATTCAAAGAACACACGTATCATATAAAAAATAGAAACCCCGAAAAATCCGCGATAGCATACCATAATTATGAAACCGGCCATCAATTCCCAATAAAAAATGTAAAATTACTCAAAGAATCAAACAGTTATCGATTAAATATGTTGGAATCAATAGAAATGTATAAAAACAAAAACAAACTACTTAATTTTGACCTGAGTCCCTTAGATAATCCTCTTTTAACCCTCCTTTCGGAAAATTGTAAATCACCGACACTCATTAACACCAATCCACCCCAAACAGGTAACCGACATAATTAGATTAAGGTTTTTCCACTAATCCTCAAACCATATATAAACGATTGTAAATTAGTTTTAAGGCATTCTGTTATTGAAAATGAGTACGTAGTACTCGAAATGTACATCTAACAAGTAAAATAAAATAAGTGAAGAAAGGAACAAATAAGTGTTTTAATTTAAGTTTACAACTTCACATAACTCGAAACCAATTACTAAATAACATTTTCTTTATAAGTTGAATGAATCGGTTTTTCCAATTCTAGGAATTATAAAGAGCTCGTTATATTTAAATAGCTTGACAGCGTTTAAAAGTATTAGAAAATTCAGTAAACAACTCACGAATTTAAGAACTTTATCAATAAACGTCAAAGGTTTTTGAAAATCCAATAAACAACACTGGATTTACAAAGTTTCACTGTTGAACCGAATTTAAAAATTTTTAAAAATGTCAGTATGCAACACACTTTTTAGAGAACTTTACTGTTGAACTAAATGTCACTTTCAAAATACATCACTAATTAGTCCGTTAGAGAGTCTTTTTTTAATTAATTGTGGAACTATAACATTTTTTTTTAAATTGTCCAGATTTTATCACTTTTGTATTTTAAGGATGTTAAATTCATTGGTTGATTTACGTTTTACTTCACATATTCATGTTTTTTAAATTTGTTTTATGAATACAAATTTGAGTTAACTTTATTTTTATGGGTAATGGTTTGTGTTAACTTTATTTTATCATCAAAAATTCATTTTTATGGATGTTGGTATGTGTTAATTAATTTTACTATAACTTAACATTGCTTTATTGATGATAACTTTAGTATTTTAAATTTTCTATTCAATCCTTTTTGCAGGTATTGTTATGTGTTAACTTTTGCGGAGGTTAACCATCGCGAGCAAGGTTGTGAACGGTACTGCAGCTCGTTTGGTTTGATTGTGTGTGCCGTTCGCGGTGTGTGTTTCAGTTTGTCGAGCGTGAATGAGAAGAGGAAGAAGAGGCACGCGATGGATAAATCTGGTTTGTCATTTTATTGTCGGTGCTCTTTTTTGAGTTCACCGTCGAAAAGGAAAGAACTAGATTTCCTTAGAAAAACACAACTCTTAATTATAATTGTTTTAAATTATTTCTAAAACGAATTAAATGTCTGAAAGTTTAAGGTTTACGTAGAGTGATTATTACACATAAAAATACTGTTCTTTCTTACTTCACTTTTTATTTCTATGGTTGTATGTGAAGACAATCATACAAATAAAAAGTGAAGTAAAGAATAACAGTCTTTATATGTGTAAAATAAAATGGCTAGAATTAATTTTAGAACTTTTTGACAAGTCCAATATTTGTCGATTACAATTGAGTCGCCCAGATACAAACCCAGCCATATACCTATTTTTTTGGTAATGGGGTTTTGGTTTCCCTGGTTTCTACTCGTCTTAGGCTACAATTTTAAAAATTAATTGACCTTCAAAACTCATACTAAACCTTTTAAAATAATATTTGAAAAGTCCAATCGAATGCAAAACCTGCTACATTTCTCGGCTGCAATAGCTGACATATTTTTTCAGTTGCCCAACCTACGAACTTTTTACTTAGCTTTATATAATTTTTCTTATCCCCATTCGATACAACGCTGATCCAGCACTATTTTCATTTATTTAAAAGCCTGCAAAATCAGTTTTTGTCATTTTGCCACAAGTTTGTCAAAACACGTATGGTTGGTTTTGCATTGGGCGACTCAATTGCTAACCTAAAATATATCATTATTATTGTATGCTAAAAAGTGAATAGGTGTTATTTTTTAATTGTTAAAGAGTCAGTATGTTTGATCATCATTGAGACTTGACAAGAAATAAAATTCGGACCACTGTCCAAGGAAGTTGACAAAACATATTCATAACATCCAGGAATCTGTCCTGAATGTTAGCCAATATAGTTGTAATGAAGACAGTTTGAATGTAAATTTTGGGGTGCCACAAGGTACAGATTTAGGGCCGAAACTCTTCTTAGTATATTATAACAGTTTGTTGTTATTAACCCATTAAGCGCCATTGATGCATACACGCAATATTAATATTTTTTTTGTTAATTAAATTAGTAAATAAGTTAATTGCATATGTTATATTATTTGACCTGAGTTGAAAATCTATGAAGAAAAAGGTTATTATTTTGTTATTTAAATATTTCGCTTATCACTTATTAAAAAAAGAAAAATGTCAGTGTATTTCTAACTTTACAAGTTTTTAGTGTTTTATACGCGTGGCGCATGAAGTAAAATTTCGAGTTTAGAAAAGCCCCGTGAAAATTTATAAACTGTAAACTTTCAGGCATTCGTCGATTCCATATAAAAACGTGCAATATGAAGTTTAAAACGAGTGTTTCCACTCCCAAACTAAGCATGAAGTAAAATTTCGAGTTTAGAAAAGCCCCGCGTAGAAAATTTGTCGGGGGTCGCGCAGCGACCCGAGACAAATTTTCACGGGGCTTTTCTAAACTCGAAATTTTACTTCATGCCCCACGCGTACAAAACACTGAAATATTGTGAAGTTCGAAATACACTGACATTTTTTCATAAAAAGTGCAAAATTGGACCTAAATTCAACTTTTAGAGTTAATTCTATCACTGCTCGGCCGATAATGCTTTAAAGCCAAGTAACTTTCTATAGGACCAAAGAACTTTGAAAAACAATCAAAAGAGCACTTTAGAACAAATTAAAATGATATTATTTTGTGAATCAATGCTTTTATTAATTTAACGATTTTCACGAAACTCTGGCATGATTTGAATAATTGCGTTTCGAGAGAAACACAACGGCACAAGACGGTCTGATAATTACGAAAAGAGCGATTCGCAAGATGTGATTTTCCATCTTTGAGAGAGCACTCAAATTGGCTGGTGCTCTCGGAAGAACCACTCTTCGGCTGCTTAATATCCAATTCATTCGCGGCCGTTTCACTCCATTTACGCGAAGATTTGCCGCTTTCTCACATTTTGCTTCATTGAACAAACACTCATAACTCTAATTACAACGTGGTCCACACGTTCAAAGAATATTAGTATATATATGTACATTAATATACAGGGTGTCTCCTAAAAAACGCCGCAGGCCATAACTTCTTTATTTATTGAGCGATTTCAAAAAACAAAAAAACAATTAAAATGGCTTCACCAGATCTACAAAGAAGTCTTGATTTAAGTTTTTCACTAAATCAACTTTCACGTATATTTTTTAAAATGTATTCTGATAGAAGATAATTTTCTAAATTCAAACAAGTACAGGGTGGTTTCGTTAATATTATAGGGTATATTCTAAACGGTACGAGATACAAAAACACTAAGATATGTGTCTCGTTTTCTTTTTCAGTGTTGAGTTTAATGGCGCAATCAGATCTACACTAACTAGATTGGTTTAGAAGATACTGGGTGATTCTCAAAATTTGCCGGTTTTTATTATCTCGTATGACTCGGTTATTTATGGAGATACAAATAACATTTTAATACGAAAGTTTGATGACTTTTTACGTAGAATCTAGTGGCGTATTTAAAAAAAATATAGATGTTTTAACTTTTGAGATATTATCAAAACTACTATTTTCATAAATGGAACACCATTTATCTGAGTATCTAAAAAAATTGCACATTTTTTTGTGATTGCAACAATGTGTAACATTAAATATTTTGTTTTGTTCTAAATAGCTAAAATACCAAAAAACAACAAAAAAGATTTTCTAGATGGCCATGAATTGAATTCTTTAAGCGTTTGTTTTCGTTTGTTATATGTCATAAAATTCAAGATTAATTACGTATTGGTTTTGATATTTTTAATTATATTTCTTTAAAAAGAGAGCCTAAAATGCACATTTTTCAAAAGTATGAAAATTTAAGCATTTTAGGTCTTTATTTTCATTACCCTCAATACAGCCGTAATGAAAATAAAGACGCAGCTTTAGACCTATATTTTGAGCGTTATCCGGACCGACGACAGCCAGAAAAAGAAATATTTCAAAGATTAAATCACAATTTAAGTGAGTGTGGATCATTTGGAAAACCAAGAGGTAAGATTTACAAATAGGAAAATAAAGATCCGACCGTATCTAGCCGTAATGTTGACAATTATATTGGTAAGTTCTCTATCATATGGCTATTGTGTGCTGGAACACCGTCTTGTTGTAAATAAACATTATTCTTATAGCCAATGGCATGTTATCCAACTCGATTATTACACATTCTTCCAAAATTTGGATGTATCCTTCAGGATTCAAATTTTCGTTTAAATCCTGTAGTTAAGGACTCTGTTTTGATAAAGCGCCACCCATACATGGAACCCAAACCGTCCCTGTTGCACTCTGGTGACCGTCTGATAAGGATTTATGTTTGACCATTATCGATTGTTCTGTCGATTAAAAATTTTAAACGCTGCTCTTTATCTCCAGGATGCAAGTTATAAACCTTTATTATTTTATACGTATGCTTGCTTAACGTTTTTAAAACGTTTAATTTACTTGTGCCAATATATTTCTCAATATTATGGCTAGATACCGTCAAATCTTTATTTTCATTTTTGTAAATCTTACCTCTTGGTTTTCCAAATGATCTATACTCACTTAAATTGTGATATAAATATATTTGAAATATGTCTTTTTCTGGCTGTCGTCGGTCCGGATAACGCTCAAAATATAGGTCTAAAGCTGCGTTTTTATTTTCATTACTCTCAATATAGCACCCAAAATGATTATTATTCCTAGTTTTGAAAATATTCAATTTAGATTCCTTTTTTAAAGAAATATGATCGAAAATATTTTATTAACAAGTGAATATCAAAACCAATACGTAATTATTATTGAATTTTATGACATGTAAACAAACAAACCATCTAGAAAATCTTTTATTTTTTTATTTTGGTATTTTAGCCAATTAGGACAAAACAAAATATTAGTTGTTACATATATATACATATTTTGTTTAAGTACACCACTGGATTCTACGTAAAAAGTCATCAAACTTTCGTATTTAAATTTTGTTTGTATCTCCATAAATAACCGAGTCATAAGAGATAATAAAAACCGGCAGATTTTGAGAATCACCCTGTATCTTCTAAATTAATCTAGTTAGCGTAGATCTGATTGCGTTATTAAACTAAACACTAAAAAAGAGAACGGGACACATACCTTAGTTTTTTTGTATCTCTTACCGTTTAGCAACAAGTTGACATATGTGTAATATTCATAAGTAAAAAAATAGTATATCAAAGCATAAGTGGACATCGTAAAGAAGGCGTATGTTTTCAATTTATTCCTGACTTTATTTCAATTTGTTGAAGTTGCTCATAGCAACTTTGAAACACGCATTTTTTAATAGTCAATTTATACACGCTCCAGCGTGTTTTAAATAAGCAAACCAATGTTAACATAAGGTGTTTTATCATAAATATTTTAAGTGTGCCATGGAAAACAATGATACTTTGATAAAATAATGTAAAATATGCATTATACAAAATTACAAACATGTCTACAGGAACTGATGACCACGTTGTTGAATACATAACTGTCATCTTCTCGTTACTGAGTAGGTCGTATTCAATATACATTTACGGGGTATTTCGCGACAAGATTTTATAATTCCCTGCCTCAGAATTTCTTCGTTGTCTGGTTTGGTTACATAAACATTATCTTTAAGATAACCCCAAAGCCAAAAGTCGCAGGCCACCGAACTGGACCATTGGTTCCAAGCCACTTTTCACCGAAATTTTCATTTCACCAATTAAAATTTCTTCTGGCATTGTGAGGTGTTGCTCCATCTTGTTGAAAATAAAGTCTCCTGTATTCTGCAAGAAGCAAATCATCTAACACATCTTCAACACTTTCAGTTGCCGTCTATGAAAAATGGCCCAATTAATCGATCGCCTAAAATATCGCACCAAACATTCACACTAAATCTTTGTTGAAATTATTTTCAATAAAAATATTTGGATTTTCCTGTGCCCAATATCGATGGTTGTTTCTATTATAAATACCATTAATACCATTAAAAGTACATTCATCTGTCCAAATGATGTTTTTATAAAAAATCGGATCTCTTCTGATCATATTTAAATAAAAATGGCAAAATTGCTGTGGTCGGCCCGGATCATTTTCCTCCAACCCATGTACTTTTTGAGGTATGTACGGTTTGCTTTTGTGTTTCTTCAGAATTGAATTTACAATTTTCTTTGAAGTGCCAATGTCATTTGATATTTCCCGAATTGATGTTCTTGGATTTTCTTGCACATTAAGAAGAACATCTAATTCTACATTTCCGCGAAATACACGTTTCTCTTACTAGGGTTTCTTAAAAGCACCATACTATCTTAAGTTGTTTTCAAGTCTTCCAAATGTTTAAGGCTTTGGGACCTTCCTGTTCGGAAGGGGTCCATTTACAGGAGCATTTCTTGATCGCGATTTTTATTGCATTCGAAAAACATTTGTAACATATCGGTCAATAATTCGTTAATACTGTTAGCCATCACTTCAGTTATTTCACCAATAATAATAAATTTGGCTGACAAATAAATCGAATCTGAGACACTGTCACTTAGATAACAGTTATTATTTCATGTGTTTAGTTTTATCTTTCCATGGTACACTTAAAAAAATCTATAAGACTTTAACTTTATGTTAATTAACATTTTTTTTGCTAATGAATATTGCACCAAAGCCAACTTGTTGTATACGTTTGGATTTAGAAAAGTAACCTCTATCAGAATTAATTTAAAAAAATATACGTGGCCACTTAAAAAAAAAAAAAATATTAATCAATTTTTGCCTAAATAAAATAAACCTCTAGTGGTTTTATTTATGAAAAAAACATCAATTGAATTTTGTAGTACAAAAAATCTTATTACATGTATGTATAAGTAGATACTATTGTGAGATGACATACAAAAATATAAAACGTGAATATTTCTCTTACTCAATGTCAAAATCACGTCATTCAAGATATAAATATCCATTAACAAGTTCCTCTTCTTCGCCTTCTTCATTTCTAGCCTCGGGGTATCTCTTTAGGTATAATTATCCGCTTAACATTACACTCTCAATCACTTAAGTGTGTTAAATTTCGATATATCCCACTTGTCATGAACCGTTATTGAATTTCCAATTCGCGCAAATAACTCGAGGGACTTTATTTAGAAGTGACCAATATTTATAGAAAATATCCCCTTCATATATTCGTATATAAAAAAGTCGCTAAAATATCCGATTTATTTAATAAACTTAGCTATTGAACTAACCGTACTCTGTATTTAGTAAACGTTAATTTTAGTGAATATAAATTAATATTCTTCTTTTTAGTAACCTGAAATGTGCATGTAGCATTTTCAGATACAAAAATAGTGAAGTAAAAAATAGTAGGTATTAATTACATATGAGTCGCCTAGATGCAAAACCAGCCATACGTGGCAAACTTGTGGCAAAATGACAAAAACTGATTTTGCAGCGTCTTTTAGATAAATAAAATGGTGTTAAATAAGCGTTGTATTGAATGGGGACGAGAAAAATTATGTAAAACTATATAAAAAGGAGGTAGATTTTCGAGTTGCAAAAATATGTCAGCTTTTACAACCGAGAAATGTAACAGGTTTTGCATTCGACAGGATTTTTCAAACCTAATTTTAAAAGGTTTAGGATGGGCTTTAAAGGTTAATTTATTTTTTAAATTGTAGCGTAAGTCTAGTAACTGTAGGGATACCAAAATCTCAAAATAAAAATAATAGGTGTATGGCTGGTTTTGCATCTGGGCGACTAATATACAAAATATAAATCATTTGGTAAATAAGCTCTTTAAAGAGCTTCATTGCCAATTAGAAATAATTGTTTCATATTATTAAAAAAAACAACACATAACCCTTCTATTTATTCGTCATTCAACGATTTAACTCAGCTATTTAAGTTGATATTTAACTATTTGTAGTTAGAGGCAGTGGCGTAGCCAGGAAGGGGTTACATGCCGTTAGAACCCCCCCCCCCGCCCTAGTCGCTGCTATCAATTTTATTTTATATTTTTGAAATCGCCGCGTGTTTAAAATCATTGAAAAATTATGCGTTAGTAAGCATCTGCACACGCCCTGATTTAACGCGAAATTATATTACAGATAGTTGTTTTTTTAATGACTTAGTAACATTCTTGATTAATTTAGTTATATTTTCTTTCAATTCACACAAAAATCTCGTTAAAATAACACAATTTCGACTTTAGGTGCAAATAAGTTGAAAATTATCAAAGGGGAATTTTCTAATTTTTACGTATTTTGAAAGAGCACAGTTTTCTCAACACCCGCAGAAAGTTTTATGCGAATCCATGATTAGGTTTTTGAGTTATGATGTTGTTTTTAAATCCAAATGCTACAAAAATCATGGTGAAAAAACACAAATTTTGACTTTGAGTAAAAATAACTTCAAAACTATGATATGGGTATTTTTCAGAGCTGAGACGAATCCTTGTAAAAAGGATTCGAATCACGATTCCGAATCACCTAATATGATTCGAATCACGAATACTCGAATAAAGGATTCGAAAGAGATAAATATGATTCGAATCAAAGATTCGAATCCTGTTTTTTCGAATCACGAATACAAATCCTTTAAGAATAAATTTGATTTTATTATTTTTTTGTAACCATTAATATATAAATATCGTTACCAGTTGTTTTAACAAAAATATTCAAAACCTAATTATTTATTATTAACACTGAACATCGTTGATAACAGTAAATATCTGATTCCCTGTTACTCTGATTAAAGATGTATTTGTGTGTTTTTTGAACTTCACTTCAAAACAGTGTTTTGTACGCGTGGCGCATGAAGTAAAATTTCGAGTTTAGAAAAGCCCGAAAATTTGTCTCGGGTCGCTGCGCGACCCTCGACAAATTTTCACAGGGCTTTTCTAAACTCGAAATTTTACTTCATGCTTAGCCTAGGAGTGGAATCACCCCTTCCAAACTTCAAATTGAACTCTATTATAAAATCGACGAATGCCTGAAAATTATCTAAATAAAAAAATCACCGAATATCATTAAAACCGGGAAAGTCATAGAATAGTCATGGAATTATATTGAAATTGACCAAAACACTAACAAAAAAGCCATATAATATTATTAAATTTGTCAAAATCAGCAGGAAAATTACAAAACACGTAAACATTGATAAAATTAACTTAAATATTGACAAAAACAATGAAAACAATTTGACAAAATGGGGGTTTCCCACAAAAGAAAGTTATATTAAAAGGTCAGGGAAGAAAATCTTGAATCAGGGAAATGCCGGAAAAATTTTACATTTCAGATTGTTACTACTATGTCAGTTTTACTTCAAATAATATTAAACAAAATTTTGAAAACTAGATTATTATCTTTAATAGCATTTTCAGTCATTTAATGTTCTTATCAAAGCATTCAGTTTGAAGTTTCGAAAAAACACTGATTTAACGAGAAATTTAAAAACAAACAAAAGAAAAATCAGTTAATCCTTACAATTAATTCGAATTATTTTTGACGATTCAAAACCTTTTGTAAGAATTCGAATCCTTCTATAAATATTCGAATCCTTTTATAAGGATTTAAATCACCCACATTTGGATCCGAATACGAATCTTCTTAAAAAAGTGTAACAAATCCGGATCACGAATCCAGTTGAACTTAAGTATTCGAATGCCTATTTTGAATCCTCTAAAAGGATTCGAATCCAGGATTCGAATCCTAAATGATTCGAATCCTGCCAAGCTCTGGTATTTTCTAACTTTTACATATTTTGAAAAGACATAGTTTTTTAAATACCCACAGAAACTTTTAGAAAAATGTATGCTTGTTTTTATGATTTATGATGTTTTTTAAATTCAACTTCTAATCAGGGTGAAACACAGATTTTAACTTTTAGAGACAATAACTTCAAAACTCTGATATGGATATTCTATAACTAGTACATATTTTAAAAGAGCATAGCTTTGTTAACATTCACAGAAGGTTTTAAAAAATCCATGATTGTTTTTTTTATTATGATATTTTTTAAATCCAACTTCTGTAAAAGTCAGGGTGAAAATACACTAATTTTAACTATGAATGAAAATAACTTAAACACTATGATAAAAGTATTTTTTAACTTGTATATATTTTGAAAAAGCATAGTTTTTTTAACATTTGCGACAAGTTTCACGCAAATCCATGCTTTTTGAGTTATGATGTTTTTTAAATAAAAATGCTACAAAAATCATAGTGAAAAAATCCAAATTTTAACTTTGAGTGAAAATATCTGAAAAACTATGATATGGGTATTTTGTAACTTTTGCATATTTTGACAGAACATAGTTTTGTTAATAATAATAATAATAATTATTATAATAATACTTTATTTCGTGCTATTACATTTTAGTGTTCACAGGTCATGGTTCATGTTAAAAATTACACAATTAAGGATAATCACTTACAATGCGATAATATCAATTAAATAAAATAAAAGGTGTATGTAAAGCAGTACAACATCTTAAAATAATAAATGAATAATATCAATAAATATACAGTAATAAGTGTATATAGGACAGTACAACATGTTAAAATAGTAAACGGATAATGTCAATATATATAAAATAATAAAGTGTATATAGAACAGTACAACATAATAAAATAATGAAAGATGATATCAATAAATATAAAGTAATAAGTGTATATAGGACAGTACAACATGTTAACACCCAGGGAGAGATTATTAAAAATTCATGCATGGTATTTTGAGTTATGACGTATTTTAAATACAAACTCTACAAAAAATAAAGAAAAATAAAACACTAATTTTGTTTTTAAGTAAAATTAACTTAAAAACTATGACATGGGTATTTTCTAACTTTTACATATTTTGAAAGTTCATAGTTTTGGTAACACCCAGACAGTTTTATAAAAATTCATGCTTGGTTTTTTAAGAAATTATGTTTTTTAATCCAACTTCTACAAAAATCATTGTGAAAAACACACATTTTGATTTTGAGTGAAAATTAGTTGGAAACTATCGAACGGCTATTCTTTAATTTTTACGTATTTCAAAAAATCATAGTTTTCTTAACATCCGCAGAAAGTTTTATCCAAATCCATGATTGATTTTTGAGTTATGATTATTTTAAATTAAAATGCTAGAAAAATCATAGTGAAAAAACACAAATTTTGACTTTGAGTGAAAATACCCTAAAAACTTTGATCTAGATAATTTCTAACTTTTACACACTTTGAAAGAGCATAGTTTTGTTAACACCCACAGAAAATTTTATAAAAATCCATGCTTGGCTTTTTGAATTATGATATTTTTTAATTCAACTTCTACAAAAATCAGGGTGAAAAACCACAAATTTTGACATTGATTGAAAATAAGTTGAAAACTATTTGATAGGTATTGTTTGATAAGTATTGTTTTATTTATTTCGAAAAAGCATAGTTTTTTCAATATTAGCAGAATGTTTCATGCAAATCCATGAATAATTTTCTAACTTTTGGTTATTTTAAATCCAAATGCTAGAAAACTAATGGTAAAAAACACAAATTTTGACTTTGAGTGAAAATAACTTGAAAACTATGAAATGGGTATTTTCTGAATTTTACATATTTTGAAAGAGCATAGTTTTGTTTGCACCAACAAAGAGTTTTTAAAAATTCATCTTCGATTTTTTAAGTAATGACGTTCTTTTAATCCAACTTCTACAAAAATCAGGGCGAAAAAACACAAATTTTGACATTTTGTGAAAATAAGTTGAAAACTAAATAATAGGTTTTTCCTCATTTTTACGTACTTTGAAAGAGCATATTTTTCTTAATATCAGTAGAAATTTTTATACAAATTCATGATTGATTTTCTGAGTTATGATTATTTTAAATCTAAATGCTGGAAAACTGAAGTTTCTATAGAAATATTTTGTTTATACAAATTATATTATTCTGTCTAAACTGTTTTTTCTTTCTGCGCTTCAGTTAGAAACCCCCTCATGTAAAAATCCTGGCTACGCACCTGGTTAGAGGTAAATTAATTTTTAAATTTAGAAATCCGTGAACGGTAATTCTTTCTTGTATGTGATGTAAGATTATTTTTTTAATTGAAAGCGACGTATTAATTATAAACATAAGGATTTTTATGATTGCGAGCACGAAGGAAAAATTAGAGTGGCATTTTTCTTCTATTCTTGTGACATCCAAACAAGAGAAATCGCATAACCGTTGTAGCAATGTAGGAATTGACTGAAATTCGCGATTTCCTGTTACCTTTTATCATTGCAAAATTTCAGTATTGTTCAATTTAATTTAATTAGAAACATACATTTCACGTGTTTTTAATTAACCCTTTCGGCCCTGATGGTGGCATTTGCCACGACTAAAATTTGGTACACATATTGGGATTTTTTTATTTAAATATACATACATGTATGCATGAGCTGTAGCTTTCCCTATAATCGTTTGTTTTTTAAAATGGTTAAATTTGAAGTCTCAAACGAGTGTTTTCCACTCCCAGGTTGAGCATGAAGTAAAATTTCGAGTTTAGAAAAGCATAAATAGGGTGCATTTATCACTCAAATACATTAAACACGGGATTTGATAAATGTGGTTTTTTAACACGAATATAAATAATTGCCTAGTTCGATTTTTTTTGCCGCTATGCAGTAACAGCGCTGTGCTAATCAAAACAGCTTCTTTTGTCTTACATTTGACCATGGTGGTGATAACGTCATCGACGCCATTTTGTTAAAGTACGAAGTAACACGTCAATATCTCCTCCGTTCTCACTAGTTTAACCTGCGTAAAACGCGTTTGTTAACATAAATCATTCTTAAATCGGTTAAACAATTGTGCTTCTATCCGTCGCAAGTGTTTTTCAAAGCGGAACAAATGTTAACATGAAGAGTTTGTTTTTTTGTGCAAAGAGTGTGTTTCTATGTAACTTAGGCGAAAGGGTATACTGGTGAGTATTATTTATTGTTGAACGATTGTTCATATTTGTGTTACAGTGCGTTAACTCTATTACACATTCAAATCATAGTACCGCAATATGTCATCATTTATCTGTCAAATTATTATACAAGAAAACCGACTGGTAAGACTGACGCGTATTTGATAAATATGTATAATAATTGTTGTGTTGTATATTGTTGTTGTCGTGAACAAAGTATAGTGTATAACTCGCTATTATCGTTCTCGTAATTAATTGCTATCATTATATGCTCGTTGTACAATATACCATTTCAGCACCAGAAAAATGAAGGGGTTAAATTAAATTGAACAACACTGACATTTTTCAATGAAATTTAATTAAATTATTATTTTAATCGATGACGATATTCGTTATCAGATTATGGTACTTTGCTTCAGTATTTTTAAAAAATATCAGTCAAATTTATGTTACAGTAATTCTATTTCGTTCCCGTTATTTTTTTATGTTCCATATTTATTTAATTTTTGAAAATGTTTCGATTAAATGAAGTCCTCTCATTACCATAAAATACAGATTGCCGTAAATTTATTTAGTATAATAGTTAGTTATTTTGAAAACTTTCTAATGTAATAATTGTGGAGTTAATTATGACATGGAATGAAATTTGCTTAAATAAAGCGATTCGTCATTCTCGGACCCGTAAATTATAAACGCTTGGCTGTTCCCAATCAATCAAACATGGCAAGCACAGACTTACAAAAAAATACAACAATACTTTCTCTCCAATACGTTTGTTTTAATTATCTGGTGTTAAATAATAGAAGTAAGTAACACGGACATTTGTTGAGCTACAAACGAATATCATCATTATATTATCATTTATTACATAACTGCGGCTGTTTGTCATTTTCTATTTTTTCTGTTTATATTTTTACCTACGCCCTATCTAGTAACCGCATCATATCATACTGTCATCTTGACAAGTATGATTGACATTACGTACACATGCACGTAATAGCTTTGATAAGTACATTACGTGCTGACAGCTGAATAGCTGATTGCTTACCGTACAACCAAATGACATTTCTTTGATGTACAGGGACTTTTTCTTCAAAGTATACGTATTCCAAATTCAGCTTATTTTCTTTAAATCTTTAGTTATTCGTTGTTTTTTTTTTAAGAGTTCAATTTGAAGCTTTAGACGAATGTTTTCCACTCCCAGACTAAGCATGAAGTAAAATTTCGAGTTTAGAAAAGCCCCGTATAAAACACTAAACTATTGTGAACTCTGTGTATATTTAAACCTCACTTAAAATCAGTGTTTTATACGCGTGGCGCATGAAGTAAAATTTCGAGTTTAGAAAAGCCCAGAAAATTTGTCTCGGGTCGCTGCGCGACCCTCGACAAATTTTCACAGGGCTTTTCTAAACTCGAAATTTTACTTCATGCTTAGTCTGGGAGTGGAAAACACTCGTTTAAAGCTTCAAATTGAACTCTTTTAAGAAACAACGAATGTCAGAAAATGTATAGCTTTACTATACATTCCTTGTATATTGATCAAGTAGTCATTTAGTTTTCATCATTGTCATGGTACTATTAAAAATTATTACAATAAATTAGTTTTTTTTCATGCTTATTGTTTATTTCGTTAGGGCGGAGGTAAAGTATTGTACGTTTCTCGAGTGGAATGGCAATTACATACTCGCGGAATACTGCACTCGCCGCTGCGCGGCTCGTGCGCAACATGTCCTCTCATATGTAATATGCTGCACACCACTCTCGTTACGTAATATACTATATTTCGAAAATGTTTACAGTAGTCTTGATACATGAAATTATATAATACGTTATTGTATGTTATTGTAATTATTTAAATATTTAAAATAAAACAAGACAGTTGGGAGGGTTTCACTTTTAATGTTGAACACTGCAACATGCTAATTATTTAAATGTCTTTACCTTAATGGAAAATATTTGTTTAATTGTATCCTGATTGAATCAAATTTTTATTCAATCAGTAAGTATACAATAAAAGTTTGAATTCATTACAGAGCAAACAATATTTTTAAACGACTATTTTCTATAATTTATGTTTAACTCAGTTCAGTAGCGGGTCTAGAGATTAATCTTCGGGGAGGAACATTTACTAATGAAAACTGTTTTAAAAATGTATTTATTATATACAGGGTGTACAAAAAATAATATAACGGCTTGATATTTTGCTTCGTGAATAGTTTAGAAAATATAATTCCAAATAAAATTCGTCGTTATTAATTTAAGTTACTAATAAATAAGATGTTATAATAACGTGTGTCTATAAACTGTCGGCATCTCGGTTGCTTTGAAAAACAAATTACATATCTTAGATTAAGTTATACGATTCGGTGAATCTCGGAAACGTCAAATAAATTTAATTACATGTCTAATTACGACGTATGTTGTGCTGGGATGCCGACAGTTTATAGACACTCGTTAGAAACAAACTAGTGAAAATCGTATGTTTTTAAGTTACTTGGATCAAAAGTTACAAAGATAAATACGAACGAAAATAAAATATCTATTATAATCAAGTGCAGATGTCTCAAAATGTTAAAACAATTGTTATTGACATTAGTTATTATTAAGTTATCTGTTATTGTTGGATTTTTGAAAAATACAAAAAGGTATGCTTGGCCTACTCGAAAAAATATTAATTTTAATGACGACAGGTTCTAAGTGATTAATTAAAATTTGATTTGTAGAAGAAACTGAAAAAATATAAATCGGAAAGTGGCATATTATCATAACTGTATAATACACTGGGATAGAGTCAAATTGAAGGGGGAAGGCAATTTAAGCACTTCTCTTAATAAAACAGCTGAATATTTTGTTATAATATATTCCATTTGTTTCTGGATCTTGCCTAGCCATGCTTTCGTGTTGTTATGTTGCAGTATCAACATTTACATTTTTTATTAATTGGCACTCCTGATTCCTTATTTTAACAGTGTTGCAATAATTTATGATATCATAAGTAATCCTCTTTTTAATTTTCAAGAGGTTTATTGTTAATCTTGCAACAATTATTTCGCCACGCGGTCGCTTCTTCGAGCATTTTATTATTAAATCAAATTAATCTAGTGTTGCAATGCTGTGTCAATGTCAAAGTGAAAAATAATTTCAGGCACATATTAAATATTAACATGCCAAAAATGGGAAATGTGTAGTTATTATGGATAATGCTGCATACCATTCTGTGCAATTAGACAAAACTCCTTCATTTTCTTGTAAGAAATGCGAAATGCAGGAGTGGTTGGTTAAACACAATGTAAAATTCAATCCAAAATTAACCAATAAGGAACTATGGGCTTTATTTATACCTTTTCGATCAAATCACAAAATTTACGTAGTTGATGACATTTTGAGAAAGAACGGGCACAAAGTTCTTAGATTACCGCCATACCATTGTCAATACAATTCAATTGAAGTGGCATGGGGGTTTTGTAAGACTTACTACAATAAGCACATAAATTCTAAGCAACCATCTAAGGATCGTGTTCAGAATTTATCTCTTGAGTCTCTCTCAAAATGTACATCCGATATGTGGCAAAATTTCTGTGATCATTGTGAAAAACTTATTTCGGATGACTGGATAAAACACATGGGGAACCTTTCTTTTGAAACCATTCCTCCTTTTATTATTTCGCTTGGGGAATCTGGCTCAGAACAAACATCAGAAGATTCAGATGCAGGTTCTCTTGACTAAATAATAAAAGTGGAACGAGGGCTTAAAAATTGTTTGACATGAAAATTATCAGTATCACAAGAGGGTGGGAATAAATTTGCAATTCTACAAAAAAATACTGAGGGCCAACAGAAGAGAGAATGACCAAAATTAAGGTGGATGGATGGAGTTGATCAAAATGTGTTAACGGGAAGACCCAAGCGAGAAATACAAATGGATGACGAAATAAGTTTGCAGAGCCGAATTTATTATATTTGTTATATACAATATTATTGCTGTGTTTGTATGTACAAAAACCAAGTAGTAAATTTTGTTAATCTTAAAACTGCATATTATTATCCTTTTATATCTGAAAATTTGTAAAACAGGCAACAGTGTAAGATCACAATAGTCAGAAATTATAACCTTAAAATCGAACATCTGACAGTGGCATTTAAAAACCCTGATTTAAAACACAACCAGCCCCATTTACAATACTAAAACTGTCACTTTTCCATAGCTAGGCGAGATCCAGAAACAAATGGAATCGTGTATATTAACATTGTAGTTTTTATTAATAAAGTATGTTTTCATTAATATGTAATTTTTAACGGATCAACTTAAAAACATGCAGTTTTCACTAATAACTTTCTATTTTAACATGTTGTAGAATATCAATGAAATATATAGGGTGTTTCATTTAAAAAAAGGTAAGTTTGACATGCATCATGATAATGAATTGCCCTAGATAATAAAAAATATTGTCAATTAGTAGCCTAAATTTTATTTGAACCATTTTTTTCTAAACTTATCACAAACCGAAATATCGAGCCGTTACACTACTTTTTCTACACCTTGTATAAACACATATTTTATTCTATAATTTGTTAACGTTATTACAGGGTGGCGACCGACCGGGAATGTCAGGGAATTTCATTCATCGGGAAAAGTTTTAGAAAGTCAGAAATTAGGCGTTTTTAACGAAAAGTCAGGGAATTTTTTAATAAATAATAATAGTAAATATGCAAATAACACCATTAAAGAATTCATAAGTTGTTAGTTCTGTTTGAAGCACTTATTTAGCACATTAAATGATATTAACCCATTAGGCGCCATTGATGCATATACGCAACATTATTAATTTTATGGTAATTAATTTGCTAAATAAGTTCATTTGATATATTATATTATTTGACTTGATTTAAAAATGTATGAAGAAAAACGTAAATATTTTGTTATTTAAATATCTCGATTATTACTCATTAAAAATAAATGTTTTCAGTGTATTTCTAACTTCACAATATTTCAGTGTTTTATACGCGTGGCGCATGAAGTAAATTTTCGAGTTTAGAAAAGCCCCGTGAAAATTTGTCTCGGGCCGCTGCGCGACCCTCGACAAATTTTCTACGCGGGGCTTTTCTAAACTCGAAATTTTACTTAATGCTTAGTCTGGGAGTGGAAATTCTCGTGCTAAACTTCATATGTCACGTTTTATACAAAATCGACGAATGCCTTACATTTACAGCGTATACAATTTGTATATTTAAAAGAAAAATTTACAGTATGTAATACAATAAGTTATTCGTAGATATCATAAAAAAAGTGTACAATTTTACAATATTTAGAGTTACCTCTATAATTGCTCGGCCGTTAATGGGTTAAACAAAAAAATAAAAAAACACGCTAATGTTAAAATAATCATTCAAATTAATTGGATCAACAAAAAATCATCAACATTGACAAATTCGAGAATAATAAGATGTTCTTATTAAAATAGTTAAACAAATCACAAACAATATTATTTTAGATAATATAAAAATTGGCAAAAATCAAACATTTTGTATAAAATCGTCAAAATAAACAAACATTGGCTGATGACTCATTAAAAGAATTTTTTGCTAAGCAATTTAATGTATTTAGAGAAGATATTAAATCATTAATTGCTACCAGGTTTATTGCCTGGAATCGAGAATTGCACAACTTGAAACTAAATGTAATTTAATGAATAGTGAATATAACTTAAATAACAATATTGAAGAGAGCATGAATGATGATGGAAATGGAAGAGAGAAGTAAAAGGATGAAAAATGTTATTGCCTACTACTGGTGACATTCAATCAAACATAAAAGAACATTTGCGTGGCATAGAAAAAATCTTAGAGCTAAGAGGTGTACATTTTAAACCAACGAAACAATTTCGTTTGGGGTTATCAAAACAAATAATGAACCATGTCCCTTAAAAATTAAATTTGAGAAAAATTACGAAGCAATGGAAGTCTTAAAAGGAAATGCACTGAAGAGGAATAAACACTTCCATTTTCAGGGCCGATAAAACAAAAAACAACTTGATTATTTGAAAAAATTACAAACTGACCTGGAATCACTTAAATCAACGGGTGAATTAAACCTTACAATTAAAAACAGCAAAGGAGTTCCAATTATTACTTCTAAGCAGCCGGAGATCTCAAAGAACTCCAATTCTGTACAAAAAAACGAATGGTTTATTACCAAAATTGTGAGGGGCTAAGAAGCAAACTTTGAAATGTTATGTTATCGATTAATAATAATGATAATGATATAATTATTTTGACTAAAACTTTGCTTTTCCAAGACTTCTCTAATAATGAACTGCAGTTAAAAAATTATAATATACCGGGTGTTGACTTGGCGGACGCAACATACAGAGAGTTTTATTTAACACCGAACATTTTCATAACGAGAATTATTCAAGTATACACAAGCATACGTTGTGCATTGGCCGACACTCGGTTTATTAACAGATTTGAAGCTTTAAACGAGTGTTTTGCACTCCCAGGCTAAGCATGAAGTAAAATTTCGAGATTAGAAAAGCCTGAAAATTTGGTTTGGTCGCGTAGCGCGAAGCGCGGAGCGACCAAACCAAATTTTCAGGCTTTTCTAAACTCGAAATTTTACTTCATGCGCCACCAGTGCAAAACACTGATGCAATGTAAAGTTTAGCGGTGTGTTTCAAACTTTGTAGTATGTCAGTGTTTTGTACGGGTGGCGCATGAAGTAAAATTTCGAGTTTAGAAAAGCCTGAAAATTTGGTTTTGCCGCTCCGCGCTTCGCGCTACGCGACCAAACCAAATTTTCGGGCTTTTCTAAACTCGAAATTTTACTTCATGCGCCATGAGTACAAAACACTAATTTAAAGTGAAGTTCAGAAACACACAAATACATCTTTAATGAGAGTAACAGGGAATCAGATATTTAGTCTGGTATCAACGATGTTGTTCAGTGTTAATAATAATTAATTAGGTTTTAATTATTTTTTTAAAAAAACAACTGGTATTTATATATTAATGGTTGTAAAAAAATAATAAAATCAAATTTATTCTTAAAGGATTTGTATTCGTGATTCGAAAAAACAGGATTCGAATCTTTGATTCGAATCATATTTATCTCTTACGAATCCTTTATTCGAGTATTCGTGATTCGAATCATATTAGGTGATTCGGATTCGTGATTCGAATCCTTTTTACGAGGATTCGTCCCAGCTATGCTATAACTAACAATATCCAAGGAAGACATTTTTAATAAAATACCACATTTAAAAATAAACAAACATTTAATTGCATTTATTCACTGTGTAGTCCCTTGCATGATCTATTTTTAATATCTTTATCTACCAGAGTGTTTTCAACAATCTGAAAGATTAGCTATATAAACCCAATTTATAATCCAACACGGCTTTATACTAAAACGGTCGACAATTACAAATCTATTATATTACCATTAATTCTTCGAGACTGCTATGAATGAAAACCGCCAAGTTGATAGAATGTATCTATACTTTTCTAAAGCGTTTAATAGAGTTAATTACGCTATCTTATTAGATAAATTGGCATGACTTGGTTTCAATGAGCAATTCGATGGTTATCTAATTTTTTTACATAATAGAGTGCAAATGGTAAAGATCGATAATTTTACTTCAAAACCCATTTCCGTTAATTCTGGGGTACCACAAGGACCAATTATGTTTCTGCTATTTATAAATGACATTGAAAGCAATATTTACAATAGTGACATACTTTTGTATGCAGATGACATCAAAATATTTAAAATAATATACTCTTTAGAAGATTGCTAATATTTACAAGAGGATATAGATCGGATTAGTGACTGGTGCACCAAGATTTCATTTTCCCAAAAGCGTTCCAACATTAATTACACATATAGTATTGGTATTAATAATATCCCAGAAGTAAGTGAAATGAAAGATTTGGATACAAAGAAAACACTTAACTTTTTATACCACTTTTATTTTACTTTCGTGACTAGTTTCAATTTCACGGTAATCAATTTCAAACTAAGTACTTAAAACACGGGTTACACAGGTATATATACTAAATCTAAAAAGCTTCGAAGAGAGGGGTGTACATCAGGTTTTAATTTTTGTTTTGTGGATTTCAAGGGCTTCTAGTAAATCTATTTGTCTACATTATTAGAAGTCCTTGAAATCCACAAAACAAAAATTAATCCGGGAATTTCCATCCTTAATGACCAGGTCGACCTGATGTACACCCCTCTCTTCGAAGCTTTTTAGATTTAGTATATACACCTGCGTAACCCGTGTTTTAAGTACTTAGTTTGAAAATGATTACCGTGTAATTGAAACTAGTCACGAAAGTAAAATAAATGTGGTATAAAAAAGTTAAGTGTTTTCTTTGTATCAAAATTGAAAATGTACCACGAAGTGATCGTTTCCAAAATTCAAGAATGAAAGATTTGGGCTTGTTGTCGAATACAAGCTTTTGTTTAAAGCACATTTTATGAATATAAGTAGTAAGTCTTTGAAAACGTGTGGTTTTGTCTGGAGAGTCTGTAAGAATTTGGGCCCTCGGTGCATGACAAGATTGTATTGTTCTTTAGTCCGTTCAAACCTTGAATACCCATAAAAAACGATTATTTTTTGATTTCTGTATTTTTTTAGGGAAGAGCAACTATTTTAAATAATTTTAATTATTATAAATAAAACCTTTAAAACCAACAATTATTGAAAAACCAAATAAATTAAATAAGAAAGATACCAAAATACAAGTCAGGTTTCATTCAGTTTAGAAACCCAAGAAGTCATAATTACGAACAAATTTCAAACTTAACCATTAATGATATTGAAATACAAGCATTGGAAAATGAAAATTTCTTAGGTGTCCTCTTAACACCAACACTTAAATGGAGTGAGCATATAAACAAAATAAGTAGTAAACTCAGGTCAGCAAGCTTTGCGGTTTTATCAATGAGGGGCGCGGTTAATAGGCAAGGTTTGTTAACATTCTACTATGCTTATGTTAATAGTTATATGAGGTACGGGTTAATTATCTGGGGGGGTTCTTCTGAACTTTTCAGATTTTTTTTCAGATTGCAAAAGCAACTTATAAGGAGTATAACTTTTTCTCGTTCTAAAAGACACTGTCGGCCCCTTTTTAAAAACTTGAAAATCCTAACATTTTATTCGTTGTATATGTACTGCTGCTGTCTGTATGTGTATCAGCATAAAAGTAATTTTTCTACAAACAGACGTTTCAATACAGCATTCGCTATTAGACACCTAGATAACACTGGTCGGCATGAAAATCGGCCCTGACACCATTCCTGCTGATTCTTATGTAAAATGACCTCCTGAATCCGAATATGACCCCCGTTTTCCCCCATCACCCACCGTTTTCGGGAGAGGCCCCCCCCACCTATTTTTATCACTTTTCGATAATTTGGAGGGATGAAAAGGATTATTTTTGCCTTTACGTTTCTTCTGAGGGGCTAGAGAGGTGAAAAGTTCCAAAACATGAACATTTGTAGCAAGGAGGTAGCTTTGGGGGGGGTGATTTGCCCCCTTAAATTGTAAAATAATCCTTAAAAATGATCGATTTTTCCGTTTTTTTCGCAGTTTTTTCACTTATTTTCTACATATTCCAGCTTCCATCCCCCCTCATCCTCCCCCGAACAATAAAAATATATAGCAACAATATATAGCAACAATAATAAAAATATATAGCAACAATAATAAAAATATATAGCAACAATAATAAAAATATATAGCAACAGTTCGGAAGATTCACTGTACCACGCTGGCGCACAGTGGTTGATTTTCAAATTTAACTGAACATTTCGTTATTATTTGTTTTGTTTTTTTTTTTTAATTCTGTCTAATAGAAAGAAATATTTTTTCAATTAAGTATTTAATTGTCATTTATGTTATGGACACATTTTCCACCCCACTACCAACCCCTAATCAAAGATTTTTTTGTAAAAAAATCTTTTTTTAAATATTTTAAACAAATATATTGAGTCATTCTTCGTAAAATAAAAAAAAATAATAAAAAGTTTTAAACAACCCCCACCCATCTGATTTATATAGAAAACACTCTCATATTTCAAAATAATTTAAAATTTTGTAACAAAATATGAGATTATTTTACTTGGAATGGTTCCTATAAAGATTACATGTTTATTTTATACTAGAAACACAAGGCCGTAGCTAGGGGGGTGGGGAATATGGGGGTTTGAACCCCCCCGAAATTCTGTGCGAAAATATAAAACGTCTTAGCGAATTTTGTAGACTTGTATGAAAATAACAAAAAACAAATTGTTTTGTAACCCCCCCCACCCGTTCAAAATCTTTTTTAATTTTATTTTGTGTTTAAGGGTAATCCAATTAATTGCATTAGAGAATGTTTCTATTATTATAAAATTATATATTTACAACATTATTTACACAAATATATTATATATACATATTATACATGGACACACTATATACACATAAATATATATACACATGTTCAATTGAAACCAGAATATTAGGTACATAATGCAAATACACATTTACACCAAACTATTCAGTATCACTGTCGGAGTTTGAATTATCTGATAAATCAAAATTATTTGAAATGTGTACCAATTTAACAGCCTCATCGTCAAATGTTTTAATTCTAGCAGATCTTGATATATGATTTCTTTTTGATATAGTTGAAATATATGGATCAGAAGAATATAACAATATATGAAATAGGTCTGTGATGGTTTGTAAGCGGGAACATTTTCGTGTGATGTTCTCGGTATTTCCTTAAATCTTCATTGCGAGCTTCTAGTGCCTCTTCGGATAACATCCCAATTGGCAATGTTGCTGATTGAATTATATCCGCACCATGAATTAAAATTTTATGCAAAGAGGTGGGCATGTAATACCATGGATATAATTCGATATATTTTTTTTGCTGTTTCATCCAAATACAAACGAAACGCTTCTATATTTGTAGCTTCTCCGCAAGAAATGACTTGCAAAATTATTTTAATTCTTTTTAAAAAATTTTCGTCTAACCCTTTAATTTTTGATGTTGAACTTTTTGTTGGGGTGATTTCCAAGCCTGCTTAATACTGGAACCTCTTGTTGGTGAATTTGTTGTAACCTCGTTCACTATTTCTGCACTATCCCTCTTTCCAGATGCTCGTAAATTAACCTGAGTGGCGAACGCAATTTCCTCTTCGGAATAATTTTCCATCAATGGCCTAACTTTTCTTTTTTTCGAAAAATTTGATAAATCACTAAATGATCTGTACGGCCCTCTCGAAGATGGTCCAGGTACAGGTTCATCGATTGTATCAGTCAAAAAAAAGTCTGTGTTTCGTTTAGCCACTTTGCATAATTATTTTCAAATCGGGAACATACTCTAAATACTTTTCGCCACTTAGAATTTAAAGATGACGTAAAAGAACGTATTTGATCTTTTAATATATTTATATTTTCATTTTGGTCTTGAGCATTAAAGTTCATTAAATCAAAAATATATTTTTGAACGGCGCTGTTTTTCTCTTCCACCGTGCGCTCCATACGCCAAACATTGAAGAGAGCGCTTCGGCGAACGGTTACGCGGCCTGAAAAAAAATTATTACTTGAATGGTTGCACGTGGCTGCATATAATTTTTGTTTATATGATAAGTTAAATAGTTGCTCTATAACTGAAAAAAATCCCAATGCGTACCGCTGCGTACGGAATATACTTTTTCTCTATCATACTTAAGAAATTTTAATTTACAATGAAAAATTGTATGAGTAATTTATGTCATTATTTATTATTGTTGCATAAAAATATAAATAAACAAATAAACACAAATGATAAATACATACCAGTAGAATGTATATCCATCGTTGTTTTAAAAATTTCACTTCACACAACTGAAAACTAAATATTTAAAACTTATGCGTTTGAGAGCGTACAAACAACTAATGATCGGTGTCTCAATAGGGTGTACCGATAATTACCAGGAAAGAGGGTTGAGGGGATTATGCTTTTACCTGCGCACCAATGGGTCATTATACTAATGATATTTTCACAAATATTCGTTTTTCTAAATACTTTATTTTTCGTGAAATGTTCGGCTAAATTTGAAAATCGACCACTGTGTGGCGCTCTCAATACCTCGCGCGCACAGGTTTGCCCAGGAATTTTCGGATGAACACGGGGAACGGTTTCATCAAGACATCTCTAAGTTCGAGAGGAGATTTTCGGGGAAGTGGAATGCGAGCATGTTAGCAGAGTACTGCTGGTTTTTGATACGAGAAACTTCTACCTCAGGGTACAAAAGGAAAGCAAGCACCAAATGAAGGTACTTATCTTAGTTATTTATTATTCTTTACATTTATTATTTTACTTTTTATTTATTATTCTTTACAGCTAAAATAATCCTTTTCACCCCTCCAATGGATAGGGGAAACAGGGGGAGTATTGAGAGCGCCAGCGTGGTACAGTGAATCTTCCGAACTCTTGCTATATATTTTTATTATTGTTGCTATATATTGTTATTATTGTTGCTATATATTTTTATTATTGTTGCAATATATTTTTATTATTTGGGGGTGTTTGGGGGAGGATGAGGGGGAATGGAAGCTGGAATATGTAGAAAATAAGTGAAAAAACTGCGAAAAAAACGGAAAGAATTGATCATTTTTAATGGTTTTTTTACAATTTAAGGGGGCAAATCCCCCCCCCCCAAATCTACCTCCTTGCTATAAATGTTCATGTTTTGGAACTTTTCACCTCTCTAGCCCCTCAGAAGAAATGTAAAGGCTGAAATAATCCTTGTCATCCCTCGCAATTATCGAAAATACCTCTACATAACACAACACTGTATAAGCAAAGCCCATATTATAGGTGTCTCACTTTGTATAACAAATTGCCCAATATAATAAAAAATATTAAAAATATAAAGCCATTTAAGCGCAAGCTAAAGGAACTGCTTATCGAGAAAGCATATTATTCAGTCGCGGTATTTTCCGCAGGATGATGTTTAACTACTCATCTCATATTTAACGTGTCTTTATTCTTAATGAAACTCATTATGTAATCGTTTATATGCTATATGTTATTGTTTTTTTATCTGTCTGTCAAATGCAATACGTCTGAAAACTGTACATATCTTCTGCTAAATAAATGAATTGAATATATAAAATTACGAAAAAACTATTCGTGAAAATGCAAACAGTGTCTTAATTAATAAGACAATTTAAAACGATAAATATCCATTGAAACAACTACTTCCCGTGCAAATACACCTCCGGATATTGAATTATACAATGAAATATTTAAAATCTTATTTAATTTGATTTGTTACAACGCTCTATTAAAGTATATGTAACGTTTAGGTCAAATTCTCTTCAAACCAACTAACAATACAATTTAAAATGAAAGGAGAGATAGCAACAAATTAGAAGTGAAAGGATTTGGATTAAAACTAATGTCTTAGGCCATCTATAGACGCGTTTCGAGATTTATCTCTCATCAGTATAGCTTTGCTTATGACGTTTAAAAAAAAATTAGGAATAAAATTAAAACAAACTTACTTGGAAAAAGTGTTGTGTGTGGAATGAACAGGTACACAGAAATGGAATGAGTGAAAATTATGGTCGGTATTTATAGGTAAAAAAGGGGATTATGTCATTAGCAAGTATGAAGAATGTGAGACCTTATTATTTACCTTACGGTACAGTTCAAACAAGATAAATTCAAATTCAAAACTATTTGAATTCGAGAAAATAAGCTTACGCTTCTTATAGTTTGCACAATTTAAACATAATATATAAAATTACGAAAAAACTATTCGTGAAAATGCAAACAGTGTCTTAATTAATAAGACAATTTAAGACGATAAATATCCATTGAAACAACTACTTCCCGTGCAAATACACCTAAGATTTTAAATATTTCATTGTATAATTCAATATCCGGAGGTGTATTTTGCACGGGAAGTAGTTGTAGTTAAGTGTAAGTTTATTTTCTCGAATTCAAATAGTTTTGAATTTGAAATGAATTGAAATTGAAATAACCTTCAAAGCCCACACCCAAAATATCAAACCCGCGGTCAAGAAGAGGGCTCGGCATTTTAGATGCCTCACATATAAAAACGATAGAATCACAGTATAATCTGCTGTGACTATAAAATGATCTGCCGTCCACTTCTTGACTACGCGGCCAACCCCACTGCAAAACCCATCCTACAACCTTAAAAAATTTACAAGTAGCAGAAAGATCGGCCCTGAGAGTGTTGACAAAAATGAGATATCCCAACAATCCCCTTCACAACCCCTCCGACAACTTTCTTTATTAAAAAATCCAAGTTATTCCTGTAGAAACTCGAATTATCTATCTAGACCATAAATTTCCATCCAGACCCAATAATCATAATCCTCTAAACCATCTTTACCTACGCAGAAACCGCAACACAATCCCCAAATTTAAATTTCCCTATTTCACCATCGCAGACTTCATCTTAGAAACAGCTACTAACCAGAATATCATTTATTCATACTATTCATTCATTACCATCCATTCATAACATACGTTTACCTACGCCCTATCTAGTAACCGCATCATACCACATTGTCATCTTGACAAGTATGATTGACATTACGTACACATGCACGTAATAGCTTTGACAGCTGAACAGCTGATTGCTTACCGCATAACCAAATGACATTTCTTTGATATACACGGAGTTTTTCTTTAAAGTATACGTATTCCAAATTCATCTTATTTTCTTTAAATCTTTAGTTATTCGTTGTTTTTAAGAGTTAAATTTAAAACTTTATTCGAGTGTTTTCCACTCCCAGACTAAGCATGAAGTAAAATTTCGAGTTTAGAAAAGCCCCGTGAAAATTTGTCTCGGGTCGCTAAGCGAGACAAATTTTCTAGGCTTTTTTAAACTCGAAATTTTACTTCATGCTTCACGCGTATAAAACACTAAAATATTGTGAACTCTATGTATATTTGAACCTCACTTGAAATCAGTGTTTTATACGCGTGGCGCATTAAGTAAAATTTCGAGTTTTCACGGGGCTTTTCTAAACTCGAAATTTTACTTCATGCTTAGTCTGGGAGTGGAAAACACTCGTTTAAAGCTTCAAATTAAACTCTTTTAAAAAACAACGAATGTCAGAAAATGTATAGCTTCATTCCTTATCTATTGATCAAGTAGTCATTTAGTTTTCATCATTGTTATGGTACTATTACCATAACAATGATGAATGAACATGTCCGCTCATATGTAATATGCTGCATAGCACTCTCGCTACATAATATATTATAAACGCACATTTCAATAAAACAATGGCAGAAAGAGCTCGGGTCGATAGCCTATGATTGGAGAATTTTGAATACAAGATCGTATTATATTAAAGAATAATGTACTTAAATCCCTTGAACAAAGATATTTGTACATATATAAAATATGAAAAAATGGCCAAGTTGATGAAAAAAAAAATCCTTAAAAATCATAAATAAACACCAAAGTAAAAATTGATCAAGTCTACAAAAATCGACAAATTCTACAATATTAATTATGTATAATTTTTACAAACAGAACAAAACATGGTGATGTGTTCATTATAATACTTTCCCCTTCTAAGAAAATATATTGATAGTTCAATACTGCCGGAAATGTCAAAATATTGAAATAGTGTCAAAATACAATGATTTAAATAATAAGAATGTGAATTGTAGAGATAACTTTAAAAGTTGCTTTTAGGTAAAATTCTGCACTTCTTTTTATGATATCCATAAATGACTTATTGTATTACATACTGTGAATTTTTCTTTTAAAAATACATAATGTATATGCTGTAAAATTTCAGGCAATGGTCGATTTTATATAAAATCGTGCAGTATGAAGTTTAGAACGAGTGACTCCACTCCCAGACTAAGCATGAAGTAAAATTTCGAGTTTAGAAAAGCCTGAAAATTTTGAGGCTCTTCTAAACTCGGAATTTCACTTCATGCGTCATGCGTATAAAACACTGAAATATTGTGAAGTTAGAAATACACTCAGGTTTTTCTTTTAAATGAGTAATAATCGAAACATTTAAATAACAAAATATTTACATTTTTCTCGTTACATTTTCAAGCCAGGTCAAATAATATATATTAAATTAACTTATTTAGTAATATAATTAACCAAACATTTATAATGTTGCGTGTACGCATCAATGGCGCTTAATGGGTTAATGAAATATTCAGAAAATAGTGAATTTTGCAATTTTTCAGTGTATCTCGATAAGTATTGATCCCATTACATCTAAGTAGTATATTTTGAACCTAACTGTAAATTAGTGTTTTTATACAAGTGGCGCATGAAATAAAATTTCGAGTTGAGAAAAGCCCGAAATGGATTTGGTCAAAATTCAAATTCTTATGGCTTTTCTCAACTCGAAATTTTACTTCATGCACCACGTGTATAAAAACACTCATTTACAGTTAGGTTCAAAATATACTGCTTAGTAAATTTGGGCTCAACCCGAAATTTTACTTCATGCGCCACGCACACAACACTGATTTAAAGTAAAATTCAAAATATTCATTATTTAGTTTAGTTATATGACATTTTTTTAAGGGGTCAGGGAAAACAAATCTGGAATCAGGGACGAGTTAGGGAAAAGTCAGAGAAATTTAACATTTCAAATTGGTTGCCACCATGTATTATAAACTAGGTGCTATTAATTCACATTTAAAAAAATTAAACTTAACAAATAAATACAATATTTTTTAATTGTCGACTGACCATTTGATGGGGGATTTCCTTCATTTTCCCCCGTAAATCCTCGCCTGAGTCAGCTTAATAATAAACTTTATTCTATTTTTTTGTTCCTTCTTATAATCATGTCTTTAAAATACATGCATTAAAGCTTTATTAGATCAGAAAACTACGCACAAAGTTATAATTTTCGGATTTCTAAAAGCCAATACATCCGTGACGAGCAAATTTCAATTTTGCATTTTGCATTTGCTATTACTATTATTTTTACGTAAAGCATACAGGTATTTTTTCTAGACATACACACGATATATAATTATCGCATTCTAGAGTGCACCTTTCGATTCAGTTATTATTATAACATATTATCAAAATGTGACGGTGGTTTAATTCGAAAAATATAAATATAAAACGCCTTCGGGTTTGTGATTCTTTCCGTGTGGGCATATTAGTAACGGTTTGGTTCACAAAAAATTGAAATTGAAATTTGGAAGACGAGTGTAATTTATTAACGGGATTTTATTCATGTGATTTTAGATTGTAACGTCTAGTTTGTTGTTGTATGCAACACAAATTACAGATGGTATTCAGCATAGAGAAACTAAAGTATCAGATTTGCTACTTTAGTTTCTTTATAATGAATGTTTTGTAAATTATCTAATTACATCATTATAAAATATAAAAACGAATTAAAATTAATATTGACTTTTCGCAAAAATGTTGTCTCATTGAGACAAGTCTCCAAATATTGATTAAAACAACTACTTCTCGAGCAAATACCCCGACAGATATTCAATTATACAGTGAATATTTGAGTTACATGACAGATTTATTGTTCAATGCATAATTTATATGCAACATCAGGTCAAATTTTTCTCTCACCACACTAAATAAACCAACATAAAATTGAAATTAATTGAAAAAATGACAAAGAATGAATATTAATTGTCTTAAGCCATCTATAGATGCGTTTCGAGATTTATCCCTCATCAGTATAGTTATGCATTAAACTTTCAATACAATAAAATTATTAAAATAAACAGAATACTTACAGGAATGTCGATATTAATTTTAATTCGATTTTATATTTTGTAAATATTCTGCAAACAATTGACAAACTCAATTTTTTTTATGTTAAACTTTCTTTATTTTAACATTATTATGTTATTGGATTATTAAATATTCTGGGAATTCGCTTTTAAGTATATAAATAAAATAAAATTTGATAGACCGCTTTCGAAAATTCAATAAACAAAATATTAAGCACTGAAGACTGAATGTCGAGAGGAAAATAAAAATACAGAAAAATTCAGCAAACTCTAAATTCTAAGGATTAAATGCCAGGAGGAAATTAAAAATATATTCAAAAAGGTCAAAGCTGAATATAATCCAGAACGTCGGCTTTTTTTAATGTTTACGATGGCTTACACGGATTACATTGAAAAAAAATACAAATCTCGGTATCTTTTATTTTGAAAACATTTTAAAGGCTAATGTTAGCTTGGTATCCACACGAAACTTTATAAGGATATCTTAAAAACTTTGTAATTTATTTAGATTCAGGTAAAGTAAAACACTTGTTCGTTTCATATTTTTTTAAAGAATGAAACAAAAACAAGTGTCTCTTTACACAGTTTAAAAATATGATTCTATTAAGATAGTAGCACAAGTATCAAGTATATAAAGCATGAGCTAACTGACGGCCCGCCGGATGTCAATTTGGGCCCGCTGAGTTGGGCCGTTGAACGAATATTTTACATTTTATTCGATTTTAAACAACATTTTTTTTAAGATGATTTAACTATTTGGAAATACTTATACGCGTGAACAGCGTTTTGGTTGATGAAGTACATAAAATCACAAGTAAGAACCTGAATTACTAACGTTTGTTTGGAAAACTGTTTTCCGATCGACATTGATGCACTTATTTCTGCCAAAAAGAGACTATTATTTTTTAAATTATCTAATAAATATAATGAATTTTGTATCTGTGTTGGGGTTAATCGGTGAAAGAGAGGTGGCATTATGAAGTTTAATTTTGAATTTATGCATATTAATTAATTTGTGAATAGTCTGGTAGTTATATTTGAGATTTATCGCGATACTATGAATGATGTTGAATTCCTTTTCCCTATTTTTTGTGGATAATGGTATGTTGAGGGCTCTGTGGATGAGGTAATTAAATGATGCTAGTTTATATTTCATTGGGGCATAGGAATTGGCATGGAGGTAATTAACGGTGTGTAGGTTTTCTAAATATTTGGAAATCTAATCTAATCTAATAGAATTCATTCGATTAATTTATTCCCCCAGTTCAGAAAACCACTTCAACAAATTATACAAAAAATTCAACCTAACCCCTGCGTTTTATGTTAATTCTAAACTACGGCAACTTTTAGGAAACACATTCAGCAAACCAGATGAACTAAACCAATCTGGTATTTATTCAATCGATTGTTGTAATTGTGATAAAGTTTATATTGGTCAAACACAGCGTAATCTAAATACCAGATTCAAAGAACACTTAGCACACGCCAAATATGTTAATTATGAAAAATCTGCAGCGTCTAACCATTTACTAGAAACCGGCCACAAAATCAATAAAGAACATAAAATTATTAAAACAATCATCAAACTATCGATTAAACATGTTAGAAGCCATTGAAATGAAAAAACATGAAAATAAATTATTGAATTTTGATTTAAGTCCACTTCACAATACATTTTTAGATTTAATTGCACCACCTTAATCTGTGTTTTTCCCCTAATCCACTTTACCTGGTTGTACCGCCACCCTCATTCCCTCGGCTCACCTCTTAATTTACGTTTTTCCCCCCATTTTACACTCCCACCGCCTCTGTCTATATATAGTTTAAAATTTCTGTTTTGTATTTAGTGTTAATCCATTGATAATGGCCACTTTGTGTCCGAAATGTACATTTGGTAATTCAAATAAAAGTGTGAAGAAAGGTTATTAGTGCTTTATTGGTCAAATTTTAACACATAGGATTATATGAGAGTCCATAGACGGACGGGTGCGAGGCGGAAAAAACGCCAGTACTCGCGTCTGTTTAAATTTGAGCGGAGCGGGACGGACGCGTTTTTCAGTTTTAATACATGGTTTCTTATGCGCTTTCTTATACGGGCGGGTGAACGCGTTTTCAAAGCGGCCGTTTTTTGCAATATTTTTGTAAAAAATCGGCTAAAGCGAGTTAAATTCGTAATATTTTCCTTACAATATTTTTTTTCGTAACGCAAAAATAAATATTTTTGCGTTTAGATAAGTGTCCAAAATTAAAAAGTAAATAAACAAAAAATATAAATTATAAATTTTTAGGTAAATATCCATCTCTAAGATATAAGTATAATTTTATTTAATATTTAAAAAATCTTTGATATTTTCTAGAAATTGCGAAAAATAAAATAACTAACAATTTAAAATCTCCCCCAATCTCTTGTAAAAATAGTGTGATGAGAACAAAATAATGAAAAGAATTAATAATCATTTTTTTGAGAGCGGTCTCTGTGCTAGTAAATTTTGTACCGCCAACAGCTTCTCTTTTCCCTGACTCTCCAATTGGCCAACATACTAGGGAAATGCCCATTTCACAGTCTATTTTTAATATGCAGGTTATTAGCTATCAAAGTGTGTGAAATTTTTGACAGAAATTTGTATACCGGTTACGGGTTAAATAAAAGGAAAAAAGTGATTGTCTATATCCTAGCGCTAAAACGTGATTATACAGGGTCGCTAGTATGGAAACACGGCTCTCACGTGAAAACGGCTAAAAACAGAACCACCAAAATTGAGATTTCTAAATGGGATATTTTCTTGAACAATTTGGCGTGAAAAAATCAAAAATGATTCTCAGGATTTTCACATACGGACGCCATCTTGAATTTTTTTAAATGGAATTCGATTTTTTTTATTTTACAACTTTTATAGACCTTATAATTCTGATTACAACCATATACCTTTTTTTAAAAATACTTGTCTTTTCATCGATAAACCGGACTTTGAAAAGTATGGAAACAGCCAAACGAGTACTTTTTCTAAATTCTGCAATACCACAAATGCATGTTCTATTTTTGATCAAAAAATATTAAACAGTCAAATGAAAAAATAAAATATTAAACAATAAATAATTTTTTATTTTACAATATATGTTCAAAGTGCTCTCCATTAACTTCTTGGCAGTAATGAATACGCTGGACAAAGTGTTGTAATGAACTAGTTAAAATATTAGGACGAATATTTGCAATTTCGGTTCTTATGCGTTCTTCTAATTCTTGTATATTGTGTGGCCTGTTGTTATAAACTCGATTTTTCAAATGTCCCCACAGGAAAAAATCAAGTGGAGTTAATTCGGGCGACCTAGCAGGCCATTCAATTGTTCCTCTCCTGCCTATCCATTTGCCGGGAAAAGTTACGTCTAAATATATACGTACTATTAGTCCGAAATGAGCTGGTGCTCCGTCTTGCTGAAACCATATGTTTTCAGCTGGATTAGCCTGAGTTTCATAACTTGGGAATATTTGTCTAAGTCTGGGAACAACCTGTTCTTGCAAATGCTGTAAATATGTTTCAGATGTCAAATTGCCATTAATAACAAAAGGGCCGATAATATGCTGCCCAATTATACCACACCAAACATTATTTTTTTGTGGACGCTGCGTATGAATCTGCTCCATCCAATGTGGATTTTTGTTTGACCAGTATCTACAGTTATGGCGGTTAACTTGTCCATTTAAGCAGAAAGTTGATTCATCGGAAAAGAGCACACGGTTAATAAAATTGGCGTCCTGGTTTATCCTATTCATCATTGTTTCGCAAAATTCAATTCTGCGATCAAAGTCATCTTCATTCAATTCTTCTAGCAGCTGAATTTTGTAGGGATGATACTTTTCAATTTTCATTATTGTTTGAACTGATCTCCTGCTCATGTTGTTATTGAAAGTCAATTGCTGCACCGACGTTTTTGGATTTTCAACTACATCTATCATAAGATTAAATGAATTTTCTTCATTTGTAACAGTTTTTGGTCGTCCAACTTTTGGACGATTTTTAACAGTTCCAGTTTCATTAAACCTATTCCATGTTTTAAATGCAACTGACCTGGAAATAGGTGCTCGATCTGGATGATTTTCGTTGAAAAGATTAGCAGCTTCGGCAAAGCTTCGTTTTCTATACCCACACCCAATCATCATGAGAATCTCTATGCGATCCGTTTCACTCAAATGTGGCATTTTTGAACAACCAGTTACTTACTAATGTTTTTTACAAGTTTGACAGGCTAATGAAAACTGTTTTCGAAGGCAACTATTTTTTTAAGTTGAAATTGTTAATTTTTATTTTTAAGTTTCGACCAAAAATAGAATATTTACAAAACAAATGAATATGAAAAAATAAAAAAATGCAAGTTGAAGGCCTTAACGTACTCTAAACCTTTGCAAAATTTCAGGACATTCCGATAAACCGTTCTCAAAATATTTCGCTGTTTCCATACTTTTTAAAGTCCGGTTTATCGACGAAAAGACAAGTATTTTTAAAAAAAAGGTATATGGTTGTAATCAGAATTAAGGTCTATAAAAGTTGTAAAATAAAAAAAATCGAATTCCATTTAAAAAAATTCGAGATGGCGTCCGTATGTGAAAATTCTGAGAATCATTTTTGATTTTTTCACGTCAAATTGTTCAAGAAAATATCCCATTTAGAAATCCCAATTTTGGTGGTTCTGTTTTTAGCCGTTTTCACGTGAGAGCCGTGTTTTCATACTTTGTAGCGACCCTGTATAAGTATGTTTGATACAGAAAGTTTTATCTTAGAAATTCAGGCACCGCCCAAGGAACAAATCCATTTAAGTAATGTTTCATTAAAACAACGTTTAATGTTGCTGCACTGTTGATATAACGATATTTGTTTGTTTTTTGCTCAGTAGGCGGAGTGCATGTGGAATTTAGGTAAGTAATATTTATATTTATAAAAACATTAAATACATAAATACAGTAACGTCTATGAATAATAAAGGATACATAAATAATAATATGACGCAATTAAATCTATTTCGTTCATGCTTATTACTCAGCGTAGCACAACTGAATGATAGACGGCACCGAAGGCTCGGCGGCGAACTCGCCTAGCACCCGCTTGCAAAACGCGTTCAATCCGCTCCGTATAAGAGCTAAAAACGGAGCGGAAAAAACGTCCATCTAAGACCGCCCTTAACGCTATACGACCAAACCAAATTTTAAGGCTTTTTTAAATTCAAAATTTTACTTCATGCTTAGTTTAGGAGTGGAAACGCTCGTTCAAAATTTATATTAAACTTTTTTTATAAAATCGACGAATGCCTGAACATTTACACCGTAACATTATGCATATTTAAAACATAAAAGAAGTATTTAATAAATATTAAAGTTGCATTTAAAATAATAACCAACTGTGAATGTATAATAATAGTATATTACGTAACGAGAGTGGTATGCATCATATTACATATGAGCGGACATGTTGCGCACGAGCCGCGCAGCGGCGAGTGCAGTATTCCGCGAGTATGTTATTGCCATTCCACTCGAGAAACGTATGATATTTTAACCAATCCCTAACAAATTAAGCAATGAGCATGAAAGAACAACTTATTTATTGTAATAATTATTAATAGTACCATGACAATGATGAAAACTAAATTACTACTTGATCAATATACACGGAATAAAGCTGTACATTTTCCGACATTCGTTGTTTTTTTAAAAGAGTTCAGTTTGAAGCTTTAAACGAGTGTTTTCCACTCCCAGACTAAGCATGAAGTAAAATTTCGAGTTTAGAAGAGCCCCGTGAAAATTTGTCGAGGGTCGCGCAAACAAATGTTCTAGACTTTTCTAAACTCGAAATTTTACTTCATGCGCCACGCGTATAAAACACTGATTTTAAGTGAGGTTCAAATATATATAGAGTTCACAATATTTAAGTGTTTTATACGCGTGGCGCATGAAGTAAAATTTCGAGATTAGAAAAGCCCAGAAAATTTGTCTCGGGTCGCTGCGCGACCTTCGACAAATTTACACGAGGCTTTTCTAAACTCGAAATTTTACTTCATGCTTAGTCTAGGAGTGGAAAACACTCGTTTAAAGCTTCAAATTGAACTCTTAAAAAAGAAAACAAGGATTAACTAAAGATTTAAAGTAAATAAGCTGAATTTGGAATACGTATACTTTAAAGAAAAACTCCCTGTACATCAAAGAAATGTCATTTGGTTGAACGGTAAGCAATCAGCTGTTCAGCTGGCAGCACGTAATGTACTTGTCAAAGCTATTACGTGCATGTGTACGTAATGTCAATCATACTTGTCAAGATGACAGTGTGGTATGATGCGGTTACTAGATAGGGCGTAGGTAAATTAGTTAACGGCACAGACTGATTAAATATAAACCAATACACAATTTAAACAGTATTAAAAGGGCTTTTTTTGTTTAAAGCACACTACATTTGTTGCCAAAAAAATCATGTCCAGAAGATTCAATATTTTATTTCCGTCATAAATATTAAATTAAAATAAAGATATCGGACATATATGCATTCAAAAAAATCATGTCCAATATAATAAAATTAGAAAAGTGTATGGAGCCTTTAAAAAATTTAAAGTTGACTATTATTTGACAATAAAGTTAATTTAAAAAAAATATAATTACTGTCAATGTGTAGTGTTGAATCGTCCATTTACTTTGTTAATTTAGTTCATTCAAATCGGTCAATAAATAATTATGGCGTTGGACTTTTCTTTATCGAACACCCGGTATGTCATAACATTACAAACAGTAGGGACACCCAAATAATCAATAAATGTTGAAAAAGAATCCATTTTCCAACAATTACTTTACTAAAGCTTAAATTTAAACTGAATTTATTCATTCCTCAACAATTTCTGTGTTTTTTTTTTATTAAAGTTTGAGTCTTTGACTCGCCAAAAATTTGATGTATATTTTGCATTATTTACATTAACTCACTGGACGTGCTCAAACAGCTTAAATCACTCAAGTGAAAATTCACGATGGGATTAGATTTAATTCCTGCTATTATCCTAAAGGATTCGGCGTCAGTAGTTTATGAACCACTCACTTATATATATAACTTGATTTTGGAAAATGGTATATTTCCTGCCAAGTGGAAGGAGGTTAGGGTATGCCCCGTGTTAAAATCTGGGTCTAATAAATCTACTGAAAACTACCGCCCGATAGCTATCCTGAGTAACCTTTCAAAGGTGTTTGAGTCCATCCTGTACAAGCATATATACTCTCAAGTAAGCCCCCAACTGTCAATGAAGCAACATGGATTTGTTGGACGTAGGTCCACTACAACGAACCTCATCAATATAACCCAAGATATAGCTCAAGCGATGGACAATAACAAACAGGTTGATGTATTTTATGGGGATTTAACGAAGGCTTATTATTAGCTTATTATTTCGAACGTTTATTCTGAGTAAACTGTCATATTGTGCAATTATTTGGTCTCCTATGTATTGTGTGTGTATCAACAATATTGAAGGAATTCAAAAGAAATTCCTACGTTATTTGTATTTCATTAAACATAGAGTATATAGGTTCGACGTTCCTTATGCGGAGTTGTTAAATGAATTTGATTTTATATCAATAAAAAATGTACACATTTATATAGGTATGTGTTTTCTTTACAAGATTATACATGGCTATGTAGACGATCAGCGGATTCTGGGACTATTCAATTTAAAGATATCACGTTCATCCGCTCGTGACAGTGAGATCTTCTATTATTACAAGATAATTCAAACTCAAAACTATTTGAATTTGAGAAAATAAGCTTACGCTTCTTATAGTTTGCACACTTTAAACATAATATATAAAATTACGAAAAACTATTCGTGAAAATGCAAACAATGTCTTAATTAATAAGACAACGTAAGACGATAATTTAAGTTGTCTTATTAATTAAGACATTGTTTGCATTTTCACGAATAGTTTTTCGTAATTTTATACATTATGCTTCTGTTATTGTACAACACGTTGTAATTATTATCTGAACTCACCTATCATTAGATTATCTCGTACATAAAACGAGTTTTGCAGAAATTGCGATATATTCACTCAAAGTTTTGCGAAATTTAAGTACGACCTCTCAACATGTCTAAGACCTATAACATAATGTCAATATATAATATTAATGTACGTATGTGTATTAATAGCACGCGCTTTTATAAAATTGTGTATCTGTAAGCTAATTTGCATAACCATGTTACTTGTATTGTAGTTACAATGTAATCACTGTAACAGGACTTTGTCTGTTGGGTTTTTGTATGAATAAATAAATAAATCAAGTTTGTTTTCTTTTGGTGCGCTGAAACATTTTTTAAGACACTTAAACTTTGATGAAAACCAGAGAAATTGTCGAGGAATAAATAAATTTAGTTTCAATTTAAGAAAATAAAAATTTAAAACGCAATTGCTCAAGTGCTCAAGTATTAAAAAGTGATTAATTTAAGTGTTTCTTTATTTAGTTATAGAATATCAAATATTTAATACAGTGCCGACGTAAAGAAAACTTGCGGCCAAATATTAAATTTGTGCCCTCAACTTGACAGTCAAAATAACCTAAATATCATGAGTCAAAGACTAAATGCCACTTAATGTTAACTGCTACTAATATCAACTGTCACATATATCAACTGTCACTATTAACTAATGTCAATATCCGCTGTCGACGCCGACCTATGTCCGAGTATCTTGATACACGTCAACTTTCAAAAGTGACGTAAAACGTGTAAAAATACGAAAAATGCTTGTACATTTTAAGCCTAAACGCATCAAACTTTTGAGAAATACAACGATAACGTATCAAAAATGTAAAAAAAAACAGTAACGCACTGAATTATTATTCTGTGTGAAAATCTCGGAAATAATAACAAAATACCACATTTTTATGAAAATGACAGTGTTTTCATATTTAACATATTAATGAAATTAGGTAATTTCAAATTAAAACACTTGTTTAGTTTCATGTTGTTGTATTCAATTTCCTGGCACGTGTTTCGGTCAATGACGACCATTCTCAAAGGAATTACAAAAATAACTGAATACAACAACGTGAAACTAAACAAGTGTTTTAATTTGAAAATACCTAATATTATAATTTCGTTTCATCAAGAGTGCAGTGAACAAATTATTTACCGTATATTATTGACGTCAAAAATAAACAATATTATCAAAATATAGCTAGTCAATATACAGTCAAATTAATGTCAATATGTAGTTAGTCTTGTCAGTATAGTCAATACAAGCAAGTGACCGTCATTCGTTTAAGTTAATTCATCTACGGGTTAAGTTAGGTAACGCATTGATATTTCCACAATTTTCGAGTAGATATTATATTATTTATTAGTTTTTGACAATTATAATATTTTTTGCCATCATAGCAGTTGTGATATTTTAACATTATAACATTTTTTTTAATTAATTATTATAATAATTAACATTTTAAGACATAGTTGTACGATTAAAATTAATAATCACGAAAAAAAAGTCTCAATTAGTAATTATTATAAAAATTGAAGAAAAAATAACTAAAACAAAATTACCACAGAATATAGAATAATTATCTTTACTCTGTGATCTTACGTAGAAAAACATTTATGACATAAATTTATATTTTTGTTTTATGTTTTTATTACTCGCATAAATTGACTCTATTGTTTCAAAACATAATATTTTACCTACGCCCTATCTAGTAACCGTATAATACCACATTGTCATCTTGACAAGTATGATTGACATTACGTACACATGCATGTAATAGCTTTGACAAGTACATTAAGTGCTGACAGCTGAACAGCTGCTTGCTTACCGTACAACCAAATGACATTTCTTTGATGTACTGGGAATTTTTCTTTAAAGTATACGTATTCCAACTTCAGCTAATTTTCTTTAAATTTTTAGTTATTCTTTTTTTTTTTTGAGAATCGAATTTGAAGCTTTAAACGAGTATTTTCCACTCCCAGACTAAGCATAAAGTAAAATTTCGAGTTTAGAAAAGCCCTGTGAAAATTTGTCAAAGGTCGCGCAGCAACCCGAGACAAATTTTCTGGGCTTTTCTAAACTCAAAATTTTACTTCATGCGCCACGCGTATAAAACACTAAAATATTGTGAACTCTATGTATATTTCAACCTCACTTGAAATCAGTGTTTTATAATCGTGGCGCATGAAGTAAAATTTCGAGTTTAGAGAAGCCCAGAAAATTTGTCTCGGGTCGCTGTGCGACCCTCGACAAATTTTCACGGGGCTTTTCTAAACTCGAAATTTTACTTCATGCTTAGTCTGGGAGTGGAAAACACTCGTTTAAAACTTCAAATTGAACTCTTTTAAAAAACAACGAATGTCAGAAAATGTATAGCTTTATTCCCTGTATATTGATCAAGTAGTACTATTAATGATTTCGATAGTTAACGCCATCTAATGCTTCATAGTGGCATCGTCAGTGACACGAATGCACAAAGTGCATATACAGGTCACTGTTTCGTCCACGAGCGAGCAGAACTCTGTTTGTGAAACCAAGAAACAAATATCAAAATTGAATTTGTGATCAGCATTCCGGCACCAGGTACCCACAGACGCGATTCGGACTTCAAGGTCCTCTTTAGTGTGGTCCCGACCCAGTGCTGAGGAATACTGAACATTTCTGACTATTTCAAGCCAATATGTGAAAACTATTAATGAATTCGATAGCTAACGCCATCTAATGCTTCATAGTGGCATCGTCAGTGACACGATGTGACCTGTATATGCACTTTGTGCATTCGTGTCACTGACGATGCTACTATGAAGCATTAGATGGCGTTAGCTATCGAAATCATTGATAGTTTTCACATATTGGCTTGAAATAGTCAGAAATGTTCAGTATTCCTCAGCACAGGGTCGGGACCACACTGAAGAGGACCTTGAAGTCCGAAACGCGTCTGTGGGTACCTGGTGCCGGAATGCTGAACACAAATTCAATTTTGATCAAGTAGTAATTTAGTTTTCATCATTGTCACGGTACTATTAAAAATTATTACAGTAAATAAGTTTGTTCTTTCATGCTCATTGTATATTTTGTTAGGGCGTAGGTAAAGTATTGTACGTTTCTCGAGTGGTATGGCAATTACATACTCGCGGAATACTGCACTCGCCGCTGCGCGGCTCGTGCGCAATATCTCCGCTCATATGTAATATGCTGCATACCACTCTCGTTACGTAATATACTATATATTAACGTAATATACTATATATTAACGTAATATACTATATATTAACGTAATATACTATATATTAACGTAATATACTATATATTAACGCACAGTAAGACGTTTTTTCTATGAATTGTGAATCTATGTTAATACATTCTTCTCTGACTATAAAATTAGAATAATTATTACTCCTATATTTATTTTTCGTCAATTTTGATATTTTTCGAAATTTTTTATCTATCACAAGTTTTTTGACGTTGTTTTTTACGACAGTAATGATACATTTTAACAGTTACCATGTTTTTTTGTAATTTTCGACAGTTATATTATAAAATTTGACTATTTAAATAAAAATTTATTGTAAAACATTTGTAAAAATGTAAATCCGGTAAATAAAAAAAACCACAACTTAATATCAGTTGTAATACTTTATCCAGAGCTTTCAAGTTTAAAAGTACTTAGCTTAGTATTCCGCAATTGGGCGACTTGGAACATGAACGTTAACATGTTCTAAGTCGCCCTATTACGAAACACTGAGCTATTTTATAAACAAATATACAAAACCAATTTATTTTGACATTTTTAGAGGGAACTTGAAAAATCTACGCTTATTTTTACTTAGAGAATAGTAAAAATGATTGTGTATGTGTTAATTTGTAACCTGTAAAATGCTTTAAACTTAATTGTATCTACATAATTTTGTTAGTTTTACGAATTTTGAAGTGTAGTCGTTTATTGTATTAGGGGGATCGGAAAGTGAAGTCGATTTTGCGCATGTTGGTGTTTGTGGTCGCCTAGCAGCTCATTAGGTAATTCAAAGTACTGTCAAAGACATTTAAGGTGAGAGTGACTTGTTTTCTTGTAAGTTATAAAATTTTAAAGCTTTTTTACAATGTTTGGTGAAATGGTCAGTCAAATACCAGAAGAGATACATATCCGGCATTGTATGCTTTTTGAATTTCATAAGGGTAGTAATGCAACGGTTGCTACCAAAAGCATTTGCGATATTTATCCGAATGCTTTAGATGTTCGTAAATACCAAAGATGGTTTTCCAAGTTCAAATTCGGTGATTTCAGTCATTCTGACTGTCATCGATCAGGAAGACCAACAACTCTGGATAATGACATTTTAAGGGCGGAAGTGGAACCAAATCCATGTCAGACCATTGAAGAACTTTCGAACAATCTTAACGCACCTTGGTCAACTATTCAGAAACATTTGAAAGCAGATTGGGAAAGTAAGCAAAGCAGGTGTTTGGGTCCCGCACAATCTATCCGAGGAAAACAAATCTAATCGTTCCAATACCTGCAGCAACTTATTGCTTCAGCGGTATAACACAGAAGTGTTTTTTGATAGGCTGATTACCGGGGATGAAAAATGGGTCCTTTACCATAACCCAAAACGCAAAGGGCAGTGGCTCTCTCCAAATGACGCGCCACGAGCTACAGCAAAACCAGGTTTAAACCCCAAAAAGGCGCTTTTGTGTGTTTGGTGGAATACTCGTAGGGTTGTTCATTTTGAAGTGCTAAAACCTGGTCAAACTGTTAATGCAAACCCTTACTGTGAACAATTGGATAGAGTATATCAATCTTAAACTGAAAAGTAGGCAGCTCTTGTTAACAGAAAAGGTGTAATTTTGCAACACGACAATGCAAGACCGCACTGCGCAAGACGAACTCTAAAAGAAATTAATGAAGTAGGATGGGAAGTATTGCCGCATCCACCATACTCACCTGATATTGCGCCATCTCATTTCCACTTGTTTCGATCGCTACAGCATTTTTTAGGTGGAAAAAATTTTAAAACTCTTATGAAGTTGAAAATGCCATGCCATCTCCAGATATTTTTATGACACGTGGTGATTTTTATCGATCCGGGATTAAAAACTTGCACACTAGATGGCAAAAGGTCATAGAAAATGAGAGTGATTATGTTATTGATTGAATTATAATATCGATAAAAATGTTGTTGTTTGCATTTAATGTAAAAAAACGACATTACTTTTAAATCCCCCTAATACTTAGCTTAGTATTCCGTAATAGGGCGACTTGGCGACATGTCCCTATTGCGGAACACTGATCTATTTTATAAACAATAATACAAAACCAATTAATTTTGACATTCTTAGGGGAAACTTGAAAAAACAACGCTTATTTTTACTTAAAGAATAGTATAAAAATGATTGTGTATGTGTTAATTTGTATCTTGTAAAATGTTTTTAGGTTTAATTTTGCCCGTATGAATAACTTAATTATCCTAATAAAATCTTAACAAATGTCAAATATTAGTCATTTATTTTATTTTTTACCATAGGTTTCCACTCCCAGACTAAGAATGAAGTAAAATTTCGAGTTTAGAAAAGCCTGAAAATTTGGATTTGTAGGGGCGCGCGAGCGAAGCAAGTCGCGCCTCTGCAAATCGAAATTTTACTTCATGCGCCACGCGTATAAAACACCGATTTAAAGTAAAGTTCTTCATAATATCGATTACTTAAATAATAAAAGCGTCTGATTTCAATTTATGAAGTTTATGATGTCTGGCTTTGATGGCGCCTCTCCCCTTGATACGCTTGGGGCAGTCGCCCCCTTGGCCCCGCTCTTTAGTACGGCCTTAATAAAGTTTATTTAAAAACTAATTTAAAAGAAGATCACTTTAAATTAAATGATAAGTGTTTTAGAAATATTATAGTTTATTTATTGTCACGCTAGAAAAATTGTTATTATTAATTTCAGGCATTAATTGCTTCTTTTTAAAGAGTTGAATTTTTGTTTTAAGTGGTTTTAAAAATGACAGCGGACAAATGGTGGCTCTCATTAGCGATACACTGTTCCACCCGCTTTTTGAAGTTTGAAGTTTCGACGGGAATGTTGGCGGTGGCTTGGCGAATGTTGTCCTTCAGAGGTGTTGGAGGGTCCGTGGTTTGTCATTGTAAACAATGGATTTAAGATATCCTCATAAAAATAAGTCACAGGGAGCCATATCTGGAGAGCGCGCAGGCCACAGATCGTCACCCCTCAAGGAGATTAGGCGCTCGTGGACGTGTTCCCTAAAAAGTTCCATTGAAGTTCTCGCTGTGTGTGCCGTGGCTCCGTCCTGCTGGAACCATACGTCCCCAAGTTCCATTTCTTCAAGTTTTGGGAGAAAAAATGCCTCAGTCATTTCTCTGTAGCGAACTGCATTCACAGTAACAGTGTGTTCATTTTCCTCGAAAAAGTAAGGCCCAATTATCCCAATTCCTAACTGAATGCGTCCATCGATGAAACCATTGATTTCCGGCCAGGAACAGGACCCGTGGTATGAGTATTAAACCGAGTTCGGAAGGCACATTGAGTGGCAACCACCGAACGGCCATTGGAAAAATAGGCCTCGACGGCGAACGCACGCTCCGCCTTTGTTCAACGCATGACGACAACTGGCTAGAGCGGTAACAAGACTTCAAATATCGAATGAGACCCTTCGTACCCATGTCTGACCACGTCTCGCTCATTAGCGCCCAATTCAAATCAGCAAGTTTCCCTGCCGCACCTTGTAGCTCTAAATTTTGAACCCCCGTAGTGCAGTCCGGAAAACGGACACCATGTATTAGTTATTAGCTTTGATTAACAGAATAAATTTGGTAATATAGCCCGATAGGAAATCTTATTAAAAAAATTAGCCTGGCTGCTAAAAAGGTTGGCCACCCATGATATAAAGTAAAATAAATCTTTTTAAAAAATAATTTATTACGTATTTATATAATTTTGTCTTATCGTCCTAATTATTTACAATTGTACTCCAATATTATCATTCATGAAGCAAAAAATCTCCTCAGTGGAGGTTATCACAGGCAGTTATTCCATTACCCACGCAGGAAGCGAAGGCCATAATGTGCGGGATCACATTCTGCTCAATCACGCCCTTATAAAGATGAGCCCAAGGGCCTAGAGCGAAAACCCCCACATCGTCTCCACCGTGGGTCTCATCCACCAAAGGCGCCAAACTTGGAAACTGATAATTATTATGATCTATAAACAAAATTGTGTGATTAATTAATTTCTCACTTAATCCGTGGTGAAACACTTTTGAAATAATTCTGGATATTTAATTAAAACACTTAATTTGTTTCACTAATTTATATTTTCTCCGACTAGTTACGACCATTGGTCCTCTTCAAGGAGAAATGTTGAAGATGACCAATGGTCGTAACTAGTCGGAGAAAATATGAATTAGTTAAACAAACCAAGTGTTTTAATTAAATATCCAGAATTATTTCACACAAATGTACTACTCTTTTTTGCGTAAATGGATTAAATCTAATAATCGAGCATATCTTAAGTTCATTTCAGGATTAACACTTACGCATATCATCTTTGGACAAATCGTGTCTCTTTCCGTCAACCTCAGCCAAATACCCTGGCCCATTAGCGTAGCTCAAAGTAGAATACGGCAGCTGATCATCAGCAATTCCAGCCATACCTAGAATGTCGTTTCCACGATCTGGATACCCGCTGAGTGACATCGTGTGCGCATGATCGGAAGTAACCACAATCAAAGTATCCTCCTGATTGGTCATCTCCAAAGCCTTCTTGACAGCCTCGGAAAACTGCACGGTCTCATCCAGCGCCTTCTTCGCTTTAGTTGCGTGATGCGCGTGATCGATCCTTCCACCCTCAACAAACAGGAAGAACCCTTTATCTCCCTTGCTCAACACCTTAATAGCGGCCTCAGTCATTTCCGCTAGGGAAGGATCGGCTTCGGTGCGCTCTAGATTGTAATTACAATGCGAGCTTTCGAATAATCCTAAAAGATAATCGGTGTTTTTAGAAATGTTGAGTAAGTCGTTTCTGTGCCAGACGTATTCGGCTTTTTGGTTGTCTAGTTTTTTCGCGCTGAGCCATTCGTTGATCAAGTTGCGACCGTCAAGGCGTTCGCCGTTGACGCCTTCTTCGTCTTTTTCGGTGAATGGCAACATTTTGCCTCGTCCACCACCTAAAATCACGTTGAAGTTGCTGCCGGTTTCTCCGTTTATCAGTTGGTCGGCGATGTCTTTGCACTTGGAGATGTCGACTTGCTCCAAGGAGACGTCGAAATCGCTTTCCCAGTCACGATGTGATGTATGAGCGTAAACACCTAAACATTATCATAATTGCAAGTGTTAGTGGAATAAAGAAGGTATTTGATATGGATTGTGTGCACAATCCTGATAAAAATAGAAATCATATTGACATTTAGACCGAAACAGAAATATATTTTATCATATGTTTTTAAGAATATTGCATACTTTCTTTCATCGATCGTTCTAAGATCATTGATTATTATTTTTACCTGATGGTGATGCGTGAGTGATCCTTGTGGTTGTAACGATGCCAGTCCTCTTTCCTTTCAATTGCGACCATCTTCCGATTGAAGAGACGTGAGTTGAAGTATTGGTGGACGCTTCGCAACCTCCTAAAGGCACTTGGGCTGTTACTCCGAGTGTTCCCACGTTGGCTTTCACTCCACAAAGATATGCTGTCGCAGAACAAGCGGAATCGGCGACTTGACCATCAACACAGTAAGTCTAAAACGAAATTTAACAATCTTTGATTAAGTTCCACTTCAGAAGATAAGAGTGGAAACAGAATTTGATATGATTTTAGAAGTATTGATTTTAATAATATACATCTGTGCAGAAACGTTTCTGCAATAAATTATCAAAGTTTAGAGTTAACCAAAACTCGCAGGGAAGGAACTTTTTGTGAATGATTTAGTCCTAGAGCTTAGAGTCAAAAACTCCAGACGAGCATCTAGTTCACAGTCTAGAGCTTAGAGTCCTACTGTCAAGCGTCTAGATTCTAGAATTCTACATATTAGAGTCCGCAGTTATCTATAGACTACCGTGAAACACCAGAGTCTAGAGATCAGCCTTGAGTTTAGCGTTTAGCATCCAAAGCGTCCACAGTCTAAGGATTAGAATAAAAAGCAGAAAATAGTCTAGAGACTACAGTTTAAAGTCTAGAGACAGTTCAAAATCTAAAGTCCATAAACAGACTTATAGAACACAGGCTATGTAAGATTCATAAACTAATCTCTAGGACACTAAAGTTTAATGCGCATAGAGTACAGATATTGAAGTCTTAATATCAGAACTTAGAGATTTGAGATATAGATATTGGACCGTAGAGATTAGATTTCAGACAGCGCTAAGTGTCTTGTTACAGATAATAATCTAGTTATTAGAGATAGATAGTGTCAAGAGATCAAAGTCTAGTGAATAGTCTAGAGACTACAGTTTAGAGTTTTCACTTGAACGTTCAGAAACTAGTCTAGAGTCTAGACTATTAGACATTAAAATGTAGTCTCTAATGTCTGATAGTCTAGATGCTAGAAATTAGACTAGAGTTTAGAGTATAGAGTTTAGAGCTGACAGGAATCTACATACTAGTCTAGATACTCTAGTCTTCAGTTTAAAGTATATCTCCAGAGCCAAGTGTCTAGTTTGTAGATTAGAGACCAAAGTCTAGAGACTTTATTAAACACTGGATTCAAGAGCTACAGTTCAAAGTTGAAAGTATTACCTGATTCTAAAAATGCAGCTCTAAATAAGTCTAGTATCTATAATATCTAGAGTAAGTGCCTAGATCTAAATCTTTAGTCTAGTCTCTACAAAGTCTCTATATATATATTTTCAGTCTGATCACTAGACTGTCTGTAGATTTAAATACTTAATGTTATCCTTAAATTAAGTATTTAAATCTAGAGACTTGTTCGAGGAATTAGGCTGAAGATTTAAATGTACAGACTTTTTCTAGGGACGAGACTAAAGATTTTAAATCTAGAGACTTAGTTTAGATACTATAGATAATGAAGTTTGGCATCTTCAGAGTTAAGCATCTTATCCAAATTCTAGTCTACAATGAGGCGTTTAGATTTCACAGTGCTAAAGATTAGTCAATAAACTATTCCAGCGACTAACACATGTAACGCATGAATCTAGAGTCTATGTGTAGTGTTTAGAGATCTGAGCGTTGAGTTAGGTATCTAGAATCCAACGTCTAGATTAATTAAAAGCTCGGTATCTAACAGCATCTAGAGATTAGAGTAAAAGAAACTGAAAACTAGTCTAAAGTCTACATTTTAGCGTCTAGTATTCACAAACGAGTCTAGAATCTAGACTGTGTAGGAGGTTTCAGAAACTAGTCTAGGTTGACCGTCTAAAGTTTGAAGTTTAGAATACAGAGTTTAGATACTGGAGTCTACAGATTTAAGTCTGAGCCGTCCAGAGACTCCAATTTAGAGTCTATGTCGGCTGCTTAAAGTACAAAATTCAGAATTTAGATCGTCTAGAGTACATAGTTTAGAAACTAGAGTGTAGGCGGTCTAGAGACTATAGAGCGTATAGAGTGAAGAGTATAGAGTTTAGATACTAGAGTCTAGGCTGCCTAAAACACTAATTTAGAGTCTAGGTTGACTGCCTAAATAAAAAATTTAGAGTGTTAAGTGTCTACAGTTAATTGTTTAGAAACTGGAATCTACAGACTAGAGAATAGGAGCTCTAGACTCCAGTTTAGTCCAAAGTCTCGAGTTTAGAGCGCCTAGAATGCAAAGTTTACATACTGAGTCTACATAATGGAGTCAGCAGACGAGAGTCTAGAAACTCTAATTTTGAGTCCAGGTAAACAAGTCAGACTCTAAAGGTCATAGTCTAGGGTTTAGGGCCCCTAAAGTACGGTGTTTAGATATTGGAGTCTACATATTAGAGTCTATGCTATCTAGAGACTCCAATATAGTCTAGATCGACTGCCTAAAGCCTAAGGCCCAGAGCTTAGAGTGCCTAGAGTAAAGAGTGTTTAGATACAGGCTAGAGTGAAGGCTCCAGTTTAGAATATAGGTCAACTGCCAAAGTCTAGAGTCTAGAGTTTAGACCGTACAGAGTACTGAGCTTAGATGCTACTGTCCACAGACTAGAGTCTACGTCGTCTAAAGACTACAGTTAAGACTCCAGAAAATATAGCTTCGAGCCTAGTCGAACGCCTAGAGAGTTTATAGATGAATATCTAGATATTAAATTTCAGTCCACAGTTTAGAGCAGTAATTCTATCCTATCTATCCAATATAGAGTATAGGTCGACTGCCTAAAGTCTGGACCTTAGAGCGCCTAGAGTAGAGTGTTTAGATACAGACTAGAGTGCCGGCTACCTAGAGACTCCAGTTTAGAATTAGGTCAACTGCGTAATGTCCAAAGTCAAGAGTTTGGACAGCACAGAGTACTACAGACTAGAGTCTACGTTATCTAGAGACTGCAATTAAGAGTCTAGGTCAACTGCGTAAAGTGTAATGTATAGAGTTACATAGTTTAAATACTGGAGTCTGCAGAATAGTCTAGGCAGTCTAGAGTCTAAGTCGACTGCTTAATGTTTAAGGTCTAGCGTTTAGACTGGAAAGAGAACATAGTTTACATATTGGAATCTACAGACTAGAATTTAGGCTGTCTAGCCACTCCAGGTTAGAGTCTAGGCTGACTGTGTAAAGTCCAAAGTTTAAAGTTTAGTGATATTAAATTCTCCAGATAGTCTAGTCTGTGCTACTCAAACGCCCAGAACGCAAAACAACACGTTTATGTTAGTCTAACATAAACCTGTTCACATTTTGGAATAATTGTTGTGTAATAACTACGTTATTTTTTTATAGTTTCCTGAAAATATTTACATCTCAAAACAACCGGTTTCGATTACGATTTCCTTATTTGTAGCCCAAAACAAATCTGAATAATCCTCACCTTGGATAGAGCGGTATTCGGGAACTCCTCAAAAGACAAATATACCTCTTCCCCAGTCTGCCCCTTCAACTGTCCCAAATACGCCCTGGCTGCAGCCAAAGTTGGTATCGACATACCATCACCCAAGAACATGATGACATTTTTGGCGATATCTAACAATACCAAACAAATTATTACAAAACCTGTCAAACCTGTCAAGTTTATAATCAGTGAATTACTTGTGTTGGGTTTTTCGGCGAGTTTCGCGGTCAGGGTCTTCTGAGCTTGGCTGATCCAGAAGTTGGCCTCGCTTTCCTCGGGGCAGGCTGTGGCGATGTGATTGGATCTCTTCTGCCGGAACTCGCGGGTGTGCAAGTGTTTGATATCTGAAGAAGAAAGAGATTTACGTTTAAGTATGCTTATGTAAACTAGGACCATGAATATTGCGGTTTTCGCGAGGAACGATAAGAGCATATTTGCTTAAGTACTGGAATTTTAAATAATTTTGAAATGAGTGAGTTAGTTAAGTGTCAAACATTTTTCAAAAGTATTTGGAGGAAAGCAAAATTCAGGTTATTTGTTTCATTCTTCTGGTTATTTTGTTAGATATTAAAAATATTAAAAATATACACAATGTAAATTATTTAATATTCTACAACCAAGTAGTGGCAATTTTACTTTATGCTTAACCAAGGAGTGAAAACATTTGTTAAAACCTTCAAATTGAAAGCTTTAAAAAAAACGACAAATGCCTGAACAGGTACAGCGTATATATCAAGATATGTATACTTAAAAGTAATAATAATAATGTTAAGCAATAATAATTCTGATATAAACACGAAACATACAAGAATACTTAATAAATAAAAGAATAGGAATATTTAAAATATGTATGAAATTTGTAATGTAATATGTTTTGTAGAATTGAATTGTTTTTTTTGACATGTCCAATATCCCTCGATTTTTATGGCTTAATAAATAAATATTATTATTATAATAAAGTTAAAAACAACGTTAAATGTTTTGATTATTCTTTGCAATTTGAAAAATTAATATACTAATAAAATTTACAGAGATTGTTAAAATATAATTAGAATTGGTTGTAACATTAAAAACTAAGACAAATACAAAACAGAGCTGGGCAGGATTCGAATCATTTAGGATTCAAATCCTTTCAGAGGATTCAAAACAGGCATTCAAATACTTTAGTTCAACTGGAATTGTGATCCGGATTCGGTACATTTTTTAAGAGGATTCGTATTCGAATTCAAACGTGGATGATTCGAATCCTTATAAAAGGATTCGAATATTTATAAAAGGATTCGAATACTTACAAAAGGTTTTGAATCGTCAAAAATAATTCGACTTAATTGTGAGGATTAACTTGAAAAATGTCTTTTGTTTCTAGTTAAATCACTGTTTTATACCCGTGGCACATGAAGTAAAATTTCGAGTTTAGAAAAGCCCAGAAAATTTGTCGCGGGTCGCTGCGCGACCCTCGACAAATTTTCACGGGGCTTTTCTAAACTCGAAATTTTACTTCATGCTTAGTCTGGGAGTGAAAACGTTGGTTCGAAACTTCAAACAGAATGCTTCGAAAAGAACATTAAATGTCTGAATTTTTTTTAAAGTTACTAATCTAGTTTTCAAAATTTTGTTTAATATTATTTGAAGTAAAACTTACATGGTAACATGAAATGTTAAATTTTTCTGACAATCCCTGATTCGAGATTTTTTTCCCTGACCTTTTAATATAACTTTCTTCTGCGGGACACCCACATATCGTTAAATTGTTATTGTTATTATTGTTATTTATTGTTTTTGTCTATATTTAAGTTAATTTTATAAATGTTTACATGTTTTGTAAATTGCCTGCTGATTTTGACAAGTTCAATAATATCATATGGCTTTTTTGTTAGTGTTTTGGTCAATTGAAATATAATTCCATGACATTTCTCTGACTTTGCCGGTTTTAATGATATTTAGTGAATTTTTTATTTTAGTAATTTTCAGGCATTCGTCGATTTTATAATAGAGTTCAATTTGACGTTTTAAACGGGTGTTTCCTATCCCAGGCTAAGCATGAAGTAAAATTTCGAGTTTAGAAAAGCCCCGTGAAAATTTGTCGAGGGTCGCGCAGCGACCCGAGACAAATTTTCGGGCTTTTCTAAACTCGAAATTTTACTTCATGCGCCACGCGTACAAAACACTGATTTGAAGTGAAGTTCAGAAACACACAAATACATCTTTATTCAGGGTAACAGGTATTCAGATATTTATTCTGTTATCAACGATGTTCAGTGCTAATAATAAATAATTTGGTTTTGAATATTCTTGTTAAAACAACTGGTAACGATATTTATATATTAATAGTTGCAAAATAATATTAAAATCAAATTTATTTTTAAAGGATTTGTATTCGTGATTCGAAATAACAGGATTCGAATCTTTGATTTGAATCATATTTATCTCTTACGAATTCTTTATTCGAGTACTAGTGATTCGAATCATATTAGGTGATTCGTGATTGAAATCCTTTTTACGAGGATTCGTCCCAGCTCTGATACAAAATAGAGTAGTTGCAAACAAAAATTAGTCTTTCAAAGTGGAGTAATAAATAAATGTTTAACATCAAGGTTAAGGCCTTTACTACGTGGTATTCCATTTCAAATAATTAAAACTAAGTTTTATACCACAATATATTTTTGCAGTGGTTATTTTTCTGTTTATTATTTTAAACAAATGGTTGTTTAAGGAACTAGTGTTGTTTGACAAACAAACATGTTAATTATGCAATGCTTTTTTTGGATTCTCTAAATTTTAATTTATGCATGTATTCTTTGCATATTTACATGTTTGTACATAAATGCAGCGAGAACAAATGACTCAATTATTTTGTTTCCTGGAATTTTATTTTCTGTGTGTTAATTATTTTGTTCGGTAGTCACAAATTTATAATTCATCACGTTCTTTCCAGCGACAATGTATTTTTTGAATGTACTAAGTACGTCCATTTTATTTTCCAACCTTGAGGTGCGTTTAACTTTGACCTAAAATTTGGCGTGAATACAAAATCACGATTGTAATTAATTCATCGATTCAGTGTAGGATGGAAAATCCACACGAAATATTTTACATTGCAGAAATGTTAATGACTTTTTAATGAACAACACAAAAAAATAATGGCTGGTAATGATAGAAAATAAAAATTAAAAAAAAGATGTGTCAATGTTGTTATTTCAAGTATTTGTAATTGTTTTATTCCTAACTTCACCATATTTTACTGTAAGTTAACAGCGCATTTCGAACACAAAGGTATTTATATGTTTAAATATAAAAAAATACAGAGAAATTACTAAACATCGATTTTTAAATAATCCTATTCTTGAAATTTTTGTTTGAGTGACACTGTCAATTATTAAAACACATAATAGTGTCATTTTTGCTATTGATTAGGGACACATTGTGTTCTCAATATGTATAATAAAATATAATGAAGTAAAGAATAAAACAATTACACATACATGTAATATACAGAGAGTTTCATGTAACACCGAACATATTCATAACGAGTATTTTTCTTTTAAGTATACATGTGCAGATGTTGTACATTTTAACATGCTCGGTTTATTAAAAGAATACAATTTTAAACGAGTGTTTTCCACTCCCAGGCTAAGCATGAAGTAAAATTTCGAGTTTAGAAAAGCCTGAAAATTTGGTTTGGTCGCGTAGCGCGAAGCGCGGAGCGGCCAAACCAAATTTTCAGGCATTTCTAAACTCGAAATTTTACTTCATGCGCCACCGGCACAAAACACTGATTCAATGTAAAGTTCATCGGTGTGTTTTAAACATCGTAAAATATCAGTGTTTTGTACCGGTGGCGCAAGAAGTAAAATTTCGAGTTTAGAAAAGCCTGAAAATTTGGATTGGCCGCTCCGCGCTTCGCGCTACGTGTCCAAACCAAATTTTCAGGCTTTTCTAAACTCGAAATTTTACTTCATACTTAGTCTGGGAGTGGAACACACTCATTTTAAGTTTCAAATCGAACTCCTTTTTAAAAAACAACGATTATCTATAGATTTAGGGAATATACGCTGTAATTGGGACATGTATACTTGAAAGAAAAACTCCCTGTTTGTACAAGTTGAGGCATTAATTGACAATTTGTAATGGTCATATAGGCCACCTAATTTACAAGAAACCTAAACATTAAAGGTGTCAAATCGTATTTTATGAAAATGTTCGGTGTTATATAAAACTCTCTGTTTGAGTCGCCTATTTCCAAAAACCCCTAAATCCATTGTTTTTAAACGAATAGACAGTATTTTTGAAAATTGTCAATAGACAGCTTTTAGTATGAAATACTACATAATAGCGTATTTATGTCCGGTTTCACCAACTTAAATGAAATCATATTCGTTATTTAAATTCATTTGTCGATTGGAATGCCAGTTGCTGATGTAAAGGTACGTTTTTACCTTAAACGAGTTTATACAATTATAATTTGGACATTGGTAATAATTAATACCATCAACCTTAATATTACTTATTTGAAACTTACCCATCACTTGCAAATACTATTTGTTCTTCAATTAATGTTAATAATATAAGGTGTTTTGTTTATTCAATCCAAATCTTTTCGAAAACTACTATCATCGGATATCAAAGTAATTAATTCTTAGGTTCACATGACGTGGAACATCATACTTAATTAAATCAATTACATCCAGTTCATCGTCATCTTCTAATAAATTGAATTCAATTTCCATTTTGAAGTAAGTTTCGACAAATATCAGTACTTACGCCCGGTTTCATAATCAAGTTAAAGCTGCTTTAAATATATAAAGTCGACTTTAACGTTAAATAATAAACGTCATTTAGATTATATGAAAGATAATGCAAATTTAAAGTAAAAGTCGACTTTAAAGTTAAAGTCAGCTTGTTGACACTTCAAATAGATAAAGCCGGCTTTAAAACTAACCTAAAAATGTTCTCAAATGTTAAATAGAATGAATCGCATGGTCGAGCTCCAAAGCCAATGCTATTCATTTAGTAGAAGAAGAAGAATCCAAAGCATTTTGGATAATAATTCATTAAGCGATGAAGAAGATATTGTGGTTAAAAGGAAACAAATGTATGGCAAATTGTTTTGATATATTCAACGAAACGGATATTTTCCAAAACCCCGATTATCAAAAGCAACGGTAATAATGTTGTTATACCAAATTTAAGATAAGATTTCGCTTGAATCGAACAGGTTAATTCATATTTATTAATTGTATTTAACTAATTCAGCAAATACTCAATTGCACATTAATTAAGATACGAAAACTTGAACCACGTTTTCCTTTTCCCATATTGACAATTTATTTATTATTGCACTTTCCACTTTCAACAGGGTAAATTAAAAGTAATTCTAGCTATTTTTTTAATATTAATTCCTTTATTCTTTTTACTTATTGTCAGTTGAGACATTCGCAATGACACAATTGAAAGATATATAATCAAAATGACATTTATGCAGCATTGAATTATAAAAATGACTATAATACGGGGTTACCAACCTATTTTCGTTACCTTAAAGTCGACTTTTACTAATGTCAGATCGGGAATTGATTATGGAACGCATCAATATTTAAAGCCGACTTTAACTTAAAGTCGACTTTTGTTAAAGTTATTTTAACCCAATTATTATGAAACCGGCCGTTAATCAGACAAAATCGGCCGATTAAACATGTGAGGTTAATCGAAACTTTAATCATTGATTAAATGATAGTGCAATAGAATTATCCAAAAATCGATTAAATATTTAATCGGCCGGGGTGCAAACGGACATTAGTGTTCATTGTCAATAGTAATAAAATTGCCAAACATATTTATGTCGTTGATTGACAGTGTCACTCAAACAAAAATTTGAAGGGGTAGATTATTTAGGGGGCGTAAATCGAAATTAAATAGTTTTTTCTATATTTTTATGCATAAATTGTTTCTATCATGTCTAATTTATAAACATTTGATTTTTTTAATAGTTTAACATTATTTATATTAAATGTATGTCCGGTAGTTAAGGTGTGATGTGGCACTGAAGTTTTATCGGTTTTAAATTATCTTTTTATACCTAATTAATAAATTTCGTCTTGTTGACCTACATACATTTTATCACAATTGTTACTATTTATTGAGTAGATACCGGATTTTTCCAAATCGTTTATTTTTTTTGAAAGTACTCCCTAGAATTGATTTTAGTTTAAATTGTGAATAATTCGCAGGAGTAATGTTAAATTTCTTAAAAACACTGTTTAATAAACATAAATAGACTCCCTAGTGACGATGACATTCAACGAAACAGACTATTACTCGATATTACATTCTGGTAAAAACTCCACTCCTGGTGCCGATAACATTCATAGAGCTATCCTTAAAAAATTACTTCCTGAAATCTATTTATTTATCCTAAAAATATTCAATTATTGCTACAAACACCAATATTTTCCAACTGATTGAAAAAAAGTGTAATAATTTGTATCCCCGAAGCAGGTAATGATTCCTCATTTATTTCCAATTATCCTCATATTACACCCCTCCCTGTGATCAGAAAACTTTTCGAATCCTTGATCAAAGAAAAAATCCTAAAATCCTGCAAAACCTCTATCCCAGAATATCAATTTGGATGTTTCCTTCAAAAATCAACCATACCCCCCTTCGATCCTAACGTCCAATATTTAAACATCCCACCTCGAAGATCTCTTCATCGACGTAGAAAAGGCCTTTGATTCGGTATGGCATCAAGGTCTGTTTTACAAATGTTTCCATTTATACCTACCCCATCACCTAATAATATTATTAAATAGCAGCCTATCAGAAGGAACAATTCAAATTAAAATCCAGCAATCATATTCATTTTCATTCCCCCTTGTACACGGTGTCTCCCAAGGTTCTCTCTTATCCCTAGTATTGTACAATTTATACTGCTGTGATATATACAACCCAGACCCTACATACTTCAACCCTTCGCGATACTTACTCCTTTTCGCGGATGATACAGCCATCATCTCCCATGCTGTAGCCCTAAAAATTGCCAAATATCCCTTCAAAAATCCTTGGACTCCATACAAAAATGGTGCTCAAAGTGGCGAATCAAAATAAACCCAGTAAAATCCCAACTATGTTTTCCCTACCACAAAATCACTCCCAGATCACCATATGTGTCCCTTAGTAACACTCCAATTCAGCCAGTGTATTCCTGTAAATACCTTGGTATCCTATTCGACTCAAAATTATCCTTTAAACCACACATACTCTCTAAAGAATCTAAAATAGAGACAAGGGCGCGGCACTTCAGAGGACTGACATACAAAAATCAAGGAATTTCTATTCAACCTGCAGTCCATATTTATACATCAATTTGTCGCCCCTTGTAACCAGATCCGTCCCTCCACTCTATATCATATCCAAGTAGCCGAAAGGTCAGCACTCAGAACCATTACCAAACTAAGGCTCCTAATAATCCTCTTCATAACTTTTCGAACGAACTCCTCTACAAAACCGCAAAACTACCCCCAAAAGAACAGCGTACACTTACACTAAGTACCAAATTCTCTACCAACCCTAACAATTTTGAAATTTTGAACAAATTCTGTATTTCCCGAAATCCTAACATCACGTCCAAATACAAATTCCTAATAAAAACACTTCACCAATTTATTAGCTCGTCTAATCCAGACAGGTAAACAGCCTACTGATTATTAATTTTTAAATAACAAATAGGACATTCAGACACGGCAGAAAGACCGTTGGTCGATAGCCTAGACAGACTAACAAATTATTTATATGTATATAAAAATGTTATAAAACTGATTGTAATTATTGTCTGAATAAAGATGTGCTATATATATAAACATAAATTTAGTTCGTAAATTAATCTAAACAACTTTTTACTGTTTGGGAATACAGTAATTTCTAAACGAGTTTCACAGTGAATTTTGTGTTTATTTAAATGTTTGTTTATCAGTTTTTTAATTGTGTTTTCGTTATAATTCAATGACTGCAAATTTTAAAATAAAATCGAATTCAATTTTTCTGTTTTCTTCTAAAATTTGTAAATTAATAGCTCTATAAACATGCCATTTTATGAGAATATAGGCTATTTGAACTTGAGTGAAGGTAATTAAAAGTATGTGTTGTTTCTCTATATACATTGAAATCAATTTAATCATTATTTTTTATCATTAAATTGAATTATTAAATCAAGAAAAGAAATGTTGTCTTTCTGATTTGTAAGTAAAATTTATTGTTGGATAAAAATTATAATAATAATAATTTTTTAGAATATTCGCATTTGATTGATCCGACCTTTGCGCAAGAAAATGCAGTTATTGCTTAAAATTTCGACCTTAGAGTTAATTGGACGTGAATGCGACACGCTCGGTTCTTAACCTGGATTTGTTAAATGCATCGCTTGATAGATTTTACAAACCCACAAACAAATCGTTTGATTTGTTTGCTTTGAAAGGTAATACTAATAATAATGGGATTAGTAAATAAATAACAAATGAATAATTATTTGTTTGATGCGTAATTATTTCAAGATACCGTCCTTATCTAAACCGTAAGTACATTCATCAATGGCATTTCACATATTTTACAAATGCATAATTATTTATTTTATTTTGTATTATTAGATCCTCTCAAGGACGACAATTGTTAAATAATTTTAATGTGGAATTTTAAATTTGTTATACAAATACCATTTGTAATCAATATTGTAGCAAATTGTGTTGAGGTATGTAAACAAATATGCTTTACGTGCAGAAGTCATTACCAGTAAAATGTTTTTTGGACTCAAACATATTTTAAATGCATATGGATCAACTACTTGCAAAACCTCGTAAGTCTTAGATGTCAAATTTACAGGGGACACAAAATACGACTTAACACATGGCCTAACCCCTCTCAGGCCATGTCAAATTTGTATGTTGGGACTTCGGTTCCAGCGTTGTTATAAGATAATATCTTACAAATGTTCTTTTACAAAGATGTGCATTGAACCTTTAGTAATATATTGGAAACAACAGATTTTTAAACTGTTTTATTTAACGCAGAAATATTGTTTGTTTAGAGGTCTATTTCGATATAAGGTAATTTATTATTTAAATGGAAATAAAATTTTATATAAAGATTCTATATACATAAAACATCTTTATTTCTGAGTTGATTACATATAATACAATACATTTTGATTATTTTTTTCCAACTCGAAAACTGGCTATCGACCAGCGGTCTTTCAGCCTGTCTTTGTCCTATCTACGTCTGTTTTTAAAAGTCGTGATCGCTAACGTTATTGTCGGGATCCAGTTGATGAATTGAGATGAATTGATAAATGGTAGATGTGGGATATTTGAATTTAGGGTGGGTATTAGGGTTGAGGGGCATACACACATGATTGAGAATAGTAGTGATATTAGGATTTGTGGCGAACTTTAAGGAGAGGTATTCTAGGCGTTGATTTATATGCACATTGTTGTACAGGAGAGTATTGAAGGGGTTATGTAAGGGGTTATTATCAATTCGTTCGGCGACCTTTATCTATTTCAAAACGTTGGGACGAGGATTGTGAAATAGGATGGGGGCATACTGTAGCGGGGGGCGACATATAGTTCTATATATATGAATTGCGGTCTTTAGTGTTATTCCTTCTTTTCGGAATTTCAGCGATCTAAAATGGCGCGTCCTGCATTTTATCTTTGTTTCTAGGCTTCCAGTGTGGTTAATAAAGGTTACTTTGGAATCGAGGGTAACGCCTAAGTATCTGCAGTTCGGTGATGATGAGATAGGATGATTATTAATTAAAATATGGTATGGGGAGTTTAGATGGCGGTGGAAGGGAATGAGAAGTTGGGTTTTATTTGGATTGATGGAGATTCTCCATTTCGCGAACCAGGTTTGGATGCTATCTATCAGCTCTTGAAGAGTGCTTAGGGCTTTATGAATAGTGGGAGCGTGGGTTATAAGGGCGGTATCATCCGCGTACAGTAAAGGGTGTGTGTAAGGATTTAAATAGAGAGGATATGGGTTGTAAAGGTTATGGACAAAAATGTTATATAACATGGGGAACCTTGAGGTAGACCTTGTAGTGGGATGAATGAATGTGAATAGGAATTACGAATTATGACGCTAAAGGATCTGCTGGATAGAAAATTGTCTATGATATTAATTAAGTGTGAAGGGATGCCTCCACTTGAACAGCACACCACGATGCCAGACCGAGTCCTACGCTTTTTATATGTCGAGAAATAGTAATGCGGATTTTTTACCTTTGAGGTGTGCTGTCTGGTAACTGGTTACGATTGTTAAGGGAATATGTTCAGTAAAACCAAATTGATAAGAGGGGTTCAGATCTAAAATGTGGGTGGTGACTTTTTTTTTGATTAAGGATTCAAAAAATTTACCGAGGACAGGAAGCAGGGTAATTGGGGGGTAGTTGCGTTGTTTCCGGGCTTATGTATGCAAGTGATATTGCCCTTCTTCCAATCGTCTGGGATAGTTTGGGATCGGTAGATGGAATTAAATATAAAGAGTATGTATTCATGAATGTAATCGGGAACGGATTTAAGGATCAATCTGGGTATGTTATCGTGACCAGTCGATGTATTTTTACCTTTATGAAGTATTTCATAATATTCTTCTTCTTTTATGTCGTCGAAGAATGAATGGTGCTGGGGGTTTTGTTTGAATGATTTGTACCATGTATTTATTGTCTCAGAAAATGTGTTGCCATAGGCGTCGTTTTCCGTCGCTGTAATTGTCTTTTTAAAGTGGTCTGCGAATATGTATGCGGTCATTTGTGTCGTAGGGTCTTGTATGCGTTGTAAATAGTCAGTCTTTTGATATTTGCTTAGTTTTACTTCGTCCCAAACTGTCTTTCCTTGTTGTTAATTAATATCGTTGCAAGTTTGTATTCAACGGTCTGTTCTGTATTGTTGAATCAGTCAGTGAATGTCTTTATTCAGTTTGTTCAATTTTGATTTTAAGTTACTAACGTCGCTCAGTCTAATGTCCCTATATAATTGTCTTTTGTATTTAATCAGTCGTAAAATATATTTAGGCAGTGGGTATTTATAGAGTGTTTTGGAGTAAACAGGGGTGTTTTGTTTAATTGAGTCAGAGAGGTATTTAAAGAAAAGATAAATAGATTGGAGGAAAATTTCTTGATGGGAATTAATTAAGCTTGTCATCTCCTCCGTCACTTTGTCAACGTTACAGCCCTTATGTCTGTATATTTTTGTTGGTGAGTTAGTTATGGGAGGGGTTAAAGAAAGGAAGAATCGTATAGACATATGGTCTGAGCGAAGGTCAGGTATTAATTCTACGTCCTGAACGAGATGACGGATGTTGCTAGTGCAAAGGAAAATATCAGGAGTAGGGGATTGATTATTCGACATTATAAATGTAGGGTCTGTGTGGATGCGGACAAAGACATAAAAGAAGAAAGTTGTTAATCTTTGATTTATTAATATTGAAATCGCCAGTTATGATAACATGATCAAAGAGGGAGGCTTTACTGAAAATAGTATCTTCGATGGGCGAGGAATGATGTACATATACAAGCAAAATATGCAGGGTAAACGAAGTAAGCTCAATGGTGTAGACATTCGTTGATTACGTGATTTAGACGTGATGGATTGGCTTTACCTAGACGGATTCCTGGTCGCACAGCGACCATTGAGCCACCTCTTTGATTTTGGAGAGGAGCGGTAGAGGAAAGTTGTATGTAGGGCCAATCATTTAGGGGGAATGGGAGTTTAGATTTAGTTTCTACAAACATACTCACATGGATAGGATTGTTGCGCAGGAAATGAGAGACAAGATGGGATTTTTTAGGTAAGGAGTTAATGTTGGTGTACATTAAATGAATACCAGCCATTTTTACTAATTTTAAAGATTCTATTTTCACTATTTTGTTATATAATGGTCACTATTGACGTGTGAAAAGCAGAAAGCAATACATCGAAGCGATAATCTTTCTGGATTCGAAGTAATTTGCATCCACATAACTAGTTTAAATGTTCCGCCATCTTATATGACATTAGGAAGTTCAAGTGACTTGCCCCCTCTTAATTTGAACGTTCTGCCATATTATATGACGTTGAAAAGTGACTATGAAGTTCAAGCAATGTTTAAGCCACAATTGACAACCGAGCACCTAACACCCTCTCTTAATTATTATGGGCTGCGTAATCTTTTTGATTTTTTATGTATAATTTTATCATGAGCGATATGTAATAAGTATTTTGAGTAGATGGTTTATACTAATACCGTGCGATCGTTTAAATTATGATTTAGAGTAGGCGGCATTTTTTTTGTGCGCTTGCCCAGAATGCTAATTGAATGATGAAATAAATTTGAGGTTATTGTAAACTATGTGTTAACAGTCAGTAGTGCCAATCTAATTTAAAATTGAAAGCCTACTCTGAATCATATTTTAAACGATCGCACGGTATTTGACTTACGATGATTTTTTTTTAAATGGGGTCTTACGATGTTTCTGAGGTAGTTGATGGATATACTGGATTGTAGAAATTATAAAAGTAAAATGATCGTATTCATTTTGGTGAAAATATCATGTTGACTACAATAGCATTCTTTGCGTGCGTTAGATGTATGTGGGTGTTTGCATTTTTCGTCTGTCCGGTAACGAAAATAAATGAATACAGGCCTAGGACACGGATGATTTTTTCGAATTTATTTTTAAAGGCCCGATGGCTCGTTGCCACCAAACAAACGGATGGATCTTAAATCGTTACACCCACACTCCTTTTACTATTTGTCTTAAACATTTACCCCTAATATATATCATGCATATTTACAAAATTACGTTAATTTGTATATATTTGGTAATATTTCTATTATACAAAACGTATAAATCACTGAAATACTCTGAAGTTTAATATACATATATAGTACTTTAGCAAATAAATTATATATAAATATTGTGAAGTTTACAGATACTCCTGAATCAGTATGAGTGCATTTCAAACTTCACAATATTTTAGTGTTAAAAACGCCTGGCGCATGAAGTAAAATTTCGAGTTTAGAAAAGCCTGAAAATTTTGTTTCGTCGCGTAGCGCTACGCGACCAAACCAAATTTTCAGGCTTTTCTAAACTCGAAATTTTACGTCATGCTTACCCTGGGAGTGCAAACACTCGTTAATAACTTCAAATTCAAAAACAATGAATGTCTAAACAAATGCAGTGTATAAAAAATTACTGTATGTAAATTAAGTCAAAAATTATCATATTCCTTCGGAATTAGTTTTACTATAGTTTAGGTGTATACATTTAGCACAGGAAAATCTGTTCGTTATCATCATTATTAATAAATAAACAATATTTACACAAACACTGAACGAAAACATTCAAAGTATGATTACCTCAATAATAACAGTTTTTTTAATTGAAATGCTATATAATTTATGTATGACATGTTCGTAATTTAATTGCTGAATAATTCATGGACACATGAATACATGAAATAGGAAGTGCAGGTAATCGAATAGGTATCAAAAATGTGCACTTACAATTGTTGAATGAAGAAATGCATTAAAAAATGTTCACAAGATGCAACAAATCTATTAAAAAAAAAACATTTGTAATTTAATTTAATTCATACAAGGGGTCTCCAATTTAATAATACAATAATACATTTACATTTTATAAGATAATAAATTGACAAAACAATACCAAACAAAATTTAAACTTTTAGGTCCATTTGCACCATGGCTGATTTACTTAAATTATCAAAACGGCAAAAAATTACTTTTTAGGCCCATTTACACCCAAACTGATTAACTTTAATCATCCCACTAATCATTGATTAAACCTCTGAATAAGTCAACATTCGAGAATATAAGAATGTTATAAATTTGTTAGACATCCTAAACATGTCTCTATTGTCAGTGTGCAATTGTGTAAACCATTACTAAATAAAATTGTTGTGTTTTTAAGAAGTACTAATCACTGATTAAGTAAATCGACATGGGTGCAAATGGGCATTAACCCAAACAGAAATATTTTTAAATATTTACGATTTGAATCCCAAGAAGTTTTGTTTGAAAAGAACATATCAGTTCAATTATTTCAGAATGTTTTCATTATATTGAATGCATACAGAGAGTTTTATGTAACACCGAACATGTTCATCCAATACAATTTGACACCTTTATTTTTTAAGTTGTGTGTAAATTGGATTGCCTATATGACCATTAAAAATTGTAGCCAATCAATCGCAATTAGTCCCTCAACGTGTACACACAGGGAGTTTTTCTTTCAAGTATACATGTCCCAATTACACTGTATATATTGTAAATCTTTAGATATTCGTTGTTAAAAAAAATCAATTTGAAACTTGAAATGAGTGTGTTCCACTCCCAGACGAAGCATGAAGTAAAATTTCGAGTTTAGAAAAGCCTGAAAATTTGGTTTGGTCGCGTAGCGCGAAGCGCGGAGCGGCCAAACCAAATTTTCAGGCTTTTCTAAACTCGAAATTTTACTTCATGCGCCACCGGTACAAAACACTGACATATTACGAAGTTTAAAACGCACCGCTGAACTTTACATTGCATCAGTGTTTTGTACCGGTGGCGCATAAAGTAAAATTTCGAGTTTAGAAAAGCCTGAAAATTTGGTTTGGCCGCTCCGCGCTTCGCGCTACGCGACCAAACCAAATTTTCAGGCTTTTCTAAACTCGAAATTTTACTTCATGCTTAGCCTGGGAGTGGAAAACACTCGTTTAAAGCTTCAAATTAAATTCTTTAAAAAACAGAGCGTCGGCAAATATACAACGCATGCTTATGTATACTTAAAAGAAACATTCTGAAAATGTTCGGTGTTACATAAAACTCTCTGTAGGAAAATTAACATTGAGTACATTCTAGCATGTTCGGTGTTACATAAAACTCTCTGTATATTTTTATCAAGCAAATTACAAATGTTTTTAAATAGACTTGTTGCATTTTGTAAAAATTATTAATTATTTTCTTCATCGTATTGAAACGTTCGTCTGTTGGGTTATTGTTAGTAAAAATTAAATAAAATTATAAAGTTTAAAAACATTTAGAAAAATATATAAGTAAAATAATTAGTTTAAGTGAGATCTGCTTGTTTTTTTGCCCATTTTAACATTTATTTCTGATAGATTACACATTTTCTGCGATAACGATTCATTACAAATTTTGTATGGGTTTGTTGCGATAAAATTACCTTGCACAAAATCAGAAGAAATTGTATTATTTTTTACTTTTAAAATCCATATCTCGTTATTTAGCGCCTTTATTAATTCGTTATTAAGTGACTAGTTATAAAAATAATATTAACAATAATTTTTATTCAATATTTGCTACAATAACAAATGGTTGTTGACAAATTTGAATACGTCACAAAATAGAAAATACAATTACAGAGTTACAGAAACTAAAAATACAGAATTTAAGTTTAAGGTGCTCTTTAACTAAGAAATTCTATAACAGAATAAAGTTCCATAGTTATCTAGTTATAGTAAGTAAGTAAGTTAGTAAGTAAGTAAACTATGTGCTTTGCGAAATTAATTAGATAACGGTGATTTTTGTTTAAGTATTGTTTGTTTTTGTTTATTTTTATTTTGTAGACATTTCATTATACAGGAAACTTAATCCACAAGTAATTATTTATAGATTAAGTTTTCTGTTGGAAAAAAAAAAATACATATAGAAACTAGAGCAAAAAATAAAATCATAATACAGGGTAGCGACCAACCAGGAAAACGGGCAAAGTCAGGGGATTTTATTCATCGGAAAAAGTCTGGGAAATTCGGCCTTTTTAGCGAAAAGTCAGGGAATTTTTAAATTAATAATAATAATAATATAAATATGCAAATAATATGATTACAAAATTGACAAATTGTTGGATCTATTTGAAGCACAAATTTGACAAATTGAATAATATTAAAAAACTTAAAAAAGATGGTGACGTCATCATAGCATAGCACTTTCCCTGTAATTTGAATAACTGATAATTGACATACTTAATTTATTTCACTCTAACCAAGAAGTTGAAGATTTCACTTGAAGTTAGTGATTTATACGCGTGGCGCATGAAGTAAAATTTCGAGTTTAGAAAAGCCTGAAAATTTGGACTTGCTGGGGCGCGATTTGCCCGCTCGCGCGCCCCAGCAAATCCAAATTTTTAGGCTTTTCTAAACTCAAAATTTTACTTCATCCTTAATCTGAGATTGGAAACCCTCATTTGACGATCAATAAGATATGTATCTTGCAGTTTTCTTTGTTGTCAAATTTATGATATCAAATAAATAGTTAATGTTATTTTTTAGTTTAAGTTTAGAACATAAACAAATTTGTGTGCATTATTTATGTGTTACTAAATTTTGACGAATAAATGGGAATATTCATAATTTTGGGCGAAAATTATCAATATCTAATTTTCAGAAATAACGTGAAAAGTTAATAAATCTAATAAATTAATAAAAATTAATTATAATTTACAAATAACATTATATTAATCACTGAAAATTCACGAAACACTTGATTTCATAAAATCGTCATCATTAAGAAATATTAATAAAATTATATCAAAACAACAAACGAATATTTAAGTTTCTTATTTAATGTTTTTATTAGAATTAGTAGATTTTTTCTAGCTATATAATCTGAAATTAGATTTGCTCGTTAATTGAATAAATAAATAATTAAACAAATAAAGAAATAAATGTTCATGAACATTTGTGTATTTACTTACTTTTGCCAATTTATTACGTTTTCGTCAATTTTGATCAGACGTACAATTTCATAAGTTTCTCAGTTTTTGAAAGTTGAAAAGTTAAAGGAGAACATAATTATTTTCTAGATTGGTGAATTATCATAAACATTGTAATAATGTGATCTTCCAAAAATTTAATAAAATTGGAAAATTATTATCAAATTACTGCAATTAACGATTTTTTCATACGAAAATTATTAAATTACTGAACTTCACGATTTTTTCGAATACACTGTGAAAATTATTAAATAACTGAAATGCACGAATTTTCGAATACATTGTGAAAATTATGTAAATTGAAAGAAAGATTCCACTTAGCCAACATTGACAGAAATTACAGATATATTTTAATTCGAAAATTATCAAATTACTAAAGATCACAATTTTTTGAAAACAATCTAAATTGAAAGAAAAAGTTATAACTTGACGATCATTGAAAATTGTAAGAAAGATGCAAACCTAGTCAACATTAAATCAAATTACAGATATATTGTAATTTTTGAAAAATTATCGAATTACTGAAGTTCACATTTTTTTTAAAAACATTCTAAATTAAAATAAATAGTTCAAATTTAACGGTAATTTGAAGGAAGTACAGTTTTTAAAGTACTAAAATTCACGATATTTTTAAAACTTTATGAAAGTTATGTAAATTGATTGTGAGTTACGTGAAGATCAAATTAATTTGACGAATAAAGCACTAATAACCTTTCTTCGCACTTTAATTTGAATTACCAAACGTACATTTCGGACACAAAGTGACCATTATCAATAGATTAACACAGTATTAATCCATTGCTAATGGTCACTTTGTGTCCGAAATGTACATTTGGCAATTCAAATAAAAGTGCGAAGAAAAGTTATTAGTGCTTTATTCGTCAAATTAAAGTTATGTAAATTGAATAAAAGATTTATTTAAATTTTGACGGAAAATACAGAAATTTCAGATTTGTTATAATTTTACGACTATTATTAAATTACTGAACTACACGATTTTTTTTAAAAACCTTATGAAAGTTATGTACATTGAAAGCAAGATTCAAACTTAAAAAAAATTTACAGATTTACAGATTTATTGTAAATTACCATAAATTATTAAATTACTGAAATTTTGTGAAAACAAAAAAAGATAAAAATTTGACAAACATTTAAAAAAAGAACAGATTTGTTGAAATTTTCGTTAAAATTACTGAAATTCAGATATTTCGAAAACTTTTTTAAAATTATACAATTTAAAACAAAGATTCAAATTTGATAAAAATTATCAACATCATTAAAATTTGAAGAAACGAATTTATTAAAATGTTATGTAAATTAACACATTTCCTGACCAAAATTATGAACATACAATCTTTGAAAAAAATATGAGGAAAACAAGCGAATTAATAAAATTAGTCTTGTTAAGTGATGAAAATCAAAAACATTTCAAATTTAATTTAATAATTCAACATACAGAGAGTTTTATGTAACACCGAACATGCTTAAAACAAGACTTTTTTTTTAGGTATACATAAACATACGTTGTACATTTGCTGATGCTCGGTTTATTAAAAGAATTTAATTTGAACTTTTAACGAATGTTTTCCACTCCCAGGCTAAGCATGAAGTAAAATTTAGAGTTTAGAAAAGCCTGAAAATTTGGTTTGGTCGCGTAGCGCGAAGCGCGGAGCGGCCAAACCAAATTTTCAGGTTTTTCTAAACTCGAAATTTTACTTCATGCGCCACCAGTACACTGATGCAATGTAAAGTTTACCTGTGTGTTTCAAACTTCGTAATATGTCAGTGTTTTGTACTGGTGGCGCATAAAGTGAAATTTTGAGTTTAGAAAAGCCTGAAAATTTGGTTTGGCCGCTAAACTCTTTTATGGAATTATCGAATACCTAAAAAATTACATGGTGTACAGTGTGCAGTATTTTTGATGGTTTCTTCAAGTAAATATGAATGATAGACAAAAACTAATATAGCTCTTTTTTAGAGCTTATTTCTTGTACTTAGTCAAAATTTGTCTATCTCCAATTTTTGTCGAGTTATACGCCAAAACTCAAAATTTAGCAATTTTGAAACATTGAACTAACTTAGTTATTTTATTTTTTAAAGATACGCGACCAAACCAAATTTTCAGGCATTTCTAAACTCGAAATTTTACTTTATGCTTAATCAGGGAGTGGAACACACTCATTTCAAATTGAACTCATTAAAAAAAAAACAACGGTTATCTAAAGATTTACGGCATATACGCTGTAATTAGGACATGTATACTTGAAAGAAAAACTCCCTGTATGTTGAGGCATTAATTGCGATTGATTGGCTACAATTTGTATTGGTCATATAGGCAACCTAATTTACATATAACTTTAAAATTAAAGGTTTCTAAGTGTATTGGATGAAAGTGTTTGGTGTTACATAAAACTCTCTGTATAAAAAGTATAATAGATTTTGTAAAAATGTTCTCTTTTTTATACTTTTTTGGACATTTCTCAATTGTTGACGTCTAGAGACAATAATCAAGGATTTTTTCTTTTAATAATTTACAAATATCCCGATGTACAGGATGCAGCATTTTCGAAGGTTTGTGCAAGTAAAGTACCCGAAATATGCATGATAGACAAAAACTAATATACAGAGAGTTTTATGTAACATTGAACATTTTCATAACGAGAATTTTTCTTTGAAGTATCCATATGCATACGTTGCACATTTTCCGATGCTCGGTTTATTAAAAGAATCCAATTTGAAGCCTTAAGCGAGTGTTTTCCACTCCCAGGCTAAGCATGAAGTAAAATTTCGAGTTTAGAAAAGCCTGAAAATTTGGTTTGGTCGCGTAGCGCGAAGCGCGGAGCGGCCAAACCAAATTTTCAGGCTTTTCTAAACTCGAAATTTTACTTCATGCGCCACCGGTACAAAACACCGATTCAATGTAAAGTTCAGCGGTGTGTTTTAAATTTAGTAATATGTCAGTGTTTTGTACCGGTGGCGCATGAAGTAAAATTTAGAGTTTAGAAATGCCTGAAAATTTGGTTTGGCCGCTCCGCGCTACGCGACCAAACCAAATTTTCAGGCTTTTCAAAACTCGAAATTTTACTTCATGCTTAGCCTGGGAGTGGAAAACACTCGCTTAAAGCTTCAAATTAAATTATTTTAATAAACTAAGCATCGAAAAATGTGCAACGTATGCATATGGATACTTCAAAGAAAAATACTCGTTATGAAAATGTTCGGTGTTACATAAAACTCTCTGTATACTTCCATATCTCTTTTTGAGAGTATATTGGCTAATCAAAATTTGTCTATCAATTGTTTTCGAGATATACGTCAAAACTGAAAATTTGGCTATTTTGAAATATTGAAATAAACTTCTTATTTAAAACGATATTGATATGCGGTACTAACGTTCTTAGGACACTTTTGTAAGTAGAATACGCGGACCATATCACATTTTGTTTTAAATTTAACCAATATGAGACATGCCAAAGTTGTATTATTTTAAATACAAATCATAGTTGGCCATGTCTTTAATCGCTTCCATTTTTCCCAATCTTTTCACAAATATATCATTTGCCATATTTTGATTTAACTTTATTTATTTATTTTAAGTTTTCAAAATTTTAAATCAATGTCTCAAGAAAGCCACGATGTTAACTGTTTTTATTACGGTATTATATTTACTTTATTATTCTTAATAAATAGTAGCTATAAATAATTTCCGAGTTGAGCGCCATTGAAATTCATACACATTTATTGCATTTTATTGAAAAATTGGAGTGACTTTTCTGAATTCTAAGTGAATATTATTTTTAAGTTCTTCGATATCTCTTTCTTATAATACGCCCCAGAAAGAACGAACGTTTTGGTCCGTGAGTTCCAAACCATCTATTAGGAAATTTAAATAATTTATAACACTATTGACATTGTGAGCTAGTAAATAACATCTTAGTGATGATCACACAGCAAGTTATATAGAAAATTTTTAAAATCGACTTAAAGAGTCTCTAAATATTTTATTGTATTTATTATATTATGTTATGGCTAAATATAATATAATAAATTTCGTGCTTAATAAATTTTGTTTTTCTAAATCTCATTTATTTTAATATACAAATAAAGTGCAATGGGGATTTTATCATGGCATTCTTGATAAATTAATTAAAAATTAAATACACTAAATACAAATAATTAACGTGTAATTAAAGTAATGCAAATGATAGATTTTTTGAAAGCTTACAAAAAAACGTGATCCAATGAAGTAGTGGCCAACTATGATTTGTATTTAAAATAATACATCTTTATGTCATATTTCAAGAAAATCAAACCTAAAACAAAGTCTAATATGATCAGGATATTCTATTTAAAAAGCGTTTAAAGAAAGTTTTTACCGCATGACAATATCTTTAAAAAATATATAAATAAGTTAGTTTAATGTTTCAAAATTGCCAAGTTTTGAGATTTGGCGTATAACTCGAAAAAAAATTGGAGATAGACAAATGTTTATTAAGTACAAGATATGAGCTTTAAAAAAGAGCTATGGAAGCATATATTACTTTTTGTCTATCATTCATATTAACTTGAAGAAACCATCGAAAATGCTGCACACTGTACAGGATGGTCTAATTTCTATGTTGCTTATGTGCATCTCGGTAAATATAAGAGTTCGAAAAAAGCCAATGGCGCAATTGCAATCTCTTTTTTTGAGACTAGGATAATGCCGAAAACAAAAATGCACCATCTTGTTTTTTTTACAAGTTATGGGACAAAATAGGGTTTTTTTAATTTTTAATTTTAATTCGGATCTTGCGTAATTTGTGAGTTAGATAAAAATTATAAATACCTTCTTAAGACTGTTTTTTTTAAGTTAAATCCAGTGGCGTTGGCATTTTTTTAATTTTATGCACATATTTTCGAGTTATGGCCAAATAATTTTTTTTTAAATGTAAGTCATAGTTGGCTTTGACACAGTTGAAAAGAGTGTTTGTTAGTGATTTCAAAACTATATTTTTTTGTAAATTTATCTTAAAAAATAGTGTTCCTACTGTGTAGAAATTAGCTTTTAATCTGCTAAATAATATAATACGGAAGACAATAGTCATTTTTGATCATTTGCATGCTCAATTTTAAGTAATTATTCCATTGCAACAGCAATGAGTTCTGTTCTTCCAACAAGATGGAGCAGATTGCGTTTGAATGCAAATTTAGGGGGCAATTGGTTGGGGACATTTAAACTGGTTAGGTGGCCTGCTAGATCTCCAGATCTGACACCGTTAGATTTTTTTATGGGGATACCTGAAGGACAAAATTTACAAGCAGCCTAAATTAATTTAGACGTATTATTTAGCAACATTTTCATGATTTTCATAGGAAATGTTCCCGACATTCAAATTTGTAATGCCATCCAAGCTGTAAGAGATAGATGCCAAAGATGCATTAAAAATAATGGCCATTAGTTTGGACATTTAAAATAAGTTTTTTTTCTTAATAAATAAACATTTTAATAAATATTGAAAATAATAAAATATTTACTACTCAAAAAAGAATTATTATTATTTAAAAAACGTTTAGTTTATAATGTTAATCATAATTAAAACTGAGCATGCAAATGATCAAATATTGCTATTGTCTTCCATATCATATTATTTAGCTGATTAAATGCTAGTTTTTACTCTATAGTAACACTGTTATTTTAAAATAAATTCACAAAAGTATATAGTTTTGAAATCAGTGAAAAACACTCTTATTAACTATGTGAAAGCCAACTATGATTTACATTTAAAAATAAAATAATTTGGCCAAAACTCTGCATGCATAAAATAAAAAAATGCCCACGCCACTGGATTCTACTTAAAAAAGTGTCTTAAGAAGGTAATTATAGTTTTTGTGTATCTCACAAATTATGCAAGGTATTAATTAAAGTTAAAAATCAAGAAATCTCGATTTTGCCCTATAACTTCTGAAAAAAAAAAAAACAGGATGGTGCATATTTGTTTTCGGCATTATCCTAGTCTCAAAAAAAGAGATCAAGACTGTGCCATCGGTTTTTTTCTCTCTTATATTTTCAAAGAGCAACATCGAAATTAGACTACCCTGTACACAATGACATTTTTTAGGTATTCGTGGATTCTATAAAAGAGTTCAATTTAAAATTTTTGACGAGTGTCGTCCACTCCCAGACTAAGCAAGAAGTAAAATTTCGACTTTAGGAAAGCCTGAAAATTTGGATTTGCCGGGGGCGCGCGAGCCAAGCGAAATTCTTCTTCATACGGCACGCGTAAAAAACATTGACTATATTCTGAAGTTCAACTTCTTATGTTTGATTTCGCGTTTATAAATCTTAGAAAAGTATGATCAAATCTTGCGATTTCTAAATTCGTGCATTATAATATGTTTTCTTTTCACCTCTTAATATAACTTGAATAACTTTTTTCTCCCCTATAATTGGTTTGGTTATGTGAAATTATTTCACGGGGTCATGGAAAAGTCAGAGAAATTTAACATTTTAAATTGGTCGCCACCATGTAATAAGTATCAACAATTGCTCCATTGATAATTACTTCAGAATAGAATAGATGAATAGAATAGAAGAATAGAATAGAAGAATAGAATAGAAACATAGAATAAAAGAATAGAATAGAAGAATAGAATAAAAGAATAGAGGAATTGAATAGAAGAATAGAATAGAAGAATAGAATAGAAGAATAGAATAGAAGAATAGAATAGAAGAATAGAATAGAAGAATAGAATAGAATAGAAGAATAGAATAGAAGAATAGAATAGAAGAATAGAATAGAATAGAATAGAAGAATAGAATAGAAGAATAGAATAGAATAGAAGAATAGAATAGAAGAATAGAATAGAATAGAAGAATAGAATAGAAAAGAAGAATAGAATAGAAGAATAGAATAGAAGAATAGAATAGAAGAATCAAATAGAAGAATAAAATAGAAGAATAGAATAGAAGAATAGAATAGAAGAATAGAATAGAAGAATAGAAAAGAAGAATAGAAAAGAAGAATAGAATGGAAGAATAGAATAAAAGAATAGAATAGAAGAATAGATTAGAAAAATATAATAGAAGAATAGAATAGAAGAATAGAATAGTAGAATTGAATAGAAGAATAGAATAGTAAAATAGAATAGAAGAATAGAATAGAAGAATAGAATAGAAGAATAGAATAGAAGAATAGAATAGAAGAATAGAATAGAAGAATAGAATAGAAGAATAGAATAGAAGAATAGAATAGAAGAATAGAATAGAAGAATAGAATAGAAGAATAGAATAGAAGAATAGAATAGAAGAATAGAATAGAAGAATAGAATAGAAGAATAGAATAGAAGAATAGAATAGAAGAATAGAATAGAAGAATAGGATAGAAGAATAGAATAGAAGAATAGAATAGAAGAATAGAATAGAAGAATAGAATAGAAGAATAGAATAGAAGAATAGAATAGAAGAATAGAATAGAAGAATAGAATAGAAGAATAGAATTAAAAAAAAGAATAGAAGAATCAAATAAAAGAATAGGATAGAAGAATAGAATAGAAGAATAAAATAGAAGAATAGAATGGAAGAATAGACTAAAATAATAGAATAGAAGAACAAATTAGAAAAATAGAATAGAAGAATAGAATAGAAGAATCGAATAGAAGAATAGGATAGAAGAATATAATAGAAGAGTAGAATAGAAGAATAGCACAGAAGAATATAATAGAAGAATAAAAGAAAATAAATTTATCGGTTTAAAACATACATATTGTTACATACAGGGTGTCCCGGGAGGAATCTGCCAAACTTCAGGGGTGTATTACTTGGGTCATTTTAAGCAAAACAAGTTATATCAACATAGGTCCGATTCGGAAAGGTTAGTGAATTATGGCTTGTTAAAGAAAATTGATTGAAATTGTAAGTTATACTCTTTGGAAAGCATTCCTTTGCAATTATTTGTTTTGATGTCACTTGTAAGGTAACCTAACATATAGAGACACGTATTAAACCTTTCGTAATGAAACTGGAGAAATAGATTGTTTTTAATCTTTTTTACATCTTTAACCAAGAAATAATTTTTATTTGAACTTGTATTTCCATATAAATATTATGTTATTTTATTTCGAATTAGAGCTAAAAACATAAATTGTTTCTTCATTAAATGAAAAAGTTAAAACAAAGCTATCTGCCTCGCTTCGTTACAAAAGGTTCAATACATGTCTTTGTAGAGGAAAATTAAACAGATATTATTTTATAATAATGCTTGAACGGAAATCTTAACATACAGAATTTATATGGTCAAACCCCTCTCTTAACAAACTTTTATGCGATTTTGTAACATTTACTTGTCATTTTCCGCAAGGTGAATTTTTGCTTAATTATTTGTGTTTTGTAAAAAAATGTTTGATTTATTGATAAAAACAAAAAATTGTTTCAAATTTGTACGACAACAAAAGTTAATATGGGGTAGAATTTTTACCATGTAAATCCCTATGGCCATACTTAAATAAAACGCATGGTATAAAGATATGTGTATACCGGGTGTTCGATAAAAAACGCCCAACGCCATTACTCTTGTATTTATTGACTGATTTTATTAAACTAAAAACTAAAGTCAATGGCCGTTTAGATACTCAAAAATGACATAAATATTGATTTTTTTAAATAATGCCTACATTCCTAAATAATAGCCAACTTAATATTTTTAAATGGCTGCCTATAGTTTTTTAATTATTATTATTACAATAGACATAATTTTTCTAAATCCATAAACGCTTAATTTCTTGTTTTTCTTCAATGTTTTGGTCGATTTTTTTTGAATCTTCTATTTAAAATTATATTTTAAGAAAATTACAATTAGTGTGCTATTTAAAAAAAAATCAAATCGTGAGGTTATGCCATTAATAATAACGAAACAACAAATAAGTACCTACGTTACAACTTATTGTAGAATAAAAGTAAAGGAAAAATGTAAATATTTTGTTATTTCAATATATCGATTATGACTCATTTTTTAAGTGTTTTATAACTTCACAACATTTCAGTGTTTTATACGCGTGGCGCATGAAGTAAAATTTCGAGTTTAGAAAAGCCCCGTGAAAATTTGTCTCGGGTCGCTGCGCGACCCTCGACAAATTTTCTACGCGGGGCTTTTCTAAACTCGAAATTTTACTTCATGCTTAGTCTGGGAGTGGAAACACTCGTTCGAACTTTAAATTTAACTCTTTCATAAAATCGACGTATGTAATATAATAAATGATTCATCGAAATCATAAAAAAAGATGCAAAATTTTACCTAAAAGCAACTTTTAGAGTTAACTTAAAAATGTGTTCAGCTCTTAATGGGTTAATATTGTATTCCTAAGAAAAACAGTATTTATTAAATATTAAAGTTGGATTTAATATAGTAACAAATTGTGAATAAATCGAAATAACTCTAGAGATATCGAAAATCTCGACATGTTGAAAGTCTTGACGGTCCACTTCCAGACTAAGCATGAATTAAAATTTCGAGTTTAGAAAAGCACCGCGTAGAAAATTTGTCGAGGGTCGCGCAGCGACCCGAGAAAAACCCGAAGAGTTTTGTTAATAAACATACAGAGAAATTAACGGCCAAGCAATTATAGATTTAATTCTAATAGTTAATTTTAGGTAAAATTCTGCATTTTTTTATGATTTCTATGAATGACTTATTGTGCTACATACTGTAAATGTTTCTTTTAAATATACATAATGCACACGCTATAAATCTTCAGGTATTCGCCGATTTTGTATAAAAACGTGCAATAGGAAGTTATAACACATTTTCCACTCCCAGACTAAGCATGAAGTAAAATTTCGAGTTTAGAAAAGCCTTAAAATTTGGTTTGGTCGCTCCGCGTAGCGGAGCGGCCAAACCAAATTTTTAGGCTTTTCTAAACTCGAAATTTTACTTCATGCGCCACGCGCATAAAACACTGAAATATTGTGAAGTTAGAAATAGTGACATCGTTATTTTTTTTTTAATTGAGTAATACTCGAACTATTTAAAAGCAAAATATTTACATTTTTTTCATACATTTTTCAGTCAAGTCAAATAATATAATATATGAAATCAACTTAATTAACAAAAAATTAATAATTTTGCGTATATGCATCAATGGCGATTAATGGGTTAAGCATGAAGTATAATTTTGAGTTTACAAAAGCCTTAAAATTTGGTTTGGTAGTGTATAAAAAACTGAAACATTGTGATGTTCAAAATATGTTTGATCTCACCTTAATTTAAAATTCCGCGTATTAAGAAAGTATTAAAATGTTATTTAACCTCAAAGGCCAAAAAAATAAAGCGGTGTTAAAATGAAGGTAGTGTTATGGTAATTATTCATATTTGTATATCAGTAAATTATGCTAATAATATTTAGAAATCTATTTTCAATGTCGTCAATAACTCCTCAATGGAAAATGTTGTTCGTTTAATACAACATACGGTGTAAATAAAAGAAGTACTAATCACTGATTAAAGTTAATCAGCTGTGTTAAAAGTAAGCATTAATTTTGTAGCTCTTTTGCACCACAACTAATTAACTTTAATCAGTAATAAGTATTTCTCTAAAACACAAAAATGTCATTTACAAAATGATTACACATTTGCGTATTTATTCAAGAGACATATTTTAGATATCTTACAAATTTAATAAAAAATCAACGGGTATGTCCAAACACTGCATCACAGCCGGTCACCTTTTTAATAATTCCGATTTCAAAATTCTACACACAGGCAATAAAGGGCGTTTATTGAATCTCAGAGAAGGTTTGGAAATACAAAAGGCAATAAAAGCCGCAAAGCACATAGTTAATGACAACGACGAACTTTGGATTTCCCCAATATTAAACGCCCTTACTACCTGATTATGTATGTATAGTTTGTAAAAATGTAATTTCTGTACATTCCTTGATAATGGCTAGAAGCCGAAACTAGTCTTAATAAATCAAATATTTTGTGAAACGGACCAAGTAATTTTTATTTGAATAATATTCATACTTATATATTCAATTAAAGGTTGATTCAATAATTAGTGGATGAATTAACTTTAATCATTTTGTTGCGATTCAAGTGGGCCTGGGTTAGGTTAATTAGTTTATTGTCCTTTTATTTAATTTATTATTTAAGAATTTTATAACAGGCTAAAATACTTATATTAAAATCTGTATGTGGGAGTTAAACTACACCATATCAAATTTGTCACAAAATACGTTTTTTATATTGTTAACGGGGGAGGCTTCTACTTCGTTATATATCATAATTCACAAATGAAACACGATTTTAACTTTGTTTGTATAAATGAGATTTTATTAAGTGACTACAGTTTTTTATACTGTTGGAAACAGGATTTTTTACCCTATTGAGAGGTAGGTAGCACTGTAAAATTTAAAAATGCTTAGAGTTGGTGTAGTTTACCTCCCGCATACAGAAATATAAATAGAAAATGCACACCAATTATAAAATGAAGACTGAAAATAATTTAACAACAACTTGGTTTGTCCAATTTATTTCTATAAAAAAGAATCTACTAGAATTGCTTATTAGATTTAAAGAATCGACCAAATAAATCCAAATTAGATGTCATATTTATTTATTATTTTAATTTATGTACTTAAATTTAACAAATCATACAACTTATTAAAATATATCGTAAATATGTGCATTCAGAAAAATATAATTACTAAATGTATTATAGTAAATAAATTAATTATTTACAATTTTGGATGTTTGAGTATGCAACAATTATTATCCTTTATTATTACTTAATAACGTTTAGTATTTAATATTATGAATGACCTGCGTAAACGTCTTGTATTGGCACAAATAAATTAAATTGAATTAAAAAGTTAGGATACACTCAGATATACAATACAAATAATTACAAAAATATTCTGTATTGTGAAGGGTTCTACTTTCAAATAAATAATATATTTTCTTCAAAATTTCCCACTATGATTTTATAAAATATATAAAAATTATTTATTTAAACTTACCATGGAAATGTGGATGGGAAATCACCGACTGCACCAAAAGCAAGATAGAAACCACCTTCACTAACATCGTTCAATAGTGTTTATTTTATCTCAAACTGTTTTTTGTTTTAACTTTTCACTCAACACACTTTTTGAGACGGCACAGCACCGGTAAGCACGAAAGGTGAGTTCCGTCTAATTTATATATACTTACACTTTTATCGGAGACACGTCTCTCCCCACTATCAGCGTTTATTCCGCACACACACAAATACAATCAGAAATACACACATACACATACACACTCATGCAAACACTGAGATTCGCTCATTCAAATACAATTTTTAATGAACATTTATAAAATAAAAAACCTGCTTAATGTAAAATAGTGTGTTATCTATGTATGCTATACATGGACATCCAAATCAATAAATATAAATACCAAATTCATAAACTATAAAAAACTACGTTTTAACATATACAGAGAGTTTTATGTAACACCGAACATTTTCATAACGAGATTTTTTTTTAATTATCCATATGCATACGTTGCACATTTTACGATGCTCGGTTTATTAAAAAAATCCAATTTTAAGCTTTAAGCGAGTGTTTTCCACTCCTAGGCTAAGCATGAAGTAAAATTTCGAGTTTAGAAAAGCCTGAAAATTTGGTTTGGTCGCGTAGCGCGAAGCGCGGAGCGGCCAAACCAAATTTTCAGGCTTTTCTAAACTCGAAATTTTACTTCATGCGCCACCGGTACAAAACACTGACATATTACTAAGTTTAAAACACACCGCTGAACTTTACATTGAATCAGTGTTTTGTACCGGTGGCGCATGAAGTAAAATTTCGAGTTTAGAAAAGCCTGAAAATTTGGTTTGGCCGCTCCGCGCTTCGCGCTACGCGACCAAACCAAATTTTCAGGCTTTTCTAAACTCGAAATTTTACTTCATGCTTAGCCTGGGAGTGGAAAACACTCGATTAAATCTTCAAATTAAATTCTTTTAATAAACCAAGCATCGAAGAATCTGCAACGTATACATATGAATACTTCAATGAAAAATTCTCGTTATAAGAATGTTCGGTGTTACATAAAACTCTCTGTATATTATTATTATATACAATATTTTACGTCTAATTATACATACAGCGAATTTTTGTTTAAAGTATACATATCCCGATGATAAGAGCGTTTGGTGAATTTGCAAAAAAATTCGGTTTTTGTTATTAGCGGTCAATTTGAAGCTTCTAACGAGTGTCTTTCACTCTAGATGAAGCATGAAGTAATATTTCGAGTTTAGATAAGCTTACAAATTTGGCTTGTGGGCGTAGCGAGGCGGACTACTTATTCAAGGAGTGGAATCACTTGCGAGAAGCTTCAAATTTAACACTTTTAGAAAAATAACGAATGCCTGAAAATGTATAGCATATACAAGGAATGTTTCTTTTAAGTAAACATGTTACGATTTTTCAATGTAAATTTTCACACATTCGTGATCTTATTAAGAACTTTCAATTTAAAAATTCTAATGAGTGTTTTCCACTCCCAGACTAAGCATGAAGTAAAATTTCGAGTTTAGAAAAGCCTGAAAATTTGGCTTGGGCGCGTAGCGCAGCGGAGCGACCAAGCCAAATCAGGCTTTTCTAAACTCGAAATTTTACTTTATGCGCCACGCGTATAAAATACTAATTTAAAGTGAAGTTTAAAATATACTTCGAATTTCTGTTTATCATTATTATTATTATTATTATTATCATTAACTTTACAAATGTTTATATGAAATATGTGAAAATGTACTTAATAGAAAAAATCCCTGTACATTATGGTATGTATATCGCAGGGTTGTTAAAAAACAGTGTTTTTTCGTTTTAATTAAAACAAACAATTTATTTACAAAACGTGTTTTTTGATTGAAACAGCGTTTAAAACATTAACAATTAGAAACTTGTTTAAAACTTGTATAAAACATGTTTAAAACACGTTTAAGACGTAATTAAACAGAACATACAATGCATTTTTCTTTTGAGTGTACATATCGCGATAATTACAGCGTTTTTTAAAGTTGCGTTGTTTCAATGCGGTTAATTTGAGGCTTTTAACGAGTGTTTTCCACTCCCAGACTAAGCATGAAGTAAAATTTCGAATTAAAAAAGCCTAAGAATTTGGATTGGCCGCGTAGCGAAGCGGAGCGGCCAATCCAAATTAGGCTTTTCTAAACTCGAAATTTTACTTCATGCGGCACGCTTTAAACACCGATTTACAGTGAAGTTAAAAAAGCACACACTTACAATAACGAATATAGGCAACCTAATATACGGTAGAGTTATTGGGTTGCCTATAATCATTGTTTTAGACAATTTTTTTAGCGCACGTTTTATCCACATCTACATGTTAAATTGTTAAAGCCGTATATTTTAAACTTTACGATATTTGAGTGTTTTATACGCGTGGCGCATAAAGTAAAATTTCGAGTTTAGAAATGCCTAATTTGGATTGTCAAAAATATACGAGCAAATACTGGAAAATAGACTAAAGAAGACAATAGAAAGGCAACTTGCAGAACAACAGAGCGGTTTTAGAAAAGGACGTAGTGCCCAGGATCACATTTTCACAATAAAACAAATGATAGAGAAAACGAAACTGAAAGAGGGAAAAGCATACATAGCATTCTTAGACCTGGAGAAAGCTTTCGACAAAGTAGCACAAGAACAAATATGGGACAGTTTAAGACAAAGGGGTATCAAGACAAAATTAAGAAGGGCAATTGAAAGTCTGTATGATAACAACAGCAGCTATGTAAGGAGAGATAACCGACAATCCGAACAATTCCCTATCAACGAAGGCCTTAGATAGGGAGGTGTAATGAGTCCAGTACTATTTATTATAATTATGGATGATATCTTACAAGAAACGAAAAAGCATGTGAAAACAGTACATATAGGATTTAATAAACTAAAACCAGGAGGAATATCTAAATGCGCGTTTGCTGATGACGTGATGATATGCGCACCCAGAGAAGAAGACTTGAAGGTAAGTCTAATGATATGGGGAAAAGAACTTCGAAAAAGAAACCTAAATGTCAACATCAATAAAACAAAGGTAATGGTTATAGGACAGTACAACAGACGAATAAATTTAGACATAAACAACCAAGAACTAGAGCAAGTCGACCAATTCAAGTACCTCGGAGTGACAATAGAAAGAAACGGAAACATGGAACAAGAAATAGACGAAAGAATTAGCTCCGCCACTAGAATTTTCTTTGCGTTAAGCAACTCATTCATCGGCAATAAAAACAAAAATGACAGTATACAAAACAGTATTCAGACCAATACTAACCTATGGGAGCGAATCATGGGTTCTCACAAACAGACAGAAGAGTAAGAGTAATACAGGCCGTTGATATGAAGTTCCTGAGAAGAGTGAACGGTATAACCAGGAGAGACAGAATTAGAAATGAGGCAGTCCGAGAAGAATTAGGGGTACCATCTATAGCAGATATTATTGAACCAACTCAAATGGTTTGGACATTTATGCAAGATGAGTGATGGAAGACAGGTGAAATACATCTGGCAGGCGAAGGCAGGAATAAAGAAAAAGAGAGGAAGACCAACAAAAACCTGGAACGACCAAACGACAGCAATCCTGAAGAAAAGAAATGTAAAATGGAATGAAGCGGAGAAGATGGCAAGAAATAAAGGAGGGTGGTCCAAATTTGTGTACACAGGACTTAAGCGTAATGAGCGACAGTTTTTCAGAAAAAAAAATCAAGAAAATCGATCAGTACGTGTTTATTGAAAATCAACATTTTATATTAAAAATTTAAAAATTTTATAGAAATATTTTCCGAATATTTTTGTATAAGTGGCCTTGGTTTTAATCCATTAAATTATTAAGACATATCTGTTACATATCATAAATGACAAAAACTATTCTGGTGGACCTGAGAGAAAGATTATTATTGACTTTAAGTACTGATAGCTGAAATATGTAGTTTTAAAAATTCGAAAAAAATAGATCCTATTGTTATCCCATTATCGAACTAGGCTTAAAAGTTGCGGAATGAGTAACAGTCTTTTATAAAAACAAATTCAAAAACATCAATTAGTACGTGTTTTTTGGAAATCAACATATTATATTAAAAATTTTCAAATTTTAATATTTCTACAAAATTTTCAAATTTTTATTATAAAATATTGATTTTTATTTTTTTAGGGATTTTATATTCAAAAAGTATTTAGAAATATTAAAAATTAAAAATCGGCCCATTTTTCAAAAAGTTATAAGCATTTAAAAAAAGGAACGGTTTTTTTTTCAAAAATCGATATCTCGAAAGCGGCTACACAAATAAAATTGAAAAAAATCACGGAGGCCTCTCTCATTTGGTACTATAATATAAAAAATTATGAAAAATCGGAGGTGCAAAAGATAGATGGTATCCGATTTGGCGTGGAATGCCCCATATCAATATTATAATAAAATGTTTTGTTTGATAATGTAATTTGAAATATCTTCAGCAATTTAACTAAAATTTAAAAACATAAACAACAAATTTTAATAAAGTAATATAAAATATAATTTAGCGAATATTTATTTTTGGAAATGAAGATAACAAAAAACAGTTTTAATCACATTTTACGGTTAAAACATGTTTAAAACAAAACCGTTTAAAACACGAAGGCTGTTTTTAAACACACTGTTTTAAAACAAAGTGTATTAAACATAACAACCCTGGTATATCGTCGTGGTAACTGCAACAAGTCGTATGTCAAAAATACCAAATTCATAAATGACAAAAAACTACCCCGTTTCTTTTTTGCAAAAGTGAGAATAGTCGATTTTATATTGGTCCAACAACATAAGACCTATTGGAGGTAGTACAGATCACTGATCTGGTCACTATGGTGCAATAAACCAAAATTGAGATTTTATTGACATACGATCTCTTGCATTTACCACGACGATATGGTATTTAAAATAAATTTCCGTATATAATTATTTTCAACAATATTTAAGAACATTTCTGCAGGCAGCAAATTGTTTAAACATGTTACATCAAGTGTTACGTGAGAAATTAGTTTAAGAGTAATAATAATTTGCATATTAAACAAGAAACAAATACAAGATGAAAACACTTTTTGTTTTTCACTTCATTTTTATTTTTATTCGTTAGATAAACATTTTGAGTGATAAGCACTCGATATCAATAACTAATTAGTTATTGATAATGAGTGCTTAGACTCGAAATGTACAGGGTAGTGCATTGTGAAGATATATTAAAATACAGTTTTCGAGAGCCAGAGTCACTTTTTTGTGTTTTAATTAATGGCGAAAAGAAAATTGATTTATTTCTAACACTTTCCTAACTTTAACCGGAAGTTGATAAAATGTCGTTTTTTCTGAAGTTACTGTAACTCATTTGTTTTTAAAGTTATAAAAACTTTCTTATGGCAACTTTTTACGCCCATTAAAATGACATACCTGTTTTATTTCAAAGACGTTTCGTATTTGTTTTCTTATATTAAAATCATATTTTTCTTATGGGCGCATATGGAGATATGAATACCATTGAACAGCATTTTAAACCCCAATTTCAATACATACTTTTGTCAAAAAAAGTCATTGGCAAAGTTGCCATGACAGCCGGTAAACAATTTCGTTACTAGGTGATGCTTGCAGTTTGTTTGAAAATATGACTATTATCGATATGGTGTATTTTGTTTTATAAATAAGAACTCTTGGTTACTTCATAAACTGCTGCTTTACTTGTCGTATATAACAAAAAATATTTTTTACAAAGGTACACAAGTGACACATCGTTGAAATCGGCATCAAAAATGCTGTTTAATGATGTGCATATCTGCGCCCATAAGAAAAAAGTGCATTTGGTGTAGGAAAAGATAAACGAAACGCCCTTGAAGTTTTCAGCTTAATTATAACTTTTAAAACAAATAAGTTATAGTAACTTCATGAAAATGACATTTTTTCAACTTCCTGTTATAGAGCAGAAACGCTTAGAGATTTTCTTTTCGCCATTAATTAAAATAGAAAAAAGTGCGCCCTGGTTCACAAAAACTATTTTTCAATATCTCTTCAAATAAAAAAGTATTCCATATGTGGCACCTCCAAAATGCACCACCCTGTACATCTAACATATAAAAATGAAAGTGAAGTAAGGAACAAAACGTGTTTTCATTGTGATTAAATACACTACATAAATAACATAAACAATTAGTACAAGATAAAAATATTAAAACAAACAATACTTGTTGTAGAAAACCCATAAATAATCTTGTACACCCGTATCTGTTTTGAATTCAACCCAATTTATAATGAATGTTAATTTTATTACCAAGATATGTATTTATAACATAACGATATCATTAAAATAATTAATACCTTATATGAATAAACAAAAAAACATTACAATTAATATATTGAAACTAATTATTACTTCTACAGAGTGGAAACAAATGATTTTTATCAAGTTAAATTTAGAATTTTGTTACACGTAATTTTTTCCGTGCCGCTATACACTTTTTGAATTAACTAGTTCTGTCAATAAATGTTATCAATCAATCAAATTGAAAACAGCCATGCCAAATTTGCACCCGGGCCAGAATTGTGAAGGTAGATTTTGTGTCAAGCCACATTACGAAATTTATTTTGTCAATCACTTTTCACTTTTTTAGAATTTGTATTTATCAGAGCTGGGATGAATCCTCAAAAACAGGACTCAACTCACGAATCCGATTCACGAATACTCGAATAAAGGATTCGTAAGTGAAAAATATGATTCGAATCAGAGATTCGAATCCTCATTTTTGAATCACGGATACAAATCCTTTAAAAATACATTTGAATCTATTATTTGCAACCAGTAACATTTTATTCCATCAGTTTCTATTAACAAAAGTTCATTTACCGACTAAATATCTGATTAAACAATGATTTTAATTATTGATAATAAATAATAAATGTGTTATTGAACTTCATTTTAAATCAGTGTTTTATAAGCGTGGCGCATGAAGTAACATTTCGAGTTTAGAAAAGCCCCGTGAAAATTTGTCTCGGGTCGCTGCGCGACCCTCGACAAATTTTCTACGCGGGGCTTTTCTAAACTCGAAATTTTACTTCATGCTTAGTCTGGGAGTGGACAATACTCGTTCTTAGAAGTTTTAAATTGAAGGATCACTCTAGATTACTAAGTAATAGCGATGATTCGAATTATTTGAGAGGATTTGAATCCGTGTATGAGGATTCGAATCCTTTCATAAGGATTCGAATCATCTACGTTTGGATTCGAATACGAATCCTTTTAAAAAAATGTAACGAATCCGGATCACGAATCCGTTTTCACTAAAGTATTCGAATACCTCTTTTGAATTCACTAAAAGGATTCGAATCCGGGAATCGAATCCTGAATGATTCGAATCCTGCCCAGCTCAGGTATTTATTAACGAGTGCTTTTAATTCTTGATTAAGCATGAAGTAATATTTCTAGTTTAGAAAAACCAAAAAATTTGCTTTGGACGCGTAACAATAATATCGCTGCTTTTCTTTGACAGTGGCACAACTAAAAAAAGTGATTTGTTTTCAATATAGATATTTACTGAATACAGCTTGAAGAGACACAAATAAAAAAACGTGCAAAAAATAAGATAACTCGAGTTAAGATGGAGACTTCAATATTCAATATATTAGGCTCCTTCTAAAAAATTTACAGATTTCACTTGTGCCAATATCAAAGCAAAGCAGCGATATGACCATCATTATAGTTCAATTCAAACTCGTATCAAGCTGACACGATGGACTAAATGTCAGCTAGTGCCGACTTACGTCAACTGTCATTATAGTATCGTAAGCTAGGATTCTGTCATAAAATGTCTCTATCGACTGTATTTTGACTATTGTGATATTATAACCGTAAGTAACTAGGCTGTAATTTTACAGCATACATTGACATTCTGACGATAAAATGGATATATTTTGTCTTTAAAATGTATGTTAATTTACGTGTTATTTTCAAATGGCTGCAGTTTTAAATAAATAATAAAACCGACATTTCACATCAAAAATGACATTTTACAAGATAACATTGGCATTTCTTGTACTGATTGAGATTACGGTATTTACATTTTCTGTCAATAGCGACATAACACCGGGTGGTCGATAAAAACGCCCAACGCCATAACTTTGTTGTTTATTGACCAATTTTATTGAACTAAAAAACAAAGTCAATGGCCGTTTAAATACTAAGCAATGACATGAATATTGATTTTTTTCAATACTAACTTCATTGCCAAATAATAGCCAAGTTAACATGTTTAAATGGCTGCCTATAAGTTTTGAATATTATTACAGTAGACACAATTTTTCTAAAATTATATTTTTAAAAAATTATATTTTGTGTTCCTTGTAAGAAAAGTGTCAAATGTCATTTATTGTGAGGTTATGTCAAACATGAATAATAACGACCCAACAAATAAGTACCTACGTTACAACTTAATGTAGAATAGAATAAATAAGTAGTGCTAGTATTAATTTAACCCACTAATAACGCAACATTATTATATTATTTTATAATTACTAACTAAATAAGTTAATTTTATACATTGTATTATTTGATTTGACACAAATCACAAACATTACCGTGCTCGGCCTATGAGTTAACTCTAAAATACATAAATCAGTGAAACTCTAAAAGTTGATTTTAGGTAAAATTCTACACTTCTTTTAATGATTTCTACGAATGACTTATTGTTTTACATACTGTGAATTTATCTTTTAAATATACATAATGTATGTATAAAAATGTATAAAAACGTGCAATATCAAGTTTAGAACGAATATTTCCACTCCCAGACTAAGCATGAAGTATAATTTCGAGTTTAGATAAGCCCCGCGTAGAAAATTTGTCGAGGGTCGCGCAGCGACCCGAGACAAATTTTCACGGGGCTTTTCTAAACTCGAAATTTTACTTCGTGCGCCACGCGTATAAAACACTGAAATATCGCGAAGTTGGAAATACACTGAAAACATTTTTTTAATGGGTAATAATTGAGTTATTTAAATAACAAAATATATACGTTTTTCTTTATATATTTTCAAGTCAAGTCAAATAATATAATATATTAAATTAACTTAGTTGGTAATTTAGTTAACATAAAATTAATAATGTTGCGTATATGCATCAATGGCGCCTAATGGGTTAAAGCTGCATCTGAAATAATAACAAACTATGAGTGTACAATAAATTACGAATCATGCAGATTAAATATAAATCAATAAACAGTATTAAAATGCCATTTTTTTCAAGCACATTACATTAATTGCCAAAAAATCATGCGAACAAGATTTATTATATTGTTTTCTGGTATAAATATTAAATTAAAATAATCATGTCGGGCATAATTGGATTTAGAAAAACAATGTCTAATATAATAAAATGAGAAAAGTATAAGCAAGCAATTAAAAATCTAAAATCAACTACTATTTGGCAATAAAGCCAATTTTTAAAAAAATATATAATTACTGTCAATTTACAGTATTGAAACAGCCATTGATTTGTTTTTTAGTTCATTCAAATCTGTTTATAACTAAGAGAGTTATGGCGTTGGGCGTCTTTTATCGAACATCTGGTACAACGTAAATTGATGCTTTCATCAAAAAATACTAATAATTACATTAAGATTGCACAGTGACACTACATATTACTTATCATCAGCATAGCAAGAATTTGTTTTCAAAAATGATCACAATTTGAAGAAATTTTAATATTATTTTCAATCCCTCACTTTTTTGACAAATTTGACAGTTTCACTTTTTACGTTTAAACATCATTACAGCGCTATTATCTCAAAAGCTCACAGAGCTTTTGGATTCATTATACGTAATACTAGATCATTCAATAAAATTAATTGTTTAAAAACGTTGTATAACTCATATGTGAGATCGATTCTTGAATATGGCTCAGTTGTTTGGAATCCTATTTATATTTCGTCTATTCAATCGATCAAGAAGGTTCAGCGTAATTCGTATAAATACTTGTGGTATAAAAAGCGTGGTACTACCACAGCTCTTGGGAATCTTGGATTCGAATCCTTTTAGAGGATTCAAAAAGTTATTCGAATACTTTAGTTGAACTGGATTCGTTAAATTTGTTTAAGAGGATGTGGGTGGGTGTGGGGAGAATGTGGGTGATTCGAATCCTTATATAATGATTTGAATATTTATAAAAGGATTTGAATACCTAAAAAAGGTTTTGAATCGTTAAAAATAATTCGAATTAATTGTGAGGATTAACTTGAAAAATGTTTTTGTGTGTTTTTAAATTTCTCGTTAATTCACTGTTCTATACGCGTGGCGCATGGAGTAAAATTTCGAGTTTAGAAAAGCCCAGAAAATTTGTCTCGGGTCGCTGCGCGACCCGAGACAAATTTTCACGGGGCTTTTCTAAACTCGAAATTTTACTTCATGCTTAGTCTGGGAGTGGAAATGCTCGTTCGAAACTTCAAACTGAATGCTTTGATAAGAACATTCAATAACTGAAAATGGTTTTTAAGATATTAATCAAGTTTTCAAAATTTTGTTTAATATTATTTGAAGTAAAACTGACATGGTAGCCACAATCTGAAATGTTAATTTTATCCGGCATTTCCCTGATTCAAGATTTCTTTCCCTGACCTTTTAATATAACTTCCTTTTGTGGAAAACCCCTATTTTGTTAAATTGTTTTCATTGTTTGTGTCAATCTTTAAGTTAATTTTATAAATGTTTACGTGATTTGTAATTTGCCTGCTGATTTTGACAAATTTAATAATATCATATGGCTTTTTTGTTAGCGTTTTCGTCAATTTGAATATAATTCCATGACTTTTCTCTGACTTTCCCGGTTTCAATGATATTCAGTGAATTTTAGGCATTTGTCGATTTTATAATAGAGTTCAATTTGAAGTTTTGAACGGCTGTTTCCATCCCCAGGCTAAGCATGAAGTAAAATTTCGAGTTTAGAAAAGCCCCGTAAAAATTTGTCTCGGGTCGCGCAGCGACCCGAGAAAAATTTTCGGGCTTTTCTAAACTCGAAATTTTACTTCATGCGCCACGCATAGAAAGCACTGATTTGAAGTGAAGTTCAAAAACACACAAATACATTTTTAATCAGAGTAACAGGGAATCAGATATTTAGTCTGTTATCAACGATGTTCAGTGTTAATAATAAATAACTAGATTTGTTAGAACAACTGGTAACGATATTAATATATTAAAGGTTGCAAAAAAATAATAAAATCAAATGTATTCTTTAAGGATTTGTATTCGTGATTCGAAAAAACAGGGTTTGAATCTTTGATTCGAATCATATTTATCTCTTACGAATCCTTTATACGAGTATTCTTGATTCGAATCATATTAAGAGATTCGGATCCTTTTTACGAGGATTCGTCTCAGCTCTGGTACCTACCCCCCTCAAGGTTTCAGTCATGAGTTACTCTTAGAAGAGTTTGATGCAGTTACTTTGGTCGAACGTAGGAATATTCACATTCAAATCTTCTTCTTTAAGTTACTACATAATGCAATTGATTGTTCGGAACTTTTGCAAAACATACATTTTTATGTACCTAGACTCTCGACGCGTCATTGTACCAGCTTTTATGTGTAAAATGCTCAAACTAATGTTTTGGAACTGTCCCCGATGCGTCGCATTTGTGTGTATCACAATATTTGCACACTCATTGTGATATTTTTCACTTGGACTTACGTGAATTTAAGAACATCATTTCTGGTACTCGATATTAATAACAACAAACAGCTGCATAGACTAACTATTGTTATTTCTTTGTTATTCTGTCATTATTTTGTTATTATAATTTCTAAATATTTAATTTATTTTTTTTAAATAGAACATGAACTTATATCGCGTAATCTTTATTTTTGTAATTTTGTTTTGTTTATATATATTATTTTAGGAATTTTAACTTTTCTAATATTACTCTGTAATTAGGATGTCCTGTTGGGCAATTTATGGTCTTTAAATGCATCAATAAAAAAAAATAGCGTAAAGTATGCGTGGATATCTGGTCTTTAAAGCACTTACTCTATTGCAAGCACTCCGGCTGGCGCCGTCGTGCTTGCAAAATCGTGCGTGCTTTAAAGACCTAAATATCCACTTATACTTTAATATACTAATTATTATAAAGTGTCACTTTTGACGTCAACATTGGGATTTGACACAAGTCAGACATGACCTTGTCATTGATTTATCAATTATGGCATTCTTTAGCATTAGCCGACATAAAGTTAGAGTTATTTATATTTTTAGTTATAGTATATTATGTAATTCCACATTTGAGAAAATCGCATTGAAAATTAACTTTTAATGCGATTTTCTCAAATGTGGAATTTTTGACATTGGCCTTTTTAGCCCCAAGTGACAGATGTAGTTTTAAACAATATAAATTTATTCGTTTGTTTAAAAATATATAAATTATTATTTATTGTTTAGCATAAAGAATTTCAACTTAGTCCAATTACAAAATACATAATGTACTATTTTCTTAAATTCTTTTAATTCTAAATGACATAAAGTAGAAAAAAATGTTCGGTGTTACATGAAACTCTCTGTATGTAAACAAAAGTTCAAACATTCAACGAACTTTTGTTTATATACAGAGAGTTTTATGTAACACCGAACATTTTTATAACGAGAATATTTCTTTGAAGTATCCATATGCATACGTTGCACATTTTCCGATACTCAGTTTATTAAATGAATTCAATTTGAAGCTCTGAGCGAGTGTATTCCACTCCCAGACTAAGCATGAAGTAAAATTTCGAGTTTAGAAAAGCCTGAAAATTTGGTTTGGTCGCGTAGCGCGAAGCGCGGAGCGGCCAAACCAAATTTTCAGGCTTTCCAAACTCGAAATTTTACTTCATGCGCCACCGGTACAAAACCTTGATTCAATGTAACGTTTAGCGGTGTGTTTTAAACTTCGTAATATATCAGTATTTTGTATCGGTGGCGCATGAAGTAAAATTTCGAGTTTAAAAAAGCCTGAAAATTTGGTTTGGCCGCTCCGCGCTTCGCGCTACGCGTCCAAACTAAATTTTCAGGCCTTTCTAAACTCGAAATTTTACTTCATGCTTAGCCTAGGAGTGAAAAACACTCGCTTAAAGCTTCAAATTAAATTCTTTTAATAAACCGAGCATCGAAAAATGTGCTGCATACGTTGCATGGATACTTATGGATACTTAAATAAAAATCTCGTTTTGAAAATGTTCGCTGTTACATAAAACTATCTGTATATGTTTGCATAAAATCTGATTATGTATATTTATATTATGTTTTGAACAATAATTTTAGTTTCCAAAGATAAAATATTAAACTGTTCTTTTCAGCTCCAAGCCACAGAAATTAACTTAGTTGTAATGTAAATGACGACCAAATTTAAATTTTCCGAATTCAATTTTATTTGTAAATATTAGAAAAATAAATTGTTTTTTCTTCAATCATAAGAAGTTGATTAAATATCAATTTGTACAAAAACTGACTAGTCCCAGATGAGAAATTCTAGAAATTAAGTAATATTGTTGAGAAGTGAATAAACTGTGTTATATCTGGAAACGTCATAATTGAGCTATTTTAAACATTTTTAAGCATCTGAAATTTTATTTATTATAACTCAATTTGGATAATACTAAAAATTTGATATTGAATTGAAATTTAAGGTCTACAACTTGAAATGATAATTAACTCACGATAGAATATTCCTTCATTCATGACGTTCTACAATTAAGCATTAAGTTAGTAATTTACTAACTCAATGAAATAATATTAGCATTACATAATCTTAGATTATTATTTTATGTTTTATTAGGTTAGTTTTAAATATTTATTTAAAAATTCGTTATCGTTTTAAAAGGAGGGTTGTATGCTCGGTTGTCAATTTATTCTTAAACATAGCATAGTCATTTTTCAACGTCATATAAGATGGCAGAACGTTCAAATTAGAGGGGCCATCTTTTCATTATCACTTAAACTTCTTATGTCACTTTTCAACGTTGTATAAGATGGTGGAACATAAGTTATATGGAAGCAAAATTACTTCGACTCCAGAGAGGTTATCGCTTTGTTGATTTGCTTTCTGTCTTTCACACGACAAGAGTAATCATTATATAATAAAATGGGGCAAATAGAATCTTTATATGAACTTTTGTTTTCATATAAATAATATATTACTTTATTTCGAAATAGACCTCTAAACAAAAAATATTTCTGTGTCTAATAGAAAGCTCAAAATATTCAGTTTTCGTCATTTTGTTACGAATAGTTCAATGCATATTCGTAAACGAAAATTTGTCAAATATGATCTTATAACAACACTGGGACCGTAGTCCTAACATACAAATTTTACATGGCCCCTTTTAACAGTGTTGGTGAATTTTATCTTTAAATAAAACATCTCGGTTATTGTAAATGCGCGGTTCTCGCGACTTTAATAAAAATTACTTAAGCCAGTAAGTTAAACAAAAACGATTTATTTAAATACTGACATATATACAAAACAATTAACAAATAATAACGGAAAAAATAATTGAAGTTAAAAACACGTGAATAGAAAGTATCAGTTAAAAAACACAAGTTAAAAGAAAGTTAAAAGCGCGGTACGACCGAAAGAACGATGTTGTTGAAACGGTGTTCAAGACAAGACTGTTTTCTGGTTTTCTTAACAGAAGAAACGGTTTGGGATAGGAAAATCTGATTGGTCAGGATTGATTGGAGAGGGATTCTAGAAGAGAAAGCGAGGGATGATTTTTCAGTGGCGAAAATAAGGACAGAGGGTCAGGTGCTGGAAATTTCTGGAATTTTTGGGCATGGTGAAAGGGACAAGTCCGGACGCTTCGCTCGGTCGCGGATTAACGTTTATGGGTCCAATTAGGCACGTTTTGGGCCCGCTCTTTAGAAATTGAAGAAATTTTCCTGACAATGGTTAATCGTTCTTTCGGCCGTAAAGCGAAATAAATGAAATCCCGCCAAACATTTGGCTCTCAGGTTTCGCTTTAGAAATCACAAGCACAAAGAGTAATAAAAAAATGGTAAGTAAATACAAGCGCCCCTTTCTGCTTTTATGAAAAAAGGGGCCAAATAAAGTAATGAAACACCCAAAAATAAAATAATGCAGAAAATACACGAAATGTAAAATATTAAGAAATCCGAATCAACATCCCGCCCCCCATTGAATGCCATGCATTCAATTAAACACTATTTACAACACTATCACTCGTATCGAGGGGGCACAATTTCACGGATGGACGAACGTATGTGCCTGCGCTGGTTCGGACAGTAGCGCTCCGCGTTACTCCGTCCGGGCCTGGATGAACGACCTCGACACGTCCCATTCGCCACAAAAGAGGTGGCGTGTTGTCCTCCCTTATAACCACAAGACGTCCTGGTTCGATGTTGACTGCATTCCTCTGCCACTTGGTCCTCTTGTGCAGCTCGGACAGGTACTCTCGTTGCCACCGACTCCAGATGTGTTGGCGTAGTTTCTCCACGTACTGCCAACGTGAAAGCCTGTTTGTCGGAACGTCGCTTATATCCGAATTTAGCGGCGCGGTAATGGCGTCCCCAATCAGGAAGTGCCCAGGTGTTAATGCAGCAAAATCGTTTGGATCTTCCGACAACTGGCACAGAGGTCGCGAGTTCAGCACAGCCTCAATTTGCGTTACTAGAGTATGTAGTTCGGTGTAAGTTAAGAGAGCATTCCTAACAACTCGATGCAGATGATGCTTTACACTTTTAACCGCGGCTTCCCACAGTCCTCCGAAATGAGGAGCACGCGGCGGTATAAAAGTCCACTTAATGTTTAGGCACGAAAGCGCGGTTCGTATGTAGTCCTCCGCTGACTGAAGAAAAATTCCTAATTCCCTCAAATGGTTTCGCGCTCCAACGAAGTTGGTAGCATTGTCTGAGAATATTTCAGCAACACAGCCTCGGCGCGATATCAGTCTATTGAAGGCCGCAATGAATGCTTCCGTAGTGAGGTCCGAAACCACTTCGATGTGCACAGCCTTTGTTGCGAAACATACGAATACGCAGAGGTACACTTTTGTCGTTTTTCTGGATCGGCGAGATCCATCTTTAATAACGAAGGGCCCACAATAATCAACACCGCATTTTAGAAATGGGCGAAATTGCTGTGTCCTGTATACGGGTAAAGCTCCCATGATCGGAGCTTCGAAACGGGGCCGAGCGCGAACACACACAATACACTTGCGAACTATTTCGCGCACTCCTTCCATTTAAAGGCCAGTATGTGGTTCTGACGGCGGCGAGGGTCGCCTGGGTTCCAGTATGTAAGTGCGTACTGTGAATGTCTCTTATTATTAATTTCGCAATTGGTGGCTGCCAGGTATAACAATTGGGCACCTGCGAGAAAAAGGCATACTCGATTCCATTAAACGCCCGCCCACTCGTAAAAGTCCGTCGTGGTCAATAAAGGGGTTCAAGCAGGTAAGGCGGCTTGACCTTTGCACAGTCCCGCCCTTGGTTAGCGAGTCAAGTTCAGTCTTGAAGGTGCACTTTTGCAGGTGTCGGATTATGGTGGTGGTTGCCTCTTCTAGCTCATTGGTGCTAAATGGGCCACTCCTCTTCGTAGCGGGGTGTCTCAGGGTGTCCTTAAACCGCAATACATACGCCATCGCACGTACTGTTTTGTGAAAGGACGAGCAAATTGGAATCACGTCCTCAACGGCGAAAGAAACAATTGCACATTTAACTTCCGGCGGATCCGCGGCTGGTACAAATGTTACCGGGGCTCGTTCACTTAACAAAAAATCGGGACCATTCCACCATATTATGATTGTCTCAAGTCCATTGGTGTTAATCCGCGGCTAATGAGATCCGCGGGATTTTCACTTGTCGTGACGTGGTACCAATCAGAAACGTCACTTAAAGTCTGGATTTCACCCACGCGATTCGCGACGAATGTTTTGAATTTTCGCGATTCGGATTTGATCCACGAAAGCACGATAGTTGAGTCTGAGTAAAAACGCCGTCGCACAAATCGAATGTCTAATGTGGAACACACGCGATCACATAACTCGGCTAATAACACCGCGGCACAAAGTTCGAGTCGGGGAATAGTGGTTGACTTTACAGGTGCAACACGAGATTTCGCACATAATAAGCGAGCAGACATTCTTAATCCATTTTGAACACTTACTATGTACAAACACGCTCCATATGCATTTTCGCTTGCGTCCGCGAATCCATGGAGTTCGAGTAATTCAGCCTCTACCTGAACCACGTTTCTGGGAACGGCGATGTCCTTTACCTGCCGCAGCTCATCTGCATACCGAGACCACCTGTCGAGGTAAAGAGCAGGTAGGGGATCGTCCCACCCACACTTTAACTTCCATAAATCCTGTATTAATATTTTTGCGGAAATGATAACCGGGCCGATCAAACCAAGGGGGTCGTATATGCGGGATATCTCACTTAAAATTGTCCGTTTCGTGGATACGCGCGTCGTAAGCTCACTACACTTATAACTTAAATTATCACTATGAGTGTTCCACATGGTGCCAAGGGTGGTTACACTGTCATTTATTTCGCGAGTTAACACTGTCACAGAGTCATCACTGTTCGTTTGAAAACAATCAAACACGGAAGAGCTGTTGCTTGCCCACTTTTTCAGTTCGAAACCATCCTTTCCGAGAAGAGCAGTTACTTGATCGCGAATCACAATTAGTTCTTCAATCGAATTCGCACCTGTTATCATATCATCGACGTAGAAGTCTCTCAAACACACTTTGCTCCCGACTGGAAAATTGGTTTCCTCAATTTTCGCAAGTTCGCGCACACTTCGAATCGCTAGATACGCCGCGGGAGCGGTTCCATATGTGACCGTAGCCAACTCATATGACAAGAGGTTGTCTTCCGGATATTCACGCCACCAAGTGCGCTGGTATTTCCGGTCCTCTTGCCTAACGTTAACTTGTCGGTACATCTTGGTTATATCGGCGGTGATCACATATGGTTTTGTTCTCATACGCAGCATTATGCAGAGCAAGTCATCTTGGAGGGTGGGGCCGACCATTAACGTGTCGTTTAGTGATACCCCGTTGTTTGACGACGCGGATGCGTTGAAAACCACTCGAAGTTTTGTTGTCAAACTATCTTCTTTTATCACACAGTGGTGAGGTAGGTAGTAGCCACTCGTAACATCGCCGCTTGTTGGATGCATGTGGCCCAGTTCTCGGTATTCGCGCATGAATTCTCGGTATGACTCATAGACTTCCGGCTGTTTAGCTAACCGTCGCTCCAGCGCAAAAAATCTGTGTTTAGCCGTTACACTCGATTGCCCTAATTCCTTTGCGTCGGGTTTAAAAGGCAGTGCCACCTCAAATCGGCCGTAGGTATTTCTAGTCACTGTCGACTTAAAATGATTTTCACATTCGCGATCCTCGGATGTACACGGTGTCTCCTTGTAGTTTTCGATTTCCCAGAATCGCGACACTAACTCATTGATACCCACAAAACCCACCGTTGCACAGTTGGTGGCTTGTACCTGAGGTAACTGACCTGCCACAATCCACCCGAAGTTGGTGCTGATCAGTGTCAATGGGCCCATGGGGAGGTGGCGCCCGTTTACGATGTCGTAATAAAGGCCCGCCCCGATGAGCAGGTCAATTTCTTGTGGTTTGTTGAAAGCTGGGTCGGCAAGCTGAACCCCCGCGGGTGGCACTAATCCCCGGACATCCATATTATAATTCGGTATTTTATCGGTGATTTTTTGAATTATAAGCGCGTTGACCGAAGTGCTGTACTCGGACAAGCGTGATTGCACAACAAGTGTTCCCATTTGGTTTATGTCTGTTCTTGCCCCACCGACTCCCACGATTGGTGTTGACAAAGAACGCTTTATCAAACCAATTTTCGCTGCACATATTTCTGTGATGATGTTTGCTTGCGACCCTGAATCAAGCAAAGCACGCACCTGTATCAATTTTCCGTACCTGTTTTTCACGTTTACCAAGCACGTTGATAATAACACCGATGATGGGTGACTTGTCAATGTTGATAGTGAAGCGGCCACTTCCACGAGGTTCAATGTTGTTAGGTGGAGATGGTGTCGCGGCTCTATGTAATAATGTGTGGTGGGATTTGTTGCACTCGCGGCAGTTTCCCGACTTGCACGATTTCGCTGAATGATTACTTCCCAAACAGTTGAAGCACAGGTGTTTTTGTTTCACTAATTCAATCCTTTGTTCTACTGATTTGTTTTGAAATACGCGACACTTATAACGCACATGAGCACCGTCACAAAACACGCACGTTTCCTCTGTTGTTTTTACGGCCAGCGACTTCACCTTTGGATAGTGACACGATGTCGTTCGCGTCCTGTCCATTGCTTCCAGCTGCTTACACTTTTTCGCGAGAAATTCTTGCATTTCCGGATAAGTAGGCGTTTTAGAGCAAGTTTCACCCTCCCACTCTTTTTGCAGTTCCGGGTTTAATTTCTCGGCGATAATTTCTACGAGAAGGTCATCCCAGGTATCCGTCGGCCGATTAATCGATTTTAGCGACGCGAGATTTAACGCCACGACGTCGATTAAATGACGAAGGCTCGTATGGCTGTCTTTTTTGACAGTCTGGAAGTGTAATATAGAGCGAACATGCTTCTTAATCACAAACCTTTCATTCTGGTACCTGTCCACTAGCTGGTCCCATGCAAGTTGATATGCGTTGTTCGACATTTGAATGGATTTGATCATCATCGCGGCTTCTCCCCTGAGTGAACTACGCAGATAATGAAATTTTTGCGTGTTTCCCAGCGTTGTGTTGTCGTGAATGAGGCTCCTGAACTCGTCACTGAATCCTTTCCACTCGTCGTAATTGCCGCTGAAGGTGGGCAGTTCGACAATCGGTAGCGACAATCGGGGTTCGTGTTGTTGCGACGAAATCGGGACACTGTTGTTTTGAGTCGGCGGTTGTAGTTTTGCGAGTATTTGATCAACTTCACATTCTATTATAAAATACTCTTCGTTGAATGCCTCCAATTCTTCCATCGCGTCTATGTCGTGTTCAAACAGCTCGATTACTATGTTTTTTAAATCGTCGCGCTCTGGAACGAGATCTTTCCAGAGCTTTACAATAAGTTGCTCGTCCTTTTCGGGTACCGCTAGCTTGTTCTGGAGCTTTCTCTTCTTGCTGACGATGCTCTTCATCTGCCATTGCAGTTTTTTCACAACTGCGGCAGACATGTTGACTCACAGTGATGTATAGCACAAAGTAAAATCGTTTGGTTTATATTGTTCGTTTGTGTACGGCAGACAACCAACTTGCGCACTCACAAGACACAAAAAACGGCAAGTTGTTCACGATGTTGCACGCGTAAACGACGCGAATATAAACCACCCTTTGCTCGGTAGCAAACGGGTCACGAGAGTAGTAGCACTAAGTTCGTACGTTACACAAAATGTCAGTAGGTTTCACAATGTTTGTAAGTTGTTCTGAATTCGTTACGAAAAACTGTAACTTATCCGGTTCGAAGGACCATGTAAATGCGCGGTTCTCGCGACTTTAATAAAAATTACTTAAGCCAGTAAGTTAAACAAAAACGATTTATTTAAATACTGACATATATACAAAACAATTAACAAATAATAACGGAAAAAATAAGTGAAGTTAAAAACACGTGAATAGAAAGTATCAGTTAAAAAACACAAGTTAAAAGAAAGTTAAAAGCACGGTACGACCGAAAGAACGATGTTGTTGAAACGGTGTTCAAGACAAGACAAACAGAAGAAACGGTTTGGGATAGGAAAATCTGATTGGTCAGGATTGATTGGAGAGGGATTCTAGAAGAGAAAGCGAGGGATGATTTTTCAGTGTGAAAAATAAGGACAGAGGGTCAGGTGCTGGAAATTTCTGGAATTTTTGGGCATGGTGAAAGGGACAAGTCCGGACGCTTCGCTCGGTCGCGGATTAACGTTTATGGGTCCAATTAGGCACGTTTTGGGCCCGCTCTTTAGAAATTGAAGAAATTTTCCTGACAATGGTTAATCGTTCTTTCGGCCGTAAAGCGAAATAAATGAAATCCCGCCAAACATTTGGCTCTCAGGTTTCGCTTTAGAAATCACAAGCACAAAGAGTAATAAATAAATGGTAAGTAAATACAAGCGCCCCTTTCTGCTTTTATGAAAAAAGGGGCCAAATAAAGTAATGAAACACCCAAAAATAAAATTATGCAGAAAATACACGAAATGTAAAATATAAAGAAATCCGAATCAACAGTTATTTTGCAAGAGGCCATAAATCACCAGGTACATTTTTACTTCAAAAAATATCAAACTATAGTTTAACTTAGTTTAACCCATTAACGGCTGAGCAATTATAAAGTGAACTCCAAAGTTAATTTTAGGTAAAATTCTGCACTTATTTTTTATGATTTCTATGAATGACTTATTGTATTGCATTCTCTGAATTTTTTTTAAATATACATAATATATACGCTGTAAATTTTTAGTCATTCGTCGATTTTATATAAAAAGTGCAATATTAAGTTTAGAATGAGTGTTTCCACTCCCAGACTAAGCATGAAGTAAAATTTTGAGTTTAGAAAAGCCCAGCGTAGAAAATTTGTCTCGGGTCGCGCAGCGACCCGAGACAAATTTTCACGGGGCTTTTCTGAACTCGAAATTTCACTTTATGCGCCACACGTATAAAACACTGACTTATTATGAAGTTAGAAATGCACTGATCTTTTATTTTTTAAATGAGTAATAATCGAAATATTTAAATAAATAAATAAATATTTACATTTTTCTTCATACATTTCAAGTCAGGTCAAATAATATAATATATTAAATTAACTTATTTAGTCATTTGATTAACAAAACATTAATAATTTTGCGTGTATGCACCAATGGCGCTTAATGGGTTAATAATGAATTATGTTGAATTACAATAAGTAGATTTTTTTTATACATACCGGTCTTTTGCGTATGTGCAAGAAATAAATATTTTCAATGTTACTGGATCCGTCGGTGTAATAATGTACCGTAATTTACGGTAAATTACCAGTGGTAATTACCGCCTTAAATTACCATTAACATCACTAGTTGAGATAATTTAATTTTCTTTAAAGCAAATGAAAGTGTAAGTAAGTTCTGTGAATTTAATACTTATTGTATAAAGCTTCGATTTTATTACAAAATTATTTTCAAACAATATAATAACCTCAATAACCTTTCTTCGGAATTTTAACTTTAATTTGGTATTTAGGAAATTTCAGTTTAGATATTTAAATTTCGATTGCAACCAGTCAACGTTTATTCATTTTTGTGTAATTGTATTCAATTTTTTTTATGTTTACTATTTTGTATGTTTACTATTTTTGTCAGATTCAGTAAACTCAGTCCAAAAACTTTTTCTTTTAGGTAAACATGTGCATAAAGCTGTAAATTTTCCGACACACGTTGTTTTTTAAAAGAGTTCAATTCGAAGCTTTAAGCGAGTGTTTTCCACTCCCAGACTGAGCATGAAGTAAAATTTCGAGTTTAGAAAAGCGCCGTGAAAATTTGTCGAGGGTCGCGCAGCGACCCGAGACAAATTTTCTGGGCTTTTCTAAACTCGAAATTTTACTTCATGCGCCACGCGTATAAAACACTGATTTTAAGTGAGGTTCAAATATACATAGAGTTTACAATATTTTAGTGTTTTATACGCGTGGCGCATGAAGTAAAATTTCGAGTTTAGAAAAGCCCAGAAAATTTGTCTCGGGTCGCTGCGCGACCCAAGACAAATTTTCACGGGGCTTTTCTAAACTCGAAATTTTACTTTATGCTTAATCTGGGAGTAGAAAACACTCGTTTAAAGCTTCCAATTGAACTCTTAAAAACAAAACAACGAATAACTAAAGATTTCAAGAAAATAAGCTGAATTTGGAATACATATACTTTAAAGAAAAACTCCTTGTACATCAAAGAAATGTCATTTGGTTGTACGGTAAGCAATCAGCTGTTCAGCTGTCAGCACGTAATGTACTTGTCAAAGCTATTACGTGCATGTGTACGTAATGTCAATCATACTTGATCAATGTGGTATGATGCGGTTACTAGATAGGGCGTAGATAAACATTATTGTTATTATAATTATCATGTTATTACAATAAACCCTTAACTTATTGTAATAACATAATAATAATAATAATAACGTTTATTGCCCAACAGGAAACAAATTCCCAATTACAAGACAATTTAGTATTAACAAAAAAGTTTTAAAACTATAAACTAAAAATTATAACATTTCACTTCGTAATTAAAAAATTCTAATAAGGATGTCAATGGTCACAAGTTGTGGAAGTTGATTAAACAAATTGCAGATCACATTAATAGGCGACTTTAATCCATAATTAGTTCAATTATACTTCCTATTGAATGTGGTCTTATATCTACTATTGAAAGTTGGAATATGCAAACTAACTAGCTGTAAATTATCAGAGCTGTCAATTCGATCATGCAGAAGCTTGTGTAAGAACGTGATGCTTAACCTGTGACGTCGGCATTCAAGAAATTCGACATTAAATTTCACTAGCAAAAGTGAATGATCACAGCCTCTGTCAGGGTAAAGTCCCTCAACTTTGAAGTGCAGACACTTTAGGAACTTACGTTGAACACGTTCTACTAGGTTAATTTAAAGTTGAGTTTCTGGATACCAAATTAACCCTTAACGACCAAGCGTTGCCATATGGGAACAAAATATAAGTCCGTGGAGATTTGCTAATACTCATTTTGTAGCGCGATGCAAGAGATGGCTCGACATATTGTTTTCTAATGCTTCCTGTTCCATATTGCACGTGGCTTGTTTTAGTTAATCTGGTATTTGTATCTAGCAGACGTGTTCGAATTGTTGTGTTGTGAAATTCAGCTAAAAATAAGCTAATTTAAGTAGAAAAAATATACTAAAGCCTTTTTTAAAAACTTATGTATTACTTTTAAATGTATACTATTCTCTTGGGTGTTGTCAAAATGTATGTGTGTTTATTGTACATTTTAAAATCATAACCTAAAACTCAATGTTGCCATATGGCAACGCTAGGACCTTCTACTGCCGTCTTTTTTCTTAAATATATTTTTGATCGTACATTGTTTTAATATTATTTCTAAAGCTAACAATAAGTTTTTATGACCCTTTTTGTGCTAGAAACTCTTAAATGAAGATTTTGTTTCTATTTCAGAGGCGGTTTAACTCTGGAGGAGGCTCTGCAGCTGGCGTATAGCGATGATATGCAGGTGGATAAGATATATATTGAGCCTCCGGAAGGTGATATTAGCGACGAAGATTCTGGAGAGGAGAACGGCGGAGGTCTGGTCGACAACCTATCAAGAAATCAACTAAGAGCTCCCGTAGAGGTGGTTGTCCCTATGGACAACAATGATCCAGATGATGACGCCAATACCGTGTTTGAAAATGTTGCCGAAAATATAAATAATTTCCATAAAATTAACCCAAATATTTTGAAATGGGCGCAGGGCGATATGGACGCTAAAGAGAAGCCATTTCCTCCGGGTAATTACGAAAACTTTAAATGTTTAACGCCTACCTCTATTTTTCGAGAATGACCTCTTTACATTCTTGGTTGCTGAGACAGAACGCTATGCTCAACAAAAAAATGTTTTTGACCTAAATCTTACACTTGATGAAATTAAAACATTTTTTGCCATTCTTATTTTATCCGGATATATTTCTTTGCCTGTAAAGAAATGTTATTGGGATTCTGATAAAGATATGGGCAACATGTTAGTCAAAGATGCTATGCGCCGAGACAGATTTTTTTCTACTTTTAGATATTTGCATTGTGTAAATAATAACGATTTAAATCCTGCTGATACATTTTCCAAAATGGTCGCATTTGGATAAACTGAAGCAAAAATATCTCTGTCACTTTGTGCCTAAACGTGACTTAAATTATGATGAATCTATGGTTAAGTACCTAGGACGACACTCTTGTAAACAGTTTATCAGAGGAAACCCCATAAGATTTGGGTATAAAATATGGAGTGTCAATACAAAAAGTGGTTATCTTGTTAACTTCCCTGCATATCAAGGAACTGATCCGTACATTGATGGTAATTTGCCTCCGGTTTTTGGAAAGGCGGCATCTCCTTTTGTTTCTATGTTGTACGAATTACCTAAAGAGAAAAGACAACTTCGGTACTCTTTAATCTTTGATAACCTTCTTACGGGATTTAATCTTCTGTATCACTTAGAACAAATGGGATATTCAGGCAGCGGCACATAATGTTGGTTAGGTGGGCGGACAATAATATAGTGACGGTGGCATCTACATCTTATGGAATCATCCCCATAAATAGTGTAAGTGGTTTTCTCAGACAGAAAAAAAAATTGTGCAGATAGAAAGACCTCATGTTACCGCAAGATATAATGCTTCTATTGGCGGTACCGACCTAATGGATGAGAATATATCCAGCTATCGCATAGCTCTACGTGGTAAGAAGTGGTGGTGGTGTTTGTTCACTTGGCTTGTAGACGCTACTATCCAGAATAGCTGGTTTTTATTTAAAAAAGCAGGTAACACTCTCAAGCAGCTACAATTTAGAAGAGACATTGTGAAAACCTATTTAGAGAGAGCGCGAAATCCTTCAAAGCCACGTATAAGCAACTCCAGCAGGTCCTTTTGCAGAGTATCAGATGACATTAGGTTCGATTATACTGGGCATTTGCTTACAGCTATTCCAGATGGAAAGAAGCAACGTTGTGTTGTAGAAAATCGCAAGTCAATAATGCGTACTATGTGCATTACGTGTAATATAGGTCTTAAATTGTAATATTCATTTTCATACAAAGCTTTAATCATTTTGTACTTTTGTGATTTAAATAAATATTTTTTTACCGATGGCTATTGAATTAAGATATTTGACATTTTGACCCTGGTAAGTACATATTTGGCATATTTAAGCAAACATACTAAATATTATTCATGTTATATAAATTTAAAAAACTTCAGACTTAAAGGGTTAAAGATGCATATTCCAACTTTAAACGGACATAAACACTAGAGATTTTATAGAATTCGGATTTCGCGAATGATAAGTCACACAAACAAAACATTCTGTTTTAATCTTTTGGATTCGATTAAGCAGTTATATAATAAGCCACAGTAGATGAATTGTGGTCATCGTCCAACAGATATCGTCACCATACCTAAAATTAAGTTATTGCATTTTAGAGCTTTTGTATAAATATCACTTTAAAACATGATAAGCCACATCAAAATGGCAACAGGTATTATTACACCTTCCGAAAAAATCGATTTCGTGTGAGAGTTTGAGTTGAAGTGATAAAATGCATGGCACAATTGACGAGAGTGTTATTGATTAATCAAACAATGGCGGGCCTTCGGATACAAGTAAGTTATATATTTTTATCTTTTTTGTGGCATATTATGTTTTACCAAAAAAATAAAAAAAATTGAACATGGCTTACGGTGTTATTGCAATAATAACATGATAACATTAACCAGAATAATAGGAACAACACCTGCAAAAAACCGCCATTTCTTTCGAGACAAAGAAGAAACGAAAGTTTAAACAAGTGATATGAAAAAAAAGTAGCAAATTAGGAAAAAAATATTCAACAGCACAAAAGCAAGAAAAGTATTAAACCTCGTGAGTTGGGTTCACCATGCAGACGCACGAACAATTGCAGAGAGAAACTCAGTAATACCATTGATTAATTAATAATATTCTCTTTATTCATTAGTAATACCCATGAATTCATTTCTACAAATTGAGACTAATAAATATCAAGCTTCAAGCCAGTTTAATCACAATCAAATTGGGAATAAACAACATGAAATTGGAAATCAGCAATTTCAAATTGGGATTAAACTAATATTATTCAAGAAATAACCAGTTTATTTAATTTAGCAAAAATTACAGAAACTATATTCATATGACATATTTGGTATCAGTCTTTTAAATTTAGAGTATTTTTGAATGTGAGCAATATATAGAGAGTTTTTCTTTTAAATATACATTTTCCTATTACAGCGTATATGCTGTATATCTTGAGATATTCGTAGTTTTTTTTTAAGAGTTCAATTTGAAGCTTAAAACGAGTGTTTTCCACTCCCAGGTGAAGCATGAAGTAAAATTTCGAGTTTAGAAAAGCCCCGCGTAGACAATTTGTCGAGGGTCGCGCAGCGACCCGAGACAAATTTTCACGGGGCTTTTCTAAACTCGAAATTTTACTTCATGCGCCACGCGTATAAAATACTGAATTGTTGTTAAATTCACAATATGCCACTAAAGCAGTATTCTAAAGACGTATATTTTGAAGTTCAATTTATAACCAGTGCTTTCCATTTTTTAACAGTTAATGCAGATATGTGCGGTGGCAAATATTAATAATATAGAATTACATTTTTTCCTGTAAAAACATTTACACTTGTTTTTGTAGGGAATACCATAATAAACCACAAAATTGAAAAAAAAAATGTTTTTCACAAGACAATTACATTTATGTATCCCCTTTCTAAGCATATTTGTTAGAAAGATACCTAATAACTGTTTGGTGTTGTAGGCGTTCACTTTGTGGTACATCTTAAATACACTTGTAAATAAAACACTTTTTACTTTATTTAACCACTGAATCTTACATTTAATTGTGTGACTAGTTTCGACTATCTAGTAGTCATTCTCAAACTAAAGTAAATACAAATTACACGTTAAAAACTATTTATACGGCTTCGAAAAGAGGGGTGTACATTAGGTCAACCTGGTCATTAAGAAGGGAAATTCCGGGATTAATTCGGGCCTTCTGTATTTCTAGTGCTTCCAGTAAGTCGGCAAAATGGATTACTGAAAGTACATCCTCACCAAAAGTGTGATTCTCTTCTAAAAGATGGTAAGCATAGGTAGAACTATTATGTTTTAATCTAAAGGCTCGCTCGTGTTCTTTCAATCTAATTTCGATTCTACGACCAGATTGCCCAATGTAAATGTAAGATTCAGTGATACCTAATAAACTTATTAAAATGCTTTAATTTTAAATCTCGTAGTAATACATTTGACTTTTTTTTAAATTTCAAACTCCAATAACTTATTTTTGTTTAGTTGTGACATCACGTTATTACAATAAGCCAATTTTCGTACACGACTGTTTACTAAAATCCAACTTTTTGTTACAGAAGGTAGGTTCTGCAAGAGATTGAGCTCCAAAATGTCTTGGAAAATCACTCTTCTATAATATTATGTTATTATTTATCAGACTTGGGTAGGATTCGAGTCATTCCTTTTAGAGGATTCCAATACTTAAGTGAAAAAGGGTTCGTGATCTACATTCCTTAATTTTTTTAAGAAGACTCGTATTAGAATCCAAATGTGGGTTATTCGAATCCTTATAAAAGGATTTGAATACTTACAAAAGGATTCGAATACTCACAAAGAGATTCAAATCATCCAAAGGGAATCGAATCGTCAAAAATAATCTGAATTAATTCGCATGAAACTTTGTGTTTCGTGTTTTTCAACTTTACATTAAATCAATGTTTTATACGCGTGGTGCATGAAGTAAAATTTCGAGTTTATAAAAGCCTGAAAATTTAGATTTGCCGTCACTCGCTTCGCTTGTGACGGCAAATCTAAATTTTCAGGCTTTTCTAAACTCGAAATTTTACTTCATGCTTAAATTAAGAAGTGGAAACGCTCGTTAATAGCTTAAAATTAAACGTTTTTACAAAACCAAAGAATGCTTGAAAATTTACAGCGTATACAAACAGGATATTTATACTTTTCACTAAGAAACATCCCGTTTACATTTATAAATTATTTTGCACAAAAAAGTTAACCTCGAGTTTAAGCTGAACTTGAGTTGAAGACAGTTCCCATTATTCTAATGTCATTTTGAACTGAAGTTCAGAGTTGAACCAGTTCAACATGTTTGGTGCAACTGACCCTTAGTTCTATTGATAACACCGTTTTTTAAATATACTCAATGACATTAGAAGCATAACACCCAGAAGGAGTTATTATTTTAACTTGATTTTTTGCCAGTATGGTAGTCTTACATCAAGAATAAAATTATTACATTTTCAGGAAATTTTATTAAAAAACAATCTAAAAAAAATTAATAATGTGTTTGGCGAGCCCATTGCTGTATACACTCCTGTAGACGTCTGGGCATCGAAAAAATGAGATGGTCGATGTCTTCTTGAGGCATCTCGTTCCAAGCAACTTGAATTTCATCGATCAACTGTGCTAGAGTCTGTGGAGGATGGTGCAAAGAGAATATTCTTCTCCCCATGATATCCCACACATGTTTAATGGGATTTAAATCCGGCGAACGGGGCGGCCACGCCAAAACATTAACACCAGCTTCATTACGAAAGTTCATAGTTCGACGAGCAATATGGGGACGTGCGTTATCTTGTTGAAAAAGTACGTCTGGGCGGCCATCTAAATAAGGCAACAAAGTCGGTCGTATGACGTCTTCAACATAACGCGCAGCTGTCATACTGCCTCGAATGAATACAAGAGGTGATCGACTACCATAAGCAATAGCCCCCCAAACCATTACTCCAGCAGTCCTGTGTACATGCCTCTCAATAGCAAACCTAAGATCAGGTCGTTCTCCACGGTAGCGTCGTACCCTTCTACGGCCATCATGCGTGCCTAGACAAAATCGTGATTCATCACTGAATACGACATCGTGCCATTCTGTATCCCAATGCTGCCGTTCTCTGCACCAGTCCAACCTTTGGCGACAGTGTCTCGCTGTTAAAGGAAGCACTAATCTTGGACGGTACGAAAGAAGCCCAAAGGATTGAATGCGGCGATATAAGGTTCGCATACTAACGGGCCTACCTTCTTCTCCAATCCATTGATCACCGATTTGACGCGTAGTAGTGAAACGGTCTCGCAGGGCTATTTGTCTTAAGCGCCGATCTTGACGTTCTGTGGTACGCCTTGGTTGACCAATTGGTCTTCTTCTTGCTCCTCTACCTTCTTCTGTCCATACCTGATACACACCTATTACAGTTGCTGCAGTGGAATCAATACGGCGGGCAATTTCGCGATAGGACATACCGACATCTCGATAAGCAACAACTCGACCCCGGTCAAAATCGCTCAAATGGTGATATTGTGGACGTCTTCGGACTCGAGGCATTTTATTTAAGCTTAACACACTCAACGGAAACACGAAATCTAAAAACATCTGTACTAAACAGCTCATATAAATAGTTTTATCAAAAAAGAAAAAGTGACATTTTTTTTTCACAATAAATATAAAAGGCACAAGGTTGAAATTGTTATCAATGTATGCTTTAAATATAGTCACTCTGTTACTAAAATATGAATTCAAAAAAATCATTCCTGCTTGGTGTTACGCTTCTAATGTCATTGAGTATATTTTAATATTATTAAATAAGAATGTATAAATTATTTTAAAATAATTCATTGTATGTTTAACCAGGAAATTGAATTATTTCATATCATCAATTTAATTGTAGATAGTATTTTAATCAACGAGTTTTATTTAAAATGTTTATCAGATGTTCATATTTTTTATCTCGGGAACTTGTGTGTGCATAAGCTATTGTTCATCAACATCTGTGATAATTGATTGATAATTAGTCTATTATAATTTCGAGTAAGTAAATAATTTCAATAATCACTTGAATTATTATCACACATCTCAAGGTTGTAACAATGTAATCATGTGACAACTATTCCTGAACTTAAAACTGAAAATGCATAATTTGTTGCATGCACAATTACAAGTTTAAGGATAATTGTTACATAATTACATTTTTACAATCTTAGAATGTGTAATAATAATTCAAGTGATTTTTTTAAATATTCAATAGGGTATTTAGGTACACTTCTGTGCAATAAAATTAAGCACAAGTCACATCACTATTTTTCATAATATTCTAGTTGTATAATTTGGGTCTATGTTAATTGCCTAGCAGCAGTTTCAATAAATGATAAAACACCATAACTTGAAAATTACACCTTTATTAAAAAAACCAAAACTATGACTTTTTGAAAAAACGCTTGTAATAAATACAACAAAGCCGAAATAGAAAACCTATCTTCTATTTTAGTTGGAATTCGAATTTTAGAATTGTTGTTTAAATGACGCGGCATTTTTGACATTAAGGAAATTGACATATTTACATATTTTTGTAACTAGGAAACTCATCATATCCGTTTTAAACTATATCATGTTTTGTATGCTTAATTTTATTGCACAGAAGTGTACATTTTCAATATTGTAATAAAGAAAACACTTTACTGTTTTATACCACTTATATTTTACTTCTGAAGGATGGAAATAAAATAAAAGTGGTACAAAAAAGATAAGTGTTTTCTTTATCTTAATATTGAAAATGTACCACAAAGTGAACGCAGTAAAATTTTAATCTAACAACATAAATATTTAAAATAAATAAACAATAAAGAAAGTATTTTAACCTTCTAGATTATATATCTAGAACAATGAAACACTTTTAACTTTGTTTGTATAACACGTTTTATTTAATGTGACTGCAGTTTCGACAAATTTAGCTTGTCATTATCAAACATGGAGCTAAATTTGTCGAAACTGCAGTCACATTAAATAAAACGTGTTATACAAACAAAGTTAAAAGTGTTTCATTGTGTAATTAACATGTATAACGAAGTAGAAGCCTCCACAATACAGAATATATCTAGAAGGTTAAAATACTTTCTTTATTGTTTTGCAGAAGTCTTTGGAGTTAATTTAATGATCCACAGAAAAAGTTAACATTAACATTGCCTTCAAATATATTTTCTTAGCAATAAAAAACGTTTTAACCTTGTTTGTGTAAGACTCTTTTATGTTTTATGTATTTAAAGTTACAAAGTTATTAAATAAAAGAATTGAGTCTCCTTTCTTTACAGGATTTATTTAAAAATCGCAAATGTACATTTCGGTCACGATGTGACCATTATCAATGCTTAACTATTTACAAAAACAAACGGAAAATTTATACTATGGATACAGATTCGGATTATAATTACAATGTTTCGGGTGACTGGGATTAGAGCGCTGGGATCAATTCTAGAAAAGGATTTACTAATGGGCTTAATTCAAAGTTTAATAGCCTGTTTTCCACTTTTTTCATTTCTATTGCCTCCAAGGTATTAAGCCGGTAATTACTGGAGAATTTTAATAATTTCATTTTATCTATTGAAAATTTGTGACCTTCTGGCAAATTTTCGATATTCTGGCATTCGGTGTTTCTAAAAATCCTTAAATTTGAAGCTTTAACGAGTGTTTTCTACTCCTAGACCAAGCATGAAGTAAAATATCGAGTTTAGAAAAGCCCCGTGAAAATTTGTCGAGGGTCACGCAGCGACCCGAGACAAATTTTATGGGCTTTTCTAAACGCGAAATTTTACTTTATGCGCCACGCGTATAAAACACAGATTTCAGATAAAGCTCGAATATACATAAGTTTCTCAATATATTAGTGTTTTAGTGGCGTATAAAATATAGGTAAAATATGAGTCAGTGAAAATATGGCTGACATCAGTGAAGAGCACGGTGAGAGATACCATCAGAACATAGCAACGATGGAAAAAACACTATCAGGGCTGGTGGAATTGTAAAATGATGGGTGACTACATATGGTGCAACATTCGTGAAGACTTATTACCACATAAGCGAAAAAAGCAGAACTGCCATCCACTTTTGGACTTTTTATTTTTTGTTAGAGAGGTTTAATGTTAATTTGATGTTTCTTAGATAAAACCATTTTAAAATAAAACTTCTTTCTGCTTATTAAAAAATTGAAATAATTAGCTAAATGAGCAGAAAACTGACATTCAAAATAACATTTTCACTCAAGATCTAATACTTTAGGAAAAATTGTATTATTGCTTTCAAATATAACTTAAAATCGAACACAAACGCTACTCACATTCACATAAACAGAAACAATGCAAACATTTGTTACATGGTGCTATTGAACTCGAGCTAACGCTCGTAAAACTGTACAAATACACCAAATCAAAATCTAGTAACAAAATTCAGTAACTATTATTTGAAATAATTACCTATCAAAAATAGTTTGGCTCTGTCACAATTGTTAGTAGAGCGAGTGACTTTTTTCTCACAGTTTCATTAAGTTGAATTGCTTAAGGCAACTAAGCTTGAGTGTATAAAAACAAAGTCTTTCACGACGAAAATTTCAAATGAGTGGTATTCGAATGATTATTTAACAAAATTAAATAACAAAAAATCATTTATTGTCAACGTTTACATTAGAGCAATTAAAATAAGTGCAGTTCAATGTTGAAATATTATAAACAATTTGTTTCTCTTAAATATTCAAGAAGAATCTATAGCTTTAATCTCACTTAAACCAGAAGATCCTCGCATAGCATTTAATATGTTCTTGTGATGACACTTATCTAAATTTGTAAACTGAACCGTCTTGTTTTCTTATATTATGTGCCCATAATTTTATACTCGCCAGATCTACTTGTGATGTTTTCGCTGTCAATTCGTGTTGTGGACGTTACAAAATGATATGAATTGTTTTCAAACATATTTATGGTTTATAACCGTGTTTTGTTGGAATTGTTTTCTTTAATAATTTATCAATTTCTTGATCTGGGTTACTTCCGAAACGATTTATTATAAAATGAATGATTTAATATGACAGGTGATAGATTTACATATGCGATAAAAAAAATCGATAAGAAGAATTTGGAAAGACGAATTTGGAAAGACCACTGCGATAGCAAATTCTTTCACGGAAAGACCGTAATGACAACCAATCAATATCCGTTATTTAGATTTGAATTGAAGAGCTTATTGTAATAACATGGTAAGCCACACAAACACAAAATTCTGTTTAATTCTTGGATACGATTAAGCAGTTATTTAATAAGCCACAGTAGATGAATTGTGGTCATCATCCAACAGATATCGTCACCATACCTAACATCAAGTTATTACATTTGAGGGGTATGGGTCTGCTACAGTGGGGACGGGAAATACTGCTTAACATTTAACATTTAATAACATTTATTTACGGCAATGCCTTTTTTTACAAAAATCATAACAAAGAAAGTAAAGTAAATAACACAAAAATAAAGTAATTATTTCTACAAGTATATATTAACATTCACTAATCAACAAACATAGATTTTGAAGATACGCTTATAAAAAATCGGTAATAAGAGCCGACAAATCTATTAATTTTAGATGAAACTTAAATGTATTTAATGACGCATCAAATAATCTGAAATGAGGGGAGGAACAAACTAAATTACATGTTCTTATCATTCGATTAATGGAGTTGTACCTGGTATAGTTTGTACGATATAAATCCTCTTTAAATATTTTCATGTGTCTTGTTTTAGACGGAATATTAAAGTTTAACTTACCCAATAACTCGCTACAACATATCAAACCGTGTATAATTTTGTACAATACACACAGATCGACATACACGTAGTAAAGCTGTCCCGATCCAGTTTGGTGCTAGGTTGTGTCCCAAAGGCCTGGAAATAAGCTAGGGTAGTATTCATACCGAAACCTGGCAGAGCTGACTACACTGCTCCCAAGGCATATAGGCCTATCACACTTTCTTCGTTTCTTATGAAAACGTAGGAAATAATTTGTGAGTGGCATATAAGAGCAACAGCTCTAACTAGACAACCCCTGACAATGTCACAACACGCATACACACGGGAAAGATCTACCGACTCTGCCCTACATAACGTGGTGAGCAGGATTGAGAGATCACTGGATATCAAGGAATCCACCCTGGGTGTTTTTGTTGACATTGAAGGCGCGTTTAAAACGCTTAACAAGCCTCGTGTACCATCTAAAATGTATTAGTGCGACTCGACTGGCAATGCATTGGTCAACCATATAGTCACAGTAGAACAGGGTGGGGAACGGATCACCTGTAAAATTGACAGAGGCTGTCACAAGGAGGTGTCTTATCACCCCTACTATGGAACATGGTTCTGAACAGCCTTCTCGAACAACTTCAGCAACTAGGCTTCTGTGTGACAGCCTATGCTGATGATCTAGCCATGTTTGTAGTTCTAAATACAATTTCGCGGTGGTGCAATGATTACTCCTTCTCGGTAAACCCTACCAAAACGGAGTTGGTATTGTTCTCTAAGAAAATTAAGGTGATGAAAAGAGCACCACAATTATTGAATACGATGCTGCAGTACGGCGATAAGGTGTAAAACAGACAAAGACATAAGGGCCTTTTGGCAATGCCGTCAGGCAGCGGGGAAAACCTGGGAGTAATACCGCGCACGACGATGTGATTATACACAGCTATCATAAGGCCCATGCTAATATACGGCGCTTTAGTTTGGTGGTCCAGGACCAAACAGCTAACCACGAGGAAGCGACTCTCGGAAGTGCAGCTGGCAGTCGGTCTAAGCATAACAGACGCCATCCATATTTCTCCAACGATGGCGATGGAGGTCATGCTATGCTTTCCACCACTTGATATTCACGTGGAGAGGGAGGCTGTGGCGAAAATACTTTGCCTTCAAGGCAGTGGGATCTAGAACAGTAACCGCTGTAGGGAAGTCAGAGGACACCTCTGGAGGAATGTCTGCAAAGACATACCTCTTTTAAATTCTGGCACTGATTACTGTAAACCGACACTCATTCGGAATGTACCCTATACGGTTACCATTCAACCCACAAAACAAATTAAAGAGTCGTCCATACGGATCTACACAAATGGATCCAAAAGGATGGATAGATCAGGAATTGGAGTCTTCTCCAGGATCCTGAAAATCCAAACAAAGGTCCCGATGGAAAAGCATGCCACCGTACAATTAGAGACGATGGGCATAACACTTGCGGCTGAGAACATCATAAACTGCAAAGTGTCAAATGAAGCCATACTGATCCTAACGGACAGCAGGCAAACGCTACTGTCTCTGAAGAAATCACATACAACTTCAGAGACAACATTAGAGTGCCGCATAAAACTCAGATAAGCAGCAATGTTTAACAACATTGAAGTCTGCTGGGTGATGAGGCACGACTTGAACACAATTAATACGAGAGCCGATTATTATTATCTCTTATGACTCGGTAAAAGCATTGGCTGGGATGGACTTTCTCTCACCGGAGCCGCTAGTGCACCTTTTGCCTTGCGCCTTTGTCCACACTACAACGCACTGAACAAATTCAGGAAGCGTTGGGATGACATCATGGGCCGCAAACTCTCTGAGGAAACACTATTGTATCCCAACGAAAGATCAGCGAAACAGTACCTGCAGCTGACCAGGGGGAACCTTACGCGCATAACTGCCTCACTGACTGGTCACTGCGGGCTAAACGCACACCTATACAGGATGCAGAGGGTGTAACATGGAAGACAAGACTGCCGGACACATTCTCAGCGATTGCCCGGCATTCTCGTCAACTAGACGCTCCTTACTGGGTGAAAGATGGATTACAATGGCCTATATAAGGGATCCACTTACCTTGGCTTTGCTAGACTACCTAAACCAGGTGGGCTGGCTGAGCTGAGGCTGGGTAATCGATGGGAGGAAGCACAATGCTCCTAATGAGGCCTAAGTGCAGTGCAGAAATGCGCACTCCCTAAAGAACCAAAACCAAGGGTTTTGTATAAATATCACTTTAAAATACGACCAGCCACGTCAAAATGGCAACAATAAAAATCGATTTTATGTGAGAGTTTCAGTTTAAGTGATAAAATGCATGGCACAATTGACGAGAGTGTTATTGATTACGACTTTGTGCTACCAAATGATGGTGGGCCTTCGGCTACATGTAAGCTATGTATTTTAATTATTTTTTGTGGCATATCATGTTTTACCATTAAAAAAAATCAAAATTTTTAACATGACTTACTATGTTATTGCAGTAATAACATGATAACAATAACCTGAGTAACAGAAACAACATCAATTTGATTACTTGCATGTAAGATTGAAGTCTCAAAAAGCTGACATACATCGTATGATTAAGATTGATTACATAACATATCTGTATAATATTGGTCAGAATATAATAAAGGAACCTAAAAAAATGGTCGTACGTAAATAAAAAGAATTCAAGTACCAGTATTCCTGGTAATATATCATATGTAAATGAAACCTTAAATAATCCTGTCGATATTGTTAATGGATTTGCGAAATATTTTCAAAGTATATATATACAATTCCGGAAACATCTAGAACTAATGATTGCCTTATAGGTAATGAAATGTATCCTTTATTTAATATTGGTCTCATGACACAGGATGATATAATTATCGCGTCAAAAAAAATTGAAAGGAAACACCACCTCGGGTAAGGATAAAATACCATCATTTATCGTTAAAGATTGTATACATAGTTTTCTGCTACCTTTAGATTATTTGTTTAATTTAATCGTACAATCTAAGTGTTTCCCTGATGCATGGAAAGTGGGCAGGATAACACCGGTACATAAAAGTGGCGATAAATGTAGCATCCTTAATTATAGACCAATAACACTTGTAAATAATTTTTCAAAGTTATTTGAAACTATTCTTGCAGATAGATTATATAATCATATATCAAGTTTTATTAGTGACAAACAGCATGGTTTTGTAAAAAAAGATCTGTAATTACGAATCTTCAAAACTTTACTGAAGATATTTCGCAAACTCTTGATGCCAAAAGACAGGTTGATGTTTTGTTCACTGACTTCCGTAAAGCCTTTGATACCATTGATCAAAATATAGTTCTGAATAAGCTTAGTTATTACGGTTGTTCTCCGGGTACAATTTCATTGTTACAGTCTTATCTTGTGAACAGAATTCAATATGTTGAATATATGGGATATGATTCATATGAATACCAGATTACCAGTGGAGTACCACAAGGGTCAAATCTTGGGCCATTACTATTTAATGTTTTAATTAATGACATCGTCACCCAAATGCATTCTAGTGTATTACTCTATGCAGAAGATATGAAGCTGTATAAGGTTATTGAGTCAAATGAAGATTGTGAAAGTCTACAGTTGGACTTAACACGATTATATAACTGGTGTATTGTAAATTCTTTGTTTCTAAATGTAGCTAAATGTAAATGTATGACCTTTACTCGTAAAAAAACCATAATTAGTTTTAACTATTCCCTAAACGGTGTATATTTTGAACGGTGTAATTTGATTCGTGATTTAGGCATAACATTTAATACCACTTTATCGTTTAATATTCATTTAAAAAATATATGTAATGAGGCAATTAAACTTCTTGGATTTATTAATAGAATTAGTAAAGATTTTGAGAATATTGAGGTATTAAAAAAATTATATTTTTCATACGTTCGTTCAAAATTGGAATTTGCATCAGTTGTTTGGTCACCGCATTATCGTTCGCATATCAAAGATATTGAAAGTGTTCAAAAAAAGTTTTTGAAATTACTATATTTTAGATCGTTTAAAATATACCCTGATGAAACCATTTTATATGATCATATGCTCGAAATCTTTAGTATACAATCACTAGAATATAGACGTAATTGCGCTGGAGTATTATTTTTAAGGGGAATATTGAGTTACATCATTGATAACCCCAACATTTTAGCTCGCCTAATGTTAAATGTTCCACGTATCCCTGCTCGCTACAGTTTAGCATTTCAGTATGCTCCTTCTAATACTTCAGCACATCTGAACTCACCTATCAATAATATTATAAGGATATACAATAATATCCATCGTTCAGCTGATATTTACTATGATTCACCGGTATCCCTGTTACGCCTCTTGAATTAAGATACATTTATTTTTGTTATTTATGTTTTCTTTTTTGTTTTTTTTTTATAATCTTGTGTATATTTCTGTATTATTCCCTGTAATTGGATGTAATATCTGTTGGGAAATGAATAAATAAATAAATAAACACCTGAAAAAAACCCGCCATTTCTTTGGAGACAAAGAAGAGACACAAGTTATAAACAAGTTATTTGAAAAAGGAGCAAATTTGGAAAAAAATATCAACAGCAAAAAGCAGGAAAAGTATTAAACCTCGTGAGTTGTGTTCACAATGCAGATGCAGGAACAATTGCAGGGAGAAACTCAGTAATACCATTGATTAACTAATAATATTCTCTTTATTCATTAGTAATACCCATAAATAAATTTCTACAAATTGAGACTAATCATTATCAAATTGAAAATAAGTAATATTAAATTGGGACTTCAAGCATAGCTGCCAGTTTAATTACAATAAAATTGGGAATAAACAACATCAAATTGGGAATCAGCAATTTCAAATTGGGATTGAACTAATATTATTCAAGAAATAACCAATTCAAATTTAGACAAAATAACAGAAACTATATTGGTTTGACATGTTTTGTATTAGTATTCTAAACTTAAAATGTGAGCAATATACAGGGTGGTGAATTTTTCGATGCTCACCATTGGTATCTCAGAAGCGACCTCGTGTTCGCTTAAATTAGAGAAAAGTAGCTCATTTTAATGGCGATTGAGAATCTGAAATAAAAAATGTGATTATTTTCATAGGTTCCTCATTTATCGCAAAAAAACTGAAAATTGTGATTTTAGAAAAAAATTAATATCTTCCCTGCCATGAGCGGTATTTACATCAAACTTCACAACTTCATATTTTTGAACCCTCTGTATCGATTGGCGTCGCCAGAAATGTTCTAGGTACTTTAGATTTCTAGTTACGATATTCAACTTTTTTTATTTCTTATGGCAGCCATTTTGGATTTTCACACTATTAGCTAGACAAAAAAATAGCTTTTTAAAATGGTAACACACATAACCTATGATTACCAAAAAAACCTGTACACATTTAAAAATGAATATAAATACTTGATTAAATCGCGAATACTTTGAAAATGTAAGCGATTTAAGCAAATATTTACATTCATTTTTAAATTTCTACAGGTTTTTTGGAAATCAGAGGTTATGTGTGTTACCATTTTGAAAAGCTATTTTTTTGGTCTACCTAAAAATGTGAAAATCCAATATGGCTGCCGTAAGAAATAAAAAAGTTGAATATTGTAACTCGAAATCTAGGGTACCTAGAATATTTCCGTCGGGTCTAAAAATATACAGTTGCCAAGTTTGATGAAAATACCGCCAATTTCAGGAAGATATTAATTTTTTCTAAAATCACAATTTTCAGTGTTTTCGCGATAGATCAGGAGCCTATCAAAATTATTATTTTATTTTTCAGACTCTCAATCGCCATTAAAATTATCTACTTTTCTCTAATTTAAGCGACATCGTGTATCTTATCGTTTCCGAGATACCAATGGTGAGTATCGAAAAATTCACCACCCTGTATAGAGAGTTTCTCTTTTAAATATACATTTTCCTATTACAGCGCATATGCTGTATATCTTAAGATATTCGTTGTTTCTTTTTTTTAAGAGTTCAATTTGAAGCTTTAAACGAGTGTTTTCAACTCCCAGGTGAAGCATAAAGTAAAATTTTGAATTTAGAAAAGCCCGCGTAGAAAATTTGTCGAGGGTCGCACAGCGACCCGAGACAAATGTTCACGGGGCTTGTTTAAACTCGAATATTTACTTCATGCACCACGCGTATAAAACACTGAAATATTGTGACAGTCACAATATGCTACTAAAGTAGTATGCTAAAGACGTATATTTTGAACTTCAATTTAAAACCAGTGCTTTCCATTTTCTTAACAGTTAATGCAGATTTGTGTGGTGGCAAATATTATCAATTTAAAATTATATATTTTCTTATAAAAACATTTACCCTTGTTTTTATTTTAAAATAAAATTGTTTTTTAGAAGACAATTGCATTGTTGTATCCCCCTTCTAAGCATATTTGTCAGAAAGATATCTAATACACTTATTAAAAATGCTTTAATTTTAAATTTTATAATAATATATTTTACACATTTTTTAAAAATTTTAGACTCCAGTAACTCATTTTTGTTTACTTGTGGCATATTACGGTATTACAACAAGCCTTTTAATTAAATAATCAAGTAATGTCTAAGGTTTACAAAATAATTTAAAAATAATCTTTGTAATCCAAAGTCTCCGTAAATGTGGCGCCATTTCAACGAAAGTTAACCTCAAAATTAGTGTAAAATTAGCCTAGGTATTTGAAAATAGGTTAAAGAAAATTAGGAAGTATAATAAAATTCTTAAACATTATATTAAATCCTTGATCATTTATCAAATTGAATTGCTAGTTTCTATAATTTTGACAAAGAAGATTTTGAATAAATACAAAGTTAATATTATTTATTTAATTAACTAGGGATGGGAATTTGAATATGGGCGAATATCCAAATACCACATTATTTATATTATATCACTCACTTTTTCACATATTTCCTTAATTTAGCTATTTGAATATTTAAACATTTCAATAAATTAGTGTTAGAAAAATGTCTAATATATTTTCCAAAACTAAACAATTTATAAATTCAAATAGTTTATTTGTTTAAATATTTGATTAATTTGAATGTTTCATATTTCAATATTCAGGAATATTCGACTTCTCAGCCCTTAAATTAGCAGAAAAAAGTAAATATTAAAAATTATTTAAACTAAATGATTATTATAAATAATAAGAATTCGTGCAAAACAAATCATACAAATTCGTTTATTTACATAGGAGAAGTAGTTAAAGAAAAAAGATCATGAATTTTAAATAAAATCGGTGTAATAGAATTATTATGTTTTTATTGAAGTCCTTAGTATTATTCTAACGAGTGTTTTCCACTCCCAGACTAAGCATGAAGTAAAATGTCAAGTTTAGAAAAGCCTAAAAATTTGGTTTGGTCGCGTAGCGCGAAGCGCGGAGCGGCCAAACCAAATTTTCAGGCTTTTCTAAACTCGAAATTTTACTTCATGTGCCACGCGTATACAACACTGATTTAACGTGAAGTGTTAAAACAGACACCATTTTTAATTAGAATAACAAAGAACCAGATATTTAATCTTCTATCAACGATTTTCAGTGTTAATAATAAACAGATTTTGAACATATTTTTCTTAATAAAAACTGGTATAAAAAATGTTAATGGTTGCAAAAAGATTATAAATTCCAATTTATTTTTAAAGGATGATTCGAAATAGAGGATTCGAATCATTAATTTCAATCAAATTTTTCTCTTCCGAGTCCTTTATTTCAGTATTCGTGATTCGAATCATATTCGGTGATTAGGATTCGTGATCTGACACATTAAAAGTGCTATACATTGAGACATTTAAAGTGTTTTATAATTGTCAATAATATAATTAAACAAGATAAATTCAAATTCAAAAATATTTGAATTCGAGAAAATATGCTTACGCTTCTTATAGTTTGCTTCTGTTTTCCGAATAATATTTTCGTAAATATAATTAATAACCTATACCCGTTTGCACCCAAGTTGATTAACTTAATTAGTGATTAGTACTTTTTAAAAACACAACAATTGATGAAAGTGACATGTTTAGGATATCTTACAAATTTATAACATTCTCAAGTTCTAGAAACTTGACTTAATCCATTAAGCGCCATTGATGCATACACACTACATTATTAATTTTTTAATTATTATATTATTTGAGCTGACTTGAAAATGTATGAAGAAAAATGTAAATATTTTGTTATTTAAATATATCGATCATTACTCATTAAAAAAAAATGTTAGTGTATTTTTAACTCCACAATATGTCAGTGTTTTATACGCGTGGCGCATGAAGTAAAATTTCGAGTTTAGAAAAGCCCCGCAAAAATTTGTCTCAGGTCGCTGCGCGACCCTCGACAAATTTTCTACGCTGGGCTTTTCTAAACTCGAAATTTTACTTCATGCTTAGTTTGGGAGTAGAAACATTCGTTCTAAACTTCATATTGCAAGTATTTATATAAAATCAACGATTGCCTAAATATTTACAGCGTATATATTATGTTTATTTAAAAGAAAAATTTACAGTAGGTAATACAATAAGTCATTCATATAAATCATAAAAAGAAGTGCAGAATTTTACCTATAATCAACTTTTAGAGTTTACTCTATAATTGCTCGGCCGTTAATGGGTTAATCAATGATTAGTGGATAATTAAAGCGGTCGGAGTGCAAATGGTCTATTAAAAAACAAGATATTTCATTTAAAAAAAACAATGTAATTATTCAGTGCAATTATTTCGTAAATTTATTGCTTGTTCAGGTAAAAAAACTTTACAACTTCTTATCACTACATACGAAGATGCAATTCGTTTACGAAACATTTAAAGTGAATAAATAGAACATCAAATTTTTGTCTTAGATATAGTTTTTATCTTCTGTTACATAATTCGTATTCTGTGTGATTATTCTAAACTGGATCGATTAAAATTGCATTTATGAATTCTGTTTTAAAATTTAATATATGCACCGTTGCGACATTTTCGAAACATGAAATTTTAGTGTAAAACAAGTCAGCCTTCCATTACTGGATCATGGCTATGCAAAAAGGCTGAAAAATAAAATGGATACAGTCCGTTCACACGGCAAGCGTTTTTTAAATCTCGTACTCTTACGACATTCTTTATTCACCGTTTCCGAACTGAAGAGTATTTTGTATATATATTTCGCTTATCCGAAAAAAAGAAAAAAGTCGACCTTAACGGTTTTGACCGCAACCTTCAATAAAATCACAAAAGTTTACAACTGCAATTACGAAAGATTGGATTTTCTTATCGAGAAAAAAAAAACATAAATAATAAACGATTTATTAATAATTGATTTATTTTTAGTTGAAAATAATCATTATATATCTTAATTTTAGGAATACTTTTAGTATATAACACACTTGGTTAAGATTTCACTGTTTATTGATTGACACACAGTGGCTTCATCAGGCAGATGAATAATGATTATTCATCTGCCTGATGAAGCCACTGTGTGGCGAAACAATTGTTGCAGTGTCAATCAATAAACAGTGAAATCTTAACCAAGTGTGTTATTTACTAAATGTGTTGATATGGAATTTCCCCAAGTAACAGCCTCAACTATTAAATTTTTAATTTCAGTATGTAAAAGAGGGACTTGTTGATTAATGAATAAACATTTAATAATCAATTTGCTGCTTCCTGTTTTTTTTTTCGGTTAAGCAAAATCTCTTGACATACAATTTAAAAACCGATTAAGGAACAATTTTGTTCGAGTAATTACTGTCTTGTTATGTATGTATTATTTAATTTTCGTGCTTTGTACCCAAAGGAGAAAAACAGGAAACACATAACGTGTGAATTAGGATATTTAACAAATTAAAATTAAAGAGAAACCCACAAATAATGTAATGATTTGCAGTCATGAGCGTAGCCAAGAAAGACTTCAAATATTTAATAAATTAAAAATGATCAATTTTAAAATATATTAGTAATATATTTTAAACTTTACATCAAATCAGTGTTCTACGCGCGTGGCGCATGATGTAAAATTTCGAGTTTAGAAAAACCTGAAAATTTGGTTTCGTCGCGTAGAGTTTCTTGAAGTTTGCACTAAGTAGGCTTTATAATAATAATAGCTAAAAAGCTAATGGTAGGCTGTTCTTAGATAAAACAAAGGCATTGCAAGGACTGTCATACACGTGTTACGGCCCTCTTTGTGATGTTATAATAATAATAATAATAGTATTTATTTACTCATCACAAAGAAAGTTAGGTAAATAACATAAAGTCATTAATTCTACAAGTATACATTAACATTTACTAATCAACAAATATAGATTTTAAAAATACGCTTATAAAAACTAGGTAATAAGAGCCGAAAAATCTATTCATTTTAGATGAAACCTAAATTTATTCACTGTCCTCCTAGTTACAATTCTTCGGCTTACTTAACCAATTTCGATAAATATAAACTTTAAGGTTAGTTTTAACGTAAATATCAACTATAATCTGTTTAATAACTAGGAGGAGCGTTTTAAATTTCACGCGCCAAAAGCTACAACTCTGATTGGCCGAGAGCGCGCCCATTTTACACTATGCTAATTAAGTCATTATTAGACGCAACAGCTGACATAACCTAAATTCGAAGCGTTACCGAGTTGCAACTTTGCCTGTTTCGTAATAACCTTTTGTGCGGTATTTCTTAAGCATAACTAAAAGTTAGTTTTGTTTATATTGTTGTGATGGATTATGGACCCAGTACAAGCTTGGTGATAATATCACCTTCACCTCCAAAAAAGCGTAAGAAGTTGGATTTGGGTCATTTATATCTGTCTGAAAAACAGTGCATAATAAATATGTATAAGCAGATGATAACAGATGATCCACATATGAAAATGACTGCTGTTGTATCAGACATTGTTGGTGCAGTAGGTGAGATATCAAATAGCATAAGAATATGCATCAAATAATAAAATGTTTAATTTTTAGGAGTTGTAAATTCCACTGTCTATCGTACCATTTGCGAATATATGCAATCCGAAGAGATTTGTAGCCCTAAACAGCTTGGAGGGTATAATTACAAGTTTTGATGACGTAGTAAAGAGATCCGTGAATAGTTTCTTCTATAAAAATAAACTGCCAACTTTGAATAATGTTTTGAAAGAAGTAAACGAGCATGCCGAAGATGAGTCGTTCTACCTTGTATAGTTTTATGAAACAAATCAATTTTAAGTAAGATAGACTACAGAGTTGAGCAGGATTCGAATCATTCAGGATTTGAATCGTCAAAAAAAATTCGAATTAATTGTGAGGAATAACATGAAAAATGTTTTTTTGTGTGTTTTTAAATTTCTTGTCAAACCACTGTTTTATGCACGTGGCGTATGACGTAAAATTTCGAGTTTAGAAAAGCCCAGAAAATTTGTCTCGGGTCCCTCGACAAATTTTCACGGGGCTTTTCTAATCTCGAAATTTTACTTCATGCTTAGTCTGGGAGTGGAAATGCTCGTTCGAAACTTCAAAGTGAATGCTTAGATATGAACATTAAATGATTGAAAATGTTTTTAAACATAATAATCTAGTTTTCAACATTTTGTATAATATTGTTTGAAGTAAAACTGACATGGTAGCCACAATCTGAAATGTTAAATTTTTTCGACATATCCCCGACTAAAGATTTGTTCCCTGTCCTTTTAATATAACTATATACGTTTTACGATTTGCTGTCTAAGACAACTGCAAAGTGTGTGCCGACTCGTAGTTTTAGATTACAGCGTAAATTTCCCATTTGGTTCAGTCTAGGATTACGAAAACTAATTAAACGAAAAGAAAATGCATTAAAAATGTTCAAACAATACAAATTTACTTATTTAAGACTAAGAATCAGTAGACTCAGGCAAGAAATTCATAATCTTATTAAATCTGACCATAAAAATTACATTAATTATGTTGAACATAATGTCATGCGGGAACCTAAAAATATTTTTTTTTATGTTAATGTTAAAAAATCGAGTACACGAATTCCTGGCAATATGACCTGTAATAATATTAATATTAATAATCCAAAGGGCATTCCAGTTGCAATTTTAATAATATTGATGTAACTAAAAATGCCCCTGTTTGTGTAATTAACAATATCACTCAGTCTGATATTCTTCGTGCTGTTACTGAGTTAAAAGCCAATAATACTGCTGGAGCAGATGGAATTCCGGCGTTCTTAATAAAGGCTTGTATTAGCTGTTTTCTTGAGCCTATAACCCACATTTTTAATTTAATTGTAAATTCGAGCGTTGTACCGGAAGTATGGAAGTTAGGTAAAGTTACGCCAGTTTTCAAGAGCGGAGATAAGTCCAACATTTTGAACTATCGTCCAATAACAATTATAAATAACTTTCCTAAATTATTTGAAATGATACTTTATCGATATATTATTGGATGTCGAAAATGGCCGACAAGCAAGAGAATCATCCTAGTGATTTATCAACAAATAATATAGTTAAAGTGTGTAAATGTGGCAGCATAGCCAAGTCTGGCTATGTTTGCACAAAGTGTGGTGCAACCTATCATAAAAGTTGCAGTGGAAGATCAAAGAAGTGCTGTAACCAAGTTCTCTTAGATGCTCAGCAAGAATTAACCTCAAATGAGTGTAGTGATGAATCAACGCTGCTAAAGTCTCTGATTTGCGAAATGCGGAAAAACAACACCCATCTGGAATGTGAGGTACAGAGATTAGATTCTATTCTGAAATTAAAAGACAGAGAAATACAATCCCTTAAACAGTCGATTAAAAATCTCAAAAGTACGACAGAAGCGAAGAAACCTAGAGCCGAAATCGAAAATAATAAAATTTTGAAAAGGAAGGAGAAATAAACGTTGGCTCTACTGCCAACAATAAGCCCCCTCCCTTATCCCAGTCAGTTCATTCAATCAGTTTCGCCGATCATATCCAGCCGTTGAACGCAGACGCCCCAGCCACCCATTCAAACGCAGACAATTTTAAGGATAACCGCGCTCAGCCGAAGCCAGCTCTCACGAGAAAAACTAAACATGCTTCTTACACTGATGATATGTCCGCAAAAAATGTGAATTCTGTTCTAACGCCAACTCGCTGCGCGGCTCAAATTAACGTAGCAGAAACAAACGAAGAATGGAAGGTAAAAACTTACAAAAAGAAAACACAGCACATAGTGACCGGTAAAAGGGAAACAGAAAATAATTTTCGCGCACCTAATAAAACTGCATGGGTTTACATTGGAAACTGCGACTCCAGCGTCAACACAGAAACGATTAAAACCTACATGAAGGACAATTACCCCGTTATTGACTCGGTACATATCGAGGAGTTAAACCTCAAGGGTCAAAATAAGGCTTTCAAATTAGGAGCGAATTTTAAGCATCGAAACATATTAATGAATGAAGAAACTTGGCCCTCTGGTATTAAAGTAAGAAGATTCATTTTCAAGCCGAATAACAATGCAAATTTTCCTTCACGCGAAGCGAGCAAAAGCGTAACATAGACACCGACTCGCCTGTTAGACTTCCAGCCAGTTCTAACCATGCTAGCTTGACCAGGGAGATAAACTTATGTTTCATGAATATGCGATGTCTAAGAAACAAAATCAATGAAATTGAAGCATTTCTGTTTGAACATCATAACACGTTTCATTCTCTTTGTTTGAGCGAGCACTGGTTAGACAATCATGAAGCCCTGTCAATGCATATTACCGATTTTCAAGTAGCATCTTATTATGCACGAAGCACTCATATACACGGAGGGGTAATGCAACTAATCAGGAATAATATCCCTTCCAAACCATTGGAACATCTCAACGATTTATCGAATGAAATTCACTGTGAAGTACCTGCATCATTCCTGCCAGAACTAAATATTATTTTAATAATTTTATATCGATCACCCTCAGGAAATTTCAAGGACTTTTTAACTACATTAGGCTCAATACTAAATATGGTTGACATAAACAAACATATAATTCTAGGTGGAGATTTTAATGTTTTATTTAATTCAAATGATTCTAGGGCCACAGCTGTCAGTGACTTACTCAGTTCCTACAATCTTACCGGAAAAGTATTCTTTAAAACCAGATGCGAAAACACATTAGACAATATATTTACCAATATAAACTCAAACGACCTATCAGTAGAGGCTATCGATGCAGGACTTTCAGATCATATAGGTATAAATGTTAAGGTGAATTTAAACGTAGTTAATGACATACCCTGTAAACGCAAAGTAAGACCAATAACCCAGCATGGTCAGTTTACTTTTTACAACTTGCTGAGTATTCAAAATTGGAACTTCATCGATGATGTAAATAACAATATTGAAGATAAATGTAATGCATTTATCAGTATTATCCAACTTTCAATCAATGAGTCCTTTCCTGAAAAAGAAGTAAGAATAATCAAAAAATCTGTCAAAATAAAATGGTACAATAATAGTCTAAGATTAATGCGAGAAAACCTGTTTTTACTAAGAGATGCTAGTTCAAGATATCCCGAATTAAGAAGTCAATATAAAGCATTAAAACATAAATATAATGTTAGTCTTAAAAACGCTAGGGTACTTGCCAATGGAAAATATATAGACGAGGCTGCAAATAGACCTAAGGCTATATGGTCATTAGTAAAATCTATGAACAACAAGACTTACTGTGATACCAAATGTGATATTAATTGCAATACTTTTAATACATTTTTTACAGAAGTGGTTAACAAACTAATCAACAGTCTTCCTGCCACAAACGACTCGCCAATCTTACTTATGAGTAAACTAAGGGCAAACTCAAAAATATATTTTAAGTTAAAAAAAGTTAGCCCTTTTGTTGTGAGAAACACAGTTTGTAAATTAAAAAACTCAAAAAGCCGCGACATATACGGAATGAATGTATCTATGTTAAAAAATATAATTGACGTTATTATACTTCCTTTGACAAAACTACTGAATAGCTGCATAGAATCGGGTATTTTTCCAAAGTGTCTGCAACGTGCTATTGTTATTCCAATTTTTAAAAAGGGTGATACATCTAACTGCAACAACTACAGGCCCATCTCGCTGTTGCCTATAATATCTAAAGTACTAGAAAAAATTATACTTGAACAGACTGTAGAATATCTAGATTGCTATAACCTAATTAATTGCAAGCAGTTTGGCTTCCGTATGGGTCGGTCTGTTAGGGATGCAGTCATTGCGCTTACTGAGGAAATATACGAGGGGTTTGAAACTGGATCGTGTTCCGTGGCAACCTTTCTGGACCTCAGTAAAGCGTTTGACTGTGTCTCTCACGGCGTCCTCTTGCGGAAGCTATACTATTACAACTTCCATCCCGAAAGCTGCCGGTTAATAAATTCCTATCTGAGCTCTAGATTTCAACAAGTACATGTGAACAACACCGCGTCAAGTGAATTAGAAGTAACATGTGTAGTACCCCAGGGCTCAATCCTGGGGCCACTGTTATTTTTAATTTATATAAATGATTTATCATTTCAGTTGGATCAATCTTCTATTATCCTGTTCGCAGACGATACCACAATAAAATCTTGTGCACAAACAGATAGCGATGCAAAAATAATTAATGCTACTTTAGTGCAGAAAGCTTCCAACTGGTTTGTTGCCAATAGGCTATCTCTAAATCCGGAGAAATCTACGCACGTTGTGTTCTCCCTAAAACGGAATGCAGCTTTAAGTACTGTTAAATTTCTTGGGGTCCATATTGACAGCAAATTAAACTGGCATAAACACGAACTAGAAACTGCAAAAAAAGTATCGAAATCTGTATATGCGTTAAGGCAGTTAAAAAATTGGCTTCCTAATAGTGCCATACTTCAAGTGTACTATTCCCAATGCCAAAGTCATCTTACGTATGGCATATTGGTCTGGGGCCATTCCAGTATCACTATACGGCTTTTTAAAATACAACGACGTGCAATAAGGGTTCTCGCATCTATCAATTATCGCGACGATTGTAGACAGGCCTTTATTAATCTAAAAGTACTAACCTTACCATGTATATTTATCTTGGAATGCGTAACTTATGTACATACACATTTTAATTTATATGTAAAACAAAACCAAAAACATGAACATAATACTAGATTTGGAACCCTTATCGAGTTTCCTAGATTGCGACTGAGTAAGTCACGTAATGGTCTAAACTATTGTGGGCCCAAGCTGTATAATGTTCTACCAGAAACAGTAAAATCTCTCCCGTTAAACGCATTTCGGAAATCAATCAAACACTTCCTAATATGCAATGGATTTTATAGTATTGACGAGTACCTTTTAAGCGACACTTCACAACTAAAATAATTGAAGCCATTGAACATTGAACATTTTAATTATTTGTCATTGTTCTATATATGTAATTTTATCTTGTGATTAAGTGATATTGTTTTTTTTTTTATATACATATATATATTTTATTATATTTTGTATTTGACGTGTGTATAACCACCATGTTTTTAGCACCAATAAATATACTTACTTACTTACTTACTTACTTATATGTACAATCACGTTAGTCCATTTATTACCACGCGCCAACATGGTTTTGTTGAAAAGAGATCAATTGTATCGAATTTATTAAATTTTACCGATTTTATTTCGAATAATTTAGATAAACGGAAACAGGTCGATTCAGTTTATACTGATTTCCAAAAAGCATTTGATACAATTGATCACTGCGTAATCATTAACAAACTTTCATCTTTTGGTTTTACGGAGGGAACCGTTTCACTGATGCAATCATACCTACGTAACAGACGACAATTTGTCCAGTATATGGGGTATCGTTCCAGTGAGTATACTGCAACATCTGGGGTTCCCCAAGGTACAATCCTGGGACCACTGTTATTCATCATTTTCATTAATGATATTGTTGAGGTTATTCGGTGTAACGTGCTCCTATATGCAGATGATATGAAATTATTTAATATCATTGAGTCCAGGGATGATTGCATTCGGTTGCAGTAAGATATTAATAACATTCATAAATGGTGTAAGGTAAATGGATTATCGTTGAACTTATCAAAGTGTAAATGCATGTCATTTTATCGTAAAAAAGATATTGTTATATATGATTATGGTATTAACAATGTATTATTTGAACGTATAAACTCGATTAAAGATTTAGGAGTAACTTTTGATCATAAGTTAACATTTAATGATCATATAAATAAGATTTGTGACAAAAGTATCAAACTGTTGGGCTTTTTCCATCGCACTTGTAAGGACTTTCATAACATTGATGTTTTAAAAAAATTGTATTTTTCATACGTTCGTTCTAGCCTCGAATTTGCCTCTGTTATTTGGTCTCCTTACTACGAAAATACTGTAAGTAAAATCGAAGCTATTCAAAAAAAGTTTTTGAAAATGTTGTTTTTTAAAAAATTTAAGGAATATCCATCTGTATCCATGATAACCTCTTACAAACATTTAATGTCGAAAGATTAACAGGCGTACGAAATCTTCAATTCTATTTTTATATGGGGTAGTAAATTACGATATTGATGACCCTAACATCCTAGGTAAGCTGAAGTTTCAGGTTCCTAGACTAACATCTCGCAGTAATAACCTATTTTTTCAACCACATGCCACTACGCTAGCTCATTTTAATTCACCCGTTTTAAAAATGATTAGAAGGTTTAATAGTTTAAATAATAGAGTAGATATTTTCGTAGATACCAGAAAATCCCTCATCGAAATAATGTCAGACTTATCAGTACCCGTGATATTGTTATAAATCTTTAGGCTTTAAGTTTGTTTTTTTTCTTTTATCCTCTTTCTCTGCGCACTGTATGTATGATTTAAAATTACATAGCATTATATTAGATTAAGTTCCCTGTAAATGGATACATGTATATCTGTTGGCAAAATAAAGAATAATAATAACTTTCTTCTGTGGGAAACCCCCATTCTGTTTAATAGTTTTCATTGTTTCTGCCAATATTTAAGTTAATCTTATAACTTTTTAGGTATTTTGTAATTTGCCTGCTGATTTTGACAAATTTAATAATATCATATGGCTTTTTTATTAGTGTTTTGCTCAATTTGAATATAATTCCATGACTTTTCTCAGACTTTCCCGGTTTTAATGAAATTTAGTGAATTATCTATTCACGTAAATTTCATAATAGAGTTCAATTTGAAGTTTTGAACGAGTGTTTCCACTCCCAGGCTAAGCATGAAGTAAAATTTCGAGTTTAGAAAAGCCCCGTGAAAATTTGTCGAGGGTCGCGCAGCGACCCGAGACAAATTTTCGGGCTTTTCTAAACTCGAAATTTTACTATATGCGCCGCGCGTACAAAACACTGATTTGAAGTGGAGTTCAGAATCACACAAATACATCTTTAACCAGAGTAAAAGGGAGTCAGATATTTAGTCTGTTATCAACAATGTTCAGTGGTAATAATAAATAATAAATAATTAGGTTTTGAATATTTTTGTTGAAACAACTGGTAACGATATTTATATATTAATGGTTGCAAAAAATAATAAAATCAAATTTATTCTTAAAGGATTTGTATTCGTGATTCAAAAATAGAAGATTCGAATAATATTTATCTCTTACGAATCCTTTGTTCGAGTATTCGTGATTCGAATCATATTAGGTGGATCGAATTCGTGATTCGAATCCTTTTTACGTCCCAGCTCTGATAGAGACACATTATTATACAAATTCCATATTATATTATGAACATAATGTAAATATGTTTTATTTCACAGATATATGGCGAGGTGCCGTATACGCATTTTAATTGAACGGACGATATCGATGGATGGAAAAGAAAATACTTAACCACAATTAAGGAGTACAAAATGGATATTTGATTTTACTTAAAGAGTAATTATGAAATTATTTAAAATTGCCGCCAAATTTATCTAGTAATATTTCTGGTAACTTTTTATAGTGTAAATTGGGCTTTGGCACTTACTTCTTCTAGTTTTTAAACAGACTATAGTTGTACATCATAGGAAAGAGAATTTAGAGAGCAATATGACAGGTTAAGTTAGGGTTGCAATTCAAAATAAGAGAAATGATATCACTTCTGACAAAACCGGAAGTAGTATTCTTAGTTAATACTATATGAAAATGAAGCTATAGTAAAATTATATATCCGCCCGAAAACTCAAATATCTACCATTTATACATTATTTGCCTGGGTAATTGCGTAGGCAATACTTTCATGACCATCCTGTGTATGTTCAAAACCTAATTATATATTATTAACACTAAGCATCGTTGATAGAAGAATAAATATATGGTGTCTGTTTTAAAATTTCAGATTAAATCAGTGTTGTATACGCGTGGCGCATGAAGTAAAATTTCGAGTTTAGAAAAGCCTGAAAATTTGGATTTGCCGAGGCGCGACTCGCTTCGCTCGCGCGCCCCGCCAAATCCAAATTTTCAGGCATTTCTAAACTCGAAATTTTACTTCATGCTTGGTCTGGGAGTGTAAAACTCTCGTTAGAATAACATTAAAGACATCTAAACTCGAAGTTTTACTTCATGCTTAATCTAGGAGTGGAAACATTCCTTAGAAATTTCCAATGGAATGATTTTACAATAAAAAATTTAATTGATTCAATTAAACACAGACCAGCCAATCAATTTCATTAATTCAAATTAATTTATAAACTCATACACAACACCTGGCATGAATAAATTTATCTTGGATTATTTGCAATTTCAAAATAACTGAATACACATTTTTTGGCTACATTTTTAAGTTCGAAATTCGGAACGCTATCTGTATAAAAAAAAAGTATTATAATTAGGAAAACTAAAATGTCTCGCCTAAGTAGGGAGTCTTCATGATTGTTTTGAAGAATCACAGTAAAACATATATTGCCAAAATTGGTTAAAATTCTCAGAATTGATAACGAAATGATTATATTTGATGCTGAACTGAAGGTATGAGTCTTCAAAGTAAAGAATTCCATTAAAATAACCGGACTATTTGGTAGAATTTCATTTGAAAAACAAAGAAAAATTACATGAAATCAAAATTGTTTAAAATCAGAACTCGTTGAGAAATATCTATTCCTCAAAATTCAAAACACAAAAACCGAGAGCATTTCACTAAATATAAAGTTATGGGATTCCAAAGATGGTTACTTTAAAATCTTATAACTCAATAATAACCTTTGTAAGTTTACTAAAAATAAAGCTATGAGAGTTTAAATATAGTCGCTTTAACATCTCATCACTTCATTCAATAATAATTTATTTAAAAATGATGTTATATAATTCTAAAGATGTTCTCTTTAATATCTTCTAACATAACTTTAAGAATTTTTTTATTTATTATAAAAATAATTAAAGTCTCTGGTGGGATTAAATTTTTAATATCAGAAACAAATATTTATTTTCTTGATATGATCTTAAAAACTGATATGTCGAAAAACTCATTCAAATAAAAGTTGTAGATAATCAAAAAATGAACATATCTTCTATACCGGGTGTCGGTATTTCGACAGACTGAATCGGGTAAACCGGGGCAAAGTTGCGAATATTAGAGCCTAACAATAATCTGAAAACAATTTCAAAATATCTTTTTTTGTTTTCGAGATATCAACAAAAAACTGATTTTTTTAAAAATCGTTTTTTTTTATTCAAAAACTACTGAATCTGGACATTTACAACTTTGACAATATACATGCACTATTTAATGAGGAATCTAGTAGCATATACTTTTTTAAGATAACTATAACATTTACCCGGGGACCATAGCCAACTTTTGTTTTTCTTATGGGCGCCACTCATAATTTATATTAGATTTGATATTTAAAATTTTAAAATGTTTTTTTTTGCAAAGAATGCTTTGGAAACAATGACGTCATATCCTTTAATCAATAAAAAGCGTTCAATTCGAAGTTTCGAACGAGTTTTTCCACTCCCAGATTAAGCATGAAGTAAAATTTCGAGTTTAGAAGAGCCTGAAAATTTGATTTAGTCGCTTTAGTCGCGAAACGAAGCGGAGCGACCAAACCAAATTTTCAGGCTTTTCTAAACGCGTATAAAACACTGAAATATTTTGAAGCTACAAATATACTTAAAAATACTTTTTTAATATGAATAATAATAAAATTTTGAAATAAAAAAATATTTACATTTTTCTAGACACATTCACAAGTCAGGTCAAATATACCAATGTATAAAATTAACTTATTTATGCCCGGTATTATAAAACGTTTTATTCCCGAAATAAAATTTACTTTACGAATAAATAAAATAAATTAATTTATTTCGAAGATTTCGGTATAATAAACACAAAATAACTTTATTCGGCTAAGAAATCTCCTCAGTAAATTATTTGTTTGAATTTCTATCAAGTAAATTTTATTCTCTAAATAATTTGACAGTGAAAAGTCAAAAGTGCATTATATTGTTATAACTACTTTAGATTCCACTACTTGTATTTATTAATTTCATTACGGTTATCACGTCTACCATATAATTCGTCTCAGATTTGAGTTCGCTTATAGTATCTTCCCTGACAGTGATTAATTTGAACCACGAGAAATTCTAAGGCATCGAAGACCTAGAGTTTTTGAAGTCGGAAGCAACCCGTTGACACAACCAGGGATTTTTATACATATGCATACGCTTCTTTTAAATTAGTTCCATTTGAAGCTTTAAACGAGTGCTATCCACTCCTAAACTAAGCATAAAGTAAAGTTTCGCGTTTAGAAAAGCATGAAAATTTTAACTGTACATGGAAGATTTTTTTAAGTGTACATAATAAATGCCTCAAATTTTACAACGCATGCATGGAGCGTTGTAAAATTTGAGGCATTTATTGCTTTATTTGCAAATTTTCAGACGTTCGTCGATTTTTTAAAAACATTCAATTGAAACACTCCCAGACTAAGCATGAAGTAAAATTTCGAGTTTAGAAAAGCCTGAAAATTTGGTTTGGTCGACCAAACCAAATTTTCAGGCTTTTCTAAACTCGAAATTTTACTTCATGCGCCACGCGTATTAAACACTGAAGACAATGAAATATTGCGAACAAGTGAACTTCACTTGAAATCAGTGTCATTCGCGTGGCGCATGAAGTAAAATTTCGAGTTTAGAAAAGCCTGAAAATTTGGTTTGGTCGCTCCGCGCTTCGCGCTACGCGACCAAACGAAATTTTCAGGCTTTTCTAAACTCGAAATTTTACTTCATGCTTAGCCTGGGAGTGGAAAACACTTGTTTAAGTCTTTTATAATTTCTAATAAGCTTTCTTCTTCTTGTTCTTTGTAATTCTTACCCATTTCACAATTATTCTCTACAATTATAAGAAATTATACTAAATTTCCAATTTTATTAACAATTCAATTTTAAAAATTGGTGGTTCTATCTATCGCCACAATGAAAATGTATAATTGCGGTCGGTAATCTACTATATTTGATAGGTTTGCTTTATAATATGCAATTTTTTTCGCCCATTATTTTACTACGTAAATAAATTTACTCCACAAATAGCTATCTAATGATTTATTAATCGTTTATAATACCGGGCATTAGTAATTTAATCAACAACAAAATTATATTGTTACGTTATTGCATCAATGGTGCATAATGGGTTAAATAACAATGCTAGGAAAGATTCTAAGGATCTAAATAATGTATTTCAATACTTTGGTCATAAAGGATTCATAAAGCCATGCTTTCGTGTTGTTATGTTGCAGTATCAACATTTACATTTTTTATTAATTGCCACTCCTGATTCCTTATTTTAACAGTGTTGCAATAATTTATGATATCATAAGTAATCCTCTTTTTAATTTTTAAGAGGTTTATTGTTAATCTTGCAACAATTATTTCGCCACGCGGTCGCTTCTTCGAGCATTTTATTATTAAATCAAATTAATCTAGTGTTGCAATGCTGTGTCAATGTCAAAGTGAAAAATAATTTCAGGCACATATTAAATATTAACATGCCAAAGATTATCTCTGAATCAAAAAGGTTACAAATTCTGAAATCCTACAAACATTTTAGGCAAAGTAATCCAAATCTACAGCATTACAATATTATTACGATTTTAATAGAAATTTTTGGGGTATGTCTAGTATTTTAATTATCATATATATTTAATTAAAGATAATTACGTTTCAGGTAGGGAGATCTTCATTACAATTAATTTTACGACAAAGACCTGACGAATTGAAATCTACTACTTCTGGCAAACGATCTAAAAACAGCCATTTTTGGAATCACCTAGCTAGAAAAGATCTGCAACAACTAATTTGGCAATATAACTCTAGAAATCAGTATTTTACTTTGAGAGATCTTTTGAATGATATGAAAGAAAATTATGAGTTCCATGGGAGTAGAACAACACTTTATAGGGTTGTTAAAAGTATGGGGTATAAATTCAAATTAATTAATGGGCGCAAAATTCTCTGTGAACAAAAACATGTTGTTGCAGCTAAAATTATTTTCCTTAGAAAATTTTTACAGTATCAAAATTCCAGTGAAGATATCCAATTCGTATACCTGGATGAAACATGGATATATCAGAATGGATCCGTGGTTCGACGCTGGGTACATGAAACGGATATAAAAAGTAATCCAACTAAATTCAAAAATGAAGGCAAACGCTTCACCATTCTACATGCTGGGTATAGGGGTGGGTTTTTGGATGGGTGCGATTTTTTATTACATTCGAAAAACAATGACCGAGATTACCATGCCACAATGAATGGTAATACTTTTCAAAATTGGGTGGTTAATCAACTTATTCCTGCTTTGGCTAAGCTTTCAGGGAAATGTGTAGTTATTATGGATAATGCTGCATACCATTCTGTGCAATTAGACAAAACTCCTTCATTTTCTTGTAAGAAATGCGAAATGCAGGAGTGGTTGGTTAAACACAATGTAAAATTCAATCCAAAATTAACCAAAAAGGAACTATGGGCTTTATTTATACCTCTTCGATCAAATGACAAAATTTACGTAGTTGATGACAATTTGAGAAAGAACGGGCACGAAGTTCTTAGATTACCGCCATACCATTGTCAATACAATCCAATTGAAATGGCATGGGGGTTTTGTAAGACTTACTACAATAAGCACATAAATTCTAAGCAACCATCTAAGGATCGTGTTCAGAATTTATGGCTTGAGTCTCTTTCAAAATGTACATCCGATATGTGGCAAAATTTCTGTGATCATTGTGAAAAACTTATTTTGGATGACTGGACAATACACATGGGGAACCTTTCTTTTGAAACCATTCCTCCTTTTATTATTTCGCTTGGGGAATCTGGCTCAGAACAAACATCAGAAGATTCAGATGCAGGTTCTCTTGACTAAATAATAAAAGTGGAATGAGGGCTTAAAAATTGTTTGATATGAAAATTATCAGTATCACAAGAGGGTGGGAATAAATTTGCAATTCTGCAAAAAAATACTGAGGGCCAACAGAAGAGAGAATGACCAAAATTAAGGTGGATGGATGGAGTTGATCAAAATGTGTTAACGGGAAGACCCAAGCGAGAAATACAAATGGATGACGAAATAAGTTTGCAGAGCCGAATTCATTATATTTGTTATATACAATTTTATTGCTGTGTTTGTATGTACAAAATCCAAGTAGTAAATTTTATTAATCTTAAAACTGTATATTATTATCCTTTTATATCTGAAAATACGCCACTGGCAATCTAGGATACGCCCTGAATCTAGATTACACACTAGAGTTCATATTTGAACCTTTATTAGATTCTTATAAGATTACCGGAAACCTTAGAAAAGAAGTCTTACAGACAATTATATTAAAACAGTATTTTGCAAATTGCTATAAAAAATCGCTGAATTGGTACAATATCAAAATATATACACCGTGTCCAAGATAAGAATACACAGCATGGGAATCTTGAAAACGGTAAAAAAATACAGGGTGGCTTAAATTAGAAAAAAGTTGTACTGTTGAGACTATGTTTACATGCTGATCGCAGAAATTCATATTTGTTTATCGTTTTTGAAATTTTACAAAAATGCAATTTTTCGGATTTTTGATTTTACCAATTTAGGTATTTATTTTAGAAGATATTAAATAACTAATGGCACTTTGTCATTGTCACTTTTTAAGCTCTACAAAATGGCTTCGTCTTTTTATCCGATGTTTTTTCTCCGTCATCATCATCAACTTAATTTTTTTTTATTGACCACAAATGTAGAAATACCTTGTATACGGTAGCATTTTTTATTACAAATTCAACGATGTATTACACATTATGCTTCTAAAGCGAAAGAAATAGGGAAAAATAAATTTTAATATTATTCTAGGTTCCTAATCTAGTAGGCGTTGGAAAAAGAATTCAAAGATTATTGCAACTATTCAAATAAGTTCCCATTATTTTCTACAGACAATATGCTTTTTGTGCAGTTGAATTTAAAACTTTGTCTAACATTTCAGAGGAGATTGTGTTAACTGCTGCTATAACCGATGCCAATAATGATTCTTCATTTTCAAAAGTTAAGTCATATTCTTGTTTTTTTACATAATCCCACAGGAAATTTTATAATACCATTTAATTTGAAGTTTCCAACGAGTATTAAACATTTCAAGTTTAGAGAAGCCTGAAAATATGGACTTAGAAAAGCCTGAAAATATGGATTTAGACAAGCCAGTGTTGTTGCGCTGGCAGCAGTACTAGGTGTGGTACTTGCAAACCTGCTTCGCCACGCTCTTAAAATTTGGAATACTTATATTTAAAGCTGCCGAAAGGCCGTTTTGTTAGCACAATGGGCCTAATGAGGCCTAACTGCAGTGCAGAAATGCGCACTCCCCAAAGGACCAGGCAGTTTTTGGAGGGAATTTTTGCTGGTACACCCAAAGCAACGTACTTGGGGTGGTCCTGATCAAATGGTTTACACAATACGCTGAATCGAAGCTTTTAATCTCTAGTGAAATTGAAGCAATGTACAAACTTATCTTGAAATATAAGCAAACGGAAGTAACAGGAATCTGTTTTTCTATTATTTTTGCGATTAAGCTAAATCTGTTCTTCTCTTTCTCATTTTTCTTTTCTGTTTAATATTAACATTCCAGTCGACATGTAGGCGATTATTGAATGACACATTTTCATTTTGACGTTAAGTGTAAGTTGCGTTAGAACTACTAAAAACTAAAATTGCGTTAGAACTACTAAAATCAGCCAATGAAATCGCACTCAATGCTTTGATGCACCCCAGAACACATCGAACATAGGAAAATTTACATTGAATATTTTCTAGAATGTTCGGTGTTACATAAAACTCTCTGTAGGTGTTGTGTATAAAAATTTGAAAAATTTAATCTCAGCAAAAAATGGAATTAATCGTGAACCTTTTAAAAAATAGAAAGCCATTTTCGATGTAAAATATTTGTTTTTGTTCCCTAATCTCTAAATATAAACGGCAACCCTTGGCAACGACAACCCTTGGCAACGGCAACCCTCGTACAAATATTGATAGGCACATCAGACTTTGTCATACGTATTTCGCCCTCATTATTCGGTGTTATCTGTTTACACTTTTTCAACCATTTAAAAAATCAATAAATTTATTTTCCAGTTATTTTTTTGTCATTTATGAAACCCATAAATCTTTTTAAATTATGTGTAAAGTATTTGTTTTGAAGTGGGTATACGACCCGCTCTCGGGGTAGCAAAATCTGTTTGGATGTTTTGCGAGGATTCGAATCTTTTTGTAAGTATTTGAATCCTTTTAAAAGGATTCGAATAAGCTAGATTCGAAATCGAATACAAATCCTTTTAAAATAACGTAACGAATCCGAATCATGAATCCTTTATGACTAAAGTATTGAAATACATCATTAAAATCCTTCGAATCTTTACCAGGTCTGTTATTTAACGCATTATGCACCATTGATGCAATAACGCAACAATATAATTGTAATTTTATAATTTTGTTGTTGATTATTGATTAAATTACTAACGCCCGGTATTATTAACAAATTTCAAAGGATACTTAAGCTTAAATGAAGTTTAAGAGTGAATATGCAGTATTACCAACCAGATAAAATTTCGTTTAGCGGATAAATATCCGTTAGTGTTAAATGTCGAAAGTTCTCCCTGTAACAATTCAAATGGCGATTTAACTTTACGTTTCTAATTTTAAGGTAAGATACAGTGATTTCCGTTCGGTTGTGGTTGTCGTTATAAATACCCGTTAGTGTTAATAATCATGAATTCAAGTTCTTCAAATTTTATCAGCGACTCTTCGGATGAAGAAATATTCAATTACTTGTGTAAGTAACAGGACAAAAAGATTTATATGAGTATGTATCTAACAACATAACGATATGTAGGTAACAGAAGACCTCAAAAATATAAAAATGCGCCGAAAAGAATTCTTAAAACGATGTCGCTTTAACATTGTATTAGATAAATAATAAAAACTAATATACCGGGTGTTGACTTGGCGGACGCATCATAGGAAATCCCATGAAAATTTAGAAATGTTCAAATATTAGCTCGTCTATTTATTTTAGAAACAAAATGTATTTACTTTTTTTGTGGAGGAAAAAATTCTGAATTCATTCGTGTCAACATTAATCCCATAGTTTCTTTAAATTAAAATAATTTAGAAAAAGTAATGTGATTTTATAAAAATAATGACATGCCATAGAATTGCGGATGTCAAAATAGCACAAAATATCGCTGTCACTTGATTAAAGTAAATGTTTTTGAATTGATTTATACTACACAAGAAGAAAATCTCCTAATTAAGTGAAATTATGCAGACTACAGTTTTCAGTATGTTTGCGATATGTTTTTTGTCTTTAATCAACTGACAGCTATATCTTGTGCCATTTTGACATCCGCAATTGTTGTTTAAACTCCATGGCATGTCATTATTTTTATAAAATGACATTACTTTTATTTAAATATTTTAACTTACAGAAACGTAGTATTAAGTGTAACATTAATAAATTTAGATTGTTTCCCTCTACAAAAAAGTTAAATATATATATTTTTTCTAAAATAAATATGGGAGCCAATATTTCAACACTTCGAAATTAATATGCGATTTCCTATGTTGCGTTCGCCAAGTCAACACCCAGTATAACCAAATAAGTATTTTATAAAACGACACACGAACGAACTGACTGCAAAAATTAGAAGTTATAATTCATTGTTACCTACATGCAATTATGACATTTACCAAAACGCCATATACAATATATTGCCAACAGATCTTGAAATGACATTTACTTAAAAATCCTTTACAAAGATCCACAATACACATAACAAATTTAAATATACCTTTAACCTAAACATTATTTACCTAAATACCTGTTTAAAAAAAATTGATAATACCGGGCGTAAATAAGTTAATTTGATACATTGTATTATTTGACCTAACTTGTGAATGAGTCTAAAAAAATTTATATATTTTGTTAAATATTTTTATTATTATTCATAATAAAGACGATTTTTTATGTTTATCTCAAACTTCGCAATATTTCAGTGTTTTATACGTGTGGCGCGTAAAGTAAAAATTCGAGTTTTTAAAACTCGAAATTTTACTTCATGCTTAATCTGGGAGTGAAAACACTCGTTCAAAACTTCAATTTGAAGCCTTTTATAAAATCGAAAAATATCTGAAAATTTACAGCGTATACATTATGTATATTTAAAAGAAAAATTCTCAGTATGTAATATAATGAGTCATTCATAGAAATCATAATAGAAGTGCAGGATTTTACCTAAAATAAACTTTAAAAGTCACTCTATAATTGCTTGGCTGTTAATGTGTTGAGTGCAGAAATATTCTAAATTATTTAATGAAACAACAAACACTAAAACCGGTTTCAATCAAGAAATCTATTCGCTTATCACCAAACACGCAAAAAACGCAGGCGAAAATCAGAGATAATTGCGTTCTTTACGGATTTATTTAACTATTCAACATCAGTTCTGGCCGATTGAATACACGGTGCGTATATTGTCTTTACTTTTTGAGTTTAGAAGAGCCCCGAGTAAAAAAAAAATTCACGGGGCTTTTCTAAACTCGAAATTTTAATTCATGCGCCACGCGTATAAACCATTGATTTACAAACCAAACCATATTTTCAGGCTTTTCTTAACTCAAAATTTTACTTCATGCGCCACGCGTATAAAATACTGAATTATCATGAAATTAAAAATACACAGTACAAATTGTCGGTTCAATATCTGTTTAATTTACAAAGTTTTTACTATAACTTTGTAAATTAAACAGATATTAAACCGACATTTTCATATTTTTAATTTTTAATACTGTTTTGTGTTGCAGGCTTTCACTTTGTGGTACATCTTAAATACACTTGTAAATAAAACACGTTTTACTGTGTTTAACCACTGTATTTTGCACTTAATTTGTGATTATAGTTTCGACGATCTAGTGGTCATTATCAAACTAAAACACTTTTAGTTTGATAATGACTACTAGATAGTCGAAACTATAGGCGAAACTATATAACTAATTAAGTGCAAAATACAGTAGTTAAACAAAGTAAATAGTATATTGTACAACGAGCATATAATGATAGCTATTAATCACGAGAACGAGGTTTGCGGAACGAGCCGAAGGCGAGTGGAGCAAGTAGTTCTAGTGATTAATAGCCATTATATGCGAGTTATATACTATACTCTGTTCACGACAACAACAATATATAACACAACATTTATTCTATATATTTATCAAATACGCATCAGTCTTAATGGTCGGTTTTATTTTATAATAATACAATACTATGATTTGAATGTGTATTAGGGTTAATTCCACATTAACACAAATATGAACAATCGTTCAACAATAAATAATACTCACACAGTCTACCCTTTCGCCTAAGTTACATAGAAGCACGCTTTTTGCACAAAAATCGAACTCTTCCGTTTGGATGGAGTCTTCACGGTGTAAACGTTTGTTCCGCTTTAAAAAAAAAACTCGCGACGGATAGAAGCACACTAGTTTAACCGATTTGAGAATGATTTATGTTTACAAACGCGTTTTACGCGGGTTAAACTAGTGAGAACGGCGGAGATATTGACGCGTTACTTCGTACTTTAACAAAATGGCATCGACGACGTCATCACCACCATGGTCATGGTCAAAAGAAGCTGATTTGACTAGCACAGCGCTGTTACTGTATAGCGGTAAAAATCTAACTAGGCAATTATTTATATTCGTGTAAAAAACCACATTTATCACGCATATAACGTCTTTAAAGTACTTGAGTGTTAAATGCACCCCATTTATGCTGCTTATACAATTAAATAATGCACATATTATAAGATTGTCGTGAACAAAAGTATTTTATTTGCAAGTGTTAAAATAATATATTATCGATTTTTACTTTTATTTCATATCGTTAATACAAATATTAGATAAAAACTCTAAAATTAGAAATACTCAATTTGTTAAATTAGATTAAAGTTTCTACCTTTCGTTATGAGTAAAGCTATGCCAACAACTTTGATTTAACATTATTCGTTTTAAGGATGTGGCAAACAAAAGTGAAAAATCATTAAATAATATTCTTACGAGGACCGGCAAACAGTGCGTATCTCGGATAAGTGTGTGAGTGCTGAGTTAAGTGAGAATGGGGAATATTTTTCGTTTATGAGTTCGTAATATTTTGAGAATAGGTCAATTCCAATGTCGTTCAGTATCAGTATTTTCTAAATACAAAAAAGCAAGCGAATTTTTAAGCAAATAAGTGAACACAACGAACACTTGATATCTTTACAACCAATAGCTACTCGCCTGGGTACAGAAAGGATGGAGGCTGATTCGGAGGACACCACAGATATGGACACTACCCAATTTGTTGAGGTTGCAACAAAAAAACGTGGTCGGCCCGCAAAATACCCCACAGCAAAACGATCTAACACCACAGGTAATGTCAACCTGCCAAAACCACAAAAAAACACTAAATAACCTACTAAAACAACTAAATACAATCCAAACGACACATCAATCACAACAACCACGCCACAGTAAAACTACACAATCACTGCCTCAATCATCAACTAGTACCTAAATAACCAATACCACCACGCAACCACAATCACAATCAACACAATCGGCAGGAAATTTCACTGCATCTTCACAAAGAAACCTTCACCAACAACAATACAAACACACTTACTTATTTACCACCACAAATAATTTAAGCAGAATACAAGTAGCGCAAATCTGGTCTCATCATAATTTTAACCAAATCACTCTAATTATTAAAACAGAATTTGGATTTATTTCAAAATCCAACTACAAAAAGACGATAGTAGAAAATAATTTAAATACGTTGCAAAAATAAAAAGCCATCCACGAATATCGCACATTATCAGCGACCGGGTCACGGGGCAACTTAGGCGCGGCCAGCCAGCACAGAACACAAGCCCAATCGTACTGCTGCATTATTAAAGGGGCCGAGCATGAAATAAAAGACGAAATAAACAGCGCTCAATTTAACAACGATGGGATTACGCATCGATACTGTAAGAGGATCATTGCAAAAAAGTTAAGTTAAGTTTATGTGTAAAGTGTACACAGTTATTGAAAGCAAGCCACCATCACCCATACCAATGCCATGTGCAAGATGCAACATGTACGACCACACTACGTCAGATTGCATCGAAAATATTTCGTGCTCCAAATGTGGAGGCACCCACCACACTTCATCGTGCAGCTCAACTCTGCCATCCAAATATAAAGCCTGCGGAGAGACCAATCACGGGGCATGCTTCACCAAATGCCCGATAAGACCACTACAGCCAATTAAAGGGATACCCAACGTAAAGATTGTCGACCAAAATAAAAAATGCTGACATCGATCGCGACTTGACAGTAAATTCCACAGTACATACACCCATCACTATACATGACTTCATAATCGACATTTACACATCTAAAATAAATTCACCAGCGACTACAGACAGACAAGCACTCATAAAAAAACTATGGACGCGTTTCATAGATTCATACAATATCGACACCCATGTTAATTTCTCAGGCGACCTAAAATCCCCTGTAGTTCCAACCTCTGACATCCATACCGCCTTCACCAATATTGTAAACAATGGCTAGCCTAAACTTTTTATATACCAATATTTACTCTCTTTCCAACAAATCCCACCTTATTTTCCATTATCTAGCGAACAAATCTATACATATTAATATGTTAGTTGAGACAAACATTTTCTTATAAAAACTGGCGATTTATACAAATTCCATCGTCCGCTCCTTTACAGAGTCAACGGGGAGGCTCAATAGTTGCAACTAAACCCAACATTAAATTAGGTAAAGCCAGTTTCCCAAAAAGCAATTACACAATGAATGAATGCCTACACTGCACTATTGATCTCCCTCATTCTAGCTACATATCTTCATAGTATGTATCCATCATTCCTCTCAAATAGAAGATTCTATTCTAATAAAAGCTTCCCTTTATGACCACGCTATCATAATTCGAGATTTCAACATCAAGAAAACAAATAACAAACAACTCTCTTCCTTTATCTTAAACTCCAATTTTGTGCGCAATAACACTGATCTCACTTTCATTATGTCGCACAACCAATCCATCACACCCGACATATGCACTAGCTATATCCACCACCTTCTCCATGACATCACTCTCATTCCTGACCACCTTTCAATTCGATTCTCCCTTATACAAGATCCCCCACTTTCAATACCCCCAAAAATCCTATACAGACATAATAAATGTAACATAGACAAAGTAGCAAAAGACCGAACGGACTACATGACAGCTCATCCAATAATAAACCTAAGCTCAATTTCCTCATTTCTCCATATCTTTTCAGAGTAAGTTAAAACACATACTCCAACATATACCCACCAGCCCTTCAAATACACATTACCTAAATTTATCCTATCACTAATTAAATCCAAACGACAATTGTACAGAGACTTTAGACAATCAGAAGACACTGAAGACTTTTTCTAAAAAAAAAAAAAAATAAACAAATTAAACAAAGACATTCACTCATTAAAGAATATAAAACTGACCTTTGGATTTTAAAATGCAAATAATCAACGAACTAGAGGGTAAAGAATACTGGCGTGAAATTAAAAAACTATCAAAATATAGAAAACATGACTATCTACAGAAAATACAGAACCCTATACTAAACACTGACGTAACCGATGACAGAGAAATGACAAATATCTTTGCCCAATATTTTTCCAACTGCTACACAGTGACAGACCATGACAGTAACGATAAAGACTTCTTTGATAATATAAACACCTGGTACACATCCATCAAATCCAATTCCCAAACATTCCCCCTTAATAATGAAATAAATGAAGAAGAGTACCTAGAATACCTACATAAAGGTAAAAACACCACTCCAGGTTATGATAACGTTCCTAAAATAATCCTCAGAGCCCTACCCAAAAATGTCCATAAACACATCCTAAACATCTTTAACCACATATACAACACCCAAATTATCCCAAGTGAATGGAAACAAGCCGTGATAACCTGGATTCCAAAACAAAATAGTAATTCTCTCCTAGTATCTAGTTATCGCCCCATCACACTACTCCCAGTCCTCGGAAAATTTTTCGAAAGTATCCTCAAAACCAAACTCCTACAACATATATCGGACCGCATACCACTCTACCAATTCAGCTTCATGGAACACCGCTCTACTACTTTTCCTCTATCAATTCTAACCTCTAATGTTAAAACGGCCCACCTAGAAGATAAAACGTCAGCCATCTTATTTTTAGAAATTCAGAAGGCTTTTGACTCCGTCTGGCATCGGGGACTTCTATTTAAATGTAACTCCCTTAACATCCCTAAACATTTACTCAACCTTATAGATAATTTCCTGTTCAATAGATCTCTAAAAGTAAAAATCCGCAACTCTTTTTCTCTCCCATTTACTCCCCAACAAGGTGTGCCTCAATGCTCTCTTCTATCTCCGCTCCTCTACAATATATACGTTTATGATCTATACAATCCAAATCCCCAATACCTCAACAATTCATTATATCCTTTACTGTACGCCGATGATACTGCCTTAATTTCCCATGCACCCACATTACATAAAGTCCTTAGTACTCTTTAGGATCTGATCGACAGCATTCAACTTTGGTTTGCTAAATGGAGAATAAGGATCAATCCTAACAAATCACAACACCTAATACCTTTTTATCGATCCAACAACTCACCTTTCACAGTCTCCATAAATAATCATCGCATCTCCCCAACTAATACCGCCAAATATCTTGGATTTACATTTAACTCCAAATTCTCCTTCAAACTACACTCCCAAAACCTCAAAGGTAAAGTTAGAGCAAGGACACGACATTTCAGAACATTAACGTATAGCGAAGGTATTACTACCAAAACTGCCGTTCAAATATACAAGATGATTTGTCGGCCTTGATGATTTGTCGACTATGCTGCTGTCTTTTATCACAATCCTCTGCCCTCAGTGCTAAATCATCTCCAAGTTGCTGAACGATCGGCCCTCAGAGTACTCACCAAAATAAGACACCCACAGAACCCGTTACACAACCCTTCCAATGCCCTCCTATACAAAAAATGCAATGTAATCCCCATAGAACAACGAATCATCCACCTGTCCCAAACATTTGCCTTAAACCCTTATATCCACGAACTAATCAACCACCTATGTATCCCGCAAAATCCCAACATCAGCCCTAAATACAATCATGCAATCACAACAACTCATCAATTCATATTATCATTTTTCAGAGACAACGACTTAATAACTGACATAGACACAACGCTGACAATATGACAAGTAATAAGACAGCGACACTAATGACAAAGACAAGCTGAAAGACCGCAGGTCGATAGCCGATTTACAGAAATATATTTTGTTTTTAATCTAGAATAGATGTTATATATTTTGTTAATTTTCTGTAAATAAAGATATGTATATATATTATATTCTTACTACAACTTTGTTCATTAAAGAGAAATGGCTTAGTACATAGCGCAGTGAGAATTTTTTTATCTCTTCACAAAGTTTATTCATTCGCTATACTATAGTTTCGACTATCTAGTAGTCATTCAAACTAAAAGTTCAGTTTGATAATGACTACTAGATACTCGAATCTATAGTCACAAATTAAGTGCAAAATACAGTGGTTAAACAAAGTAAAAAGTGCTTTATTTACAAGTGTAGTTGTTTTTTTTTCAAACTAAAGAATAAAGTATTTAATAAATATGCAAAGAATAATAATAATAATATTAATAAACTTCCATCACATTTCACGAAGAATGAAAATCAAACACAATTTAATTGTTAATAAATTTTTTATTTAAATACAGATCAACACATGCATTTTATATAACTCATATTTTGTTTTATGTATATAAAATATTATAAAACACATAAACAACTATAAAATTTAACAACCTTCATGCTTTATTTTTTTTCTTCAACAAAATTATTCAACAATAAAAATATAGATAAATAGCAGAAGTAATTTTTTAATATTTTCAAGTTTTAAACTATATTCAAATAGAAACAGTTTGATGATAAAGAAAACCGTAATATTTTAAGTGATTATTATTTTCTTCAACAAAATTATTCAACAATACAAATATAAAATAAATAGCAGAAGTAATTTTTCAACATTTTTAAGTTTTAAATTTTGTTTACATATAAAAAAACAAGAATGATTATTTTCTTTAACAAAATTATTCAACAATAAACACATAAATAGCAAAAGTAATTTTTCAACATTTTCAAGTTTCAATACATATTCATATAAAAAAAAGTTTGATGATAAAAAAACCTCAATAATCCAAGTAGAACAATAATTAAACAAACAATTTAAAAAATAAAATGTTTAAATTCACAATTTATAAAACATGTATATATATAGTAACACAAAACAGGATCACCCCCTTTAGTTTTTTTTTTATTTTTTGAGATATTCATTTGAAATTTAGTACGTTTATAATAAAATTAAATTGGAGAGTAGTAGTTATCAACAAACTTTAGTTGTACTTCAGTTTGACCAAAAGTGACATCAATTTTTAAATTTGAAACGAGACACACTATTTATTTTTTTTGTTTTTAAATCTAAGATGACATTCTACATACTAATTAATTGCTTTTTTGAGACTTGGTCTATTTAATTGGAAAGAAATTGCAGTTTCTGAATTTATTTTTTAATTTTTTTTGCGAGTCACTAGTCTCAAATACATACATTTAGATAGGTAGTGTAATAACTTCTAAAAACTCATAATCAGCCGCCATGCTGCCATTTGAAGAAATTGATGTATTTAAAAATGTGATCGACTTAAAGGCATGTGTTGGACAAATGAAAAAAATATGATAATCTTTGTTTTCTATACGTTTATGATACAAAACAAAATATATTATGGCGGTCCCAAAAATATGTTACGGCGGTCACAGCCACCTTAATGCAATATAATTTTTTGAAAAAAAATATTGACACTTGTAATTTTTTTGAAAGAAACAATTGATTTGTATGTAAAATTATTTCCTGTATCTGAAAACAAAAAATATGTAGAGTGTTCCGTTTAAAGTGGCAAAATTTATGTCACTTCCGGTGAAATCGCAAGTTCTAATAAGCTTCTTAGTCACCACTAAACTCCAATTGCCCTTTAGCATGAGCATACCAAATTTTAAATTGATATCTCAAATAATATAAAAAACTAAACTAATCAAACTAATTATTTTATAATAAAATTTTCAATTTAAAAGAAAACAACATAATCTAACTAACAATTTTATAATAAAATTAATTATTAAAAAAAAAATCTCAAAATGTTATAATAAAATTCTTCATTTTTGAACAAATTATTTGCTCACAATTTTATAATAAAATTGCTAATTAAAAAAAAAAATAACAAAACTCACAGTTTAATATTAAAATTCTTAATTTGAAAAAAAAATACTGTACCCACAATTTTATTATAAAACTCTTCACTAAAAAGATATTTATATGAACTCACAATTTTGTAAGAACATTCCTAATTTAAAAAAAATAGTAATTAAACTCCAAATTTATAAGAAAACTCTTCATTTAAAAAAATTTTATAAGAAAATTCCTAATTTAAAAATATTTCAAAAAATCAGTAAACTCATAATTTTATGAACTGATTCCGTATTTGAAAAAATAGTAATTAAACTCAAAAATTTTTAATAAAATTCTTCATTTTAAAAAGAAAATCATTAAACTCATAATATACTAGGAAAATTCCTAATTAAAACAAAAATCAAACTCACAATTTTATAATAAAATTCTTCATTTAAAAAAAAATAAATTAACTTACAATTTTATAATGAAATTTTTCATTCTAAACAAAAAAATAAACCTTAAATAAATAAAATCTTACTGCTTTATTAATAGACATTAGCAGATGGTTTTAATAGTATATTCAGCGTAATCTAATCTAAATACTTTACTAATTTTTAAAACTATCTTCTAACATCTATGAACAATTACCTGCCTTATTTTATAAACGAAGTAATTAATCTCTTAATTCTAAAACTATGATAAATAATCAAATTATCAATATACTAAATAAAATAAATAAACACTAAACAAACAAACAATAAAATATTCATTGACAATTTAATATAAGAACATTTTATTCTAATAATGATATTGATTTTTGTTTAAATTAAATAATCTAAATAACTACAAAAATAATCTAATTTTTTAAATTAAAGAATTAAACTCTTACAGCATTAATAAACATTAGCAGACAGTTTAAAAAGTCTATTAGTTAAGTATGTTACTTAATGCTTAGTATTTTACTAAAACTCTCTATTAATAAGGCAGTTAATTGTCTAAATAAAACACTAAAAACTTACAAACAATTATATAAATAAGATAATTAAATTCTCAATTTTTTAAATAAAAGAATTGAATTCTAAATTTTCTAAATACAAGAATTAAATTCTTCATTTTCGAAATAAGGGAATTGAGTTCCTAATTTTTGAAGTAAAATTAATAACTGCTGAACTTTATAAATAAACAAAATTACTCTTAATTTTTTAAATAAAAGAATTGAATTATTAATTTTCTTACTAAAATAATTAAATCCCTGTTTTATAAATAAAATAATTACAGCCTCAATTTTATAAATCAAAATATAAAGTCCTAATTTTATATTTATATTTTATAACTTATTTCTTTTATTTATAAAATTAACTCCTTAATTTATAAAATTCAGAGTTTATTTTTTTATTTGCAAAATTAAGCATTTAAATATTTGATTTAGAAAATTGAGAATTGAATTTCTTTATTTAGAAAATTAAGAATTTAAATAAAAGAATTAAATCCTTAATTTTCTAAATAAAGAAATTCAATTCTCAATTTTCTAAATTAAATATTTAAATCCTCAATTTTGCAAATAAAAAAAATAAACTATCAATTTTATAAATTAAGGAATTAATTTTATAAATAAAAGCAATAAGTTCAGAATTTTCTATATGAAAGAATTAAATTTCCAATTTTCTAGATACACAAATTAAATTCATCATTTTGTAAATAAAAGAATTCAATTTTCAATTTTCTACATAAATGAATTAAACTTTCATTTTTTATTAATATCAATTTTATAAAGAAAAGCATTGAATTCTAAATTTTATAAATAAATGAACTAACATTTTATTTTTTAACATACAATTTTTTAAAAAAGAATTATATTTCCACAAAGCAGTTAGTTAATTTCTCAACTTTTTTACTAAAAGAATTTATTCTCAATTTTATAAATAAAAATTCAAATTTCTACATAATTAAATTAAACTTTTAATTTTTTTTAATCTAACAATTAAATTCTCAAGATCATAAATAAAATAATTTTCTAAATAAAATATTTAAATTGCCAATTTTACAAATATAAGAGTTAAATTTCTAATATTCTCAACATGAGAATTAAAATTTTCAATTGTCTACAAAAATAGTAAACTCCTAATATTTTAGATAAATGGATTATATCTCAATTTTCTTAGTAAAATAATTTTATTCTCCCTTTTTTTATTAAAAAGTTCAACTCATAATTTTATGAATACAATAATTTCATTCTCATTTTTCTAAATAAACTTAAAATTCGTAATCTTCTAAAATAAAATAATTGATATAAAGAAAAATTGAGTTTTCTAATAGTTTGCAGAATATTTACAAAATATAAAAACGAATTAAAATTAAAATCGACTTTCTGCAAAAATGTCTCAATTAGACAACATTTTTGTAGAAAATCGATATTAATTTTAATTCGTTTTTATATTTTTCTTTTAAATAATTGAAACTATTAAATTTTACCAAAAATATATGTTTACTGCTTGATTAATAGTTGTTAACAGAGAGTTTTAAGAGTGTTAAAACTGTCCACTAGTGCCCATTAGTTTAATGAATAGACTAAACTAACGATTTCTAAAATGTTTTGAATATGTACAGGGAAAACTATCCACACTATACTCGATACAAAAAATCAAATTGGAAAAGTAAAGTTAAAAATGAGCCTACTTTTTATTGTTAGGAAGACAAAAAATAAACAAATTAATTAAAATCAAAATCGAAGGAACATTTATTCTTCTTCAACTATTTAACAAATAATTTCTGCACATCAAACATTTGTCTAATATTGTTTTGTTTATTTATTCCTCTGTTTGTGTTAAAGTGAACAAAAAAAATGCTCGTTTAAAAAGTAAATAATATACAACTGTAATTTAATTAAAACATTAAAACAAATTATCTCAAGGAAGTTTAACTTATATATTTTTGTTATTTTTTTTTAGAAATTATAACAGACAGTGTCTTTTTATAAAAGTCTATTTGTTCGAAACAAACATTTGAAAAAATTAACGTAATGTATATAAAATAATCCTTATTTTCTTCTTCTAATCAAAAATAAAACATAGACTTATGCTGGGTTTCACTAACGTCAATTAAATCGATTAATAGTTAATTATCGATAAAAATCCAGCAATAGTTACATACATGTCAAAAAACCAATCAATTCAAATGGCATTGATGTTAATGACATAGAAAATATCTATTACAACCGACAAATAAATGTAATTAACGAATAGGATTTAATTGAAGTTGATGAAACCGGACATAAGTGTCTATAAAATAATACAAATATTTGAAAAAATAGACGCAATGTCTACAAAACAATCATTTTCTTTCTAAACAAAAATAAAACATAAACTGTCTTTTTTTTAATTTGACCAATCAAATTTGACATTTCAAGAATTAAGTGGTGTGATGCAGGTTGTGTGTTTTAGGTTAGGACAAAATTAATCACATGTTATGTTGTAAAACAACTTTTAATTTGTGGGTTATGTGAAGGAAAATCTGACAATTATATGACATTTCAATTAACTCATCAAAATTACAATTACAAATGTATTTACCTATCACCGCCTCAAATTGTTTGTATCTACTACCAATTTAACCCATTAAGCGCCATTGATGCATACATGCAACATTAATAATTTGTTATAAATTACTAAATAAGTTAATTTCATATATTATATTATTTGACCTAACTTGAAAATGGATGGAGAAAAATGTTAATATTTTGTTATTTAAATATTTCGATTATAACTATTTAAAAAAATAAATGTCAATGTATTTCTAACTTCAAAATATTTCAGTGTTTTATACGCGTGGCGCATGAAGTAAAATTTCGAGTTTAGAAAAGCCCAGAAAATTTGTCTCGGGTCGCTGCGCGACCCTCGACAAATTTTCACGGGGCTTTTCTAAACTCGAAATTTTACTTCATGCTTAGTCTGGGAGTGGAAATACTTGTGCTAAACTTCAAATTGCACGTTTTTATATTCGACCGACGATCCCTGAAACGTCCAGCGTATACATTACGTATATTTAAAAGAAAAATTCACAGTATGTAATACAATAAGCTATTCATAGAAATCATAAAAAGAAGTGCAGAATTTTACTTAAAATCAACTTATAGAGTTAACTCTATAATTGCTCGGCTGTTAATGGGTTAATAATGTGTCTCTAAGGATCAGGTAAGATATGAGGATCAGGTAATATTCCTTGCTCAGGAATATCTGTCTTCTTTATTATCTGCTCATTTATATGCTCAACTTTTTAAAAAGTTCTAAACACAAGAATTTTTTTTTTAAGTATACATGTCACGATTTTTCAATGTAAATGTTCAGATATTTGTGATCTTATTAAAATCTTTTAGTTATAAAACTGTAACAAGTGTTTTCCACTCCCAGACTAAGCATGAAGTAAAATTTCGAGTTTAGAAAAGCCCCGCGTAGAAAATTTGTCGAGGGTCGCGCAGCGACCCGAGACAAATTTTCACGGGGCTTTTCTAAACTCGAAATTTTACTTCATGCGCCACGCGTACAAAACACTGATTTCAAGTGAAGTTCAAAATATACTTCTTAGTTCTGATGTTCATTAATTTTACAAATGTTTATATGGAATATGTGAAAGTATACTTAAAAGAAAAAATCCCCGTATGTGTTGTAAAGTTGCAAGTTGTTGCGTTCTCTCTTTAAAAAATCTCTGCATCGTGACAATTAATTTGACAAATTATAATTTATTTGTCACATTGATAATCATTTACCAACATCTCAAAATCTGATGTTTAAAATACCCTACTGTTAAAGCAGGGCTGCAACTGTTCGCAGTAAATACACAGTAAGTTTGGTCATATTAAAAAAAAGAGTTGAGTGTCTATCCGATATAAAAAAAAATAAAATAGAAGACACGTCTACAAAATGATCGTTGTTTTTTCTAAACAAAAATAGAACATAGACGTGTAGTGTCCATAAATAATACAAAAATAAAATGATAGACGTTTCAGGAAATTTAAGAAATTAATTCAAGAAATTAAGACGTTATGTCTATGAAATAATTGTTATTATTTAAAGAAAAATGAAAAATAGACGTAATGTCCATAAATTATTCGTTTACTTTAAATTAATCAAATTTTAGTCAAGCAACCTTTTTCTTGTAAAGATTGAATTATATTTTAATTAAAAACTGTTAAATAAACTTAAAAAACTTAAAGAATGAATACAAGTGCTTGTTTTATTAACATTTCCCATAACACTCACAACATATTTTTAAAATTCACTAACTATTTGTATTTATTTATTTATTTATTAAAGTGGGAAATGCTAATATCACGCGGAAAAACTGGAAAGACCCTGTTAAAAAGGATTGAGAATATATTATATAGAAAACTATGCGATTTTTTCTTCTTCTTTTCAAATATTCATATTTAGTAATATTTTTTCGTTCCTGGAAACAAATCTTGCAATTTTCGATAATCGTAAATATTTCCTTCTTGCAATTTTCAAATGCATAAATAAAACACTTGACCTTTGTTTGTAGAACTGAGATTATACAAACAAAGTTCAAGTGTAAATACAATAATTTAACTTTGTTTGTATAGGTGAGATTATACAAACAATGTTTAAGCAATTTCCAAATGCAGAAATAAGACACTTAATCTTTGTTTGTATAACTGAGAGATTATACAAACAAAGTTTAAGTAAAAATACAATAATTTAACTTTGTTTGTATAGCTAAGATTATACAAACAAAGTTTAAGTGTCTTATTTGTGTAAATAATAATGTATAACAAAGTGGAAGCCTCCACAGTTAACAATTTTCAAATATTTCCCTCCTTAATATATTGCAATTTTTAATAATTTTTAATATTTCCCACCTAAAATAAAACAACAAATCTTGCAACTTTCAAATATTTTCCTCCTTGAAAGAAACAAATCTTGTGATTTAGAAAATTGCCAACATTTCCTTCCAGGAAGAAAAGTTTACAGTTTTTAATGATCCGAAACTACTCTCTTCTCTCGTTTTTCTTCCATTTTCATTAATATTAAAGCAGTGCTGATTTTTAATAAATTTTAATTTTTGAGTTTCTTTGTATTAAATATATAGTATTTATATATACGAATTTTTTGTTTTTTTTTTTCGTTTTTAAATATAATTTTTATTTTAAAATAACGACGCGATTTTTTGCTGCTACTTGACAAGCTTCCTCGAAATACATATATTTTTTGTTTTTGTTTAAATATACTTTATTTTTTGCTGTTGGGTCTTTTCTTCTTTTGTTGGACCATCTTCTAAGAATAGAGTTGGTTCTTGGTTTAGTGTTTCGAAGTCAGGATGGTGACGAACTCTGCAAAAAATAAAAGAGAAGTGTTTTATTAATTTGAGAATTTGAGAAAAATTTCTATTTTATATACAGGGTGCCCGTATTTTCACAGAATGTATAGGGATCTCGGTTATTTAAAGAGATAGAGAGTCGGTTCAATAGGGGCAATTTTGCGTATTTTACGGCCTAATAATAACCTAAAAACTAATTTGAAATATCTTCTTTCGTTTTTGAGATATTGTGAAAATAACGGATTTTTGAAATTTCCTTTTCATTTTTCTAATAAAAAACTATTGAATCCAGACATTTACAACTTAGACATTATACAGGCACTTTTTAATGAGAAATCTAGTAACATATTTTATTTTTAAATAACCATAACATTTACCCAGGAACCATAGCCAACTTTTGTTTATCTTATGGGCGCCATTTCGGATTTTTATATTTGTTGGAAGAATAATTTTTTGAATTTAATGATTTAGTGTAATACACTAATAGTTTATTGTACAAAGTAAAGTTGTAAAGAGTGCCTTGGAAACAGTTGAGTAAATCACTAATTTGACATAAGTCGACGGTAGCCAACATTTGAACTATAATGACAGTTGATCTAAGTCGGTGTAAATCGACATTTAACCAATTATGCCAACTTGACACGAGTTTGAATTGAACAATAATAAGATCGCCATGTTTTTTTTTTTTTGTGACAGTTACGATACATATTGGTAGATTCGATTTACACTGACTTCTCCAAAGCAATTGACCGGGTACAACATAACATTTTAATACATAAACTGCAATGTATTGGTTTCAGTGGTAACTTGTTAGTATGGATTGAAAGTTATTTGTTGGGCAGATCACAGAGAGTGCGTTTAGGGAACATATTTTCTAAACCAATATCGGTTACATCTGGGGTTCCTCAGGGCTCGCACTGTGGACTACTTCTATTTTTACTATTTATTAACGACATCGGATTATACATAAAAAACATCCAATTTCTTTTACACGCTGATGATCTTAAGATTTTTAAAAGAGTTATGTCTGAATCAAACCAGTTAGAACTTGAGGAAGACCTAAATGCTATTATGGTGTGGTGCATAAATAATAATTTAGATTTGAATCTAAATAAATGTTTCCAAATGCGTTTTTATCGTGGACGTGTTAAGAACTTTGCGTACTCAATTGCAGGTCAATATTTAGCACAGGTCTCCACTGTCAAGGATTTGGGTGTTGTGTTTACCCCAAAACTTGACTTTTGGGAGCATATTTCATATGTGTGCAATAAGTCCCTAAAAGTTATAGGTTTCATTAATAGAATCAGCAAGCAATTTATAAATTCGACAATCAAGTCGCTATATTTATCTCTTGCACGTCCACACATGGAATATGCGTCAGTGGTATGGTCACCCTATTCTAAAAATGCCATTCATCAAATTGAAATGGTTCAGAGCAAATTTTTAAAATTATTGGCTTTTAGAATGGGTGGGAATATAGTAGACTTTAGTCACAGTGAACTGCTAACGATACTAAATGTTAGTTCGCTTTCAGAAAGAAGACTGTTTTTAGACTTGACTTTTTTTTATAAGCTGGTGAATGGGTTTTTGAACTGTGGTGCTCTGGTTGAGTCATTGCGTTTTAACATACCTCGCTGTCTTCAGTCAAGACACAGACCTTTATTCCGCTTGTTATATTATTCTACCAACTACGGCATGTATCATCCTATCGACCGTATGATGAGGTATGCTAATGGGTTAGGTGACAATCAGAATTTTGTTTTATTTTCATCGACACTTAGGCAGTTTGAAACTCATTTACGTCGCATAAATTTATCCGATGTCGCTGTTACGTCTCAATAATATTTATTTTATTGATATTTATTTTATTGATGTATAATTATTTATTCTGTTACTTTGTATTAATTCATTATATTCGTTTGTACTTGCAAGTTGCTAGAACTGTTTGTCATTTTTCTATACATATATGTTTGCTTTATATATCTTTACGTGATATTCCATCTGTTGTTTGTCTTGTCATTCAACAGTAAAGCTGAGCAATAATAAATTTATAATTTTAAGGATTTATTGAACCATTTTGGGACGTGAAGTAACATGTTTAAATGTAACGAACCAATTATGTTATGTTTTTACTATTAGTATTACCATACTTTGTAAATGAAAATATAGATTGTAAAATGGAGATTCCGTAATTAAATTAAATTAAATATTTTAACAGTTGTGATGTATTTTAAAGTAACGAGTGTCTTCCACTCCCAGACTAAGCATGAAGTAAAATTTCGAGTTTAGAAAAGCCCCGCGTAGAAAATTTGTCGAGGGTCGCCCAGCGACCCGAGACAAATTTTCACGGGGCTTTTCTAAACTCGAAATTTTACTTCATGCGCCACGCATATAAACCACTGATTTATACTAAAGGTAAAAATATATAACGCTTAGATGTCATGGTGATCAATATTTATTGAGATGTTGCGAAAAATGCAAAAATTACTATTTTCGTGAATAGTTAAGGAATAATAATAATAAAAGTAGAATAAGTAATTTTAGTCATCATAAGTGTTATGATGGACACATCACCATTTTTTTACTTTATGATTTATGTGATAATCAATACTTTGTATTATTATTACAAAATATTGACAGTTATTAATTTATTTTGACTGCTAACAATGATCAACTGCTGTCAAGATTTTATTGATTAATGGATACGACGTCATTGTTTCTAAGGCACTCTTTGCAAAAAGAAAATATTATAATTTTAAATAGCAAATCTAAAATAAATTATAAGTGTGGTACATCATTTAGTTCAGAACAAAAATATTCTTTAAAAAAATTATAAAATGCCAAATGGCGCCCATAAGAAAAACAATAGTTAGCCATGGTGCAAAGGTAAATGTTATAGTCATCTTAAAAAAAATATGCTACTAGATTCCTCATTAAAAAGTGCCTGTATATTGTCAAAGTTCTAAATGTCCAGATTTAGTAGCTTTTGAATAAAAATGATTTTTTTTAAATCAGTTTTTTGTTGATATCTCAAAAAAAAATCAAAAATACGCAACGTTGCACGTTTAAGCGATATCTCTTAAAATAACTGAAATCCCCATACATTCTGTCGAAATATGGAAACTGCGTATTAGTAGACATGTTTAACTAAATCAATGTGATTATTTTATTTTAGTTTAATTTTAAGTTTCTAACGAGTGTTTCTAATCCCAGATAATACCAGATAAGAAAAGCCTGATAAAATGTTCAGCTTTATCTAAACTCGAAATATAACTTCATGAGCCACGCACGTAAACTACTGACAGATTGTGAAGTTCAAAATATACGGCTAACTTCACTTGAAATCAGTGTTTAATACGCATGGTAAAATTTCAGGCTGCAAAATTTGGCTATTCTAACTCGAAATTTTACTTCATGCTTAACCAATAACAGAAAACACTCGTTAAAAACTATAAACTGATTGCTTTTATAAAAACAACGGACGCCTGAAAATGTACAGTGTATGTATTAGAATATGTATACTTAAAGAAATATTCCCTTCATAGACTTGATAAAGTCTGAAATGTTCAGTATTCCTCAGCAACTGAGCCGCCGAAGAATGCATTTTAGACTATGTGTAAACACATTTAGAAATACTGACAGCTAACGCCATCTGCTGTTCTCGGCCCAAAATAGAGCAATAGATAGCGTTACATGTCGATATTTATAAATCTGCTGATATATAGGCTTAATGTAACCTAAAATGTTTTGTATTCATCAACACCGATGAGGACCTTGAAGTCTGAAACGCGTCTGTGGATATCTGATATCCGAAAAGCACAAATTGAATCAGAAAATCCGTAATGTGTCTTTTACGATTATCTTTCTGAAAATACATGCACTATAGGCAACTAGTCAGGTTAGATAAAAGAATTAAGTTTAGGTTAGGTCACATTAGCTTATATTAGGTTAGTGTTAGTTAGATTAGGTTAGGTTAGGCGCTGTTCCCTGTACACTCAGAAACTATATGGACAACCCACGAAACAACCCACGAGAGTGAGCGTGACAAGTTCGTTAAAGAAGGGATCAAACAAGCCTGCAATAAAATGAAAAAACAAGAAGGCACCAGGATTGGACAACATATCGACGAAAATAATTAAGCTCACGGCTAAATATAAACCGGAACCTATACTGGAAGTGATGAAGGATGTCGAGTTCTCGAAGGAGTGGATCAAGGGACATAAAAAACCAAACAAAGAGAAAACATATCGGAGCGGTTTCCGTCCCATATGCCTCCTGAACACAATGGGAAACTGCTGGAACAGCTAATAGTCACGAGGCTAAGGAAAGCACTGGAGGAAGGGGAAAATCTGTCAGAACAATAATTTGGATTCAGGGAGCATAGAAGCACTATACACCCGCTAGCAATAGTAAACAAGATTGCAAAGAATGAAGTCCGGAAAACATACAAAACAAGACGATACTGCGCCTTGGTAACGATCGGTGTAAAAAACGCATTTAACAGCGCATCTTGGAAACTAATTGGTAAAGAACGGGATAGGAGCAGGATATCAACCGGGCCTAAGAGACTGATTAAGGATTACCTACGCGAAAGATACATAGTAGACGAAGACGGAGAAAAATACAAAGTGACAGCAGGGGTTCCACAAGGATCAGTGGTTAGGTCGACACTGTGGAACCTGCTGTACGACGGGGTACTAAGGATAAAAGTCCCCGAAAACGTAACACTTCTGACATACGCCGACGACCTGGCAGTGGTAACAGTGGAAAAGGAAGAGGGAAGGCTGATCGCGACAATGAACGACACACTAGAGAAAATCAGAAACTGGATGACAAACAATGACCTAAAGATAGAGGCCAGAAAAACCGAAGCGGTGCTCTTAATCGGAAGGAAGAAGGTCAAAAGCAAAGACATAGGGTTCATGATAGACAACATCCCAAGAAAAATAGCTCAAATACCTTGGAGTAGTGCTCGATAAAAATTTAAGCCTCAAGGATCACATTGCCAAAGTAAGAGCTAGAGCAGAAGAAGTGACTGGCCAGCTAGGAAGGATCCTACCTAGAATCGGGGGCGCAGGAGAGACGAAAAGAAAGATCATAATGTCGGTAGCAGAATCAATAGTTCTGTACGCGTCACATACAGAGAGTTTTATGTAACACCGAACATTTTCATAACGAGAATTTTTCATTGAAGTATCCATATGCATACGTTGCACATTTCTCAGTGCTTGGTTTAGTAAAAGAATTTAAGTTGAAGATTTAAGCGAGTGTTTTCCACTCCCAGGCTAAGCATGAAGTAAAATTTCGAGTTTAGAAAAGCCTGAAAACTTGGTTTGGTCGCGTAGCGCGAAGCGCGGAGCGGCCAAACCAAATTTTCAGGTTTTTCTAAACTCGAAATTTTACTTCATGCGCCACCGGTACAAACACTGATTCAATGTAAAGTTTAGCAGTGTGTTTTAAACTTTGTAATAGTAATATATCAGTGTTTTGTACCGGTGGCGCATGAAGTGAAATTTCGAGTTTAGACAAGCCTGAAAATTTGGCTTGGCCGCTCCGCGCTTCGCGCTACGCGACCAAACCAAGTTTTCAGGCTTTTCTAAACTCGAAATTTTACTTCATGCTTAGCCTGGGAGTGGAAAACACTCGCTTAAATCTTCAACTTAAACCACCAAATTTTCAGGCTTTTCTAAACTCGAAATTTTACTTTATGCGCCACCGGTACAAACACTGATTCAATGTAAAGTTTAGCAGTGTGTTTTAAACTTTGTAATATATCAGTGTTTTGTACCGGTGGCGCATGAAGTAAAATTTCGAGTTTAGAAAAGCCTGAAAATTTGGTTTGGCCGCTCCGCGCTTCGCGCTACGCGACCAAACCAAATTTTCAGGCTTTTCAAAACTCGAAATTTTACTTCATGCTTAGCCTGGGAGTGGAATACACTCGCTTAAAGCTTCAAATTAAATTCTTTTAATAAACCGAGCATCAGAAAATGTGCAACGTATGCATATGGATACTTCAAAGAAAAATTCTCGTTATGAAAATGTTCAGTGTTACATAAAACTCTCTGTATATGGAAGGACAGGCTTAAACTCCAGGTAAACAACAAAAAACTAGAAAGCCTACAAAGAACAATTGCACTAAAGATAACGAGGGCATATTGTATTTCCTCACTGACATGTACTAGCACGGGCAATTCCCTTCAAACTATTGGTAGAAGAGAGGGAAATAACATACGGGAAATGTGAAGCGAAGAAAAGAAGGGAGAGAGAAATGAAAATAAAAGCCTGGCAAACGAAATGGAAGAACAATGACACCTATAAGTGGCTACATAGACTACTGCCGGATCTAACACTGTGGTACCATAGGACCGATGGAGAAATAAATTATCATGGCTTGCGATGCCATGACCGGCCACGGATGCTTCAATAGCTACCTGAAAAGGTTTAAATTGAGGAATGATGTAGCGTGTAGCTTCTGCACACAGAAGAACACAGCAGAACACACAATCTTTGGCTGTAGAAGGTGGGAAACGGAATGAAAAGCCGCAGAGGAAGCAGTCAATAAAACGCTTACACCTGAAAACCTCATACCAACCATGCTAGAAAGCCAAGAAAACTGGGACGCGGTCAATAGGTATATTACAAAAATAATAAGCTCGAAAGAGAACCTAGAGAGACAAATCGAAAGAGTGGAAAGATAGACCGAAAGAGAGCGAAGAAGGAAAAAATAACAGCGACATAGTTAAAGAAATGCCTCAAAGGCGATACCGATTATGCCTTGGAGTCAAAAGAAGGCGGTTTTAGTGGGTAGGCCCCTTTTAGAATAAAGGGTAGAGTCCCACATAATCCTTGATTGAAAGGATGTGCATAAACGTATATCCCCTTCTATAATAAAAACAAAAAAAAGGTCGTATAAGCCAACACTTGGTCCGAAAGCGTAAGATTACGTTTATTTAGATAACCTGTTTCAGAAAGCGTGACTGGATTGGTTGCGTCTAGCTTAGGTTAAGTTAGAATTAGTTATGTTAGGTTACTCATTTTATGTGGGGTTAGATGGGGATCTAATAAGGTTATCTTTAGTACATCACATACTTAAATTTACAATGAACTACATTAGGTTGCATATTCTTCCAATACCAATTTCTTCTTATTAAAAAAATATTCAACCTAATGCAATTTATTGTTTATTATATCGTATGTTCAATTTAAAAAAATCTCTAGAGTGCCATGGAAAATATTCTAGGTTGGCAACTCGGAAAATATACATTATAATTATTATGTCTGACGTTTTATATGTCAATTCCTGAAGTGTGTAGCCCACTTAAATTTGAAAAAAGATTAAATCATAGCACTCTAGAGGTTCTTTTTTTTATTGAACATATTATATCAGAGTATGTTAAGATAGAATAAATTACACATTTTGGCGACAGTTCAAAGCATAGGTTCAATTAAGTTAGATTATAATAACTTAAATTAGAATACATTTACAGATCAAGATAACTTAGAATAACTTAAAATAGGTTAATATATACAACGTTAGATTACACAATTTTGTAATGGTTTAAAGCATAGATAAAATTAGTTTAGAACCAGGGGTCGGTAATCTTTTTGGAGTTAAAAGCTATTTTTTATAATATTTTTAAATTAGCATTTCTAAAGTCTCAGTGTCATAAAGTGGCAATATAACATACATTGAATACAAGAACTGTTAATAAAAATAGATCACAAAAAATTAAGTATCTGCGCAAATAAAATAAGAATGAAAGTTTATCACTTGACGTCAAGATTAAAAAAATGTTTCAAAATATTCACACATTTTGGAACCTTGTGAAAATTGACAAAATATAGTTATATACCCGCCATAAAAGTATTGCCTACGCAATAACTCAGGCAACATATATGCTAGACATTTAAGTTTTGGGATATACGAAGAGTTTTATGTAACACCAAACATTTTCATAACGAGAATGTTTCATTTTAGTATTCATATGCATACGTTGTGTATTTTCCGACGCTCGGTTTATTAAAGGAATTCAATTTGAAGCCTTAGGCGAGTGTTTTCCACTCCCAGGCTAAGCATGAAGTAAAATTTCGAGTTTAGAAAAGCCTGAAAATTTGGTTTGGTCGCGTAGCGCGAAGCGCGGAGCGGCCAAACCAAATTTTCAGGCTTTTCTAAACTTGAAATTTTACTTCATGCGCCACCGGTACAAAACACTGATTTTATTAAAGTTTAACGATGTGTTTTAAACTTCGTAATATGTCAGTGTTTTGTATCGGTGACGCATAAAGTAAAATTTCGAGTTTAGAAAAGCCTGAAAATTTGGTTTGGTCGCTCCGCACTTCGCGCTACGCAACCAAACCAAATTTTCAGGTTTTTCTAAACTCGAAATTTTACTTTATGCTTAGTCTGGAAGTGGAACACACTCATTTTAAGTTTCGAATTGAACTCCTTTAAAAAACAAAGATTATCTAAAAATGTACGGCATATAATTGGGACATGTATACTTGAAAGAAAAACCATCTGTATTTACAAGTCGAGGCATTTATTGGGATTGATTGGCTACATTTTGTAATGGTCATATAGGCAACCCAATTTGCACATAATCTAACAAATCTAAGGTCATGCTTTGGTTTGATAAATAGAATATACGCAAATGAACATTGATAATGTTCGGTGTTACATAAAACTCTGTATACTATAAATAAATTAACTATAGCTTGATTTTTACATAGTATTAACTAGCAATACTACTTCCGGTTTAGCAGGAAGTGATATCATTTTTCTTATATTAAATTGCAACCCTAACTTTTGTTTAACTTGTAATATTCGTCTTTAAACATGATTTTCACGTTAAAACTAACCTCAAAATTATTTTTTTTTTAAATTCACTTAATAGGCCAAGGAATTGTAACTGGGATGAAACATAGCAAAGTAGGCCGTGAAACGGTCATGTTACCTAAAAGCAATTTTTAATTACATCGAATATTTTTTTCAGTTGTCGGCAAAAAAAGTTAAATGCCAAAATTAAAATGTCCGAAATTTTAATTTATAAATGCACTGTAATATGAATATTTTAAATAGCACACCCTGCTTTTTTTTTAATCATAAAATTCTGTTCAAAATTCCAGTTATATATTGCAAGTTGATATTACTTCAAGACTTGACCGTATTTGAGTTTTTAAAAGTTAGCACTAAGTAATTTATTTATAACAATAATAACTGTATGTTTTTGAGTTTCCGTGAAGTGATTATTACACTAATAAAGACTGTTATTCCTTACTTCACTTTTTGAAGTGAAGTAAGGAATAACAGTCTTTATTAGTGTATAACAATAATAGCTGGAAAATTAATGATAGGTAGTTCTTAGACAAAACAAAGGCGTTGCATGGACTGTCATAGACAATTCACGGCCTAGTTTGTTATATTTTATCCTAGTTACAATTCATCGGCCTACTAAGTGAATTACGAGAAATATTAATTTTAAAGTTAGTTTTATCATTAATATGAACTTGTTATACATCATTCGTAAAGAAATTTCAAGAGGAATATGACAGGTAAGAAAAAGGTTGTGCATTGTGATACAAAATAAGAAAAATTATATTACTTCCGGCGAAACCGGAAGTAGTATTACCAGTTAATACTATGCCAAACTAAAACTATAGTTAAATTATAGATTCATCCCAAAACTAAAATGTCTACCATTTATATTGCCTAAATTATTGCGTAGGCAATACTTTAATGGCCACCCGGTATAGTACAACAACGTTTGAGAGTTTGGAATCATTTATGTCGCAAATTAAATGTGAAACTAGAGATGATGACAAATAAAATCAGGATTAAAATTCAACGAAAATGTCAAAATCACGTTAATTGTCAATGGAATCGTGTCTCGCTTGATCTTTACACCGATTTCGATTCTGATTAATTGCAATCGTTTCATCGCCAAAATTCATAGTCCATTTATTTATTTACCAACACAAGTTTACTTGATTTTACAGTTCAAGCCAACTTTTTAGATGAAATTCTTGATCAATTTAGTGTAGTTGGCATTTGTTAAACCGCGTTTTATGGTTTTGACAGCCAAAGTAAGACTAGCTATATTTATGTGGAATTAAGTCTGCTTTTCACTGATTTCATCAAACTTGCTCCAACTATCAAAACTAAACTCTTCACTCGCTTGTTTTGCATGATAGAAGTAATGCAACATGCATATAATCCTAACATTTTAATTGAAAAATCATAACCTTATACCAGTGACGGTTCGTGATCTAAAGAAGTGGGTCGGCCGAATGTATACATCTTAGAATGATATTTAAAAAAAAATCGCCCGAAAATAGAGAGAGAATGTTCTCGAAGTTACAATAACATTTTTAAACATATTATATACATAATATGGTTAATTATAATTATACACTGATATATTCCACATAATCTACCTAAAATGCCTAGTTAATATTTTGTAAATTACAATTAGGTAACTATTTAATTATTGTTTGCATTTTTGAATTACATCTGTTGTTTAACTATATTTAAAAATTCGAGACATGTTCTGATTTCTAAAATAAAATTTTAAACGAATATGTTTTAATACCGGTCAATTGTTGGACTTAATGACTAATTTGTATTAAGAGGGCCAATTTTTGCTGGTAGTGTGTTTCAGGGGTACGAGATGGCGCAGAGATTGCAAAATTGCTAAAAGTAGTTTTGACTATGTATTGGTTCATAATCAAAAACCATGGAACAGTGATGAAATGTCATGGTAAAAATGTTTTAATTTGCCATCATTTTGAAAAAATCGAAAACTGTCGAAAATCGATGAAATGTTTAAATTTAAGAAAATGTTGAAACAATGTCAAAAAGTGATGAAATATCAAGAAATATTGAAATTTAACAACAATTTGAAGTATGTGAAAAGTGATAATAATATAAATATATTTTAAATATTTTAAACTTAATAATTTATCAGTGTTTTTATGCGCGTGGCGCATGAATTAAAATTTCGAGTTGAGAAAAGCCTGAATTTGGATTTGGACGCGTAAATTCTTAGGGCTTTTCTCAACTCGAAATTTTATTTCATGCTAAGTCTGGGAGTGGAAAACATTCGTTAAAAAAGAATCAATGGATTTTTACAATATTTTCATTAGTTTACAAAATCTTGAGAGTTCTTAAGTTTTTGTCCAATTTTTAGAAATCTTGTCAATTTTTGTGAATTTCCAAGATTTCCTTTCGTTACTTTTTAAAACTTTGACACCTTTCATGTATTTCCTAGATTATTGTTGATTTAAAAAAAAATGCTGGTATTCATGAATTTTTCTAGAATTTCGTTAGTTTTCAAGCTCACAAACTCAAAACGTTTAATAATCGTTAACGATTAATATAACGTCTAAATTAATTAATCGATGCTGAAAAATTCATGAAAATTTATGAAAATCTCGATTTGTTGAAAATGTAACGAAAATTAAACGAGTGTCGTCCACTCCCAGACTAAGCATGAAGTAAAATTTCGAGTTTAGAAAAGCCCCGCTTAGAAAATTTGGCGAGGGTCGCGCAGCGACCCGAGATAAATTTTCGCGGGACTTTTCTAAACTCGAAATTTTACTTCATGCGCCACGCGTATAAACCACTGATTTAAAGTAAATTTGAAAATATATATTGATAAGATGTGATAGATATTTAAGATATAACGAAAAAATATAAAAAATATTTATTTTCTAAAGGCGATAATAATAATAAAAGTAGAACAAATTTAGTTTAAGACACTTTTTCATATTCTTAATATTTAAATCATCATATCCATAGCGAGGACAGTGCTATGATCACATCAACATTTTTTTTAATATGAAATAAAAACATTTGAAAAATTAAAACAATCGCTTACTCTGAGCTGAGCCGAAAACCGCAAAAACCGTTATTTTTTTCGGAACGAAAACCGCAACGGTAAAATACCGGTTAGAATCCCTGATTAAATTTCTGGTTCGCAAATTTAAAAAATAATTATTTGACAAAAAAATATGAGTTCTTTCTCCAAAAAATGTATTAATCCTTAACGATTAATATAACGCCTGATTTAATTAATGGATGCTGAAAAATTAATGATAAATGTTAAAAATTTATAATAAACATTGATAACTTCTTGCAAATTTACACTTGTATGCAAATTTTGAAGATTAGCGGAAATCTTGGAATTTTGAAATTTATCGAAAATCTTTGGATTTCACATAAACTGTCGAAATTTTGAAAATTAACGGAAATCCTGGCAATTTACGAAAAGCGGTTAGATTTTTATAATTTTCTAAAACTTTGAAAATTCACGAAAAATAAGATTTTGAAAATTAATTAAAATTGTGGAAATTCATAAAAAAAGTTTAGGAAATTCAAATACAAGTCAAAATTTTAAAAATTAATAAAAATCTTGGAAACATTTACAAAAACTAGAAAATTGATGAAATGTATCAACATTTTAGAAAAAAGTCTTTGAAAAAAATGTATAATTTCTGTTTAATCAAATTTAACGGTACGGCCCGGCCGACCCTGCCGTCCCTGACGAGCCGTCACTGCCTTATACTCATACTCTTTATTTTGTGTTAAATTATTTTACACATGTCACAATAAGGAAAGTAAAAATATTATAAATATCAGTAAGTTAAAAACAATACAAAAATTAAACGTAAAATACATGCATATCTAATTAATTAAAAAATTAGCCATAGGGTAAGACATTGACATTTTTTTAATTTAGTGAATACTAATATAAAAATAGTAATGCATTTATTACCGTTTAAAAACATTTATGAGTAAAATAATAATAAATAATTAGATCAACAAAACCTTTATCTAATAAATAGAGTAAAATGCCTTTTTATGTCAATATGATTTAAGTTGATTTTTACATTTTTCACTTGGAAATAATTTAATGCTGTCTGGTAAACTGTTGTAAAGCTGAGAACCAAGAAAATTAACACCATTAGTTAACCGTTGGTAGTTAACACGTATTTTATTGTTATTTTTTGTTAACACGTATTTTATTGTTATTTTTTTCTAATACGTATTTTATTGCTATTTTTTGTATTGTGCGAATAGATTTCGGAATGTAATTGATAATTACTTAAATGGTTTTTTACGTATATCAAAAACTTAATTATGCATACGCACGGAAGTTGAATATACAGAGAGTTTTATGTAACACCGAACATTTTCATAACGTGAATTTTTCTTTTAAGTATACATAAGCATACGTTGTGCATTTGCTGACGCTCGGTTTATTAAAATAATTAATTTTGAAGCTATAAACGAGTGTTTTCCACTCCCAGACTAAGCATGAAGTAAAATTTTGAGTTTGGAAAAGCCTGAAAATTTGGTTAGGTGGCGTAGCGCGAAGCGAGGAGCGGCCAAACCAAATTTTCAGGCTTTTCTAAACTCGAAACATTACTTCATGCGCCACCGGTACAAAACACTGATGCAATGTAAAGTTTAGCGGTGTGTTTTAAACTTCGTAATATGTCAGTGTTTTGTACCGGTGGCGCATGAAGTAAAGTTTCGTGTTTAGAAAAGCCTGAAAATTTGGTTTGGCCGCTCCGCGCTTCGCGCTACGCGACTAAACCAAATTTTCAGGCTTTTCTAAACTCGAAATTTTACTTCATGCTTAGTCTGGAAGTGGAACACACTCATTTTAAGTTTCAAATTGAACTCTTTTAAAAAAACAACGGGTATCTAAAGATTTACGGCATATACGCTGTAATTGGGGACATGTATACTTAAAAGAAAAACTCCATGTATGTACAAGTTGAGGCATTAATTGCGATTGATTGGCTACAATTTTTAATGGTCATATAGGCAACCCAAATTGCACAACATTTAAAAATTAAAGGTGTCAAATTGTATTGGATAAATATGTTCGGTGTTACATAAAACTCTCTGTATTTTTGCAATCAGCCCTGTAGCTGAGACTAAATATCGCCCTTACCGCCCTACACTGGAGACCAAACAAATTGGCGAATTTCCACAAGATAGGATTCCATAATTTATATGGAAGTGAAAAACTGCAAACTGCAAATACGCTGACCTTAATACTGCTGGGGATATGTAAAAGAAATATTGATTTGCAGAGTTTTTTTTTTTAGCTGTATATCTTATGTAATTGCTGTTTATCTAATGTAATTCCTAGAAATTAGGTTGATGTGATTTCTGTATTGGATTTAAGAGAGAAAATTACATTTTTGTTTTTTTCTGCATTAAGTGTAAACTTATTTGCAGTAAATTACTGTATAATAGAGTCTAGACACGAATTAATATTAGACAGTGCCTCAGGTAGATCTCTAGACCCAGCAAAGCATGTAGTATCATCAGCGTATAGAATGAGTTTTGGACTGTTAAAATATTTCGGTAGATCGTTTATATATATAACAAAAAGAAAAGTGGTCCATGTATTGACCCTTGAGGAACCCCATGTAATATGTTATGATGACATCTTGTGATTTATATTAAATTGCTGTGATCCGAGATTCATGTATTATTATTATTCTTAATTTTCCCAGCAGATATACAAGTATCCAATTACAGGGAACTTAATCTAATATAATGTTATGTTACATAATTTTAAATCATACATACAGTGCGCAGAGAAAGAAGAGAAAAGAAAAAAAAACAAACTTAAAGCCTAGAGATTTATAACAATATCACTGGTACCGATAAGTCTGACATTATTTCGATGAGGGATTTCCGGGTATCTACTAAAATATCTACTCTATTATTTAGATAGGACAGCTCGCCGGACTAAAGTTATAAAAGTACAGCTTTCGTAAGAGAACCTCACGTGAGACACACTCAAAACCCTTACTTAAGTCCAGGAAAGATGCAACGGTGTATCTTTCTTGATCAAATCCTTTCAAGACATTCTACAAAACCTTTGATTACATTGGATTAGGTTAGAATTTTCTACATGCTCTAACAAGAATTTAAAAGAACATAAACTAGATTACTGGTACTTAGACTGGGTTAGCATAGTTAGATTGGGCTAAATACTTAGAATATTCGTCATAATGTTAAACAATGTAGGACTAAGATTGGTTAGGTTAAACTGTATTAGAACACAGCGGATTAGGTTAGAATATTCTACACGTTCTAGTAAGAGTGTAGTAGAATATTAATTATATTAGATTGTAGTTATACTTGGACTGGGTTAAAAAAAAGTTAAATTAGATTAAAAACTTATTACATAGCTTTTTAATTTAAATTCACTTGGCTTATTGTACTAATAAATTAATTTTCGACTAGTTTCGGCTTGATGCCATTTTCAAGAATAATGATCATTCTTGAAAATAGCATCAAGCCAAAACTAGTCGAAAAATAAATGTATTAGTAAAACAAACCAAGTGAATTTAAATTGAAAACTTATATATTAGTAGAAATGATTTACCAAGTGATCAATGAGGAACAAGCTGACAATATACCTAGAGTATACGTCACAATCTTAAACAATCTACTAAAAATGTAGATAGAAAAGCTTAGATTAGCTTACTCTATATTCACTTGAATCAGGTTAGAGTAAGTAAGGTTAAGTTAGATTAAAATTTCTAGTATAATTTATTAATTATTTTAACATATAGAAAACGTACGATTATATAATATTCCATTTTCGCACTTAAAACGCATTTCTCAACCGATTTTAATGATTGAAATAATCTTTAATTCGGGATAAAACAAGCTTTAATTGGAGGTACAGTAGTTTTTATAGGGTTTAAAATTACGCTTAGCACAAGTCCTCAAAGTTTTGGTTTATTGATTTTCTGTCGTTTCTAAAGGTTGCACAAAATTGAGTTAACATTTTTTAATGAAAAAAACAACTAACTAATATTGTTTATAATGTTGTTAAGTATGCTCGTTACATTTTTTAGAGATTTTAAAAATTAATTTTTGGAAATTTAAAAAAAAATTGTTTTTTGGCGCTCAAATTGATTGTTTCCATACCCACCCCTTAGGAAAATCTCAATTTTTAGGTGAAAAGTTTCCTTTTTTTTGGTAAATCGGAAAAAAATACTAATAACTGTATGTTTTTGAGTTTACGTGAAGTGATTATTACACTAAAAAAGACTTACTTCACTTTTTATTTGTATCATTAGATGTACATTATTCAATAAACTGCAACAATTGCAATAAAATATACGTAGGTCAAACACAACGCAATATATTAAAAAGATTCAAAGAACACCAATATTACTTTAAAATTCAAAACCTGGACAAATCAGCAGTCGCACACCATTCATTAGAAACAGGACACACATTTTCGGTTAACAATATTAAACTTTCAAAGCAGTCAGGTCATCGTAGATTAAATATGCTTGAATCAATTGAAATGTACAAAAATAAAAATGTTTTGCTAAATTTTGATCTTAGTCCCTCAGATAATCCATTATTAGATTTATTGCCCAAAAAGAATCCCACAGAGAATGTAATCCTACCGAAAACCATGCCGAACCCTTAGCCCCCGTAACACCTAGCTAATTACTTATTGGTTTTTCCTAAATCCCTTCAGATATATATATATATATATATATATATATATATATATATATATGTATATACCGCGCTAATAGTTGTAAGAATTCTGTTTGTTATTGATAATGAGCATTTTGTGTCTCGAAATGTACATCTAACGATACAAATAAAGAGTGAAGTAAGGAATAACAGTCCTTTTTAGTGGAAAAAATACTGACATTAATAGTGTGTTTATTTTTCCCAGTAAAAGAGGGGTAAATTCGTGTCTGAAATTGCGTGTAGCAAATTTCTCGAAAACAAATCGAGATAAAGAAAATTTGTTTTCTGTATCTTTTTACCATGACTCACTGCATCTATTGAAAAATGTTGAAAAAAACATGTTTATTAATAACAGAGAAAATGCATTTTTAAACTTGATTTTTTTTTATTTGCAAGGATATTAATTTAACACTTAATGAGACCAATCCCGCAAACAAAAAAATTATTAACTGTTTAGTTTTTAAGAAATTTTCTACATAACATTTGACTAGTTTGTAGATATGAATTTAGCACGCAACTCTTATTGCTGCGGCTGGGCGGGAGTCTAAGCGGTGGGAGGTGGATTACTGTAGTGTCGCCATTTAGAATGAAAGAGCGGGATTTCACATTATTATTTCATATAATATTACATTTTTATAGATAATATTCTTAAACGTAGATAATATATCGAATGTCCAATAAAAAAAAAAAAAATCTCTAGAGTGCCATGATTTTATGTTTATTAAAATTTAAGTTGGCTACACGCTTTGGGAATTGACATTTAAAACGTCAGACATAATAATTTTAATATATAATATCAGAGCTACCAATTCAATTTTTTACAGGTTAATAACTTAACATTTTCCAATAATATACTGACGTTTCAATTTTATTGAGTAATTTAAAAGATAATTATTGTTAAAATTGTTTAAAAAATGGTGATTTATTCATCATAGCACTTTTCTCATCACCTAAACAATTGATAGTTAACATAATAAACTTATTTCACTTGTAAATTGGTTAACTGTATGTTTTTGAGTTTACGTGAAGTGATTGTTACTCTAAAAAAGACTGTTATTCCCTACTTCTATTTTTATTTGAATCATTAGATGTACATTTCGAGACACAAGGTGCTCATTATCAATAACAAATCTTTGTTATTGATAATGAGCACCGTGTGTCTCGAAACGTGCATCTAACGATACAAATAAAAAGTAAAGTAAGGAATAACAGTATTTTTTTAGTGTAAATTGGTTAAAGACCATTTCACATTAAATCAGAGTTTTGTGCGCGTGGCGCATGAAGTAAAATTTCGAGTTTAGAAAAGCCTAATTTGGCTCGGTCGCTCCGCTTCGCTACGCGCCCGAGCCAAATTTTCAGGCTTTTCTAAACTCGAAATTTTACTTCATGCTTAGTCTGGGAGTGGAAGACACTCGTTTGTTTCATTATTGAAACAATTAATAATTAAATATTGTCGTTTTATTGAGGTCGAAAGTTCTATGAGGTTGAACCAGCATGTCAATTTTGAGGAAGCAGTAGTTTTTTTATATGTCAGACAATTCGCAGTCAATCAAGGGACCTAAAGTCAAAATGCCATAATAGTGAAAATTCAGTCGACAAAGAAACTTATAGTAAAAATGTTACAATTGTTATTTAATGACGAAATACTCTCAAATTGCCATAATTGTGAAAATCCCGTCAAAATGTTACAATAGTCACTTAAGGATGAAATACTATTACAGTCAAAATGCTAAGTGATTGTAAAACAAAATTAATGATTAAATATTGTTGAAAATGTCAAAATAGTTAAACATTAATGGATGAATACTATTTAAAATGTCAAAATAGTAGACGTAAAGTCAGAATTGTCTGTAGTTCGCTTGTTTGGACTGAAATGTCAAAGATTGATAGTGTTCGATATTTGGTACAGTATTCATTTGTTTCAACAACATTGACACGTCTGTTAACTAAAAGCTACAATCGCTCGTAACTCGTTTGTTTTGACAGTTAGAGTAAAACTTCAAGGAATAAGAGTGTGCGGGATTTAATATAGTTTTTATTTGTTTCAGCAAATGACGTATCTGGCAACGTATAGTTACAATCGTCCATTTGTTTGACAGTTAGAGAGAAATTTCAAAAATTGAAAGTGTGCGATATTTCGTATATCAACGTAAAGTTACAATCGCTTGTAGTTCGTTTGTTTTGACAGTTAAAGCAAAATTTAAAAGATTGAAAGTGTGCGATATTTCGTATAGTTTGCATTAGCTTCGACAAAATTGACGTATCTGTTAATTTAAAGTTACAATCGTCCGTAACTAGTTTGTTTTGACAGTTGGAGCTAAACTTCAAATGTGAAAAATGTGCGATAACCGGTATAATTTTCATTTGTTTTAACAAAATTTACATATCTGTCAATGTAGAGTTGGAATGAAAAAAAAAACTGTGGGCCAAGTGATTTTATGTATAATGTCAAAATAGTTAAGACATGGCTGACTAAATGATTTTGTGATAAAAGAAAAAAAAACAGTCGACTTGAGTCAATGTAAACACTAATAATTCTCCAAAACTTTGGATACAGTTCAACTATTGACAATTGAATAAAAGTGTCTTGATTTTATCATCAAACGTGTAACTATTTAACTTTGTAATGACTGAAACAAAGTAGCAGTTTGTATATTATTATTAATATCTGGATTAATAATTGTAATAAAAATGAGATTTAGGAACATTCTAAGCAAAGTAGACCTGTATTCATTTTCTTTTTGTGATTTTTCGATTTTAAAATACAGTACCCAAAACTGACATACCTCACTTTTTGAAAAGGATAGTAATGTCCGTTGCAAGCGTTTTGGCCCGTGTGTTTGAATGCCAATAAAACAAAAAGTATTTTTTCAATAATCATTATTTAAAAATAAGCATAAAGAGCAATCAATTATAAGTAACATATTTTAATTTTGATTTTTGTCCTTTACAAATAATGTTGTTATTGACCTTTAAATAAAAAAAAGTACAAAATGTTTGCCATTATTTAAGAATACTCAACTTTACGAATTTATTTCTCGGCATGTGCTGTATTGAAAACAATAATTTTTTATATGTTATGTATATCATCTTCCTGTGTAAGATCCCTTAATTTGAAGATTACATATCTTATATTTGTTTAAATAATTAATATATTATAAGGTGATATTATGGAAATGGATAGGGCAATTTTTGAAATTCTTTCACTGGGTTGTTGATATTCATACATTGAATTAATTTCTTAGCAAAAATCAAAATCATTTTTGGCAGAATAGTTTCTTTGATTTTTTAAAACATTTAGAAAAGGAACTTTGCTTTCCGTGCGAGGGTTTATTTAAATTGTATCAAAACGCAATATGTTATATAAAATATATAATATTATTTTGTCGTAATACTTCATAATCAAGTACGTTGATATAATAAAAAACATGATTACATGAATATTGATAAATCGTATTGTAAAGGAAGAAATGTTCTCTAACTCTAAAATTTGATACTTGACCTTGCCCCTCTTACGCATTCAGTAAAATTAAAGTTATTTCAAAAATTCAAATTAAATGAAACTTGCGTCTTTGCGCGCTTCTACTAACCACAGTTATCAACCAAAAAACATGCACCATTCTTCAAATTAAACCTGATTCAATTCTTATTCGATTGATTAAAGCAATTTTTAATTTTCTGCAAAATTTAATTTTTTATTAATATTTTCCCACGAAAAGTCAGTTTTATGATCTTTTCACTGTTCTCATTTAAAACGGTCTCTCGCTTAAAACTTTCAAGTCATAAAATTAAACCAAAATTGAATCGATTCAGAATTAGATGACTATTAATATGATGTCTAACAATTCCTTGAGAATGCAAAAATGTGCTCAGTGCCTAGCGCTTAGAGTTGGATTTTTGTATTACAAACTGGTAAACATTAAAAATTCATTATCATTAAGGATATTACTGAAATTACTAAGAAAAAAAAAATACACCAAATTTTAATAAAAAATTAATACATTTTTAATTGTTTTATTCCGAAATATTATTGTGTGAAAGTGCAATAATATTTGAATATTTCATTAAGTTAAATAGAAATCTTTCTTAACGCGTTTACAAAAAGGAAGTATTAGAAATATTAATTACATATCCCTGATTTTGCTGTAAAAATTCAGACATTCCTTATTTTTATAAAACGTTTTTAAAATGAAGCTTCTAACGAGTGTTCCCATTCCCAGATTAAGCATGAAGTAAAATTTCGAGTTTAGAAAAGCCTGAACATTTGGTTTGTTCGCTTCGCGTAGCGGAGCGACCAATCCAAATGTACAGGCTTTTCTAAACTCGAAATTTTACATCATGCGCCACGCGTATAAAACACTGATTTAAAGTTAAGTTTAAAATACACTGCTTATTTCCTAGATATGTGAATCTTGCTAGAATCTTTTTTGTGATTTTATATTTTAACTTATTTATTACGTTTAATGTATGGTTAGTATTAAGCATTATATACTTTTAAATAATGTTTCCGTAAATAAACATTAAACAAAATGTATAAAGCTAATATCGGGATATACTTAAAAGAATAACTTCCTGTATGTGAACGCATATAGAAATATAAGTGTCCCTGTATTTAACCCATTAAGCGCCATTGATGCATACACGCAACATTATTAATTTTTTGTTAATTAAATTACTAAATAAGTTAGTTTGATATACATTATTTAACCTGATTCGAAAATGTATGAAGAAATATATCAATATTATGTTATTTAAATATTTTGATTATTACTCATATAAAAAAAATAATGTGAGTGTGAGTGTCTTTCTAACAATATTTCAGTGTCTTATGCGCGTGGCGCATGAAGTAAAATTTCGAGTTTAGAAAAGCCTAAAAATTTGGTTAGGCCGCTCCGCTTCGCGGAGCGACCAAACCAATTTTAAGGCTTTTCTAAACTCGAAATTTTACTTCATGCTTAGTCTGGGAGTGAAATCACTCGTTCTAAACTTCATACTGCACGTTTTTATAGGAAATCGACGAAGACCTGAAATGTTACACCATATACATTATATATATTTATAAGAAAAACTTACAGTATGCAATATACTAAGTCATTCATAGAAGTGCAGAATTTTACGTAAAATTAACTTTTATATAACACTCTATAATTACTCGGCCGTTAATGGGTTAAGAGTGTAGCGCAAATTGGCTTCCATTTTGACGCCTTTAGGCGCCAAATTCAAACTAAACCAATCATATTCTATAATGATTGACGTGCCTCTTGTTAATTTGATTTAGTTTGAATTTGGCGCCTAAAGGCGTCAATATGGATGCCAGTTTGCGCTACTCTCTTAAATACAAGTACACTAAGAAATATCAACAGCTATCGCCATCTATTGGTCTACCTAAGACCTAATTCGATAGCCTATATTGACGATGCTATGAACTAAGAGCAATAGATGGCGTTATATGTCAAGATTTTTAAATGATGTCCTTATTTTATCGGAAATGGATTTTTGGTTAGTTGCTTATTAGTTATTAGGTGAAGGGGTGATGATAGTATATTTGGAGCTAAATCATATTTTTACTATGCCTCCAATTTTCTTGAATCTTAACTAAGAAAAACACTATGCCTGCAATTTTCTTGAATCTTAACTAAGAAAAACACTTTTCGACGTATATACTACATACGCTAAGACCTTTTAAGAAAAAAATCTGGGAACGCGGCTGATTCACTGCACCCATGCAATTTTTCATCGGTGAGATGTTACACACAAATGACGTCATTATACTTCATACCGTTTGTAAAATCTTCCCTAAATGACATTATTTCAGTGCGATTTCTCAGCGATGACAAATTGTCAGAGCTGGGCAGGATTCAAATCATTTAGGATTCGATTCCCTGATTCGAATTATTTAGGATTCGATTCCCGGATTCGAATCATTTAGGATTCGATTCCCGGATTCAAATCCTTTTACAGGATATAAAAGAGATATTCAAATACTTCAGTGAAAATGGATTCGTGATCCGGATTTGTTATATTTTTTTAAAGGATTCGTATTCGAATCCAGAGGTAGGTGATTCTAATCCTTATAAAAGGATTCGAATCCTAATTAAGGATTCAAATCCTCCCAAATAATTCGAATCATCGCTATTAAGGCTGGGATTCAAATGCGATTAATTCATATAGTCGAATATTCTAATATGAATATTTAAATCACAAAATTTTTCATATTGAAATATGATTTTAAACGAGAATATTGAATTATCGACAATTTAAATATTTCAAATTTTGATATAATTCACTACTTGTGAATGCATATTCGGTTACTTAAACTTGAAAAATGTCCAGCCTTAATTGTATATTTTTAACTTCACTTAAAATCAGTGTTTTATACGCTTGGCGCAGGAAGTAAAATTTCGAGTTTAGAAAAGCCTAATTTGGCTCGGTCGCTCCGCTTCGCTACGCGGCCGTGCCAAATTTTCAGGCTTTTCTAAACTCGAAATTTTACTTCATGCTTAAACAAGGAGTGGATACACTCGTCAGAAGTTTTAAATATTTTATTAAGATCCTGTACATGATAAACTTGAAAAATGGTTACATTCTGTTATAAAAACATCTAGATGATATTATATACAGTAATATTTTTTCGTAAAGTTAAAAATAAAAAAGTGTTCCCCCTGTCCTGGGACAATCTGCATGTGTACTTAACAAAAAATAATATATGTACACTTGGTTACCATACTTTCTTGTCAGGTGTAAGATATTTATATCAACACATTATTAAATTAATAAAACTGATCTTCTTGGGTATACTTTTAAGTAGCGATTCTTTTCAAGTAATTTCAGTTGTAGAATGCACTTATATTTTTATATATTTTCAATTTGTAAAGAGATTTTTTCCTTAAATAAATAACCAACAGATTTTACATTTTTCTACAAGTCTGGTTTTTGTAATAAACAATTAAAGTCGAGTTTATTTCAAGCCGTCCACTTGTTAATGGTGAATATTGATAATTTCATAAGCGGCATTAAACTAGTCTTGGTAATATTATTAATCTCAGGTGAAGGCCTTTAAAAAATAATTTACAGCAAAAAATATTTGAAAATATTAAATCTAAAATATCTGGTATCGATAACTACCTATATTTTCATTATTGATACTTTTTACTATGATGTGATGTATTTTAAAATAACGAGTGTCTTCCACTCCCAGACTAAGCATGAAGTAAAATTTCGAGTTTAGAAAAGCCCCGCGTAGAAAATTTGTCGAGGGTCGCGCAGCGACCCGAGACAAATTTTCACGGGGCTTTTCTAAACTCGAAATTTTACTTCATGCGCCACGGATATAAAACACTGATTTATCTTGAAGTTTAATAACTCATATATCATCATTTACTAAAACAAATAATTAATTAAATATTTAGTCTGTAAATAATTAGGTTTGAACATTTTTGTTAATAAAAACTGACGGCGATATTAAAACTGATAATGGTTGCAAATAATACATTAAAATTTATTTTTAAAGGATTTGTATCCGTGATTCAAAAAAGAGGATTCGAATCTTTGATTCGAATCATATTTTTCTCTTAGGAATCCTTTATTCGAGTATTCGTGATTCGAATCATATTAGGTGATTCGGATTTGTAATTCAAATCTTGTCTTTGAGGATTCATCCCAGCTCTGGAAATTGCATCAGTGCTGTGCATAGCCCCCCCATTACTATTTCTACAATTTCAAATTTAGTTTCCGACAATTTAGATAATTACCATCATAGTTGACTTGACCGTCTCCATCGAGGTCGGCCTCCTTGATCATGTCGTCGACTTCCTCTTCGGATAGCCTCTCCCCCAGGCTGGTCATCACGTGACGCAACTCGTTCGATGAGATTAATCCGTCGTTGTTTTTATCGAATACCCTAAAATAAAAGATCGTGAGAAACAGATAAACACAAATTAATAAAATTAAATGTCAAAATCTCAATTGGTTACTAAATATGTGCGTTTATAATTGTATCAGTAGAAGCGAATCTGTAAGTCAGACCTTGAATTTGATTTTGCAAGGTCAGAAAAATGCGGAACAATGCGAACTGTGATAAGATTTGTTTGTTATGTTTTATTACGATTAATAACATACGAGGTTCGTAGACACTTAGGAAATAACTCTTATCAAATATTATCATTATTGATTGAATATATTAAATTGTATTAATATACGTATTCAGAAGAATATTATTTAAGGAGTGATTCAATAGCCTGATGTTTGAGGGAGGCTGTGATTCAATAAACGATTAAAATATTAAATGTGCGATTCTCTACGCAATCTACAACAAATTTGTGCTGCAAAGACTAAATTAATTAAGTGAATTGGATAGCTAACGCCATCTAACGCGTTAGATGGCGTTAGTTATCCAATTCACTTAATAGTGTTCACATATCGGTTTGATATAATAAGAAATGTTCAGTATTCCTCGGTACTGAGTCGGGACCACACTGAAGAGGACCTTGGAGTCCGAAACGCGTCTGTGGGTATCCGGTGCCGGAATACTGAACTCAAATACAATTTTGATACTAAATTAATTGTTTTTTTACTTGTAAATAATCATGATTAACGTATTAAACTATAGCGACATAATTTTGACGAAAATTATTGTTTGTTTCATCATCATACACAAAATTTCATACAAACATATTCTATTAAAACAAAAGAAAAGAATAAAAATGTCTCTAGAAATTGCTTTATTTATTTAGAAATACATTCACACTAATGCTGATTTGTTTTGTAAACTCAAGTGCCATGAAAATCAAACACAATTTTGAGTTTTATGGAATAACTGAAAAACTATGAATGGTGTAGCTTAAGATTTTTACATATTTTGGAATAGCAATGTTTACTTAACATCCACACCTAATTTTATGAAATTCCTACCAGAGGTTTTTGAGTTATGAGTTCTTGTCAATCTAATTTTCATTAAACAAAGATATATATATATATATATATATATATATATATATATGTATATATATATATATATATATATATATATATATATATATATATATACAGGGTGTATTTGAAATAACGAACAGGCTCTTAACCACAAAGAGATTATATTTTTTCTAAACATAATTCACAATTATTTTGTTTATAGTTCTAACAATGAGCCCGCAATTAATTATTAAAATAAATGAGTAAAAATAGACAACATTTTTGGAAGCACTGGCAATTAGAAATCATTTTTAAACGGCATGCGGCACCAGCTTTATCAAATTACAACAAGCGCTTAGGGAAAATATCGGAGTGCACTTAATGCAAGGTCCTCACGCCATATTGTGTCAATGGAGCAGGTCGACGGCCGGGCCTCGGGATTTATGGCACACTTGTAAAAACATTTGCTTACACATTTTTAGAAATTTACAATGAATTAAGTAGGGGTGGTAAGGGCGGATTTCAAGAGAAAATATGTTTGTGTTTAGTCTTTGCTGAAACTTATTCAAACAAACATCTTTTTTTTCTCATAGCTTTGTGCATAAAATCATCCGCAAAATTAATTTTCACCCCTATCATTATCAACGGGTTCAGCATCTTCAGCCAGGTGATTTTCAACAGAGAGTTGCGTTTTGTGAATGGCTTTTAGAACAAAGTGCCCGATATCCAAACTTCACTAATAACATTTTAGTGACAGATGAATCGTGCTTTACGCGAAATGGCTGTTTTAATTTTCATAACATGCATGTTTGGGCAGAGAATTCTACGCGCCGATCGCATTTTCAGCATCGTTTCTTCCTTAATGTTTGGGCAGGCATTGTAAATGACCAATTAATTGGACCTTTCATTTTTCCATTTAATTTAAATGGCGGCCGTTATTTAGATTTTCTAGAAAATGAACTTCAAGATCTTTTAGAAAATGTGCCTCTAGCTGTGCTGAGACAGTTATGGTTTCTGCACGATGGTGCACCTCCGCACTACGATCGGCGTGTTAGAAATTATTTAAACAATGAATTTCCAGGACGATGGGTTGGACGTGGAGGTGCTGTTCCATGGCCTCCTAGAAGTCCGGATTTAAACCCATTAGACTTTTTTTCTTTGGGGGTATTTTAAAAGTGAAGTGTATGTCGAGGAAATTGACGATGCTGATACACTCAGACAACGAGTTCACGACGCAGCTAACGCAATAAAAGAAAAACCGCGGCAAATGTTCACTTCGGTTCGTGAAAACTGGCTAAGGAGAGCCCAATTGTGTATTGAGTGCGAAGGGCGTCAATTTGAACATTTAATTTAGTTTCATGTGACTTTTTTATAAAACAATTGTGACTGACATTTAATTGTTTTATACGTGACCTACTTTTAACAAATTGCATGCACGAGTGTGTGGTAAGTGTTATCGTAGTAAAACTGCTATTTTACTGCTATTTATACATGAAAATAACATGTGTAGAAGATATAAATTTACTAGCTCAAGTCAAGTGCATTTTTCTTAGAGAATGTGAATGAACTTGAGAAATGTTTATCTTTTACAAAAAAACGTGATTACACTTCAAATTTCGAAAGTAAAGATTCTCGCGTTTAAAGTAAACAAACACGCATTCCACGCAGACCGAATTAAACGAGAAACGCATTGGTTCTCAAAATGTATAGAAAAAAAACTCGAAAAATGTTGAAAATTCAAAAAAAAAAATTCGAAAAACTTTTGGTGGAGATGGGTTCACACATATTTTGTGTATGTGCCCTGAAATGCCTTCGTTATTTCAAACACACCCTGTATATACCGGGTGTGGCACTTAAGACGCCTCGGACCATAGCTCCTTTACGATAAAAGCTATCGAAAAAAATCTAAGAGCAAAGTGGTGCATAATTACCGTCGTTATGTTTCAAAAATATTTCTAATCATCAGTGGCGTGCCGTACTCCAGAGGCGTACCAAACTTATGTTTTTTTTTAAATAGAATGCCCTATTTTTTATTGCAGATTTGGAAAGTGCTCGAAGAGTACTTATTTTTTTATCTAATATGTTATACCCTTCACTTTAGCGGTTTCGCTGTTATAACCCCTTCTTTCAAAATTGCGCCCCATTTTTGAGATTGTTTTGTAGAGAAACTAATTGAGGCCGGCGCCTAAATTTTGAATTGAGGTACAGGTTAAGACCTCGTATACCTTCACATATTTTTTTTTTTCGGGTAATTTATGGAAAAAAATAATTTTTGATTGAACTTTGCATGTTGTCATTTTTTTCGAAAATTTCAAATGGCACCCCCCTAAAAAAATTACGGCGTTGTACAGCCAAAACTCTAAATTTTTCATTGGTACAAAAAACATTACACATTGCATAACAAAATTTCGGAGAAAAAAGGAATTTCATCGCAAATGTCGGGAAACGTTTTCCGTTCCCAAAAGTGCTATGATGGACACATCAACATTTTTTTTATAATGAAATAAAAACATTTGAAAAATTAAAACAATCGCTTACTTAAAGCTGAACCGAAAACCGCATAAACCGTTATTTTTTTCGGAACAAAAAACGCAACGAAAAAAATACCGGTTAGAACCCCTGATTAAATTTCGAGTTCGCAACTTTCAAAAAAAAATATTTAACAAAAAATATGAGGCCTTTCTTCAAAACATTTATTAATCGTTAACGAATATTATATTGCCTGAATTAATTAATCGATGCTGAAAAATTCATGATAAATGTTAAAAATTCATAATAAATATTGATAACTTCTTGCAAATTTACACTTGTATGAAAATTTTGAAGATTAGCGGAAATCTTGAAATTTTGAAATTTATCGAAAATCTTTGGATTTCACGAAAACTGTCAAAATTTTGAAAATTAACAGAAATTCTGATAATTTACTAAAAGCGGTTAGATTTTTAAAATTTTCTAAAACGTTGAAAATTCACGAAAAATAATATTTTGAAAATTCATTAAAATTGTGGAAATTCATAAAAAAATAAGTTTAGGAAATCCACGAAACACGTTAAAAACCGTCAGAATTTTAGAAATCAACGAAAATCTTGGAATTTCATAACGCGTTAAAATTTTAAAAATCAATAAAAATCTTTGAGAAATTTACAAAAACTGGAAAATTGATTAAATGTATCAACATTTTAGAAAAAAAGTCTTTGAAAAAAAATGTATAATTTCTGTTCAATCTAATTTTATGGTACAGCCCGGCCGACCCTGCCGTCCCTGACGAGCCGTCACTGCCATTATCGATGGTTTGATACTAAATACAAAAATGTCTGTTTACAATATAGATACACAAATGAGGGACGGATTAACTAGCATCGGTAGGGATAGGTAAAGGTTATTCGTGGAAAACATCATTAAAAAAAGCAGGTGGCGCCAATGGGGTCTCAGTGGTATTAGTAAAAACATAATTAAGGTGGATTAACAAATTCTAATAATACATTATCTAGAGGGCTTAAATCAAAATGTAACAATTTGGATATTTTTTGATTTGTACATAATATTACTTAATATCTATACCAAATTTCATAAAAAATCAACCAGGGTTTTTTGAGTCATGAGTTCTGCAAAGGTTAATTTTCATAAAAAATATGTTCAAATATCATTTTGACTTTAAGCGAAAATAACTGAAAAAATATAAATAGCAATAATATATTTTAAACTTCACTTGAAAACTCTAAACTCGAAATATTACTTCGTGCTTAACCCATTACCGGCCGAGCAATTATAGAGTTAACTGTAATAGTTGGTATTAGTGTATTATTATGATTTCTATGAATGACTTATTGTATGACATACTGTGAATTTTTCTTTTAAATATACATAATGTATACGATGTAAATTTGTAGGCATTCGTTGATTCTATATAAAAACGTGCAATATTAAGTTTAGAACGAGTGTTTCCAATCCCAGACTAAGCATGAAGTAAAATATCCAGTTTAGAAAAGCCCCGCATAGAAAATTTGTCGAGGGTCGCGCAGCGACCTGAGGCAAATTTTCACGGGGCTTTTTAAACTCAAAATGTTACTTCATGCGCCACACGTATAAAACCCTGAAATATTGTGAAGCTAGAAATACGCTGCCATTTTTTTTTATGAGGAATAATCGAAATATTTAAAAATTAAAATATTTACAGTTTTTCTATATACATTTTCAAGTTAGGTCAAATAATATAATTTCATATATTATATTATTTGACCTGACTTGAAAATGTAATGTAATGTATTAACTTATTTAGTAATGTAACTAACAAAAACAAGGTAATGTTGCGTGTATGCATCAATGACGCTTAATGGGTTAATCAGGGAGTGGATATACTAGTTAGAAGCTTCAAATTGAATACTTTACAAAAACAAAGAATGGCTGAAAATTTTCAACGTGCGCATGAGGATATGTGGACTTAAAAGAAACATTTCCTGTATAATTTGTAATATTGATTGAGGGGTCCAATCGAAACAAAATCCTGGCTGCGCCTATGATTAAAATATATGAATAATAATTGATAATAATTCTTTGGCAAAGGCTGGAAGCCGAATTTTGTCGTAATTAAATAAAAAAACAAGTGTTTTTTAATTCAAATTACTATCCACATATTGAAATAAACTATTTGAGTGATATACTTATATTTTTTCTTGTTAAAAAATATGCGAGAATGTCATGATCAGGTGTTTGCTTACGCAATCCACATAAAATATTCCATTAATAATTTCATGAGCATCAAGTAAATACATTTTTACCGGGAAATTCGCGTTGTTTCAAACAAAAGGTGTAATAATTCAAACGCTCGACTTTGGAGAGGTAATATACTTCTTTTTTATTTGCTCGAACGTACGATTCATCAAAAATGATTGATTTGCTTACCTGAAAGCCTCTCTGAGCTCCTCCTCCCCGTCGGAGTCCTTCATCTTCTTGGACATCATCTGCAGGAACTCGTTGAACTCGATGGTGCCGTTGCCGTCTTGGTCTACTTCGTTCACCATGTCACGAAGTTCAGTCTCTACAAAAGAAATACAGAAAATACATTAACACTAGTATTAATATTAGTAGAATCAATGAAAAACAATTAAATTATACATTAACCTATTAACGGCCGAGCAATTATGGAGTTAACTCTAAAAGTTGATTTAAGTTAAAATTCTTGCACTTCTGTTTATAATATCTATGAATGACTTATTGTATTACCTACTGTGAATTTTCCTTTTAAATAAACATAATATTTACGCTGTAAATATTTCGGCAATCGTCGATTTTATACAAAAGCTTGCAATATGAAGTTTAGAATGAATGTTTCCACTCCCAGACTAAGCATGAAGTAAAATTTCGAGTTTAGAAAAGCCCCGCGTAGAAAATTTGTCGAGGGTCGCGCAGCGACCCGAGACAAATTTTCACGGGGCTTTTCTAAACTCGAAATTTTACTTCATGCGCCACGCGTATAAAACACTGAAATATTGTGAAGTTAGAAATACACAAAAAATGTGTTTAATGAGTAATAATCGAAATATTTAAATTCCAAAATATTTACATTTTTCTTCATAGATTTTCGAGTCAGGTCAAATAATGTAATATATTAAAGTAACTTCTTTAGTAATTTATTTAAAAAAAAGATGATACATTTGCGTGTATGCATCAATGGCGCTTAATAGGTTAATAACTGTTCTATAGTTTTTGAAATGATTCATTATGAAAAACTTTGTTTACTGCTTTCCGATTAATTGGGCCCGTTTATCAGAGACAACAGTTAGGAGTTTACTGCCAACTGTTCGGAAATTCTTTGATGACTGGACTGTTAATCCTGAACTAGTTTGAGATTTTTGCAATCATACAAACTAGACCGATTGGTGTTGGCGATTGGTGTTTGCGGCTTATAGTTATCAAAATGGCCGGAGTACCGTTCATTAGATACCAACATACATTACAAAAAAAATCTAACTTGTTTAATGTTGACATTTTGATGAACGGACCCATTGTTGAATCGATCTTCCAGTACACTAACACTCAGAGGATTGTTTTTTTTTAATTTAACAAAGTCTCACAATACTCCAAACTGTGAGACCTTTATAATTTATATGTTATTTTCTTTGCTAATACAATTGGGATTATTTGAGATTGAAATAAAGAGTGTTATCTCAAAATCTCTAACCTGGCGATAGACAGACAAACATACCGACAAACATACAGAACATACGTCTTTACGATACTGTTTTTGTAGTATATTTTGAATTTCATTTAAAATCAGTGTTTTATACGCGTGGCGCATGAAGTAAAATTTCGAGTTTAGAAAAGCGTGAAAATTTGGTTTTGCCGCTCCGCGCTTCGCGCTACGCGACCATACCAAATTTTCAGGCTTTTCTAAACTCGAAATTTTACTTCATGCTTAGTCTGGGAGTGGAAAACACTCGTTAAATGCTTTAAATTGAACTACTATAAAAAACAACGAATCTGTATTCCTTGAGAATATGTTTAATTGATTTCTCACTTAACCCGTGGTGAAACATTTCTGAATCTAGTTCTGGATATTTAGTTTCGACCATTAATCATGATTTAAAGTCGAAACTAGTTGGAATAAAAAACCAAAATATTAGTGAAACATACAGACAAACATACAGACAAACATACAGACAAACATACAGACAAACATACAGACAAACTCACAGACAAACATACAGACAAATATACAGACAAACATACAGACAAACATACAGACAAACATACAGACAAACATACAGACAAACATACAGACAAACATACAGACAAACATACAGACAAACATACAGACAAACATACATACAAACATACAGACAAACATACAGACAAACATACAGACAAACTCACAGACAAACATACAGACAAATATACAGACAAACATACAGACAAACATACAGACAAACATACAGACAAACATACAGACAGATTAGCAGACATTTATCAAAATGGTCTTAATAAACTCAGGGATATTTCCACTATTATTTTTGATTTGGAAATGTTACCTATTGGGAAAGTAAAAGCTAACGATTGAAAACTCTTTTAACTACCCTGAATTTCATGCTTACATGTATGTACTTCTTACAATCTATTTATAAAGAATTTAATTTGAACGATTTATCCAAATAAATTGATCCACCTTACTTAGTTTCAAGTTTGCTCGAGACCGCTAAATATTCAGCCGAAATGTGTTTTCCCGAAGAAAAGGGAATCAATACTCACACGGCGGGGGGCCGGAGTGGGACTGGGGTGAATGGGAGGAGGAAAATCTCGGAAATTGAAATCCCCCATCGAAAACTTTTGATTCGGAAACCTTCTCTTGCGAGAGACGAGAAGAGCGAAACTTTCCCACCGGTTTAAAGTGAAACTCTTTTTAAGTTTCGGGCGTTATATACATCTCTGCTACCACTTAACTATCGATTTCGAAAACAACAGAAACGCACCATTATCCAAATCCAAATTTATAGTCATTTTAAAATGTGTAAAACTGTTGAATGATTATCAAGGAAAACTTTTACAATCCTTGATACTCGAAATGTACATCTAACAGTGGAAAATAAATTCGTGAAGAAAGGAAATCAAACCGTGTTTTATTAGTACATGAGAGTAGTCTGAATATGAAATATAAACTTACGAACAAATTCTTTAAAGGACGCGTACCTCTAATTCAGCTTATTTTCATTTATTTATTTAATTTAAAAATAACAACGAATATCTAAAGATTTAAAGAAAATATGCTGAATTTGGAATACGTATACTTTAAAAAAAACATTTAGATTTAAAAGATTTAAATATGAATGTTAATCAATGCATACTTTTGCAATCATTAGATAAGAAGAGTCTTGAATACATTATAAAGAAAGGAATTAAACTCTGCTTTTATTAGACTTAGATCTTAACGCAACTGAAAACGTATTTATTATACATATATTAGGGCGTATTTACTGCGAACAGTTGCAATCCTGCTTCAACAGTAGGGTATTTTAAACACCAAATTTTGAGATGTTGGTAAATGATTATCAATGTGACAAATAAATCATAATTAGTCAAATAAATTGTTACGATGCAGAGATTTTCAAAACAGAGAACGCTACAACTTGTAACTTTACAACATATACAGGGATTTTTTCTTTTAAGTATACTTTTACATATTCCATATAAACATTTGTAGAATTAATGAACATTAGAACTAAGAAGTATATTTTGAATTTCATTTGAAATCAGTGTTTTATACGCGCATGGCGCATGAAATAAAATTTCGAGTTTAGAAAAGCCCCGTGAAAATTTGTCTCGGGTCGCTGCGCGACCCTCGACAAATTTTCTACGCGGGGCTTTTCTAAACTCGAAATTTTACTTCATGCTTAGTCTGGGAGTAGAAAACACTCGTTACAGTTTCATAACTGAAAGTTTTTAATAAGATTACGAATATCTGAACATTTACATTGAAAAATCGTGACATATATACCTAAAAAAATTGTTTTTGTTTTAGAACCTTTTGAAAATTTTAGCATGTAAATAGGCAGATATTACTAAGCAAGCAATTTTACCTGATCCTCCTATCCTACCTGATTCTCAAAGACACTTTATAAAATTGGTAGTAGATACAAATAATTTGAGGCGGTGATAGGTAAATACATTTGTAATCGTAATCTTTGTGAGTTAATTGAATTGTCATATTAATGTCAGATTTTCTTTCACATAACCTACAAACTGAAAAATGATTTACAACGTAACATGTGATTAATATTTTCCTAACCTAAAACAGACAACCTGCATTACACCACTAAATTCTTAAAAAGTTAAAATTAATTGGTCATCTTAAAAAAATACAGATTTTATGTGTATTCATTTTTATATTTCTGGTGGTATATAAGACAACAATAAAATTATTATTGTTATTCATGGTAAAATATAATCTATGCAATAGAAGATGAATACATGTGACAAAGCTAAACATATTAATCAAATTTAATGATGCGAGCGCGAGTTTAACACAGTTCACAATGGATTTGCTCTAATGAATCCAATCCATCTTTCGTGCAATTTGTTAAACGATGCGGTTTCCGCAAAATTAAACAAACCTGCAATATAAAGTCTTCAATATTACACTAACTTCATCAACGAGTAATATTTTTTATATCTGTTTTTTTTATTTGGGAGCATTACCCAATAAAAACTTTCACTGAACAAAAACAGATTTAAATAACGTTTGTTCACAACAATCTTATAATATGTGCATTATTTAATTGTGTGGGTAGCATAAATGGGGTGCATTTAACACTCAAGCACATTATATACGGGATTTGCGTGATAAATGTGTTTTTTTAACACGAATATAAATAATTGCCTAGTTCGTTTTTTGCCGCTATGCCGTAATAGCGCTGTGCTGGTCAAATCAGCTTCTTTTGTCTTACATTTGACCATGGTGGTGATGGCGTCGTCGACGCCATTTTGTTAAAGTAGGAAGTAACGCGTCAACATCTCCGCCGTTCCAACTTTTTTAACCCGCGTAAAACGCGTTTGTAAACAGAAATCATTCTTAAATCGGTTAAACAACTGTGCTTCTATCCGTCGGGAGTGTTTTTAAAAGCGGAACAAACGTTAACACCGTCAAAAATTTATCAAAGCGGAAGAGTTTGTTTTCTGTGCAAAGAGCGTGTTTTTTTGAAACTTTGGCGAAAGGCTAGACTTTGTGAGTATTATTTATTGTTGAATGATTGTTCATATTTGTGTTAAAGTGGAATTAACACTATTACATATTCAACTCATAATACCGCAATCTGTCATTATTTATCTGTCAAATTACTATGAAACAATACCGACCATTAAGACTAACGCGTATTTGATAAATATATACAATAAATGTTGTGTTATACAGAGAGTTTTATGTAACACCGAACATTTTCCTAACGAGATTTGTTTTTTAAGTATCCATATGCATGCGTTGAACATTTTTCGATGTTTGGATTATTAAAACTATTTAATTTGCAGCTTTCTAGCGAGTGTTTTCCACTCCCAGGCTAAGCATGAAGTAAAATTTCGAGTTTAGATAAGCCTGAAAATTTGGTTTGGTTGCGTAGCGCGAAGCGGCCAAACCAAATTTTCAGGCTTTTCTAAACTCGAAATTTTACTTCATGCGCCACCGGTACAAAACACTAACATATTACGAAGTTTAAAACACACCGCTAAACTTTACATTGAATCAGTGTTTTGTACCGGTGGCGCATGAAGTAAAATTACGAGTTTAGAAAACCTTGAAAATTTGGTTTGGCCGCTTCGCGCTTCGCGCTGCGCGACCAAACCAAATTTTCAGGCTTTTCTAAACTCGAAATTTTACTTCATGCTTAGCCAGGGAGTGGAAAACACTCGCTTAAAGCTTCAAATTGGATTCTTTTAATAAGCCGAGCATCGGAAAATTTGCAACCTATGCATATGGATACTTCAAAGAAAAATTCTCGTTATGAAAATGTTCGGTGTTACATAAAACTCTCTGTATATTGTTGTTGTCGTGAACAAAGTATAGTGTATAACTCGCATATAATGGCTAATTATCACTCGAACGACTTACTCCATTCGCCTTCGGCTCGTTCCGCAAACCTCGTTCTCTTGATTAATATTATCATTATAAGCTTAGTGTACAATATACTATTTATTATTATTTCTACAATAACTAACTGAGTATAACATTTAAATACGATACCCATTTTTTATTGAGTATTAAACATTTAACATTACAAAAACGGTTTATTTCTTGTAATAGTAAATGTTTGATACTCAATAAAAATTGGGTATCGTATTTAAATTTAATAGTGGGCTATGAAAACGTGCACGTTATATATGTACATCAATATTTACCAGTAGGACGTTGTCCCAGTGACCTCATGACTACACCCAGCTCGGCCATGGTAATGGTTCCATCCTCGTCCTTGTCGAAGAGCATGAAAGCCTCTTTGAATTCGGCCACTTGGTCTTCGGATAGGCCATATTCAGTCTGAAATTGTAATAAATATCTTTATTAACCTATTAGGCGCCATTAATGCATTTACGCAACATTATTAATTTTATGTTAAGTAAATTACTAAATAAGTTAATTTGATATATTATATTATTTGACTTGACTTGAAAATGTATGAAGAATAACGTAAATATTTTGTTATTTAAATATCTCGAATATTACTTATTTATACAAATGTTTTCAGTGTATTTCGAACTTCACAATATTTCAGTGTTTTATACGCGTGGCGCATAAAGTAAAATTTCGAGTTTAGAAAAGCCCCGTGAAAATTTGTCTCGGGTCGCTGCGCGACCCTCGTCAAATTTTCTACGCGGGGCTTTTCTAAACTCGAAATTTTACTTCATGCTTAGTCTGGAAGTGGAAATACTCCTTCGAAACTTTATATTGTACTTTTATATACAAAATCGGCGCCCTACATTTACAGCGTATACATTATGTATATTTAAAATATACATTATGTATATTTAAAAGAAAAATGCACAGTACAGTAAGTCATTCATAGAAATTATAAAAAGAAGTGTAGAATTTTCCCTACAATCAACTTTTAGAGTTAACTCTATAATTGCTCGGCCGTTAATGGGTTAATGGGATAAATTTACATAAAGTATGATATAATGAAAGATTTCAATTTGGTATTGTATTAAAGATCTTCGTTAATCGAAAAAATGTTAATGTATTTTGTATAAAATCTCAAATTATTCAAGATTTTAATAAATGCATATACATTTAGGCAATCAAATTACTTTTGAACTAATTAAAGAAAGGTTTGAATAGAATAGTTTCTTAATTTAGCTGATCAAAATTGATTTATTTAAAAAAAAGTAACTTTCTAGTGTTTAGATTTTCTGACAATCTCTCTCACAGAGATTTTAGGATTTTATGCACTGTTTTGAATATATAGGGATTTTTTCTTTTAAGTATACATAATTGTTCAATTTAAGGTTTCTAACGAGTGTATTTACTCCCAGATTAAGCATGATGTAAAATTTCGAGTTTAGAAAAGCCTGAAAGTTTGGTTTGGTCGCGTAGCGCGAAGCGCGGAGCGACCAAAACAAATTTTCAGGCTTTTCTAAACTCAAAGTTTTAATTCATGCGCCACGCGTATATAACACTAAATTTAAATAAAGTTCTAAATATACTTTAAAGGCCCTGTACGAAAGCAGTATATTTTGGTTTTTACATTAAATCTGTGTTTTATTCGGATGGTGCATGTAGTAAAATTTCGAATATAGAAAAGCCTGAAAATTTGATTTGGTCGTGTAGCGTTACGCGCCCAACCCAAATTTTCAGGCTTTTCTAAACTCGAAATTTTACTTTATGCTTAACTCATTAAGCGCCATTGATGCATAAACGCGACATTATTGATTTTTTGTTAATTAGATTACTAAATAACTTAATTTGATATATTATATTGTTTGACCAGACTTGAAAATATATAAAGAAATATGTTAATATTTAGTTGTTTAAATATTTCGATTATTTCTGATTTAAAAAGAAATTATCAGTGTATTTTTAACTTCACAGTTTTTCAGTGTTTTATATGCGTGGCGCATGAAGTAAAATTTTGAGTATAGAAAAGCCTTAAAATTTGGTTTGGCCGCTCCGCTTCGCGGAGCGACCAAACTAAATTTTGAGGCTTTTCTAAACTCGAAATTTTACTTCATGCTTAGTCTGGGACAGAGCTGGGACGACTCATTGTAAATAGGATTCGAATCACGAATCCGAATCACCTAATATGATTCCAATCACGAATACTCGAATAAAGGATTCGTAAGAGATAAATATGATTCGAATCAAAGATTCGAATCCTGTTTTTTCGAATCACGAATACAAATCCTTTAAAAATAAACTTGATTTTATTATATTTTTGAAACCATTAATATACAGCGTGTCCCATTAGTGCGTTCTCTTTATATCTCCGTTCTCGTTAAAGATAGAACAATATTTTTCAGACCAAACTTATTTGACTTGAAGAGCTGCATAACTTAAAATTATTTTGATGTATACAGGGTGTCCTATAAAAGCGGTACTGGAAGTAACATTATTTTATTAAATAAAACACACCATATATTATTTTAGTTTTAGATATTACTAAGGATTCTACGTATATTTTATATAAAATGCACAACGCAAAATTATTTTGATGTATACAGGGTGTCCCATAAAAGCGGTACTGAAAATAACATTATTTTTTTAAATGGAACACCCTATATATTATTTGATTTTTAGATATTACTAACAATTGTACATATGTTTCATATAACATTGCATATACCTAAACCTAACATATTTCATAATACTTACAATTTGATGAAAAAAGTTAGATATTTAGGTTATAAGATTTTAATTTATATCTCAGTTATTAGTAACTTTAAAAATAATCGGTACGGTACTTTAATAATTTATACTAGTCGCTATTCTCAACCGAAGTCAATTTTAATTTTGTACTCACCTTGTAGTAATTATAACCTGTCAATCTTAAGAAAATTAAAACAATAAAAACTTTTTTTTAAATAGCACACCTTATATTTTTATACGGCATATTATTCGTCTTTCAAAGAGCTTTCATTTTTGTTAAGTATGTCCTATACTTATCTTTAATAGTTTTCAAGATATTACTGTTTTATGTGATTAGATTTACAATATTATTAAATGTATCAATGGTGCCAAGCATCTAAGGTGGCCGGCCAATAATAAACCATCTGCCATAAGCCGTAATTGAAGTATCTTTTTGTTTTATCTTTTGACAGACATACATTAATACTTTAATTTACTGCTGATTCAGTCATAAACTACTTCGAAATGAATTTTACAACAGAAGAATTAATAAATATGACATTTGTTTTGGGCGCTAGTGACGAAAATTGTTTTCTTGCAAGCAGAATATACGCTCAGAAATATCCTAATACTGAACGCCATCCTCATGCTTCAGCATTTATTCGATTGAAGGAACGATTTCAAAATACTGGAAGTATTGATTATACAAAGAATCTAAAACGAAGGAAAAGGACTACTAATGAGGAAAATGAATACGCAGTTCTTCAGTCTATCCTTGAGAACCCTTTTGTTTCATCCCGCCAATTGGAGCAGCAAATTGATATACCAAACACTACAATAAATAAAATAACAAAGAAATGTAAGATCCATCCCTACCACGTACAATTAGTCCAAGAGTTAAGTGACAACGACTTTTTGAATAGGCTTAACTTTTGTAATTGGGCGTTACATAAACGCGAACTGGAACCAAACTTTTTAAATCATATATTGTTTACGGATGAGGCCACATTTCATAAAAACGCATTTGTAAACAGGCATAATTTTCATTATTATTCTGACTATAATCCCAAACATATTATACCCATAGACCACCAACACAAGTGGTCTCTTAATGTTTGGACTGGAATTATAGGAAGTAGTATTATTGGTCGTTACTTTTTTGATGGCACTGTTAGTGGTGAATCATTCTAAATTTTCTTAGAAATGAATTTGAAAGATGGATCGACAAATTACCTCTTGCTATATTACAAAATATGTGGTTGCAATTAGATGGTGGTCCTCCACACTTCAGTCGACGGGTAAGGCAATATTTAAATGAACATTTTTCAAATAAATGGATTGGCAGAGGAGGGCCAATTGTATGGCCGGCAAGGTCAAAAACTTGATTTTTTCTTATGGGGTACTGTAAAAGAAAAGTATATAAAACACCTGCAACGACAAAGGAAGATATTACGTTGAGGATTAGAAACGTTCTTCACAACATTAACATTGACATGCTAGTTAAAGTGAACCAAAATTTTACACGAAGACTTCAAGTATGCCAAAATCAAAATGGAGGATATATTGAACACTTAATATAAATGTGTAATTTTTTCTTTCTTATTTTATGTTATAACATCTTGTGATTTATTTTTCTTTCTAAAAATTATTTGTTTGGACTCGCCGCCTCGAAAGTGACGTTTCCAACACCGTTTTGACAACTCGCAAGTCGCATTTCGAGTAATCAAAATTTATTATTTGACATAGAAACAAATATTTATAATATATTTCATTAAAATAGTTATTCACATAACTAGTGCGTCAGAATTTTTCTCGTGTTCACGCATTTGAAGGCACTCGCTCCTTCGTCGCTCGTGCTTTAAAAATGCATTCACCCGGGAAAATTGTTTTCCTGCACTAGTTGTGTAAATAACTATTCTAATAAAATATATTATCAATATTTGTTTCTATGTCAAATAATAAATTTTGATTACTCGATTATTTTTATTCCATGACCACAGTAGTTGCTTTGATTTCAATAATAATTCCATAAAACAGTGATATCTCAAAAATTATTGTAGATAAGTATAGGACATACGTAATAAAAAGGAAAGCTCTTTGAAAGACGAATAATATGCCGTATAGAAATATAGGGTGTGCTTTTTTAAAAAAACTTTTTGTTGTTTGAATTTTCTTAAGATTGACAGGTTTGAATTACTACAAGGTAAGTACAATATTAAAATTGACTTCGGCTGAGGATAGCGTCTAGTATAATTTATTAAAGTACCACACCGATTATTTTAAAAATGACTAATAATTGAGACATAAATTAAAATCTGATAACCTAAATATCTAACTTTTTTCATCAAATTGTAAGTATTATGAAATATGTTAGGTTTAGGTATATGCAATGTTATATGAAACATATATACAATTGTTAGTAATATCTAAAAATCAAATAATATATAGGGTGTTCCATTTAAAAAAATAATGTTATTTTCAGTACCGCTTTTATGGGACACCCTGTATACATCAAAATAATTTTGCGTTATGCAGCTCTTCAAGTCAAGTAAGTTTGGCCTGAATGTTTTTTTCTATCTTTAACGAGAACGGAGATATCCTCCGAGAACGCGCTAAGGGGACACCCTGTATAAATATCTTTACCTGTTGTTTACACAAAAATTTATAAAACCAAATTATTTATTATTAACACTAAACATCATTGATAACAGACTGAATATCTGATTCCCTGTTACTCTAATTAAAGATGTATTTGTGTGTTTTTGAACTTCACTTCAAATCAGTGTTTTGTACGCGTGGCGCATGAAGTAAAATTTCGAGTTTAGAAAAGCCCGAAAATTTGTTTCGGGTCGCTGCGCGACCCTCGACAAATTTTCACGGGGCTTTTCTAAACTCGAAATTTTACTTCATGCTTAGCCTGGGAGTGGAAACACCCGTTCAAAACTTCAAATTAAACTCTATTATAAAATCGACGAATGCCTGAAAATTACGTAAATAAAAAATTCACTAAATATCATTAAGACCGGGAAAGTCAGAGAAAAGTCACGGAATTATATTGAAATTGACCAAAACACTAACAAAAAAAGCCATATGATTTTATTAAATTTGTCAAAATCAGCAGACAATTTACAAAACAAGTAAAAATTTATAAAATTAACTTAAATATTGACAAAAACAATGAAAACAATTTAACAAAATGGGGGTTTTCCACGGAAGAAAGTTATAAGGAAAACATTTTGAATCAGGGAAATGCCTGAAAAATTTAACATTTCAAATTGTGGCTACCATGTCAGTTTTACTTCCAATAATATTAAACAAAATTTGAAAATTAGATTATTATCTTTAGAAACACTTTCAGTCACTCAATCAAAGCATTCAGAAGTTTATTTATCAAAGCATTCAGATTGAAGTTTCGAACAAGCGTTTCCACTCCCAGACTTAGCATGAAGTAAAATTTCGAGTTTAGAAAAGCCCCGTGAAAATTTGTCGAGGGTCGCGCAGCGACCCGAGACAAATTTTCTGGGCTTCTCTAAACTTGAAATTTTACTACATGCGCCACGCGTACAAACAGTGATTTAACGAGAAATTTAAAAACACACAAAAGACATTTTTCAAGTTAGTTCTCACAATTAATTCGAATTATTTTTGACGATTCAAAACCTTTTGTAAGTATTCGAATCCTTTTATAAATATTCGAATCCTTTTATAAGGATTCGAATCACCCATATTTGGATTCGAATACGAATCCTCTTAAAAAAATGTAACGAATCCGGATCACGAATCTAGTTGAACTAAAGTATTTGAATGCCTCTTTTGAATCCTCTAAAATGTTTCGAATCCAGGATTCGAATCCTGCCCAGCTTTGGTCTGGGAGTGGAAACACTCGTTCGAAACTTCATATGCACGTTTTTATATAAAATCGACGAATGCCTGAAAATTTACAGCGTATACATTATGTATATCTAAAAGAAACATTTCCAGTATGTAATACAATAAGTCATTTATAGAAATCATAGAAAAGAAGTGCAGATTTTACCCCAAATCAACTTTTAGAGTTAACTCTATAATTGCTCGGCCGTTGATGGATTAATCAAGGAGTGGAAGACACTCGTTAAAAGTTTCAACACAAACACATTTATAAAAAACGAATGCCTGAACATTTACAAAGTATACATCGTTATACCTACAACAAGAATATATAGACATTGGCGTAGCCAGGATTTTCACCCAGAAAAGGCATGAGACATAAAATTTGCAATACTTAAAAACCTAAGATATCCATTTGTATTCATACGAATCCACAGAAATATTGCTAAACGATGAATATACAAATCGAATTATCTGTAAAATATTGTCAAAATTGTCATTTTCTATTTAACTGGCATCTAACCTAACCTAATCAAAATAACAAAATTTGTTTTTTTACCAATTTGGCTTCAAGTGGGGGCAATTTGAGAATAAAAAAATCGCTGATTTCTAATTAAATTGCATTACTATGAAGCCATAATTATAACTTCACTTGTCGAGTGGTCATAGTTTTGCCAACAGTAATAACAAAATATCTACTAGATATCAACATTTTTCCTAGAATTACACTAAAAATATAATTCTTGTAAACATTATTCCTTAATAATGACAATAAGTTGAAACTAGTTGGAAAAATATAAAAGTTAGTTAAACAAACCAAGTGCCTTTAGTTCAAATTCAATATTGTTGAAACAAAGCTTGTTACAATATGTTAAATTACGAAAATATTTTTTGTGTAAAATGCAAACAATGTGTCTTAATTAATAAGACAACTTAAGACAATAAATATCCATTGAAACAACTACTTCCCGTGCAAATACACCTCCGAACCAAACTCAGGCACCCAATAAATCTTCATAATCCCTCAAACATCATCCTCTACGAAACTACCCAAGTAACACCAATTTCCCAACGCATATTAACCCTCAGCGAAAAATTCGCTGTAAACACCCATAACCTAGAACTCCTAACCAAATTATGTATTCCTAGAAACCTAAATATCCATCCCAAATATAAACATCCTCCTCTCACAATACATCAATTCATTTGTACCGTTCATTAAGACAGTTCACAAGCCTAGCATACGATAAAATTTGTCAAATAAAATAAATTCAAGACAGGGCAGAAAGACCTCTGGTCAATAGCCCAGACAGACTTACCCCATAGTGTAATAATATATATATATATATATATACATATGTATTATACTATACTACTGTAATTGTCTAAATAAAGATGTATGTATATACCCTTTTATAAATATTCGTTTTTTCAGTAATTATGAAATGAATACATGAGTTTTGTTTCACAATAAAACACTTTTGACTTTGTTTCTATAATACGTTTAAGAAGAGGGTAAGGCTATGTAAAATGTGTACCAGGTAGCGCAAAAGTTGTCACCCGATGTTCTTTGGCTCCGGATATTTAATTATGCAATGATATATTTAAAATCTTATTGTATTTGATCTGTTAACCCTTAAATGCATATTTTTTTGATTTCAATTATTTTTCACTTAAAACGATTATGAAATCTGAGTATATTAACCCATTAACGGCCGGGCATTATAGAGGTAACTCTAAAAGTTTATTTTAGGTATAATTCTACAATTCTTTTAATGATTTCTATGAATGACTTATTGTATTAGATACTGTGAATGTTTTTTTTAAATATACATAATGTATACGCTGTAAATTTTTAGGCAGCGTGTTTTTTTTTGTTGATATTATAGGATATAGGCTAAACGGTAAGAGATACAAAAATATTAAGATATGTGTTCTCTTTTTTAGTGTTTACTTTAATGGCGCAATCAGATCTACGCGAACTAGATTGGTTTAGAAGATACAGGGTAATTCTCAAAATCTACTGGTTTTTATTATCTCTTATGACTCGGTTATTTATAGAGATAAAAAATATTTTAAATACGAAGGTTTCTTGACTTTTTACGTAGAATCTAGTGACGTACTTAAAAAATATATAGATATTTTCATTTTTGAAATATTATTTAAACTAATATTTTCTTAAATAGAACACTCTGTATCTGAGTATCTAAAAATATTGCGTTTTTTCTTGTAATTGCAACAATATGTTACACTTAATATTTTGCTTTGTCCTAAATAGCTAAAATAACAAAAAACAAAAACAAAACAAAAATTCTAGATGGCCATTAATTGAATGATTATTCTTTTCTTTAAATTAAATTAAATAACAACAAGTACACATGCATGCTTCGTTGCTTCTTAAAAGAGTTCAATTTGGAGCTTTAAATGAGTGTTATCCACTCCCAGGCTAAGCATGAAGTAAAATTTCGAGTTTAGAAAAGCCCCGTAAAAATTTCTGGGCTTTTCTAAACTCGAAATTTTACTTCATGCCCCACGCGTATAAAACACTGATTTCAAATGAAGTTTAAATTTACATAAATCTCGGCTCAGTCAACTTAGCCCCCCGAAGTTTGATTTTTTTGAAAAAAACTATTGCGCTAGACGGGCCTTAGCTAGCGCCAGCTAGCGCCACAAAAATTAGAGCTAGCGCCATTACGACAAGAAAGTTACGGGGGTTTGAACTTTCGGGGGGCTAGGTTGATGCTAGCCCCCCGAGTTTGGATTTTTTAAGTTTTTTTACACTATTCGGATTCCTCAGAGCTAGCGCCAGCTAGCGCCAGCTAGCGCCACCAATTTAAAAGCTAGCGCTACCCCCACAACCCTAAAAAATGATAAAACATTTTTAACCCCAGCCCCCCGAAATGAGAATATTTTAATCAAATTAGGCGGAAAAGCTTGCTTAGAGCTAGCGCCAGCAGAATATGAAAAAAAAATTCTCTCAAAAAAATCAGGTAAAAAAATATTCACATCCAAATTTTGATACGAGAGCTTTCACATCCTGTGTGCGTATTACCATTTACTTGCTGAATTTCAATACAAAATTATGTCTGGCATTTAAAATACTGCTTCCAAAAATATATCGGCCTTCTAACTACCTTATTTATGTTCATAGACATCAGCTATTAGATATATGATGCATGGAAGACAGTAGCGTAACTAAAAATTGTGTTTTCACTCCTTGCTAATTTAAATCGTCATAACTCGGAAACTAACCAATACGATTTTAATTTTTCTTTCGTCGTTAAAACACCTAAAATGTTTATTAACACTGCTAACAAGAGAACTAGTTCCAGCAAGACAGTGGCGTACCTGACGATTGATTTTTTACTCCTTGATAATTTAAGTCGTTATTACTCGGAAACTAACTGTAGAATTTCAATTTTTTGTTCGTTGATTGAATGACTAAAGTAATGTTTATAACCACTACCAACAAGAAAGCTAGCGCCAGTAAGACAGTGGCGTACCTGACGATTGATTTTTTACCCCTTGATAATTTAAGTCGTTATAACTCGGAAACTAACTGTACGATTTCAATTGTTTTTTCGTTGGCTGAATGACTAAAGTAATGTTTATAACCACTTCTAACAAGAAAGCTAGCGCCAGTAAGACAGTGGCGTACCTGACGATTGATTTTTTACCCCTTGATAATTTAAGTCGTTATAACTCGGAAACTACCTGTACGATTTCAATTTTTTTTCCGTTGATTGAATGACTAAAGTAATGTTTATAACCACTGCCAACAAGAAAGCTAGCGCCAGTAAGACAGTGGTGTACCAGACGATTAATTTTTTACCCCTTGATAATTTAAGTCGTTATAACTCGGAAACCAACTGTACGATTTCAATTTTTTTTTGGTTGGTTGAATCACTAAAGTAATGTTTATAACCACTGCCAATATGAAAGCTAGCGCCAGTAAGACAGTGGCGTACCTGACGATTGATTTCTTACCCCTTGATAATTTAAGTCGTTATAACTCGGAAACTAACTGTACGATTTCAATTTTTTTTCGTTGACTAAATGACTAAAGTAATGTTTATAAACACTGCCAACAAGAAAGCTAGCGCCAGTAAGACAGTGGCGTACCTAACGATTGATTTTTTTCTCCCTTGATAATTTAAGTCTATATAACTCGGAAACTAACTGTACGATTTCAATTTTTTTTCGCTAAGGGAATGACTAAAGTAATATATATTATAACCAGTGCCAACGAAAAAGCTAGCGCCAGTAAGACAGTGGCGTACCTGACGATTGATTTTTTACCCCTTGAGAATTTAAGTCGTTATAACTCGGAAACTAACTGTACGATTTCAATTTTTTTTCGTTGACTGAATGACTAAAGTAATGTTTATAATCACTGCCAACAAGAAAGCTAGCGCCAGTAAGACAGTGGCGTACCTGACGATTGATTTTTTCTCCCTTGATAATTTAAGTCGTTATAACTCGGAAACTAACTGTACGATTTCAATTTTTTTTTCGCTGATGGAATGACTAAAGTAATGTTCATAACCAGTGCCAACAAAAAAGCTAGCGCCAGTAAGACAGTGGCGTACCTGACGATTGATTTTTTACCCCTTGATAATTTAAGTCGTTATAACTCGGAAACTAACTGTACTATTTCAATTTTTTGTTCGTTGATTGAATGACTAAAGTAATGTTTATAACCACTGCTAACAAGAAAGCTAGCGCCAGTAAGACAGTGGCGTAGCTAACGATTGATTTTTTATCCCTTGATAATTTAAGTCGTTATAACTCGGAAACTAACTGTACGATTTCAACTTTTTTTTCGTTGATTGAATGACTAAGGTAATGTTTATAACCACTGCCAACAAGAAAGCTAGCGCCAGTAAGACAGTGGCGTACCTAACGATTGATTTTTTCTCCCTTGATAATTTAAGTCGTTATAACTCAGAAACTAACTGTACGATTTCATTTTTTTTTTCGTTGATGGAATGTCTAAAGTAATGTTTATAACCAGTGCCAACAAGAAACCTAGCGCCAATAAGACAGTGGCGTACCTGACAATTGATTTTTTTACCCCTTGATAATTTAAGTCGTTATAACTCGGAAACTAACTGTACGCTATCAATTTTTTTTTCGTTGACTGAATGACTGAAGTAATGTTTATAACCACTGCTAACAAAAAAGCTAGCGCCAGTAAGACAGTGGCGTACCTAACGATTGATTTTTTACCCCTTGATAATTTAAGTCGTTATAACTCGGAAACTAACTGTACGATTTCAATTTTTTTTTCGTTGATTGAATGACTAAGGTAAAGTTTATAACCACTGTCAACAAGAAAGCTAGCGCCAGTAAGACAGTGGCGTACCTGACGATTGATTCTTTACCCCTTGATAACTTAAGTCGTTATAACTCGGAAACTAACTGTACGATTTCATTTTTTTTTCGTTGACTGAATGACTAATGTAATGGTTATAATCACTGCCAACAAAAAAGCTAGCGCCAGTAAGACAGTGGCGTACCTGACGATTGATTTTTTACCCCTTGATAATTTAAGTCGTTATAACTCGGAAACTAACTGTACGATTTCAATTTTTTGTTCGTTGATTGAATGACTAAAGTAATGTTTATAACCACTGCCAACAAGAAAGCTTGCACCAGTAAGACAGTAGCGTAGGTGACGATTGATTTTTTACCCCTTGATAATTTAAGTCGTTATAACTCGGAAACTAACTGTACGATTTCAATTTTTTTTTCGCTGATGGAATGACTAAAGTAATGTTTATAACCAGTGCCAACAAAAAAGCTAGCGCTAGTAAGACAGTGGCGTACCTGACAATTGATTTTTTACCCCTTGATAATTTAAGTCGTTATAACTCGGAAACTAACTGTACGATTTCAATTTTTTTTTCGTTGATTGAATGACTAAGGTAATGTTTATAACCACTGCCAACAAGAAAGCTAGCGTCAGTAAGACAGTGGCGTACCTGACGATTGATTCTTTACCCCTTGATAACTTAAGTCGTTATAACTCGGAAACTAACTGTACCATTTCATTCTTTTTTTTGTTGACTGAATGACTAAAGTAATGTTTATAATCACTGCCAACAAGAAAGCTAGCGCCAGAAAGACAGTGGCGTACCTAACGATTGATTTTTTCTCCCTTGATAATTTAAGTCGTTATAACTCAGAAACTAACTGTACGATTTCATTTTTTTTTTCATTGATGGAATGTCTAAAGTAATGTTTATAACCAGTGCCAACAAGAAACCTAGCGCCAATAAGACAGTGGCGTACCTGACGATTGATTTTTTACCCCTTGATAATTTAAGTCGTTATAACTCGGAAACTAACTGTACGATTTCAATTTTTTTTTCGTTGACTGAATGACTAAAGCAATGTTTATAACCACTGCCAACAAGAAAGCTAGCGCCAGTAAGACAGTGGCGTACCTGACGATTGATTTTTTACCCCTTGATAATTTAAGTCGTTATAACTCGGAAACTAACTGTACGATTTCAATTTTTTTTCGTTGACTGAATGAATAAAGTAATGTTTATAATCACTGCCAACAAGAAAGCTAGCGCCAGTAAGACAGTGGCGTACCTGACGATTGATTTTTTCTGCCTTGATAATTTAAGTCGTTATAACTCGGAAACTAACTGTATGATTTCAATTTTTTTTTTCGCTGATGGAATGACTAAAGTAATGTTTATAACCAGTGCCAACAAGAAAGCTAGCGCCAGTAAGACAGTGGCGTACCTGACGATTGATATTTTACCCCTTGATAATTTAAGTCGTTATAACTCGGAAACTAACTGCACGATTTCAATTTTTTTTCGTTGACTTAATGACTAAAGTAATGTTTATAATCACTGCCAACAAGAAAGCTAGCGCCAGTAAGACAGTGGCGTACCTGACGATTGATTTTTTCTCCATTGATAATTTAAGTCGTTATAACTCGGAAACTAACTGTACGATTTCAATTTTTTTTCGATAACTGAATGACTAAAGTAATGTTTATAATCACTGCCAACAAGAAAGCTAGCGCCAGTAAGACAGTGGCGTACCTAACGATTGATTTTTTACTCCTTGATAATTTAAGTCGTTATAACTCGGAAACTAACTGTACGATTTCAATTTTTTTTTTGTTGGTTGAATCACTAAAGTAATGTTTATAACCACTGCTAACAAGAAAGCTAGCGCCGTTTAGACAGTGGCGTACCTAACGATTAATTTTTTACCCCTTGATAATTTAAGTCGTTATGACTCGGAAACTAACTGTACGATTTCAATTTTTTGTTCGTTGATTGAATGACTAAAGTAATGTTTATAACCACTGCCAACAAGAAAGCTAGCGCCAGTAAGACAGTTACGTACCTGACGATTAATTTTTTACCCCTTGATAATTTAAGTCGTTATAACTCGGAAACTAACTGTACGATTTCAATTTTTTATTCGTTGATTGAATGACTAAAGTAATGTTTATAACTATTGCCAACAAGAAAGCTAGCGCTAGTAAGACAGTGGCGTACCTGACGATTAATTTTTTACCCCTTGATAATTTAAGTCGTTATAACTCGGAAACCAACTGTACGATTTCAATTTTTTTTTGGTTGGTTGAATCACTAAAGTAATGTTTATAACCACTGCCAATATGAAAGCTAGCGCCAGTAAGACAGTGGCGTACCTGACGATTGATTTTTTACCCCTTGATAATTTAATTCGTTATATCTCGGAAACTAACTGTACGATTTCAATTTTTTGTTTGTTGATTGAATGACTAAAGTAATGTTTATAACCACTGCCAACAAGAAAGCTAGCGCCAGGAAGACAGTGGTGTACCAGACGATTAATTTTTTACCCCTTGATAATTTAAGTCGTTATAACTCGGAAACCAACTGTACGATTTCAATTTTTTTTTGGTTGGTTGAATCACTAAAGTAATGTTTATAACCACTGCCAATATAAAAGCTAGCGCCATTAAGACAGTGGCGTACCTGACGATTGATTTCTTACTCCTTGATAATTTAAGTCGTTATAACTCGGAAACTAACTGTACGATTTCAATTTTTTGTTCGTCGATTGAATGACTAAAGTAATGGTTATAACCACTGTTAACAACAAAGCCAGCGCTAGTAAGACAGTGGCGTACCTGGCGATTGATTTTTTACTCCTTGATAATTTAAGTCGCTATAACTCGGAAACTAACTGTACGATTTCAATTTTTTTTGTTGTTTGAATCACTAAAGTATTGTATATAACCACTGCTAACAAGAAAGCTAGCGCCGTTTAGACAGTGGCGTACCTGACGATAAATTTTTTACCCCTTGATAATTTAAGTCGTTATAACTCGGAAACTTACTGTACGATTTCAATTTTTTGTTCGTTGATTGAATGACTAAAGTAATGTTTATAACCACTGCCAACAAGAAAGCTAGCGCCAGTAAGACAGTGGCGTACCTGACGATTGATTTTTTACCCCTTGATAAACATTACCTTAGTCATTCAATCAACGAAAAAAAAATTGAAATCGTACAATTAGTTTCCGAGTTTTAACGACTTAAATTATCAAGGGAGAGAAAATCAATCGTCAGGTACGCCACTGTCTCACTGGCGCTAGCTTTCTTGTTGGCAGTGATTATATACATTACTTTAGTCATTCAGTCAACGAAAAAAAAAATGAAATCGTACAGTTAGTTTCCGAGTTATAATGACTTAAATTATCAAGGGGTAAAAAATCAATCGTCAGGTACGCCACTGTCTTACTAGCGCTAGCTTTCTTGTTGGCAGTGGTTATAAACATTACTTTAGTCATTCAATCAACGAACAAAAAATTGAAATCGTACAGTTAGTTTCCGAGTTATAACGACTTAAATTATCAAGGGAGAGAAAATCAATTGTCAGGTACGCCACTGTCTCACTGGCGCTAGCTTTCTTGTTGGCAGTGATTATAAACATTATTTTAGTCATTCAGTCAACGAAAAAAAAAATGAAATCGTACAGTTAGTTTTCGAGTTATAACGACTTAAATTGTCAATGGAGAAAAAATCAATCGTCAGGTACGCCACTGTCTTACTGGCGCTAGCTTTCTTGTTGGCAGTGGTTATAAACTTTACCTTAGTCATTCAATCAACGAAAAAAAAATTGAAATCGTATAGTTAGTTTCCGAGTTATAACGACTTAAATTATCAAGGGGTAAAAAATCAATCGTCAGGTACGCCACTGTCTTACTGGCGCTAGCTTTGTTGTTGGCAGTGGTTATAAACATAACTTTAGTCATTCAATCAACGAACAAAAAATTGAAATCGTACAGTTAGTTTCCGAGTTATAACGACTTAAATTATCAAGGGAGAGAAAATCAATTGTCAGGTACGCCACTGTCTCACTGGCGCTAGCTTTCTTGTTGGCAGTGATAATAAACATTATTTTAGTCATTCAGTTAACGAAAAAAAAATGAAATCGTACAGTTAGTTTTCAAGTTATAACGACTTAAATTATCAATGGAGAAAAAATCAATCGTCAGGTACGCCACTGTCTTACTGGCGCTAGCTTTTTTGTTGGCAGTGATTATAACCATTACATTAGTCATTCAGTCAACGAAAAAAAAATTGAAATCGTACAGTTAGTTTCCGAGTTATAACGACTTAAGTTATCAAGGGGTAAAGAATCAATCGTCAGGTACGCCACTGTCTTACTGGTGCTAGCTTTCTTGTTGGCAGTGGTTATAAACTTTACCTTAGTCATTCAATCAACGAAAAAAAAATTGAAATCGTACAGTTAGTTTCCGAGTTATAACGACTTAAATTATCAAGGGGTAAAAAATCAATCGTCAGGTACGCCACTGTCTTACTGGCGCTAGCTTTCTTGTTAGCAGTGGTTATAAACATTACTTTAGTCATTCAGTCAACGAAAAAAAAATTGATAGCGTACAGTTAGTTTCCGAGTTATAACGACTTAAATTATCAAGGAGTAAAAAATCAATCGTCAGGTACGCCACTGTCTTTTTGGCGCTAGGTTTCTTGTTGGCACTGGTTATAAACATTACTTTAGACATTCCATCAACGAAAAAAAAAATGAAATCGTACAGTTAGTTTCTGAGTTATAACGACTTAAATTATCAAGGGAGAAAAAATCAATCGTTAGGTACGCCACTGTCTTACTGGCGCTAGCTTTCTTGTTGGCAGTGGTTATAAACATTACCTTAGTCATTCAATCAACGAAAAAAAAGTTGAAATCGTACAGTTAGTTTCCGAGTTATAACGACTTAAATTATCAAGGGATAAAAAATCAATCGTTAGCTACGCCACTGTCTTACTGGCGCTAGCTTTCTTGTTAGCAGTGGTTATAAACATTACTTTAGTCATTCAATCAACGAACAAAAAATTGAAATCGTACAGTTAGTTTCCGAGTTATAACGACTTAAATTATCAAGGGGTAAAAAATCAATCGTCACCTACGCCACTGTCTTACTGGCGCTAGCTTTCTTGTTGGCAGTGGTTATAAACATTACTTTAGTCATTCAATCAACGAACAAAAAATTGAAATCGTACAGTTAGTTTCCGAGTTATAACGACTTAAATTATCAAGGGAGAAAAAATCAATCGTCAGGTACGCCACTGTCTTACTGGCGCTAGCTTTCTTGTTGGCAGTGATTATAAACATTACTTTAGTCATTCAGTCAACGAAAAAAAATTGAAATCGTACAGTTAGTTTCCGAGTTATAACGACTTAAATTATCAAGGGGTAAAAAATCAATCGTCAGGTACGCCACTGTCTTACTGGCGCTAGCTTTTTTGTTGGCACTGGTTATAAACATTACTTTAGTCATTCCATCAGCGAAAAAAAAATTGAAAGCGTACAGTTAGTTTCCGAGTTATAACGACTTAAATTATCAAGGGAGAAAAAATCAATCGTCAGGTACGCCACTTTCTTACTGGCGCTAGCTTTCTTGTTGGCAGTAATTATAAACATTACTTTAGTCATTCAGTCAACGAAAAAAAATTGAAATCGTACAGTTAGTTTCCGAGTTATAACGACTTAAATTATCAAGGGGTAAAAAATCAATCGTCAGGTACGCCACTGTCTTACTGGCGCTAGCTTTTTCGTTGGCACTGGTTATAAACATTACTTTAGTCATTCCCTCAGCGAAAAAAAAAATAAAATCGTACAGTTAGTTTCCGAGTTATAACGACTTAAATTATCAAGGGAGAAAAAAATCAATCGTCAGGTACGCCACTGTCTTACTGGCGCTAGCTTTCTTGTTGGCAGTGTTTATAAACATTACTTTAGTCATTTAGTCAACGAAAAAAAATTGAAATCGTACAGTTAGTTTCCGAGTTATAACGACTTAAATTATCAAGGGGTAAAAAATCAATCGTCAGGTACGCCACTGTCTTATTAGCGCTAGGTTTCTTGTTGGCACTGGTTATAAACATTACTTTAGACATTCCATCAACAAAAAAAAATGAAATCGTACAGTTAGTTTCTGAGTTATAACGACTTAAATTATCAAGGGAGAAAAAATCAATCGTTAGGTACGCCACTGTCTTTCTGGCGCTAGCTTTCTTATTGGCAGTGATTATAAACATTACTTTAGTCATTCAGTCAACGAAAAAAAAAATGAAATCGTATAGTTAGTTTCCGAGTTATAACGACTTAAGTTATCAAGGGGTAAAGAATCAATCGTCAGGTACGCCACTGTCTTACTGGCGCTAGCTTTCTTGTTGGCAGTGGTTATAAACATTACCTTAGTCATTCAATCAACGAAAAAAAAAATGAAATCGTACAGTTAGTTTCCGAGTTATAACGACTTAAATTATCAAGGGGTAAAAAATCAATCGTCAGGTACGCCACTGTCTTACTGGCGCTAGCTTTCTTGTTGGTAGTGGTTATAAACATTACTTCAGTCATTCAATCAACGAACAAAAAATTGAAATCGTACAGTTAGTTTCCGAGTTATAACGACTTAAATTATCAAGGGGTAAAAAATCAATCGTCAGGTACGCCACTGTCATACTGGCGCTAGCTTTCTTGTTGGCACTGGTTATAAACATTACTTTAGTCATTCCATCAACAAAAAAAAAATTGAAATCGTACAGTTAGTTTCCGAGTTATAACGACTTAAATTATCAAGGGAGAGAAAATCAATCGTCAGGTACGCCACTGTCTTACTGGCGCTAGCTTTCTTGTTGGCAGTGATTTTAAACATTATTTTAGTCATTCAGTAAACGAAAAAAAAATTGAAATCGTACAGTTAGTTTCCGAGTTTTAACAACTAAAATTATCAAGGAGTAAAAAATCAATCGGTAGGTACGCCACTGTCTTACTGGCGCTAGCTTTCTTGTTAGCAGTGGTTATAAACATTACTTTAGTGATTCAACCAACGAAAGAAAAATTGAAATCGTAGAGTTAGTTTTCGAGTTAGAACGACTTAAATTATCAAGGAGTAAAAAATCAATCGTCAGGTACGCTACTGTCTTACTGGCGCTAGCTTTCTTGTTGGCAGTGGTTATAAACATTACTTTAGTCATTCAATCAACGGAATAAAAATTGAAATCGTACAGTTAGTTTCCGAGTTATAACGACTTAAATTATCAAGGGGTAAAAAATCAATCGTCAGGTACGCCACTGTCTTACTGGCGCTAGCTTTTTCGTTGGCACTGGTTATAAACATTACTTTAGTCATTCCCTCAGCGAAAAAAAAATTAAAATCGTACAGTTAGTTTCCGAGTTATAACGACTTAAATTATCAAGGGAGAAAAAAATCAATCGTCAGGTACGCCACTGTCTTACTGGCGCTAGCTTTCTTGTTGGCAGTGTTTATAAACATTACTTTAGTCATTTAGTCAACGAAAAAAAATTGAAATCGTACAGTTAGTTTCCGAGTTATAACGACTTAAATTATCAAGGGGTAAAAAATCAATCGTCAGGTACGCCACTGTCTTATTAGCGCTAGGTTTCTTGTTGGCACTGGTTATAAACATTACTTTAGACATTCCATCAACGAAAAAAAAAATGAAATCGTACAGTTAGTTTCTGAGTTATAACGACTTAAATTATCAAGGGAGAAAAAATCAATCGTTAGGTACGCCACTGTCTTTCTGGCGCTAGCTTTCTTATTGGCAGTGATTATAAACATTACTTTAGTCATTCAGTCAACGAAAAAAAAAAATGAAATCGTATAGTTAGTTTCCGAGTTATAACGACTTAAGTTATCAAGGGGTAAAGAATCAATCGTCAGGTACGCTACTGTCTTACTGGCGCTAGCTTTCTTGTTGGCAGTGGTTATAAACATTACCTTAGTCATTCAATCAACGAAAAAAAAAATGAAATCGTACAGTTAGTTTCCGAGTTATAACGACTTAAATTATCAAGGGGTAAAAAATCAATCGTCAGGTACGCCACTGTCTTACTGGCGCTAGCTTTCTTGTTGGTAGTGGTTATAAACATTACTTCAGTCATTCAATCAACGAACAAAAAATTGAAATCGTACAGTTAGTTTCCGAGTTATAACGACTTAAATTATCAAGGGGTAAAAAATCAATCGTCAGGTACGCCACTGTCATACTGGCGCTAGCTTTCTTGTTGGCACTGGTTATAAACATTACTTTAGTCATTCCATCAACGAAAAAAAAATTGAAATCGTACAGTTAGTTTCCGAGTTATAACGACTTAAATTATCAAGGGAGAGAAAATCAATCGTCAGGTACGCCACTGTCTTACTGGCGCTAGCTTTCTTGTTGGCAGTGATTTTAAACATTATTTTAGTCATTCAGTAAACGAAAAAAAAATTGAAATCGTACAGTTAGTTTCCGAGTTTTAACAACTAAAATTATCAAGGAGTAAAAAATCAATCGTCAGGTACGCCACTGTCTTACTGGCGCTAGCTTTCTTGTTAGCAGTGGTTATAAACATTACTTTAGTGATTCAACCAACGAAAGAAAAATTGAAATCGTAGAGTTAGTTTCCGAGTTAGAACGACTTAAATTATCAAGGAGTAAAAAATCAATCGTCAGGTACGCTACTGTCTTACTGGCGCTAGCTTTCTTGTTGGCAGTGGTTATAAACATTACTTTAGTCATTCAATCAACGGAATAAAAATTGAAATCGTACAGTTAGTTTCCGAGTTATAACGACTTAAATTATCAAGGGGTAAAAAATCAATCGTCAGGTACGCCACTGTCTTACTGGCGCTAGCTTTCTTGTTAGCAGTGGTTATAAACATTACTTTAGTCATTCAGTCAACGAAAAAAAAAATGAAATCGTACAGTTAGTTTCCGAGTTATAACGACTTAAATTATGAAGGGGTAAAAAATCAATCGTCCGGTACGCCACTGTCTTACTGGCGCTAGCTTTCTTGTTGGTAGTGGTTATAAACATTACTTTAGTCATTCAATTAACGAACAAAAAATTGAAATCGTACAGTTAGTTTCCGAGTAATAACGACTTAAATTATCAAGGAGTAAAAAATCAATCGTCAGGTACGCTACTGTCTTGCTGGCGCTAGTTCTCTTGTTAGCAGTGTTAATAAACATTTTAGGTGTTTCAACGACGAAAGAAAAATTAAAATCGTATTGGTTAGTTTCCGAGTTATGACGATTTAAATTAGCAAGGAGTGAAAACACAATTTTTAGTTACGCTACTGTCTTCCATGCATCATATATCTAATAGCTGATGTCTATGAACATAAATAAGGTAGTTAGAAGGCCGATATATTTTTAGAAGCAGTATTTTAAATGCCAGAAATAATTTTGTATTGAAATTTAGCAAGTAAATGGTAATACGCACACAGGATGTGAAAGCTCTCGTATCAAAATTTGGATGTGAATATTTTTTTACCTGATTTTTTTGAGAGAATTTTTTTTCATATTCTGCTGGCGCTAGCTCTAAGCAAGCTTTTCCGCCTAATTTGATTAAAATATTCTCATTTCGGGGGGCTGTAAATGGTAATACGCACACAGGATGTGAAAGCTCTCGTATCAAAATTTGGATGTGAATATTTTTTTACCTGATTTTTTTGAGAGAATTTTTTTTTCATATTCTGCTGGCGCTAGCTCTAAGCAAGCTTTTCCGCCTAATTTGATTAAAATATTCTCATTTCGGGGGGCTGTAAATGGTAATACGCACACAGGATGTGAAAGCTCTCGTATCAAAATTTGGATGTGAATATTTTTTTACCTGATTTTTTTGAGAGAATTTTTTTTTCATATTCTGCTGGCGCTAGCTCTAAGCAAGCTTTTCCGCCTAATTTGATTAAAATATTCTCATTTCGGGGGGCTGGGGTTAAAAATGTTTTATCATTTTTTAGGGTTGTGGGGGTAGCGCTAGCTTTTAAATTGGTGGCGCTAGCTGGCGCTAGCTGGCGCTAGCTCTGAGGAATCCGAATAGTGTAAAAAAACTTAAAAAATCCAAACTCGGGGGGCTAGCATCAACCTAGCCCCCCGAAAGTTCAAACCCCCGTAACTTTCTTGTCGTAATGGCGCTAGCTCTAATTTTTGTGGCGCTAGCTGGCGCTAGCTAAGGCCCGTCTAGCGCAATAGTTTTTTTCAAAAAAATCAAACTTCGGGGGGCTAAGTTGACTGAGCCATAAATTTCACAATATTTTAATGTTTTGTACGCGTCATGAAGTAAAATTTCGAGTTTAGAAAAGCCCAGAAAATTTGCCTCGGGTCGCTGCGCCACCCTCGACAAATTTTCACGGGGCTTTTCTAAACTCGAAATTTTACCTCATGCTTAGCCTAGGAGTGGAAAACACCAATTTAAAGCAATATCTTTTTTAATATTGCGGCTAGATACCGTCGGATCAGCAATAACAGAAGCTAATGAATTTATTTCATCTCTTTCACTATGTTCTTTACTGTAAATCTTATCTCTTGGTTTTCCAAATGATCCATATTCACTTAAGTTGTGATATTATCTTTGAAATATTTGTTTTCTGGCTGTCGTCGTTCCGGATAACGCTCAAAACAAAGGTCTAAAGTTGCGTCTTTATTTTTATAACTCTCATTATCTCAAACATGTTAAATTTTTCATAGTTTTGAAAAATATTCATTTTAGATGTCCTACTTTTTCTTTTTTAAAGAAATATAATCGAAAATATTTTGTTAACAGCGAAATATCAAAACCAATACGTAATTGTTAATAAATTTTATGACATGTAAAAAAACAAAAACAAACGCTTAAAGAATTCAATTCTGGCCATCAAGAAAATCTTTTTTGTTTGTTTTTTAGTATTTTAGCTATTTAGGACAGAGCAAAATATTAAGTGTTACATATTGTTGCATTCACAAGAAAAATTCCATTTTTTGAGCTACTCAGATATAGGGTGTCCCGTTTAAGAAAATGCTAGTTTTGATAATATCTTATATTTTCTTTAAGTACACTACTGGATTCTACGTAAAAAGTCATAAAACTTTCTCTCCATAAATAACCAAATCACAAGAGATAATAAAAATCGGCATATTTTGAGAATCACCCTGTATCTTCTAAACCAATCTAGTTATCTTAGATCTGATTGCGCCATTAAGCTAAACACTAAAAAAGAGAACGGGACACATATCTTAGTTTTTTTGTATCTCTTGCCGTTTAGCCTATACCCTATAATATCAACGGAAAAAACTACCCTGTAAAATACGTTTTTTTAAATTTATTTAAATAATTAAAATGTGTACAAGGTAGCGCAAAAGTTGTCACCCGATGTTCTTTGGCTTTAATTTATTTTTATAAATGAAAAACTTTGGTTCTGCTGTTGGATTGTGTTTATTTGATGTCTTAATTTTTTTTTCCATTAAATCGTGAAAATAATATTGACCAAGTGGCCGCTGGCAGAATTGATGACCATACGGGCCCGATTTATGGCATTTTCCATCACTCTTGCCAGAACTTCCGTCGATAGGGTCTCGCATTCTTGATGGATATTCTCTTTGAGGGCTTAAAGAGTGTGAGGCTTGTTGACACAGACTCGTGACTTTAAGAAACCCCACAAAAAGAAGTCGGGAACGGTTAAATCGAGCGATCTGGGCGCGCAGTGCAAATCACCAAAACGAGAGATTAGGCGACCCGGAAATGCAATTATTCAATTTTTATTCAATTATTCCGCTTTCTTAAGAAGTATTGAGATCCATGTCTTCTTAACTTGTATTTTGTATCTGTTTACTTTACACATGTCAAAGCAGAACTGACATTTGCCGCCATTTGCAAAAATTATAGCTTCTTCCGATACGGTGATGACTTTTGCGCCACCTAGTATGTTGGGACTTTGGTTGCAGCGTTGTTATAAGATAATATTTTACAAATGTTTTTTTTTACAAAGATATGCATCGAACCTTTAATAACAAAATGGCGGAAATATATTTTTTCAACTGTTTTATCTAACCCAGAAATTTGTTTGCTAAGAGGTCTATTTTGACATAAAGTAATTTATTATTTATATGAAAATAAAAGTTCATATAAAGATTCTATTTTCACCATTTTATTATATAATGATCACTCTTGACTTGTGAAAAACAGAAAGCAATACATCTGTAATAGGTCAGTAGGTGTCATGTGCAAATATTATTTTTGACGATATTAAATTAAAATATTAATACAAAAATCACCCAAGAAAATAATAAAGAAAAATCAACATCCAGTAAATACGAAAATAACATTAGTCGATCAAATTTTTTTTGTGTGAAAGAAATAACAAATGCAGCATCGCCTTTAAATAATAAACACATTCCAGCGCGTGGAGAAATGCTAAGATATACAGAAAGATTAAGTTCAGGGTTTAACGAACGCAAACACAACAAGTGTGCAAAGTCAGGGAAATTACGTTGACGTCAGAGAGGGATGGATTTTATGACCATATATGGTAGTAGATAAAGTCTACGCATCAAAATCAAGGGAGGGAAGAACTTTAAGAGCAGCAAAGAAACGATTCTAAAAATCAGTTCGTATTGGGACAGGGACTAAGATAGTCAGTATTTGATGGTAAATGGGTACAGTTTAGAATGGGAAGTTTCAATGGGATGTGAGTTAGTGAAGTAATGTTGATAAAAAGAGTTAAGTATTGAGAATGGAGTTAGAGAATGGAGTTAGGGATAACAACGTTGGAGAGAATATCACGTAAGAGTAAAATTAATTCTACATCAAACCGACTAAGTTGAAATCAAACAAACAAAACCGGCGAAATAATTTAAACATCTGGGGGGGCGAGAATGAGGTATGTATGGTGGTTGATGTGTAAGGCCGAATTAAGCGAGAAAACGAGGTATGACCTACTAACTAATTGACCTAGTCGATTGATGTGTTAGGCCAATCCGAGTTACTATTGCACTAAGTGTCCTACTAACTAACCACACGAATGAGGGATGTATGGTGGTTGATGTGTAAGGCCGAATTGAGCGAGAAAACAAGGTATGTTCTACTAACTAATCGACCCAGTCGATTGATGTGTTAGGCCAATCCGAGTTAGTATTGCACTAAGTGTCCTACTAACTAACCACACGAATGAGGGATGTATAGTGGTTGATGTGTAAGGCCGAATTGAGCGAGAAAACGAGGTATGTCCTACTAACTAATCGACCCAGTCGATTCATGTGTAAGGCCAATCCGAGTTACTATTGCGCTTAGTGTCCTACTAACTAATCACAAGAAAAAAATAATTCGATTATGAGTGGAACGAGGTGAAAGAACGTTCTACTCATTAATCGAAAATGAATGGCGATTGATGTGTAGGGCCGATGTGAGAGATTGTCCCACTAACTAATCGCAAGTGTGTCGAGTGTGTGATGCCAGCTCCAGGATGGTTTTAGTGGATTTCCCATCTCGTAATGCGAATGCAGGGGCTAGTTAATTTTGCTCCCACAAGTAGAGTCATATATTTTTTTGAGTTTAACTAAATGCACATGGCTTCTAAGCATAAACGTTGGATAATATATTTTGTGAATATAAATAATATAAGACATACCAATTCATTACAAATGTCATGAAAGGTCAATAAACGTTGCATACGTTAAGCTCATATTCTGTTTTATTTATTGTCCACACATCCTCCTAGTCAAATTAAACGGGAAGAAAGACGCAGTATTTACGATAATGCATATTGACACAAACAACGAACCTGGTAAATAAATGAAAGGGTTACTACATACACAACACAACGTAAACAATAATACAAATTATAAATTTGTACAATACCTAGGGTCGAATCATTACACATCGAAGCGACAATCTCTCTGGATTCAACAACAACATAATACTCCCATTGAGAGCGGAGAAAAATACATTATGTATTGGAGCCTACAGATTAGATTCTACAGACTAATGTCTACAGACTAGAGTCAACAAACTCGAGTTCAGGCTGTCTAAAGACTCCAGTTTAGAGTCAACAGACGTAGAGTCTAAGTAATCAACCGTAACGACAACAACATATTACTGCCATTGCAAGCAAAAAAGAATACATTATGTATTGAAGTCTACAGATTAGATTCTACAGACTAGAGTCTACAGACTAGAGTCTATAGACTAGAGTCAACAAACTCGAGTTCAGGCTGTCTAAAGACTCTAGTTTAGAGTCTACAGACTAGAGTCAACAGACGTAGAGTCTAAGTAATCAACCGTAACGACAACATATTACTCTCATTGCAAGCGAAAAAGAATACCTTATGTATTGAAGTTTACAGATTAGATTCTACAGACTAGAGTCTACAGACTAGAGTCAACAAACTCGAGTACATGCTGTCTAAAGACTCCAGTTTAGAGTCTACAGACTAGAGTCAACAGACGTAGAGTCTAAGTAATCAACCGTAACGACAACAACATATTACTGTCATTGCAAGCGAAAAAGAATACATTATGTATTGAAGTCTACAGATTAGATTCTACAGACTAGAGTCTACAGACTAGAGTCAACAAACTCGAGTTCAGGCTGTCTAAAGACTCCAGTTTAGAGTCTACATACTAGAATCAACAGACGTAGAGTCTAAGTAATCAACCGTAACGACAACATATTACTCTCATTGCAAGCGAAAAAGAATACATTATGTATTGAAGTCTACAGATTAGATTCTACAGACTAGAGTCTACAGACTAGAGTCAACAAACTCGAGTACATGCTGTCTAAAGACTCCAGTTTAGAGTCTACAGACTAGAGTCAACAGACGTAGAGTCTAAGTAATCAACCGTAACGACAACATATTACTGTCATTGCAAGCGAAAAAGAATACATTATGTATTAAAATCTACAGATTAGATTCTACAGACTAGAGTCTACAGACTAGATTTAACAAACTCGAGTACAGGCTGTCTAAAGACTCCAGTTTAGAGTCAACAGACGTAGAGTCTAAGTAAGTAACCATAACGACAACAACATAATACTCTCATTGAGAGCGAAAAAGAATACATTATCCGATGCGCGTTAAGTCATCAACAATAACGACAACAACATAATAGTACTTTATGTAATCGTGAATAGAAAACAACACATTATGCGATGCGAATTATGTAATCACCTGTAACAACAAACTAATATAAAGTGCTATTATTTTGCTGTTGTTACGAGTGATGAATGAATGGTAAGTTTAGGAAATCGCGGACGACCGCTAATCTATCACTTTACAGCTGCGGCAAGGAAATGGCTGTTTCAAGATAGGCGATTTTGTAAGGAAAGGATTCTTGTTAACAAAATATAATAAAAAGTGTTTCATTACCCACCAGTGGGACATGTAGTGGCATTGAGAAAACTTTTTTTTGTTTTTCGAGTATACACATCACGATATATACGCTGTTAAATTTTCGGGCATTTATTATTTTGGAAAAACGTTTAATTTGAAGCTTCGAACGAGTGTTTCCACTCCCAGACTAAGCATGAAGTAAAATTTCGAGTTTAGAAAAGCCCCGCGTAGAAAATTTGTCGAGGGTCGCGCAGCGACCTGAGACAAATTTTCACGGCGCTTTTCTAAACTCGAAATTTTACTTCATGCGCCACGCGTATAAAAACATTGAAACATTGTCCAGTTGAAAATATACGGCTTTAGTTTAATCAAATGTTGATTATTTTACAAATGATTATATAAGGACTCTGGAAGCCAAGAGATATAAGTGTAAATTTTATAAAATTTAAGTTACAATTGTGGAGATGGGTTTTTAGATACATTTAATGTAGTCGCAACTATAGTCAATGTAAAAGTTTAAATAAAAGTGGCAAAACAAAATTAAGTGTTTTTTAAATAAATAACTGTAATTCTAGAATAAGGATTTTTGATGCTTATTCAAAAATAAAGGTCATTCTTTTGTTTTATAATTCCCCAAAAAGTCGCGAAAGTCTGATATAATCTGATCTAATCTGAAACAAAGTGGAAAGTGTTTTATTGTGAAATTAACATGTATAATGAAACAGAAGCCTCTACAATACAGAATTCATGAGCTTTATGTTTGTGTACGCATAAATACAATTCCGCAACTTGGAAAAATTAATTAAAAAAAATTATAATTTATGTGTAAAAAAACTCATATTGCAATTATAAAACCACTGAAATACCAGACTTTCGTGACTTTTTTGGGAATTAGAAAACGAATGAATGACCTTTATTTTAAAATAAGCATAAAAAATCCTGATTTTAGAATCATTATGTAATTTTGTCAATGTTGACTAAATTTATAAAAATAAAACAAATCGTTTAAGTTCAATTTAAATAGTCATAAGAAATTACTCGAACATTTGGCTTTGATTATTTTTGTATGGAATTTGAATAGAAAGTATGAGCATTATTTTTTTATGAGATGAAATAAAATTCCGTATGAATTAGAATTAGACAGAGCTGGGCAGGATTCGAATTATTCAGGATTCGAATCATGGATTCAAATCCATTTAGAAGATTCAAAAAAGGTATTCGAATACTTTAGTTCAACTGGATTCGTGATCCGGATTCGTTAAATTTTTTTAAGAGGATTCGTATTCGAATCCAAATGTGGGTGATTCGAATCCATATAAAAGGATTCGAATCCTTATAAAAGGATTCGAATCCTTATAAAAGGATTCGAATATTTATAAAGGGAAACGAATATTTATAAAAGGATTGGACTACTTATAAAAGGATTTGAATCGTCAAAAATAATTCGAATTAATTGTGAGTATTAACATGATAAATATGTATTTTTAAATTTCTCGTTAAATCACTGTTTTATACGCGTGGCGCATGAAGTAAAATTTCGAGTTTAGAAATGCCCAGAAAATTTGTCTCGGGTCACTGCGCGACCCTCGACAAATTTTCACGGGGCTTTTGTAAACTCGAAATTTTACTTCATGCTTAGTCTGGGAGTGGAAAACACTCGTTTAAATGAAGACAACCTTATACAAGACTGTCTCAGTTTAAAGCGAGTCGACCTTTTACAGTAATGACTTTGATTTTGACGCCATGTTAGGATTTCCGCGCGTGATAAGGTCGGCTCGGTTTAAATCGAGACAACCTTGCACAGTAATGATCTTGGTTTTGACGTCACGTACGGATTTCCACGCGTGATATCAACCAAGGTGTGTAAGTAAGTTTGTCTTGATTTAAACCCAGCCGACCTTGTATTGTTTAATTACCCTAATTGTTGACGTCACGTGAGGACTTTCACGCGTGATGTCAGCAATCAAGGTGGTAAGTGTATAAGGTTGTCTTAATTTAAAACCGAGTCGATCTTGTTAGTTTAATTACATTGACTTTTCACGCCACGCGAGGAATTTCATGTGTGACGTCAGAGAAACTTCCTGTTTTTCTCGGGGCATAGATATTTCTAATAAAATCAAACTGAATTTGCTATGAAATTAAAAAATAATAAGAAAAACCAGTATACTTTCAATTTCACAATATTTCAGTGTTTTATCCGTTTCGCTATGCAACTATACCAAATTTTCAGAATTTTCTAAACTTTATATTTTACTTTGTGCGTAAACAAGGACAGTAAATCTATGTTAAAAAAACAAAAATTAACATTTCTTAAGATATAAACTTTTTGTCTCGTGTAATACAAGGCAAAAGTAATGTCATATTATGAATTGGCTGCCATTATATTAGAAATGACAAAAATGGGCAGTTAATTTAAAGGTGTAAAATTGATAATATAAAGTTAAACAAATGCTATCGGTCAAATGACCATCTCCTGAGTTGATTTTGATTGTGCTAGTTTTACAACATTTTGAATTGTTGTTCGTAAAACATCTGACCGCAAATTGGTGATTTTTTTCTTCAATGTTGGCTTTCAAGACTTGCAAGGTTTGTGGTTTGTTGTGGTAAATGCGAAAGTTCAAAAAGACACACAGGGAGTGGAAACGCTCGTTCGAAACTTCAAACTGAATGCTTTGATAAGAACATTAAATACTAAAAATGTTATTAAAGATAATAATCTAGTTTTCAAAATTATGTTTAAAATTATTTGAAGTAAAACTGACATGGTAGCCACAATCTGATATGTTAAATTTTTCCGACATTTCCCTGATCAAGATTTTTTCCCTGGCCTTTTAATATAACTTTCTTCTGTGGGAAACCTCCATTTTGTTAAATTGTTTTCATTGTTTTTGTCAATATTTAAGGTAATTTTATAAATTTTTATGTGTTTTATAATTTGCCTGCTGATTTTGACAAATTTAATAATATCATATGGCTTTTTTGTTAGTGTTTTGGTCAATTTGAATATAATTTCATGACTTTTCTCTGACTTTCCCGGTTTTAATGATATTCAGGGAATTTTTTATCTACGTAATTTTCAGGCAATCGTCGATTTTATAATAGAGTTCAGTTTGAAGCTTTAAACGAGTGTTTTCCACTCCCAGACTAAGCATGAAGTAAAATTTCGAGTTTATAAAAGCCCCGTGAAAATTTGTCGAGGGTCGCGCAGCGACCCGAGACAAATTTTCGGGCTTTTCTAAATTCGAAATTTTACTTCATGCGCCACGCGTAGAAAACACTGATTTTAAGTGAAGTTCAGAAACACACAAATACTACTTTAATCAAATTAACAGGGAGTCAAACTTTTAGTCTGTTATCAACGATGTTCAGTGTTAATAATAAATAATTAGGTTTTAAATATTTTTGTTAAAACAACTGGTAACGATATTTATATATATATATGGTTAAAAAAAATAATTATAAAATCAAATTTAATCTTAAAGGATTTGTATTCGTGATTCGAAAAAACAGCATTAGAATCTTTGATTCGAAACATATTTATTTCTTACGAATCCTTTATTCGAGTAACCGTGATCCGAATCAAATTAGGTGATTCGGATTCGTGATTCGAACCCTTTTTACGAGGATTCGTCCCAGCTCTGGAATTAGAGCAACTCAAATTTATCTAAAAATTAAAACAAACAAAAAAGTAAACAAGAAAGTACTTAATTAATGTTGCACTTTATAAAACTTATACAAGAAAGTTTTCTTTGTGTGTAAAACACAAAAAGCAAACAAGAATAAAAAATAGCAGTCTAAATAAAATAAAAACAACACTGGAAATTAATTTTCATTCAATTTCAGGAATTAATTGAAGGGCTTATTGCAATAACATGATAAGCCACACAACCAAAAATGCTATATTGTTCTTCGATTTAATTAAGCAGTAATATAAACAGCTACAGTGTGCTCATATTTGCATACAAACCGAAGCTTTCAAAACTTGTCAAACAATCTACTATTAATTCTTAGTAATTCTTAGTATCATAGTAATATATTTTACATTTTTTTCATAAATTTGAAAGTCCAATATCTGTTCTGTTTACTTGTGGAATATCATGTTATTACAATATGCCCCTCAATTGTAAAATAATATTGAAATAATTAATTATTTTAGGCACAAACAAACGCAAAAAATAAAAAAAATAACCACAATATTGCCTTTGCTATAACTTTGTTCATTAAAAAGATACCGAGCTGATATATAAAAACACACAATAAAGTTGACAGATTTTATAAAGGGTGTATTTAAAAATACGATATAATATCAATTTTTTGAAAGATATTTTTAAGGAAAAAAATGAGCTACTTAAATTAAAAATAATCCCTGATAACTAATATAATTTTCACAAAAACAAATTTCGAGTCTTCAAATTTTCTAAAAATGTCTTACAACTTTCTGGTCCGTGAATTTATTGTCTTGAATCTTGATTATACCGACGATTGTAAACCTTATAGTAATAACATGAATAAATTACCTTACTTTACTTTAAAGATTTTATTTAGACTTTGTTTTGATTTTTCTCCAATGTGTGGCGAATATCTGAAAGTAATTTCATGTTTGAAGAAGCCAGATTTTTGTGAAACACGTTTCGTAACTACACATTGAAAAACGAAGTCTAAGTATGGTAAAATAAATGTACGAACGTCTCGATAAAGAGATTTTTCTGATACTAAAACAAACGTAAATTAAAATTATATTCTGATAAGTAAATGAGGATGAATATTTTTACTCTGAGGTCTTATTCATTTTCTAAAGAGCTGCTGCTTATATATTTAAACTGCCGAAGTTCATCTTTGAATTTCTGAAGATCAATATCAATTTTTTATTCTAAATTACTACTTTTGAAATTTGAATAAAACATTGACATTGATCTTCATAAATTGGAAGATTTTCTTTATCTTCACTTATTTTTACTAAGATTCTTGTTGAATTATCGCTTAAGCTGAGTTTAGACTTAAACTAGGCTTGAATATATATTGGTATTTTTCAATCATGGCTTAGTACTAAGCAGTGGGTTAAACTTCAGTTTTTGAAAGCGGCCGACTACCATCACTTAACGCGCTAAACTCGAATTCATAACCAGCTTAAGCCCCGATTCAACAACTAGCCCTTAACCCATTAAGCGCCATTGGTGCATAAACGCAACATTATTAATATTTTGTTAATTAAATTACAAAATAAGTTAATTTGAGATTTAACCTGACTTAAAAATGTATGAAGAACAATGTAAATATTTTGTTATTTAAATATTTTGATTGATACTGGTTTAAAAAAAGTGTTCAGTGTATTTCTAACTTCACAATATTTCAGTGTTTTATACGCGTGGCGCATGAAGTAAAATTTCTAGTTTAGAAAAGCCTGAAAATTTGGTTTGGCCGCTTCGCGCTACGCGACCAAACCAAATTTTGAGGCTTTTCTAAACTCGAAATTTTACTTCATGCTTAGTCTGGGAGTAGAAACACTCCTTTGAAACTTCATATTGCACGTTTTTGTATAAAATTGACTAATGCCTGAACATTTACAGCGTATACATTATGCACATTTAAAAGAAAAATGTCCAGTATGTAATAAAAATAACGACAATCATAAAAAGAAGTGCAGATTTTACATAAAATTTACTTTTAGAGTTACCTCTATAATTGCCGGCCGTTAATGGGTTACTGTACATTACGAGCATGATGTGCCATTTTTTAATAGAAAAACTAAATCAATTTAGTTTTATTTACTACTTTAGAATTTTACTTGACAATTGCAAACATTATAATGAAAATTGAGAAAATCGATTTTTTTTTAAATTTAAGTTTAAAGTTTTGCATTTCACGAAATAAACATCTGTAATATTTATTATTGCGCTATAAAACTTAAACAGTATATATTAAACTTTAGGATAATTCAGTGTTTTCTACGCGTGGCGCATGAAGGATAATTTCGAGTTAAGAAAAGCCTGAAAATTTGGTTTGGTCGTGTAGCGCTACGCGCTACGCGACCAAACCAAATTTTCAGGCTTTTATTAACTCGAAATTTTACTTCATGCTTAATCTGGGAGTGGAAACACTCGTTACAAACTTCAAATTGATCTTTTTCTAAAATAATGTATTCCTACAAATTTACCAAACGCTGTAATTTTCGGTATATGGATACTTGAAAGAAAAATTACCAGTATAGGTTTTTGAGTGAAATTCAATTGAAATTCTCTCAAAACTGTGTGTTTTTTTTACTAATTTCTCACGTTTTCCACGGTGAAACGTTTTTGTATGAATAATAAAGTTTACTTACGAAACCCGAAATTTACGTGCAAAAATTAATATAATTACTTATTTAATATTCAATTTACGACACGACAAAATACTTATTTTTAAATCCCTGAAACTATAAATTGTACTAAAACAACAAATAAATGCATGCATGGATTCTGAACAAATCTAATGTTTTAATCAATTTTCTATTATTCATAGTTCTTTTGATATTACAAATTTACCAGTAGAAACAGTTAATATTAAATTTGAATTAAAGGGAATTAAACTTTTTTGTGTTTTAATTGATTTAAATAGAAAGCGCATAAACAAAAATGAAAATAAACTTTATTTGCAAAATGACGTATTCGGAGGATGGACATAGACTGTCGTAAATTCCCTGCCAGATGTGCGCTGACAAAAGAATGCTGATATATAAAAAACATTCATTGTTTCCAACATTCTATTAATTATTGTAGTAATTCCTTTCTTTACTTTATTTTTATTATGGTAAATATACATTTCAAACACTAGGTGTTAATTTTCAATAGCAATACAATTTATAAATAAATTTATTTTATTAATTGACAGTATCAAACACTTAATAAAACACTAACACTTTCTTTACGTAAAACATTTCTTTATGCGGCCATTCCATAAATAAGTGCACACTTTTTGGGGGTACATCAGGGATTTTAGCAAATTTCACATATATTATAAAGGCTATCAAGACATGGTTTTTGGTTGTTACTAGAGATTAAACAAATGATTGATTCAAAAATTATAACTATATAAACTTTTAGTACACTTTTATTTTGAACTCAATAATATCGTAAACCGTTACTGATACAAAAAAAGTTATACTTGACTTTTTTATGCTTAAATGTTCAAAATTTGAAATATTTTTTTTCCAAACGAAAAAACTTTATTTAGATAGATTTTTTTTAATAAATAAAAGAAATCTCACAAAATATTCAAATACTCATGTTTTAATTTTCTTGAAAAAAGTATATATTATACCCTAATCCTTCCTAAGAATATTTCCGTTTTCAAAAAGATGGGCACTTTAAAACTTTTTGAGATATGATTTATTTACTCGAGCAAATCTCACAAAATAATCAAATACTAATGTTTCAATTTTCTCGAAAGAAATAAATGTTATACCCCAATCCTTCCTAAGAATATTTACGTTTTCAAAAAGATGGGCACTTTAAAACTTTTTGAGATATGATTTTTTTACACGAGTGCTGCATTGACGCGAGGCGCTCACCGCGATCCGGGCCAATACACCATTGGCGGGAGCGCCTCACGTCAATGTAGCGCTCGGGTAAAAAAATCATATCTCAAAAAGTTTTAAAGTGCCCATACTTTTGAAAACGGAAAAATTCTTAGGAAGGATCAGGGTATAACATATATCTTTTTCAAGAAAATGTTTGAGATATGTTTTATTTATTAAAAAAAATCTATATAAATAAAGTTTTTTGTTTTGGAAAAAAATGTATTTTAAACTTTGAATATTTAAGCACAAAAAAGTACAGAATAACTTTTTTTGTATAGGTAACGGTTTACGATATTTTTGAGTTCAAAATAAAAGTGTACTAAAAGTTTATGTTCTTGTAACTTTTGACACAATAATTTGTTTAACCTCTAGTAACAACCAATCACCATGTTTTGGTAGCCTTTATAATATATGTAAAATTCGCTAAAATCCCGGATGTACCCCCAAAAAGTGTGCACTTATTTATGGAATGGCCGTATGGTAAATATATATTTTAAGCAAGGTACTTAGTTTGTTCCGCATATTTATTTATGTATCTGGAAATAAAAAAAAAAAAATTGAAGCAAACCAAGTGCCTTCAATTCAAATTTAATATTTATGTTTAATCAAGTGATGGATGAGAACCAAACTAAAGTTAGAAACTACAACTTGAAATGTAAAAATTATAATTAGATAGATATTCACGATTCAGAAAGGCAAATATATAAATTTATATAAATATTTTAGGAATAATACTCCCGTAAATCAATCTTATGATCCAAGCTGCCAAAATATTTACAGTCTGACGGCAGTAAACATTATTGACATCCTGTTCGTTGATATATTTTTAACTTGGAAGGCTCAGTACACAATATTGAAGCACTTTAGAATATTATAAAAAAATACTGTTATTTACAATAATCGAGTGTTAATCACCAAATCTAACCAAAATACCATAAAATCATTGAAAAATAACATATTAAAGTAATTTACATGTATACTTACTCGAAAATATTTAGGGAATGTAGATTTCATAAAAATTAATTAATATAAAACATACTAAATGGATTTCATCATCTATATCAGCGGTTCTCAACCTTTTGTTCAGATTACGCCCCCCTCCCAACTCATGAAAATCTCTACTTCTTACCTGATTTAATTTGGATTAGTCATTTAGATTGAAACACGATTGTAGTTTTTAAATTTATTTTAATTTAGAAATTCACAAAATGAAGAATGTAAATCTACAAAACTAATTTGAGATCTTATTTTGTTTATTTCTAACTAATAACATTTTTGATTTTTATATTTGTATTCGTATTCATCAAATTTTATGGGAATACACGAATGGGCAGTAACATTTGTTAAATCTAATAGCCTGTAATCGTAACTGTATATAATCGTTTTGACCAAATAGGCAGTAAAGGAAAATTTTTGTTTTTAGGTAGCATTTTATAAAACGGGATACATTTTCTAAATTACCTCATAGCAAAGTTTTTGCTTGATCTTATACAGGGTGAGTTTGTTTTCATGTTCTCTATGGGGATTTAAGAAACTATAAGAGATAGAGAAATGGTTAAACAGGCAAAGTAGTGCAGTTTTATGAGCTGGATAAAAAGACATTTTTAAAATTTTCGAAAAAGTCAAAGGTAACTAGATACTTTGAAAAATGTCAAAAGTGTCAATTCTTTCAAATCTATTTTTCACAGTTATTAAAAAACGATAGATAAAACTAAAAGTAGCAAAGATTTATATAATTTTACACTGAATAATAAAATTTTATCAGATATTTTATATAGACATTAGTTTTCGAGATATAAACTTGCATGTTTGTTAATGGAAACCATGGTTGGTCATGTCATCATTACAAAGGGATATTTTTTTCTCTTTAATCTGGTACCTCACTTGACATACTTATTTGTAAAAATAACTAAGTTATTATCAATTTTCTATTTTCTTTACAACAACAAAATAGTTGGCCATGAAAAAAATGACAATTATAAAACAATTACAGCTTTTTGTATTAGAGAAGTTTTTAAAATTATTGTCAAATACGTTTATTTGGAAGTTATGTGTAGGAAGTAATGGAAATTGGTAGGAAATAATGTCCATAAAATGACAGTTGTTTTTAATACTACACTAATCGACAAAAATACACCAATGGAGCTAACTATTACAATCACAATTGTTTTAATATGGTAATTATTTCAAGGCTAACTATTTTTTTGTTGTAAATAAAATTGAAAATTTTTAATAACTCAGTTAATAACGTAAATAAGTAAATTGTGTGATATATCAGTTCAAAGAGAAAAAAACCCGTTTTATTGATGACATAGCAAACTATGGTTTCCATTTAAAATAATGCAAGTTTGTGTTATATCTCAAAAACGAATGTCCATAGAATAAATCTGATCACATTTTATTATTCAGTGTAAGATTATCTAAAAATTTGATGTTTACAATTTCTTTCTCTCTTTTAATAACTGAGATTTGAAAAAATCGACGCTTTTCACATTTTTAAAAACATTTAGCTACCCTTGACTTTTTCGTAATTTTTAGAAATGTTTTTTTTTATCTACCTCGTAAAACTGCTCTTCTTTGCCCATTCAACCGTTTTTCTATCTCTTATAGTTTTCGAGATCCCTATAGAGATCATGAAAAAAATCCACTCTGTATACAGGGTGTCCAATTTTAAAGTACCACCTGGAATATCTTCAGAACCATGCACCGAATGAAAACATTTTTCAAATAAAAGTTTAATGATTTGGAGGGGGGCATGCAATTCTATAAGAACATTCAACCCCCACCCCCAAGAGAGGCTGAATAGGGGGTAGCTTTGATATCTTAAATGGGAACCCCTATTTTTTATTGCAGATTTGAATAGAGCGTGAAAAAGTAACTAGTTTTATTTAAAAACATTTTTTGTTACTTTGATGGATTGCGCTGCAATCAACAAAATTGTTTTTATTATGTACATTTCTATAAACAATTTAATTAAAACACTTAGCTTTGTTTTACTAATTTAATAAAAGTGATCAAACAAAGTAAAGTGTTTTAATTAAATTGTTATGAAGATGTACCACAAAGTGAGCGCCAACCAAATTAAAGATTTTTATAAACCAATGGAAGCGGTGTGCGCGAGTGCTATTTGTAAAAATTAAAATAAATAAAATTTATGGAATCTACATAGAAATTAATAAAATTTTGATACGCTATAATTGAAGTTTAAATATAATCACGAGATATTTCAATATATCAAATATAAAATTACGATTTGGAATATTATTGAATATTTTTTTTATTGAATTAAATTCTATTCATTTTAAATAATTTCTGATCATTTTGAACTTTTGCAATTATTTAATAAGGTTTATTTTTCATAATTTAAGCTTTTCTAATTTGTTCGTCGAAGTTTAGTAACACAAATAATACACAGGAATTTGTTTTCGTTTTAAATTTGAAGTAAAAATTAACGTCAACTCTAATTATTTAACGTTATGAATTTGACAATAAATGAAATTTTAAACTAAGTTCCTGATTAATTATCTAACGAGGTTTTCCACTCCCAGATTAAGCATGAAGTAAAATTTCGAGTTTAGAAAAGCCTGAAAATTTGGATTTGCTGGGGCGCGCGAGCGAAGCGAGTCGCGCCCCAGCAAATCCAAATTTTCAGGCTTTTCTAAACTCGAAATTTTACTTCATGCGCCACGCGTATAAATCACTAACTTCAAGTGAAATTGTTTGGTGTTGTAGGCGTTCACTTTGTGGTACATCTTAAATACACTTGTAAATAAAACACTTTTTACTTTGTTTAACCACTGGATCTTACATTTAATTGTGTGACTAGTTTCGACTATCTAGTAGTCATTCTGAAACTAAAGTAAATACAAATTACACGTTAAAAACTATTTATACGGCTTCGAAGAGAGGGGTGTACATTAGGTCAACCTGGTCATTAAGAAGGGAAATTCCGGGATTAATTCGGGCCTTGTGTATTTCTAGTGCTTCCAGTAAATCCATTTTACGACCTTTTTCGGCAAAATGGATTACTGAAAGTACATCCTCGCCAAAAGTGTGATTCTCTTCTAAAGGATGGTTAGCATAGGTAGAACTATTATGTTTTAATCTAAAGGCTCGCTCGTGTTCTTTCAACCTTATTTCGATTCTACGACCAGATTGTCCAATGTACACACCTTTACAATTTTCGCAGTTCAATTTATAAATGCCTGATCTAACTAGGGGATTAAGTTTTGTTTTTGGGTTGAAAATTATATTATTAAGTTTATGGGGCGTTTTTAATATTACATTAATGTTACACTTTTTAAGGATGTTTTTAATTTTACAACTTATTGTACCATAGTAGCTGATTGTTTTAAAATGTTGATTATCTATTGACCTAATTCTAGGGTAGAAGAATTTCTGCAACTCTTTCATTTCATAATTATGAATTAAATTGTCTATTAGTGAAGTTGTGTAGCCATTATTCAATGCTTTTTCCTTTATTGTATTGATCTCTTTCTTTCTATATAGAAAAAAATTTACTTACTTTTTCAAGCTCTATCCAAATCTGTAATATAAAAATAGAGGTTCCCATTTATAGGGGGCAGGGGGGTTGAATTTTTTTACAGAATTGGATGTCCCTTTCTTGATCATTTAACTTTTATTTTTAGCATTTTTATATTCGGTGCATGGTTCTGAAGATATTATATACCAGGTGTAACACAAAACAGGATCACCCCTTTTAATTTTTTTATTAATTGACATATCAATTTAAAATTTTCTACATTTATACTAAAAATAATTTGGAGTTCAGTGGTGACTAGGAAACTTTAATAGCGCTTCCGGTGTCACCGGAAATGACATCAATTTTGAAATTCTAAATGAAACACCCTATATATTTTTCTGTTTTCGGTTAAAGGATCTCACTTTACATACAAATCAATTGTTTTTTTTTCAAAAAATTTACTAGTGTCATATTTTTTTTCGTATCATAGACTCATACAAACATTTATTGAAATTTCTGTTTGGTTTGTTTTTGTAATTTGTACAAGAATAAATTATAGCTTGCTTGATCAAAACAATTATAAATAAAATTCCGGATTTTAGGTATTTTTTCTTTATTCACAAGTCGCAAATAAATACATTTGAATAGGTAGTATATTAACATTTAAAAAAATCATAATGATCCGCCATGTTGCCATTTGAAAAAATTGAGTTATTTAAGAAAAAAACGATCGAATTACTATTTTAAGGCATCTGCTGGCCAAATTAAGAAACAAAAGTTGGTAATATTTGTTTTGTACACGTCTATGATATGAAACAAAAGATATTACGGCGATCACAGCAACCTAGATGCACTATTATATTTCGAATAAAAATATGACACTATACACCATTCCATTTGTTTCTGGATCTCGCATAGCTATGGAAAAGTGACAGTTTAAGTATTGTAAATGGGGCTGGTTGTGTTTTAAATCAGGGTTTTTAAATGTCACTGTCAGATGTTCGATTTTAAGGTTATAATTTCTGACTATTGTGATCTTACACTGTTGCCTGTTTTACAAATTTTCAGATATAAAAGGATAATAATATGCAGTTTTAAGATTATCAAAATTTACTACTTTGATACTGTAAAAATTTTCTAAGGAAAATAATTTTAGCTGTAACAACATGTTTTTGTTCACAGAGAATTTTGCGCCCATTAATTAATTTGAATTTATACCCCATACTTTTAACAACCCTATAAAGTGTTGTTCTACTCCCATGGAACTCATAATTTTCTTTCATATCATTCAAAAGATCTCTCAAAGTAAAATACTGATTTCTAGAGTTATATTGCCAAATTAGTTGTTGCAGATCTTTTCTAGCTAGGTGATTCCAAAAATGGCTGTTTTTAGATCGTTTGCCAGAAGTAGTAGATTTCAATTCGTCAGGTCTTTGTCGTAAAATTAATTGTAATGAAGATCTCCCTACCTGAAACGTAATTATCTTTAATTAAATATATATGATAATTAAAATACTAGACATACCCCAAAAATATCTATTAAAATCGTAATAATATTGTGATGCTGTAGATTTGGATTACTTTGCCTAAAATGTTTGTAGGATTTCAGAATTTGAAACCTTTTTGATTCAGAGATAATCTTTGGCATGTTAATATTTAATATGTGCCTGAAATTATTTTTCACTTTGACATTGACACAGCATTGCAACACTAGATTAATTTGATTTAATAATAAAATGCTCGAAGAAGCGACCGCGTGACGAAATAATTGTTGCAAGATTAACAATAAACCCCTTGAAAATTAAAAAGAGGATTACTTATGATATCATAAATTATTGCAACACTGTTAAAATAAGGAATCAGGAGTGCCAATTAATAAAAAATGTAAATGTTGATACTGCAACATAACAACACGAAAGCATGGCTAGGCGAGATCCAGAAACAAATGGAATATATTATAGTCACATCTTTTTTTTTAAATAAGTGATTTGTATTTAAAATGAGATTCTGTACCCGAAAACAAAAAAATATATAGGGTGTTCCATTTACGATTTCAAAACTGAAGTCACTTCCGGTGAAACTAAAAGGGCTGTTAAAGTTTTATAATCACCAGTGATCTCGGAATTGCTATTAATACAAATGTAGAAAGTTTTAAGTTGATATCTCAATTAATAAAAACACTAAATAGGGTGATCCTGTTTTATGTTACGCCCGGTATATACATATATACGAATACCTTAATTTTAAAATTCTCAGTCTTAGTTTAAACTACATTTTTAAAATACTATTTATATTTATACCGAAAATAATACAGTGTAAGGTTAGATTAAAAAGCAGTTACAGCTTTCTAACCTCACCAAACTTTATATAACTTAACTCACAGTTAACCTAACTTAAGTAACAGTTAAGTAACAGTTAGGTGATCTTTCTAAATAACCATCTAACCTAATGTAAGTATTCTTAAACATAACCTAATTACTATCTAAACTAAGTAATTTACTAAACTACTATTGCACCAATCTTAGGTGTCATCTAATCCAGTGGTCTCCAAATTTTTCTGAACATTTGGAGACCACTGGGCTAGAGAAACAAATATCGCGTACTCTTAAACTAATTGAGTATACATTTGTTTTTATAAGTTTTGGACAATTCATGCATGCATGATATGATTTGTTGAGCTACTCGCTATTTCAATCAGTTTTCATTTTGGTTATTCCGGCTTTTATCTTAATCTTAGATTCGCTACTGAACATATACGATATTATTCAGTAAGAAACAAATATCTATAGTTATATTGATACCAGCGTTTTTTTTATATTAATTAAACAAAACGGTTTTTTACAAAACGTGTCATTTTTCATTAAACGGTGTTTTAAGCATTAACAATTAAAAATATATTTAAAACGTGTTTACAATATATATAAAACATATTTAAAGCATGTATAATGTCAATTGTAATATTGTCAACAATTTAGCTAAAATTTATTTCGTAAAACATTATTTACAAAACTACAAGTACATTAATTATTATTGATATAATTTAAGCATAACTAAGTAATAACAACATTACGCAAACAGAAAAATAACAAATTTAAACTTGACACTAAATCAGTGATTTATACGCCTGATACATGAAGTAAAATTTCGAGTTTAGAAAATCCTGAAAATTTGGATTTGGGCACTCGCTTCGCTCCGCGCCCAAATTTTCAAACTTGAAATTTTACTTCATGTTTAACCAAGGACTGGGAACCCTCGTTTAATATATAATAATAAAATTAAAGGTATCACTTTTACTTTAAATAATATCACACAAAACCTAATTATTCGGTAAATAATCCCTTCCAATTATGAAAAATAGATTATTATTTAAATAAATTTTGCAGACATTTGTTGTTTTTATCTAATAATTTAAAACAACTAACGAGTGATTCTACTCCTTGGTTAAGCGTGAACTAAAATTTCGAGTTTAGAAAAGCCTGAATATTTAGATTTGGACGCGAAGCGAAGCGTAGCGTCCAAATCCAAATTTTCAGGCTTTTCTAAAGTCGAAATTTTACTTTATGCGCCACCGGTATAAAACATTGAATTTAAGTGAAGTTGAAAAGATACTTCATAAGTTTAGTCTTACGTTAATAAATACTACAAATTTTTGTTTTGTGTTTTGATTGAATTGTATATAATAATGATTTTTTATGTCACAAACTTTAAATCAGTAGTAGTTTTTTAAATAATGAAAATAGGACCCGTGTTTAAAAACACTTGTTTTGAATCACCCTGTATAATTGAACACACAGTTGTGATACAATTGTATGTTTAATAATGTAATTTAAAATATCCTTAACAATTTAGCTAAAACTAAAAAACTTATACAAATTCATGTTTTAAACAAATTTTACGTTTAATACATGTTTAAAACAAAACCGTTTAAAACACGACGCTTGTTTTTAAACATGTTTAAAACACTGTTTTAAAACAAAGTGTCTTAAACATAACAACCATGATCCATACTAGTTTTTGTTTTTATAAAACGAATAATACCTAAATTAAATTAAAAAAGCAGTTCTAATGCTTTGGATATTTCATTTTAATTTTGTTGAGACTTATGATAAATACTTAGTAAGATCCATTGTTTACGTTTTTCATAAGCAAAAATGTGTACAATCATTTCATGTGTGTATTCTTGATTATGTATTTATATCCACGAGCTGGGGCATTAAGACATTCGCACACATTTGTTTGAAAAACGTAAACATTTACGCCTCTCCGTCTATTTTAATTCCGGTGCTTTAGTATACACTGACACGTGATTGTGTAATTATATTGACTATCACGACTGAAATATTTATTGCACATCGTGTGCGAGCATCCATTATTATTTAATAATAACCAACGATCATAAAACCATAGAAATTTATAATTTTGTGTGTAAATCATCATAATAATTTCAACACTAAAAATTATTAGTTTTACGTATTTATGAAGTTTTATGGAAATGTATTATTTTTGAAAACCATAGAAACTAATAATTATTAATGTAAATATTTGCATTATCATTGAAATGATAATAATAATATATTTTGTTCAAGTCGTAGGGAAACAAATGCAAATCAACCTAGGTCTTTCAGCCTTCATCATTCAAATGATGATTTGTTTCATTTTTTATTCGGGTATTTTTTGATGTACTTTGATATGTACCAGAGCTCGGACGAATCCTCCTTAAAAGGATTCGAATCACGAATCCGAATCACCTAATATGATTCGAATCAGGAATACTCGAATAAAGGATTCGTAAGAGATAAATATGATTCGAATCAAAGATTCGAATCCTGTATTTTCGAATCACGAATACAAATCGTTTAAGAATAAATTTGATTTTATTATTTTTTTACAACCATTAATATATAATTATCGTTATCAGTTGTTTCAACAAAAATATTCACAACCTAACTATTTATTATTAACACTGAACATCGTTGATAACAGACTAAATTTCTGTGTTACTCTGTTTAAAGATGTATTTTTGTGTTTTTGAACTACACTTCAAATCAATAGTTTATACGCGTGGCGCATGAAGTAAAATTTCGAGTTTAGAAAAGCCCCGTGAAAATTTGTCTCGGGTCGCTGCGCGACCCTCGACAAATTTTCTACGCGGGGCTTTTCTAAACTCGAAATTTTACTTCATGCTTAGTCTGGGAGTGGAAGACACTCGTTACTTTAAAATATGTCACAGCTGTTAAAGTATGTATCGTCGGATGCCTGTCTTCAGGGGTGATATGTAAGCAAAGTATGGGTCCTAGGAGTTGCCCAATAAGTGAGTTACTGAACTGTTTCCAAGGCACTCTTTGAAAAACTAAAAGATTAAAATTTTACATATAAAATGTACAATAAACTATAAGTGTGATACGTCATTAAATTCAGTAAAAAATATTCTTCCAAAAAATATCAAAATCCAAAATGGCGCCCATGAGAAAAACCAAAAGTTAGCTATGGTCCCTAGGTAAATGTTATAGTTATCCTTAAATAAAATATGTTACTAGATTGATCGTTAAAAAGTGCCTATAATGTCAAAGTTGTAAATGTCTAGATTCAATAGTTTTTGCATAAAAAAATAAAAACGAATTTTCAAAAAATATGTTTTTTGACAATATCTCATTAAGGAAATAAGATATTTCAAACTTGTTTTTGGGTTATTATTGGGCCTTAAATTATGCAACTTTGCCTCAATTTAACCGACTCTATCTCTTTAAATAACCGAGATCTCCATACATTCTTTTGAAATACGGACACCCAGTATAATAATAATAATAATAATATAAAATTTATTGTATTGTTATTTTCTAAATATTTTAACTAAATAAATATTTTACATTGTTTACCGTATATTTATTTATTTATTTATTAACGGAATCTCCATTTTATTACATAAGTGCACATATACATATTGTAATATATGACAAAAATAACAAAAAACATAAACATCATATAAAGAATTACATTAATTGCAACCGACTAAATTATTACTGAACAAAAATAACAAAAACCATATAAAGAGTTACATTGATTACAGCCACCTAAATTATTACTGAACTAAAGATCTAACAGTCAATGACATTGGATAATACGACGTAACTGGACCTTAAACCGATGAATTGATGGTGTAAATAAAACAAAGTTGGGATTATTGCTAATACCATTGGCATACCTCATCATACGATCGATGGGATTAGACATCCCGTATCTGGTCGAATGAAAACGTAAACGGAATATAGGCCTATGTCTAGCTTAAAGACCACGAGGTATAAAGAAATTTAGCGCCTCTACCAAATAATTATTTATTTATTTACGAATACATTAAAAATAAATACTTATATTCGTATAATATTGAAGGATAAATTAAAAGCACTTGGTTTGTTTCACTATTTGTTTCTATTTACTCGACTAGTTTCGCTTTTTATTTCAGTAATTCAATATTAATTATACCATCAAATGTCTAAAAGTCTTGTGCTAAAAATCACCAGAAATCATTACATGTTTTTCAATTAAACGAATTTAACTATGGCTTTCGACGTCTAAGTCAAAAAATGTTTGAAACATAAGTTGTAGATAAGGAAAAAAATATACCTCTTTTACCTAAACACTTTTCACCTTAGCTCTTTTGTTATTGAATTAGAAACTAAAAAATCTAGTGGAGATTAACAACTCACCGATTATGGCTTTCGACGTCTAAATCAAAAAATGTTTCAAACAAAAGTTGTAGCCAACGAAATAATAAACAACTTTAACCTAAACACTTTTCACCTCAGCTCTTTTGTTTTTGTTCAATAAACCGAGAAAGATTTCTTTGAAAATAAACACACAACTTTATGACAATATATGATTATTCGAAAATTTACGAACGCGTGTCTCCACTCCCAGACTAAGCATGAAGTAAAATTTCGAGTTTAGAAAAGCCCCGCGTAGAAAATTTGTCGAGGGTCGCTGCGCGACCCTCGACAAATTTTCACGGGGCTTTTCTAAACTCGAAATTTTACTTCATGCGCCACGCGTATAAAACAGTGATTTAACGAGAAATTTAAAAACATACAAAATATATTTTTCGTGTTAATCCTTACGATTAATTCGAATTATTTTTGACGATTCGAATCCTTTTGAGACTATTCGAATCCTTTTATAAATATTCGAATCCTTTTATGAGGATTCGAATCCTTTTATGAGGATTCGAATCCTTTTATAAGGATTCGAATCCTTTTATAAGGATTCGAATCCTTTTATGAGGATTCGAATCACCAGCATTTGGATTCGAATACGAATCCTTTTAAAAAAATGTAACGAATCCGGATCACGAATCCAGTTTACCTAAAGTATTGGAATACCTCTTTGAATCCTCTAAAAAGATTCGAATCCAGGATTCGAATCATGAATGATTCGATTCCTGCCCAGCTCTGATATGTACACATTTATATGATACTTTTTTTTATATAATAGCGTATATTTTTAATATTTCTAATGTTCTATTTGTTTTAATGTTTATTGTACCCTAATTTTTGAAAGCTAATGAAAACTATATTATTGTGTTTTGTTTTTATTACAGCATTATAAAAACCCAACGTTGATACAAAGATAGTTTATGCAAGCAATGTTTGTTTCTGTTTAAATTAAATACCTTTCTATTGAAATCGTGTTTTTTTATATTGTTGGGGCCACATTAACGCCGTATTTTGTAAAATAACCTAAACTATTTGACATAACCTAATCTATCTGACACGCAACATAACATAACCCTAATTTGATGAATAAAGCACTAAAAGTCGAAACGTAAATAAATAAACAAATAAATAACCTTTCTTTACATGTTTCATGTTAAACGCGCTTAGTGCTTTATTCGTCAAATTAATTTGATCTGCACGTACTCAATCAATCAACTTATAACATAACCTATCTGACATATGTCTTAGTCTAAACCAACCTCTTTGATATACGACACATATGATACAGTTTGCTTAACTAAAATATTCTTAATAATGCAAACGTTTCAAACTATGTGTGTGTGATAAATAATGCGAAAGAGCATGCGACACATATTAACTAATTTTACCTACTGAAGTCTGTATAACATCTACATTACTTGTTAGTCGTTTCAGTCTTTTGAATTCTTCGTTGTATGAACCCATTTGTGTTTTGTTTGCTTCTATTTTTATTTTGGCGTTGTTGACACTTTTAATTTGAATAATATTTCACTAATATTTCATGTCACTCGGGAGTTTTGTTGATTGTCGGATTGTCCTGAACGTTGGCGACCCTTCTAAAAATACCCGATCCCGCACAACAGAGAGTCCGAGTGAAATTATATGAGAGAAGTATCTCGTTAGAATTTGGCGGCTAAACTAATTTTATTTAGCGAAAACACGAAGCGTCTCCCAAACTAAATCCAGGACTATTTTTAATAGAGTCGTATTATAAACTCGTTATATATTTATATATTCAGTTTTTTTACTCCAATGCTCGAAGTTTTAATAAATATCTGATTTATTAATAGAATATGAATTATATTAATTTGTATCAAGGCTCAAATGTTTTTAATTTTAAATAAACAACAGACAAAAATTATATATTTTGTATTGTTTCACTTTATATTTTTGATTATTTATAAAATTAAAATTTATTAACGTGAGATCAAGCTTAGGCGGTATATTTTAAACTTTTGAACACTTTATATCAGTATTTTATACGCTCTGCACATGAAGTAAAATTTGGTTCGGTCACTCCGCGCTACGCGACCAAACCAAATTTTAAGGCTTTCATAAAATTGAAATTTTACTTCATGCTTAACCAAGAAGTGGACAAACTCGTTAGAAGCTACAAATTAAACAAATTTCATAAAATCATCGAATCTGGGAGTGTTTAAAAAAAGTGTATGCATATGTATCAAAGCTGGGCAGGATTCGAATCATTCAGGATTCGAATCCTGGATTCGAATTCTTTTAGAGGATTCAAAAGAGGTATTCGAATACTTTAGTTAAACTGGATTCGTGATCCGGATACGTTACACTTTTTTAAAAGGATTCGTATTCGGATCCAAATGCTGGTGATTCGAATCCTCATAAAAGGATTCGAATCCTCGTAAAGGATTCAAATCCTCATAAATGGATTCGAATCCTCGTAAAAGTATTCGAATCCTCATAAAAGGATTCAAATATTTATAAATCGTCAAAAATAATTCGATTCGTCAAAAATAATTCGAATTAATCGTAAGGATTTACACGAAAAATTTGTTTTGTATGTTTTTAAATTTCTCGTTAAATCACTGATTTATACGCGGGGCGCATGAAGTAAAATTTCGAGTTTAGAAAAGCCCCGTGAAAATTTGTCTCGGGTCGCTGCGCGACCTTCGACAAATTTTCTACGCGGGGCTTTTCTAAACTCGAAATTTTACTTCATGCTTAGTTTGGGAGTGGACGACACTCGTTTGTAAGTGATAAAATCAATTAAATTAATGATTGTTGTCAAATTTGACATTTTGATAAATTTTGATGATTTGTGCCAGATTTGAGATTTTTAATTGTTTTTCGGTAATTTCGCCAAATATAACATTTTGATGAATATGAATTAACATTCGCAATCAAATTTTCACACTTAACATGTCGATTTATAACATTTTTATAAGATATTCAACAAATCGATATTTTCGTAAAATTATCATCATTTCGAGATTTTTATCGAATAATCAAATTTTTATCAGATTTTGCAATAATTCCTCAAGTTTCCTTAATTTATCGAATGTTGATGAAATTTTCAATATTTCGAGATTTTTAATTAATTTCTGAAAATGTTTATCAGATTTTTAACATATCTTGATTTTTGATATTTTGTCATTTTTATCGATTTATAAAATTTTGATGAAATTTTCGATATTTAGAGATTTTCTCGTCAAATATATAAAATGTTTATATGTAAGATTTTCAATATTTTCATTCAGATTTGTAACGATTTTCAAAAATTATTAAATCATTATTTGAACACACAAATTTGAGATTTTTTTTTCTACAATACATATTTAATCATTTTTGAGATTGAATGACATTTTTGAATTTTTTTACCTTTTGAGATGACATTTTTGACAATAGATTATATTAATGATTTTAGACTACGTTTTTTGACATTAGATTATATGTTTCACATTAGATGTTACTTTTTAATAATAATAATAATATTTATTGCCCAACAGGAAACAAAGATTTCCCAATTACAAGACAATGTACAAGAATAACAACAATAAAAGATATCACAAGTTAGAGGTAGTTGATTAAAGTTATTACAAATTATGCTGATGGGTGATTTAGCGGCAAAATTTAATCTAACATAACTGATATTAAATGTAGTCTTATATCTACTGTTGAAAGTAGGAATATGCAAACTAATTAGCTGTAAAATATCGGGGCTGTCGATATGATTATTAAATAGTTTATGTATAAATGAGATAGCAGACTTGTAACGTCGGCACTCAAGAGATTCGACATTAAATTTCTCAAGCAAACGAGAATGATAATAGCCTCTCTCAGGATAATGCCCCTCAGTCTTTAGGTATAGAAATTTAAGAAATCTGTGTTGAACACTTTCCACAAGATTAATCTGAAGTTGAGATTGTGAATACCAAATTAATGAAGCATATTCTAACTTAGAACGTACATAAACATTGAATAGAGATTTCAAAGCATTCGGATTTCGCAAGTTCGCAGAATTACGATATATAAATCCTTATGCTTTAAAGGAACTTTTAACAAGAGATTGAATATGAGGAGTAAATGTAAATTTTTCATCAAACCAAACGTCAAGATCTTTGAAGACATTGACTCGCTCAATAGAATTATTACTCACGACATAGGTTATATGTAATTGGTTTAGATTTTTTTGTAAAGGAGCCTTGAGGGACCCCCGAACTTGGAAAATAAGTACTAGACTTAAAATTATTTATCAGTACATATGATTCACGACATGAAGATAAGATGAAATGAGTGAAGTGGAATCACAAAAACCAAAGTAATTAAGTTTTTCAAGTAACAATGTATGATCAACTCTGTCAAACGCCTTTGACATGTCAGTATATATTACATCAATCTGCCCGGATGAATCTAATGATCTACCAATATCATGTGTAATAATAGTCAAGTTAGTTACCGTAGAACGTCTCGGAATAAAACCGTGCTGATAATGTGATAAATATGGAGAAGTATGAAAATAAATTTGATCATACAGTGTTTTCTCAAATATTTTAGCAATATGAGAAAGTATTGCTATTAGTCGATAGTTTGCAATATCTCGATGATTAGTGGACGTCTTCGGTATAGGGCAAATTGATGTAATTTTAATGTTTTTAGAGACAGGTTAAAAATAAGTGCAAGTGGATAACAGAGAATAGAAGCACAATCTTTGAGTAAGAAAGCTGGTAGGTTATCATGACCTGACGAAAATCTATTTGGGAGCTTCTTTAAATGTTTAAAGATCATTCTATCACATACTTCCGCAAAAGAAAATGAAGGTATATTGCTGAGGTTCATAGTTGTAGTCGTCGCAGATGGTAATATGAAAACAGATTTGAAGTACTTACGAAAGCCGTCTGCAATTGCATCAGGAGTTTGATACACCTCGTCATCATACTTAAGTTCTGCAGGAATTCTCGAAGGGTTAGATTTTTTTGAATTAATATATGACCAAAACCGTTTAGGATCGCTAGTAAGCTGTGATTCAATGTTTATATATAGTCATTATGTGCAACATTAATTTTTTTATTAATGAGAGATCTAAGTTTCTTGAATTCGGCTTCAAGCGTCACGTCTCGTTTGATTTTTTTACGGCAATAGTTATTTTCTTTAATAAGTTGAATAATATTATTAGTAAACCAGGGGGGATATTTTCTCTTTTGTTTAAATTTATGTCGCGGAACAAATTGTAAAAGTGCACTATTTAACACATTATAGAACTCATTAAGTGCAAAATCAACATTGGAATAACTCGACAAGAAGTTCCAATCGATAGAACCTAAGTAGGAATACAAAGATAAATAATCGCCTCTTTTAAAGTTAAGTTTGGTGACATCAATGTTGCTAGGAGACATATTGAAAGAACATTGAAAAGATAATGTTAATGCAGGATGATAAGCATCCTCGTTTACTAAGGGATCGGGTTCTCTCGTAATGCTGCAATCTAGGCTGGAATATATTAAATCCAAAATGTTACCAGAACAATTTTGAATCAAGTTGAATTGGTTTAAACCGAGAAATGTACATGCGTTTGAAATTATTTGCGCTTTTTCTGACATATTGCTCGCTGATAGAATTGGACAATTGAAATCACCTGCAAAGAGTATAGGGTTATCATTAAAATCTATTTGGATTAATAGATCGAAAAATGATTTTATATCGGTGGTTATTGTGTCCGGTGGTATATATATGTTAATTAGATATAAATAAATTGAATCAATTTTAACTTTGCATACACAAAGGTCAATAATTGGAATTTTTTTTATTTTTTTTTAATATGGCCAGTAGGTACTAAGTCAATATTTCAATTATATTTAGCCGCCACTAACACACCGCCGCCCTTTGATCGACCTGTTAACACTGTGTCACGATCCGAACGAAATATTTTATAACGATCACCAAATAGCTCACTATCACTTACACCTAATGTTAACCACGTTTCTGTGAGGAATAATATGTCATAATTATGAGTGAAGATGTTGTTGTAGAATTCATTGAGCTTACTATTAAGGCCGCGGACGTTTTGGTAGTAGGCTACTAAGTTTCCTGTTGGCGGTGATTCTCATGCGCGTTGTCCTGTCGCCAAGTAGGGTACTCCATTTCTGTATGCATTCTTCAAATTCAATTCGCCTTCAGATTTTCTACGATTCAGTTCAGATTTTAATGAGTTGTAATGTTCCATTTGCATTTTAGTTTTGTCAGAATTAAATATAATTTTATCATTAATAGAATGTGTGTTACTGCGAAGAACAGAGTTGGCAGTTTCCTTTGATTCAAACATGATCTTTAGTGGTCTAGGTTTGTTTGTTATACTTTTGATAAACAATGACGTTTTTTACTTTTTTACTATTTCTGATGTTGACATTAAATGACGTATTTGACATTAGATGGCAGTTCTGACATTTTATATTTTTTTACTATTTTGACATTAGCCGACAATTTTGACATTTTTGATATTACATATTTACTTGTTTTACATTAGATAACAATTTTTATATTATTAGATAACTTTTTTGACATTATTACTGATTTTAACAAAAATGTTCGTTGTTGTAAGAACGTTTTTGTCAAACTGTCACGTACTGACATAAAATGATAATTTTGACGTAAATCAAGATATTTTTTATATTTACGAGATGACATTTTGGTCATTTTGATGTTTTTGGCAATTTTAAATAATTTTGATATATTGATATTTTGATAGCTTTTAAAACTGAAAACAGTTTTAATATGATTTTATATTTTTAACTTTACTTGAAATTAGTGTTTAATACGCGTGGCGCATGAAGTAAAATTTCGAGTTTAGAAAAGCTTCGTGAAAATTTGTCTCGGGTCGCTGCGCGACCCTCGACAAATTTTCTACGCGGGGCTTTTCTAAACTCGAAATTTTACTTCATGCTTAGTCTGGGAGTGGAGACACTCGTTCGTAAATTTTCGAATTATCATATATTGTCATAAAGTTGTGTATTTATTTTCAAAAATATCTTTCTTGGTTTATTGAACGAAAACAAAAGAGCTGAGGTGAAAAGTGTTTAGGTAAAAGTGGTTTATTTTTTCGTTCGCTGCAACTTTTGTTTGAAACATTTTTTGATTTAGACGTAGAAAGCCATAATCGGTGAGTTGTTGATCTCCACTAGATTTTTCAGTTTCTAATTCAAAAACAAAAGAGCTGAGGTGAAAAGTGTTTAGGTAAAAGAGGTATATTTTTTCCTTGGCTACAACTTATGTTTCAAACATTTTTTGACTTAGACGTCGAAAGCCATGGTGAAATTCGTTTAATAAAAAAACATCTAATGATTTCTGGTGATATTTAACACGACTTTTAGACATTTGATGGTATAATTAATATTGAATTACTGAAATAATAAGCGAAACTAGTCGAGTAAATAGAAACAAATAGTGAAACAAACCAAGTGTTTTAATTTATCCTTCAATATTATAATGAAATAAGTATTTATTTTTAATATATTCGTAAATATACGGTAAACAATGTAAAATATGTATTTCATTAAAATATTGAGAAAATAACAATACAATAAATTTTATATTATTATTATTATTATACTGGGTGTCCGTATTTCAACAGAATGTATGGGGATCTCGGTTATTTAAAGAGATAGAGTCGGTTAAATTGGGGCAAAGTTTCATAATTTAGGGCCCAATAATAACCCAAAAACAAGTTTGAAATATCTTATTGAATCCAGACATTTACAACTTTGTTTGTTATCCACGATGTTTAGTGTTAATAATAAATAATTAGGTAGTGAATATTTTTGTTAAAACAACTGATAAAGATTTTCTATTTTTTTACAAAATCGGAAACTGGCTACCGACCAGCGGTCTTTCAGTCTGTCTTTGTCTAGTCTGTGTCTGTTTTTTAAAAGTCATGATCGCTAACGTTATTGTCGGGGTCCATTTAATGAATAATGCGATGAATTGATAACAATTAGTATATTACGAGAAATCATTTTGAAATTTTAATTTATAACTAAGGTATAAAAGTTAGGTTTTTGATATGTTAATTTATAAAGAGAGAAATTTTTATTAACAAAACCGATTCCTTGAAATTCTATTAATAATTTTCTGACTTATGATTTTTAATTTTTTGTATACTAAAGATTTAGAATGACTTACCACAAATCTAAGTAACGTGTAATAACGAAAATGAATTGGAAACTGTCGGTGTATGAATGTCTTCGGTATTTTTGCATATATGTATTTTATGTAAAATTATGAACATTGGAATTATCTAATTATCTTTTTTTATTAGTTAAAAATCATATATTTTCCCTGTAATTCTTTAGATATGTATTTATCTTCGATTAGTAAAAATCGCTATCTATTGCTTAAAAACCAAAATAACTGAACATAAATACATTGTTTCTGTATTTATCTGTTGCAAAATAAAGTAATGTTATTATCTGTGTTGTATTTTATTAAATAAAAAATAATAAAAGTACTATTTTCAGTCTTTATAAAACTAATTTGTTGTAGATTGCGTAAAGAATTGCACTTTTTATATTTATATTTATTATATATTTTTGGAAAAAAGAAACAAAGTATTAGTTAGAAATTAGCAACCACGTACGAGTTATGTGAATATTTTGACAGGCAATTTTTTCCGCAAAGATAACTAGATGTCAAGTTTTCAATAATTTTATTAATAAAGGTAGATAATAAGAATATCAAAAATAAGCATTTAGTGAAATCAAAATTGGAACAGTTGGTGAAACTTAAAATACAATTATGATAAACATTTTGATGATGTTCTTTCGTTTCCTTCACCGAAGTTTTGCTTTCAATATGCCAATTATTAATGACAGCTACCTACTCAAACTATTTGATATATATGTAAAAATTATTTTTGTTCTAGCGATTGTCTAATCAAATATCTCTTGTGCAGGCATATATATCCCGCAAATTGTCCCTTCTATCACACGCATGTTTGTTGCCCCTTGAAAATTTCACTGTTCTTGTTGCAACAAACTCTTGTGAGACAGGTCGGGAAAATGTTTGGTAATATGCCTGTCGCTTGGGATATTGTATATGATTATCTATTTTATCTGTAAAAATTCATTGCTGATATGTCATAATTTATTGATTACGGCGTCTATTGAAATCAATATCTAAAATAGCCAGACCATATAGTCAACTATTCCTGCCTCTTCTTCCCGTCTTTCTCCCTCTCTTCTGCCGTTTCTTCTTCTTCCTTTCTACGACATAAAATTACGAATAGTAGTTCATGCTTTTACTTTGACATTTGTTATAAAGTCATGAAAATGGCACGGTTCGGAGAAACATCAACTTCAGAAATTGATGGGATTGTTAAAAACTCTGTACCAATAAATATAAATACAAGCAATGTGAAGCTAAAAATTACTGATGATAGCTGAAATTTTCGTGAATTGGGCTTAGAATATGCGGAAGGAGAACGGGGATGACTATAGGGAATATATAATTAAGGTTATATGAATGATTCACTAAATAATCTTTATAAATATAACACGACTATTTCAAATAGCGACTAATATTTTTTTAAATAATTTATCTTGAAGTTTTACACAATTTAATTCGACATATCAAGCATTAATAATCGAAGATGCATTCGCGAGCGAAACACCGTAGCGTACGTACGTATACGGGGCGAGCGACTATTTACTCCTCAGCGAGAAACAAAACAAAAATATATTCAAAGTGCTACAAGTCAGCAGTCCTCATAAACTTCAGCCATATGACTGGTACACCCGCATCAGGGCAACAGCCCTTCAAAATATGATTGAATCGGATTTATCCGATTTGTCATACGAGGATACTAAGGACACAGATATTGCACATACAGGCGATAACGCAGTGGCCGGTAATAAATTCATCACGGTCACCACGGCGCGCAAGAGAGGCCGAGGACGGCCCAGAAAAATAAAGCATCAAAAAAACAGTCAACAGGTAATTTAAATATGCCTAAAACCACAAACACTACACTACAACAATTATTATCAAATATTTCAACACAACAATTACAACAAACATTGAACCCTACAGTTACACAAACAGCTCCCATTTCAATCGCCACACAACAATCTACAACACAACAATTAACAACCAGAAAATTAACACAAATACAAGACCTAACACAAACAAATGCTTTACACAACCATCTTCGTCCAATCAACACACTGCACAATATATTCAAACAGCAACTACGTCACATATGCCAACACTACAACTTCAGGAAAGTAATTTTAAAAATATCTATTTTTTAAAACCAACATGCGAGGTAACTCGCATACAAATGGCCAAAATATGGGACACCTATAAATTCGATAGTGAGGAGGTCGAAATAATTAAAACTAAATTTGGATTCCTTCTAAAATCTAATCAACTAAAAGACATAATTAATAAACAGCTTGAACGAATAGTTACAGAAAAAGTAATTAGCTCATTTTCCGAATACAAAATAAAGACCAGTATCAACGAACGCAACTCAACAAGTCAATCATATTGTTGTGTTATCCGTGGAGTAGAACTCGAAATAGAGGATGAAACCACCAGTAACCATCTCAACGGCCTAGGAATACAGCACCGCTACTGTAAAAGAATTACAGCAAAGGCTACAGGTGAAAAAAGCAGAATTATCGGCATTATAACTGGATCCCACGACGCGTATACGAAAGTTTTGCACGATAAATTCCGATTTCTATGCAAAATCTACAATGTGGAAGAAAGCAGAGCACCAGCACCTATTCCATTACCATGTGGCAAATGCAACAAGTTCGACCACGTGACAGATCAATGTAAAGAGACTATCCTATGCGCCAAAAGCTCCGGCCCCCACAACACAACAGATTGCACTACAGCCCTCCCGCCAAAATGCCGCGCTTGTGGAGATACCACCCACGGAGCCTGGTCGACCAAGTGCCCGAATAGACCGCTACAGCCGATTCAAGGTATTCCCAATGTAAAAATTCACTCTACAAACAAAAAATCATCCCAAATCGACCCCAAACTTACCAAAAACTCCCGAGTCCATCAACCCATAACCCTGCACGATTTTATTAAAGACACGTATACAACGGAAATAAATAATAACACCAACAGCGATAGACAAGCTCTACTAAAAAACTCAAAGAACGATTCACGAACTCTTTTCGCGTAGACACTCATGCTTCGTTCTCGGTAAATCGAATGTTCATCGTTATGTTTGAGTTAGACTTCCCAGAAATTATTCCCTCCGTTATCCCAACAATAGGTGTACAGTCAGGTTCAACGGAAATTGTAAGTAAAAATGGCTAGCGATGTTTGTTTTTTACATACCAACATTAACTCCTTCCACAGAAAATCCCAACTAGTAAACCACTACCTCTCCAACAATCCTGTCCATATCAATATGATGGTAGAAACAAAGTCCCCAAACCCCATCTCCTTCCATAATTGGTCATCCATCCAAATTCATGCCTCTGTATACAACCAAAACCGACGAGGTGGCGCTTCTATACTAACCCACCCCTCCATTTCACTAGGAAAAGCTAATCCACCTCAAATAAACAATATCCTAAATGAATGTATACATGCAACTCTCAATTTCCCATCCTTCCAAATTCATCTATTCCTGGTGTACATCCATCCTTCCTCGGCAATTGAAGACACAATATTTACAAAGGCATCCCTATACGATAACGTAATAATTATAGGAGACTTCAATATAAACTCTGCCAAAAAGAAGCACTTATCACATTTCCTCTCCCACTCAAATTTTGTCCAAGTTAAAACCGACCCCACCTTTATTATGAACCAACACCAAGCTAGCACGCGCGATATCCTATTATGTACCAATAATTTGAAACCCCTTATCCACTCAGTCCAACTAATTCCAGATCTATGTTCAGACCATCTTTCCATTTCCTTCAAACTCAAAATCCAACATAATCCTACTCAATTGTTACCCGAAACCATAGCAGATTACAAAAATGCAAACATTCCACAAATTACAAATGACATGTTAAAATTTATAGATATACACCCAGAAATTGAAACCTGTACCACTTCTCAGTTCAACAGGCTACTTGTAAAATCTATAGATCAACATACCCCCAAAATCCTCAAACAACACTACAATTATCCTTTACCTAAATTTATCTTTCGACTAATAAAATACAAAAGACAACTATACCGGGACTTTAGACAGTTAGAGGACGAACAAGTTAAATTGACATTCAACAGACTAAATAAGAACATTAAAAAACTCATAATAGAATATAAAACACATAAATGGCTTGAAGCATGCAATAATATCAATGAGCTTCAAGGAAAAAAATATTGGACTGAAATAAAAAAAACTCAGTAAATATAAATCTTACAAGACTATCTCAGAAATTATCGACCCAGTAACAAATGACAAACGAACAACAGACAAAGACATTTCAGAGATATTTACAGACAATTTTAGAAATGTATACAAACAGACGAACGACGCTTCCTTTAACAATGACTTTTTTGAAACGGTAAACAGTTGGTACGAAAACCGCATCCTTCCAGAACCCCTACCTCCCCCTTCTCCTGACGATAGACTACCTTACTGCCCGTACTCGGGAAACTGTACGAATCCCTCCTCAAACAAAAAATACTCAGCCATATTTTACCCCATATCCCTATCTACCAATATGGCTTCCTTCCAAATCGCTCCACAACCCTACCCTTAACCATTCTTACATCCAACTGCCAAACAATGCATCTAGAAGGTAAAAAATCTGCCATTCTATTCCTAGATATATCTAAGGCCTTCGATTCCGTTTGGCATCGGGGCCTTTTATATAAATGCAGTATCCTTAAACTACCCAACCACCTTATCAACCTAATCCAAAACTTCCTTTTCAACCGCAAACTTCAAATCCGTATACGACAAACCTTATCCTCACATTCCATCCTGAACAAGGTGTTCCTCAAGGCTCCCCTCTATCTCCTTTATTATACAACATATATTGCTCCAACTTATACGATCCCAATCCCAACTTTATAAACCCAACCTGTTATCCCCTACAGTTTGCGGATGACACTGCATTAATCACCCATTCATCATCCCTAGCCTCAGCCCTTAACTCCCTCCAAGATTTTATAAACAAATCCGGTACTTGGTTCTCCAAGTGGAGGCTTAAAATTAATCCCAACAAATCCCAACTATTCCTACCCTACCATCGCATACCGCCTAATCCTCTCTCCATAAACATTAACGGATCCACTATATACTCCTCCCCATTATGTAAATACCTAGGAATCCTATTAGACCCAAAACTGTCCTTTAAAAAACACACCTCAGATATAAAAGCAAACATCGTAAAGCGAGCGAAACATTTCCGTTGCCTGACATACAAGAATCAAGGAATTAGTACCAACACCTGTACCAAAATTTACAAAATGATTTGCCGTCCCATCCTAGACTACAGCTCCATCCTTTATATAAATCCATGCAATTCTACTATTAAAAACCTCCCTCCGTACCATTACAAAACTTCGACACCCTCTAAATACCCTCCACAATCCATCCAATGCACTCCTCTACGAAATAACACAAATTACCCCAATAAAACAAAGACTTCGATTTCTCGCAGAACGATTCGCATATAACGAGTCGAATTATGAACACCTTAAATAAATGTGCATCCCTAGAAACCACGACATCATCCCAAAATACAAAAACCCACCCAGAACCCTATATGAATACATCTCCTCCTTTTATCCTACTTTCCCACCTTGAAATCGACTAAAAAACACACACACACACACATGGCACAGGGCGGAAAGACCTATGGTCGATAGCCCTTGCAAGAGAGGGAAGTAAAAACATTACTTGTAAATATATTTATAAATCATATTTTATTATAATACATTTCTCTCTTTTTCAATAATGATGATATAGTAGTAACCGAAGATTAAAGCCAATTGCCAAAAATTTTATTATATTGCTGTTGAAAAATACAGTTTATAAGGATTAAACGATTGTTTCAATATTATTATTAAATACTGAACCTTTCTAAAGCAACACCATTCAAAATATGTATTTTTCTTTAGTAAAATCAAAATTTGAATGTGGATTTAGCCGAAATTAGATGAAAAATACATACAAGTAAAACAAAACCAAGTGAATTTAATGGCTGTGGCCAGGGCCGGCCCAAACAAAAGTGGGGCCCGGTGCAAACTTAAGTTGCGATGCCTTGAACAGGCGCAGATTCACGGGACCAAACGACAAAAAATAAAACGAAAAAGGTTTACTATTTCCTCGTTAAAATGATTATTATGAAGGGTGTTTCTAAGTTGATGCGAAATATTTTAATGGTTGATTTTTGAGCAAAAATTAAGGGAGGTCTTTCATATAAGCTTTTGTTCAAAATTCCTTCCTCTCCAAGTTACAGAAAATGCTATGTTTTCAATAGAGTCTTATTTAGTTGTGCAACATGTTTTCAACCCATACGTATAAAACTCTCTAGAAGTTTGAGAAAATAGTATGACTTCATTTGATATTAGCCTATTTGATTTTTCTTAACAAGTAATAACCAATCTCTGAATTATTTCAAATGAGCCTATGTATAATTTTATTTTTTTGTGATCAAACTAACAATTTTAGAGGAAAATGTCAAGGGACAAGATAGCTGCAGATTCAATCCCTCCATTTTAATTAAGTTTTGCAATATAAAAATGTAGACGCATTAAAAAGTTTTGATGCAAACTGTTATAAGTGTTGATTTTGTTACCCCCTTTCTAATAACATTGTAGAGTTACAAAAATCGTCAAAAAGTGCCATTTTATTAGGAACAGTTATCTCCCAAATTTCATTCTTCTAAATTTTGGAGATAACTGTTCCCAATTAAATGGCACTTTTTGACGATTTTTGTAACTCTATAATGTTATTAGAAAGGGGTAAAAAAATCAACACTTATAACAGTTTGCATCAGAACTTTTTAATGCATCTAAATTTTTATATTGCAAAACTTAATTTAAATGGAGGGATTGAATCTGCAGCTTTTTTGTCTCTTGACATTTTCCTCTAAAATTGTTAGTCATCTATAGTGGATATATGAAATAAAAACAATTTTTTCTTTTAACTTTAGAGGGCTGTAACTTGGAGAGGAAGGGGTTTTGAACAAAAAATTATGTGAAAGATCTCCCTTCATTTTTGTTGAAAAAAATACTCTTCAAAATCTTTCGTATTCATTTAAAAACACGCTGTATATGAAACAGATAATATTTCAAAATCAAGTAGTTACAACAAGAGGTGTTAAAGTATATAAGTAAACAGTAAATATTTCTAAAATGTATTAAAGTGAAAACATAAGAGGTAGGTGTATTTTAAAATTCACTCTGAATTATTGTTTTATACGCGTAGCGCATGAAATAAAATGTCGAGTTTAGAAAAGCCTTAAAATTTGGTTTGGTCGCTTCGCTTCGCTACGCAACTTAACCAAATTTTCAGGCTTTTCTAAACTTGAAATTTTACTTCATGCTTAATCTGGGATTTGAAACTCTCATTGAAAGCTTCAAATTAAAAGCTTTTATGAAAACAAAGAATATCTGAAAATGTTCATCAAAAAATCATGATATGATACATGTTACATGGAAAATTCGCTATATGTGGCGAGGCCCAGATACAGCAAAAATAGCTAAATTAAAATATCATCAAAGAAACGACTATAATTGATTAAACAATATCAAGATTGGAAAAATCGTCAAAATATAAAGTAATAGAACATTTGTGGATTTTGATACATCGATGAGCTTGTAGATTTGATAAACAAATAGTAATATTTAATGAAAGTACTAAAATGTATTTAAAATCAATTAGTACATATTTTCTAAAAATTGTCAGAAAATAATTTAATTAAATTAAATTGTAATAAGAAACACACATACATAAATAATATAGATAAAATAATCAATCAAATTTGTTAATATTCACAGTTTGAACTAAAGAGAAAATGTCATTATATTTATTTCTATGTAATTATTCGTACAAATCGATAAAATTAAATTTATTTATATATGAAATCCATTAACAATATAAAATACCACAATAAGTATAAGAATTAAAAAATATTTATGAAAATAGTATGGAAATGTTGAAATCAACAAAATTAGGATTGTTTTATGTCAATTTTTAGACATTCGTTGTTTTATTAAAAAAACATTTAATTTAATGTCTCTAACGAGTGTTTCCAATCCCAGATTAAGCATGAAGTAAAATTTCGAGTTTAGAAAAGCCTGAAAATTTGGTTTGGTCGCGTAGCTCGAAGCGAGGAGCGACCAAACCAAATTTTCAGGCTTTTCTAAACTCGAAATTTTACTCCATGCGCTACGCGTATAAAACACTGATTTAAAGTAGAGTTCAAATTATACTGCTTAGGTTTAATTACAAGTTCATTAACTTTACAAATGTTTAGATGGATAATGTGAAAGTATACTTAAATCAAAAAATCCCTGTATTTCGATATTTACCACAAACCATAAATTTTAAATAATTCTTACAAATTAGGACAAATTGACAAAAATGTAAGCAATTATTAACAAATTAGCAAAAATGTAAATTCCAAAGTGGTATTTAACCTACAATTTAAAACTGTTTTTGAAAGATAATCGTTCTTGACTAATGCTTGATGTATATTTAATTCAGAATGTCCAAATGACCAAACTTTGTAAATATTCAAATTAAGTTAGTTTATTTTCTATTGATTAGATTTCGGATTTCTTTTTTATGCTACTGGTATATTCACTAGGGTTGAAGTAGTTGGATTAAAAAAAGAAAAGAAAATGAAAACATTTTGATAAAGTTTAATGAGCAGCGCGGGGCCTTCAGAAGCGCGGGGCCGTGTGCGGTCGAACCGTTCGCACCGCCCTCCAGCCGGCCCTGGCTGTAGCAATATGCTTTTTACATTTTTTAAATACAATATTTTCATATTTTCTAAAGGGTTGTTGATATCCTATTTAGTTATATAACATTTATTTTTTTAAGTTATAAAATGTTGTTCTCAGTACCCACAAACTAAACAAATATTAAATCATTTGAGAATCATCAACATTTTCTCCACAATCCTTATAAAACGTAGTTCTTTAAGAATAATTATCCTTGAATACTTTTTTTTTTACTGAAACCAAATATCTCTGTGCAAACACTTAAATTACAAGTGGTTATTATTTTGATCATTGCTTGCTTATTAAATTCAGGTTTAATAATTTTGCAAATTATAAATCACTTACTGCTGTGGTGATGATGAATAATTTTCTGGTGATTACTGGTTTAATAATGTGCTACTGAAAATTATTCCTTGCAAATTTAAATACTCTCAATAAACCGAAACTTACCACGAATTTATAGTTATTAATAGTTTTGAAATTATACACGAATTTTGAAAATGATTTAAAAATCAAAACTGGTCAGAATAAATATTGTTTATTTAAATTTATGTGAAACAAACCACCCGGTTTAATTTTGTATTCATGTGGTATTAAAAATAGGGTCGGAAAGTGATGACGTCAAAAATTAGTGCAAAATTTAAACGTGAGTCATACATTCGAAAAGACGGTCAAAATATTGGCAGTATTCATAACGTACCAAACCCTATGTTTGGAGGCTTACCTTACCGTAGTTTTTCATATTTAAGAATTCAATTGCTCTGATTTGCTAAATATAAGGCAATATCTAATATCTATCTAATAATATGTCTGGAACGAACACATTTGCTGTAAATCACGGAAATATGTTTTAAACTGGTAATGAAAAATATGCGGCACTTCGTCGGATTTCGGGCACAGTTGTCGTCGCCGTTCAGGGCCTCTCTAAAATATCTAAACCAGCAAATTTTGAAGAGAGACACCCTCTACAAGCGCGGGAGTATAATGGAAGAAAAGAAACCACAATTTATGGTGTAGTTGATGTTACAATTTATGACTTTATCTGTTAGAATAGCAGGTAGTTTCCCTCTTTTCCCTTTTTTTTTTTTTTTGATGACTCCAACAATTTAACTCATTAATCAATATGTTATGAAATGGTATTATTTAGTTACGTTTTAATCAAATCGATTAAATAGAGCACGCTAATCTAGCAATAAAAAAAAAAATGCAAAATAAGGTTATGATCTGGGTTTAAAACGTGTTCAAAACATGTTTATAACACGTTTAAAACGTGTTTAAAACAAAATATACAGGGCATTTTTCTTTTGAGTATACATATCCCGATAATTACAGCGTCTTCTAAAGTTGTGGGAAATCGTTGTTTTAATGCGGTTAATTTGAGGCTATAAACGAGTGTTTTCTACTCCCAGGCTAAGCATGAAGTAAAATTTCGAGTTTAGAAAAGCCTAAGAATTTGGATTGGCCGCGTAGCGAAGCGGAGCGGCCAATCCAAATTAGGCTTTTCTAAACTCGAAATTTTACTTCATGCGCCACGCTTAAAAACACTGATTTACAGTGAAGTTCAAAAAACACTCACTTACAATAACGGTTATAGGCAACCTAATATACGTTAGAGTTATTGGGTTGCCTATAATCACTGCTTTAAACAATTTTTTCAGCTCAGAATTTGATTCACGTTTTATCCACATTTACATATTAGATTGTTAAAGCCGTATATTTTAAACTCTACGATATTTCAGTGTTTAATACGCGTGGCGCATGAAGTAAAATTTCGAGTTTAGAAAAGCCTAATTTGGATTGGCCGCTCCGCTTCGCTACGCGGCCAATCCAAATTTTCAGGCTTTTCTAAACTCGAAATTTTACTTCATGCTTAGTCTGGGAGTGGAAAACCCTCGTTTAAAGATTCAAATTGAAATCTTGAACAAAAAACATCGAACGTCGAAAAATGTACAGTGTATGCTTATGTATACCTGAAAGAAAAAATCCCTGTATTTAAAAACCACATTTATGCACACACAGTTTTATTGTAATAAAATGTTATGTTTGATAATGTAATTTGAAATATCTTCAACAATTTAGCTAGAATTTTAAAACAAACAAAAAACTTTAATGAAGTAATATAAAATATAATTTAGCAAATATTTATTTTTAGCAGTTAAGATAATAAAAAAACGGTTTTAAACAAATCCAACGTTTAAAACATGTTTTAAACAAATCTAAGATTTAAAATATGTTTAAAACAAAACAGTTTAAAACACTACGGCTGTTTTTAAACATGTTTAAAACACTGTTTTAAAACAAAGTGTGTTAAACATAACAACCCTGGTTATGATTGATCATCTAACGAGTGTTTACAATCCCAGATTAAGCGTGAAGTAAAATTTTGAGTTTAGAAAAGCCTGAACATTTGGCTCGGGCGTAGCGCAGTAGAGTGACTGAGACAAATTAAGCTTTTTTAAACTCGAAATTTTACTTCATGTGCGACTAACCAATTAGCAAGTGAAATACGTTTTGTACGACAATCATCAATTCTTTAAATGACGGAAAAAGTGCTGTAATGAACATATATATATATATATATATATATATATATATATATATATATATATAAATATATATTAACACGTGAACACCATCTACTGTCAATAGCACTGCTCAAAAATTGGCAGCAGATGGCGTTTACATCGTCAATTTATATGTAAATTACACATGACTACTAAAATGGTTATAGATGTTTAGTATTCTTCTGGATATTAAAATGCACAATCAATTGTCATTTATAATAGTCATTTTGTGAGTACAATAGACAAGACTATTGGCAGTAGATGGCGTTCACGTTGTCAACCTAAATGTAAATTACATATGACTATTAAAATTGCCAATTTATAGTGCAATTTAAAATCCAGAAGAAAACTAACCATATTTATTAATTTTAATAGTCTGATATGTAATTTACATTTAAAATAACGACGTGAACGCCATCTACTGTCAATAGCTGTAACGATACTATTCAAAAATTGGCAGCAGATGGCGTTCACATCGTCAATTTATATGAAAATTACATATTATGACTACTAAAATGGTTATAGAAGTTCAGTTTCCTTCTGGATTTCAAAATGCACAATCAATTGACATTTATAATAGTCATTCTGTGAGTACCATCGACAATGCTATTGGGAGTAGATGGCGTTTACGTTTCAGGATTTTCTTTTGGATTTTCATATTTTTTGTAAGAATATTTTTTCCTGAATTCAATGATGTATTACACTTATAGTTTATTGTACATTGTGAGCGAAACTCGATGTTTCAGCTCTATTATATGAAAATGAAAAACGATAGAAAAATCTGAAATCTAAAATCAAATGACAACAAAACAATATTTGTCAACCATTAGTTTACTTTTTGACAGATGCGGCTTTGTTATTTGCTTCCAAAATCTACTTATTTAAGTCGTGACAATTTGGAATTTTTGATATTACTTTTTTTAAGTTTGCTTTTAATTTTTTAACGAAAGAAAATAGCAAATTTTTGTCTCTACAAAGTTCAGAAAACTTAGCTCTTTTGAAATATCCAAAAAATAGGTATGTTTCTGGGGAATTAATATTCGATGACGTCATACTTCACTTTCAAAATTTAGAAAAATATGCAATTTCGAATTAAAATGAACCTTACTCAATCACATTTATGAACCTCTTTTCAGATTATTTCTATCGGTTTTCCTTCTCCTTTAATACAGCTGAGACATCGAGTTTCCCACCTTGTACATTTTATACGTAAAATGTTAATCTTTTGTTTTCGTAAAGAGTGTCTTGGAAACAGTTGAGTAACTCACTTATTTGACAACTCCTAAGACCCATAATTTGCTTACATATCACCCCTGAAGACGGGCATCCAACGATACATATTTTACCAATTGTGATGTATTTTAAACTAACGAGTGTCTTCCACTCCCAGACTAAGCATGGAGTAAAATTTTGAGTTTAGAAAAGCCCCGCGTAAAAAGTTTTCACGGGGCTTTTCTAAACTCGAAATTGGACTTCATGCGCCACGCGTATAAAACACTGATTTAAAGTGAAGTTAAAAATGCACTGAAAACCATCCCAACTACGATATTTTTTCAAAATTAGATGTGTTCTTTCCTACCCATGCTGTAAACCTTCAGATTTTCGTTGTTTTCTCGTAAAAAAACTTCGATTCCCTGTAGTCCTTCGGTCTCCGAAGACCATGATTGGTCCTTCGAGCTGTAACCTTTGTAAAATGGTAAACTTAGTAAACTTAGTAGAGTGATCCTTCAATTTAAAACTTCTAAGAACGAGTGTTGTCCACTCCCAGAATAAGCATGAAGTAATATTTCGAGTTTAGAAAAGCCCCGTGTAGAAAATTTGTCGAGGGTCGCGCAGCGACCCGAGACAAATTTTCACAGGGCTTATCTAATCTCGAAATTTTACTTCATGCGCCACGCGTATAAACCACTGATTTATAGTAAAGTTAAAATATATAACGTTTAGATGTGATGATCAATATTTACCGAGATGTAAACGTCAGATACGTTTTAAAAAAATGTTTTTACAAATGTCGTATTAATTATTATTACATTCTAAATAATTTCATAAATTTCAAATAAATATTCGTATTAAAACCACCCCAAGTCGGACAAAAGATAACGCTACGCGCCGGCTGAAAACAAATGGACTTCTTACTACCTGCTAATATCGGGTTGACATTGACATCAAAAAATACGGTTGGTGTTCATAATGGATTACCCCCTGAGTGCTCGGTCTCTTTCCCCGTACCCTCCAGCATTTTAGGATAGAGATAGAAACCGGAAGATTTTAGATATTTTCGTGTCGTCGCCTCCGTTCTCAGGCTAGCAAACATTACTTAAAATCCGAACGTATGTCGTACAGTGCGCCAACGGTTCTGTCATTCTTATGTTGTTTACCTCGTATGTATGGGTACGTTTAGTTATTTACGTTTGGGCACTTTGTTTTGTTTGTGAGTTGAAATTAAAACGTTATTTCTATGTAAGAAGAAATCCCAATCAAACAGATTGATCTTTAAATATTACAGCTGATCGCAAGTGCTGACGCATTGGACGATGTATGTTCGCGGTGCTCCTGTATATTTTTAATTTTCAATTTAAAACATATACCGTGATTTACAGCAAATGTGTTCATTCCAGACATTATATAATGCATTATATTTTACCGCAACATGCTTTGATGTATAGTTTCTGAGGTACAGCCGATGGCCACACAATGTGTCAAAATAAAAAACCATCTGATATCTTTTGCGTTCCTTCTGGGGTACCCCAGGGATCGCACTGTGGTTCTTTATTATTCATTAATTTTATTAATGACATTTCTTTATCAATTAAATACTCAAATATATTATTATTTGCTTAAGTTGTTTAGAGAAATACGCGATACTGGTGATTGTCTTTTACTTCAAAATGATCTCTCCTCCTTAGCTAGCTGGTGCATTTTAAACGGTCTTAGTTTCAATATTGACAAGTGTAAATCTCTAACTTTTTCACGTAAGATAGTAACATGTGATTTTAATTACCATATTGATGGCAACATTGTTTTAAAAGTTAATATAATGGAAGGATCTTGGAGTTTGGTTTGCCGCTAAACTCATATTAATTTTATATGTTATCGCGCGGCTAAAATGCTAGGGTATATTATACGTTTGTCTAGGGATCTGTCGGTATTGTCGCTTAAAATTGTATATTTTGCATACGTTCGTTTGCATTTAGAATACGCTTCATGTGTATGGAGTCCGTATCAAAAGATTTATATCAAACGTATTGAAGATGTTCAAAGCAAATTTATTAAATACCTAGCATTTAAGTCGAGACATAACAATGTAAATGTTTGGGTTGATTTTAATATTGATTAACTATGTTGCAGGCGGTACTTTGCTGATATGTCATTACTTTACAAACTATTTAGTATAGACATCCAATGCCCGGCTCTTCTTTATGGCATGAGTTTTTCTATAAAATTTGATAATCGCTTACGTCGGAACCCGCCGCTTTTTCGCATACCGTTCCATAACACGAATTATGGGTTCCACACTCCTTATGCGTGCAACAAATTCTTTGTTAAATTATCCTGATTTTGATATTTTTTGTAATACATTTCCACCAGTTTATGAGAATTGTTAATAGATTACTGTGTTGTTATTAATATTTTTGTTTCTATCTTTAGTATTGAATTGTTATTTAGTAAAATATTTTCATATTCTGTAAAATTGTACATCCGTGAATAAAGGTTTATTTATTTTATTTATTTAATCAAACACCCGGTACATCCAATTACAGGATAATTTAAACATAAATATTTGTTGTATAATTCAATGTCCGTTGGGGTATTAGAAGTGGTTGTATCAATTAGTATTCGTTTAAGTCTTTGTAAAAAATCGCACCTTTATTGTTTTCGTAAATATTTTATAGTATGTTCAATTGATAAAAACCTCTAGCGTGCCATGGACAATATTATAGGTTGGCAACTCTAATATTATATGTTGAAATTATTATATCTGACGTTTTATATGTCAATTCCCAAAGCGTGTGGCCAACTTAAATTTTAAAAAAAGAAAAAATCATGGAACTCTAGAGGTTTTTTTTTATTGAACATACAATATAATGACACTTAGAAATGAAAATAATCACAATAGTGAAAATAGATAAACTCTAAAATGTTTCATATTAGAGAAATATATATGTGTTTTTATGCACTATGATGTCTCTAATACATTTATTAAAATATATATATATATCCATAAATTTAAGGTGGTAGAGAAAAAATCCCCGCTCTGTAGAATTATTATTTGTTTTTTAATAACAATAGCTAATAATAGCCAACAGATGTGGTCAGTTGAAATAATTCGCTGAAATTGAATGTGTGTGTGTTTTAAATGACTTGTTTACACAACCTTGGTAATGATTCTTGACCTAATACATTTATAATTAATGCAAAAAAGAGCATAACACATTAATAACAAAAATGAAACAACTGATTAAAATTGTTGTAGAAAAATAATGTTAACAATGAAATAATGAAGAAAGTATTAATCTTGTTTGTTAAATATTTTGGTTTTCTTAGTTAAATTCACTTGTGTTCAGTACCGGATAACTATATGCACGTTTCAGGCTTCAACGCCATCATCAGTATAGTCCCGAACCAGTGCTTGAAGAATACTGAACATCTTTGACCATTTATTATGGCCTGTGCAATTTACATATGTTCGACAAGCTAAACGCCATCTAATGCCCATTTGCTTAAGTAGCTTTGTCAATTGTTGGCAAACTAAACGTTTAGTTTGCCAGCTATTGTCGATGCCATATAAGCAAATGGGCATTAGATGGCGTTTACGCTGTCGAATATATGTCAATTCACTTGGTTATGTTTGTTGTTATACAAAGAACGTTAAAACGTCTTTATTGATAAATAAACATGTGTAATGAAGTAGAAGCCTTCACAATACAAAATTCAATTGGTTCTGTTTCACTTCAAGAATCAATTTGAGCATGATTCTTGAAGTGAAACAAAACCCAGTTAATTTAATTTACCTAGTAATTAATGAGAAAACAGTTTTCGATACCAATATTCTTCTTCTTCTAACTTATTCTTTTGTAGACAATTTCGTTCAGCCACAGTCATGTAATGTTATTATCAATGCTATTCTTAATTTAATGTAATTAACACATTTAATTTGAATATGAGTATTGTATTAAGCGTTACTACGTGGTAATCAATGATGTAGGAGAATTTCAATGTTTTTATATCACTTTAATATACAGAGAGTTTTATGTAACACCGAACATTTTCATAACGAGAATATTTCTTTTAAGTATACATATGCATTTTGTTGTACATTTTCCGACGCTCGGTTTATTTAGAGAATTCAATTAGAACGAGTATTTTCCACTCCCAGGCTAAGCATGAAGTAAAATTCCGAGTTTAGAAAAGCCAGAAAATTTGGTTTGGCCGCTCCGCGCTTCGCGCTACGCGGCCAAACCAAATTTTCAGGCTTTTCTAAACTCGAAATTTTACTTCATGCGCCACCGGTACAAAACACTGACATATTACAAAGCTGGAAACACACCGCTAAACTTTACATTGAATCAGTGTTTTGTACCGGTGGCGCATGAAGTAAAATTTCGAGTTTAGAAAAGCCAGAAAATTTGGTTTGGCCGCTCCGCGCTTCGCGCTACGCGACCAAACCAAATTTTCAGGCTTTTCTAAACTCGAAATTTTACTTCATGCTTAGCCTGGGACTGGAAAACACTTGTATAAAGCTTCAAATTGAATTCTCTTAATAAACCGAGCGTCGGAAAATGTACAACGTATGTATACTTAAAAGAAATATTCTCGTTATGAAAATGTTCGGTGTTACATAAACCTCTATGTATACTATATATGTATTCATGAGTTATGTGAAGATTGTTATAATAGTAATAAAAATCGGTTAAATTCCTTTCTTCACTGTTTTTATTTAAGTATTATTTGTACATCTCGGACACTAAGTGTCCGTTATCAATCGTTATCGTTAACTAACAAAAAAGAAAAATAAAAGATTACTATTAATATCTACTTTTACGAATCGAGTTTCGATAGTATCACTTGAAAATGACATTGATACTGTCCAAACTCGAGTCGTATATAATAAAGTGGTATAAAAACATTTAAATACTCTTGAAACATCGACATATAATTTGTTTAAACTAAATACTACTATGGCTGGTAAAGATTTTTACGCAGGTCAGTGTTTAAGGTTTCATTGTTTTGTTTATTGTTCTACAAAGAGTATTTCTATAATTGAAGATAAAGCCAACTAATAAATATCCGTTGAATTCACGTGGATCGCGTGCTCGTGGCAATAATAATACACCCCTCTATAGCACGCTAACTTTTGCGGCTTTTTCATTAGCTAATCAACTTTAATAAATATTACACGACCGCTCGCATTATCATCGAATTCACATAAATATCCTTAATGATTGTACACCCTCCCCTTAATTTCATTTACTTTGAAAAATTATTACATCATATATTATGACAAGAACTATATTACTAGTACATAATTTTCGTACATTATTTTTCTACGTAGGAAATTTATGTATTAGTAATAAATTATATTTCAAATAAAGAATGAAGTTATTATACAGTGTGCGGATGAAAGGAGAAACACATTTAAAAGGTCACTTCTGAAGTGCATATTTTGAGGAATCACAGAAATCATTGCTCTCTTTAAAGCAAGAATGTAAACGTGAGGTGCATTAGGATACTTCTGGTTTCAGCAGGATGAAGCTACCTCACATACTACACATCGTTGGCGTGCTATTTTGTCTTCACAGTTTGATTGTGAAAATTGAATGGTGTAATTTATACTTTGCATCATTTGACAGCTCTCAAAAATTATTGTCATACATATTTGACAATAATTTTCCCCCCTCTCTTTGTAATTCCACTGGCCAAAGCGTTCACATTTGGGTTGAGTCGACTGTATATCAAGTTACGTAATTAAAACACAGCCTTATTCCTGTCTTTACTTTTATTATTATTATATTAGCGAAAAATGAATATAACTGTGTTTTAATTAAGTCACTTCAATATTCACGTAACTCAAATAACTAAATTATTTCAGGGTGCTTCTGGTTTCAGCAGGATGGGACTTTTTGCAATAAATGTTTCGATCGTGTTCCACTTGTTTCGTCTATATTTTGTTTGTACTTACCAAATCGATGGTGACGATGAGGTCGTGCTGGTGGTGCTTGCCCTTCTTTTTGTTCTTGGAGTTCTTGGAAGTGGTGGTGGCCGCCGCGGCGGCTTTGGCCGGCGCCTGCTTGATCGCCTGCCCCTTCTGCTGGGCGCCCTGCTTCGGGGTGCTCTTGCCGCTCGACTTCGACTGGTTCGACTTAGGCCCGTGGGTCGGGGTGCGAGGCCCGGATCCCTGCTTCTGGTTCACGTGCACCACGCTCCCATCGGCAGGCTTATTCCTGGCCTAAAAATAATAGAAACAACTCCATATAAAACACAACTTCTATCAACAAGTGTAAAGAAATATAAATCAAGCACATGCTAAAACACAACACACTTAGCAGAGCTGGGCAGGATTCGAACCATTCAGGATTCGAATCCTAGATTCAAATCCTTTAAGAGGATTCAAAAGATACATTCGAATACTTTAGTTCAACTGGATTCGTGATCCGGATTCTTTACATTATTTTAAGAGGATTCGTATTCGAATCCAAATGGGGGTGATTCGAATCCTTATACAAGGATTCGAATATTTATAAAAGGAATCGAATATTTATAAAAGGAATCGAATATTTATAAAATTATCGAATACTTACAAAACGATTTGAATCGTCAAAAATAATTCGAATTGTGAGGATTAACATAAAAAATGTCTTTTGTGTGTTAAATTTCTCGTTAAATCACTGTTTTATACGCGTGGCGCATGAAGTAAAATTACGAGTTTAGAAAAGCCCAGAAAATTTGTCTCGGGTCGCTGCGCGACCCTCGAAAAATTTTCACGGGGCTTTTCTAAACTCGAAATTTTACTTCATGCTTAGTCTGGGAGTGGAAAACACTCGTTTTAAGCTACAAATTTAACTCTATTAAAAATCAACGAATGTCAGAACATTAACAGTTAAAATAATAAAGAAAAAGTAATGGGATTTTATAAAATTAATGACGTATTATGGAATTGATTCAACAATTGCGGATATTCCCTGTTTTTTTTTCAGTTCAATGTAAAGCTATAAACAAGTGTTTACCACTCCCAGACTAAGCATGAAGTAAAATTTCGAGTTTAGAAAAGCCCCGTGAAATTTTGTCGAGGGTCGCGCAGCGACCCGAGACAAATTTTCTGGGCTTTTCTAAACTCGAAACTTTACTTCATGCGCCACGCGTATAAAACACTAATATTGTCAAATTTATGTATATTGGAACTTCACTTAAAATCTGTGTTTTATACGCGTGTCGCATGAAGTAAAATTTCGAGTTTAGAAAAGCCTGAAAATTTGTCTCGGGTCGCTGCGCGACCTTCGACAAATTTTCACGGGGCTTTTCTAAACTCGAAATGTTTCTTCATGCTTAGTCTAGGAGTGGAAAACACTTGTTTTAAGCTACAAATTAAACTCTTTTAAATATCAACGAATGTCAGAACATTAACAGTTAAAATAATAAAGAAATAGTAATGTGATTTTATAAAAATAATGACATCATGGAATTGATTCAACAATTGCGGATATTTCCTGTTTTTTTTAAAGTTCAATTTAAAGCTTTAAACAAGTGTTTTCCACTCCCAGACTAAGCATGAAGTAAAATTTCGAGTTTAGAAAAGCCCCGTGAAAATTTGTCGAGGGTCGCGCAGAGTAACATGGAATCAGATCTTTAGGCTGTAATCAACGATGTTCAGTGTTAATAATAAATAATTAGGTTTTGAATATTTTTCTTAAAACAACTGATAACGAAATTTATATGTTATTGGTTGCAAAAAAATAATAAAATCAAATTTATTCTTAAAGGATTTGTATTCGTGAAAAACAGGATTCGAATCTTTGATTCAAATCATATTTATCTCCTACGAATCCTTTATTCGAGTATTCGTGATTCGAATCATATTAGGTGATTCGGATTCGTGATTCGAATCTTTCTTAAAAGGATTCGTCCCAGCTCTTACACTTAGTAGGTCAGTTGCACTAAACAATTTGAACAGGGTCCAATTCTGAACCGAGTTCAAAGTGACATTGAAAACTGTCTTTTTGAATTCGAATTTAGAGATGAATCAAGTTGAACGTATTTGGTGTAACTGACCCTTAATGCTTCATCAACTCATTATAACAATAATTCCTAATACTAATACTTAATTCTGGATATTGAATTAATACACTTGGATATAAAGAAAACACGTGACTTGTTTATACCACTTTATAGAATAAAAACACTGTAAAATAGTTTAGTGTTTTCTTTATATCAAATTGAAAATATACCACTAAGTAAACGCCTTCAAGATTCAAGAATTAAAACACTTGGTTTCTTTCACTGATTTAACAGCCAAGTGTTTGAACTAAATATCCAGAATTAGATTCAAAAATATGAATTAAACATACTAATACTTATTTACGTATACTTTTAGTCATCGTTTATACTGAAATTATCAAATATGCCCTTGGTTATATTTATTTATTTATTCGTTAAATCAACGGAAGCTATTTACAAAAACATTTGAAAGTTATACTTTCAATGTTAGTTCCAAAGTCACTATCCTTTACAATTATTGACTTTACAATATTTGAATTTATAACTCCAACCTTAGCCTTAGCCTAAATCAAATTGTTCAAATATTAAAACCAGGAGTATTATTTTATCTTAATCCATTTTCGCGTGCGTAAATAGAAAACTTTTTATTTACTTTTCACGACATGTTTCCTCGTTTAAGTAAATATTTGTGGCCGAAGGCAGCAAGATTGTCGTATTAAATTTAAATCGGGTGTTTGCTTTTCTATTAATTGAAAGCCCCGGATAAAACGGACGACTTGAATAATTTAGGAAGGCGAACCATCAGATATTCATGGTGGAATCTTGGGTCGTTCCGATAACTCCCCGAGACCGTCAATTTTTAATTGGCTGTCCTTCACCTGGAAAGACGACGCGACGCCGACGCCGACACCGACGAAGACGACGTCGAATTTCGAATTTCAGAATGTACGCGTCTGGCAATTTATTTTCATCGAGTTTTACATTCAAAGTTTAGGTTGATATTGAACCAAAATAAACTTTAATTAATTTACAATATAACTTTGCTTTGCGATGTGCAAATCTATAGTACTTAGTGTGTAAGTCTATAGTACTTAAAAGAAAAATCAATCTCTGTATTTCGAACTTCACAATATTTCAGTGTAACATTTTAAGTAACCAAATTTTTAGGCTTTTCTAAACTCGAAATTAGATTCCATGCTTAATCTGGGAGTGGAAAACACTTGTTAGACGTTCAGAATTAAATACTTACAAAAACAACCGGAGATTAAAAATGTATAGCGCATACATAATGATATGTCTACTTTAAAGAAAATGTCTCTGTAAGTGTAGTGTTAAAATGTATAACTTAAGAGTATTTATTTATTTATTCAGTCAACTGAGCCCATTTAAGAAGGAATTGTATACAGGGTGGTGCATTTTGGATGTGCCACATATGGAAACGTTTTTAATGAAGTTTTTATGAAGTTAGTTAGAAGGGGGAGGGGGACGAGGGAGCAGGTTTTTACCCTGGCGCGAATGGTGGAGAGAGTGATGGAAGAGAAAGGATGTGTGTATGCGGTATTTATGGATCTGAAGGCAGCGTATGACTCGGTACCCAGGGGGAGTTTGATAGAGTGCTTGAGAAGGAGAGGAGTGAGTGAGGGGATGGTGGAGTGGGTGAGGAGAGTGTATGAGGAGGCATGGGTGGTGGCGAAAGTGGGGAAGGAGGTGTCGGGGTGTTTTAGAACGTGGGAGGGTTTGAGGCAGAGGTGCCCGCTGAGCCCGATGCTCTTTAATGTATATATGAGTGAATTGGAAGAGGTGATGAGGAAAGGGCAGGCGGGGGGAGTGGTGATGGGTAAAAGGAAGGTATGGATGCTGGCGTATGCGGATGATGTGGTGTTGGTTGCAAGAGAGTATGAAGGGATGAAAGAGATGTTGAAGAGAGTGGAGAGGTTTATGGATAAAAGGGGAATGAATGTGAATGTAGTGAAAACGAAGTGGGTGAAGTTTAGAAATAAAGAGAGGGAGGGGAAGGTGAAAGAATTGGAGTGGAAGGGGGTAGTTATTGAGAGGGTGAAGAGTTTCAAGTATTTGGGGTTTTGGTTTAAAGGAACGGGAGGGTATGAGGAGCATGTGAGGTGGATGCAGGGTAAGGCGAGGAAGGCATGGGGAATGGCGTGGGGCAAGTGGGGAAAGTGGATGCGGAACAATGTGACGGTTGCGCGTAAGATATGGGATGCGTGTGTAAGAACGGTGCTAATGTATGGAGTAGAAGTGTGGGGGACGAGAGGGTACGAGGTGATAGAGAGGGAGCAGATGTGGTTCCTGAAGCACATGTTGGGGGTGGAAAGGTCCACGCCTGGCTACATAGTGCTTCAGGAGACCAACAGAGAGAGGCTAGAGTGGGAGGCAATGGTGAGGGTGGTGAGGTACGAGATGAGATTGTGGGAACTGGATGAGGAGAGATTGAAGGATGTATGGGTGACGAGTGTGGGTGGGGGTGAGAGTAGATGGAGGGGGGAGAGGAGGAAGATATATGAGAGGGTAGGGCTGTCGGAGGCGAAGGTAATGGAATGGCTAGGAAATGAGGTGAAGATGGATGAGTGGGTGAGGGGGAAAGGGAAGGAGGTGAAAGGGCAGTAAAGGCAAGGGTGTATTGACAGAAGTCAGTATAATGATATGTATGGGAGGTGGCAGGTGTATGGGAGGGTGCCGAAGTATTTGATAGAGAAGGTATGGGGTAGAGGGGATAGGGTGATTGTGGCAAGGGCGAGGTGTGGATCGGAGGAGAGAGGAAGGAAAGTATGGATGGGGGAAGAATATGGAAGGTGTGTGTTGTGTGGACAGGGGAAGGATACGTGGGGACACTTGGCGGAGGAATGTGAGGGGATGAAAGAGGAGTGGCTGGGAGCGAAAGGGAATAGAAGGGTAGTGGAGTGGATGAGGGAGGGTGGGAGCGGGGTAAGGACTTTGGAAAAGCTGGAAAGGGAGAGGGAAAAGAGAAGGGAGGGTAAGAGGGATACGGGAGTGTAAGGAGATAATCAAATGTAAATGTAAATGTAATGTAAAGTGTGGAGATATGCCAATAAAGGTCTTTTTTTTATCAAATTTATTTTTTTCCTATGGGCGCATACGGAGATATGCATATCGTTGAACTTGTGTACCTTTGTAAAAAAAATATTATTATACAAGGTGAGTTACTAAGCGGAAATCGGTTTATAGTGGGCGTATCGTTGAAAATAGCAAAAAAAGTTTCAAATAAAAGTTGTTCAGAATCTAGTTTTTCATAACCTAATATTATTGCTAAATATGGCGGCCTTGTGGTTATACCGGAAGTAAACACCAACTTCCTTATTTTAAATAGAACACCCTATATATTTTTACATTTTTGGATTGCTAGTTAAAAATAAACATGAGTTTATTCACACAACATTGGGTCTCAGTTGAACCGTTTTCGAGTTATTTCATTTTGTTGATAAATTTTACGATTTCAGAGCTCGACACCATTAATAATATCTTCAAAACGAAATAAGTCAGAGTTGTTTAGGTTTTTGCCATTAGTCAGATTTTCTAAATTGAGCCGAGTCCGTCGACGGTATTCTTCAGTACTTCAAACATGCACAACTTCATTTTTTTAAACGGAACCATATATTTTGTGACACTTTATTTGATGCGAAATTAAATTTCCTTTTTATTGATACCGGGTTGTTGCCATATCCTTTTAACAGTTTTTGAGAAATTTGCGATTTTGTAAAAATTTTAATATATTTCGTATTATCGCGTTAGCCCTGGATACTGATGACATTTGGTGATTTTGATTTGACTCGCATGTCCCCCAAATGTCAGTTTATTTTAGATTATTTTGGCGAGATCTTGCAATAAAAAAAACCAAACATGTTTTCTCAAGAAGAACTAATTGGTATGGTCTACACCTTGGGCAGTGCTGGTGGAAATACATTACTTGCTTTAAGAATGTATGCCCAACGGTTTGCCCATCGGAGACATCCAAATTCAGCGGCATTCGCTACATATATACTTAATGACTAACTTTTATGTAATAAATGTTGACATTTCAGGGGGCTATTCACAGCACAGATGCAATTTGTCATCGGTGAGAAGTCGCACTAAAATGACTTCATTTCGGAAAGATTTTACCAAATCGTATGAAGTAAAATGACGCCATTTCAGTGCAACTTGTCACCGATGACAAATTGCATTGGTGCTGTGAATAGCCCCCCAGAAGTTTCCCAGTATAATATAAATAATAAAAACTAAACTACTCCAATCATTAAACCAAATCTTACATTTTAAGTACAAATGGTGTATTCAGACGATAAAAAGTAGAAAATTTGTTTTTTTTTTTTGTTCGTGAAACATCCATCTAATGTGTATTCCAAGGACGGTCCAGTATACGGTAAGAAGGCTCGACAGAATCGAAGATTCTAGAGTGAGGGTGGGGATTATTTACTTCACATATGCGCGCTGAATTTAAATGTGGTTACTTCATGGTAAACTTTAGGTATACATGCATAAGCTGTAAATTTTCTGACATTCGTTAATTTTTAAAAGAGTTCAATTTGAAGCTTTAAACGTGTGTTGTCCACTCCCAGACTAACCATGAAGTAAAATTTCGAGTTTAGAAAAGCCCCGTGAAAATCGAGGGTCGCTCAGCGACTCGAGACAAATTTTCTGGGCTTTTCTAAACTCGAAATTTTACTTCATGCGCCACGCGTATAAAACACAGATTATAAGCGAAGTTCGAATATACAAAAATTTCACAATATTTGAGTGATTTACACGCGTGGCGCATGAAATAAAATTTCGAGTTTAGAAAAGCCCAGTAAATTTGTCTGCGCGACCCTCGACAAATTTTCACGGAGCTTTTCTAAACTCGAAATTTTACTTCATGCTTAGTCTGGGAGTGGAAATCACTTGTTTAAAACTTTAAAATGAACTTAAAAAAAACAGGGAATATCTCAATAACTAACTAAATGTTAAAACAAAATCACCAAACGTCATCAGTATCTAGGGCTAACGCGATAATATACTCAATAACAATAGAAGCGTAACACCCAGAAGGAGTTATTATTTTAACTTGATTTTTTGAAAGTATGGTAGTCTTACATCAAGAATAAAATGATTACATTTTCAAGAAATTTTATTAAATAACAATCTAAAAAAAAGTAATAATGTGTTTGGCGACCCCTTTGCTGCATACACTCCTGTAGACGTCTGGGCATCGACAAAATGAGATGGTCGATGTCTTCTTGAGGCATCTCGTTCCAAGCAACTTGAATTTCATCGATCAACTGTGCTAGAGTCTGTGGAGGATGGTGCAAAGTGAATATTCTTCTTCCCATGATATCCCACACATGTTCAATGGGATTTAAATCCGGCGAACGGGGCGGCCACGCCAAAACATTAACACCAGCTTCATTAAGAAAGTTCATAGTTCGACGAGCGATATGGGGACGTGCGTTATCTTGTTGAAAAAGTACGTCTTGGCGGCCATTTAAATAAGGCAACAAAGTCGGTCGTATGACGTCTTCAACATAACGCGCAGCTGTCATACTGCCTCGAATGAATACAAGAGGTGATCGACTACCATAAGCAATAGCCCCCCAAACCATTACTCCAGCAGTCCTGTGTACATGCTTCTCAATAGCAAACCTAAGATCAGGTCGTTCTCCACGGTAGCGTCGTACCCTTCTACGGCCATCATGCGTGCCTAGACAAAATCGTGATTCATCGCTGAATACGACATCGTGCCATTCTGCCTCCCAATGCTGCCGTTCTCTGCCCCAGTCCAACCTTTGGCGACAGTGTCTCGCTGTTAAAGGAAGCACTAATCTTGGACGGTACGAAAGAAGCCCAAAGGATTGAATGCGGCGATATAAGGTTCGCATACTAACGGGCCTACCTTCTTCTCCAATCCATTGATCACCGATTTGACGCGTAGTAGCGAAACGGTCTCGCAGGGCTATTTGTCTTAAGCGCCTTCTTTGACCAATTGGTCTTCTTCTTGCTCCTCTACCTTCTTCTGTCCATATCTGATACACACGTATTACATTTGCTGCAGTGGAATCAATACGGCGGGCAATTTCGCGATAGGACATACCGACATCTCGATAAGCAACAACTCGACCCCGGTCAAAATCGCTCAAATGGTGATATTGTGGACGTCTTCGGACTCGAGGCATTTTATTTAAGCTTAACACTCTCAACGGAAACACGAAAACTAAAAACATCTGTACTAAACAGCTCATATAAATAGTTTTATCAAAAAAGAAAAAGTGAATTTTTTTTTTTTCACAATAAATATAAATGGCACAAGGTTGAAATTGTTATCAATGTATGCTTTAAAAATAGTCACTCTGTTGCTAAAATATGAATTCAAAAAAATCATTCCTTCTTGGTGTTACGCTTCTAATGTCATTGAGTATACGAAATATATTAAAATTTTTACAAAATCGCAAATTTCTCAAAAACTGTTAGAAGGATATGGCAACAACCCGGTATCAATAAAAAGGAAATTTAATTTCGCATCAGATAAAGTGTCACAAGATATATGGTTCCATTTAAAAAAATGAAGTTATGCATGTTTGAAGTACTGAAGAATACCGTCGACGGACTCGGTTCAATTTAGAAAATCTGACTAATGGCAAAAACCTAAACAAATACTACATTTCTTCCCAAATCCAAAACCGTAAGCCGCACAACTCTAACTTATTTCGTTTTGAAGATATTGTTAATGGCGTCGAGCTCTGAAATCGTTAAATTTATCAAAAAAAAAAAAAAATGAAATAACTCGAAAACGGTTCAATTGAGACCAAATGTTGTATAAATAAACTGATGTTTATTTTTAACGAGCAATCCAAAAATTTAAAAATATATAGTGTGTTCTATTTATAATAAGGAAGTTGGTGTTTACTTCCGGTATAACCGCAAGGCCGCCATATTTAGCAATAATTTTAGGTTATGAAAAAGTTGATTCTGAACAACTTTTATTTGAAACTTTGTTTGCTATTTTCAACGATACGCCCACTATAAACCGATTTCCGCTTAGTAACTCACCCTGTATACGACAAGTAAAGTATCAGTTTATGTCAATCAAGATTTTCTAACAAATTGCAAGCATCACCTAGTAACGAAATTGTTTACCGGTTGTCATGGCAACATTGTCAGTAACTTTTTTTGGACAAAAGTATGCATGTGGTACATCATTGACCCTGTATATTCGATAACCCCCTTTACTACTGGTGACGAAGTTTTTGTTTTTTCTGTTGTCTAGGTTCTAATGATTCTCCTCCATTTGTTTCTGTCCCTAGCGATTGCTTCTGTTTCTCTTGTGCTTATTTCTCTCTCCTGCAGTGCCTATGTTATGCTTTGCTCCCAGTTTTTTTAGTGGTCTTCCTTTACTTGGTTTGAAGCTGTCCTTGTTTTCAACATTTTTGTTACAGACATTTTTGTTTCCATCCTCTGTATCTGCTCCCGCCATCTCAACTGCCTTTCTTCAACATACCGTGCGATCGTTTAAATTATGATTTAGAGTCGGCGGCATTTTTTGCCCAGAATGCTAATTGAATGATGGAATAAATTTGAGGTTGTGGTAAACTATGTGTTAACAGTCAATAGTGCTAATTTTATTTAAAATTCAAAGTCTACTCTAAATCATGTTTTAAACGATCGCACGATACTGTACGTCCTTTGTATTCAGTTCTATCCTCACGTCCATATTTCTACCTTATCTCTTCTAGTTATGCTCTTTATTCCTCGTAAAAATTTCATTTCCGCTGCTTGGATTCTTACTATTTGTCTTCTTGTTAGGCGTCTACGTTTCACATCCATATATCAATATCGGTACGTAATATAAGGTTTTAAAAACTGTAAGTTTTATTTTTTATGATATTCCCTTCTTCCTGATGAATTTTTGGTTTAGTGCTTAATACAGTCTTGCTGTTTTCTCAATTCTTTTAGTAATGTTTTGCTTTTGTTTGCCATTTCGCTGTATTATCACTCCAAAATATTTATATTCCTTAACTTGTTGTAGTTGTACTTGCCGTTTGTACGTTTTCCTCTTCTTGTACTGCTACCATCACTTTTGTCTTTTTAGTGTTTATTGTCATATCGTGTTTGTGTAGAACAGGGCTGGCCAACCCAAATTGCTTCGAGGGCCAAAATTAACACTTAGAAAATTTCAAGGGCCGCATCACAGATTTTCTTGTGCAAAATTAAGTTTTTCTGATATTTTATTTTTCAACTTTTTTGGCATTTTTGACATTTTTAAAAATCGAGGAATCTAAAATTCCTATTTAATTGTTTTTTTTTGTACAGAGAATTTTTTTTCGTATAGATAATCCTGCGTATATACTGAAAAACGTTCATGCATGATTCACATACAGAGAGTTTTATGTAACACCGAACATTTTCATAACGAGATTTTTTCTTTAAAGTATCCATATGCATACGTTGCACATTATTGAAACAATCCAATTTTGAGCTTTAAGCAGGTGTTTTCCACTCCCAGGCTAAGCATGAAGTAAAATTTCGAGTTTAGAAAAGCCTGAAAATTTGGATTGGTCGCGAAGCGCGGAGCGACCAAACCAAATTTTCAGGCTTTTCTAAACTCGAAATTTTACTTCATGCGCCACCGGTACAAAACTCTGACATATTACGAAGTTTAAAACACACGGCTAAACTTTACATTGAATCAGTGTTTTGTACCGGTGGCGCATGAAGTAAAATTTCGAGTTTAGAAAAGCCTGATCATTTGGTTTGGCCGCTCTGCGCTTCGCGACACGCGACTAAACCAAATGTTCAGGCTTAGCCTGGGAGTGGAAAACACTCGCTTAAAGCTTCAAATTGAATTCTTTTAATAAACCGAGCATCGGAAAATGTGCAACGTATGCATATGGATACTTCAAAGAAAAATTCTTGTTATGAAAATGTTCGGTGTTACATAAAACTCTCTGTATATACCAATAATTACAGCGTTTCGTATTATTCTTATAAAAGCGATCAATTTGAAGTTTCTAACGAGTGTTTAGAAAAACCTGAACGTCCAAATCCAAATTCAGGCTTTTCTAAACTTGAAATTTTACTACATGCGAGACTCGAATAAAATGCTCATTTAAAGTGAAGTTCAAATTTACTTAATAATAACAATAATAATAATTTATAAGGTAATCAACTTTATCATAAATTAACAAAATAATATTACCTTTGTTAAATGATGTAAAGATGTTTTGATGAAATACTTTTTCATTACTTATTTGAATTAATATTATTAAAACCATTTTAAATATTTACTTTATATTTTTATCTTGAACAAGTTTCTCATCTTTCACGTGGTGTAACATATTTAACTATGATTTAAAAAAGGAAAACACTTGGTTAAATTTCACTAATATATACAGAGAGTTTTATGTGACACCGAACATTTTCATAACGATAGTTTTTGTTTTAAGTATCCATATGCATACGTTGCACATTTTTCGATGCTCGGTTTATTAAATGAATGTAATTTGAAGATTTAAGCGAGTGTTTACCACTCCCAGGCTAGGCATGAAGTAAAATTTCGAGTTTAGAAAAGCATGAAAATTTGGTTTGGTCGCGTAGCGCGAAGCGCGGAGCGGCCAAAACAAATGTTCAGGCTTCTCTAAACTCGAAATTTTACTTCATGCGCCACCGGTACAAAACACTGACATATTACGAAGTTTAAAACACACGGCTAAACTTTACATTGAATCAGTGTTTTGTACCGGTGGCGCATGAAGTAAAATTTCGAGTTTAGAAAAGCCTGAACATTTAGTTTGACCGCTCCGCGCTTCGCGCTACGCGACCAAACCAAATGTTCAGGCTTTTCTAAACTCGAAATTTTACTTCATGCTTAACCTGGGAGTGGAGAACACTCGCCTGAATCTTCAAATTAAATTCTTTTAATAAACCAAACATCGAAGAACGTGCGACGTATGCATATAGATACTTCAAAGAAAAATTCTCGTTATGAAAATGTTCGGTATTACATAAAACTCTCTGTATAAAATACGTTGTATATTTTGAACCTCACTAAAAATTAGTGTTTGATACGTGTGCGCATGAAGTAAAATTTCGAGTTAAGAAAAGTCGGAACATTTGGATTGATCGCGTATCGAAGCGAAGCGATCAATCCAAATTTTGGATTCCCTTATTTTAAGGACTCACGTTTATTAAGACTTTTCTGTTAATTTTTGTTCATACTACTACCTCCTTAAATATTTTACACTTTTTTTTCAACACCCTGTATTTACTTTATCTATTATATTTTCTGTTTCAGTTATTAATTTTTGTCAGTAATTTTTGCCACGCTTCTTAATTTAATAGGGAACATTAAATCTTTTGTAATGTTATTTTCTATTTTCTGTTTTAGAGATATTTCATCATTATTATTTATTTGTACTCCAGTTGTTATCAAGTTTTTCTTTCTTAGAAGTATGTTTAATTTAAAACACGCACTGATTCTCTACTTCCTGATTAAGCATGAAGTAAAATTTTAAGTTTATAAAAGCCTGCAAATTTTGATTTGCCAGAGCGCGCAAGCGAAGCGAGTCGCAGAATATTCAAATTTTTAGGCTTTTATAAACTCGAAATTTTACCTTATGCGTAACGCGTATAAAACGCTGTTTTAGAGTTAAGTTTAAAAACACATTCTTCATTAAATTTCATTTTCCAATTCGTTTAAGTAAATTCTCATTTCGTTCGAATAAATGTAGATAGAATATCCATCTATAAAAACATGTTTATTTACACATTTAGAGGTAAATGTCTGCATTTTCCAATTCGCTTGAGTAAATGTAGATAACGTAAGACTTTAGTATTGTTACTATTAATTACAGTTTCGTGTGCATATAACGCAATTTTTTTCCAAATTTGATGCACTATAACTCTGGTACCAGTTGAGTCTAAGTCATCAAATTCATATCATATGTTTATGTCATAATGAGGTATTACCTGTATCAATTTTATTTTTTACTCAGTTTCTTTTGAGATAATTAAAAAAAAAATTGAAGGTGTTTTTCTTCCTTCTAATAATTTTACAGCACTAAAACTCCCGTGTTTCTAACTTAGGTACTATTATCTATGGACAAAAAATCAAGAGCATTATTCTGATAATTTTGGTTTTTATTTTGTCGAGATATCTATAAAATTAATAGAGTTAGACACAATTACGTAAAACTTGTCTTTAGCCGAAAAATGGTTACGAAGCAAACTTAAAATGTCCGCCAAAAAAAAGTATAAGCCCTAAAATGGTTCCTACTATAGTTTTGAACTCACCTAGTATTGGGCAATAACTGGTAAAAAAATTAGGAAAATCAAAAAAGTTTAGTAACAATTTTTATTGTATTTGGGTGATTTAATAATAATAATAATAATATTAATAATATTCTATATTTTCCACAATTAAAAGAAAAACAAGATTAAAATAATAACAAGATTAAAATAATAACACAAACAGTCCTTATTGTAGAAGACCCATGGGCGGTGTACAGTGTACAGGGTGTTTTTTTTTTTTCGTAGATATTATAGGGTATAGGCTATACGGTAAGAGATACAAAAAAACTAAGATAGGTGTCCCGTTCTCTTATTTAGTGTTTAGTTTAATGGCGCAATCAGATCTAAGCTAACTAAATTGGTATAGAAGATACAGGATGATTCTCAAAATGTGCCGATTTTTATTATCTCTTGTGACTTCGTTATTTATGGAGATAAAAAAAGTTAAATACGTAGAATTCAGTAGTGTACTTAAATAAATATAAATGTTTTCATTTTTGAGATATGATCAAAACTAGCATTTTCTTAAATAGGACACCCTATATCTGAGTACCTCAAAAATTTGCATTTTTTCTTGTGAATGCAACAATATGTAACACTTAATATTTTGCTCTTTCCTAAATAGCTAAAATATTAAAAAACAAAAAAAGATTTTCTAGATAGCCATGAATTGAATTCTTTAAGCGTTTGTTTTTGTTATTTTACATGTCATAAAATTCAATAACAAATACGTATTGGTTTTGATATTCCGTTGTTAACGAAATATTTTCGTTTATATTTCTTTAAAAAAGAAGTCTATAATGAATATTTTTCGAAACTATGAAAAATTAAACATGTTTGAGATAATGATAACTATAAAAATAAAGACGCAACTTTAGAGCTATATTTTGAGCGTTATCCGGAACGACGACAGCCAGAAAACAAATATTTCAAAGATTATATCACAACTTAAGTGAGTATGGATCATTTGGAAAACCAAGAGATAAGATTTACAGTAAAGAAAATAGAGAAAGAGATGAAATAAATTTATTAGCTTCTGTTATTGCTGATCCGACGGTATCTAGCCGCAATATTAGGAAAGCTGTTGCTTTAAATGGGTGTTTTCCACTCCCGGGCTAAGCATGAAGTAAAATTTCGAGTTTAGAAAAGCCCCGTGAAAATTTGTCGAGTGTCGCGCAGCGACGCGAGCCAAATTTTTTGGGCTTTTCTAAACTCGAAATTTTACTTCATGCGCCACGAGTATATAACACAGATTTTAAGTGAAGTTCGAATATACATAAATTTCACAGTATTATAGTGTTTTATACGCGTGGCGCATGAAGTAAAATTTCGAGTTTAGAAAAGCCCAGAAAATTTGTCTCGGGTCGCTGCGCGACCCTCGACAAATTTTCACGGGGCTTTTCTAAACTCGAAATTTTACTTCATGCTTAGCCTGGGAGTGGATAACACTCATTTAAAGCTCTAAATTGAACTCTTTTTAGAAGCAACGAATATCGGAAAAATTGCAGTGCATGCATATGTATACTTAAACGAAAAATTCGCTGTATAAGTATATGAGATAATTGTAAAGTTATTATAAATTTTTGTTTATTTTTTGTAGTTGTTGTTGTTTTAATTTATCAATGTTTTAATATTCTTGTTAACTGGGTTTTTATTATACCTTTTATACAAGAATAATCATTCAATTCATGGCCATTTTTTTGATTTTGTTAAGTGTTACAATGACAAAAAAGAAGAAATATTTTGAGATACTCAGATAGGGTGTCCCATTTAAGAAAATGTTAGTTTTGATAATATCTCAAAAATTAAAATATCTATATATTTTTTAAGTATGCCACTGGATTCTACGTAAAAAGTCAAGAAACGTTCGTATTTAAAATATTTTTTTATCTCTATAAATAACCGAGTCATAAGAGATAATAAAAACCAGTAGATTTTAAAAATCACCCTGTATCTTCTAAGCCAATCAAGTTAGCGTAGATCTGATTGCGTCATTTAGCTAAACACTAAAAAAGAGAACGGGACTTACCGTTTAGCCTATACCCTATAATATCGACGAAAAAAAACCCACCCTGTACAGCCTGTTTGGTTATATAAACAGGCATAACTGCTTCAAACACAACCCAACTTAAAATATAGATATATTCATATTGTGGCGAATATTATGGTAATTTACAAAAAAATATAATTAGAATTATATTTAAGAATGTATGTATAACTTATACAATAATAATAATAATAAAAACAATAGAAAATTAAAAAAAATTATAACAATTGCAGCAGTAACTTGGCATACCATCATTTTCATTTTTATTCCCGTGAAAATACGAAGAACTTTACAGATTTTTTAATTGCTAGCAGTGGTTGAGTTTTGTACTTAATGGGAATATTGTTGTACACTTTTACCACATTATAAGTGAAACTGCGTTTAAAATACGCTGTTCGGTGAATTGGTGGTGTTAGGAGCCCTTTATTTCTTATATTAATGTTGTGTACGTCAGTCTGAAAAGATATTTTCTTGTAATGATAAAGTAGGCATTTAATATATTTTATTATTTTATTGAACAAACATGCCATATGCAAGTGCCTCCTTCCTACCATGTTATCCAGTTTTAATGTATGTGATATGTTGTCATATTTCCGTATGCCGTGAATTAATCTGAGACATGAGTTTTGCACTAGTTGTATTCTTTTTTGTGTGACTGCAGATAAACATGGTCCATAGACTACATCACAAAAATTGAAATGTGAAAGAACTAAACTATTACATAATATAATTTGTAATTTCTGTGATAGAAACGATCCAGCGGCATAAATCAAGATTGGAATAAGCAATTGTGATACATTTTTAAATGTGTGAGGCAAACCTCAATTCTTTTATCAACAATTAACCCAAGATTTTTGGCTTCCTCAACAAAAATTAAAGGCACATCGTCTTAAAATATATTTATGTCTTTTTCATTTAGTTTTTTACTGAATAATATAGCGCACGATTTGTTAGGATTAACTGGTAAACAATGTTGTGTGCATGCATTAGTAAATGTTTTTAGATCAAATTTCAAATGGATTGACCCAGTACCTATCTACGAAAACATGTTTTTGAACTCGCCGCCTCGAAAGTGAGGTTTTGAACACTGTTTTGACAACTCGAAAGTCGCATTTCCAGTATTTTACTTACGGCGCAAGTTCAGGAAGTTATATCCACGAACGCTAAATTTGACAGCTGAACTTAAAGCTTTCAGTTAAATTATCATTTGGTTATCGAATGTAGAAGTTGTGGATTTTAAAGAATGACAAAAAAATGTATTTGAAGTTTGCAAAAAGGGTTGTTGGTTTGAAGATAACAAGTAAAGAATACTACGTGCTGAATAAGTTTGTAGTGAGTGAGCTACAGGTGTAAGCTACGATACAAAGAGACAACTGTAAAGGATTGGAAGAATATTTTCCCGAAGGTGTCTACGTAGGGAAGTGTGCCTGAGAAGAGAGGACATAATTAGAGGTATGAGAGATGGGTAATTCTTAGAATTTAATTCCTCGTCAATTAAGCGTATTTTTAAGCAAATCAATTTTTTAAGTTTAAAAATGAGCATCGGAAAAGGTCTCGTTGTGTCGGCCGTGTCTCGGAACGTCGGAATTGCCTCATCAAAAGGCCCCATTCGGCCTCTGGTGAGCAACCCCAGTGTACAAAGTCTCGTCATTGAGGGTTAGAACTTGAGCGTTGGATTTTTCAAACTTTCACCAAAAATCGAATTCTGCACGGATGTTCTGCAATGCGTAGCCCAATGCCTGGTTTAACCACAATAAACTAAACAACTGTACCCGGCCGGCGCACAATGTGGCCGATCTGAGCGAACGCACCAGCGGTAGTTTGGGAAGGAAAAATAAATGTCAAAATTGACGAATAAAGAAAATACTATTATATTGTAGATACTCAAAACCTCATAAAATTTCAAGTTTGCGATTTTTTTGACGAAAACCTATTGTGCAATTAATGTTTAAAGTTGATCAATTTCAGATCGCGAACAACACGCGAAAAGTGGATGAGTTTTATTAATTGATTACATCGCACTCACCTAATATATCAATACAGTCTTCTTAGCGTTTATTAAACATACATTTGTCTATAATATACCACTAAGTATTAATTAATCGATAATGTTTAACGATAGTTATAATTATTTAAACGTAGGAACTTTAATTTATTGTATTTGAACTTCTAAGTGGCCTATATAAATTTTATCGAACCGCGGAGGGTAGGGCTCACCACCAAAAAATAGCTCAAACTTTCCTCTGTCAAACCCCATCAAAATAAAATTTTTATCGATCTGTTTAAGGGGCTTTTATATTTATTTTTTTATTCAGCGCGACCGTCCACCGCACAAGCGCTTGAGTGCTTCTATGCACAGATTTCATTATTAAGATAACATTCCTCTACAGTATAACTCCGATAGGTTTTAAAAATATATATCCGAACTCTTCCAGAAACAAGATTTTACTAAATTAATTCTCTTCTACAAATCCCTTCTCGTGAAATTATCAGTTTTTAAGTATTTGGCGTATTAAAAATAATACACTATGGGGATTTCTCACAGGCGTTGACAGAGTAGACAACCAAGAATTAATAACTGTATTGTTTCGAGTTTACGTGAAGTGATTAATCACAAATAGAAAGACTGTTATTCCTTACTTCTCTTTTTATCACTATAAATAAAAAGTGAAGTAAGGAATAACAGTCTTTCTATTTGCAACCAAGAATTGATTGTCAATGAAAACACAGATGTTGATCATCTTATAAATACTTGAGCAAATTACAAGATTTCTCTCTTATCTTTTGTATAAAAACAAACAAACCATTAGAAATTAGTCGATTAGGAAGTTATTTTTATAAGGTAGTTAAAAGATATCTTAAACAATACATTTTAGAAAATCGATGGCCGCGGGCCGGTACATCGTATTTTTAATATAAGTTAAATTGAACTTCAAATTAAAATGACAGTATTAATTTCAAATAATTATAAATCTGAGGAGAAGAAATGATTTTAAATAATGTTATATTGTAGAGAAATGTTATCTTAATAAAATTAGTGAAAAAAAGGATGTATGACAAAGATGCAGAAACTGTTTATGAAATCTGTGCATAGAAGCACTCGAGCGCTTTTGCGGTGGATTTTGATGGAGTGTGATAGAGGAAAGTTTGAGCTATTTTTTGGTGGTAAGCCCTACCCTACGCGGTTCGATAAAATTTATATAGGCCACTTAGGAGTTAAAATACAACAAATTAAAGTTGCTACGTTTAAATAGTTATAACTATGGGTAAACATTATCGATTAATTAATACTTAATAGAATATTATAGAGAAATGTATGTTTAATAAACGCTAAAAAGACTGTATTGATATATTAGGTGAGTGCGATGTAATCAATTATCAAAACTCATCCACTTTTCGCGTGTTGTTCGCGATCTGAAATTGATCAACTTTAAACATTATTTGCACAATAGGTTTGTGTCAAAAAAATTGCAAACTTGAAATTTTATGAGGTTTTGAGTATCTACAATATAATAGTATCTTCTTTATTCGTCAATTTTGACATTTATTTTTCCTTCCCGAACTACCGCTGGTGCGTTCGCTCAGATCGGCCACATTGTACGGCGCCCGACTCAATAAGAGGCACGTAAAAATAAATCCTCTTGTTGCCAACTTTTTTATTCGGCCGATTTGGGGGTCAGGAGTGGTCGCATTGTATCGGCGGGGATGATTTACCTCGAAACCCATTTGCGATGGGCATAAGCCGCGGGGAACGCAAGGCGAGCATTCGAAAATTTGAAATTTCTTGACGTTTGTCAGATTCGGTCAGCCATAATGAAAATTGTATTTCGTCGTTACTTTGATTAAACCTTCTATGTGAGTTGAGGAAAAATATTTAAGTAGTTCTTTTCAAACATTTTTTTTTAATGAATCATTGTATAAGATTTAGGAGATAACTTTACATCGGAGGTTTTATAAACTCATCCGGCTGATAACGTAGAGTCTTTTGGTAATAAAACCCTATTTTATAAAAAAAATCACACAAGAGGTTTCATCAAAACAGCGACGATTTATTCTTTTGTTTTTCGAAATCTTGAAAAAATCGCCAAAAATCCATTTTCAGACCGATTTTGATGCTTTTTGTGTTAATTTACATCTTGCAGTCGCATTTTCGACGCACCTTGCACCCTTGATACTTGTTTGCACTGAGGATACTTTTAGATTGAGGTACATAAGACAACAGTTATCAAAATTAAGAATTATTATATAAGAGATCTTGCACATTTTCCATAGCAGCATTATTGTAATGATTTTGCACGTTTTAAAAAATATTATACAATCCTCGTGCGTGAAAAATGTTCCCGAGTTCACGCATTTAAAGGCACTTACTTCTTCGTCGCTCGTGCTTCAAATTGCGTTCACTCGGGAAAATTGTTTTCCCGCACTATTTTGTAAATAACTGTTATTGATACATTTACTGGTAAATATGAACACGTTGCTAAATATACAATAAATACAAATAATATTCTGTTCGCAAATTTCACAAATAATAATGTCATATTTGGATACTTGGCTGTACAGGGTGGTTTTTTTTTTTCGTTGATATTATAGGGTATAGGCTAAACGGAAAAAGATACAAAAAAACTAAGATATGTGTCCCGTTCTCTTTTTTAGTGTTTAGTATAATGCAGTAATTAGATCTACGCTAACTAGATTGGTTTAGACGATACAGGGTGATTCTCAATATGTGCTGATTTTTATTATCTCGTATGACTTGATTAGTTATGGGACAAAAAAAATAGTTAAATACGAAAGTTTTATGACTTTTTACGTAGAATCCAGAGGTATTCTTAGAAAAATTATAGATGTTTTCATTTTTTAGATATTATCAAAACTAGCATTTTCTTAATGGGACACCCTGTATCTGAGTATTTAAAAAAATTGCATTTTTTCTTGTGATTGCAATAATGTGTAACACTTTATATTTTGCTCTGTCCTAAATAGGTAAAATACTAAAGAACAAAAAAAAAAATTCTAGATGCCCATGAATTGAACTCTTCAAGCGTTTGTTTTTGTTTTTTACATGTCATAAAATTCAATAGAAAAGCCTGGATTTTCTAAACTCGAAATTTTACTTCATGCGCCAAGCGTACAAAACATTAAAATATTGTGAAATTTATGTATATTTAAACTTCACTTGAAATCAGTGTTTTATACGCGTGGCGCATGAAGTAAAATTTCGAGTTTAGAAAAGCCCAGAAAATTTGTCTATGGTCTCGGGGCTTTTCTAAACTCGAAATTTTAGTTCCTGCTTAGTCTGGGAGTGGAAAACGCTTGTTTAAAGCTAGTTAAATTGAACTTTTAAAAAGAACAGGGAATATCCGCAATTGTTTAATCAATTCCATGGTATGTCATTATTTTTATAAAATCACATTACTTTTTCCTAATCATTTTAGCTGTAAATTTTCTGACATTCTTTAATTTTTAAAAGAAATCAATTGGAAGCCTTAAACAAGTATTTTCCACTCCCAGACTAAGCATGAAGTAAAATTTCGAGTTTAGAAAAGCCCCGTGAAAATTTGTCGAGGGTCGCGCAGCGACCCGAGACAAATTTTCTGGGCTTTTCTAAACTCGAAATTTTACTTCATGCGCCACGCGTATTAAACACAGATTTTAAGTGAAGTTAAACTTTACATAAGTTTGACAATATTATAGTGCTTTTACGCGTGGCGCATGAAGTAAAATTTCGAGTTTAGAAAAGCCCAGAAAATTTGTCTCGGGTCGCGAGAAATTTGTCGAGGGTTGCGCAGCGACCCAAAACAAATTTTTTGGGCTTTTCCAAACTCGAAATTTTACTTCATGCGCCACACGTATTAAACACAGATTTTAAGTGAAGTTAAAATTTACATAAATTTGACAATATTAAAGTGTTTCTACGCGTGGCGCATGAAGTAAATTTTCGCGGAGCTTTTCTAAACTCGAAATTTTACTTCATGCTTAGTCTGAGAGTGGAAAACACTTGTTTATAGCTTTAAATTGAACTTTAAAAAAGAACAGGGAATATCCGCAATTGTTTTATCAATTCCATGGTATGTCATTATTTTTATAAAATCACATTACTTTTCCTTAATTATTTTAGCTGTAAATTTTCTGACATTCTTTAATTTTTAAAAGAATTCAATTGGAAGCCTTAAACGAGTATTTTCTACTCCCAGACTAAGCATGAAGTAAAATTTCGAGTTTAGAAAAGCCCCGTGAAAATTTGGCTAGGGTCGCGCAGCGACCCGAGACAAATTTTCTGGGCTTATCTAAACTCGAAATTTTACTTCATGCGCCACGCGTATTAAACACAGGTTTTAAGTGAAGTTAAAATTTACATAAATTTGACAATATTATAGTGTTTTTACGCGTGGCGCATGAAGTAAAATTTCGAGCTAGAAAAGCCCACAAAATTTGTCTCGGTTCGCTGCGCGACCCTCGACAAATTTTCACGGGGCTTTTCTAAACTCGAAATTTTATTTCATGCCTAGTCTGGGAGTGGAAAACACTTGTTTAAAGCTTTAAATTGAACTTTAGAAAAGAACAGGGAATATCCGCAATTGTTTTACCAATTCCATGGTATGGCATTATTTTTATAAAATCACATTACTTTTTCTTAATTATTTTAGCTGTAAATTTTCTGACATTCTTTAATTTTTAAAAGAATTCAATTTGAAGCTTTAAACACTCATTTAAAGCTTCAAATTGAAGCAACGAATATCGGAAAATTTGCAGCGCATGCATATGTATACTTAAAAGAAAAATTCCATGTATAAGTATATGAGATAATTGTTATTATAAATTTTTGTTTGTTTTTTGTAATTGTTGTAGTTTATCAATGTTTCAATATTCTTGTTAACTGGATTTTTAATATACCTATTATAAAAGAAAAGGATATTCATTCAATGCATGGCCTTCTAGAAAATCTTTTTTGTTTTTTGGTATTTTAACTATTTAGAACAAAACAAAATATTAACTGTCACATATTGTTGCAATCACAAGAAAAAATTGAATATTTTGAGGTACTCAGGTACAGGGTGTCCCATTTAATAAAATATTAGTTTTGATAATATCTCAAATATTAAAACATCTATACCTTTTATTAGTACTCCACTAGATTCTACGTAAAAAGTCAAAAAACGTTTGTATTTAAAATATTTTTCTATCTCTATAAATAACCAAGTCATAAGAGATAATAAAAATCGGCAGATTTTGAGAATCACCCTGTATCTTTTAAACCAATCTAGTTAGCGTATATCTGATTACGCCATTAAACTAAACACTAAAAAAGGGAACGGGACACATATCTTAGTTTTTTTGTATGTCTTACCGTTTAGCCTATACCCTATAATATCAACGAAAAAACCACCCTGTACACTTGGTTTGACATTTGGCTGGACACTTGGCTGGATATTTGGCTGGATATTTGGCTACACACTCAGCTGGATACTTGACAGCACACTTGGTTGGTCACTTGGCTGGATACTTGGCTTACCACATAGCTGGACACTTGGTTGGACAATCGGCAGTATACCTGGCGGGACAGTTGGCTGAATACTTAACTGGACTCTTGACTATATACTTGGCTGGACACTTGGCTGGAAATTTGGCTTGACACTTGGCTAGACACTTGGCTGCACACTTAGCTGGACAGCTGGCTGGACAGCTGGCTGCATAGCTTGTTGGACCTCTGGCTGGAAACTTGGCTGTACACTTGGCTGAGCACTTGGCTTGACACTTGGCTAGACACTGCTGGATAATTGGCTGGACCTCTGGCTGGACACTTAGCTAGATACTTGGCTGGACACTTAGCATGACACTTGGCTGAACAATTGGTTGGATACTTTGCTGCATACTTGGCTGGACACTTGGCAAGACAATTGGCTCTACACTTGGCAAGACAATTGGCTCTACACTTGGTTGGACACTTGGTTGGACACTTAGTTGGACACTTGGCTCGACACTATCTGGTCACTTGGCTGGACACTTGGCTGGATACTATCTGGTCACTTGGCTGGACACTTGGCAGGACAATTAGCTGGACACTTAGTAGGATACTTGGTTGAACACTTGGCTCGACACTATCTGGTCACTTGGCTGGACACTTGGCTTAATACTTGGCTGGCCACAACCTCAAAAAACAGTTTTATTTTTTACATTAATACGTTCTTATCTATTTATATGTACAATTTTTTGCTGTGATTACTAAATACAGATCTTAGATCTATAGAATATGGCTACCATTTTCATATTATTCAGCTGCTGAAACATTTTTTTTTTCTTTCAGAGGGTAACTTTATGGATGTAAATATTAAATTGTAACCAATAAAACGAAGTCAGTCTCCTTCACGCATATTATTAGCATATTCATGAAAATATGAGCTCGGCTGTGTTTTCTTGCTGTGTATGTGTATTTTTTCTTGTGGCGCTTTACATTTTTAAAGTGTTTTATGCGGTGAAATTTATCGTAAGTGAGGAACGTGTGTCGCCGGCGGCGGCATAAATTTCCCCGCTTCGGCATCCGGTCGCAGAAAACTGAATAAACCTGGGGAAAATGATACACGGCCGAGGCGCGTTATGAAAACACGAGTGGCTTTAATAAGCAAAAAAAAAAAAATATAAATAAGGTTTTGTTAAAACGTCGGAATTCGATAAGGTTTACGTTACAAACAGTTTTTTGATGGGGAGTATTATACTTAGGTACAGCGAAGAAAATATTTGTTTTAGAAATGCAAATTATAATATTATAAGTGCACGAATGTTGATTAATATTTTCGAAATGCATCTATTTTCGTGCACATATATACTGCCTTTCAAAAAAATCAGAATACCAAGTATTTATTGCACGATTTTAATAAAATTTACACAATTTGATCATGTAAACGAACTGTATCGATGTTCAACTTGAAAAACAAAAAAACAAATGAATAAAAATTAATAATGTATTGGGCCTCCACGATTTCCCAAACACTCATTAACACGTCGAGGCATGCTAGAAATCAGGCTGTCAATATCGACTTGGGGTATTTCATTCCAAACTTCGATAATTTGACCTCTAAGTTCCATTACAGTGTTAGCGGGGCGCTGTAAGTTACTTATTCTAACACCTATCATATCCCAAATATGTTTTATTGGCGATAGATCTGGAGAACGAGATGGCCAAGGTAACAAATTGATTTTGGCACTATCAAAAAACTGTCTTGTAATGGCCGCTGTGTGAGGTCGAGCATTATCTTGCTGAAAAATGGGGTTCTGCAAGCCATTTACATAGGGCACTAACACTGGCCGTAAAATGTTGTCAATATACCGAATCGAGTTAAGACTTGCTTCTAAAAAAACTAGAGGAGACCGACTACCATATGCTATCGCCCCCCAAACCATAACTCCCTGTGTAAGAGCCGTATGTCTTTCAACAGCAAATTGTAAAATTCTGCGTTCACCGCGTCGACGTCTTACTCTTCTGCGACCATCATGAGCCCATAAACAGAACCGAGACTCATCGCTGAAGATAATGTTATTCCATTCATGGGTCCACTGTTGTCTTTCCCTGCACCAATCAAGTCTTGCTCTGCGATGCTGCGGAGTAAGAGGTAGACACAATTGTGGACGGTAGGATCTTATACCAAAACTGCGGATTCTTTTGTAAACAGTAGCCATGGATACTCTTTGGGCCATTTAGAGCCAACCAGTCATTTCCCAATGCCCGCGACGTTGTAAATCTGTCCCTTAAAGTTGTAAGACGAAGAGCTCGATCTTCACGCTCAGTGGTGCTTCTTGGACGTCCTGATCCAAGTCTACGTCGATTCTCCCCATCTTCGGACCATTTAGACCAGCAGCGTACGATCACCGATACACTACGGCCTACCCTTTCAGCAATAGCACGAACCGAAAAGCCCGCTTCTCGCATTCCAATAATGCGACCCCTTTCAAATTAACCTAGATGATGATATTGTGCACGCCGACGAACACGGGGCATCTTTTTATGTTTTACAAACTGAAACGTCAAACTACTCAGAGGCTACTTGGATATTAGAAGCAATTACATTAAATAATCAGCAGCTCTTTATAATGGTGAAATCAAGGAAAAATGCCATTAAATAGTAACCAAAACAATTGATTTTTTGATCATCGATGCAGTTCATTTACATGATCAAATTCTGTAAATTTCATTAAAATCGTCCAATAAATACTTTGTGTTCTGATTTTTTTGAAAGGCAGTTTATTAGGAATTTGATTTACCGGCTGAGAGGGCGAGTAATGGGATTAGCAAAGCGCGCAGAATTAATTGAAACATCAACGTCATGCTTCCCAGTATAATACACGGTAACAATTTCGGTGTTGTCGAAATGACAATAATCACTTGATTGCTAATCATTTATTGATAGAGGTTGACATCTTTTGTTTCACTAGAAATTTAACGAAAATAGCATTTTGGAATTAAATTCAAAAATATTTAAATAAGCGGAAATAATTCTAAATTAATTTAACGAAAATAGCGTTTGAGAATTTAATTTAAAAATATTGAAATAAGCGGAAATAATTATAAATTTATTGAAATAGTTAGTTCTTCGTCTCTTTAGGATAATCAAATATAAATTAAATTGTCAATTCTTGTTTGTAAAATACGGATAAAAAGTGCATTTATTTTCTCAATCTACAACAAATTTGTCTTACTAGCACTAAACAAGTAACTAACTACTCTAGTTGAATAATATACTATTATTTTGTCTTACTAGGACTAAACAAGTAACTAACTACTGTAGTTGTATAACATACTATTCTTTTGTCTTACTAGGACTAAACAAGTATCTTATTGCAGTTCGATGTTGTATTCTCGACTTGATTTCTGCGTACAATTCAAATTAAATTTTATCACATTCGAAATCAGAATAGTATACTAGAGTAGTTAGTCTAATATACTATTCTGATCTCGAATGTGTTAAAAGTTAATTTGAACTGTACACAGAAATCAACTCGAGAGTATAAAATTCAACTGAAATTATATATAGTGAAAATGTACAGTTTCTCGTTCTCTCGACAGCAATCGATTTAAAGTGAAAAGCACTCAGCGTGAAAAGTGCTAAAGCACGACACGAAAAACACGAATACGCCAACGACTGAAACTATTTACTCCTGACATCCGGGGAAAAGGACTTTTAATTCCCTGATTGAAAATGAGTTTATTTTTGTTTAAATAAAGTACGGTTTGTAAAATTTATATTTGATGATTTTTAAATTTAGTAATCATTTATGAAAATTGATTAAAATTGTGTTTAAAATTAAATATAGTTTATAAGAAGCTAATTTTCGAATCCAGTAAAGTCTGCAGTTTAAATCTTGTTAGTAGAGCGTGTGTGGTTTAAGACACAAATTAGTTTCGCATTGAGGAAGTTTAAAGGGCGGCGGGTAAACGTTTTAGCCATAATTTTGACAGTTTTACAATAGAGAGCGCAAAGTTTCGATTAATTATGTAGTTTCTGGATAATCCAATTTCCTCACATCGGTAAAGTAAAAATAAGGAAAAATCGAAATTAATACGCTACATTCTCCATAAAACTACGAAACAAAATTAAACATAAAAAAAACAGTGATAAATATATTACTAAATATAGTTAATCACTTATTATTATTATCAGTGAATCTCTCTGTTTTCATAAAATAATTATTTATTATAATACAAATTAGAGTAAACTCATTACTATTATTTGTATTATAATCTATAAATATTTTGTACAAAAAGGGGATTAATTGATAATAATAATAAGTAATTCACTTTATTTTCAAGTTACGGAGTTGACTTGTATTGTTTTTAACTAAGACGTTTCTATAAATGACTTATTATATTTCACACTCAACATTTCTGTATATAATATACATAATCTATATGCTGTACATTTTCAGGCATTCGTCTATTTTTAAAAAAAGTTTAATTTGAAGTTTCGAGCGAGTGTCTTCTGCTTCCAGATTAAGCATAAAGTAAAATTTAGAGTTTAGAAAAGCCTGAAAATTTGGTTTGATCGCGTAGCGCGTAATTGCAGAAAAACCATATGAGATATATGAATGTAACTATTCTATCTGAAAAAGACATAAAATTAATATTCTTTACTAATTCTTAGCAAAACATTTGTATACCATAATTTGTCAATTTGACAACGATTTAACAAACGTTCTTGAATGTTCTATTCTATTATTCAAAGTAAAACTCTTCCTAAATTAGCTAATACTTTCAACTTTGGTTTAAAATTACGCAGAAATCAGCTTAGTATCATAATCATTCAAATACAATCAAAATGTGCAACATTTACAAACAGAGAGTTTTATGTAACACCGAACATTTTTATAACGAGATTTTTTTTAAGTATCCATATCCATACGTTGCACATTTTTCGATGCTCGGTTTATTGAAAGAATTTTATTTGAAGCTTTAAGCGAGTGTTTTCCACTCCCAGGCTAAGCATGAAGTAAAATTTCGAGTTTAGAAAAGCCTGAAAATTTGGTTTGGTCGCGTAGCGCGAAGCGCGGAGAGGCCAAACCAAATTTTCAGGCTTTTCTAAACTCGAAATTTTACTTCATGCTTAGCATGGTAGAGGAAAACACTCGCCTAAAGCTTTAGATTGAATTCTTTTAATAAACAGAGCATCAGAAAATGTGGATACTTCAAAGAAAAAATCTCGTTATGAAAATGTTCGGTGTTACATAAAACTCTCTGTATGTGAAACCCAAATTGTAATTTGTACATTTTTACACAATTGACTTATAGTGCGTTTACACTTGTACAGGGTGACCCAAATTCGATGTATTTTTAGGGTATCTCAGTAATCAAAATAGTTAGACAAAATGTGATATAGATGTCATGAACTCCTTTTCAGAGAAAATAACAAGGTAATTAACCGATCATGGCTAGCTTGATTAGTTTTGGAGATATAGGGCGTTTTTCAATTGTTGGCTATTTTAAAATATGTCTTTGTCTCATTAATTATAAGATATACAAATAAATAGTTAAATAGTTATTTGTGCAGTTTTCAACGTAGAATTTGGTGGCGTTATTTTTTTATTGCAACTTTTAATTTCAGAGTTATGAGACAAAGTTGCATTTTATAAAATGGAACACCCTGCATGTTTTTATGTTATTAAATAGCATTTGAGATTAGCTTTACATTGATATACATATTTAACAAAAAATCACAAAAATACAAACAAAAACGAATATATTGAAAACAAAGTTGGTTTAAATATACTGCCTTTCAAAAAAATCAGAACACTAAGTATTTATTGGACGATTTTAATGAGATTTACAGAATTTGATCATGTAAATGAACTGCATCGATGATCAAAAAATCATATTTTGGTTACTATTTAATGGAATTTTTCCTTGATTTCACCATTATGAAGAGCTGCTGGTTTTTTAATGTAATTGCTTCTAATATCCAAGTAGCCTCTGAGTAGTTTGACGTTTCAGTTTGTAAAACATAAAAAGATGCCCCGTGTTCGTCGGCGTGCACAATATCATCATCTAAGTGAATTTGAAAGGGGTCGCATTATTGGAAAGCGAGAAGCGGGTTTTTCGGTTCGTGCTATTGCTGAAAGAGTAGGCCGTAGTGTATCGGTGATCGTACGCTGCTGGTCTAGATGGTCCGAAGCTGGGGAGAATCGACGTAGACTTGGATCAGGACGTCCAAGAAGCACCACTGAGCGTGAAGATGGAGCTCTTCGTCTTACAACTTTAAGGGACAGATTTACAACGTCGCGGGCATTGGGAAATGACTGGTTGGCTCTAAATGGCCAAAGAGTATCCATGGCTACTGTTTACAGAAGAATCCGCAGTTTTGGTATAAGATCCTATCGTCCACAATTGTGTCTACCTCTTACTCCGCAGCATCGCAGAGCAAGACTTGATTGGTGCAGGGAAAGACAACATTGGACCCATGAATGGAATAACATTATCTTCAGCGATGAGTCTCGGTTCTGTTTATGGGCTCATGATGGTCGCAGAAGAGTGAGACGTCGACGCGGTGAACGCAGAATTTTACAATTTGCTGTTGAAAGACATACGGCTCTTACACAGGGAGTTATGGTTTGGGGGGCGATAGCATATGGTAGTCGGTCTCCTCTAGTTATTTTAGAAGCAAGTCTTAACGCGATTCGGTATATTGACAACATATTACGGCCAGTGTTAGTGCCCTATATGAATGGCTTGCAGAACCCCATTTTTCAGCAAGATAATGCTCGACCTCACACAGCGGCCATTACAAGACAGTTTTTTGATAGTGCCGAAATCAATTTGTTACCTTGGCCATCTCGTTCTCCAGATCTATCGCCAATAGAACATGTTTGGGATATGATAGGTGTTAGAACTTACTTACACAACTTAACTTACAGCGCCCCGCTAACACTGTAATGGAACTTAGAGGTCAAATTATCGAAGTTTGGAATGAAATACCCCAAGTTGATATTGACAGCCTGATTTCTAGCATGCCTCGACGTGTTAATGAGTGTTTGGGAAATCGTGGAGGCCCAACACATTATTAATTTATATTCATTTGTTTTTTTGTTTTTCAAGTTGATTTTTTGATCATCGATACAGTTCGTTTACATGATCAAATTGTGTAAATTTTATTAAAATCGTGCAATAAATACTTGGTGTTCTGATTTTTTCGAAAGGCAGTATATTAATTTTATAATTTTTGAAGACTTTTTATATGAGTCTACAGATCCCTTCATTATTAAAAAATAATATTAAAATCTCTGTAATTATATTAGTAGGTATTATAAAATATTTATCTAAAAGCTTCAGAACAGCTGAGGAAATTGCAAGTATAGGCAAATTCTAATTAAATTTGTGGAATTAAAGTTCTATTCTTTGTTATTAATACTTTGTAATGAAGTTACAAAAAAATGCTTTTAAATGTGTAAAAACCATGGATTTATTACATTAGGAAGGAATATTAAATAAATTCATTTAGTTTCATGGAAAAGTAAAAATCGCTATTACTAGGTACTTAAAAAAAATTCTGTACCATTGTAAATAATAGAATTGTTTCAAATATAATGTCAGTAATGTAGTTTGCAAATTGTCTTTTGATAATAATAAATCATGATTAAGGAAAATTATCCTCTAATAATAAATAGATGAAGTCGTTTGAGGATAATGGATAGAACGTTTTGATGTCATAATTTCAATTCATGTCGATACATAATGGAGTTGCTTTTATTATTATGTGCACACTAAAGGGTTGTGTAATGTCATTGGTGGGTGATTTATCAATATTTATAAAAATCAATCGATATTTTCAGGAAAGGTGTATTTTTTAACTTGACATCTTTTTTTATATAAATAAAACATTATTATTATTATTATTTATAAAAACATTGAATATATAAATCAAAGTGTCAAGTTAAATAATATATCTTTCTGTTTCTACGTCCTAATCTATACTCCCAAATCTATTTCAAATTTTAAAGGAAATCAAGAAAAAATATTCTCGTTTTCTTGAGCCAGGTAATTTTTCTGAAAGGTCCTACTTAACCCATCAAGCGCCATTGATGCATACACGCAACATTATTATTTTTTTGTTAATTAAATTAGTAAATAAGTTAATTGCATATATTATATTATTTGACCTGAGTTGAAAATCTATGAAGAAAAAGGTTATTATTTTGATATTTAAATATTTCGCTTATTACTTATTAAAAATAGAAAAATGTTAGTGTATTTCTAACTTCACATTTTGTCAGTGTTTTATACGCGTGGCGCATGAAGTAAAATTTCGAGTTTAGAAAAGCCCCGTGAAAATTTGTCTCGGGTCGCTGCGCGACCCTCGACAAATTTTCTACGCGAAGCTTTTCTAAACTCGAAATTTTACTTCATGCTTAGTCTGGGAGTGAAAACACTCGTTTTAAACTTCATATTGCACGTTTTTATATAGAATCGACGAATGCCTGAAAGTTTACAGCGTATACATTATATATATTTAATAGAAAAATGCACAGTGTATTACGTACTGTGAATTTTTCTTTTAATATGTATGAATGACATATTAAAATAAATATTCAAAGTATGTAATGCACTGTGAATTTTTCTTTTAAAAATACACAATAAATACGCTGTAAACTTTCAGGCATTCGTCGATTCTATATAAAAACGTGCAATATGAAGTTTAAAACGAGTGTTTCCACTCCCAGACTAAGCATTATTAAAATTTTCGAGTTTATAAACGCCCCGCGTAGAAAATTTGTCTCGGGTCGCGCAGCGACCCGAGACAAATTTTCACAGGGCTTTTCTAAACTCGAAATTTTACTTCTTGCGCCACGCGTACAAAACACTGAAATATTGTGAAGATCGAAATACACTAACATTTTTTCATAAAAAAGTGCAAAATTGGACCTAAATTTAACTTTTAGAGTTAACTCTATCACTGCTCGGCCGTTAATGGGTTAAACAAATAATTCTGTTGACAAAAATCTTATAATTTGTGTATTATTTAATTGTGTGGGCAGCATAAATGGGGTGCATTTAACACTCAAGTACATTTATCACGGGATTTGAGTGATAAATGTGGTTTTTTAACACAAATATAAATAATTGCCTAGTTAGATTTGTTGCTGCTATGCAGTAACAGCGCTGTGCTAGTTAAATCAGCTTATTTTGTCTTACATTTGGTTATGGTGGTGATGACGTCATCGACGCTATTTTGATAAAGTCCGAAGTAACTCGTCAACATCTCCGCCGTTCTCACTAGTTTAACCCGCGTACAACGCGTTTGTAAACATGAATCATCTTAAATCGGTTAAACAATTGTGCTTCTATCCGGCCCGAGTATTTTTTTAAAGCGGAACAAACGTTAACACCGTGAAAACTCTATACAAACAAAAGAGTTCGTTTTTTGTGCAAAGAGCGTGTTTCTGTGTAACTTAGGCGAAAGGGTAGATTGTGTGAGTATTATTTATTGCTGAGCGTTTGTTCATATTTATGTTAATGTGGAATTAACCTTATTACACATTCAAATCATAGTACCGCAATCTGTCATCATTTATCTGTAAAATTATTATAAAACAAAACCGATCATTAAGGCTGACGCGTATGTGATAAATATATATAATAAATGTTGTGTTATATTGGGTGTGTCAAAATCAACGGAGATGCTTATAGGGGTTGAATTTAGACTATCAACGAAACACAATAAAGAAAATATTTTTTTTATTTTGACCCTATATAAACCAACAGGAAGCTGTTGAATGCAAAAGAAGTAACCCTTTAAAACTATATAATCCTATCCAAATTTTCAAAATAGTTTTATATGGCATCTAATAAAATGGCTAGAAACTGATATTGTCGAATTTCTAGCACAATATTGGGGTACACTTCTGTGCAATAAAATTAATCACAAGTCTCAATACTATTTTTCACAATATTCTAGTTGTATAATTTGGGAAATACATCCATTTGGGGTCTGTGTTAATTGCCTAGCAGCAGTTTCAATAAATGATAAAACACCATAACTTGAAAATAACACCTTTATTAAAAAATCCAAAGCTATGACCTATTGATGAAACGTTCGTATTAAATACAACAAAGTCGAAATAAAAAAAACCATCTTCTATTTTAGTTAGAATTCAATTTTTTCAATTGTTGTCTAAATGACGCAGCATTTTGACATTAAGCATTGACATATTTACATGTTTTTGTAACCAGGAAACTTATCACATTCGTTTTAAACTATAACATATTTTGTGTGCTTAATTATATTGCACAGAAGTGTACATCTGATTTCATAATGTTAATTTTAATGAAGAGATACAAATTTACAATCTGGCAACGTGTGATTCGTTGCCATGGCTAACTAAGTAACATATTTTGCATGTCAAATTTTGAAGGTTGATAACTTTTAACGTCTAAACATGAGTTTTTCTACGACTGAATATTGCGAAATGTATCTCATCAACGAGGCAGCTGAATAGAATGCGGCATTAGCTGCAAGACTCTACGCTAGACGGTACGCTAATCGAAGACACCCCAGCTTTAATTCATTTAGAAGGTTAGACCAATGGCTGAGAGACCACCGAGCTCCTCTTCCAAGCTTAAATGGCATACATCATGGAAGGACGAGAACCAGAAGAACGGTAGGTGTAGAAGAGAACATCATTGATGCCGTGATAGATAACCCTGAGATAAGTGTACGTCAAATTGGCCGCTTGCTGGAAATAATTTTACTTAGCTGCTGAATTTGTTAATATTTTATTTAATTATAATTTGGTTCATTTTTGAAAAAAACTGTGTTTGCTGTTTTAAATTAATTATGAATTTTTATTTTTGTTACTATCTTGGTGTCGTTATGGTAACATCATCCTTAATAATTATTTTATTAAGTAAGCTTATGACAGCGTTGCCATATTATTCTTTGGTTTTTAACAAATTAATCCTACTAGATGACTTCAACATCGATTTTTTTGATAAATTAATATTATATGTACCATAGTAAACCTTCATTAAATAGCGTGTCCGTTGATTTTAATACACCCGATATATTGTTGTCACAAAGTATAGTGTATAACTCGCATATAGTCGTTCAAGTGATCAATAGCCAGATCACTTGAACGACTTGCTCCACTCGCCTTCGGCTCGTTCCGCAAACCTCGTTCACGTGATTAATAGCTATCATTATATGCTCGTTGTACAATATACTATTTCTCTTAGGGATGCACACCTGCATGCACAGGCTTTTCTTAAAGAGTTTATTCTGAAGCATAAAACGAGTGTTTTCTACTCCCAGATTAAGCCTGAAGTACAATTTTGAGTTTAGAAAAGCCTGAAAATGTTACTTTATGTGCCACGCGTATAAAACCCTGATGACGTGAAATTCAAAACGTGAAGTTTAAAACGTAATGCTTGTGATTGATCTCATGTCAACACGTTTTACAAATTTCTAACCAAATATTAGGCTTCTAAAATTCGACAACCCTGAAACACGTAGCATATAAATTTCCTGTTTATTGTAAACATTTCCGGATTCATTAAAATGTATAGATGTTTTAAAAATTATTTCTGAATTCTAAATTTTGAAATTAAACGAATTATTATTAATATAAACGTTCTGCAAAACAATGTTAGTCTCGCCAAGACTTCCAAATATTCATTGAAACAACTACTTCTCGAGCTAATACTCGACATATTTATTGTTTAATACTTGTCGGAGTATTAACTTAAGAAGTGGTTGTTTCTACGAATATTTGGAAAAGTCTTAACGAGACATTTTTTTGCAGAAAATCGATATTAATTTTAATTTATTTTTAATATTTTATAAGTTAAACATTATTATGCGTTCAGACTCGAAAATTAGTACTCGATGCCGTTAGAAATGCATTTGATTTTATTGAGCCATTTATTATTTTTTACAAATACTTTACAAGTTTATTATTGATATAACATAATCCTTTATACATTAAATATATATATATATATATATATATATATATATATATATATATATATAAATTAACATACTATGCACCAGAGCTGGGCAGGATTCGAATCATTCAGAATTCAAATCCTAGATTCGAATCGTTTTAGAGGATTCAAATGAGGCATTCGAATATTTTAGTTAATCTGGATTCGTGATCCGGATACGTAACATTTTTTTAAGAGAATTCCTATTCGAATCCAAATGCCGAGGATTCGAATTCTTATAATAGGATTCGAAAATTTATAAATGAATTTGAATACTTACAAAAGGATTCGAATCGTCGAAAATAATTCGAATTAACCGTGAGGATTAACATGAAAAAATTGTTTTGTGTATCTTTCTCCTTAAATCAGTGTTTTATACGCGTGGCGCATGAAGTAAAATTTCGAGTTTAGAAAAGCCCCGTGAAAATTTTTTCTACTCGGGGCTTTTCTAAACACGAAATTTTACTTCATGCTTAGTCTGGGAGTGGACACGCTCGTTCGAAACTTTAAACTGAATGCTTTGATAAGAACATTAAATGACTGAAAATGTTTTTAAAATAATAATTTAGTTTACAAAATTTTGTTTAATATTATTTGAAGTAAAACTGATATGGTAGCCATAGTCTGAAATGTAAATTTTTTCCGACATTTCCCTTATTCGATTTTTTTCCCTGACTTTTTAATATAACTTTCTTCTGTGAGAAATCCCTATTTTGTTAAAACAAGGAAAACAGTTTTTGTCAATATTAAAGTTGGTTTCATTAATAACATGTTTTGTAATTTTTATGATGCCGGTTGATTTTGACAAATTTAATAATATCATATGGTTAATCAATTTTTTAATGCCATCTATTTTATTAATTTTTGTATTGTTGATTATTGAATTTGTCAATTACGTTTTTATTTGTTAACTTTGGATATTATTTATGTGTTTTTTATTATGTAGAAAACTAGAAATTAACTAGTTTCATATTTATTATTTGGTAAATATTTGCTTATTATTAATTTTAACAATTCTGGGTATTTATTTCAACTATTATAATCGTCTGTTGCTTAGATTTCATATGAAAAAAAATATGTTTTTAAATTAATAACTTGTAATTGTTGAGATATTGGTACGAATAAATTGTATCCACTTTTTTCAAATAAAAAAAAAAATGCAGAAATTGGAAATATATATAATTATATCCTTGCGGGGGTGAAGACCATGGTGCATGGTCAATCAAATGTCCAAACCGCCCTACAGAGCCGATAGAAGGAATTCCAAACATGAAAATCCACCTCACCAACAAGAAATCTTCCGATATAGAAGATACCATCAAACAGAACTCATGTATTCACCAACCGATCACCCTTCATGATCAAATCTTAGACACATTCATCTCTGAAATTAACAACCCTAATAACACAGACAGACAAGCCCTTATCAAATAACTTCGTGAACGTTTCATTTATTCTTATCAAATCGACACTCATCTTTCATTTTCAGGAAACAGAATGTTTGTGGTTATGTTCGATCTTGATGACCCAAACAGTATCCCATCCACAGTTCCCATCCAAGGAGTAAAACCGGCTCAAGCAGTGATTCATATTGGCTAATATAAGGTCTCTTTATACCACTATAAATTCCTTATCTAATAAATCCCATGCACTTTATAATTTCCTCTCGAACAACCCGATCCAAGTGAACCTCCTTGTAGAAACTAAAAATCACTCCATTTTCTTTCCAAAACTGGCCATCTCTACAAATTTTGTCCTCCATTCATAACCATGGATATCGAGGCGGGTCTATAGTTGCTGTCCATCCATCCTTAAAACTGGGAAAAGCTAATCCGCCGAAAATAAACAACTCTCTCAATAAATGTCTTCATGTAATCCTGAACTTGCCCTCATTTCCAATCCATATATTCTTAGTCTACATCTATCCCAATTCTTCAATCGATGACACTGTTTTTACTAAAGCATCACTATATGACAATGCTATAATTATTGGAGATATGAACATGAATAAAACAAAATCTCGACATCTCATAAATTTTACCACCAATTCAAACTTCGTCCGGATACACACCCCACCCACGTTCATAATGAGTGATACCCAATCCTCCACACCCGACGTTCTTTTATGCACCCAAAACTTGAAGACTCTAATCCATTCAGTCACACTTATCCCTGATCTATGCTCCGACCATCTATCCATCCATTTTCAACTTAAAATCACACAAACAATTCCTTCCCTACCTCCCGACTACATACTTGACCATAAACACTGCAAAATTAATGAAATCAGTAAAGATATCTCAAACTTCATATCCTCACATCCCATTATTGATCGTAATGTTATATCCCAATTTAATAATACCCTATCCTATTCAATCAACAAAAATACTTCAAAAATTAAAAAAAAACAGTCATATAAGTACCCTCTCCCAAACTACATCCTGAAATTAATAAAGCACAAAAGACAAATCTACAGCGACACCAGACTGACAGACACGACAGAACTTCGAACACAATTCAATAAACTCAGTAAAGACATAAAACAGTTAATTAAACAATACAAAACCGACGCTTGGCTGACAGCTTGTCAGAAAATCAACGACAGCAAGGGCCAAACATACTGGACAAAGGTAAAAAAACTGAGCAAGTATAGAAATACGTGCAATATAACATAAATTCTTGACCCAACGACGAACGAAACAACAAATGACAAGCAAGCAATCTCAGACATATTTGCTCAGTATTTTCAAGACACGGATCGACAGACAGAAGACGCTTCATTCAACCGCAACTTTTTTAACCATGTTAATGATTGGTACAAAGATTTTTTTAAGACAAACCATATATTTAATGCTGCTGACGAACTGACAGAAAACAACTACCTCACAACACTGAAGACCGAAAAAAACACCTCCCCAGGACATGACAATTTTTGACGACATATCCTCAAAGTCTTACTCCTCGAAATCCATCACTATATCCTGAAAATCCTAAACTTTTGCTACCATTCCTGCTATTTCCCACCCGAATGGAAAACGGGCATTATCATATGTATTCATAAACGAGACCAAGACCACTCCCTTGTATCCAAGCAAAACAGTCACACAACCCACTTGATTCCTAACTACCAATTCGGATTCCTTCCTCATAAATCAAGCACACTCCCTCTCAGTATCCTTACCTCAAACATTCAAACAACACACCTAGAAGGTAGATCATCTACCGCCTTTTTTCTAGACGTACAAAAAGCATTCGATTCCGTGTGGCACAGAGGTGTGTTGTTGAAATATTACTCCTTAAATTTACCTACCCATTTAATCATTATCCTCAAAAACTTCCAAGAAAACAGATGCCTTAAAGTCAAAATTCTTAATACAACATCCAAAATCTTAAGTCCCGAACAGAGTGTTCCACAAGGATCTCCACTATCTCCTATCCTATATAACCTCTATTGTATTGACTTATATAACCCCGACCCCCTGTATTTTAATCTAAAATCCTATGTTTTACAATATGCTGATGACACAGCCCTAATCACGCACGCATCCACCCTACCAAAAGCACTACAAACATTACAGCAACTTATAGACACCCTCGAATTGTGGTTTGCCAAATGGAGAATAAAAAATAATCCAAACACATCCCAACTCCTAATTCCATACCACCGCCAAAACAACTCCATTAACATTTTCTTTAACCAAAATCCTATTTCACAAACTTCCCACATTAAATACCTTGGCATCACCTTTGACAATAAATTAAATTTAAAAAAATACTTCTCCATAATAACAAACAAAATTACTGCTCGTGCTAAACATTTCCGTAATCTAACATATCGAAATCTAGGCATTTTAAGAGGGAATGCAACAAAAATCTACAAATTGATATGTCGACCAATGTTAGACTACAGCTCCATCCTATTCATGACAGCCTCCAATCCTACTCTTTATAACATCCAAGTCAGTGAACGTGCATCCCTTAGATCCCTTACCAAAATTCGACACTTAACCCTTTTCATAATCCATCAAATACCCTTCTTTATAACCTAACCAAAATTACTCCCATCAATGAACGCATCCTTTGTCTATCTAAAAAATTCTCCAAAAACGAATTTAACTTCGAAATACTTTCCCAATTCTGTACCCGCAGATATGATTCCATTAACCCCAAATTCAAAAATCCCACACAAAGACTGTTTTAACTCATCTCATATTATTACCAAAATTAATTAACACTCTGCATACACATTTTTCTTTCTTCTTTCATCTATAAATCATTATCACTCTACTTATATTCACAACACATCATAATAGTCAACTGCGGCAGAAAGGCTACTGGCCGATAGCCAATTATCAAAATATTTACATTTATATATTTATTATATTATAAATATAATGTATAACAAGATGATAATAAAGATATTTACTACTACTATATAATTATACCATTTTGTTGATTTTAAAGATTTTGACACGTATATGCCAATTAATTGATATATTTATTCAGTCAACGGAGTACATTTAAAAATACATAATATAGTACAACTAAAAATATAAAATACACAGTAAAACATAATTAACAATGTTTGTTTATATTGACAGTTCTATTGAAATTTTATGTTTTTTTGTTATTTTTTGGAATATTTATGTATATACACCATTCCATTTGTTTCTGGATCTCGCCTAGCCATGCTTTCGTGTTGTTATGTTGCAGTGTCAACATTTACATTTTTTATTAGTTGCCACTCCTGATTCCTTATTTTAACAGTGTTGCAATAATTTATGATATCATAAGTAATCCTCTTTTTAATTTTCAAGAGGTTTATTGTTAATCTTGCAACAATTATTTCGCCACGCGGTCGCTTCTTCGAGCATTTTATTATTAAATCAAATTAATCTAGTGTTGCAATGCTGTGTCAATGTCAAAGTGAAAAATAATTTCAGGCACATATTAAATATTAACATGCCAAAGATTATCTCTGAATCAAAAAGGTTACAAATTCTGAAATCCTACAAACATTTTAGGCAAAGTAATCCAAATCTACAGCATCACAATATTATTACGATTTTAATAGATATTTTTGGGGTATGTCTAGTATTTTAATTATCATATATATTTAATTAAAGATAATTACGTTTCAGGTAGGGAGATCTTCATTACAATTAATTTTACGACAAAAACCTGACGAATTGAAATCTACTACTTCTGGCAAACGATCTAAAAACAGCCATTTTTGAAATCACCTAGCTAGAAAAGATCTGCAACAACTAATTTGGCAATATAATTCTAGAAATCAGTATTTTACTTTGAGAGATCTTTTGAATGATATGAAAGAAAATTATGAGTTCCATGGGAGTAGAACAACACTTTATAGGGTTGTTAAAAGTATGGGGTATAAATTCAAATTAATTAATGGGCGCAAAATTCTCTGTGAACAAAAACATATTGTTGCCTTGGAAAATTTTTACACTATCAAAATTCCAGTGAAGATATCCAATTCGTATACCTAGATGAAACATGGATCCGTGGTTCGTTGCTGGGTACATGAAACGGATATAAAAAGTAATCCAACTAAATTCAAAAATGAAGGCAAACGCTTCACCATTCTACATGCTGGGTATAGGGGTGGGTTTTTGGATGGGTGCGATTTTTTATTACATTCGAAAAACAATGACCGAGATTACCATGCCACAATGGATGGTAATACTTTTCAAAATTGGGTGGTTAATCAACTTATTCCTGCTTTGGCTAAGCTTTCAGGGAAATGTGTAGTTATTATAGATAATGCTGCATACCATTCTGTGCAATTAGACAAAACTCCTTCATTTTCTTGTAAGAAATGCGAAATGCAGGAGTGGTTGGTTAAACACAATGTAAAATTCAATCCAAAATTAACCAAAAAAGGAACTATGGGCTTTACTTATACCTTTTCGATCAAATGACAAAATTTACGTAGTTGATGACATTTTGAGAAAGAACGGGCACGAAGTTCTTAGATAACCGCCATACCATTGTCGATACAATCCAATTGAAATGGCATGCGGGTTTTGTAAGACTTACTACAATAAGCACATAAATTCTAAGCAACCATCTAAGGATCGTGTTCAGAATTTATGGCTTGAGTCTCTCTCAAAATGTACATCCGATATGTGGCAAAATTTCTGTGATCATTGTGAAAAACTTATTTCGGATGACTGGACAAAACACATGGGGAACCTTTCTTTTGAAACCATTCCTCCTTTTATTATTTCGCTTGGGGAATCTGGCTCAGAACAAACATCAGAAGATTCAGATGCAGGTTCTCTTGACTAAATAATAAAAGTGGAATGAAGGCTTAAAAATTGTTTGACATGAAAATTATCAGTATCGCAAGAGGGTGGGAATAAATTTGCAATTCTACAAAAAAATACTGAGGGCCAACAGAAGAGAGAATGACCAAAATTAAGGTGGATGGATGGAGTTGATCAAAATGTGTTAACGGGAAGACCCAAGCGAGAAATACAAATGGATGACGAAATAAGTTTGCAGAGCCGAATTCATTATATTTGTTATATACAATATTATTGCTGTGTTTGTATGTACAAAAACCAAGTAGTAAATTTTGTTAATCTTAAAACTGCATATTATTATCCTTTTATATCTGAAAATTTGTAAAACAGGCAACAGTGTAAGATCACAATAGTCAGAAATTATAACCTTAAAATCGAACATCTGACAGTGACATTTAAAAACCCTGATTTAAAACACAACCAGCCCCATTTACAATACTTAAACTGTCACTTATCCATAGCTAGGCGAGATCCAGAAACAAATGGAATGGTGTATATATTATTGATTTTGATTTGTTTTGACTATACTTTTTATCAATTTGACGATTTTTTTATAATCACTGCTATAAGTTTTACCGATTTAGAAAAATTAAACTTCTTAGAATAACAAAATAATACATATAAAGGGAACAAAATTACCAAAAATAAAATTGTCAATTTGTTTTTTTTCCCAGTTTTATTTTTCAATTTTGTTTGTTGATTTTTATTATTTAATATTTTTGACCACGTATTATTCTTGAATTTGTCAATATTGACAATTTTTTGCTGATAAAGTTGATTTAAATGATTTGTTTTCAATTTGAACTTTTTTTTAAATTAAATATTATTTGTATAATGTTTAATTTAGAAGATTTCTGTCATTTCTAGTTTATTTTATCAATTAAAATGATATTCTTGTTAGAGTTACGTGAAGTGTTAGTAATAGATATGTAAGTAGTTACATTTCTTAATCTTCACTGTTTTATATTAATTATAAATGTATATTTCAGGCACGATGTGCCCTTTTTCAATAGTTTAATGTATTTAAAAAGGGCATATCGTGTCTGAAATGTACATTTAGAATTAAAATTAAACAGTGAAGAACAAGAAATTAAACTACTTACAAATCCATCAATTAAAATGTTGAAATTTTTATTAGTATTCCCATTATAAATTATATTTATAGAATTTTTAATTGTCTAAATTTGTATAATTTATAATTGGAATAATACTGTCAATATATAAAATAAATAATGACAACAATAAATGTTGTCAACGCTAATAAAACTAATTGATAAAATAAACTAGAAAGAAAAATCTTTAAAATTAGACATTAGACAAGATTATTAACTAATAATTTTTCGGATTTTTATTAATGTTCACGATATTTATATCTTTTTATGATTTCTTATTACTCCGCTAATATTGATACTTTTTTTAATTATTTCATGATTCTTAATAAATTTAAATAATTTTGATATTTTTCATAATTTCTGTGTATTTTTTTACTTTTTGCGATTTATTTAAAACGCTTGCGGGTATTATTAAATTTTTTTTTACGTAATTTTGGGGCATTCGTTGATTTTATAAAACAGTTCAATTTGAAGTTTTGAACGAGTGATTCCAATCCCAGGTTAAGCATGAAGTAAATTTTCGAGTTTAAAAAAAGCTCAACGTTTGGATTTGCACGAGAAGCGTGAAATTCTATATTCAGGCTTTTCTAAACTCGAAATTTTACTTCATGCGTCATTTGTACAAAACACTGATTTGAAGTGAAGTTCAAAAACACACAATTACACCTTTAATCAGAGTAACACGGAATCAGATAATTAGTTTGTTATCAACGATGTTCAGTGTTAATAATAAATAACTGGGTTTTAAATATTTTTGCTAAGACAACTGGTAGCAATATTAAAATGTTAATGGTTGCAAAACAAAATTATAAAATAAAGATTATTCTTAAAGAATTTCTATTCGTGATTCGAAATAACAGTAACAGTAAACAGTCATTTTTATCTCTTACGAATCCTTTATTGTAATATATAAACCTGCACAAAAATAAAGTAAATAGGAATGCATGTAGATTTATAAAAACCTAGTGCATAGCAGAGCTGGCACGAATCCTTGTAAAAAGGATTCGAATCACGAATCCGAATCACCTAATATGATTCGAATCACAATCATATTAGGTGATTCGGATTCGTGATTCGAATCCTTTTTACAAGGATTCGTGCCAGCTCTGCTATGCACTAGGTTTTTATAAATCTACATGCATTCCTATTTACTTTATTTTTGTGCAGGTTTATTTCTTTCTCTTCCATGTGCCATAACTTACGGTAGATTTTTATTTTTAAATCCCGCGCACAATATAAATCATCAGCGATCCCATTAAAAAAAAACGTCCGTTTTTCGCGGCCATTGAAAGTCTCCCAGGGAGTGGAACGTTGATATCGCAAGAGCCTTTTGTTGAGGGCTTCCAGTTTTTCCGCTTGTTTTCTCAGGAATAACGAAGCCATTCAGTTCCGCGATGGGAGATTGAAGGGATGGGGGGAAGAGATTAATTCGGGGACTTTGAAAAGCGGTTAATTAGTGTGACAGGATTGGGTAATTCTTGAGAGAAATTAGGGTTGAAGTTAGGATTTTTATTTATGCGAAAAAAAAAAAAACAGAAAATGTAGCAGCATAATATGAAAGTACTATATTTTCTTCATTCCGTTTTTTTCTGTTTTCCTGTTTTGTGTAGTTTCAATAGTATGTATACTTTTCTTTATTTCATGTTATTATACAGGGTGTCCCACGAAATAGTAGACACGCAATATCTCATAAACGTTTAATAGTACAAATATGAAATTTGGAACATTTAAATGGCTCAAAATGGTGAATAATTCTGTATCGTTAAATTATTTTTCTAACTCTTTATTTCGGAAGAAATGACACCAACTTAAAAAAATTAAATGGGACACCTTGTATATCTATATATTTTTTTAAAGATAGTTGAAAGAGAAATTTTATGATTCCAAATTATATGGGAGTTTATTGAAACATAATGCAGTAATAATTAAATGAAATAATCATTGTCGTATCAATTGACAAAATAATATAGGAACAATTAAACAAAACTAACAAGCAACATAATAAATTAAAATTGTACACACTTAAACCATAAGATTTTTAAACTCATTTCCACTTTCATTCATAAAAAATTCAAATCTCGTCAAAAGATTACGAGTACACGAGGCTTTCTAATTAACAACAAACAATTCACATGAATATTTAACGCTTATGATTGTTTTTCTATTGTTAATCCATTACATAGTAATTAGTTATGATATTTCGAATTAACAACAAAAAAAATCATATTAGACGGAATTTTGTTTATGATTGTTTTTTCTTTTGTTAGTCCATTTCTTAGCGATTATTTAATATAATTATTACTGCATTATGAATCAATGAAATCCTATATAATTTGGTATCATAAAATTAGTCTTCTAATTATGTTTATAAACATCTATAAATATACAGGGTGTCCCATTTAAATTTTAAAGTTTGTGTCGTTTCTTCGGAAATGAAGAGTAAAAAAAATGTAACTCCATAGAAATATTTACCAACTTGAACCATTTATATGTTCCAAATTTCATGTTGGTACTATTAACCTTTCATGAGATATGGCCTGTCTATTATCTTGTGAGACACCCTGTACTTAAGTTTCTATGTTTGATATACCGGGTGTTGACTTGCCGGACGCAACATAGGAATTCCTATGTAAATTTTGAAATGTTTAAATATTGGCTAAATTATTTATTTTAGAAACAAAATGTATTCACCTTTTTTGTGTTTATAAAAATAATGACATGCCATGGAATTGAAACAACGCAGGTTATTCATTTGGGGCAATTTATAATCAAAAATGTATACAAATACACGTTTTGAGACCGTTCAAGAATTGATAAATTTCTGCAGAATCTGAGAATACCTTCAATTATTGATTGGCTGATGTCCGAAATAAATACTACAATCGCTTAGGCTATTGTTTGGGTGTATTTGGGGGTTTATTTAAACACTTAATTTGAACTACATCATTTTTGTTACAATTTTTCGATAGCTAGCAAATATTAAACTCCTATATTGTCTTGCTTAATCGTTTTCTTGATTATCGTCATGCAGTGGATTCCTCGGGTATCGGTCTGTCTTGAAACTGGATAAAAAACATATCGCAAACATCTTGTGGCAAACTGTGGTCTGCATAATACCACTTAATTAAGAGCATTTGTCCTTGTGTAGTGTAAATCATTTAGAAAACATTTACTTTAATCAAGTGACAGCGATATCTTGTGCCATTTTGACATCTGCAATTGTTGTGAAATGATTTTTATAAAATCACATTACTTTTTCTTAATTATTTTAACTTAGATAAACGTAAAATGTTAAGTGTGACCACTAATAAATTTAGATTTTTTTTCCTCTACAAAAAAGTTAAATTCATTTTGTCTCTAAAATAAATAGGGGAGCCAATATTTAAACACTTTAAAATTAACATGCGATTTCCTATGTTGCGTCCGCCAAGTCAACACCCGGTATATTATCCCTGTTATTAGATCCTATGTATCTGTTGGGCAATAAATGAATTATTATTATTATTACCGGTAAAAATATGATTGTATTTCATTATTAAGAAATATAGTATCTATAGTATTTTTATAGACACTTATCAGTATTTATATCTCGTATTTAGGAATAAATCCGCATCTACGTTCATTTATTTTCAAGCGACGTAAATGTGTAAATGTTGTAATAAAAGGTGTCTCAATAAGAGCTATATCAAAAAAGTGAAAATCGATGAATAACATTTTATGATAACTTTGTTAATTAACCCATTAACGACCGAGCAATTATAGAGTTAACTCTAAACGTTGATTCTAATCAAAATTCTACACTTCTTTTTATGATTTCTTTTAAATAAACATAATGTATACGCTGTAAATTTTTAGGCAGTCGTCGATTATATATAAAATAGTACAATATGTAGTATAGAACGAGTGTTTCCACTCCCAGACTAAGCATGAAGTAAAATTTCGAGTTTAGAAAAGCCTCACGTAGAAAATTTGTCGAGGGTCGCGCAGCGACCCGAGACAAATTTTCACGGGGCTTTTCTAAACTCGAAATTTTACTTTATGCGCCACGCGTACTAATCACTGAAATATTGTGAAATTAGAAATACACTGATATTTTTGTTTTAATCGATAATGATCGAAATATTTAAATAACAAAATATTTACATTTTTCTTCATACATTTTCAAGTCAGGTCAAATAGTATAATATATCAAAGTAACTTATTTAGTAGTTGAATTTAAAAAAATATATTAATGTTGTGTGTATGCATCAATGGCGCTTAATGGGTTAAAGACATATAGAATTACAATTTTATACATAACTTAAATTAATCCTTAGAAATACATTAGAATTGACAGATTTTATACATCGTGTCCAATTTTTTCCAAATATTGCAGTTATTTTTTTTTTACATATGATACATGATTTTGAACTACATTTTTGTGCTTTATTTAATGGTGTAAAAATCCAATATGGCTGCCATTAGAAAAATTGAACTTTGATGCCGTATCTTGAAAATGGAACATCCTGTATTGGATGATATATGGGGTACATTTTAAATTTAAGCTCATTAGCTTTCTAATTAACAAAGCTATAATAAATAGAAATGTCTGTCGTTTCCACTTCTTCTTATGAACGTATTTTTATGTTGTATTAGAAATGGAAAGTTTTGTCTAATTTAACCGTTTTCGTATCCCTTACGTTTACATTATCCTAAATATACCAGGTGTAACACAAAACAGGATCACCCCCTTTAGTTTTTTTATTAATTGAGATATCAATTTGAAATTTTCTACATTTATATTAAAAACAATTTAGAGTTCAGTTGTGATTATGACACTGTAATAGCACTTTTACCGGAAGTAATTTAATTTTTAAATTTGAAATGGAACACTCTATATATTTTTTGGTTTTCGGGTACAGAATCTCATTTTACATACAAATCAATTAATAGTGCATCTAGGTTGCTGTAATCGCCCTAATATGTTTTGTTTCGTATCATAGACGTGTATAAACAAATATTACCAACTTTTGTTTCTTAATTTGGCTAACAGATGCCTTTAAATTGTAATCCGATCACTTTTTTTAATAATTCAATTTTTTCAAATGGTAACGTGGCGGATTGATTTGTATGTAAAATGAGATCCTGTATCCGAAAACAAAAAAAAAATATAAAATATACTTGCTGTGATACCGTAAGTGCTATTAAAGTTTCTTAGTAACCACTGAACTCCCAAGTTATTTTTAGTATAAATGTAGAAAATTCCAAATTGATATATCAATTAATAATTGAGTCCGAATGCTAACAAGTGAGTAGTGTCTTGTGTGCGTTGGGTCGTTTTTAAGTTTTCTGTGGTGCTTTATACAACTTAAACTACTTCTGTCATATCTATTGTACTTGGTTAGTATTACTCCACTCTACATTCACTAAGTATAAAATCCACGATGCCGATCATCCGCGAAAAAACAGATATTAAATTAACGGTTGAGGCTGTCCTCGAAATCGTTGCCGATGAGAATTTAGTGGCCAAGTTATTAGAAAAAATTATCATCATGGTCAATAGGAAAATCGAAGAGCATTGCTACAAGATGCATTCAAAAATAAATCAATTGTCAAAGGAAAATGATGATCTAAAAAAAGAGTCGTTGAATTAGAACTATCCTTGCGCATTAATAACATTAGAATTGTTGGTCTCTTAGAAGAATGTAATGAGAATTTGGATAACAAACTGAAACATTTAATTAAAAACACAATGTTTATAAGTGATGATATAAACATTAATATATGTTACCGTATTGGTAAAATCGGAAACGGACCTCGAACTGTTATTGCCTCCTTTGACAAACTTTTAACAGTCGATATAGTAATGAAAAAAAAAAACGTTCCTTACTAAAAAATCAAAAAACAATATTCGCGGATGACCTGACACCACACCGACATTGTCTATTGAAACTATGCCGTGAAAAAGTGGGAAATCGTAACACTTGGTCCTATCATGGATGCATCTATGGAAAAATAACTTAACACGGAGAAGAAAGAAAACACAAGATGTTCACAGAATCAAACATTGGATTATTAGTTAATAAATAATAATCATTCATGCATAAATGTACCATTGCTATTCTCTATACTCCTTCGATAATTCATTCATGCATGCTCTTATGTATTTTTTTTTATTATTATTTGCTTTACATTATTTACAATTTTAGTTTAATTTAATTTATTCAAGGAATATAGTAGTTTATTTGTTTACTTTTCGTTTATTTTTAATATCATATGATTTATATATACTATTCTAATTGAAGCATCGCACATAATGTATCATCATTATACAGAAAGTTTTAAGTAACACCGAACATGCCAGCAAATGTTCACTGTAAATTTTCCTATGTTCGATTTGTTCTGGGACACATCTAAGCATTAAGTGCAATGTGATTGGCTACGATTTCCAATGGTAATATAGTCAACCCAATTTACATTCTTTTGGGTGCGATTTTATTGGTTACGATTTTTAGTAGTTCTAATGCAAATTAGGACTAATGTAAAGGGTACATGTAACGTCAAAATAAAATATGTCAGTTATTAAATCTTGTGTGTTTATGCTAAGTGCAGTGTGTGGGAATATGGAACATACTTTTTTATCCAAAGCAAGACATCGGCATTTCAAGACAATCAAGATTAATACTGTCGTGAAACATACAGGGAGTTTTTCTTTTAAGTATACGTATTCCAAATTCAGCCAATTTTCTGTAAATCTTTAGATATTCCTTGTTTTCTTTAAGTTTAATTTGAAGCTTTAAACGAGTGTTTTCCACTCCCAGACTAAGCATGAAGTAAAATTTCGAGTTTAGAAAAGCCCCGTGAAAATTTTCTGGGCTTTTCTAAACTCGAAATGTTACTTCATGCGCCACGCGAATAAAACACTAAAATATTGTGAAATTTATGTATATTTGAACTACACTTGAAATCTGTGTTTTATACGCGTGGCGCATGAAGTAAAATTTCGAGTTTAGAAAAGCCCAGAAAATTTGTCTCGGGTCGCTGCGCGACCCTCGACAAATTTTCACGGGGCTTTTCTAAACTCAAAATTTTACTTCATGCTTAGTCTGGAAGTGGAAAACACTCGTTTATAGCTTCAAATTGAACTCTTTTAAAAAACAACGAATGTCGGAAAATGTATAGCTTATGCATGTTTACCTGAAGAAAAAAATCAATTTATTGTAAGTTACGCATTTAATACATTAATAAATACACCTACATTATCTTTATTGAGTATTATGTTAACAAATAAATGAAAATTGAAATGTTTGCCAAATGAAGCAGCACACCTAACACCCCAGTGTTGTTGTGCTGGCAGCAGACCTAGGTGCGGTACTTGCAAACTTGCCTCGCCACGCTCTTCAAATTTGGAATATTTATATTAAAAACTGCTGTATGGCAGATTTGTGACGGCATTTTTGCTGGTACACCCAAAGCAACGTATTTGGGGGTGGTCCTGATCAAATGGTTTACACAATACGCTGAATCGAATCGAAGTTCTTAATAATCTTCAGTGAAATTGAAGCAATGTATACACTTATCTTGAAATATTAGCAAACGGAAGTAACAGGAATCTGTTTTTATATTATTTATGCATTTAAGCTAAATTTGTTCTCCTTTTTATCTTCAAATATTAGTAAACGGAAGTAACAGGAATCTGTTTTTCTATTATTTATGCAATTAAGCTAAATTTGTTCTCCTCTTTCTCATTTTTCTTTTTTGTTTAATATTCCATTAGTGATGTAGGCAATTAATGAATGACACGTTTCATTTTGACGTTAAATGTAAGTTGCGTTAGAACTACTAAAATCAGACAGAGCCAATGAAATCGCAATCAATGCTTTGATGCGTCCCAAAACACATCGAACATAGGAAAATTTACATTGAATATTTTCTGGCATGTTCGATGTTACATAAAACTCTCTGTATATTTATATAATTAAATGCATTTTACTTTATGTCATATAAATTTTCGGTCTTTGGTTTCTAATTTCACTAATTTTATGGTGATGGTAACTTCAAATAGCTATGATTTAATTGCAATAATTGAAACTTGGCTTACCAGCTCTAGTGGCTTTTAATAATAATAATAATATTTATTGCTCAACAGGAAACAAATTCCCAATTACAGTTCAATTTAGTATAAACAAAAAAGTTTTAAAACTCTAAACTAAAAAGAATAACATTTTACTTCGTAATTAACAAAATTCTAATAAGGACGTCAATGGTTGAAAAAATACGTCACAAGTTGGTGGAAGTTGATTAAACGAATTGCGGATCACATTAATAGGCGATATTAATCCAAATTTAGTTCTATTATACTTCATATTGAATGTGGTCTTGTATCTACTATTGAAAGTTGGAATATGCAAGTTAACTAGCTATAACATATCAGGGCTGTCAATTCGATCATGCAGAAGCTTGTGTAAGAACGTGATGCTTAGTCTGTGACGTCGGCATTCAAGAGATTCGACATTAAATTTGTCTAGCAATAATGAATGATCACAGCCTCTGTCAAGGTAAAGTCCCTCAACTTTAAAGTGCAAAAACCTTTATTTTGTTTAACCCATTAAGCGCCATTGATGCATACACGCAACTTTATTATTTTTTGGTAATCAAATTACTAAATAACTTAATTTGATATGTTATATTATTTGACCTGATTTGAAAATGTATGAAGAAAAAGGTAAATATTTTGTTATTTAAATATTAAAAAAAATGTCAGTGTATTTTTAACATCGCAATATTTCAGTGTTTTATACGTGTGGCGCATGAAGTAAAATTTCGAGTTTAGAAAAGCCCCGTAAAAATTTTCTACGCGGGGCTTTTCTAAACTCGATATTTTACTTCATGCTTAGTATGGGAGTGGAAACATTCGTTCTAAACTTCATATTGCACGTTATTATATTAGGTTTTCCAATAGGGATGATATAATTTTGAAGTGACGTTTCGGCCATATGTAATATGTCATGACCTGTCATATATTTATCATTGAATTTAGTAGTGTTTACAATTTCATCATGGAGAGATATACGCAAGAACAACGTTTACAAATTATTCAGTTTTATTATCAAAATAATCGTTCTCTAATTGCAACTTTTCGTGCGCTTTTGCCATTTTATCGTCGTAATAATCGTCCAAGTGTGCTCGCTATTCGTCGAATTGTTGAAAATTGTGAGCGTACATTTTCTTTACATAATGTTAAAGTGCCAATAAGACAAAGAACCGCTCGAAGTAATGCAAATATTGCTGCCGTTCAGGCAAGTGTTGCTGAAGACCGCAATTTGTCGATTCCAAGACGTTCTCAACAATTGGGACTGTCTCAAACCACAACCTTTCGGATTTTGAAAAAGGATTTGGGGTTGCATCTGTAAAAAAATGTTCTCACTCAAGAACTGAAGCCATTGGACCACCGTCAACGTCGTGAATTTGCTGATTTTGCCTTGAAACAACTTGAAAACGATAACGATTTTTTTAAGAAAATCATCTTCTCCGACGAGGCTCACTTTCATCTGAGTGGTGCGGTAAATAAACAAAACTGTCGATTCTGGTGCGAAGAAAATCCACAAATTATTCAAGAAAAACATTCACCTACATTTACAGTTTGTTGTGGTTTTTAGTCTAGTGGAATCATCGGTCCGTACTTCTTTCGAAATGAAGATGGTAACACCGTTACTGTCAATGGAGAGCGGTATAGATCGATGATAACCAACTTATTATGGCCTAAATTGGAAGAAGTTGATCTTGACAACATTTGGTTCCAACAAGACGGGGCTACATGCCACACAGCATATGCAACAATTGAATTATTGCGAGAAAAGTTTGGAGATTCGATTATTTCAAGAAATTGTGATATTGAATGGCCTTCAAGAAGTTGTGATTTAACACCATTAGACTATTTCTTGTGGGGCTATTTGAAGTCATTGGTCTTTCGAAATAAACCAGACTCTCTTCAAGCTTTACAAGTCAATATTGAACGTGCCATTCATGACATACGACTTGATTTAGTGGAAAAAGTGCTCGAAAATTGGGTTCATCGAATTCGTTCCTGCAGAAGAAGTCGTGGAGGCCATTTGAATGATGTTTTATTTAGAACTTAATTGTATCGATTGTTCTTCACATTAAATAAAAAACATTTGAATTTCCTTAACAATAAGTGTGTTTTTTTTTTAAGAAATCATATCACTTTTATTGGAAAACCCTTTATAAAATCGACGAGTGCCTGAAGGTTTAAACCGTATACATTATGTATTTTTAAAAGTAAAAATCACAGTATGTAATACAATAAGTTATTCAATAAAATCATAAAAAAGTGCAGAATTGGACCTGAATTCAACTTTTAGAGTTAACTTTATCACTGCTTGGCCGGTAATAGGTTAAATCAATGGCTATAAATTTATTTACAAAGAGAGAGCCTTCTGTGGGGGATTTGATAATCCTGTAACTTTTAAAGAATTGTTTATAAAATGCAAACTTGGTACCAAATACTATTGTATAGGAGTCATGTATAGACCACCGTCTTTAAATAGAAATTATTTTATTGAATCTTTCGATACAATAATTAGCCATATGCTACCAATTTGTGATGAAATATTATTTTTAGGAGATTTTAATATCAATTTGGTTAATACTGATTCTAACCTTACCAAGCAATTTTGTAACTTTATAGAAACATATGGACTGCATCAGATTATAGAGGAACCAACCAGAGTCCCTGCCAATTCGGCTTTATGGCTCGATTTAATTATCGTTTTAAATATATCAAACATTTTTCAATGCGGGGTCGTAAAAATTCATGATATTGCAGATCACTACTTGATCTATTGTAGGCTTGCCATTAATTCGCTAAAAACCAGTAAATTAATTACCTATCATAGACTGAGTAAAATTGACCATAATATGTTCTTAAACGATTTTCATTCATTGCAGCTGGACAACGCTTACAATAAAAGCTATAATGATAGATAGAGATCCTGCTTATAGGTAATTTAAAAACAGTCGCAAAACCACTGATTATAGTACGTATACATTTTTTAGAAATATGGTCAACTCAGCCATAGTTCACGAAAAGAAAACGTATCTAAACAATAAGATAGACAGTGATCCCAAATTCTTGTGGAAATACATGAGAACTGGATCGATAACAAAACAAAAAAAAATACGATCTACCACCGAAATTGTATAATGCAGATGTTGCTAACGCTTTGTTAATTAACTCCGTAAATAGTGTCACTGATCCTAATTTGATATCGTATTATGTAAACAATCGTCATCCTAATGCTAAAAGCAAATTTAATTTCTCTTTGGTTCGTATTGATAAGGTCTATAATCTGCTATTAAAAATTAAAACAAATGATCCGATGGACTCTGCACCGAAATGATCAAAATGTGCTGGCCCTATGTTATTCAATATTTAACACACATAATTAACTGCTGCCTTGAAAAGGGGACATTCCCCTACGCCTGGAAGCTAGCTACTGTAATTGTATTACCTAAGAAAGACAATTCTGACGACCTTTAAGATCTTAGACCTATCAGTATCCTACCCGTACTTTCCAAAATCCTTGAAAGTATAATAAAGGATGAATTAAATGACTTTGTGGAGAATAATACCCTTCTTCCCACTAATAAATCTGGTTTTAGAGCTACATACAGCTGCACAACTGCTTTATTGAATGTTGCCGATGACATAATTAAAGCTACTGATAAAGAAATACTGTCATGTTTGATTTTAATAGATTATAGTAAGGCTGAATTATATTGGCCTTGATTCAAATGCTCTAGATTTAGTTAGTAGTTTAATATATGATCGCCGGCAACAGGTAAAAATTAATCATTGCACATCTAATGAATGAAATATTAATGCAGATGTCCCTCAGGGTTTAATTTTAGGTCCTCTATTATTCCTCATTTATTTATCATTTATTCCTTTAGCGCTTGATTTTTGTGTTTGTAATCTGTATGCAAATGCCACTCAATTTTTATATATCTTTCTCTTCAATAACCTTAACACGGCTAATAATAATATAAATCAGGACCTATCGAATCTTTCATTGGTATCCAAAAGACATTTTAGTCGATGTATTTCGGGATCCTACAATAATTTAAGAATGATTTATTCGATTAGGAAAACCTTAAATCAAAACACAAAATGAGTTCTCTGCGACACTTTAGTATTAAGTCATTTTAATTTTTCTGATGTAGTCTATGGTGCTTGCTTGGATAAAGTAACAAAAGATCGTATACAGAAGGTACAAAAGTATGATCATATCTTTGAGAAGTGCTCTGAACTAAACTGGCTGAATATGGTCAGTCGAAGAATGCTACACTATTATATATTATATTATAAGATAATACATTTTAAAACGCCTCCCTATCTCTACCGAAGAATTGTTTTTTGAACCAACGTGCACAATATTAATGTCAAGTTTCTAGGGCTTATTTCACCAACGAAGCACAAAACATCTATCTTTCTGAGATATTTTAGTTACAATATTTATAAACTCTACAATAAACTCTCCTCAAATCAAAAAACACTACTAATTGAAGGTTTTAAACAACAAGTGCGTAGTTTGCTGTTCAAAGATGTCTTTGTGATCGGTGAAATTAGAAACCAAATGCGCTGTAGAATATTGTTTTTCTTTTCTACTAATACTGACATGTAAAATGTGATCCAAAGAGAGATACTTTTTTCAATAGCCTTTTTTTGACAGATCACGTGTGAGTCGTGTCATTCTGTCATGTTATTTTTGTTTAGTATTGTTTGGCATTTCATAATGGAAAGACTTACACCTGAACAACGTTTACAAATCGTTCAACTTTATTACGAAAAGTCACGTTCTGTGAGGAATGTGTTTCGTGCGCTTCGCATAACTTATGGTCAACATAATCGGCCTACTGAGCGTACTATTCGCAACACCATCACCCATTTTGAGACCCAGATTCATTATTGGATAATATTCGACCGAATAGACCACGTCCAGCACGCTGTGAAGAAAATATAGCGGCCGTAGCTGAGAGTGTACACAAAGACCGTGGAGAGTCGATTCGGCGCCGTTCGCAGCAACTCGGACTGACGTATGGAACGACTTGGCGCATTTTACGTCGAGATCTTAAATTGATAGCGTACAAAATACAGCTTGTGCAACAACTGAAGCCGCTCGACCTTCCCAAGCGACATCGCTTCGCTCTATGGGCTATTGAAAAGTTCCAAGAAGATCCGACGTTTTCGAGGCAAATTTTGTTTAGCGATGAGGCCCATTTCTGGCTCAATGGGTATGTAAACAAACAAAATTGCCGCATTTGGGACGAAGAGCAACCTGAAGAGATTCAAGAACTGCCACTTCATCCAGAAAAAACAACGGTTTGGTGTGGTTTGTGGGCCGGTGGAATCATCGGTCCACATTTCTTTAAAAATGATGCCGGTGCGAACGTAACCGTCAATGGCGACCGTTATCGTGCCATGATAACCGACTATTTGTTGCCTGAAATTAAAGCTCGTAATCTCGGCGACATTTGGTTTCAGCAAGACGGCGCCACTTCCCACACATCGCATCAATCAATGGATTTATTGAGAGAACATTTCGGTGAGCACATAATTTCACGTTTTGGCCCGGTCGATTGGCCACCAAGGTCGTGTGATATCACACCGTTAGACTTTTTCCTGTGGGGATATGTAAAGTCTAAAGTTTATGCGGACAAACCCGCTTCGATTCAGGCCTTGGAGGAAAACATCACGCGTGTCATTCGCCAGTTACCAGTCGAAATGCTCGAACGAGTCATCGAAAATTGGACTCAACGGATGGACCATCTGCGACGTAGCAACGGCCAACATTTGATAGACATAATCTTCAAAAATAAATGCCAAAGAATGTTCTTTCAAATGATAATAAACATTCTCAAATAAATTTGAATTTTCTGTGTTTTTTTTCTTTAAAAAAGTAGGAACCTCGAAATGGATCACCCAGTATTACTTATGTTATGTTTTACGCTGTAAAATTTTTTTGTTTTTTTCTCATAAAATACTCACTTATTACCTATGTTATAATCGATATATGTTTTTGAGTTTCGTGAAGAGTATAATCAATAAATAATTAACACTGTTGTATCTATTCTTCACACTTTATGTGAAGTGTGAAGAAAGGATACAACAGTGTTAATAATTTATTACCTATGTTATGTTTTTAAGTGGAAGAACAGTAACAGATAATGCTGACTGAATTTCGCGTACACTTTTATATTTACTGTATCATACCTCTTTTATAATAAAGGCATATTATTATTATTATTATTATTATTAACAAAAAAAACGAAAGGGGGTGATCCTGATTTGTGTTACACTCGGTATATAAACATAAATTGTTGTTTATGACAGAGATCCTCAATTAAAAAATGAAGTTAGGCCACTTTCAAAATAAACGGCTTAAATATATATAAACAAAATTATGTAGCGCCAAACATTTTCATAACGTGAATTTTTTTTTAAGTATCCATATGCATACGTTTCGATGTTTGGTTTATTAAAAGAATTTAATTAGAAGCTTTAAACGAGGGCTTTCCACTCCCAGGCTAAGCATGAAGTAAAATTTCGAGTTTAGAAAAGCCTGAAAATTTGGTTTGGTCGCGTAGCGCGAAGCGCGGAGCGGCCAAACCAAATTTTCAGGCTTTTCTAAACTCGAAATTTTACTTCATGCGCCACCGGTACAAAACACTGACATATTACGAAGTTTAAAACACACCGCTAAACTTTACATCAAATCAGTGTTTTGTACCGGTGGCGTATGAAGTAAAATTTCGAGTTTAGAAAAGCCTGAAAATTTGGTTTGGCCGCTCCGCGCTTCGCGCTACGCGACCAAACCAAATTTTCAGGCTTTTCTAAACTCGAAATTTTACTTCATGCTTAGCCTGGGAGTGGAAAACACTCGTTTAAAGCTTCAAATTGAATTTTTTTAATAAACCGAGCATCGGAAAATGTGTGACGTATGCATATGGATACTTCAAAGAAAAATTCTCGTTATGAAAATGTTCGGTGTTACATAAAACTCTCTGTATACTCTATCATACCTCTTTTTTAATGAAGGCATTTATTATTATTATTATTATTATTAACAAAAAAACGAAAGGGGGTGATCCTGTTTTGTGTTACACTCGGTATATAAACATAAATTGTTGTATATGACAGAGATCCTCAAATTATGAACAATATTTTAGTCAACAATAAACAATTTAAAAATGAAGTTAGGCCACTTGTAAAATAAACGGCTCAAATATAAACAAAATATGTATTTTTCCTCCCATGTATAATTTAACTTAAAACCATTGAATGGCCTAACAAATGCACTGATTGTATATTAAGTTGCTTAAGAAATTACATAAAGCAATTCTGGAATATTCGGTTGCCTATAATTAACACTATATTATTTAAATAATTAATTCGAAATAGTGTATCAGTAGTGAATGTTTTAATGATGTTTGTTAGTATTTAACATTTAAATGCATGATGTTGTATTTTGGCAACAAACCTATTTTAGCTAAAAAGTTCCCAAAACACATTTATCTTTGTTTAAATATTGAAATTATACGTTCTATGTCAATAATGTACACACGCACAAATAAATGAATTGTTTATTTTTAAAACATATAACGCAGTGATTTTTCTTAAAATATCCAAATTTGTAATATATATATTTTATATCAAATAACGTTTCTTGGATATTTTTTATTAATACATACATATTTTGCAATCTGAAACAAAAAAAATAATCTAGTTGAAAAAAACATGCATTTAAGGGTTAAACACAAAATTTAAAATTATTTTAACGACTTTTACCTTTAAACTAGCTATGTAAATTGCGAGTTTATTCACACATTTAGAATGTATTTAATGATTTCTACTTTCATTAAGCTGATGTAATGAATCGCTTGCATATTCTGCTGCATAAATACCATAGATTATTATTTATTGGCAACCGAACATTCTTATATTATAGTTCATATTTGGTTGCATAAACATCAATTTAGTGACATTTTTATTTAGAATTTATTTTATTTGTTATTACTTCTTCATTTATTTACGTGTATTTTTGCTTTTTTCTGTTATTTAAATTTTTGTTCTAATATTGCGTTATCCTGTTGGATAACACAAGATATTAAATAAAGATATGATTATTATTATAATTTACAGGCAACCAAACATTCTAACAGTGCATTATCGAAATTGTTAGGCAACTGAATACACTACTTTTATTCGAGCCGAGAACACAGAAAGGTAACAGTCCTGTTTTATTTTTCATTTATTAAAATAACATAACTTATTTTTCTATAATATCAAAAATACACATATTGGGTGGACGGGGGACGGGGATGAAAGGTTGCAGGATTTTATTGAGCAGCAAACGGAAAAGGGTGGCGTCCTTCGGAGTGGAAGGAAAATTTATACATATAAAAATTTTCCTTTTTCGCTTATTTTTCGGACTGAGATGGGGCCACTTGGCACGGTGCCTGCTTGATTTTATGCGTCCTATGAGAGAGATATTTAATCAATTTGCTTTTATCCTCTCGCCCTTTGGCAAAATACGAAACGAACAGCTAAATTATATCCACAGTATTTTATCCTGTAAGTATCTCAATAAAGATAAAATAAACGCCAGAGTTTTAGAAAATACATTTGTTGTGAGACATTACATACAGAAATATGATGAAGATAAACTACTTGTGAAAGTTTTCAAGAATAAATATATTTTTTGATAAACTACAGAAAGATTATGGAAATATCCAGCGAGTTTTTTTATTTAAGTATAACAATAATAATAATTATTTTTTGTATTGTGGAGGCTTCTACTTCGTTATACATGTTAATTTATTAATAAAAAAAACGGTTTAACTTTGTTTGTATAACACAATTTTGTTATACAAACAAAGTTACACCGTTTTTTATTAATAATAATTATTGTTTATTGTTCAACAGGAAATAAAATCCCAATTCCAACACAAATGTATTACGAGAGGGGTTCGGCCATGTAAAATTTGTATTTTGGGATTATGGTTCCAGCGTTATTATAAGATAATATTTTACAAATTTTCATTTACAAAGATATGCGTTGAACCTCTTGTAACAAAATTGCGGAAACAGATTTTAACTCTTTTATTTAACGCAGAAATATTGTATGTTTAGTGGTCTATTTCGACATAGAGTAATTTATTATATATTAACAATCTTTATTGACAACAAGCAATATTACATAGTATGTACCTATATATATATATATATATATATATATATATATATATATATATATATATATATATATATATATATATATATATATATATAATTCAATAACATATTATTACTATGGCCAATCGGCTATCGACCCATGGTCTTTCCGCCAAAATTGTCAATTGTCAATTGTCATGGTATTGTGTGTCAGTTAGTGTCTTGATGAAATGAATTGAAATATGGTAGTAGGCGGGTTTTTGTATTTAGGATCGATATCAGGATTACGTGCAAGGCACATATGGGATAGGATGTCTAGGTTAAGGGGGTTAGTTGCGAATTTTTCGGCAAGGTATTTGAGGCGGCATTCAATAGGTATTATTTTTGTTGTTTCGTAGAGGAGGGGATTTGAAGGATTGTGTAGGGGATTGTTGGGGTGTCTTATTTTAGTTAGTGTGCATAGGGCTGAACGGTCAGCAACTTGTAGGTGTTTTAATACGGATGGACGAGGATTGTGGAAAAGGATGGCTGCGTAGTCAAGAAGAGGGCGACAAATCATCTTGTATATGTGAACAGCGGTGTTGGTCGTAATTCCCTGTTTTTTGTACGTGAGAGTTCTGAAATGACGCGATCTCTTCTTGGCTTTGTCTTTGAGGATTTGGGCATGGGATTTGAATGTAAATTTCTGTTCAATAATCACACCGAGGTATTTGCAGGTTAAGGAAGGTGTAATTTGGTCATTGAATAGGGATATTGACAGTGGGGAATTGTTTGGGCGGTGGAAAGGAATCAGGAGTTTGGACTTGTTCGGATTAATAGAAATTCTCCATTTTGCGAACCACGTTTGAATAGTGTCGATTAGGTCTTGGAGGGTGGTTAAAGCTTTTTCAAACGTGGGCGCATGTGAAATCAATGCTGTGTCGTCTGCGTATACCAAGGGGTAAGCATGAGGGTTTAGGAATTTGGGGTCGGGGTTATAAATATCTAGGACGAATAGGTTGTAAAGAAGCGGCGAGAGAGGTGAGCCTTGGGGAACACCTTGTTCGGGGCTAAAGGATCTTGAGAGGATGTTGCGGATTTTGATGTTTATGGATCTACGTGAGAGGAAACTGTCGATTAACTAATTTATTATTCATATGAAAATAAATGTTCATATAAATATATTCTATTTTTACCATTTTCTTATATAATGGTCACTCTTGACGTATGAAAGACAGAAAGCAATACATCTAAGCGATAATCTTTCTGGATTTGAAGTAGTTTTGCTTCCATATAACTATATAATCTTATATGACGTTGAAAAGTGGCTATGAAGTTCAAGGGATGTTTAAAACAAAATTGACAACCGAGCACCTAACTCCAAAAATAAATTGATATAATATACAGAGAGTTTTATGTAACACCAAACATCCAACACAATTTGACGACTTTACTTTTTAAATGATGTGTAAATTTTGTTGCCTATAATCAATTGCAATTGACGCCTTAATTCAGGGCCGTAGCTAGAAAAAAAATGTAGGGGGGGGGGTTACTAGTAAAAATATTGATTTTGCCCTTTCAGGGCCGCTTTTACATAAATATATTTCAAATTTTGAAAACTTCAGGGCGGGGGAGAGGTGGAATCCCAATACCCCCCCCCCCTGGCTACGGCATTGCCTCAATTTGTACATACGGGGAGTTTTTCTTTTAAGTATACATGTCCCAATTATAGCGTACATGCCGTAAATCTTCAGATAATCGTTGTTTTTTTTAAAAGAGTTCAATTTGAAACTTAAAATGAGTGTTCCACTCCCAAATGAAGCATGAAGTAAAATTTCGAGTTTATAAAAGCCTGAAAATTTGGTTTGGTCGCGTAGCGCGAAGCGCGGAGCGGCCAAACCAAATTTTCAGGCTTTTTTAAACTCGAAATTTTACTTCATGCGCCACCGCTACAAAACACTGACATAATACAAAGTTTTAAACACCGCTAAACTTTACATACGTTGTACATTTTCCGACGCTCGCGCCAAAATCAAATTGTCAGGCTTTCCTAAACTCGAAATTTTACTTCATGCTTAGCCTGGGAGTGGAAAACACTTGTTTAAAGCTTTAAACCAAGCGTCGGAAAATGTACTACGTATGCATACAGAGAGTTTTATGTAACACCGAACATTTTCATAACGAGAATTTTTCTTTGAAGTATCCATATGCATACTTTGCACATTTTCCGATGCTCGGTTTATTCAAAGAATCCAATTTGAAGCTTTAAGCAAGTGTTTTTCACTCCTAGGCTAAGCATGAAGTAAAATTTTCAGGCTTTTCTAAACTCGAAATTTTACTTCATGCGCCACCGGTACAAAACACTGATTAAATGTAAAGTTTAGCGGTGTGTTTTAAGCTTTGTAAAATGTCAGTGTTTTGTACCGGTGGCGCATGAAGTAAAATTTCGAGTTTAGAAAAGCCTGAAAATTTGGTTTGGCCGCTACGCGCTTTGCGCTACGCGACCAAACCAATTTTCAGGCTTTTCTAAACTCGAAATTTTACTTCATGCTTAGCCTGGGAGTGGAAAACACTCGTTTAAAGTTATAATTAAATTCTCTTAATAAACCGAGTGTCGGAAAATGTACAACAAAACGCATATGTATACTTAAAAGAAATATTCTCGTTATGAAAATGTTCGGTGTTACATAAAACTCTCTGCATATCCCGATGCGTATGAAACCACAAATGCCTTAACAGCCGTTGTTTTTTCGAGTTTAGAAAAGCGAGAATTTGATTTGGTTGCGTAGCGCTTAAATAATTTTTAGTAGTATTTAATTTGGAAATTATTAAACACATTTTGTGGCATTCAAGTTCAAATTATTTTATTTATTGTGGAAACGATTACTTTGTGATACATGTCTAACACTTATATGACAATAAAATACTTCGCTAGTATCACGAATTCGATATTTACTAGTAATAGATTATCCAGTTTTTCATTAAATTACAAATGTTAACAAAACCTCTAAAAAAGTGTTTGTTTAACACTGCACTACTCAAATCTATAGAAATATATATATTAAAAAAATATGTTTGCAATATTTAACACAGTTCTGTAATCTTTACAAATTTTGAAAGAATAAAAATGTAATATCCTATACTTATCTCCATATCCTGTATCCTTTTTGTTATGTTATAAGTTTTGTAGTTTAATGTAAAGTTTAGTAATGTCTTATTAAGACGAAACTAGTCACTATCCAATGAATGATATAAGTATCGAATTCGTGATTCGAATTTTATTTTTTATAAATGAAAGTTTAAATTCAATTCAAAACTATTTTATATTTTTTTGATTTTGTAGAAAGTATAAAATTAGTTTATTGACGTTTAAATATATGTGTAAAATCCACAATTTACTTCAAAACTCTTACAAAAACGTTTGAATATCAAATTTGAATTTAATCAATAATTACAAAGTGCTATAGAGTACTAAAGCAATTTAAAACAATTTCATCGCGAGGTGAAGTATTTGAACATTTAAAATAATAAGTAAGGCAATTTCAATCTTTCTAAGATATTTGTACTTTTGTTAAAGTATTAAATCCGTTTATAAAACTTGTTTCCAATCTTTGATTAAGCATGAAGTAAAATTTCGAGTTTAGAAAAGCCTGAAAATTTGGATTTGGCGGGGCCCGACTCGCTTCGCTCGCTTCAGAAAAACAGAATGAAATAATTTCACTTTTTTTGTCAATTTTCAATATTCTTCTTTTAGTTACGTGCAGTGTTTTCTAATAATTATTGTAGTAATCTCTTTCTTCACTAAATAGTGAAGAAAGTGATTACTACAATAATTATCTTACATTTTATTTATTTTTAAGCAAAATAAGCCATTTTGAAGTTAATTTAGTGATGCGTTGATTTTTTAGGTATTTACAAACAAAATATCCACTTTATTTTCACACTTTTTAATAAATCTCCACTTTAACATATAATTTTAGAAGAAAAATTATAAAAATATTTACATTTTTGCTTCAAATGTTAAAGTTTATTTATTTCTAAACAACATGTGTGGTTATAAAGTTAATTATGTGATACATTGATTTTTCAGAAATTTTCAAACAAAATATCCAATTTATTCTCATAGATTTCAATCAAAATTCCACTTTGACATAAAATTTTAGAAAAAAGCTAATTAAAATATTTAAATTTTTGCTTCAATATGTTAAAGTTTATTAATTTATAATAACAATTTCTGATTATAAAGTTAATTCAGTAATGCGTAGATTTTTTGGAAATTTTCAAACAAAGTACTCTCTTTATTCTCATCATTTTTCATTCCGTTTATATATAAAATTGCAGAGAAACCGATTGAGATATTTTTATTTTTTCTTCAATGTATTAAAGTTTATCAATTTCTTAGTATAATCGGTGATTATAATGTTAATTTAGTAATGCATTGATTTTTGTAAATTGTTTATACAATTTATTCGCTCAAGGAGGGAACCCTATGTAAACGCCTCAAAAATAGGCCTAACTTTAGGATTAGACTGGAAGAAGAAAAATCAACCAATCATTTTCGCTTCTTTTGCAATTAATTAATTGTACTTTGAATAATCACATGAAATATAAATCACTAAAAGAATAAAATATTAAAAAATATTCATAAACATAATAAAAAAGTGTGTCCTGGAGTGAACACTTCTGCGCCGGGGAGTACAGAGTTTCAAAATCGTGTTTGAAACAAAAAAGGCGAATAGTTTGCTAAAGTATATTTAATTGCACTCAGCATAGACTTACATTTTGAGTTCATTTGTTTCAAAAACATACTTTTTTTTGTAAATTAAAGTTGCAAAACCATGTTGAAAATCTTGATTTTTTTTCAATTCGATATTTTTGAATAAAAAAATCAGTTTTTATTGCCAGATTTAGGTATATGCTGAGCGCAATTGAATATAATTTAACAAACTATGCGCCTTTTTTGTTTCAAACACGATATTGGAACTCTGTACTCCCGGGCGCAGAAGCATTCACTCCAGGATGAACTTTTTTTTTGTTTTTATGAATCTTTTTCAATTTTTTTCAATGATTCTGATTTTATTTGATTATTAAAAGTACAATTAATTAATTGTAAAAGGAGCGATAAAGATTGCTTAATTTTTCTTCTTCCAGTTCACTCCTAACGTTGGGCCTATTTTTGAGGCGTTTACACAGAGTTCCTCCCTTAATTCGCATAATTATTCATAAAGATTCCAACAACATTTTAGAAATACCGATTAAGATATTTTTATTATCCTTTCGGAATGTTTAATCTTATTTATTTTTAAGCAAATTGGGGATTTTAACCTTTATTCAGTAATAAGTTGATTTTTCACGAATTTTTAAACTAAATATTCGCTTTATGCCCGGTATTATAAAACGTTTTATTCCCTAAATAAAATTTACTTTAGGAATAAATTATTTTTATTCTAAAGATTTCGGTATTATAAACACAAAATAACTTTATTTGGCTAATAAATCTCCCCAGTAAATTATTTGTTTGTTTTTCTGCCAAATAAATTTTATTCTCTGAATAATTTGAAAGTTAAAAGTAAAATGTGTATTATATTATTATAATTACATTAGATTCTACTACTTGTGTTTATTAATTTCATTACGGTTATCATGTCTATCATATCATCCCCGTCAGATTTAAGTTCGCTTATAGTATCTTGCCTGACAGTGATTAATTCGAACCACAAGACATTCTAAAGAGTCGAAGACCTAGAGTTTTTCAAATCAGACATACCCAAGGATTTTTATACTTATGCATACGCTTTTTAAAATTAGTTCCATTTAAAGTTTTAAACGAGTGTTTTCCACTCCCAGACTAAGCATGAAGTAAAATTTCGAGTTTAGAAAAGCCTGAAAATTTGGTTTGGTCGCGTAGCGCGAAGCGCGGAGCGACCAAACCAAATTTTCAGGCTTTTCTAAACTCTAAATTTTACTTCATGCGCCACGCGTATTTAACACTGAAAACACTGAAATATTGTGAAGAAGTAAACTACACTTGAAATCAGTGTTTTGTACGCGTGGCGCATGAAGTAAAATTTCGAGTTTAGAAAAGCCTGAAAATTTGGTTTGGCTGCTCCGCGCTTCGCGCTACGCGACCAAACCAAATTTTCAGGCTTTTCTAAACTCGAAATTTTACTTCATGCTTAGCCTGGGAGTGGAAAACACTCGTTTACGTCTTTTATAATTTCTAATAAGCTTTCTATTTCTTGTTCTGTGTAATTCTGTTATATTCCACGGTTATTCTCCATAATTATAAGGAATTATACTAAATTTCCAATTTGATTGACAATTTAATTTGAAATATTGACAATTCAATTCAACAAATTGGTGGTTCCAGCTATGGCCACAATGAAAATGTATAATTTCGGTCTGTAATCTACTAAGTAAATTATTTATTTCTAGAATTGCTATTTATATGGTAGGTTTGTTTTATAATATGCAATTTTATTTGCCTATTAGTTTACTAGGTAAATAAATTGACTCCACAAATAATTATCCAATGATTTATTAATCGTTTATAATACCGGGCATTATTATCATATTTTTTTATGTAAAGTTATTTAAATTGAAAACACTTGGTATTGTTTTACAAATTAAAACTTTATTCCGGCTAGTTTCGGTTTGATAGACCATTTTCAAAGGAATGTTTAATTTAAATAACTTAACATATTGTAATATGTTTCACCAAGTGCCAGATGAAAAATTAATTTAAATGAATCATAATTTTTTATCAAAATTTCATTTTTACATAAAATTTCAGAAACACCAATTGAGATATTTTCCTTTATCTTTAATATGTTGAAGTTTATTTAGTTTTAAGCAAAATCAGTGATTTTATTATTGATTCAGTAATATAATTTTGTTATAAACATTCCAATTTGACATAAAACTTCAGAAACCCTGACTATGATATTTTATTTTTGTCTTCAACATGTTAAATTTTATTCATGTCTCAGCAAAATTAGTGACATAAGTTAATTCAGTAATGCGTTAATTTTTCAGAAATGTTCGCTTTAATCTTATCGTCATTATTCAACAAGAATCTACTTAAACACAAAATTTCAGACAAACTGATTCCGATTTTTTTATTATCTTTTCAATTCGGTAACTTTTTATACATTTTCAAAAAAAAAAAATATGATTGTAATGTTCAATCAGTGATATTTTATCAATTTTTAAACAAACTATTAGCTTTAATCTCATAGTTATTCATCAAAATTCTACTTTGATATAAAATTTCAGAAAAACCGACTAAGATATTTTCATATTTTCTTTCATATGTTAAATTGTATTTATATTTAAGCAAAACGAATGATTTTAAGTAAATTCAGTGATGAGGTAACTCTTCAAAATTTTGTAAACAAAACATTCGTTTTATTCTTTTATTTTTTCAACAAAAGTTTACTTTGACATAAAATATCATAAAAACCGATTAAGATGTTTCAATTATTATCTTAATATGTTAAGTTTTATTCAAATCTAAGCAAAATTGGTAATTTTACCGATAATTCATTGATGAGTTTTTTTTAAATGTTGAAACAAAATATTTGCTTTATTCTCATAATGTTTCAATCAAATTCCACTTTTATATACAGGGTGTCTACGCTAAGCTGTTCGTTAAAAGTTTATGGGGTTGCCGTTGTACTAAAAATTTTAAAAAAATCCTTGTCATATGGTTAAATCAGTTCCCTTCTTTTGAAATAATTTCAACTTTATATCACTTCCGGTTCCACCGGAAGTAGCACCAAATTTGTTATTTTAAATAGAACACCCTACATATTATTAATTTTTTGGATTCCTCGTTTAAATTGCAACATATTTAATTCGAACATATGTACACTTATCTCTTATAGTTTTCAAGAAAAATAAAATATATCTAAAATTTTGACCTCTAAAAGGCATCTTGAAATCTGTCTGTAACTTCTCTTAAGAATAAGATAAAAATATGATTTATATCCCTACTTGTACCTAGAGGGTGTGAGTAAATTAATTGGAAACTGTCAATTTTGACAATAAGTGTTCATAAAATATCAATATCTAAGTGCCCTCTTCAATATCTAGTAACTCCATTCTTCTAAATAGAATGACCCAATTTTTATCACGTGGTGCGATTGGGGCAAAAATTTCCTACAAAAAAGTATTATACAACTATACTCCTAAGGCAAGTAGTTTTCCAATTATTTCGAAAATTCGTTTCTCGTCGCATTTATGCAGGGTATAATGCGTGCATAAGTCGCAATTAAATTTTAGTAGGCCAGTAATATGCTTTTGTTTTGTCGCCATTGTAATGCGAAATGTCAAATAATAAAAAGAATTAGTACATCAACAAATTATCAATTTATTCTTTATACATGGCACCTGCCAATTGAACAAAATTTGATTCCAATCTTCTAATTCTTGTTTTATTCATTGGCGGCAATGCGGATAAGTTTCATTAAATACTCTACATGTTCGAGTAACAATTCTATCGCAGTTGCCATGCATAAAAAATAAATAAATGGTCATTGGAGCAAATTAGCATAAAACTTTGGTTATTACAAATTATCTTTAGTTAAATAAATACCATCTGTATTTATTTGCAATTTTACTAATCCTTAAAATACTCTGTTTACTGTATTTACCAAAGTGTTGAGTTTTGTGTACTCCCGTATAACAATATTTTCCTTCGCGCGAATTATCGTTTAATCTGAGTTAATCTCACAATTGTTCATCTAAATTCCACAAAAATTCAAACAATTTCAAAAAAACCGACTGAGATATTTTAATTTTTCATTCGATACATATCTTGTGTTTGTTGATTTCTAAATAAAGTTATTTGTTGTAATTTAAGTATTTAAGTAATATGCTTTTGCTTTGTCGCCATTGTAATGCGAAATGTCAAATAATAAAAAGAATTAGTACATCAACAAATTATCAATTTATTCTTTATACATGGCAACTGCCAATTGAACAAAATTTGATTCCAATCTTCTAATTCTTGTTTTATTCATTGGCGGCAATGCGGATAAGTTTAATTAAATACTCTACATGTTCGAGTAACAATTATATCGCAGTTGCCATGCATAAAAAATAAATTGATAATTTGTTGATGGGTGTATTTATTCATTTTGTTGATTTCAATATAACTTTGTACTAATTGTTTTTCATGTTTTACATTTCGCATTACATACGCGACAAAACAAAAGCATTACTACTTGCCTACTAAAATTCAGTCGCGAGTTATGCGCTCATTATTCCCTGCATAAATGCGACGAAAAACAAATCTTCGAAATAATTCGAAATCCACTTGCTTTAGGAGTATAGTTGCTTATACTTTTTTGTAAAAAAAAAATCTTCCCTCCAATCGTACCACATGATAAAAAATGGGTCATTCCATTTAAAAAAATTGAATTACTAGATATTGAAGAGGGCACATCGATATTGACATTTTAAGAACACTTATTGTCAAAATTGACAGTTTTCAATTAATATAATGATAGAGGCATCGTCTAGGTACAAGTAGAGATATAAATCATATTTTTATCTTACTCTTAAGAGAAGTTACAGACAGATTTAACGATGCCTTTTAAAGGTCAAAATTTTAGAAATATTTTTTTTGCTTAGAACCTATAAAAGATAAGTGTACATATGTTCGAATAAAATATCTTATGCAATTTAAACGAGGAATCTAAAAAATCATTAATATAGGGGGTGTTTCATTTAAAATAACAAATTTGGTGCTACTTCCGGTGGAACCGGAAGTGATATAAAGTTAAAAATATTTCACATGAGGAGAACTGATTCAACCGTATGACAAGGATTTATTTCAAATTGTTAGTGCAACGGCAACCCCATAAAGTTTTAACGAACGGTTTAGCGTAGACACCCTGTAAACCGATTGAGATATTTTAATTTTTTCTTTAATATAGTAAATTTTATTTACATCTAAGTAAAATTACTGATTCAAAAGTTAGTATAATAATGGGTTGCTTTTTTATTAATTTTCAAACAAAATATTCTCTTTATTCTCATAATTTTTTAGTAACTTTTACATAAAAAATAATAAATAATCTATTGAGTTATTTTTATTTTCTCTTCAAGTTGCCAATGATTATTAATTTCTAAGCGAAATTAATAATTCTATTGTTTATCAGTGGTGCGTTGGTTTTTGGCTAGTTTTCAAACAAAACATTTGCTTTAATCTTGCAATTGTTGATCAAAATTCTGCTTCGAAAAACATTAGGCCCGTTCATCAAATTGTTCAACATTCAACATGTTTAGATTTTTTTGTGATAGTAACTAATGAACAGTACCCTGATCGGTCTATTTTGTACGACTGCGAAAATCCTAAACACATTTACGATTAATAGTCCGGTCATCAGGGAATTCCCTAACAGTTATTAGTAAACTCCCAACTGTTGTCTCTAATAAACAGGCCCATTTTCAAGAAAACCGATTGAGAAATTTTAATTTTCTCTTCTATAACTTATAGTTTATTAATTTCTAAATACAGTTATTTCTAGTAATTTGAAATGGTCATTAGAGCAAATTAGCATAAAACTTTGGTTATTACAAATTATCTTTAGTTAAATAAATACCATCTGTATTTATTTGCAATTTTACTAATCCTTAAAATACTCTGTTTACTGTATTTACCAAAGTGTTGAGTTTTGTGTACTCCCGTATAACAATATTTTCCTTCGCGCGAATTATCGTTTAATCTGAGTTAATCTCACAATTGTTCATCAAAATTCCACAAAAATTCAAACAATTTCAAAAAAACCGACTGAGATATTTTAATTTTTCAATCGATACAAATCTTGTGTTTATTGATTTCTAAATAAAGTTATTTGTTGTTATTTAAAATTGTCATTAAAGCAAATAAGTATTTTTGTTGATTACAAATAATGTGTAGTACGAATCCCTTAAATACGCTGTTTGCTGTATTTAATAAAGTGTTGAGTTTTGTGTGTTGACGCATAACAATATTTTCCTTCGCGCGAATTTTCGTTTAATCTCAGTACTTACCCTCGTTTACCATACTCACACACACCAGTCGAAAACAGATGGGTTTTCCCAAGCGCGAGGGGAAAAAGTGTAAAACGTATTTTTCCGCGTGAATAAAAATACACACAAGAGAAGAAGAAAAACAAACAGGAGAAAAAATTAAATAAAACGCACGCATAGAGAAAGGAAGGAGGGATAATTAAAAAAAAAACGAGAGAAAAACAAACGCACGCATAGAAAAGAAAAAGTCTGCACAACTAAGAGCATAGGGCTCGATCATCAAAATGTTTAACATTCAACATGTTTGGATTTGTTTGTGATGTATGTTGGTATCTAATGAACGGTACTTCGGTCGCTCTATTTTGTACAATTACAAAAATCCTAAAGACGTTTACGATTAACAATACGGCCATCAGAGAATTCCCTAACAGTTGGCAGTAAACTCTCAACTGTTGTCTCTGATGAACGGGCCCATACCTACTGAGCAAAAAACAAATAAATAACGTTGTATCAACATTTTAGCAACATTAAACGTTGTTTTAATGTTAATAAATCATTAATTAAATGGATTTGCTCAGTGGGTAGTTAAAGACAGGATAATCAAAATAGAAACAAGAGAAAGACAAACGCATGACTAGAAAAGAAAAAGTCTGCACAACTAAGATAGAAAAATGAAACGCATGCAGAAAATATCTAGAGCTACTTTATGAGACATTTTTAAAAACAAAGAAATCTAAGAGCAAGAATGGGTAGTTCGAATAGTGGAAAAGTTTTCGTGTTATTTAGTTTCTATTATGTAGTATGCAAGTAGTAAAATCAAAGTAGTATAGTTAAAATGTAACTAGATTAGTAACCTTGGCGCTGTATTCATTCTGTAATGTTACAATTTGAAAATAAAGATATTTGAGGCACTTGGAAGCAAATGGGTGTAACTGCAAATTTGAAAAAAAATGGTGCACATGCAAGTGAAACATTTTTTTTTTGTTAATTAGCAAAGAGATATGAAGGTGTCATTGATTATTACTGCTAACCAGTCTATTTTCTGAATATCCATATAACAACTTTGCTAGTTTGTTTATTGGTTTTTAACTTTAAAACTGCATTTTTTAATTTTTGTGTAAGTCACTTACACCCCTTTGCTTTTAGGCAGGGTTGTTAAATAAACGTTTTTTTGTTCATTTTAATTAAAACAGGCAGTATTTTTTTGTACTAAACGTGTTTTTATTTCAATGAAACAGTGTTTAAAACATTAACAATTAAAAACCAACTTAAAACGTGTTTTAAACATAACCAGCCTTATTAATGTATTAATAGACCTTATCCCACAGCTTTAACACAGTTCTAAGGATGATATTGACATTTTCGGATTAATAAAACGTTTTAGTAGATTACTATTGTTAGTTTACAACTAATCATTTAATAGCCCTAGTTTAAGCCATGTACATAACCTCAACCGTCATTACAAAATAGGTTTATTTAGAATGTATGTAATAATGCAATGAATCATAAATAATAAAGGTCTTTTTTTTCTTCAATGTATATACCTTATCAGTATATTTTGAACTTTACATTAAATCAGTGTTTTATACGCGTGGCGCATGAAGTAAAATTTCGAGTTTAGAAAAGCCTGAAAATTTGGTTTAGCCGCTCCGCGCTTCGCGCTACGCGACCAAACCAAATTTTCAGGCTTTTCTAAACTCGAAATTTTACTTCATGCTTAGTCTGGGAGTGGAGACACTCATTTGAAGGAAATTTTAATCTAATAATATATCAGAAGAATTACATTTTCACAAACATAAAAAAAATAGTGTAACATACCTTTTAAATTACTTAATTACATCGAAGTTAGAAAACATGAAAATGTAATGTTGCTACGTTTATTCCATTATTATTTCAAAACTAACTAATAACATGTAGATTTTGTTTTATTAAAATGAAATTTTAGTATCGTGTTTGTATGCCTCTAGTAGAGATTAATAAGCATTAAACTATAATGATATTAACGGTAATTTTATTAAGAAGGCTGAACATGTTTAAAACACGTTTTAAATCACATTTATGCACACATAATCATAATATTTTATTATGATAACATTTTATTTTTAATAAGGTAATTTGAAATATCTTCAACAATGTAACTAAAATTTGAAAACGTAAACAAAATGTGTTTAATAAAGTAGTATAGTTTGCTTTAAGCGAGTATTTTCCACTGCCAGACTAAGCATGAAGTAAAATTTCGAGTTTAGATAAGCCTGAAAATTTGGTTTGGTCGCGTAGCGCGAAGCACGGAGCGGCCAAACCAAATTTTCAGGCTGTTCTAAACTCGAAATTTTACTTCATGCGCCACCGGTACAAAACACTGACATATTACGAAATTTAAAACACACCGCTAAACTTTACATTGAATCAATGTTTTGGCTATTCCGCGCTTCGCGCTACGCGACCAAACCAAATTTTCAGGCTTTTCTAAACTCGAAATTTTACTTCATGCTTAGCCTGGGAGTGGAAAACACTCGCTTAAATCTTCAAATCAATTTCTTTTAATAAACCAAGCATCGAAAAATATGCAACGTACGCATATGAATACTTCAAAGAAAAATTCTCGTTATGAAAATGTTCGGTGTTACATAAAACTCTCTGTATATATAAGAAGGCTGAACATGTTTAAAACACGTTTTAAATCACATTTATGCACACATAATCGTGATATTTTATTATGATAACATTTTATTTTTAATAATGTAATTTGAAATATCTTCAACAAATTAACAATTTTTTTTTTGACAACCACCGCCCGCACAGGTTCGCTCTTAAACTTTAAATGACAAATTGTGCGCTTTATAAATCGTAAAACATGTTTAAAACACAACCATTGAAAACAGGACGGCTGTTTTTAAACATGTTTAAAACACTATTTTAAAACATGTTTAAAACACTGTTTGAAAACATGTTTAAAACACTGTTTTAAAACAAACTATTTTAAACATAACAACCCTGCTCCTAGGTGATTCATTCTATTATTATTTTTATTATTAGTTTTATTTGCTTTACATGAATGTAAAAATATGAAGGAGCGATCGGAAAAAAGTCGATTTTAATCTAATAAGTTTATTAAATGAACCTAATTTCTGATGTATTTTATATACATTCTCACTTAAAGTTGGAATATTAGCATTTTCAAGTATTCCGCTTTATTTTTTGTTGTAGCAAATTGCATTTCTAACGTGTTTCTAATAAAAACTTACCTTTCTACCTACAAACAACACGATCAATTCACAAATAAAATCATGAAATATAAACACTCTCGCTTTAATTAACTTTTAATTAAAATAATAATATCATAATATTTATTATTTTGAACCCAACAAATAAGTTCAACTACTTCAAATAACTCGTAACTCGATACAAACTTTTCAAACACACAAAATAAGAAAAAAAAAAACTCAAACAAGACCAACTCCAACAAAACTAGTGAGCAACAAACTGTCTACAAAATCTACTTGTGAATTGTTCTGTCTAAGTCCCAACTTTTTTGTTACCTGACTTAGGCTTCTATAGCTACTCGCGCTCCCACTGCGCGCCTGTAAACAAACAACAGAGTTCACGAAACACAGAAAAACTATTTAAAAACAAAGGAAGAGAAATTATTTTCTAAAAAAAATATAATTTTCAATTTACTTTTGAACTGTAATTAACTATTATACATGCCTAGAAAGTGAAAGCATATGTTAAAATGTTTATTGAAACAGTCAATCATTACTTTATTCGCAAGATCCAAGTATACAGGGTTAGTTTTTGTCATGTGAAATGGAAACTTTAATTGGATATGTCATCATTGAAAAGAGTTTCTTTCTCTTTGAACTGATATATCACTTAACATACTAATTTATAAAAATAGCTGAGTTATTAACAATTTTCTATTTTTTTTTTTTGAACAAAAAGATAATTGCCGGGTTAGTTTTTTTCATGTTAAATGGAAACTATAATTGGATCTGTCATCATTGAAAAGAGTTTATTTCTCTTTAAACTGATATATCACGTAAAATACTTATTTATAAAAATAGCTGAGTTATTAACAATTTTCTATTTTTTTTTTTAAACAAAAAGATAATTGCCCATGAAAAAATGAAAAAAAATGAGTTTGTTGATTTTTTGTCAAATCAGTTAATTTAGAAGTTATGTGTAGAAAGAAACGAAAATTGGTTTAAAAAAATGTCCATAAAAAAGCAGATGTTTCATTAATTGACAAAAAACAACAATGAAACTAACTTATGCAAACAATTTTTTATGTAACACCGAACATTTTCATTACGAGAATTTTTCTTTGAAGTATCCATATGCATAGGTTGCACATTTTACTATGCTCAGTTTATTAAAAGAATCTAATTTTGAGCTTTAAGCGAGTGTTTTCCACTCCCAGGCTAAGCATGAAGTAAAATTTCGAGTTTAGAAAAGCCTGAAAATTTGGTTTAGTCGCGTAGCGCGAAGCGCGGGGCGGCCAAACCAAATTTTCAGGCTTTTCTAAACTCGAAATTTTACTTCATGCGCCACCGGTACAAAACACTGACATTACGAAATTTTAAACACACCGCTAAACTTTACATTGAATCAATGTTATGTACAGGTAGCGCATGAAGTAAAATTTCGAGTTTAGAAAAGCTTGAAAATTTGGTTTGGCCGCTCCGCGCTTCGCGCTACGCAACCTAACAACATTTTTAAGCTTTTCTAAACTCGAAATTTTACTTCATGCTTAGCCTGGGAGTGGAAAACACTCGCTTAAATCTTCAAATTAAATTCTTTTAATAAACCAAGCATCGAAGAAAGTGCAACGTATGCATATGGATACTTCAAAGAAAAATTCTCGTCTTAATTAATCACAGTTATATTCTTTTCTTCACTTTTATTTTTCTTGCTAGATGTACATTTCGGGTACTAAGTACCCATTATCAATAGCTAACTGAATATAAAACGATAAATGTTTATAATATTTACCTAGTCGGATTTGGCGGAAAAACCAAAAAAATAATTTAAATTTTGAAACGAATGCGGTATCTTGGAAATGAGGATGTTGGGGATTATTCGGCTTCGGACTTGGAAGGGTTCAAATATTTTCCGAAAACCCACACACACCTTCAATTATATTCACTCAAGTTCACACAGCCCATTTAAATATAAATTAGCTTCTTTTAATAGCATGATCTACAGAGCAGTAAAACTGCCAATTTCAAATGAAAATAGGAAAAACGGATTTAAATTCATATTTAAAATTGCAGAATATTTAAACTATAGTAAGAGAACAATTCAAAAATTAATCAACAGACACATTAGACATCATAACATCCAATCCACAACCACTTTAGAACCAATTTTAGAATCAGACAACAATAAAAAATATATAAAAATAATTCATGAGCCAAAAACCAACCAACATTTAAATAAAATATAAAAAAAATACAATTTCATTCCTGCACATTACACCAATACCAAACTTAAAATGTTATTAGGTAATACTTTTGATAAACAGGACCAGTTGCTGAATTCAGGGATTTACTCAGTCAGTTGCAATAATTGTACTAAATTATATATTGGACAAACAAAAAAAACGTGCACATCAGATTCAAAGAACATATGTACCACATCAGAAGCCAAAACCTTACAAATCAGCAATTGCTCATCATAGTTCGACAACAGGCCACATAAATAAAGTCAAATTATTAAAAGAATCTAGCAGTTACAAATTAAACATGTTGGAAGCGATAGAAATGATGAAAAATTAGACAGAACTACTCAATTTCGATTTAAGCCCAATAACGAACCCCTTATTAAATTTATTACCAAACAGATAATCCTCATTAACACCATGTGAACCCTCCCAAGTCCGAAGCCAAATAATCCCCAACACCCTCATTTCCAATATACCGCATTCATTTCAAAATTCAAATTACTTTTTTGTTTTTCCGCCTAATCCGACTAGGCATATATTGTAAACATTTATCGTTTTATATTCAGTTAGCTATTGATAATGGGTACTTAGTACCCGAAATGTACATCTAGCAAGAAAAATAAAAGTGAAGAAAGGAATATAACTGTGTTTAATTAAGTGACTTAACACCTTCACGTAACTCATACAACTACATTAATTTAATTATGGCTTCCTGGTCAACGGAGTTTAATAAGTTTTTCGAACATCAAACGAAGATCAAACTAATAAGTGCCGACATTTATTTCCTACGCGAGTGCATCAAAACCCGCTTCTTTCCAAATTTTACAGAAGTAAAAATGTGCAAAAACAACAGTGATACATTAAAATTAGTAGAAGATTTCAAAATCAAATTACTTAGATCGGAAATAAGTTCTCTCCACAAAAAACGCAACAGTTTAGAAACAGTTCCTTATGAACTACACCTGAAACTCGCAAGAAATACCACACCTGATAAGTCGGATGAATCCCTGCAAAAATGACATAACGTAATAAATACAAAAATCAAGAACAAATCGATAACCATTCACAAAAAACCGAAGAAACTAACTCATCAGCACAAACAAGTTCAGGAATTTAATGAATATTCAACCCCACAACTCACACACATAGTTATCCACAACAAGTCAACAGTTGGTTTCTCGAATGAAGAACTAAACATCCTGAAGAAAGGACTGAAACATTAAATAGCCCCCCCAGCAGGTACCAATAGAGGATTTAATCAACGACCTGAAAGTTGCCGCGACGAAATTAAAAGAAGATGAAGCAACAGCGTTCCGCATTACCACAGAAGAAACAATACAGAAATGTTTAATGAAGAACAAAGACAACCGTCAGCGCAGAAAATATAACCCGGAAATAAAAATGTTGAAAAACCTTAAAGAAAAAGACGTTTTATACCTGAAGTCGGATAAAGGTAATGCGATTATAATTGTCAACAAATCTGATTATTTTGACAACGTGAAACAAATCCTCTAAAAACGTATACGAACAAAATCAATGACTTCCTTAAAACTCCAACATTTTTAATTGATAAAAAGCTCGCATATAAATTAAAAATCAGTAATCCAAAATTACAAAAATTATATTGCCTACCCAAAATCCATAAACCGGGAAATAAATATAGACCTATTGTCTCCAATATCAACGCACCCACGTACAAGATTGCAAAATGGCTTGTTCATGAATTCCAACAATTAAAAATAGATAATGAATTTTCCGTTGAAGATTCTTTTCAATTCACAAACAAATTAACCAACACAAATATTCAACAAAATGAACAGTTAATTTCTTTTGATGTAGAGTCACTGTTCCCCAGTATACCTATTGATATAACCATAAACATTTTAAAAGATTTCTTAATTGAAAATTGCGTCCCAAAAGACAAAATAGATAATTACATTAAACTCACTGAAATGGTCATGAATTTTAACACATTTGAATTTAACGGAAAATTCTACAAACAAACATTTGGCACCGCTATGGGTAACCCGCTTTCACCATTCTTAGCAAACATTTTCATGAACCATTTCGAAAATCAGGCCAAAAACACTCTAGATTATTTCCCTAGAATATGGACAAGATATGTAGATGATATTTTTGCTATTATTGAACCAAATAGAGATATCACACAATTTTTCAATAACCTCAACTTATACCCCAGTATTAATTTTACATTTGAATTAGAATTCAACAACGCACTTCCATTTTTAGATTAATTAGTAATTAGAAACAAAAACAAACTAGATTTCAATATTTTCCGAAAACCCACACACACCTTCAATTATATTCACTTAAGTTCATACAGCCCATTTAAACATAAATTAGCTTCTTTTAATAGCATGATCCACAGAGCAGTAAAACTCCCAATTTCAAAAGAAAATAGGAAAAAAGAATTTAAATTCATATTTAAAATTGAAGAATATTTAAACTATAGTAAGAGAACAATTCAAAAATTAATCAACAGACACATTAGACATCATAACATCCAATCCACAACCACTTTAGAACCAATTTTAGAATCAGACAACAATAAGAAATATATAAAAATAATTCATAAGCCAAAAACCAACCAACATTTAAATAAAATATTCAAAAAATACAATTTCATTCCTACACATTACACCAATACCAAACTTAAAATGTTATTGGGTAATACTTTTGAAAAACAAGACCAGTTGCTGAATTCAGGGATTTACTCAGTCAATTGCAATAATTGTACTAAATTGTATATTGGACAACCAAAAACGTACACATCAGATTCAAAGAACATATGTACCACATCAAAAGCCAAAACCCTGACAAATCAGCAATTGCTCATCATACTTTGACAACAGGCCACAAATTCAACATAAATAAAGTCAAATTATTAAATGAATCTAGCAGTTATTAATTAAACATGTTGGAAGCGATAGAAATGATAAAAAATAAGACAGAATACTCAATTTCGATTTAAGCCCAATAACGAATCCCTTATTAAATTTATTACCCAACAGATAATCCTCATTAGCACCATTGTGAACCCTCCCAAGTCCGAAGCCGAATAATCCCCAACACCGCCATTTCCAAGATACCTAGGTATATATTGTAAACATTTATCGTTTTATATTCAGTTAGCTATTGATAATGGGTACTTAGTACCCGAAATGTACATCTAGCAAGAAAAATAAATGTGAATAAAGGAATATAACTGTGTTTAATTAAGTGACTTAACACCTTCACGTAACTTATACAACTACATTAAAAATTCTCGTGATGAAAATGTTCGGTGTTACATAAAACTCTCTGCATATATATTATAAATACAGACGATTATTATTTATATTATTATTATTATAGTCATTATTTCATGGCTAACTATTTTTTTGTAGTAAATAAAATAGAAAATAGTTAATAACTCCGTTATTATTGTAAATTAGTACGTCAAGTGATATATCTGATTAAAAAGAAAAAAATCATTTCTAATGTTAACACAGCCGCCTATGGTTTCCATTAAAAAAAAAATATAAGTTTGTGTTATATCTCGAAAACTGATATCCATAGAAAAAATCTGATAAAATGTTATTATTTAGTGTAAAATTATCTAAAACTTTGCCATCTCTTTTAATAACAGAAAAATCGATTTGAAAACATCGACTTTCCACATTTTTCAAAATATTTAGTTACCGTTGACTTTTTTGGAAATTTTACAAACATCTTTTTATTTAGTTCGTAAGACTGCACTACTTTTCCCATTTAACCGTTTCTCTATCTCTTACAGTTTCTGAGATCCCTATAGAGAACATGAATAAAAACTTACCTTGTATACAATTAGCTGCCTATAAATGTACAGTCGGCGCAAACCAAATCTGAGCGCCAACATTTATCGGTGTAATTTACACTTTGCATCATAGTCGTTCGTCGTATTTAAATTTGACAGCTCTCAAAAATTATTGTCAAAATTTCCGAATACGCCGCTCTTTGTAATACCATTGGCCAAAGCCAGAATGACAGGAATGAATTTCAGTAAAAAATACCTTGACAACCAAAGAGCGTTTACATTTGGGTTTCGTCGACTGTACGCATTGTTTGTTTATGGAATTTGTGTATGTTAAGTTGCATACGTAACTGAGCTATATTTATGTAACTTAAGATACACAGACACACAAAAAACAATTCAATGAGTACACTTAGTTCTCTAAGTATCTAAAACTACTATATGTTTAATTTAGAATTTCAATATGTTTATAATTAATTAATATTTAATTGAATAATATTGACATTTGAACATTTAATTTTTTAAATAATTTTTGAAATATGTTCGTAAATATTACAGTTCAAAACTAAGTATGTAAGTTGTTAGTATTGTAAAAAAAAGATAAATACAGTTATAGGCACTTAAGGCTAAAGGCTAGAAAGGAGGAAAATGTAGAATATAATATATACAAAGAGTGACATATGGGATAGATAGTTTAATGCATGATTGAAATGTGGCTAAATAACTATGAGTTTTTCTTAATGATGCAAAAACGACACACAACATCGAAGAAAGAGAACAGAAAGCACTAGAAATGCTGGATGATTTGTACATTTGTTTGTTATAAAGAAGTTGCTTACAATTGTTTATGTACACAAATATGTAAATTCGTTTGATAATATTTATATTTATCCTATAATAACTGTTGTTTTCATAAATTCAAAACAATGAAATTGTTGAAGAAAGGTTCTAAGTGTTTTAATTAAGATTATGAAAGGTTAAGTCACCTTTCATAATCTTCAATTAATTTTTTGATATTCAAATTGTATCGTAAATGATTGCTCTCAACATTAAGGCTGTGATTTACAATGGGTGGAATCATACGTTTTTGGTAGTCACTAAATCCAGCACCGTAGGTGTTCTAATTACTGTACAACATTGTATGATACATCAAAATGTTTCTAAAACTTGGAGGATTGTATTGTCACCAATTCAAAACGATTAGATTATTAGTTTTTCTGTAATAAATTCCTGAAAATAGCTATTTGAGTCATTTATTTACTCAATTTTCGACAACAAATACGCTTTCTACGGTAAATTCAAGGGTGTCCTTACATTCAGCATTCAATTTGCTCAATAATTATAACCAAATATTTCCATTATTTATTCAGTTATCCTTTTTATGCTAGCAATGGTAAAATGTTGCTATACACAGCAATCAGCCATTTTTAAATTTCAGGCCGGCCCATAGTTATCTGCAGGGTGTGGTAACATATTTACAAATTTTACGGTTATTCTCTACTAGGTGGGTATGCTAATTTTTGTTTAGTGAATTACATCTTGTGTGTGCGTTTTTTTTTTGTGAGTGGACTATTCGATTAGCCACCGTACGATGAAATTGATTTATTTTAAAACTTCTCAAAGACGGCCTATAGGCTCGGCGCGGGGCACTATGGATTTACAATGTTATTATATTTAGATGATGAAAATTAGTATACATGGGTGTTCATGTATGCCGATTTCGAATATGTCAAATCACTCAAACAAATCACTGTATGTTTTGAGTTTACGTGAAGTGATTATTACTCATAAAAAGACTGTTGTTCCTTACTTCACTCTTTATTTGTATAGCTGGATTTACATTTCGAGACACAAGATGCTCATTATCAATAACAAATAGTTTGTTATTGATAATGAGCACCTTATGTCTCGATATGCTCATCTAACTGTACAAATAAAAAGTGAAGTAAGGAATAACAGTATTTATATGTGTAATAATCACTTCACGTAAACTCAAAGCATACAGTAATTTGTTTGGGGTTGATTTTCCGAAAAAAACACTCGTTTGAAGATTAAACAAAAATTATGTAATAATATTTTACCTACGCCCTATCTAGTAACCGCATCATACCACACTGTCATCTTGACAAGTATGATTGACATTACTTACATATGCACGTAATAGCTTGGACAAGTACATTACGTGCTGACAGTTGAACAGCTGTATTCCAAATACAACTTGTTTTCTTTAAATCTTTAGTTATTCGTTGTTTTTTTTAAGAGTTCAATTTAAAGCTCTAAACGAGTGTATTCCACTCCCAGACTAAGCATGAAGTAAAATTTCGAGTTTAGAAAAGCCCCGTGAAAATTTGTCGAGGGTCGCGCTGCGACCCGAGACAAATTTTCTGGGCTTTTCTAAACTCGAAATTTTACTCCATGTGCCACGCGTATAAAACTCTAAAATATTGTGAACTCTATGTATATTTGAACCTCACTAGAAATCAGTGTTTTATACGCGTGGCGCATGAAGTCAAATTTCGAGTTTAGAAAAGCCCAGAAAAAAATATACATATTCCAAATTAAGCTTGTTTTCTTCAAATCTTTAGTTATTTGTTGTTTTTTTTAAGAGTTCAATTTGAAGCTCTATACGAGTGTTTTCCACTCCCAGACTAAGCATGAAGTAAAATTTCGAGTTTAGAAAAGCCCCGTGAAAATTTGTCGAGGGTCGCGCAGCGACCCGAGACAAATTTTCTGGGCTTTTCTAAACTCGAAATTTTACTTCATGCGCCACGCATATAAAACACTAAAATATTGTGAACTCTATGTATATCTGAACCTCACTTAAAATCAGTGTTTTATACGCGTGGCGCATGAAGTAAAATTTCGAGTTTAGAAAAGCCCAGAAAATTTGTCGAGGGTCGCTGCGCGACCCTCGACAAATTTTCACGGGGCTTTTCTAAACTCGAAATTTTACTTCATGCTTAGTCTGGGAGTGGAAAACACTCGTTTAAAGCTTTAAATTGAACTTTCTTAAAAAACAACGAATGTCGGAAAATGTACAGCTTTATTAGTCATTTAGTTTCCATTATTGCCATTATACTATTAAAAATTATTACAATAAATAATTTGTTCTTTAATGCCCATTGTTTATTTTGTTAGGGCGTAGGTATAGTATCGTACGTTTCTCGAGTGGTATGGCAATTACATACTCGCAGAATACTGCACTCGCCGCTGCGCGGCTCGTGCGCAACGTGTCCGCTCTATGTAATATGTAACATACCACTCTCGTTAAGTAATATACTATTACATACAGGTAAGTAAAGGATATGCAGCGAATGTTTTCTTAAATATACATATGCATACGTTTTTTTTAAGTTCAATTTAAAGCTTTAAACGAGTGTTTTCCACTCCCAGACTTAGCATGAAGTAAAATTTCGAGTTTAGAAAAGCCTGAGCGTTTGGATTTGGACGCGAATCGTCCAAATCTAAACTCAGGCTTTTCTAAACTCGAAATTTTACTTCATGCGCCACGCGTATAAAACACTGAAATATTTGGAACTTACAAATATACCGGTAAATTAGTATTTAAGAAAAAACAACTACAGCAGGATTAAAAATATTCTGCCAGACAACAATATTTTGAATTTTACAATGTTTTAATGTTTTATACGAGAGGTGCATGAAGTAAAATTTTGAGTTTAGAAAAGCCTGAAAATTTGGTTTAGTCTCGTAGCGCTACTCGATCAAACCAAAACTTCAGGCTTTTCTAAACTCGAAATTTTACTTCATACTTAGTCTGGGAGCGCAAAACACTCGTTCTAAACTAAAAATTGAACTCATTAATAGAACGAATGACTCAAAATCCATACGCCGAATCGAAATATGTATACTTGAAACAAAAACTCCCTGTATTTATATTATATTATTCTTTCACTTACTTTTAATGTAAACCTTTCTAGTCACTATTAGAAATCCCATATGTTTCTTCTTTAAATAGTTTCGCCATAGTTCGAATAAGATTTTAAGCATTGAAGTATTTTAACAGTCATGAATGTCATGATAATAGAAACGCAAACTTAACATTCGACATGCCAAACAATCAAAGATGATCTGTTTCAACCTGAATCCATTGAGTGAAAACGGATAGAAGTTAATGACGTCAGGATAGAAAGGTAATGTGTTAACTATACCTTTCTACCCTGACGTCATTAACTTCTATCTGCTTACAATCAGTGGATTCTGGTTAAAACAAAACACCTTTAATTGTTTGGCACGTCGAATTTTAAGTTTGCGTTTTATTATTATGATATTTACATCGAATGTTAAAATACTTCAATTGTGTCAAATTGACGAAACTGTTCAAAATCCAATCAATCATCAAACAACTGATTGAAAGCTATTTGAAAAAGAAAAAGATCAAATTTCCAACAGTGGACAATAAGTTAACTTTAAAAGTGAGTACAATAATAATTTGAAATAATAGAAATAACGGATTCATTGCATATCGATTTACCATGATTTTTGAGATTCTAAAAATGCAATCAGAGTAAAGATGTATGGGAGGCACGAATCTAAAGTTTGTTGGTTAAGGCGACTTACCGTTTGGCCACGAATTAAATTTTAAGTTCCACCTTTGAGGTTATATATGATCGTATTTTCGGCTAAATAAGCACATTACAGATACAAATTACACACATGATGAAATTATCTCAAAAATGAGGACGTAATTCATCCAATTTGTAGTGTTATCTTCATTAATTCAGCCAATATCACGATATTAGTTTTACGCTCGAATTGACGTCTACTGGACGTTTATTTAAAATAATGGATATATAAATCGAGATTGATTATTAAATCATAGGTAATTTTATTTACGATATAAAAAATAGATGGCACATTCGTACGATAACTAGGATATTTACTGCAATAATAAAATATTAACAAATAATATAACAATATATAATAACACCTACAAATATTACATTTATATTTAATTCACTGTTTTTACTAAAATTAAATTTGTACGGCATATCCAGTTTGGTTAGTAGAGACACAACTAAATTTAAATACAATCAAAATAATTTAATAGAACCACATAACCAAGTAAAATTATCTGATTTAAGGCTTAGTATAGCCACACATTATTCTATAAAATAATAAGATGCAGAAAAACATGTTATTATGCTTAGGCGATTTTACAAGTTTTTGATTTAGGTTAGTATAGAATAAATTGCAGAAAACTTTTTGCGCAAGTTAAATATTTCACATACTTTTCGGTTAGGTTAGGTTAGGAGAAAGGTTTGCAATAGAATACATTGCGTATATCTCCTTGCAGACGATGACTATTCCACATACTTCTAAACTAGGTTAGGAGAAAGGTGTTCAATAGAATAAACTGCTTAAGTCTCTTTGCGCACGGTGACTATTCCACATACTTGTAGGTTAGGTTATGTTAGGAGAAAGGTTTGCAATAGAACAACTTGCTTAAATCTCTTTGCGCACATTAGTTATTCTACATACTGCTAGGTTAGGTTAGGTTAGGAGAACAGTTTGCAATAGAATAAATTGCGTAAGTCTTTTTGCGTGTACGGAATAGCCCCTGTATCTATAAATATTAACATTAATATTTTACATCATTCACAAAGATGTCGATGACAGTTTTCGTAAACAGTTAATATTTATTACATTTTAATACATCTAGCGCCTGTTTTTTCTATATCGTAAATTAGAATACATATGATTTACTAATCAATTTTGATTTATATATCCATTATTTTAAATGAACGTCAGTAGACGTCAATTGTAGTGTAAAATTAATATCGTGATATTGACTGAATTAATGAAGATAACACTACAAATTGGATAATTTACGTCATCATTTTTGGGATAATTTTATCATGTGTGTAATAGGTATCCCTAATGTGCTTATTTAGCCGAAAATACGACCATATATAACTTCAAAAGTGGAACTTAAAATTTAATTCGTGGCCAAACGGTAAATCGCTTTAACCAACGAACTTAAGATTCATGCGTCCCATACACGTTTACCTCGATTCCGTTTTCAGAATCTCAAAAATCAAGGTAAATCGATATACAACAACCCCAAAATAACGATGATCCCCAGGGATTGAGCACTTACAATTTGTCGCAGAAACAACAGGAATTATTGTCGTAAAAACGCATATTTTCTTGAATATTGTTACTAATCCAATGTGCTAATATCCAATTTAACTCAGAGTTATTGTTCTAGAGGTTTCCATTCGTTCTTTTTTATTGCTCCTTCTATAAAAATAATTTGATTGCTCATTGACAGGTTCGTCAAATAAATGAAGTATTAAAATCAAAAAAAGTAGACACGCGCTTATGATACTGTTATTTTTTCTGACGTCAGAGTAAAAGAATAATGTGTTGACTTTAATGTTTTGATTATAATGTGTTGACTATAATATGTTGACTATACCAAATAAAAGATAACCTGATTGTGATTTACTGACTCAAAATAGACTAGGACACATTTCTCAAAATCGTGTTATACGAGGTGTGTAAATTAAGTCATGAGACTGGCAACGTAGCTTTCAATCTGGCAACATTTGGGGCGTCGGACTTAATCCGGTTGGTCATGTTCACCAAGAAAAGGAAGGTCAGGAAAAGAGCACGAGGGGCGGTAGGTGAACATGTGATACGCCTTGAATATGAGATATAGAGTCATTTGTCTGTAGCATTTTTTTTTCCTGGAACATATTTTTTCTAGTGCGTTCTAAAAATGAGTTACATCAATTTCGATGTACCGATGTGCCGAGGTGGAAAAAACCCAAATTGTGAAAGTGATATTTTAACGTCATTTATTGTTTGAAATGTTTAGAATAAAGTTTATAAATCTGATTATTCAAATAATTTTTCGTTAGCTGAGAATTCCCTTTTATTTGACACGCCGCCAAATACTTCTCAAATAAACAAAATGTTTGCAATATTTTCAAAATATTCCTATAATTCTACATGACGATTTTAGCTAGTGTGTTCTATCCATTTTTGTTGTGAATAATCTAAGGAATCCTTTTGTTTAAAAACTACTAAGAAGAATCTTTTGATGTGGGTTCACTAGACAATATACCGAAACTCCTTCAATTCAAAGATTTTTTTTATTTCTGAGGCAACACAAAAAAAGTTACGCAAAGCTATGGTTTCTCATTTTCATTTATTGTCTCCTACTAACAAAAAATGAAAGTGAGAAACCGTTTAATCTACAAATTCTCAAAAACTTACGTGAAAATTTTTGCAACCTTAGAAGTCATTTAAGTTGAACTAAATGAAGTAAAAATGTATTTATTTATTTAATCTGTTATTTATTTATATAAATATTTCATTTTAGACCTACACTCATATAACCTATACCGTTCGATTTTGCTTACCTTTGAGATTTCGTAAATTATTAGAGATACGAAGAAGGTTAGACAAAACATTTTATTTTTAATACAAAGTAAAACTGCATTAACAACTTCTATCTAGCGTAATTTATTTAAAATTATTTTTTGCTACAACTTTCTTAATTATAACTATAACCAGCGAAAATTTAAAATTCCAACAAATAACATTCAAGAAACATAAGACAATTGAAATATTTTGTATAGGGGGTTCTATTTTTAAAATACATCAAACTTAAATGTTTTTATTATATTTTCACGCTGTTGAATAGAGCAGGAAATTTAAAATGGAAATTATGTGCTATATATTAAATTGAAATAGTAAATGTCTTGTCATATTTGGAACGATTCATTCAAGTAATGTACACTTTCTTCATGTGAAGGTATTTGTGATTTTGAACCTTGAAATAAATCAGTGTTTTGTACGCGTGGCGCATGAAGTAAAATTTCGAGTTTAGAAATGCCTGAAAATTTGGATTTGACGGGGCACGACTCGCTTCGCTCGCGCGCCTCAGCAAAACCAAATCTTCAGGCTTTCCTAAACTCGAAATTTTACTTCATACTTAATCAAGGAGTGGAAAAACACTCATTTTAAATGTGTAAAAAAAAATACAGAACGAAAAAAATATCAATTTAATTTTGTGAATTATTGAATATTTGATGTGATTGATTGATTAGTTTCTGTAACTGATATTAAATATCAATTTTCTACTCATTTTTTTTTTCAAATTTAAACTCCTAGTTGATCGATTTCAAATTTAAATTCCAATAATAAATATTTTGCAACCTAAAATGTTACTCATAATTTTAAAATCAAATGACGGTTACATTATTTATTTATTTATTTCATTCTTTAGCTGTCCATTTTTTTTTTTTATTTATCGAAAGATGTTAAGATTTTTTTTCAGTGAACACATTTTATTGATTTTAAAACTCGAGTAATTAAAGTTTGACTGAAAATTTAAGTTCCCTTTAAGTTTGAAAACTACCAAAGTTTTCACTTATTTATAACGAAAACAACATAATCGTTCAGTTCAATGTAAATAACACGTTTTTGAAACAAAAAATATTTATTTACTATTATTCGCATCTAATTTTATTTAAAAATATAGTTAAATTTGTGTTGACATGTTTCCTTTCAAATTTAATTTTACCACAATTGAGAATAAAATCACTTTTGGAAATTTGTTTGATCATGATGAAATAATATAAGTACCTAGTAAAATCAATAAATAAACTTAATAAATCAACTTTTTTTGCATAAAATTAACATACAATACAATATAAAAAGTATTCAATTTTTATACCTAAAGGTTTTGTATTTTTTTATTACGAGTAATGCATGGTATTATAATACATTTTATTTTCTAAATAAAATTTACTTTACGAAAAAATTTATTTATTTCAAAGATTTCAGTATTATAAATACAAAATCACTTTATTTGGCTAATAAATTTCCTCAGTAAATTATTTGTTTGTTTTTCTATCAAGTCAATTTTATTCTCTAAATAATTTGACAGTTAAAAGTCATATGTGCATTAAATTTTTATGAGTACTTTAAATTCTACTACTTGTATTTATTAATTTCATTACGGTTATCATGTCTACCATATCATTTGTGTCAGATTTAAGTTCGCTTATTGCATCTTCTTTGACACTGATTAATTTGAACCAAAAGAAATTCTAAGGCGTCGAAGACCTAGAGTTTTTCAAGAAATGAACCAGGGAGTTTTATACATATGCATACGCTACTTTTAAATTAGTTCTATTGTTTAGAAAAGCATAAAAATTTTAACTGTACAAGGAAAATCTTCTTAAGTGTACATATTTCGATGCATGAGTTGTAAAATTTGACGCATCTATTGCTTTATATACACGCTGCAAATTTTAAGATGTTCGTCGATTTTCTAAAAACGTTCAATTTGAAGTTTCGAACGAGTATTTCCAATCCCAGACTAAGCATGAAGTAAAATTTCGAGTTTAGAAAAGCCTGAAAATTTGGTTTGGTCGCGTAGCGCGAAGCGCGGAGCGACCAAACCAAATTGTCAGGCTTTTCTAAACTCGAAATTTTACTTCATGCGCCACGCGTACTAAACACTGAAATATTGTAAACAAGTGAATTTCTATTAAAATCAGTGTCTTATACGCGTGGAGGATGAAGTAAAATTTCGAGTTTAGAAAAGCCAAATTTTCAGGCTTTTCTAAACTCGAAATTTTACTTCATGCGCCAAGCGTATTAAACTCTGAAGACACTGAAATATTGTAAACAAGTGAACTTCACTTGAAATCAGTGTCTTATACGCGTGGCGCATAAAGTAAAATTTCGAGTATAGAAAAGCCTGAACATTTGGTTTGGTCGCTCCGCGCTTCGCGCTATGCGACCAAACCAAATTTTCAGGCTTTTCTAAACTTAAAATGTTACTTCATGCTTAGCTTGGGAGTGGAAAACACTCGTTTAAGTCTTTTTTAATTTCTAATAAGCTTTATTTTTCTTGTTCTGTGTAATTCTTACCTATTTTACGGTTATTCTCCACAATTATAAGAAATTATACTAAATTTACAATTTGATTAACAATTTATTGGTGGTTCCATCTATCGCCACAATGAAAATGTATAATTGCGGTCGGTAATCTACTTAATAAATTATTTATTTCTAGAATTGCTATTTATTTGGTAGGTTTGCTTTATAATACGCAATTTTATTTGCCCATTAGTTTACTTCGTAAATAAATTTACTCCACAAATAGTTATCAAATGATTTATTAATCGTTTATAATACCGGGCATAAATAAAATTTTGCAACCAATTTTAGAAAAACAATGAAATTCAAATCATTGAAGCTAATCAATCAAATTAAATATTTAATAAATTGCGAAATTAGGTTTTGCTTTCTGTCTTAGTTATAAAAGCATTTAATATTATCCGGACGAGGGTTTTCCAGTCCTTAAAGAAAAATTTCGAGTTTAGACAAACCTGAAAAGCCAAACCAAATTTTCAGGTTTTTCTAAACTCGAAATGTTTCTTCATGCGCCACGCGTATAAGACACTGATTTCAAGTGAAGTTCACTTGTTTACAATATTTCAGTGTCTTCAGTGTTCAATACGCGTGGTGCATAAAGTAAAATTTCGAGTTTAGAAAAGCCTGAAAATTTGGTTTGGTCGCTCTGCGCTTCGCGATACGCGACCAAACCAAATTTTCAGGCTTTTCTAAACTCGAAATTTTACTTCATGCTTAGTCTGGGAGTGAAAATACTCGTTTGAAACTTCAAATTGAACGATTTTAAAATGCCACGCATATAAACACTGATTTATTTTAAAGTTAAAAATCAGACACACTTATACATCAACAAAGTGTACATAAGTTAAATAAGTTATTGCGAAGTTATACAGGGTGCTCCATTTTTTTGGGATATGACAACTACAAGCTCTGATATCCCGCTCTTTTAAATAGCGTAAGAATCAAATATGGCTGCTATAAGAAAATTAAACTTTGTTATCATATCTTGGAAATAGGACGCCACACAGTGTGGCCGATTGAAGGCAGCGCGGCCACGGGTGTGTGCGGGGAGGTAATTCTCAACATTAAATGTTCAGAAAACTAGGTAATGCAACATGTTCCTTATACTTTAGAACCCCGAAGTGTAGATTTTCAACACAATAGTGTGTATAAAAGTAAGCCCAAGGAATTATGGAGCTTTATACATACAAAAAGCGGTACCTCAAGAATACCTTCTCAAATACATAACGGCAATGTAAATTATAGTACGCCGGCTGATATTATTGATTCTTTTGCCACAACTATTTCAAATGCGTACTCAACGTCTACGAATGCTACATTTTCTGATACATGCATAAACACTAATTACTTTGATTTGTCATCATTTAATGAAAGTGATATTCTGTCTGCTTTAAATAAGCTTAAAAACAATAATACCATAGGAGATGATCAACTTCCAAGTCTCTTTATTAAAGATTGTAAATCAATGTTTGTCAAACCCCTGATCACTATCAATAATTTGGCTGTTCAGACGAACACTTTTCCTGATTTTTGGAAGCGTGCTTGCCTTGTTCCAGTCTTCATAGGTCCAATGTTGGTAATTATAGACCAATAGCAATTTTATTCAATTTCGCCAAACTGTTCGAACAAGTCTTATATACCTCCTTATATAATCATATACGATATTTAATCCCTCTGTGTCAACATGGTTTTATAAAGGGGCGGTCCACAGTTACGAACCTTGCAGTTGTCACCCAGTATATTAGTGAATCACTGGAAAACCGATCTCAAACTGACATATTATATACTGAGTTTTCACGTGCGTTCGATTGTGTTGATCATGTGATTTTGTTAAATAAACTATCAACGTTTGGGTTTGGGCATCGCACACAAAACCTTGTGAAATCTTTTGAATTCACTTCTACGTCGGGGGTGCCTCGGGGTTCGAATCTTGGTCCGCTCTTGTTTATCATATTCATTAACGATCTTATTAGTTCACTAACCTGCAATGTTCTGGCATATGCCGATGATTTAAAAATAATTTCTTGTATAAGCGATTTACAAAACTCGATCTTATTGCAGTGTAATCTAGACCGATAATACCGTTGGTGTCGTGAAAATAATCTGAACCTGAATATACAAAAATACGCATCTGTCACTTATGCTCACGCTCGTATGCACACGAAAACTTATTACTAAAATATAAACGGGCAACCCTTGCAGAAACTAACTGAATTTAAGGACTTGGGCATCCTCTTCGATAGTGAACTTTCATTCAAACAGCACATTCAATTCGAGACAAACAAAAACTATGGGTTTTGTTATGCGCAATAGTAAATACATTAATAACGGTGACGTAATTACGTGTTTGTACAACGCGTTAGTTACAAGTCGCTTAGAGTATGCTTCTCTTATTTGGAACCCTCATTATATGTACTTATCACTCCTACTAGAAAAAGTCCAACGGAGGTGCCTAAAATTTCTTACATTTAAAACTGATGGGTCGTACCCACAGAGGGGTGTTGATTATAAATGCTTATTACTAACACATGAATTTACCTCTTTATCAGCACGTAGAGAAGAAATGAGCGCAATATTCATAACAGGCTAAATTGTCCTGACCTCCTAGCTAGAATTAACTTTATTGTACCCAGGTTAGCGTCCAGGTATGCAAACACTTTTTTTATTCCTACTGCCAGAACCATACCTCTGCGAAAATCCCCTGTCCACAGCATGTGTTGAAATGCCAATAAGATTTTTAATGATATTTTCAACGGTTTATCGGAATGTCCTGAAATTTTGCAACGGTTTAGAGTAAGTTGAAGGCCTTAACGTACTCTAAACCTTTGCAAAATTTCAGGACATTCCGATAAACCGTTCTCAAAATATTTCGCTGTTTCCATACTTTTCAAAGTCCGGTTTATCGATGAAAAGACAAGTATTTTTAAAAAAAGGTATATGGTTGTAATCAGAATTATAAGGTCTATAAAAGTTGTAAAATAAAAAAAATCGAATTCCATTTAAAAAAAATCAAGATGGCGTCCGTATGTGAAAATCCTGAGAATCATTTTTGATTTTTTCACACCAAATTGTTCAAGAAAAGATCACATTTAGAAATCCCAATTTTGGTGGTTCTGTTTTTAGCCGTTTTCACGTGAGAGCCGTGTTTCCATACTTTGTAGAGACCCTGTATATATTAGCGGTTGTTTTCAAATCAAATTTATTAGTTCTTAAGTAGGCATTAGTTTCCGACAATGTTATTTATAAAACTATAAGAATTATGTATTATTATTTTCTTGTCCTGTAGTTGTCCTGTAATGGGCGTTGGGCAATAAAGTTATTATAATTATTCTTATTAAATAGCTTTTTGGGTACATTTCAAATTTCAGCTTGCTATCGTTTTAATTAAAAATGTTATGGAAAAAAGAAAATTTAAACGATTTTGACATTCGTAACTATATTGTGAAAACAAATCAAACTAGTTGACATTTGTTAGTCAATTCATTTTTCCATTAAAAATGGAAACTTGGGCCTAATTAAACCGTTATCGTATTTCGAATATTTTATGAGATCTAAATAGTGAGCATGATAAAGCAAATGAATGGTATGGAAAGTTACAAATGAAACTTATTGCAAAGTCAAATAAAATTATGACAACTTTTGATTACAGGTGAAAAATGTATTTCCTCTATTTGTTTACTAAAAACCATATTTTAAAAGATTTCTAAGTACCTAAATAATTAATGGACTTAAATTTTTCGATCCCAAAAACACAAAGAAATCACAAATGAAACACGATTATAACTTTGTATAACTGAGACTTTATTAACCCATTAACGGCCGAGCAATTATAGAGTTAACTCTAAAAATTGATTGTATGTAAAATTCTATACTTTTCTTTATGATTTCTACAAATGACTTATTGTATTACATACTGTGCATTTTTCTTTTAAATATACATAATGTTTACGCTGTAAATGTAGGGCATTCGTCGATTTTGTATAAAAAAGTGAATATGAAGTTTAGAAGGAGTATTTCCACTCCCAGACTAAGCATAAAGTAAAATTTCGAGTTTAGAAACTCGAAATTTTACTTCATGCGCCACGCGTATAAAACACTGAAATATTGTAAAGTTAGAAATACACTGAAAACAAATGAGTAATAATCGAGATATTTAAATAAAAAAATATTCTTCATACATTTTCAAGTCAAGTCAAATAATATAATAAATCAAATTAACTTATTTAGTAATTGATTTAACATAAAATTAATAATATTGCGTATATGCATCGATGACGCCTAATGGGTTAAGCAAAGAAAAAGATTTAGAACAGTTTGTTTGAAGAATATAAAGTTTTTTCCAATTTTTCGGGATTTGGCACCTCTGTGCAACGGTGTGCTATCAGATTTAGCTTCAGAATTGGGCACAGTTCGATGGACCTTTTTGCAAAACTTCAACAGGCTTACGGAAACAGTGTATTGTTCATCTGCAAGAATCGATTCAAATGTCTCCAAAATCTGGGATTTTGTGCGTTTAGATCATCGGTTGATAGTCAGAATGATCAGGGGAAGAGTTTAATTTGACTCACACCACCATTTATCAGATTATGACTAATAAACTGGGAATAAGGAAAATGTGCACAAAAATGGCAATTTCAGTAAACGTGTTTTAGGCCAGCTAAAATATTTCTGTGGCTACTCATCCTCTCAATTCGTCTGACTTAAGTCCTAGTGACTTTTTCCTCCTCAAAAAATCAAAAAATCACCTTAAGAAAACTCATTTTGGGACGCTCCAAAGCATTCAAAGAGTTGTAACCGGCCAGCTAAAAGCTATTCCAGTATCTGAGTTGCAGCACTGCTATGAGGATTGAAAAAACCGCCTCCCGCGCCTCTGTGGCTTTCCTATGAAGATATTTTGAGGTAGACACTATTGAATTGTAATTCAACTCAATTACATTGTTTTTAAAAATCAGTCTCATCACTTTGTTTACACACCTCGTATATCTATCGCAAAGCGCTTTCTGCAGGTATATAAATCTTTACCGGGTAAATTGACCAATTCTCTTAAAAGCAATAATTTCATTTCATACACTTCTCTCTCTCTCTCTCTCTCTCTCTCTCTCTCTCTCTCTCTCTTTCTCTCTCTATCTGTCTTTCTTTTGTAATAATGAAATAATTTCTGAGTAAAAACTTTCCACTCTCCATAGAAAAGTTTCTCTCTCGAACAGTAAAGTAGCGAGTATGAAGAAAGAGGGCAAAAAAACACCAGTAGGCATTTTTCATCTTTTTCCATTATCGGGTTCACGCTCGACCGACGGCGGGAAATTAAATTCCCCTTTTTTTCGTTCAGCACGCGATTGTAAGCCATTATCTGAAACACCTGAAAACGCCCCGAGCAAGTAAAATAATGGATAATCCACGTTCGATAGATTCATTATACATTTAGGTAGACTAAAGATTATCATTTTTTGTTTCAATTCTTCAAACTCATTAAATTTTTTATAATTTTGTTTTCTTTGGAAACAGAATCAATATCTTTTCTATAATATTAATTAGTTTATTTTACAAATATTGGTTCATATAATTCATTGATTTGTTAATCGAACAAAACGTTTTGTCTTATTAATTTCCCGGCGCATTCACCATAAATTGATCTAGTTTTAAAATTAATCAAACATTACAAAGCAGTGCTTTTGAAAACTCAAACAAAAATTAAATTGTAATAATTGTTCCAGCAAATCCGCAATAAATTAATTCTGCTAAGATTATCAGAAGTTGAAAAAAAAAACATTACTTTCAAATAAATTAAGTGAGCACTTTTCAAATTTTCTGGGCTTTTCTAAACTCGAAATTTTACTTTATGCGCCACGCGGAAAAAACGCAGATTCCAAGTGAAATTCAAATCCACAGAAATTTCACAATATCTAAGTGTTTTTTACGCGTGGCGCATGAAGTAAAATTTCGAGTTTAGAAAAGCCCAGAAAATGTTCACAGGGCTTTTCTAAACTCGAAATTTTACTTCATGCTTAGTCTGGGAGTGAAAAACACTCGTTTAAAGCTTCAAATTGAACTCTTTTAAAAAACAACGAATGTCAGAAAATTTGCAACTTATGCATATGTTAACCTAAAAGAAAAAATCACTGTATGTTGCTAGGATTTTGCCAAGGAAATTAAGGATACCATATTCATATTTTATATTTTTGTGGCAAAACCATACAAGATATCAAACATTATCAACAGACAAAAAAGGTTCAAAATGAACCAATCTTTGAAGTAATATTTTTTCAATTTTTAAGGTGCACCAGTAAAGACATATTTTAGTTTTTATGTTGTACTACTGTTTTTTTTTTACTTCTTGTTAATCAACGATGACCATAATACCTTAAATGATATGTTATATTATGATAATCAACTATGATACATTTCAGTCAAATCAAATATAGCGCTCAATCGTTACAAATAAAATTAATAATATTTGTTTAAACTTTAAAGACTAATTTCGGCTTAGCCGTATATTTTTGGATATAGATAAGTTATGTTAAATCATCATATTTTTACCCGCGGAATCTATGGTTAAGCCATTTCCCCACATTAACACATTAACGGGACACCCTGTATATAATATCATATGTTCAATAAAAAAAAAACCTCTAGAGTGCTATGATTTTATATTTTTTTAAATTTATGTTTTCTACACGCTTTAGGAATTATCAAATGAAACGTCAGACATAATAATTATAATGTATAATTTCAGAGTTGCCAACCTACAATATATTCCATAGCACTCTAGAGGTTTCATTTTATTGAACATACGGTATAACACGTGAAAACCCATTGTTAATAACCCGAAATGAGTTATTATTATTAAAGAACGTGTATAATTAAAAGTTTGAGTTTGTAATTTTCGTTGAACTTTCGTAAAAGCTATTTGATACTGTATGATAAAAAGTAACACACTTTGTTTTTAATACTAATATGAATGTTTGCGAGTATTGTTTAAGTTTTGAAACCTTTACAAACTTTTAAATATAATAATTCAGATGTATGTTTGCAAAGAAAGTTTTTTTTTTAATTAGAGTATTTTGATGAATTATTCGCGTACATTCGAATATTTAGTATTCTGTTTACGTCTATATGATTGCCTATTTTTGTGCTTAACTTTTAAACGCTAGCAAAAATGAAATATTCGAAAATGACGGTCTCTTTGATAATCCCCCTTTGCCCGCAGAAAGACTTTAATCCGGACAGAGGGAAGAATAATGGCTAATGAACGTTTCGCTTTTGTTTGTACGCGCGCATGCATTTATTTCCACTCCCTTATTCGGACTGCGGTGAACCATTAAAGCCCCACTAATGGTTGAATTTATCCTCAAAGTAGCGAGAAAACACAAAGAATTATTCAGGAAGAATTTAAAGTCGAAATTAGCGAAATGTTCGTGTTTTTCTTTTGTTTGTAATATAATTAATTAAACACTGTTAACTTGTAACAGTGTGTCATTTGTTTTATTAAAATGTAATCTTATTATTTTGAGCAATAAACTTTGCGTATGGATTTAAATTTTGGTTTGGATTGTGCGAAAGCAGCGATGCAAGTGGAATTAAGCGGTTTAACATCCGGAACGTCCTCCGTACATGATTTACCACTTCCTGCTCACACCGCCGAAATTAGGGTGGCCACCACCGAATCCATCACCATATATACACGCAACACACAATATTAAATCATAAATCAATCAATCAATCGATGATTGATTGTAAATGAAATGGAAAAATTTAGATGGAAATGTGGCAAAGTTGGAAAAGTAAATATGATAAATTATATTTTGACAAATTGATTATTTAATTGGCATAATTGAATTTCTAATTACTAAGTAACACACATGTTTCAGCCCTTTCCTCTAAATCAGAGACTTAAAACAGTTTTATTAATTCACTTATAATGATTCTAATATTTGTTTTATTAGGTACAAATATTGTAACTAATTAATCAAATATTAACTATTAATTATAATATTATATATTAGGGCTTGGAATTCAAATATTCGTGAATATTCAAATATGAAACATTCAAGTTAATAAAAAATATAAACAAATAAACTATTTGAATTTATAAATCGTTTAGTTTTAAAAAATATATTAGACAATTTCTAACACTATTTTTTTAAAATATTTAATTATTCAAATAGCTAAATTAATTAAATATGTGAAAAAGTGAGTGATTTAATAAAAGTAAAGTGTTATTTGAATATTCGCGAATATTTAAATTCCTAGCCCTAATATTTATTACCCAACATGACAACCCAATTACAGAGTAATATTATAAAAAGATAAACTCCCAGAATAAGCCAATTATTAACATTATATTTTTGTTTGTTAAATTAGTTAATTTTATACATTAACTTATTTAACCTGACATGAATTCAGAATGTGTGAAGAAAAATGTGAATATCTTGTTATTTAAATATTTTGTATTGTGGGCGTTTCTACTTCGTTATTCATAATAATTTAACAATAAAACACTATTAACTTTGTTTGTATTAAGCTAAAGTTGCCGAAACTGCAGTCACGTTCAATAATAAAGTGTTGTACAAAGTTGAAAATGTTTTATTGTTATTTAAATATTTCGATTACTACTCATTTTAAAAATGGATTTTTGTTTTTGTATTTCTAACTTCACAATATTTCAGTGTTTTATACGCGTGGCGCAAAGTTTCGAGTTTAGAAAAGCCTGAAAAATTGGTTTGGTCGCGTAGCGCTACGCGCTACGCGATCAAAGCAAATTTTCAGGCTTTTCTGAACTCGAAATTTGACTTCATGCTTAATGTGGGAGTGGAAACACTTGTTAGTAGCTTCAAATTGAACAATTTTTACAATCAACGAATATCTAAACATTTTCAAAGGTGTGCAATTTGTAAATATGTATACATTAAAGAAAAATCCTTGTATATACATACAGGAATTAGTATACGAAATAGTTTTTATGAAAGTTAAATGAAAGATGCAAACTAAAACTTTAGCTGGAATTCAGTTTAGGTTCACAGCGATTATTTTTACTATTTATTATTGTTATAAATATTAAATAAAAATAATATTTATTTATGGCAATGCATGTTTTATAAAAATCGTAGCAAAGAAAGGAAAGTAAATTACATAAAAATATAGTCATTAATTCTACAAGTATACATTAAGATTTACTAATTAACAACTATAGATTTTTAAGATACGCTTATAAAAAATCGGTAATAAGAGCCGACAAATCTATTAATTTTAAATTAAACTTAAATTTATTTAATGACAACAATATAACAATATAAAATAAGAGGAAGAACAAACCAAATTACATGTTCTTAGCATTTGCTTAATGGAGTAGTACCTGGTAAAGTTCATACGATAAAAATTCTTGTGAAATATTTTGATATGTCTTGTTTTAGAGGAAATATTAAACTTTAACATATCCAATAACTCGCTGTAACAAACCGTGTATTATTTTGTACAGTACATACAAATCGACATATATACGCCTCTCACGCAATGAGATCAATTGTAGCGAACACAAGATGTAACTACGACTATAGTCAACCCTTCTAATCCCATTTTTTAATAATATTGACAGAAGGAACTTGTTTTAGACTCGTTCAATTTGATTAATTTTTACATTATAATACGGGTACCAAATACAAGAACCATGTTCCAGCTGTGATCTCACCAACATAATATAAAGTAGTTTTCGAGTATTCACAGAAAAGTCCTTTGAAAAAGGTGTAATGAAATCAAGTGTCTGCAATGACTTGCAACATATAGTATCAATATGCTTATAAATGGTTAGTTTACAGTTAAATATTACTTTAAGATCTTTAATATGTTCGACTGAAAGTAGGTCGTTCCCGTTGATGGAGTAAATATTTTTAAAAATTTGACCTCTACCGAAAGATATTGACGAACGAGATTCAGAAAGAAATCATTATCATACACAATTCATAAATATTGTTTACCTCATCTCGTAGGACTGTGATATCCGAGTTATTTTTATTTCTTGAAAAATCTTCAAATCATTTGCGAATAAAAGGAAGTTGCATTTTTTTTATGTATTTATTTATATCGTTAATAAATAACAGGAACAGTATTGGGCCACAATGAGAACCTTGAGAAACCCCCGAAGTCACATTAATAGCTCTGGAGGTAAATATATTTAATTTTTTTTAGACAAAGATAATATCGCCTTAAAAATATCGGTGATAGTTATAATAAATTAAATTAAATTGACTGAATCTGAAGCATTGTTTTTCGAATTACTATTTACTTGTTTCTCAGGGTATACACTTAAAAAAAAACTCCGCAAATAGGTTTACATTACTTTTACCCGAGTTGCTGGTTTTGTCATTAAAATACATACACTTGGGGTATTCTTCTGTTTTTCTAAATTCATTTACAATTCCAGTATGATTTTGGGTTGTAGAAAATATTCAGTTCCATTTTATTTGCACAATTGATCAGCGAGAGTTTTACATTTAGAACGGTATGATTTAAATTGTTCATAATCCACTAAATTTATATTTAATATGAGCTTTCTTTTTTATTTTAATCAAATATATTAAAGTTTGGTTAAACCACTTTGGGTATGACGATGATTTGATACTTCTAATTGGAACAAAGTTATGGATAGCACACCTACAAACGTTATAGAATTTATCAACATCATCATTAACATTTACTGAATTGTGATACTCTTTTTAGGATATATTTGATAAGAACATATTTATTTCAGAGTAGATTGCAGCTTTAAAAATATAAATAAAATCATGATACCAAAGGTTATCTATAAAATTAATATTACAAAGAGTATATACATTGTGAAAAGAGTTATCAATAAGAGGATCTACCGAAGCTGAAACCGAAATTTTAACAACGTTAGAAAAAATTAAATCTAAAAGACGTTTAGATTATTTGGTATAAAATTATTTTTCTAAGATCATTGAATTCTAATGATTCGCTTAGTACTTAAGCGTTTATACAATTTACAATTATTATTCACAGATGAGATATTCTCATTATCATAGCTCCAAGAAGCATTAGGCAGATTAAAATCATCACAGAAGACAAACTGAAAATTATGAAATAGTATGGTACACATAATTTAACATAAAAGAAAGGCAGGAAAGTTGTTTTCAGAATTGGAGATTAGGTTTTTGAAAAGAGGTGTTTGTTGGTTAGGCGCTTGTTATTATCATAGATAATGTCTGCAATACTTACTACGCGATTATGACGAAAATCTTAAAACCCGTCAAAATTTTATAAATGAATCAAAACCTTTAAAAAAGCTATTAATAATTCCTCAAAGTGTGTCTTCCACTCCCAGACTAAGCATGAAGTGAAATTTCAAGTTGAGAAAAGCCCCAAGAATTTAGATTTTAGATCCAAATTGGGCTTTTCTCAACTTGAAATGTTACTTCATGCGCCACGCCCATAAAAATACTGATTTAGTGTAATGTTCAAAATATACTTTTAAACCTATGTATAACGGGTGTTGATAAAAAACGTCCAACGCCATAACTGTTATTTATTGATCGATTTGAATGAACTAAAAAACAAAGTCAATCGCAGTTTCAATACCATAAACTGACACTAATTATATATTTTTTCAAAATTAACTTCATTGCCAAATAAAAGTCAACTTTAAATTTTTAAATGGCTGCATATACTTTTCTTATTTTATTATATTGGACATTGTTTTTCTAAATCCAATTATGCTAGATATGTTGATTTTAATTTAATATTTTTGCTAGAAACAATGTGTAATAAATCTTGTTCACAAGATTTTTTGCCAATAAATGTAGTGTGCCTTGAAACAAAATTGGACTTTTATTAAAATTTATAAATAGAATTAGTATGTATAATCAGCTTAGAAGATTCAACACAATTTGTCAACCAACCGAACAAAATAGAAGCTAGTATTTTATAAACTTTCCAATATTTCAGTGTTTTATACGCGTGGCGCATGAAGTAAAATTTCGAGTTTAGAAAGCCCCGTGAAAATTTTTCTCGGGTCGCTGCGCGACCCTCGACAAATTTTCTACGCGCGGCTTTTCTAAACTCGAAATTTTACTTTATGCTTAATCTGAGAGTGGACTGTTAAAATTTTATACATGTCAAGATTTTCGATATTTCTAGATTTTTGTCAATTTGTTTACAGTCTAAGAGCCAAGCAAATTATAAAATTAACTCTAAAAGTTGATTTTAAGTAAAATTTTGCATCTTTTTCTATAATTACATACGTCGATTTTATAAAAGAGTTACATTTAAAGTTCGAACGAGTGTTTACTCCCAGACTAAGCATGAAGTAAAATTTCGAGTTTATAAACGCCTCGCGTAGAAAATTTGTCAAGGGTCCCGCAGCGACCCGAGACAAATTTTCACGGGGCTTTTCTAAACTTGAAATTTTACTTCATGCGCCACGCGTATAAAACATTAAAATGTTGTGAAGTTATAAATACACTTAAAAAATGAGTCATAATCGAAATATTGAAATAACAAAATATTTACATTTTTCCTTTACTTTTATTCTACATTTAGTTGTAACTTAGGTACTTATTTGTTGTTTCGTTATTATTAATGGCATAACCTTACAATAAATCGCATTTGTCACTTTTTGTCAAGGCACACTAGTTATATATTTTAAAAAATGTAATTTTAAATAGATGATTTAAAAATAAACGACGAAAACATTGAACAAAAACAAGAAATTGAGCGTCATTGGATTTAGAAAAATAATGTCTAATGTAATAAAATTAAAAAATTATAATAAAATCGGTCAATAAATAGAAGTGTTGTGGCGTTGGGCGTTTTTATCGAGCACCCGGTATATGTTACAGCAGAACACAAAATTGGACAAAACGCGTTTTGTTTAGACAAAACGCTAAATGTCTACTGCTCTCAGACATAGTTCGAAATAAAACATAAATTCGGGTTTTGTCCAAACAAATCTCGTTTTTATGAGTATTTCCACTCCCAAATTAAGCAAAATTTTACTTCATGCTTAATCTGGGAGTGGAAATACTCATAAAAAACGCGATTTGTCTGGACAAAATCCGAAATTAGCCTGAAAATTTTAATTTGCCGGAGCGCGCGAGCAGGCGAGTCGCGCCCCGGCAAATTCAAATTTTCAGGTATTTCTAAACTCGAAATTTTACTTCATGCTCCACGCGTATATAACACTGATTTTAAGTTAAGTTCAAATTATATTACTTATAAATAATGATGTTTTCCGGTATTTTTTTTTCAATGTAATATCTTGCAACGCATATTGTCTAATAGCTCTTAGACATAACGCACTTTGTCTAGGCAAGGGGTGCTCAAACCAGTTTTTGTCCATCGGCAATCGGTTTTTATCCTCCGACTAAATTTTGTGAAAAATCATTATAAAATACTATTCTTTTACTGTGATTAGTTAAAAATGTTATTGTTCGATCTGCAATTCGTCTGTTGCTATTCAGTATAAAAGCAACATTGAGCGAAATTTCCGATCGCATATAGGAAAAATGTAGATAATGAGTTTAAAACATAGTGTATACTACATACTACGTAGTGCGTAGTAGAAACGATTTTTCGTAGAATGTTTTCATTGAAAATTCGAGTCAACTTTGACGCGTTGCAGCTCGTTTTTTGTTTTTTTTTTAGCGTCGAAACAAATTTTGGTCATTCTCGAATGAATCCTGTGAATTTCGTTAAACTCAAATACATTTCAAATGTTTTATCAGCATTTTAATAAACACCCTTTTAAAATTGAATTTGATCAAAGTTGATACAATTTCATTTAACTTTGAGCGTCTGTAATTCCATCAAAAACAGCTCGATTTAATTGTTTCAACCATAACACAAAGCTTATTTAATCTCCAATAAATCCTGATGATTTCAACAAAATCCAAGATTTTATTATTAATCTAAGCTTGCAAAGAGTAGAAATGCATTCAAAAATTTAATAAATTCAAACGAAAACTAAATTTAAACAGTCGTAAATCCACTTGTAAACCCCGGATTTAATCCCCGCTTAGCTTAACCTAAATTCCGATTAATTCTAGGCTTAAATTCAAAACTTGAAAACTAGTGTCATAGGGGGAAGGTACCCCAAATGCACTTCCAGCTAGCTCAGGGGTTTAGGGATGGAGAGCACGAGCAACTAGTCCTTAAATCACCGATCCAAAAATAACAAATTTATTTACAAAAAAAAAAACAGCAAAAAAACCACAGCACAAAAAAACACAGCAACAAATAATAACTAATACGGCGTGGACCGTGGCAAGGTGGTCGTCAGAGGTGGCGAGTGGCGGCAGCGAAAGCCGGACGAAAACGGCAAAGTCCGGTATACGGCGATAAGGTCCGGACGGCTTCGGAAAAGTTCGGATGTATCCGGAAGGCGTTGGCAGAGTCCGGAGAGCAGAGATAAAGACCGGCGGCGTCAGAAAAGTCCGGTAGGCGTCGTCGAGCGGTATCGGAAAAAGTCCGGATGTATCTGGAAAGCATCGACCAAAGGCTGCCTTGGCAGTAATGAAGACCGGAGCGGTGGCAGGCGGCACTGGGAGCGATTCCGGTCCTTCTGATTAGTGCACTTGTACTAATCAAAGACAATTTGACAAAAAACAAAACACAACACGAAGTTGTCAAAAAAAAAACGTATACACAACTGGCTACATTTTACTTAGACTTGTTGTTGCTTTTGATACTGGTTTGCCACTGATGCAGAAGTGCCGTCCTCTATTATTTAAATGGCGAAAACGAGGGTGGAGAGGGGTAGTTTTGTATGTTGGGTTGCATACAACAACAGTATAATCATAAGAGGAAACAACAAGACCCGGAGCATTCACATTCGAAATAATAAGTAATAATCAAATGTTTAAAGGAGAGGTGGATTTAAATAAAAGAAAAAGAGAGGAGGGAAACAGAAATAAGGTAGAAGAAGGAATACAGTTCAGAAGAAGTAAAAAAATCACCGGAACAAAGAGAAAGGGAACAGAAAAAAGAAATAGAAAGCGCGAAGGGTAGAAAAGAAGCAAAAGTGGGAATTACAGAGCAGGAATTGGATGAAATTAAAGAAATGATGAAAGAAATGACGAGGGAAGTAAAAAAAGGGACGGAAGAACTGAAAGAAGAGATACAAAGCATGAGGAACGATTTGAAACAAATGAAGATGGAACATGAAAAGAAAGAAGAGGAATGGAAAATAGAGAGGCAAGAAATGATGAAAAGAATCGAAATGCTAGAATTGAATAAAATAATTATAACAGGAAGAGAAGATCTGGCGGATAGCTCGAAAGAGAGTATCGAAAAATTCTTCCTTTATGAAGCTTAACGTGAACACAAAAATTATTAAAGCATACAGAATAAGTAAACAAGGGAGTCTGAAAGTAGAGGTGGCGGAAGTAGAAACATGGGAGGGAAAGCAAGAAATTATGAAATCCAAAAGCAATCTAAGAGGTAAAAAGATCTACATCGAACAGGACCTAACATTAGAAGAAAGAAAGGTCCAAAAGCAAATTAGAGACATTGCCAAGGAGGAGAAAGAAAAGGGAAACAGGGTAAAGGTGGGATACAGGAAAATAGAAATTAACGGGACACAGTACATCAGGGACCATAAAACAAAAGGGATGATAGTAAGCGAAGAAAAAAAGGAGCAGTCAAAAAACTAGAATTATATAGGAAGGGAGAATTGGGAGACCAGGCGGAGAAAACGGACACGAAGAAGGTTAAACAAAATAAGACAATGAAAACCAATCTAATTAAAAACAAAAAAACAAAACACATAAACAACATAAACCAAAAGAGACTATAAGTATGGGAACGTGGAACGTGAGAGGCCTAAATGAAAAAGAGTACGAAATAGTAGATGAAATGAAAATGAAAAACCTAGATTATCTAGAAATAACGGAAACAAAGAAAAAAGGAACAGGAATGAAAGAACTAAAAGACGGATACTGGCTGTACTGGTCGGGCGTAGATATAAACAGTAGAGGAGCAGAGGGAGTAGGCCTGATAGTAACACCGGATAAAGTGAAAAATATTCTGAAAGAAAGACTTATAAACGGTAGGATCCTCGCAATCGAAATAAAGTTGGATAACATAGATGTATGGACATTAATAGTGGGATATGCACCCAATGAAAGTGCAAGGAAAGAAGAGAAAGATACATTCTTTGAAACAATGCAATCGGAAATTGACATAGGGAACAAAAACATAATAATAATAGGAGATATGAATGGTAGGGCTGGAAAGAATAACAGAGGAATTGAAAGATATATGGGAACACATGGAGAAGATACAAAAAACAACAACGGAAGTAGATGGAAGGAATAACACTGACCAGCATACCGGGGAAAGTACTAACAAGAATATTAGAGATACGGCTCAGAGACAGATTAGAAACAACATTTGAAGAAGCACAACACGGATTTAGAAGGGGAAGAAGCACGCAAGACCTAATATTTATAATGAGACAACTGGAAGAAAAATTAACGAAGAAAGGAAAAGATATACATATATGTTTCATAGACTTACAGAAAGCCTTTGACAGAGTGAAAAGAGTGGACGTGTGGAAAGCGCTGCAAAAAAGGGGAGTACAAAAAGACATGATAGACATATTAAAAGCGCTGTACAGAAACAACAAAAACAAAGTTAGAACACACAACGAGGAATCACTTGAATTCGAAGCCAAAACAGGATTAAAGCAGCGATGCGTACTGAGTCCGCTGCTATTCTCTCTGATTATAGACGATACAATCAAAAGTTGTAAAGGAAAATGCAAAACAATGAATGTAGGAAACTGGAAAATGAAACCAGTGAATGTACAAGAACTCCTATTTGCAGATGATATGGTACTAATAGCTGAGTCAGAAGAAAAACTACAACATAACATAGCGGTATACCAAACGGAACTTAGGAAAATTAATATGATTGTTAACATACACAAAACGAAAACTATGATTATAGCAAATAACGAAAAAAAAAACACAGAATAGAATTAGATGGAAGAAATCTAGAACAAGTAAAAAGCTACAACTACCTAGGAACACTGATACAAGCAAATGGGAAAATAGACAAAGAAATAACAGAAAGAATAGGAAAAGTTGGAAGAATATACAACACACTAAAGAATACATTTCTAGGAAAAAAGGAAATATCAAAGAAAATAAAAACAGAAATTTACAAGAAAGTAGTAAGGCCAGCGCTAATATATGGAAGTGAATCGTGGACAGTAACAAATAGAATAAAAAGCAAAGTCACAGCTATAGAAATGAGGTTTCTAAGGAAAATAGAAGGAATTACAAGAAACGATAGAATTAGAAATAATGTTGTGATGAAACAGCTAAACATAAAACCTATAGAAAAATTGATAGAAGAGAGACAGCTTGGGTGGTTAGGACACATGTATCGTATGGACAACGATAGAAAAGCCAAGGAAATATACGAAAACAGGGTACCGGGGAAAAACAGAGTAGGGAGACCACGGCTAAAATGGAGTCAACAGACTAGACAAGCAGCTGAGAAAAGAGGGATTGTATGGAGAAATGCCAGCACGCTAGCACAAAATAGGGAGGAATGGAAAAGAAGAATCAAGAATTGAAAAGTCAACAAAAAATCTAGATTAAGTTAAATATAATGTAATAATATTAGTTCGACACCGAAAGGTAAAAGAACGTATAGATTAAATAAAATAAATAAAAAATCGTCAAATATAATTAGAATTGTGAGGATTAACATGAAAATGTGTCTTGTGTGTTTTTAAATTTCTCGTTAAATCACTGTTTTATACGCGTGGCGCATGAAGTAAAATTTCGAGTTTAGAAAAGCCCGAAAATTCGTCTCGGGTCGCTGCGCGACCCTCGACAAATTTTCACGGGGCTTTTCTAAACTCGAAATTTTACTTCATGCTTAGTCTGGGAGTGGAAACGCTCGTTCGAAACTTCAAACTGAATGCATTGATAAGAACATTAAATGTTTAACATTGTTTAATATTATTTGAAGTAAAACTGTCATACCAGCCACAATCTGAAATGTTACATTTTTCGACATTTTTCTGATTCAAGATTTTTTTTCCTGGCCTTTTAATTAAACTTTTTTCTGCGAGAAATTTCCATTTTTTCAAATTATTTTCATTGTTTTTGTCAATATTTAAGTTAATTTTATAAATGTTTACGTGTTTTGTAATTTTCCTGCTGGTTTTGACAAATCTAATAAAATCATATGGGTTTTTTGTTAGTGTTTTGAATATAATTCCATGACTTTTCTCCGACTTTCCCGGTTTTAATGAAATTCAGTGAATTTTTTATTTACGTCATTTTCAGCCATTCTTCGATTTTATAATAGAGTTCAATTTGAAGTTTTAAACTTGTGTTTCCACTCCCAGGCTAAACTCGAAATTTTACTTCATGCTCCACGCGTACAAAACACTGATTTGAAGTGAAGTTCAGACACACACAAATGCATCTTTAATCAGAGTAACATGGAATCAGATATTTGGTCTGTTATCAACAATATTCAGTGTTAATAATAAATAATTGGGTTTTGAATATTTTTATTAAAACAACTGGTAACGATATTTATATATTAATGGTTGCAAAAAAATAATAAAATCAAATTTATTCCTAAAGGATTTGTATTCGTTATTCGAAAAAACGGGATTCGAATCTCTGATTCGAATCATATTCATCTCTTACGAATCCTTTATTCGAAGATTCGTGATTCGAATCATATTAGGTGATTCGGATTCGTGATTCGAATCCTTTTCACGAAGATTCGTGCCAGCTCTGACATGTTATTACAGCGGTGATGGAATCCTATAACCTTGTTTTAGTCGTTGCTACGAAAATTATTTATCAAATCTCTGGTAGTCGATAATTAAAAATGTCAACCGGGCGATGGGGTGAGGCTTCCAAGACGGAAATGTAATGAAATACGTTATATTATCTTATCGAATATAACTCGTGGTATGATTAATAATCGATAATATTTATTCGTAAAACCGGAGCAGCACATTCAACTCGCCCTTCGGGTTCGTTGAATCTGCAGCTCGGTTTCACTGATGAATATTATCGATGATAATCATACCACTTGTTATATTACAGCTGATAATATATAATTTCAGAGTTCCTAACCTACAATATTTTCCAATGCAATCTAGAGGTTCTTTTTATTGAAATCGTATGTTAAATTATCAGTTGTTTTAATAATGAAACGATAAAGTAAAATTTCTAGGTTAGAAAAGCCTGAGTGTTTGGATTTGGACGTAGCGTCCAAATGGAAATTTAGGCTTCTCTAAACTAGAAATTTTACTTCATGCGTCACGCGTATACAACGCAAATTTAACGTGAAATGAATGTTAACCAATTGTCAAGTGAAATAAGTTCATTATGTCAATTATTAATTGTTTAAATGAAGGGGAAAGTACTATGATTGACACATCACAATTTGTCACACTCATATAAAATAAAGTATGAAGAAAAAAATATAACACTGTTAATTAGTCATTAACTATATTCTTTACGAAACATAAAAACATACATTGATATTTTTTCGCTCTTACTTTTCTCCCACCTTTGATAATTCTCCCCCCTTTCCATTTCAAAAATGAACAAAACGGAAAAGCGCGTGCATGAAAAGCTCTCGCCGGTTTCAACCGGTTCTTTCATATTCCGTCCCAATGCGGACATTTTATTGTATTTTCCTACTAACTGACCCCCCTTCGTCTCCTCCACCCCCCCTTGCGACCGCACCTTGAACACTAACACGAAAAAATGTAATTATCATAATGCGCACAGGTGAAAATATCACGAGTGTATAAAGGGAAATTATTCATTTATTATTATTGTTGATTCAACTTGGGATTAAGTAAAAGGAAATTGGTTGATAAAAAAAGTTGATTTATTGTTCTTTCTTATCTAAAACCATTTACAATTTAACCTACAAGAAGCATTAGGAAAATTGAAAGAAAAAATATTGCTCGTGCTTAACAAATCCCAACGTGTCATATAATCAGTTAACATTTAACACTAAACATTTATTTATTTAAAAAAAGAATAAGCCCATAGCATTCATGGGTGAATCATATGGTTGCGATGGTTATGAAGGGTTCGGCAGCGTTACCTGACGGTTTTTAAAATAGCACAACTCAATCAATTTTCAAGATATTTTATTAAAAAAAATCTTTTAGTAGCGAAAATAACGAAAATAACATCAGGTAAATGACGACCTTTGTTTTCGATACACAGCTGAAGTCGGGTGGTAAAGTTAGTCATCACTCCTTGCAAAGTTGCTCGAGGAATCGCACGAATCTCTCGCTGAATATTATCACGCAGTTGAGCCAAATTTCGAGGCTTGTCAAGGTACACTGTTTCCTTTAGGTAACCCTGCAAATAAAAGTGACATGGTGACAGATCCGGAGAACGTGCCGGCCATGGGATGTCACCGCGGTGTGAGATTAACTAACCGGGAAATGATTTTCTCAGCAGCTTCATAGATACACGTGCCGTGTGCAGGGATGCAAACCGGTCCACAAACTGGTACTATTTTCCGAACCGGTCCGGACCAAAATTAAACACGATGAGAATCCGTACCGGTTCGCGGACCGCACCGTTTTATAAACATGTATTAGGACCGGTACAAATTTTGTACCGATCCGTTTCTACATTGCTCGAACCGGTTTTGTACCGGTACAAATTCTGCGAACCGGTCCGAGCAATGCCAATATTTAATATGTGAGAAAATTAAATAATAAAATTTACGCAAGAGATTTGGGCGGGATAAATAAGTTCATAAATTTAAAATTATCGAAAGAAATAGTAAAGATAATATATTTTTAAAAATTTAAACATTTTAAATTTTTAAATATTTATTTAATTACTTCATACATTTAAATTTTAAATTTCAGTACTTTACAAAATTAATATTTCAACTTCGACTTTTCTCGTACACAGACCCGCTGGCCACCCTGAGCCCGGGATGGTGCATTTTATAATTTAGTATTTGTGAAAATGTGTGACCGGAATCTCGGATGGCGCGGCGCAAGGTACGTCGATGGGCGTAACACATGAACACATGTGTTACAAGGTATGACAGAATTGGATCTCTTCATGTTTTCCCCTACCCCTTTTCCCGCAAGCCCTAGTTCATGCAAGAGAGAACAAAGACGTTGTATTTAGTTACGTTTTTGAGTCTATCATAACCTCTCTTTCTCTAACCTGTACTTTCACAGATGGATTTTTTATTATTTTGTGTTAAAAATAAGCTTATTTTGTGTAAATCTTCAGATATTTCCTGTTTTTTTTTAAGTTTAATTTAAAGCTTTAAACAAGTGTTTTTCACTCCCAGATTAAGCATGAAGTAAATTTTCTGGGATTTTCTAAACTCGAAATTTTACTTCAAGTGCCACGCGTATAATACACTAAAACATTGTGAAACGTATGTATATTCGAACTTCGCTTAAAGCCTGTGTTTTATACGCGTGGCGCATGAAGTAAAATTTCTAGTTTAGAAAAGCCCCGTGAAAATTTGTCTCGGGTCGCTGGCGCGACCCTCGACAAATTTTCTACTCGGGGCTTTTCTAAACTAGAAATTTTACTTCATGCTTAGTCTGGGAGTGGATGACACTCGTTCTTAGAAGTTTCAAATTGAAGGATCACTCTAGATTACTAAGTTTATTGCCATTTTACAAACGCTACAGCCCAAAGGACCAATTGAGGTCTTCGGACATCGAAAGACTGCAGGGAATTGAAGTTTTTTTACAAAAAACCAACGAATATCTGAAGGTTTACAGCGTAGATAGGAAAGAATAGATCCGGTTTTAAAAAAATATCGAAGTTGGGTTGGTTTTCAGTGCATTTTTAACTTCGCTTTAAATTAGTGTTTTATACGCGTGGCGCATGACGTAAAATTTCGAGTTTAGAAAAGCCCAGAAAATTTGTCTCGGGTTGCTGCGCGACTCTCGACAAATTTTCACGGGGCTTTTCTAAACTCGAAATTTTACTTCATGCTTAGTTTGGGAGTGGACAACACTCGTTTAAAGCTTCAAATTAAACTCTTTTAAAAAACAACGAATGTCGGAAAATTCATAGCCTATGCATGTTTACCTAAACTTTACCATGAAGTAACCACATTTAAATTCAGCGCGCATTTGTGACGTAAGCGATCTTTCCCCCACTCCAAAATCTTCGATTCTGTCGATCTTTCTTACCCTATACTCGACAGTCACATTCGAGCGGCCTTGTTATCTCAAGAGGCAATAAACAAAACTTTTTTTTTGTGCGCTTGATTTATTCATTATAATAACACAGATTTCTATAATTTGATTCTTATTTTTATTATTTTGTTTGTAGTCGCATTTTCAAGCTAGTTTCTTTATATTATTTAATTATTTCGTTTGCATTGTTTACAAAATTCTTAATTTGAAATATTTTTTTTTTTAGAAAAGGACGTAGTGCCCAGGATCACATTTTCACAATAACACAAATGATAGAGAAAACTAAACTGAAAGAGGGAAACGCATACATAGCATTCTTAGACCTGGAGAAAGCTTTCGACAAAGTAGCACAAGAACAAATATGGGACAGTTTAAGACAAAGAGGTATCAAGACAAAATTAAGAAGGGCAATTGAAAGTCTGTATGATAACTATGTAAGGAGAGATAACCGACAATCCAAAAAATTCCCTATAAACGAAGGTCTTAGACAGGTAGGTGTAATGAGTCCAGCACTATTTATTATAATTATGGACGATATCCTACAAGAAACGAAAAAGCATGTGGAAACAGTACGTATAGGATTTAATAAACTAAAACCTGTAGGAATATCTGAATGCGCGTTTGCTGATGACGTGATGATATGCGCACCCAGAGAAGAAGACCTGAAGGCAAGTCTAATGATATGGGGAAAAGAACTTCGAAAAAGAAACCTAAACGTCAACATCAGTAAAACAAAGGTAATGGTTATAGGACAGGACAACAGACGAATAAATTTAGACATAAACAACCAAAAACTAGAGCAAGTCGACCAATTCAAGTACCTCGGAGTGACAATAGAAAGAAACGGAAACATAGAACACGAAATAGGCGAAAGAATTAGCTCCGCCACTAGAATTTTTTTTGCGTTAAGCAACTCATTCATCGGCAATAAAAACATCAGTAGGAAAACAAAAATGACAGTATACAAAACAGTATTCAGACCAATACTAACCTATGGGAGCGAATCATGGGTTCTCACAAACAGACAGAAGAGTAAGATACAGGCCGTTGATATGAAGTTCCTGAGAAGAGTGAAAAGTATAACCAGGAGAGACAGAATTAGAAATGAGGCAGTCCGAGAAGAATTAGGGGACCATCTATAGCAGATAACATAGAATTGAACCAACTCAAATGGTTTGGACATTTATGCAGGATGAGTGATGGAAGACAGGTGAAAAACATCTGGCAGGCGAAGGCAGGAATAAAGGAAAAGAGCGGAAGACCAACAAAAACTTGGAACGACCAAACGACAGCAATCCTGAAGAAAAAAAATGTAAAATGGAATGAAGCGGAGAAGATGGCAAGAAATAAAGGAGGATGGTCCAAATTTGTGTACGCAGGAGATAAATAGAAAAGAGACTATTAAAATAGAAGCCTTACACCTAAGGGTAGACAAGGCAATAGATTATATATATATATATATATATATATATATATATATATATAAATATATGCAGCACCGGACCGGTTTTTGATCCGAAACCGTATATTAAATGTTCCAATGGGGTTCGGTACGGTTGGACCGTTTTTATTCCGAACCGCTCCACGCGAAACGGGACAAAAGCGGTCCGGTTTTTCGTACCGTTTTCTGTACCAAAACGCTTTGAACCGGTCCGCGTAACGAAATGTCGGTACGGTTTGCATCCCTGGCCGTGTGAACAGCTGCCCCATTCTGTTGGATACAAACCCTCCTGACAAGAATTCGACGCCGACGTTCCTCGAGCAACTTTACCGACTAATTCTACAACACGACTTCAACTGTGCATCGAAAACGGAAGTCGTCATTTAGCTGATGTTGTTTTCGCTACTTGAGGTATTTTTCTAAGTTTTTCTATGCGTAATAAACTTAAAATCTTCCTGTTTACATTTTATTTTTTAAATATCTTGAAAATTAATTGAGATGTGCTATTTTAACACCGTTAGGTAACGCTGCCGGACTCTGTAAAACAATAATAAGATGTAAATGTGTACAGAGGTAATAGTATGTGTACAGAGTGGTTTTTTTTTGTTGATATTATAGGGTATAGGCTAAACGGTAAGAGATACAAAAAAATTAAGATATGTGGTCTTTTTTTTTAGTGTTTAGTTTAATGGCGCAATCAGATCTATGCTAACTAGATTGGTTTATAAGATACAGGGTGATTCTCAAAATCTACTGGTTTTTATTATCTCTTATGACTCAGTTATTTATAGAGATAAAAAAATATTTTAAATACGAACGTTTCTTGACTTTTTACGTAGAATTCAGTGGCGTACTTAAAAAATATATAGATATTTCAATTTTTGAGATATTATCAAAACTAACATTTTCTTAAACGGGACACCCTATATCTGAGTATCTCAAAATATTGCATTTTTTCTTGTGATTGCAACAACATGTAACACGTAATATTTTGCTTTGTCCTAAATAGCTAAAATACCAAAAAACAAAAAAAAACAAAAAATTTTAGATGACCATGAATTGAATGATTATTCTTTTCTTTTATAATAGGTATATTAAAAACCCAGTTAACAAGAATATTGAAACATTGATAAATTAAATAACAACAACTACAACAAACAAACAAAAATTTATAACTTTACAGTTGTGTTATATACGTATGCAGCGAATTTTTCGTTTTAAGTATACATATGCATGCGCTGCAAATTTGTTGCATCTTAAAAAAATTCAATTTGGAGCTTTAAATGAGTGTTATCCATTCCCAGGCTAAGCATGAAGTAAAATTTCGAGTTTAGAAAAGCCCCGTGAAAATTGGTCGAGGGTCGCGCAGCGACCCGAGACAAATTTTCTGGGTTTTTCTAAACTCGAAATTTAACTTCATGCGCTACGCGTATAAAACACTGATTTCAAATGAAGTTTAAATATATATACATTTCATAATATTTTAATGTTTTGTACGCGTGGCGCATGAAATCAAATTTCGAGTTTAGAAAAGCCCAGAAAATTTGTCTCGGGTCGCTGCGCGACCCTCGACAAATTTTCACGGGGCTTTTCTAAACTCGAAATTTCACTTCATGCTTAGCCTGCGAGTGGAAAACACCCATTTAGAGCAATATCTTTCTTAATATTGCGGCTAGATACCATCGGATCAGCAATAACAGAAGCTAATAAATGTATTTCATCTCTTTCTCTATTTTCTTTACTGTAAATCTTATCTCTTGGTTTTCCAAATGATCTATACTCACTTAAGTTGTGATATAATCTTTGAAATATTTGTTTTCTGGCTGTCGTCATTCCGGATGACGCTCAAAATATAGGTCTAAAGTTGCGTCTTTATTTTTATAACTCTCATTATCTCAAACATGTTTAATTTTTCATAGTTTTTAAAAATATTCATTTGAGAATCCTTTTTTAAAGAAATATAACGAAAATATTTCGTTAACAACGGAATATCAAAACCTATACGTAATTGTTATTGAATTTTATGACATGTAAAAAACCAAAAACAAACGCTAAAATAATTCAATTCATGGCCATCTAGAAAATCTTTTTTTTTGTTTTTTAGTATTTTAGCTGTTTAGGACACAGCAAAATATTAAGTGTTACACATTGTTGCATTCACAAGAAAAAATTCAATTTTTTGAGGTACTCGGATATAGGGTGTCCCATTTAAGAAAATGCTAGTTTTGAAAATATCTCAAAAATGAAAATATCTATATTTTTTTTAAGTACACTACTGAATTCTACGTAAAAAGTCATAAAACTTTCGTATTTAACATTTTTTATCTCCATAATTAACCAAATCACAAGAGATAATAAAAATCGGCACATTTTGAGAATCACCCTGTATTTTCTAAACCAATCTAGTTAGCTTAGATCTGATTGCGCCATTAAACTAAACAGTAAAAAAGAGAAAGGGACACATATCTTAGCTTTTCTGTATCTCTTACCGTTTAACCTATACCCTATAATATCAACGAAAAAAAAAAAAGCCACCCTGTACATGTATAAGTAATGTAAGTAAGTAAATTATGAGTAAATTGAAATTCAAATTAAAACTGAAATACCGTATCAAATGTTGTTTTTTTCTTCAAAATCAAAGACCTGCTTTACCATTTATTAATAAAGCATTATTTCACTTAAATAATTTAACCCTGAATAGTTATTTCTTAAGAAATTAACTATAAGTTATTTATGATCTTTTATTTTTGATATAGTGTAAAAAAACTACTACAATTATCAAACCTTGAATAGTTATTTCTTAAGAAATGAGCTATATGTTATTTATGAACTTTTGTTTTTGATTTAGTGTACAAAAAAAATTGCAGTTTAATTACTATTATTTATGAGGTTTGTTCGGATTCATTATGAGTAAAAAAAGAAAACCCGTTCGTTCCGTGATCGAATCAATTTTTATGGGGCGACATCAAGTGGTGTGTTTCATGTAGACGATGAAACTCGGGAGGATAAACATGTAATAACCTCATCTGCTCAATATTTCAAAACATCGATCCTTCGGCCGGGCGCCGAGTTTTATGCGAGAGAGAAAACTCAAACTGAAGGAGTGAGATTTTTCAAGTCGTTTCTATAAAACGTGACCCGGCTTACAAAAAAATTCGACAAAACGGAGACTTTTTGATAAAATTAAGTGAATCCCCCAACGAAAATATGAAGTGCTTTAATTCGCACTAATGATTATAAATAATTAAATATAAATTCACTTTGTATAAATAAAATTCTGACTAGCTTTATGATTTTCAAAAAGTGTGTTCATTTTCACAACAATTGTTTCGCAAATTTATTGCTTGTTCAGGTGAATGAAAATTTAAACTTTCAATTACCTGAAGAAGCAATACATTTGCGAAACAATTGTTGTAAAAATAAACACACTTTTTTGAAAATCATAAATTTGTTCAGAATTTTATTTATACAAACAAAGTGAATATCGATTTCCAACCTATATATAATTTCGTCAAAATTCATTGTCAATAAATTCATGATCTGTATTTCAGATCGATTGGATAACCCACAGATGCGTTTCGAGCTTCATCGAACTTATCAGTGTGGAGCTAGTACAATGTGTCGAATGAAATACTGACTAATATTGATACACATAATAGTAGGAATCATGTTTACTCTAACGCAAACAAAAATTCAATTAAGTGACGTTTTTTCCTCTGTAATTGTTTTAAAAACTTGATAATATTCGAGTTTTCAGTGGAAATCCAATTATCGCTTCGGTGTGTCGAGCAAATTAAGCGTTTAATGAAAGCGTAACGGCACTTTTCTGTAAAGCGCGCGCTGGGCCTTTTTTTTATTTTGCCGTATTTTCGCAACAAATAAAATTACTGGCGTAATTGAGTTGCGAAAAGTTCGGACTTAATGCGTTACGGCTTTGTGTACACGAAAACGCCGAGTTTTGTACGTTTCCCTGTGATTTATTAGCACACTAGGCGTTATTTAATTAATTAATTATTTTGTGATACAAACGAAATATTTTCATTCAATAAAAATAATAATTATTTATCATACGCTTCTACAATAAATCATATCATATTTCTTAATTATTCTTTATTACGTAGTTTATGTTAGGGATATTCCGATACTAAGAAAAATATCGTGTATCGTGTGTCGTGTGTCGTGTGTCGTGTGTCGTGTGTCGTGTGTCGTGTGTCGTGTGTCGTGTGTCGTGTGTCGTATGTCGTGTGTCGTTTGTCGTGTGTCAAGTGTCCTGCATCGTAAATCATATACCATATATCGTACATCGTAAATCATATCGATACGGCAAAATATCGTAATAAAAAGTATTGATATTCAAAATACCGATAATTTTTGATACCAGATATTTTAGATTTAATATTTACAATATTTAATGCTGTAAATTATTTTTTTAAATCCTTCACCTAAGATTGATTATATTGCCAAGAATACGGTATACAATGATCAATATTTACCTTTTACAAAATAATAATAATAATGTAATTCAATGTTTTATACGCGTGGCGCATGAAGTAAAATTTCGAGTTTAGAAAAGCCCCGTGAAAATTTGTCTCGGGTCGCTGCGCGACCCTCGACAAATTTTCTACGCGGGGCTTTTCTAAACTTGAAATTTTACTTCATGCTTAGTCTGGGAGTGGAAAACACCCGTTTTGTCGATTTATAAAATTTGTATGAGATTTCGATATTTTATGATATTTGTTGATTTAGAAAAAATCATGAGATTAATATTTCCAGATTTTCATCAATTTATGAAGATTTTCGATATTTTCAGATTTTCGTAAATTTCTTAATTTGTGTTCATTTATAAAATGTTAATAAGGTTTTCAATATTTAGAAATTTTCGTCGGAGTTTTGAGATTTTTGTCAATTTATAAAATATTCATGAAATTTTCAATATTTGGAGATTTTCGTCGGATTGTTGGTATTTCGAGATTTTTGTCAATTCATAAAATGTTTATGAAATTTTTAATATTTCGAGATTTTTGTCGAATTTTCTCCAATTCATAAAATGTTCATGACATTTTTAATATTTCGTGATTTTCGTCGGATCTTCGATATTACGAGATTTTATACATATAAAATTTTCATAGGATTTTGAATATTTCGAGAATTTCGTCGGATTTTCGGTATTTCGAGATTTTCGTAATTTCATAAAATTTTCATGAAATTTTCTTAAGATTTTCAATTTATAAAATGTTATGAGATTTTTAATATTTCGAACTTATAAAATTTTACACATAGAAATTTTCGTAAGATTTTCGATATTTTGAGATTTTTAATGTTTTGAATTTTTCGTCAATTCATAAAATAATCAAGAGATTTTTAATATTTCATAAAAATTATCGATTCTTCATGATTTAATTTTTCTACAAATTTTCATAAACTTTTTAAATTTGTCAATTTTCATAAATTTCTAAGATTTTTAAAATCTACGTTCATATCTCGGATTTCCCTTAATTGTAAAAATATTGACAATTTTTCTGAATTTTCAAAAGATGTTTCTCAATTTTCAATGAATCGTCGTTAATTTTAAAAATATTGACATTTTTAAAATTAACGATGATCTAAGAAAATCATAAAAAAATTGAGATTGATTGATTCGCTTTAGGCGAATCGTCAAGATTTAGATTTAATTTTAAAATATTAATCTTTATATTTATAACCTCTTACGTTATTCCTGAATTTCCAAGATTTCTTTAAATTTTTTAGACTTTTGTTAATTTGAAAAATCTTGATACTATTATTCATTCGTTAATATTGAAAATTCTGACGGATTACCTCGATTTCTTAAATATTGGAACATTTCATAAATTTTCTACATTTTCATCAGTATTTAGGAAAATGTTGACGCTTTTCGTAAATTTGCAAGATTTTAATTTAATTACCTTTAAAAATATTGACTATTTTGGTTGATCTTTGAAAATTTCGACTGCTTTCGTGAATTTTAAAGACGTTTAATAACTGTCAACATGTTTAAAAATGTTATTATTTTGCTAAGATTTTCGTTGAATTTTAAAAATTATGAGTTTTTAGTGAATATCTAAAACTTTCGTGAATTTTTAAATTTTCGACGTTTTTTCATAAAATCTCAAGATTTTCGTCACTTATAAAAATGTCAATTTTTTCGTAAATGTCAAAGCTTTTCATCGATTGTTCTAAAAATTGATGATTTCCATTTTAAATGGAATAAGTCATATTTTTTTTTTTCGATCTAATATTAAAAGTTCAACAAAAATTTAGGAAATTCACAAAAACTGCTAAAATGCCAAAGCTTGAATTTCACTTGAGATCGGTGTTTTATACGCGTGGCGCATGAACTAAAATTTCGAGATGAGAAAAACCCAATTCTGGATTTGGATTTCTGGCTTTCCTCAACTCGAAATTTTTCTTCATGTTTAGTCTGGGAGTGGAAGACATTCGTTTGACAATTGTCAATATTTTATTTTGTTTGTTTGTGTTTTGTAATTCATTTGTTTTCTTAATATTCATAATTTTACAACTTTTCTTAACATTAATTGTTTTTTTTTTCTACAAAACAGAAACTTTTATTTGGTTAGTTTCTGTTTTGTAGAAAACAAAACAATAAATTAAAGGAATGTCATAATTTCTTTAATTTATGAATTTCCAAAATAATTGTTAATTTGAACATTTTGACGCCTTTGAGATTGTTTTTAATGATGAATATCATGACGGTCTATTTGTAGGTTTCTTCAATTTTCAAAATCTTAGTCCGTTTCTTAAAGTTTCAAAGATTTCCGTTAACTTTCAAATTGATAAACGATCAAGAATAATTCCAATTAAAAAATATTTGTATTCAAGAAAATAAGCTTACGCTTTTTATAGTTTACACACTTTAAACATAATATATAATATTACGAAAATGTTTTTCGTGTAAAATGTAAACAATGTGTCTTAATTATCATTTGTATAATTCAATATCCTGAGGTGTATTTGCACGAGAATACGTTGTTTCAATGGATATTTATTGTCTTAAGTTCTCTTATTAATTAAGACACAATTGTTTGAGAAACATTTTCGTAATTTTATATATTATTGTTAAACGATATTTATAAACTTCCTAGATTTTTGTTAATTGAATGGTCTAACTGCAAAACTCACATTTTTGTAAAAGTTGAGTTGGAGGTTTTTTTATGTCCAATATGTTAAAGTACACGTGTTTTTTGCAATTTGCCAAAAGTTTTCAAAAGTGAAGGATGTGAGTTTTGCAGTTAGATCACTCATATATCAAAAATCACGAATTTCTTAGATTTGCGTTATTTTTAAAAAATGTTATTCATTTCATGAATAAATTATCAAGACTAGTGTCGAGTCAATTTGTAAAATCTTAGTAATTTTCATGAATTTTCTAAATGTTAGTTTTCAAAATTTCAACAATTATTCGTAAATGTCCGAATTTTTAGTCAATTTACAAAGTTTTTGTGAGTTTCCCAAATGTTTATTATATTTATAAATGTTAATACTTTTCATGAATTTTTAAGATTAGGGTCAATTTTGAAAATATTGACGCTTCGCGTGAAATTACAAGAGTTCCGTTAATTTTTAAAACTGTTTTTGTAAATTTCGAGAAATTTCAAATTTTCGACAATTATTCGTAAATGTCCGAATTTTTAGTCGATTTTTAAAGCTGTGGCGGTTTTCGAGTATTTTCTACATTTCCATCAATTTCGAAATTCTGATTTCCTGAATTTCCGTTGATTTTAAAAATCTTCGTTTGGTTTTTGTAAAATTCAAAGATTTAGTGATTTTTTCAAGTTGTTCTTTAGTTATAAAAAATTTACGAAAATTAAACTTTTTGCAATGAACTTTAAAATTGTCAACATTTTTAAAATTAACGAAAATTTAGGAAATCCATGAAAACAGCCGAGATTTCATAAATTGACGAACATTTATTTATAAAAGGTAAAGGTAAATTTGTAAATCACTGAAAAGTGTAAATATTTAATAAATCAACGAACATTTATAAAATTTAGAATAACCGTAAATCTTTTGAAAATTAACGAAAATCTAGAAAATTCAGGAAAACTCAGAATTTCCAACGAAAATCTAGGAAATTCAGGGAAACCATCAGAATTTCGAAATTGATGGAAATGTAGAACATTCTCGAAAAGCGCCACGACTTTGAAAATCGACTAAAAATTCGGACATTTACGAATAATTGTCGAAATTTTGAAAATTTTTCACGCGAAGCGTCAATATTTTTAAAATTGACTATATTCTTAATAATTCATGAAAAGTAATAACATTTATAAATTTAACAAACATTTGGGAAATTCACAAAAACTGCCAGAATTAAAAATTGGCAAAAGTTCATTAAAAGCGTAAAAAAGCGTTAAAATTATGATAATCTTGGAATTTCATTAAAAACGGCGAGGTTTAAAAAATCGACCAAAAACTTTTTACCATTTATAAATATTTATTTCTTAAATTTTTATTTATGTGTTGACATTTCATTATTTCGAACATTGAATTAATTTTAAAACATTGAATTAGATTTTGAAAAAAATGATTAAAAACATAAAAATCTAAGAATAACCACAAAAAATTTGAATATTAACGAAAACCTTGGAAATTTATGAAAGGGTATTTTTTATATCTAAATTAATGATAATGATGGAAATTCACGAAAACTGCAAAAATTTAATATATGATGAAAATCTTAAAAAACGTCAACATTTTATGCATGAATGAACATCTTTAAAAAAGCTAATAATAATTCCCGAACGTGTGTCTTCCACTTCCATACTAAGTATGAAGTAAAATTTCGAGTTGAGAAAAGCCCCAAGAATTTGGATTTGGACGCGCAGCGTCCAAATCCAAATTCGGGCTTTTCTTAACTCGAAATTTTACTTCATGCGCCACGCGCATACACACACTGATTTAGTGTAATATTCAAAATATACTGTTCATTTAAAATTTTAATTTTTAGTTGATTCTTCAATTACTAAATTTTCATGAGATTTTTTATATTTCGAGATATTCGTGAGTTTTTCAATATTTCAAGATTTGCATCAATTTACAAAAATTTCATGAAATTTCTAACATTTCAAGATTTCCGTCGATTTATGAAAATTTTCTTCCGATTTTCAACATTTGATAATTGCCTCGTCGATTTATTTTAAATTTTTAAATATTTTTATTTAATGCTCCAGTTGATCGAGTTTTATACACTTATTTATTTAGGCTTATCTAAACTCAAAATTTTACTTCATGAGCCACCGAGCGTATGAAACACTGATTTCAAGTGAAGTTCAAAATATAGAGTGGCTGATTTTATAGTGCCCAGCTTATATCTGCTAAAATATTGAAGATACAAAAAACGGTTATTATAAAACTTATCATATGCAACGTGATCTATAAGATGGAACAAACATATTTTTGTACACGACAATCTTTTATATGTGCAACATAAATTGTGTGGGCAACATAAATAAGGTGCATTTAACCCTCAAGTAGATTAAACACAAGCTTTGCGTGCTAAATGTGGTTTTTTAACACGAATATAAATAATTGCCTAGTTCGATTTTTTGTCGCTATGCAGTAACAGCGCTGTGCTAATCAAATCAACTTCTTATATCTTACATTTGGCCGTGGTGGTGATGACGTCGTCAACGCCATTTGGTTAAAGTATAAAGTAATCGCGTCAACATATTTCTCGTTCTTACTAGTTTAACCCGCGTAAAACGCGTTTGTAAACATAAATCATTCTCAAATCGGTTAAACAATTGTGCTTCTATCCGTCGCAAGTTTTTTTTTTAAGCTTAAAAACACTTGCGACGGATTGAAGCACAATTGTTTAACCGATTTGAGAATAATTTATGTTAACCATCCAAACGAAAGAGTTCGTTTTTTGTGCAATGAGCGTGTTTTTATGTAACTTAGGCGAATGCGTAGACTGTGTGAGTATTTTTTATTGTTGAACGATTGTTCATATTTGTGTTAAAGCGGAATTAATCCTATTACACATTTAAATCGTAATACCGCAATCTGTCATCATTTATCTGTCATATGGTTATAAAACAAAACTAACCATTAAAACTGACGCGTATTTGATAAATATATATAATAAATGTTGTGTTATATATTGTTGTTGATGTGAAGAAAGTATAGTGTATAACTCGAATATAATGGCTATTAATCACTCGAACGACTTGCTCCACTCGCCTTCGGCTCGTTCCGCAAATCTCGTTCTCGTGATGAATAGCTATCATTATATGCTCGTTGTACAACATACCATTATCCATGGCCAACCTAGTTTACATTAATTTTTTTAAATAGGATTCCCCGAATATTTTTGAGAATCAGATTCTCTTAACAATGATGTATCAAATGGCATTGCATATGAAAAAATATTTGCTGTAATTTTTCCAGAAAAGGCCATAGAAAAATATATCTTGTAGATCACGTTGCATATGATAAGTTTCATATTCATTTGTTTTCTGTTTCTTTGATATTTTAGCAGATATAAGCTGGACACTGAAAAATCAGTACACCCCGTGTACCGCTTAGCAAAATTTGATAGCCTCAGTTGTTGTGTGTTGGTATAGTTAAAAAAAATGACTGTATATTTTAACTTATACTTTTCTTTAAGTTTTAACTAGAAATATTTTTTTTTGTTAAGAAAGAATTTTAATTCAATAGATCTTCTCTAATAAATAACTAATATCGTATGTAATGATATCGACCATTTGCTATTGATATAAGCGATATATCGGAAAAAGAAATAGATTATTTTGCAAAGAAATTTCGATATTCCAAGATATCGATATATATATATATATATATATATATATATATATATATATATATATATATATATATATATATGTATATATATATATATATATATATATATATATATATATATATATATACAGACACATCAAATCAATGAGCAATTTGTTAATTAACTTACTCACACATAAACTATATATACAGAGAGTTTTATGTAACACCGAACATTTTCATAACAATAAGTTTCCTTTAAAGTATCCATATGCATACGTTCCATATTTTTCGATGCTCGGTTTATTAAAGGAATTTAATTTAAAGCTTTAAGCGAGTGTTTTCCAATCCCAGGCTAAGCATGAAGTAAAATTTCGAGTTTAGAAAAGCCTGAAAATTTGGATAGGTCGCGTAGCGCGAAGCGCGGAGCGGCCAAACCAAATTTTCAGGCATTTCTAAACTCGAAATGTTACTTCATGCGCCACCGCTACAAAACACTGATTTAATATAAAGTTTAGCGGTGTGCTTTAAACTTCGTAATATATCAGTGTTTTGTACCGGTGGCGCATGAAGTAAAATTTCGAGTTTACAAAAGCCTGAAAATTTGGTTTGGCCGCTCCGCGCTTCGCGCTACGCGACCAAACCAAATTTTCAGGCTTTTCTAAACTCGAAATTTTACTTCATGCTTAGCCTGGGAGTGGAAAACACTCGCTTAAAGCTTTAAATTAAATTCCTTTAATAAACCGAGCATCGAAAAATATGGAACGTATGCATATGGATACTTAAAAGGAAACTTATCGTTATGAAAATGTTCGGTGTTACATAAAACTCTCTGTATATATAGTTTATGTGTGAGTAAGTTAATTAACAAATTGCTCATTGATTTGATGTGTTTATAAAAAAATAATAATGCTTGCTATAAACTTATAATATTGCGCACTAAAACATTTTTTTATAGCTCAAGACACTTTCGCGTTTTACAACATTTTCCCGGTTTTATTTTCCGAGGGCGCACTCTCGCGATTTTTTTTTTATTCCGTCAATGAAGAGACACGTTTCTGCGAGATAAAAGTGTATCTTGAAAAATGAATGCAGGCTCTTTTTAGAGATATAAAGAAGTTTATATCGATCGAAAGTTTGTTGTTTTATCTGTATTGGGATAAAATATGTGGATTTTCCTTTGAAATAAATAAGGTTTATCAACGATTTTATTTTACCGATGTAATAAATAAGTTTCCGTATTTATCAAGCGCTGTTTTTATTTTGTTTCTCAAATAACTTTCCCCGTTCCTGAATCTAAGTAATATTGCAATAAAGTTGCAAGTAAATATGTATGTTTTGTTGATACATTTTCAGTTACTACTTTATTTTAAAATTACTTAGATTGATAAAAAGAAAAGAATGCACTTTCTTCTGAAGTAAATGTTTTTATTGCCGAAATTAACTTACAATACGTCTAGTGTAAATTTGAAGAAAGATATACATAAAGAAAAATTAAATTTGTCAATAGTTTACAGAATATTTACAAAACATAAAACAAATTAAAATTATAATCGACTTTCTGCAAAAATTTAGTCTCCTGAGACTTCTTCAAATTCAATGTTTCAATGAATATTTGGAGAAGTCTCAATGAGACTAAATTTTTGCAGAAAGAAACCTAAACTCCGTAAAATTTTATAAATCATATACTTACATGTATAAAAATAAATACAACAATGAACTCAATTCTTTAAATTTGCATACAAATGAACATACATTTTGGATTATTTAAAATCTCGATTTTCCGGCGCGTCCACCATTATATATTTATTTTAAAGTGGAAAACTATAGTAGTTTTCAACATTACAAAAATTATTCCAGATTTGACCACTGTATTTTAAGTAGGTTTAAGTAATGAACTGTTTTTACCAAAGTTCTTTTTGTAAAATTACAGAGAAAACTACTTTTCAAAGCTACAAGTATGTATAATACAGGGTATCCGTATTTCAACAGAATGTATAAGGATCTCGGTTAAATTGCACAAAGTTGCGTATTATAGCACCCAAAAAAATCCGAAAAAAAATTGAAATCCTCTTTATTGTTTTCAAAATATCCTTAAAAATATGATTATCTTAATATTTTATACCCATGTGTGTATTGTATATAAGTATAAATAGATAGCCTAAAAAATTTGACCCAAATTGTTACATTTGCAGTATTGTATGTAACAGCAAACACTTGTTCTATAATTCAATGTCCGTCGGGGTATTAGCTCGGAAAGTGGTTGTTTTAATGAGTGTTTGATATAGTCTTTGTAAGACTAACTTGTTGTAGATTGCGAAAAGAATGGCACTTTTATTGTTTGTATTGTATATATTGAGCTTAAAGACAACTTTCTGTTGTTTTACACCTATGTTTAAATTGTACATGTTAATAAATTGAGATCGCGCCGTCTGTTGCTAAAAAGGCTGAACTTTATGTTGTTTTATACCTAGTGCTGTAGTGGTATACGCTATTTGTTAAATTCAAACGACAGGGTACAAGCCACTACAGCCCTGTTTCAGAGCTGGGACGAATCCTCGTAAAAAGGATTAGAATCACGAATCCGAATCACCTAATATGATTCGAATCACGGTTACTCGAATAAAGGATTCGTAAGAGATAAATATGATTCGAGGTTGTCTCGATTTAAACCAAGCCGATCTCATCACGCGCGGAAATCCTCACATGACGTCAAAACCAAAGTCATTACTGTATAAGGTCGACTCGGTTTAAACTGAGACAGTCTTGTATAAGGTTGTCTTTATTTAAACGAGTGTTTTTCACTCCCAGACTAAGTATGAAGTAACATTTCGAGTTTAGAAAAGTCCCGTGAAAATTTGTCGAGGGTCGCGCAGCGACCCGAGACAAATTTTCTGGGCTTTTCTAAACTCGAAATTTTACTTCATGCGCCACGCGTATAAAACAGTGATTTAACGAGAAATTTAAAAACACAAAAACAACATTTTTCAAGTTAATCCTCACAATTAATTCGAATTATTTTTGACGATTCAAATCCTTTTGTAAGTATTCGAATCCTTTTATAAATATTCGAATCCTTTTATAAATATTCGAATCCTCTTATAAATATTTGAATCCTTTCATAAGGATTCGAATCCTTTTATATGGATTCGAATCACGCACACTTGGATTCGAATACAAATCCTCTAAAAAAAATGTAACGAATCCGGATCACGAATCCAGTTGAACTAAAGTATTCGAATGCCTCTTTTGAATCCTCTAAAAGGATTCGAATCTTGAATGATTCGAATCCTGCAGAGCTCTGCCCTGTTTATAAATTCATCTTAAGAAATTGTCATGGCGATATCTGTTATTAAAAAAACTCAACTTTTATTATTATATACCGATGTCCGTATCATGCATGTTGGGAAAATGCCATGACGCCAACTGCTGTTATGAAAACTAAACTTTTTGTTGTTTTATACCCATGTAACAATCATAGATGTTACAAAAATGGCTTACCATCATCTATTGTTGGAATACTCAACTTTCTGTTGTTTTATACTCGGGCGAGTATCATACATGATCAATAAATGGAACAGCGCCATATATTTCTTAACAAGCGGTATTATCAACATGGGCTTGACGTGTAAGCAAATTATAGTTGTCAATTGAGTGACTTACTAAAATTATCAAAGGCACTCTTTACGAAAAAAAAAAGAAGAAAATTAATATCAAATGTACATAAAATTATGACTGTGATACATGACTGTTGTTGCGGCTCATATATACATTTATCTTTAACTATTTTCTATGCCTATTTTTTGTTATTCTTTGTAAATTTATTTCATGGCTAACATTTATCTTTATTGCAGCTTATTTATATTTATTTTTAAATTTGTTTTGCATTACTAGAAATGTTAGATAATAGGCTTTTGAATTCAATACATTTTTAATGGGCTGTCGTAAAATTAAACAGACCCTTTCTCACGGCGGGGGGTGTTGTTTTGGTCATCTGATGTTTCGTGGAAAATGTACATCTGCAAACTCGCAAAGCATTACGGTACAACCGTGCAGTTAATTCTTAGAAACGAAATCCCTTACTTCACTTGAAGGAAGGGATGAGAAAAACACACCCACGAAATATCAGTGACCAATTACAATGCTCTCCCTACTTTGTAAATACTTACATTTTTAATTTTTAGTTTCATTTTTAAACAAGTCTATATCAACTCTTCAAACTGTAAACTTCTTCGTTAAACTATATTTCTAAACCCCAAATTCACTTAGCAATAAGTAAGAAAAATGTAAATATTATGTAAATATTTTTACATTTTAAGGTGAATATATTAATATAAGTGCAACGAATATTTTATTCTACTTAAATTCACCTGCATCATAAATAGTGGCGATCTCTATAACCAGTGAGAAATTAAAAAGAAATCGACCAACTGTATTCAGGAAAAAATACTGTTTCAACAAATATAAAAATCCCAAATGGCACTCATAAATAAATAACAAAAGTTAGCTATGGTTCCTGGGTAAATGTAAGTATTATCTTAACATCATGTATGGTACTAGATTGCGCATTAAAAAGTGCCTCTATTATGTCAAAGTTGTAAATGTTTAGGTTCAACAGTTTTTAAGTAAAAAAAACAAATTTAAAAAAATCAGTTTTTTGGCAAAATTTCTCAAACAAAATAATATATCCCAAATTTAATTTCAGATTATTATTAGACGTTAAAATACGTAACTTTTCCCTGAAGGAACTAACTATCTATATTTTCAACTAACCGAAATCCCCATACACCCTGTCAAAATACGGACACCCTGTATAAATGTAATTATAAGAGTTTTCTGAACAAATATGTGCTGAATTACCAAAAAGTTTTCTCTTGGCAGATTAAGGAGAGGAATGTAATATGTTTACATGAATCGCCTATTTCCAAAAACCCCTAAATCTATTTGAAATAAATGGATTTAGAGGTTTTTGGAAATAGGCGGCTCAAAGAAGCTTGTGCAATTTAAAGATATTAGTTATTGACGTGACGTACGGAATTCTTCACATGATGTCAAATGACGTGGTTTATTTAACTGATAAGGTCGAGTCAATTCAATATAGTCGGCCTTATGCGATTAAAGACCTGGTAAGAATTTACTATACGCCCCGTGGGTATTATAGATAAAAATGATATTATTCGAAAGTACTCGACGAGTACTATCTAGATATGCAATTAATTTCGATTGGAAATGTTAAATAAATAAAATAATTTAGTTTGAACATTTTTAAAATATTGATCCCTACCAGTATGTAAAATAATCATTGTGCGCAAAGAGATTTAAGCAATTTATTCTATTGCAATTATTAACCTAACCTAACCTAGAAGTATGTGGAATATTCAACGTGAGCAAACGTGATTTTTTTCGGCGAAATATAGCCGTTGACACAAACTAGAATTCAGCCCAAATGAAAGTCCAAGTGTATTAATTTATTTTAGTTATTCTATAAATCTATCTGAGTCCAAGTGTAATGTGCTTATGTGTTATAATCGTCATCCGGTTAAATCTAACTTTAAGTTGAAGTTAGATTGAAGTCTTTAACAAACATTTCTTTCGACTTCCTCAATGTCTTCAGTAAAGATTGCAATGGTTAACAGCAATCAGTGAAGTTTTATACAAGTTTATAGTCAAAATTTTAAAGTTGAAAAAAGTGAACATATCATTTCCGTAGTGAATTTATTGATTTCAATTGGCGATATATGTCAATACAGTGTGAATCTATATTATAATGCATGTTATTCCACGGGGTGTAAAGTAAAGTCGAGCCAAAGACCTTGGCGGTTGATGTCTTACGCGGAATTGTTAATGTGACGTCAATGTTAATAAACTTATAAGGTCGACTGAAGGCCGCAGCTAGAAAAAAAAAAATCGGGGTGATATACAAATTTCGGGGGGCGGGGGTTTAATGGTAAACATTTGGTTTTTGACATTACGGGGCAGTTTTTACATAGTAAAATTTAACATTTTAAACCCATATATCCCCCCCTGGCTACGGCCTTGGGTCGACTCAATTTAATATAGTTGACCTTAGGCGATTAATAACACTGACTAATGACCTAACGTGTATGTGACGCTGAAAGTCTATGTTAGTAATCATATAAGGTCGACTCAATTCAGTACGGGATTAAAGACATGACCAATTATTATTATTTTCATAATAAGGTTCGCTTAATTACATACAGTGGACCTCGTGCAATTCACAGACCTTGGTTATTGATTGAACTCTTTATGACGTCAAATGACGAGGGTTATTAAACTTATAAGGCCGACCGAATTCAAAGTAGTCAGCCTTAAGTGATAAAAGACCTTGCTGGATGACATCACGCGTGGAATTCCTTATGTGATGTAGAAAGTCAATGTTAATAAACTTATAAGGCCGACCCAATTCAATGTAGTTGGCTTTGAGTGATTTAAGACCTTGGCGGATGATATCACCATGGAATTTCTCATGTGACGTAGAAAGTCAATGTTAATAAACTTATAAGGTCGAACCAATTAAATGTAGTCGGCCTTAAGTGATTAAAGACCTTGGCGGATGACATCACGCGTGGAATTTCTTATGTGACGTAAAAGTCAATGTTAATAAACTTATAAGGCCGACCCAATTCAACGTAGTTGGCCTTAAGTGATTAAAGACCTTGGCGGATGACATCACCCATGGAATTTTCATGTGACGTAGAAAGTCAATGTTAATAAACTTATGAGGCCGACCCAATTCAATGTATTTGGTCTTAAGTGATTAAAGAACTTGGCGGATGATATTGCGTGTGGAATTTCCTCATATGAGTCAATGTTAATAAACTTATAAGGTCGACTCAATTCAGTATAGTCGACTCTCCGCGATTGACATTGACCATTTATTGTTATTAAATAATATTTACGTGGTGATGATTTAAAGAAATTCAATATTCAAATGAAGAAAAAGAATAACAAGTAATTGTTTTTTTAGTAAAAACAACTTAAATTAAATAATAACATTATAGAAATGGAGGCATCTAATTGAGTGATATAACTGCAAAACTCACATTCTCCACTTTTAAAAACTTATGGCAAATTGCAAAAAACATGTGTACTTTAACATGGCGGACATAAAAAACAGACAACTCAATTTTTACAAAAAGTGGAGAATGTGATTTTTGCAGCTAGACTACTCAATTATGATAAATTTAAATAAAGCAATTGATCTTTGTATAAAATACAATAAAACATTTTAAAGAAATTTATGTTTTCTAGTTTTCTTAAAAAAATCTAAGATCGCATTGATCGGTTCTTAGATTTTGAAACAATCACGCTATGATCATTTAGCAAAATCGGAGCATTCTGGAAACGGACAAAATAATCAAACAATCGATTGGTAAATTTGAACATTTATTTGAATGCTAGAAAGAATGAAATTAATAACAACAAAAACAAAATTTGAGACGCTTAAAACAAACAAAATGTTTACGAAAAAATCAAATATTGTAAAAGATATTATTATTTTATTTAAAAACGCAGAAAATATAAATTGATATACAAAGAATTTGTCAGATATTTCATAAAATGAACACTGCTTTTTACATTTAATTAATCACACAAATCACCTTGATGTGATATTTCATTTATTTTAAATAAATTTACTGACACGATCTACAATTTCTTGAATTAATTTCTCATCTGGCACTTGGTGAAACATATTAGAATATGTAAAGTTATTTAAATTAAAAAAAACACTTGGTATTGTTTAAGTAATTTAAACTTTATTCCAACTAGTTTGTTTGTTAGACTTATCCAAGGATCCCACGAATAAGTTTTAATTAGAGCTTAAAAGGTGCATTAAATCTTGCGAAAATATAATATCCGATAAGAATAAATATCAATTATTAAAAATGAATCCTAGAGCACCCATGTTATACGGATTACCTAAATTACACAAAGAAGGCATTCCGATGAGACCAATTGTGTCATATTTATATGCACTAATATATAAATTATGTAAAATTCTTAATTCAACACTACCTCCATTTATTTATTTCAGTCCACCATATGCAATTAAAAATTCAATAGAGTTAGTCAATAATTAAAAATTCTTAGTAGTTTCTCATAATGCAAAACTGATATCGTTTGACGTCAAGAGTCTTTTCACATCCATACCAATTCAGAGCCGAAGATTAATTTTAGAAAATTTAATTAACAAAAGTAATAATGCAAACGAAAATAAAAAAAAAAATGCAATTAATCAATTTGTGCCTTAAGCAAAATTATTTTAAATTTAACGATATAATATGCTCGCAAACAGAAGGTTTGTCTATAGGATCGCCACTATCACCTTTATTAGCTGAAATATGTATGTCCAACTATGAAATTACTTTATTCAGTAAGACAGAGGCAAAACCTGTATTTTACTGGGCAAGGCATGTGGACGATATCTTTTGTATTTGGACTGGAACGACAAGACTCATTTAAAAAATACCTAAATTCAATTAATAATAATATACAATTTACTACTGAAATTGAAACGAACAACAGCTTAAATTTCCTTGACATAACCATTGATAAAAATACAAATAAATTAGAATTTAAAATACATAGAAAAGAAACATACAGAGAGTTTTATGTAACACCGAACATTTTCATAACGAGATTTTTTTAAGTATTCATAAGTATACGTTGTGCATGCTCCAACGCTCGGTTTATTAAAAGATTTGAAGCTTTAAACGAGTGTTTTCCACTCCCAGGCTAAGCATGAAGTAAAATTTCGAGTTTAGAAAAGTCTGAAATTTTGGTTTGGTCGCGTAGCGCGAAGCGCGGAGCGGCCAAACCAAATTTTCAGGCTTTTCTAAACTCGAAATTTTACTTCATGCGCCACCGCTACAAAACACTGATGCAATGTAAAGTTTAGCGGTGTGTTTTAAACGTTGTGGTATGTCAGTGTTTTGTACCGGTGGCGCATGAAGTAAAATTTCGAGTTTAGAAAAGCCTGAAAATTTGGTTTGGCCGCTCCGCGCTTCGCGCTACGCCTACTAACCAAATTTTCAGGCTTTTATAAACTCGAAATTTTACTTCATGCTTAGTCTGGGAGTGGAACACACTCAATTTAAGTTTCAAATTGAACTCTGTCAAAAAGCAACGAGTATCTTAAGATTTACGGCATATACGCTGTAATTGGGACATGTATACTTGAAAAGAAAACTCCCAGTATGTACAAGTTGAGGCATTAATTGCGATTGATTGGCTACAATTTTTAATGGTCATACAGGCAACTCAATTTACACACAACTTAAAAATGAAAGGTGTCAAATTGTATTAGATGCAAATGTTCGGTGTTACATAAAACTCTCTGTATACGGACACAATCATTCCAGCCAATTCAAACAACACAAATATAATAAAATTAGGTACTATTCACTCTTATGTTAATATATTAATTAACATCCCTTTAAGCGAATTTGATTTCAGACAAGAATTAAAGATTATTAACAAAATTTCTGAAAATAACGGTTATAGCAAGGACGCTATAAATTATTTATTAAAAAAAACAGAAACAAAAACATTCAATTAAATACTTTTTCGCGCCTGAGCAAAAAATAGATAGTAAATGGTATACAATAAATTTTGTTAATGACCTTTCATCCAATGATTATATTGTATGAAAGTCATTAACAAAATTTATTGTCATTTATTATCAGTTTAAGGGGAAGAACTTTAAAATTATAGGTTCAATCCAGCTACATTTAGGCAAATTATTAATAAATAACAAGACGAAAACAGATAATTCGAAGAAATGTGGAGTTTATGAAATTCAATGTGATGAATGCAATTATATTGCGATTACATTGGGCGATTATATTGGGCAAACCGGCAGATCATTCGAAACAAGAATGGAAGAGCATACAAAATCTGTATTAGATAATAAACCAACAACTGGCTTTTCCAAACGTTGCATCACATTCAATCACTTCTTTAATTCGCATGATTTTAACATTTTGCATTTAGATAATAAGGTATACCATTAAATCTAAAAGAAGGCCTGAAGATTAACAGAGCCATAAAAATGGGGAAAATATCGTAAGAGACAACGAGGAGATTTGGAATTCCCCAATTTCCGCAAAAATATGTATATATACCTAGACAATAATGTTTTCTGAACATTCCTTTGAAAATGGTCCAACAAACCGAAACTAGTCGGAATAAAGTTTTAATTAGTGAAACAATACAAAGTGTTTTTTAAATTAAATAACTTTACACAATCTCCAATCCAAAATTCTATTTCAAATTCAAAGACATATTTTTTGAAGCAAAACAAAATCAGCCTAATGATTTCGATAAAACTAGCGGTTGTTTATAATAATTAGTTTTGATTTAACCCATTAAGCGCCATTGATGCATACACCCAACATTATTATTTTTTTTGTTAATTAAATTAGTTAATAAGTTAATTTGATGTTAAATTATTTGACCTGACTGGCATAAAGAAAAAGGTAAATATTCTGTTAATAAAATATTTCGCTCATTACTCATTCAAACAAAAAAATATGTCAGTGTATTTCTAACTTCACAATATTTTAGTGTTTTGTACGCGTGGCGCATGAAGTAAAATTTCGAGTTTAGAAAAGCCCCGTGAAAATTTGTCTCGGGTCGCTGCGCGACCCTCGACACGCGGGGCTTTTCTAAACTCGAAATTTTACTTCATGCTTAGTCTGGGAGTGGAAACACTCGTTCTAAACTTCATATACCACGTTTTTATATAAAATCGACGAATGCCTGAAAGGTTACAGCGTATACATAATGTAGTATATTTAAAAAAAAATCACTGTGTATTACATACTATGAATTTTTCTTTTAATTTGAATAAATGACACATAAAATAAAAATTCACAGTATGTTTTACACTGTACATTTTTCTTTTAAATATTCATAATATATACGCAGTAAACTTTCAGGCATTCGTCGATATTATATAAAAACGTGCAATATGAAGTTTAGAACCAGTGTTTCCACTCCCAGACTAAGCATGAAGTAAAATTTCGAGTTTAGAAAAGCCCCGCGTAGAAAATTTGTCCAGGGTCGCGCAGCGACCCGAGACAAATTTTCACGGGGCTTTTCTAAACTCGAAATTTTACTTCATGCGCCACGCGTATAAAACACTAAAATATTGTGAAGTTCGAAATACACTGATATTTTTTCATAAAAAAAGTGCAGTTAACTCTATCACTGCTCGGCCGTTAATGGGTTAATTTATCAATAAGTAAAATCGAGGTACAAAATATGAGACGCTCAAAGTTGGCAAGTGATCGAGAAATGTTATATCAAGAAGTTTTTTTTATTAAGCGATTTTTTAATCATGTCTATCAGTAACAATTTTCGTTTAAACATCGAAAGAGAATAAGAAAATCACAGAAGGGTAAACAAATTTTAAAAATAATCCTGCATGTTAGATCTTGCTAAAACTCTTAGCAATTATTAAGAAAAGAGAAAGTTACTACAGTAACTTATTTTAGACTAAAATTACTGAAATACATAAAGTATGATTCTTCTCTCAATGTCTCAAAGTTTGTACAGAATTTTAAAAAACTAAAATGTAAGGAACATTTAAAGTTATTAAAATAGTGTGCCCCTTGTGTCAATGTCTCAATGTGTTACAGAATTAAAAAAAAAAAAAACTAAAAAGCAACAAAGATCATCTTTCGATAACTTGCGCAAGTGCAATTACATCTCTAACTGATGAAATTACTCTATTGAAGGCAGAAAATAATTCACTCAATACCGAACTAGCAGCAATAAAAAAGGCTCTTCCATAACAAACTGACGAAATTCTGCAAGAAATTGAAGAAAGAAATAAAAGAGCTTTTAATGTGATGGTATTTAATCTACCAGAATCTCAGGTCATTGACCCAAAAACTAGGAAAGCAGATGATCTCAGTTCCTTGAAAACGTTGTTAGTTGCCAACAACGATGCTCTTAGCACTCTTTCGGAAGCATCCTTATTTAGAGTAGGAAAATCTGGAGCTCGTCCAAGGCCGATCAAACTTCATTTTAAAAACCAAGAGAAGTCTACCGATTTCATGAAGTCATGCAAGAACATGAATATAAAAGATGATCATATAGGACCCGATCGCACTCCAATACAGGTCAGGACTCTTAACAATGCCCGGGATGAACTTGATAATAGACGCCGCAGTGTTGAAAATAACGTAACTATCAAATACGTTAAGGGTCTTCCAAAGGTTATTTCTTTACCCACAAACCAATGAAAATATGCCCCAACAGGTAACATCACTGGCTACTACCAAAATATCCGCGGCTTAAATACAAAACTGTAACATTTTACAATAATGCCAGTGTGTGTGATTACGATATTTTACTAATCACTGAAACTTGGTTAAATCCATCCGTCTACAACAGTGAGTTAATTAACGATGCGTACACAGTATTTAGAACTGATCGTGACGCGACTTTATCGGGTAGATCTAAAGGCGGCGGCGTTTAAATTGCCGTGCGGAATACTTATAAAGTGGAGTATTTATCTACAGATTATTTTCAAAACCAAGTGCCTCTCATTGATATTGTTATATGCAGATGCAGGATCATATCTTGTTGGTTATATATAATTTTAGTTTGTATTCCGCCTAGTACGCCAATTTCTTATTTAAATCTGTTTTTTGACTTACTAATGCAGATGAACTACGGAGCTAGTAAAATTGTTCTAATAGGAGATTTCAACTGTCCTTCAATTAACAATATTACTGGTAGTTTTTCTCAAAAAGCATGTATTATCACCAATTTTTGTAATTTCTTAGGCCTTCAGCAATTTAACACTATCCCAAATATGACAAATAATATTTTAGACTTGCTATATTCAAACATGTTTTGTAAAGTTGAAAGAGATAAGCATGCGTTGGACGCAGAGGATGCACATCATCCGGCATTTACATTTAACTTTCAGTGTAAGCTTGAAATGTCCAAAGTTAATGAAGATGCTCGTGTATTTAATTTCAAAAAAGGGAATTATCCTGGATTATATGCATAGCTGTGTGATATTGATTGGAGTGGACTTTCATCTTTCACTGACATAGATCGTGCGTTGGCACGTTATATAGTATTATAAATACAGCACTTATTGAAATTATTCCTAAGTTTAACATAAAACATAAATATAAATATCCACCGTGGTTCACTACTGAAATTATCAACCTATTAAGAAAAAATAACCGCTTAAGGAAAAAACTTAGACGTAATCCCCGTCTATTTCAACAATTTTCTAATATTAGATCTTCCATCATAAAGAAAATAAAACAGGCACATAACGAATATATTTTTTTATTGAACGTTAGGTTATTTCCGACCCCAAACAATTTTGGTCATATGTCAACTCTAAAAAATTGAATTCTTCTAGATTTCCTTCAACTATTACATATAATGATAACATTTTGGAAAATCCAATTGATATTGTAAATGGCTTTAGTGAATACTTTAAGTCCATTTACACTCCCCCATCAAGTAATCTATTAGATAAAAGCTTCAACCTGCTTCCGACCTTTATATTTACCATTACCGCTGAGAAACTAGTCTTCGACCTTCTTAGGAAGCTTTCAAATAATAGCTCTTCTGGGGAGGACAAGCTACCCTTATTCTTATTAAAAGATTGCGCTACATTACTCTGTAAACCTCTTGAGACTCTATTCAATCCATCAATTAAGTTATGTACGTTTCCAAGATGTTTAATAGTTTCTGCCGTATGTCCTGTACCTAAAACGTCGCTTCATCATAAAAATATCACTAATTATCGCCCTATAGCGTTACTTCCAATTATTGCAAAACTATTTGAGCGCGTATTATTTGACTAAATATATACACATGTCAGGCCTTACATGTCTGACAAACAGCATGGTTTTGTCCCCAACCGCTTAACAGTTACTAATCTTACCTTAATTACTTATGATATTGCTGAATCTGTTGACTCCTGGGGGCAGATGGATGTCGTTTATACAGATTTATCTAAAGCGTTTGACAAAGTTCAACATAATGTTCTTTTATCAAAATTGGATAATTTTGGTAAATTATCCATCCATTAATCATTAATTAAATCATATCTCAGTGAACGTAAAACATATGTAGTTGCCAATGGTTTCAAATCTTGCGAATATTATCCCGCATCAGGTACCATAGGGTTTCATTCTTGGTCCATTACTTATTAACATATTTATTAACGACCTTTCTCTAATCCTTGATTGTCAACATCTATTATATGCAGATGATTTAAAAATTTACAATACTATAAATAATATCAATGATTAGCCTAAACAAAATTGTTACTTGGTGTTTAGAGAATAGGCTCGATTTAAATATTGATAAATGTAAATATGTCTTATAATAAAAGAACTAATTTTGTTCACTTTAACTACGCAATTGATGGTAAACTACTTGAACGTGTTACAATATTTAAAGATCTGGGTGTTTATTTCGATTGTCACCTTAGCTTTAATTACCATATTGACGTTACGATAAGAAATGCATTTAAGTCATTAGGTTTTATATGCAGTAACGCATCCCAATTTCACAATATTGTCACACTTAAAACTTTATTTTATTCTCATGTACGGTCAAAGTTGGAATATGCGGCGTTAGTTAGGTTTCCTCAAAATCAGTGTCAAATTAAAAAGATCGAAAGTGTGCAACGCAAATTCCTAAAGTTGTTGTACTACAAATTTGAGGTGAGGTATCCAGAAAGAGGCATCGAGCATAACATATTATTGGAAATATTTGACGTTAGGTCGCTTGAATCTCGTCGTAAAACTACATGTATATCTTTCCTCTATAGACTTTTGCACAACACAATTGATTCGCCTGATTTCTTAGCTAAACTCGGACTGCATATTCCATCTTTTTCCAGCAGGCAGAAACCAACCTTTCATTTATTTGCGCATCGGACTGACGTGGGATTAAAATCTCCTGTTAGTATTATTTGTAATTGTTTTAATACAATTTCGTATTGTAGTGATATCTTTTACGATTCTCCAAAAATGTTACTCTGTAACTTGGAGCTAACTGTGAATTAATGATTCTTACTAAAAAAATGTTTTTATATTCACAGGACACACCTTCAACATTTAATAAGTAATTTTATTGTTACAGAATTTATTCTAATTTAATTATTATTATATTTTCATATGTACCAGGCTTATGTTTTGTTTTTGTCTTGTAATTGGGAAATGTTTCCTGTTGGACAATAAATGGATTATTATTATTATTATAACTTTGAAGTTTTTCAGAATTTCTATTATTTCTAAGGATTTTGCGTAAGCAAATAAAACCGCACTACTTCGCCTATTTGATCAAATCTCTATCTTAAACCATTTACAAACAATAACGTATAAGGGACGAAAATTGTTTGAATATGTAAAAGTAGATTTTGATGTATCGCAGACATCAGAAACATCGCTCGAGATTTGTATAGTCCAGAAACAAAATTTTTAGAATAAAATCCTATGACCATCCTGTTTTTTTAAGTATAAAAAATCATCTTTATTTATATGTTACAGAGAATGTTTAATTTATGTGTCTATATATATCACAACTTTTTGCAGTACACTAAATCATTTATATTTCTATGTTACAGAGAATATTTAATTTAGGTATCCATATCAGAATTTTTGCAGTAAACTTTCATACATTCGTTTTACATTAAACCTTTTAATTTGAAGCTTCAAACGAGTGTGTCCAATCCCAGATTGAGCATGAAGTAAAATTTCGAGTTTAGAAAAGCCTGAAAATTTGGCTCGGGCGCGTAGCGAAGCGGAGCGACCGAGCCAAATTAGGCTTTTCTAAACTCGAAATTTTACTTCATGCGCCACGCGTACAAAACACGGATTTCATATGAAGTTTAAAATACACTGTCATACGTTTAATCTTGTGTTAATTAATTTTACAAATGTTTATATGAAATATGTAAATGCAAACTTAAAAGAAAAATAAACAGTGTGTATCTAAATGTTATTTTAAATCGTAAGTCGAGAGGTAAATAACTTTGAAGTTTATCAAGATTCCTTTTATTTTAAATAGTTTTGCGTAAGTAAATTAAACTGCACTACTTTTCCTATTTGATCAAATCTCCATCTTTAATAATAACAGAGTTACACACTCAAAATGGGATATTTTATAAAAACTTAAATAGCATTTGCCAAATCTGCATTTTTTAAATGAGCTAGGGTTAACAAAAAATTACATTACTATTATAAGAAATTAATTATATATAGTTGAGGCTGTTAGTTGTTAAACTTACATAATATCACTTTAATAAAACACTTAATTTGTTTAGGTTTAAAAATTATATTTATTCTACTACAACAATTGTTTCACCACACTGTGGCTTCATCAGGTAGACGACCATTTATCTACCTGATGAAGCCACAGTGTGGTGAAACAGTTGTTGTAGTACAATAAATATCATTTTAAAACCTAAACAAATTAAGTGTTTTATTAAAGAGAAATTATTTCATCTAGTTAATGCTTGTTGCGCTACACTCTCGAGGGAACCGGATGTACAAATTTAGTAAAGAAAAAACACTTGGTTTGTTCCCTTTCGGTCTTACAAATCATTCTCAAAGGTTAAACTAATTTATAAATGAAGAACAAAACAAAAACAAAACAAAACAAAACAAGTGTTTTTCTTCACCAAATTAATTCATCAAATAACTATTATGTTTATTTCTTCTTATATTTTTACCTAAGATTTTATAATGATTCGATTTGTTTTGTGATACATGGAGCTTTTTATTGATGTTAAATTTTACATTATAAATCAATACTTGCCTTGTTTCGTATTTCATATTTAGCATCCTTACAATTCAAAGGTGAAGCACGTGTAAGGATACTAAATGTGAAATGTAACTGATATTGAATTCTCCTTCCATTGGGATTTTTTCACAAAAAATGCAGAGTTACACCTAATAAAATTATGTAACAAATGTCTCTAGCATATCGTCAGTTTAGAGGTAAAATAATTCAAGTACTTTTAAGTCTACTTGACTTTTACCAATAATCTTTTACCTATAAAGAGAACATATTAAATAATTTATTTAATTTGTGATATTATTCGGGGTCATTTATACTAGGAGGCGAAAAATGAATATTCGTGTTCGAGATCGGATTCGGAGCAAACAATTTAACATAACTTTATTTTAGATCGGCTTTTGTTTTGGAGATATCGGGGTTCAAACTTATTAAACATATATTAATTTCAAGTTTCACAAAATACTAATAGTAGGCAGTATGAAAACTTCATTTAGTCAGAAAGAAAAACCACTAGTTTAACTCCCAAGAGACGTTTGAAATGTCCACCGCTAGCCTCGATGCAAGCCTGGCAACGTAAAACTACAGAATTATAAACTGCAACAAAATCTTGCTCATTTTTAATTTTAAGTGCAGCATTCGTCATAGTTCTGTCTAGTAATTGCTCATTATTCTGAATTTCCTCTGTATATCAATCGTCTTTGATAATCCCGACAACTTTCTAAAGCATTGCCGTTGCAAAAGCCGTAAACAAAAATCATGTCGGCATATTCTTCATTGCCAAACTGCATTGTTAACAACATTTGTATCTTTTTACTTTCCCCCGTATGTAATACAAAGGGAAAGTATTGTTTTCGTGAAAATTTTCGAATCAAAAATTTTTGCGGAAATATCCGTTTTGAGGTCCCCTGAGTCGAATAAGACCATTTTTGAAAAATGTCTGTCTGTCTGTCTGTCTGTCTGTGTGCGCTGTACCGCAAAAACCGCTAAAGATATCGAGATGAAACTTGAAACTTAAGCTTTTTGTTACAATCGGAAGAACTGAAAAGCTTTTGGTGAAAATCGGAAAACCGGAAGTGGTACTTTACTCTTAGCGTTTTTCAGTTTTTTTTAAATGTTCATCAAACAAAAAATTCTTTCAAATAAAATTTGTAGATAATAACAAAATGAAGATGTATTGTTCACTTACTTATTGTCATAGCACTCTTAGTTTTTGAGATATTTCAAAAGTTGTGTGTTTTATCTAGTTATTGGTGTGTGACAGTGTATGTGTCGATACAATTGAAAAATGTTTCAAATAAAAGTTGTAGGAAATAAAAAACTAAAGATTTTTTGTGAATTCACTTTTTGTCATAGCACTCTTAGTTTTTGAGATATTTAATAAATAGTGTTTTTTATCTAGTCATTGATTTGTGTCAGTGTGTGTGTTGATACAATTGGAAAATGTTTCAAATAAAAGTTGTAGGTAATAAAATATTGAAGATTTTTTGTATTTTCACTTTTTGTCATAGCACTCTTAGTTTTTGAGAGATTCAATAAATAGTGTTTTTTTATCATTGGTTTGTGTCAGTATGTGTTGATCCAATTGAAAAATGTTTCAAATAAAAGTTGTAGTTATCAAAAAGTTGAAGACATTTTGAAAATAATAATGCTACAAATATTTTAAAAGTGATTTAATACGCAATTTACGGGGGAAAGTACTATGATGGACACATCACCATTTTTTACACTAAAAATTAATAGCAATACCCAAAGTATGTGACAACTGTCAACAACTAGTAAATAAGTCTTTTGTTTCCAAGCAATTTCCATAACCTACTATTTATTTTATGGACAAAAATTAAATAGGTTTCAAGAACTTCATGCCTCGTTATCTCTAAAACAATGGCCGACCGAAAAAAAGTTATCTTACATGTTTTGCTTAGAATCCAATCTCTAACACGAATATTCATTTTTCGCCTCCTGGTATAAATCACCCTATATAATAGTATATTCTATTCACTTGCATAAAATATTAACTGAATATTAGAATTAAAATTTTTATAACCAATTTTTGTTTTTACTAAGAAAACATATATTTTTACCTTGCTCCTGTTTCTAGGTGGAAAGTCTTCCTTCGAGGGTTTCCTCCGTTTATCCTTGAGGATCATACGAGCCGCCGCGAAAGCCATATTCCCTCAAAATCACCCGCACTCACACAAAAACAAAATACTTATACCGATTCGCATACGCAGAACTCTCGCATTCACACCGTACGCACGATTTCTTATTTAATAAACAAACACACTTGTATTTTCGACAGATATTGCTTTTATTGTGGTAAACATGTAGGTACAAAAATTTTGTTGATTTTATTGCTTCGGTGGACTTTTAATTGAATTTAGTTTAGAATGATTACATGTATTTATGATTAGTTGTTGTTTTGATTGAGAAGAGAGTTTGAAGTTGTTCTTATTATGGGATTACATGTAATTTTTAATTCTTTTGATTGTGGAGGGTTTTTTTGTTGTTGCGGGGCTACATGGAATTACGTTTGTTCGATTTTGAGATTTGTCAGGAACCTGCACTTATGTCCCATCTTTTTTTCCTCTTTCTGGAAAAAAATGTATTAAGGAATTAATGATAATAATTCGAATTTACCGCAAAATGTATTTAATGCCAATCTAATTAATTTAAATTCTGCGTTAAATTCAAACCATTAGCTATCTATAATATTTTAACCAATATTCTATTTGAGAAACCTCATAAGTCAAATAACTTGATTTTGTTTTACTAAGTAAACAAAATTACAGTGACTTAATTAAACACAGTGGCGACAACTTTGGTATTCTTTTTCATTGGTTGTTAGTAATTTAGACCCATCATGGCGGACAAACAGCGGCGTAGCTATGAGGTTATAGATGTCATAGATATTCCGTCTAAAGTTTTTACTTCATTTCACTTACCCCAAAATCGTATCTCAAAAATTCACAATGGTGAATAGAATCAACCTAAACTCGTTAGTTTAAGGTATTAATTATCATATGTTTCTATTTCAAAATTAAGGGCCCCCACTCGTGGATGACGCTTCAAGTGAAAGATGACGAACACTTGCTGTTAGAATTAAATATCAGATGTTTGTTTTATAACCTATATTCTTAATTAATTTGGACTAAACATGGCGCATGACAGGGAGTTGTCACCATTGTGTTTAATTAAGTCACTGTAATTAAAACTGTTTTAAATCTAGCAAAAAGATAATTCAAAGCGAATCCAACACTTTCAATTATATTTTTCAATCTTCTATGTAAATTATTACTAAATTAGAAGACTAATACATCCATTTATGTCTTTATTTTTTTAATATATCTTGGTATTATTACTTTATTACATCACATGACTAAATTTTTTTTTTATTTATAAAGTTTCTCATATAATGATTTTAGTATTGGTTAATTTCCTTTAATTTCGATTACGGTCGTTTTTTCTATAGAAACGTTAAATGACCTACTTGAATATTTTATGTTCTAAATTATGTCAGTGTTTGTTTACACATACAGAGAGTTTTATGTAACACCGAACATGTTCATCCAATACAATTTGACACCTTTATTTTTAAATTATGTGTAAATTAGGTTGCCTATATGACCATTAAAAGTTGTAGCCAATCAATCGCAAGTAATGCCTCAACTTGTACACACAGGGAGTTTTTTTTTCAAGTATACATGTGACAATTACACCGTATATGTCGTTAATCTTTAGATACTTGTTGTTAAAAAAAATCAATTTAAAGCTTGAAATGAATGTGTTCCACTCCCAGACTAAGCATGAAGTAAAATTTCGAGTTTAGAAAAGCCTGACAATTTGGTTTGGTCGCGTAGCGCGAAGCGCGGAGCGGCCAAACCAAATTTTCAGGCTTTTCTAAACTCGAAATTTTACTTCATGCGCCACCGGTACAAAACACTGACATATTACAAAGTTTAAAACGCACCGATAAACTTTACAATGCATCACTGTTTTGTACCGGTGGCGCATGAAGTAAAATTTCGAGTTTAGAAAAGCCTGAAAATTTGGTTTGGCCGCTCCGCGCTTCGCGCTACGCGACCAAACCAAATTTTCAGGCTTTTCTAAACTCGAAATTTTACTTCATGCGTAGTCTGGGAGTGGAAAACACTCGTTTAAAGCTTAAAATTAAATGCGTTTAATAAACCTAGCGTCGGCAAATGTACAACGTATGCTTCTGTATACTTAAAAGAAAAATTCTCGTTATGAAAATGTTCGGTGTTACATAAAACTTTCTGTATATTAAAGCACTCTAAATTAATCTGTACATACATATGTATAGTAGTTAATCATTGATGTGATTAAGAGGTGGAAATTTACATTAAAAGTCGATCGTTGATTCGGATGTTGTTCCGGTCAGAAGGGTTTTCTAACTGTCTCTATTGCGAAGATTGATTATGGTGGAAAGGTTAGAGTATATACGAGTATAAGGGGGATGCTCTACCTCTGGGGAATCGTGCATAAAGGCAGTAAATCAGGGGAGGCCATTAATGACCACGGACCGACCGCGATCGCCAATTGTGACTGCAATACACGAAAAAACAATAAATAACATACACAGCAAAAACATACACTTTGCCAATCCATTTATTTTTTCAATATAGTTCATTTTACATATACAGTCGACGCAACCCAAATGTGAACGCTCTTTGGTTGTCATGGTATTTGTTACTGAAATGCATTCCTGTAATTCTGGCTTTGGCATTACAAAGAGAGGAAAGAATATTGAGAGCAGAAATATATCAATTTTATTATTGCCGTTTTGTCGAATCGGTCTTATCTACATTAAATGTGCAATAAAACAATTGAAAAAATTTAAAACTACAAAAACCATGTATTACAAGCAAAATTAGAATAGTGTTATTATTATTTTATTGCAGAGCCATTTTCTGCCACAACACTTTACAATTTTCTTGACATGGACAAAATTATATTTGACAATAATTTATAAGACCTCTCAAATTTAATTGCGAACGTTCAGATTTGGGTTGCCCCGACTGTATCAATTATGCATACACTTACAAATTTCATGTAATATTTAAAATAATTCATCTTGAGTTTTATCGATTTCTTTAGCACGTATTTATTCTCAGCATAGGTATCTCTGTTATTATAAGAGATCAAGTTTTGCTTAAATGGGATGAAATACTCATTAGCCAAAACTGTGCTAAGCCCCATAAAAAAAGTTTCATATTTTACGTAGTTCGGGCGCTAGAGCGAAAAATGTAAATGTTGTACTCTCTAATACTGTATAATTTAGGCTGTTAGTTGTTGAAACTCCATAATATCACTTTAATAAAACACTTAATTCGTTTAGGTGTCAAAATTATATTTATTGTACTACAATTGTTTCACCACACTGTGGCTTCATCAGGTAGATGAATGGTGAACCATTCACCATTCATCTACCTGATGAAGCCATAGTGTATTGAAACAATTGTTGTAGTACAATAAATATAATTTTGAAACCTAAACAAATTAAGTGTTTTATTAAAGTGATATTTATTTTCTGTTATAGCATTTATTTTTAGAGGAAGTCGAGTTTGATTTTAATTTTTTAATAGGAATCTCGTAGTTTGCTCAGATTTTTAAAAATTGTTATCATATGAATTAATTATTCTTACAAAAAAATTGTTTTTATATTCACAGGACACGCCTTCAACATTTAATAAGTAATTTTACTGTTACAGAATTTATTCTAATTTCATTATTATTATATTTGTATATGTACCAGGCTTATGTTTTGTTTTTATCTTGTAATTGGGTAATGTTTCCTGTTGGACTATAAACGGATTATTATTATTATTATTATATTTAAGTTAAGAGGGTCAGCTTTGTTATTTCTTTTTAATTAGTCAAATATTTAAACAAATAAACTATTAGAATTTATAAATTGTTTTGTGCGGCGTGAAATAAATTATTCTTTGTAAAAAATGATATAATACGATCTTTTATGATTTTTTCTACTATTTTTGAGAAATGAGTCAATATACTTATGGGTCTGTAATTTGTGTGAATGTCTGGGTTTCCATCTTTTAAAATCGGTCTTATTATTGAAAGTTTTAGTTTTTCTGGAAATATTCCAGTTGCTATAATGCTATTTATTATGTGTGTTAGTGGTTTCTTAATTTGGTCTATGCAGCATTTTATTACCTCAATTGAGACTTGATCGGCGCCCATCGCTCTGGTATTTTTTAACGTCTTAACAAATCTGACAATTTCCTATTCTGTGGTTGGGTGGAAAAATGAAGATAACTCATTCATTTCTATCGAATCAGAATATTCAACAGAAGGAATTTCATTTAAAAGTTGGTGGGAAATATTTACAAAATAGCTGTTTAAATTATTTACATCGCCTTTAAATTCTGCTGACTTCTTTTGTTTGGTAGGTTTTAACTCTTTGACAACCTTCCATGTTGTTTTTGTAATGTTTGTTTTTAAATTTATCGTCAAAATATTTTTTTGAATTAATTAAAGCTACGTCATATTCTTTTTTACCTGTTTGTATGTATTATTAACTGAAATATCATGGGTTTTCAGAGCATAGAGCAAATCTAATTTGTCTTTTAAATTTTGTAATTCGGTATTTTGATATATAAATTGTGATTTTTCGCACTTTATTTTACATTTTATTAATGGAAATTGTTCATTATAACTAAGAATGAATTTACTTTAAAATATATTCCAAGAGAAATTTGAATCAGATAGTTTATTAATAAAGGAGTTAAGGGGTTCTTCGTTTATGTTTTGTTTAAGAAAATATTTTTGTGTTTTCCGAACCGGTTTTAACAGTTCATAAAAATGTATCATTTGTGCTAAGTGGCCAGATATATGATAATTTAATATGTTATATTTGAAATTATTAGGAATATTGCTAATAATAATATCAATACACGAGTTCGATTTGTTAGTTACTCTGGTGTCTCCGCCATGTGATTTTTTGTTCCTGCAAAATGTACTTGTTAGCATGTATCCTTCAAGTTTAAAACATTCAAGTTCCTCTTCTGTTCTCCAGTGTTCTGTGATTATAAGTATTTGGCATTGTTTATTGTCTGACAATAATTTGTTTAAGGAATTTATTGAAGTGGTTATAGACTGTACATTTTGGTGTATGACTGTAAGTGTATTTGTATCATTTTTAGGTGATGTTATTTTTCCTGATGCTGTTCTTGTCCTAAGGGCATTGTTCTTGATTTCTTCTTCTGAAGATATTGAAAAAAAAACCGATTGCAAACAACACCTACTGGCCACAAATCCTGATTTTGTACTTCGTTCAGTTTACTAAATGGGATGGAGACTTTGAATGAACTATATTCTTCCGGATATCTAGAATTTAGTTGTTCACATTTGCAATCTGTAATATTGTTATTGATTAAATATTCCATAAGTGTTTGAACTGTAGTCTTAGGATTTAATCTATATACATGTAGATGTGCTCTTCTTTCTACGCCTTTAATTGTGTCGGTTAGGTTTTCTTCTCGGCGCCCGAACAATTAATTTTAGTTTCTGCGATGCTGTACTGTTTTCCATTTTTCCTCTTCGGGTTCCTCTTGGAATTCATTTATTTAAAAATCTTAAATGAAAACCCCTATTTTTTATTACAGATTTGGATTGCGCCTGAATAAGTGGGTAAGTTTTATCTAAAAACATTCTTTGTTACTTTGATAGATGACGTTGCAATCAATAAAATTGTTTTTATTATGTAAATTTCTCGAAACCAATGAAAGCAGTGTCCGCGCGTGCTATTTGTAAATATATAATTAAATAAAATTTATAGAATCTACACAGAAATAAATAAAATGTTGATAGTCTATAATTGAAATTTAAATATTCTCACGGGATATTTAAAAATATCAAATACAAAAAAAATGATTCTATTTTGAATAATTTCTGATTATGTTAAATTTTTGCAATTATTTATTAGGGTTTATTTGACATAACAAATTACACATTTAAGCTTTCCCAATTTGTTTGTCATAGTTTAGTAACACACAAATATTGCGCAGGAATTTGTTTTCGTTCTAAATTTGAAGTAAGAAATAACATCAACTCAACAACTCTAAAAAATATTACGTCATAAATTTAACAATGAAGAAAATTGCAAACTAAGTTCCTGATTGATCATCTAACGAGGGTTTCCACTCCCGGATTAAGCATGAAGTAATATATCGAGTTTAGAAAAGCCTGAAAATTTGGATTTGCTGGGGCGCGCGAGCGAAGCGAGTCGCGCCCCAGCAAATCCAAATTTTTAGGCTTTTCTAAACTCGAAATTTTACTTTATGCGCCACGCGTATAAATCACTAACTTCAAGTGAAATCTTAACCTAGTTGGTTACTGTAAACAAAATTTAGTATGTCAATTATCAATTGTTCAATTTTTTTATCAAAGTAACAAAAAATGTTTTGTATTAAAACTTACTTACTTTTTCACGCTCTATCTAAAAGCTATACCCTCTCCAGCACTCCTTGGGGGTAGGAGGTTAAATTTTCCTACAGAATTGAATGTCCCATTTCAAATAAATAAAACTTTTATTCCAAACATTTTTTTCATTCGGTGCATGGTTCTAAAGATATTCCAGGTGGTACTTTAAAATGGGACACCCTGTATATTGCATGCTGATATTAGTTTATGACTTAACTGTATTAGAATTATTTAAAGTTTGCAATAAGTAGGCTTTGTAATAATAATGGCTAACAAAGTAATGGTTGGCTGTTTTTAGATAAAACTAAGGCATTGAATGTAGTTTCATAGACATTTCACGGCTCACTTTGTGATGTGTTATCCTAGTTACAATTCCTACTAAGTCAATTTCTAAAAATATTAATTTTGAGATTAGTTTTAACGTAAATATTAACTTGTTATACATCATTAGAAAGGGAATTTAGAGACAATTCTTTCAAGCTAGTAAAAAATTGGGGTTGTAATTTAATACAAGAAAAATGATACCACTTCCGGCTAAGCCGGAAGTAGTATTTCTAATTATTACTATGCAAAAAATATGCTATAGTTAAATTATAGATCCCAAAACTTAAATGTTTACGATTAATATCGCCTGAGTAATTGCGTAGGCAATACTTTCATGGCCACCCGGTATTAAATTTAGTATTCGTATAGATATGGTTATCATATAAAGGCAAAACTATCTGAGAAATATCCCTATTTATTCTGACGTAAAAAGATAATATCATGTTTCTAGGCAGTGAAAATTATATAAATAAATTTGGAAAAAAGTAAAAAGCAATATAATAAGATACTATATTTAATACAAATGTATATCGCGATGAAGAGAAAGATTCGCTGCGACGTTTTTTGCGCGAGGTCCAATTTAAAAAAGCGCTCTACAGTCTGATAATGTATGGTCCCGGTCTTGAAATATTAAGAGGACAATTCGGACGCCCCGGATGATTTATATTTAATCGCCGAGAGGGAAAAATACAAGACGCCATTTCGAATATTTTAAACGTCGACTCGAATCCTCTTTCTGAAACAACGCACGATTTAGAATTGGCTAGAGACCAAAATAAAACTCATAAAAAATCAATTATTATTAAAAGAGAGAAAAGGAAAGAAACACAACTTTGGTAATATTAACACACGCACGAAATTTCATATTAATATTTTAATAACAGTAAAGTTCACACAAGTGTTAATATTAAAAAAGTTTCTTTCTGAATAAAGTATAATTCGAGTTTAGAAAAGCCTGTTATTTTACTTTATGTTTAATCAAGGAGTGGAGATACTCGTTAGTAGCTTTAACTTTCAATTTTATGAAATCAATCAAAGCTTGATAAATTACATCGGTATTTGTATACTTAAAAGAAAAATTCACATAAATTCAATGTTTTTAAAGGGGATATACCATATAAAAACATTGAATTTGGGTGCATTTATCTTTTAAGTATACGTATAAATGAATTTATATTCAGGAGTGCAGAATACTTCAAACATTAAAAGTGCGAATCTTTTCGCAATCTACAACAAGTTAGTCTTACAAAGACTATATCAAACAGTCATGGAAACAACTACTTCCCGAGCTAATACCTCGACGGGCATTGAATTATACAACAAGTGTTTGCTGTTACATACAGTAACCTACTGCAAATGTAACAATTTGGGTTAAATTATTCAGGCCATCTATAGACGCCTTTCGAGAATTATCTCTCATCAGTATAGCTCTGCCATTTCCTCTAAACAATTTGACACCTTAGACTGGCGCTCACGTTACCGTTCAAACATAAGTATAATTCAATGTCCGTCAGGGTATTAACTTGTTGTAGATTGCGAAAAGAATCGCACTTTTAATGTTTGAAGTATTCTGCAACCAAGAATTGGCAATTTCATTTATACTTTTAATTTATAAAGTTGATTTTTTTTATAAATAGAACCTCATTGATATATTTTTATGTCATTGAATAGCAGATTAAATTAGCTTTACATGTATATATATATATATATATATATATACATATATATATATATATACATAGATATATATAAATATATATATATATATATATATATATATATATATATAAAGCTAGGTACTTTTTTTGTTTGTTGACAAAATGTGTTTCCAACTCTGAAGCTTTTAGATAAATATTTGATTATACACACGTAAAGTATTGTGCTAAAGTGATTACAATTTTTTTTTAATACGTTCTTGTCTTTGTTTTACATATAGGGGAAAGTAAAAAAATAAGTAAAACAAAAATGTAAGCGTGTAAAAAAATGCAACTTATTTTTGTAAAATGTAATATATTTTTTTAGAAGTTTCAGAGTTTCAATTTATTTTTATAAATTCTGATATTTTTAGAAGAAGTCTTGGAATATCAATTGATTTCATTTTACACATGAGTGTAAAAATATGTGTACAAAAATTAAATTCAATTTTTTTAAGAAGTCTCTGAATCTGGATTCGGCGATTCTCTTTTATTTATTCTCTTTGATTTGATGTGTAAACAAAAAATACAATTTTATCCAATTAATTCATAAAATTCATAAAATTAAAATAAAAAAATAAAATATAAGTAAGTGATGTATTTTTTGAACATAACTTTAAATCAGTGTTGTATACGCGTGGCGCATGAAGTAAAATTTCCTAATTTGGCTCGGTCGCTCTGCTTCGCTACGCGCCCAAGCCAAATTTTCAGGCTTTTCTAAACTCGAAATTTTACTTCATGCCTAACCTGGTAGTAGAAAACACTCGTTAGAATTAAAATAAACTGCGCGTGCGATTTTGTTCTAACAAAATCGATGATTTTAAAATTCAATTTTTTATTAAAAAAAAAAAAAATACAGACGGTTTCATCGATATTAGAAACAATATGGGGTATTCATTTTCCCCCCCAAAAAATAATCCTAAAGCACCCAGCTTGAATAGAAAACTCTTAAAAATCGCGATTTAAAACAAAATTGTATAAAAATGTTTGAACGAAAATTATGACATTTCTTAAGATTTTTGAAAACTTTAAATAAATTCACAGACTTTCCCATCGATGTTCTTATGATGTGATTATTATTGTCGAAACTTGGCTGGACGATGTAATACTTAGTTGTGAATTAAAATTGAATAATTATGTCGTGTATAGAGAAGACCGTAGTCCTAATACCAGTAATGAAATTCTTGGCGGTGGCGTTTTAATAGCAGTTCACAACAGTCTTGTTAGCGAACAAGTTAACATAGTTAATAATTGCGTGGAGCAAATGTTTGTTAACATTGTTTTTGGGTCTCAAAAGCTTGTTGTGGGTGCTGTCTATATCCCACCTAACTCATCTTTAGAAAAATACGAATTTCACTGTGATACAGTTGATATCGTCACTAGCCACTACAGTCAATCAAAACTTCTTATATGTGGTGACTACAATATCCCATCTGCGCGTTGGATTAATGATGATCTAGGATTATTGTACAACACTTCTAATCCTGAACCAGCAAATATAATTATATCACGATTTGTCTATCACAACCTAGTCCAGCTTTGTTCAATTCCCAACGAGAATAATGTTTTTTAGATTTTGTTTTTGCAAGACCGGAGTTCTCTATGTCTAAAGCGATTGACTTAATTCATCCCATAAACCATCATTATATTCCTTACTGCATAAGTTCACATTTTAGTGAAACAACAAAACCCCTTCAATTTGAAGAATATATTTACGACTACTCTAGAGCCAATTATATTGCTATTAACCACCATCTTGCCTCGGTAGATTGGGTAAACATTTTGAAGAGTGATGATATTGATGTTATTGTGAAATGTTTTTATAAAACAGTAGCTGAAGTCATCTCTGCGTTTACCCCAATCAAACGTATAAGACAATCATCATATCTATCATGGTTTACGAATGATCTGATTAGGCTCATTCATGATAAAAAAAATGCTCATAAAAGATATAAATGCAATCAAACTTCTGACAATTGTCGTCAATATAAACAACTGCGAAATGCTTGTAATCATCTAATAACTAATTTATATAATAAATTTATTGAATCAGTCAATTCCAATATCTCAAACAACCCGAAGCAGTTCTGGAATTTTGTAAGGGCCACAAGTCGCGATTCGTGTTACCCAGAGGTAATGCACTACAATAATGAAACTAGCAGTGGTGGTTCGGAGTGCGTAAATCTGTTTGCGTTTTTTTTTTTTTTTTTTCATCAGTTTACAATTATGATGCAACGTCAAACATACCTATCCAGCACTTTTACAAAGAGGTGATTGATGTTCCTTGGAATATCACTAATAGTGAAGTGTTTAGTGGTATTGAATCTATTGAAGCTAATAGTACCCCAGGGCTCGATGGTGTACCCTCTATTTTTATAAAAAATTGTATTTATTCATTAACTACACCTCTATTCCTAATTTTCAATTATTCTTTGAATAACAGTATCTTTCCCAACATATGGAAAAGAATTTATGTAACACCTATTTTTAAATCAGGCAGTAGAGATAATATTTGTAATTATAGAGGTATCACAATACAATCTTGTATACCCAAGCTATTAGATAAACTTATATCATCAAAACTGGAATGGATGACTAGACATGTATTAATTGATGAACAACATGGTTTTAGTAGAGGCCGATCGACCACTTCTAATTTATTGTGTTTTCAGGATATATTACTAACTCTATGGAAAATAGGTGTTCAGTTGACACGGTGTATTTAAACTTTTCTAAAGCTTTTGATAAGGTATCACATAATATTTTATTATCAAAATTAAGTGCATTAAGATTCAATCAGTCATCTCATGGTTTCAGAGCTTTATACAAGGCCGTTTACAATGTGTCAAAATAAAAAACCATCTCTCTGATACCTTCTGCGTTCCTTCTGGGGTACCCCAGGGATTGCACTGTGGTCCTTTATTATTCCCTATTTTCATAAATGACATCTCTTTATCAATTAAATACTCAATTTGTTTGTTATTTGCTGATGATCTAAAGTTGTTTAGAGAAATTCACGATATTGGTGATTGTCTTTTACTTCAAAATGATCTTTCCTCCTTAGCTAGCTGGTGCACTTTAAACGGTCTCAGTTTTAATATTGACAAGTGTAAATCTCTAACTTTTTCACGTAAGATAGTAACATGCGATTTTAATTACCATATTGATAGCAAAATTGTTTTAAAAGTTAATATAATGAAAGACCTTGGGGTTTAGTTTGCCGCTAAACTCAATTTCGAACATCATATTAATTTTATATGTAATCGCGCGGCTAAAATGCTAGGGTATATTAAACGTTTGTCTAGGGATCTGTCGGTATTGTCGTTTAAAATTGTATATTTTGCATACGTTCGTTCGCATTTAGAATACGCTTCATGTGTATGGAGTCCGTATCAAAAGATTTATATCAAACGTATTGAAGATGTTCAAAGGAAATTTATTAAATATTTAGCATTCAAGTCGAGACATAATAATTTAAATGTTAGCATTGATTTTAATATTGATCAATTATGTTGCAGGCGGTACTTTCCTGATATGTCATTACGTTACTAACTATTTAATGGGGACATCCAATGCCCGGCTCTTCTTTCTCGCATATGTTTTTCTATAAAATTTGATAATCGCTTATGTCGGAATCCGCCGATTTTTCGCATACCGTTCCATAACACGAATTATGGTTTCCACACTCCGACTACACGTCTTATGCGTACAGCAAATTCTTTGTTAATTTATCCTGATTTTGATATTTTTTGTAATACATTTCCCCAATTTATGAGAATTGTAAAAAAATAACTTTGTTGTCATTAATATTTCCGTTTCTATCTTTAGTATTAAATTGTTATTTTGTAAAATATTTTTACATTCTGTAAAATGGTACATCCGTAAATAAAGATTTATTTATTTATTCATGTTAAAAACCATTAGCGTTGTTTATTTTTCCTAGAAAACATTTTTATACCACCTAGCTTAAATTCAAATTTCTTGAAAATCGCGATTCTAAACAAAATTAGATAAAAATATTCATACGAAATTTACGATTTTTTAATTTTTTTTTTTATTTCAAAAAATCACAGACTTTGTTATCGATATTAGAAACAATCTGGGGTATTAATTTTTCTCAGAAAAAAAAAATGCTTAGGGCACTCAGCTTAATTTAAAAATCGCGATTCAAAACTTTGACTGTATATATCGGATGTCATGTTTAAGTTACAAAAACGTGAACAAAATTAAATTGAAGCCTGTTTAGTTCCTAATAAGCTATTTTTTACCTTTTTTATTTTTTCGTAAGTATATTTTTAAACATTATTTTTATTACTACTCTATCATTTTTATAGAAAAAGAAAGAAATACATTTTAATAAATACAATTTATAATGTATAAATATGTTTATAAATAATTTTTAATTCCCTCTTTTAGAAGGGCTATCGACCACATGTCTTTCTGCCCTGTGCTATGTTTGTTCGTAAAAGTGAGTATTTTAATAAAAACATCGACCAAGTTTTTATTAAAATACTCACATTTACGAATTTATCATTTGAGTCATTCAAATTGCTCTGATTTGTAAAATCCTTATCGTATATTAAATATTGAAAAAATGTTCGATTAAGAATTGAATACGTTTTAATTTGAGTTTTTAAAAATATTTTTGAAGCTTAAAAATTGTGCTTAAGACAAGTGCATAAAGTTGATTTTGGTGGGATTTGATACCTCTCGGATGTTTTTAAAAATAGAAAAACATTATAGAAAAAGTTATCAGAGCAGAATGTAAGTATCTAACATTGTTTCTAGCATTTATAAGTTTATCTGTGAATTTTTTGAGATTTTTTTAAAAACATTAGATTTTGGTGAAAATCAACAATTTTGGATCGTTTTTAAAAAAAAATTAAATTTTGAAATAAATCAAGGAGATTCTCTGTAACGTTAGAATTAATAGCTGTTCATTTTTATCTTAGGTATTATTTTATTTCTATTACTGTTCACTTACTATTTCAATCACCAGAAAATGGGCGAAACAAAAATTCCAACTTTGATCGTCCAGTAAGAACACAATTTTCAACTTAGAAAAATGAGAGCTAAATTAATGATTTATTATTAATGAAGGGGTCTGTGGAATCAGAAATTAATCGCAAAAGTCTTCAAAAATTATAAAATTAATATTTAAAGTAAACTTAGTTTACAATAATACAATGGCGAACCGCGAACAGCGCTCGCTTTCCGATGAGGTCTTAAATGAGACGATTAAAGAAATTTGTAAAAAAATAAAGTGTCAGCTGCCCATTTTAGAAGAAGAATCTGCGGTTTGTGTTATTTGCTACAAATATCAGTATAATGGATGTTTTAAATCGGAAGAAAAATTCGGTGTACTCGCCTGCGTCCTTTGTGAAAAGCAAGGTAGTCAGCGTATCTGTCTCCAACTGATGTTAGGGATGAGGACGGAAATTATACATTTAAATCAAGAAATCTACGATCTAAACAGGCAAGTTTCCACTCTTAATAAAAGAATTAAATCACAGGATGAAATATTAAATGTTATATCCTCTGATAATAAAAGGATTGAAAAAAATATAAACAAATCCAATTTAGCTGAGACGCAAACAAAAATAAACAGAGCTGAAAATAAATCTGCAACAATTACAGAAATTGAACCAACGCCTAGAAATGCAGCAACCCTGATATCGCTCCAGAAAGGCGTATCGAAAACAGTGCAAGAGTTGCTTCTCAATTAAAAATCACAAATACGTCAGTTGGGTTGCCTATGTTACCCAGTACTGTCACTAAAAATTATGGACTACAAAACGAAGTGGAAGCCAATTTGAATAAGGATACTGATTTTCAATTAGTACGTAAAAAAATAGGAGAAGAGGAGCATCGATTAGAGGCGAATCCACAACACCGATGGCAATAAAAGGAAAGAAAATGTATTCACATTTTAACATCACTGGACTAAAGCCATCAGCAACAATCGAGACATTTGAACAACATATATCATCGCTCAACATCAAAGAATGTATATGTGAAAAAATGACCTCTAAAAGACCCTCATACAAAATTTCAGTACTGAAATCAGACGCTAGCATAATCAAGGATCCGAACATGTGGCCCAAGGGAGTTTATATGAGCCCTTTTTTTTATTCCATCTGCAACCAAACTATAGTTCACTCCAAAAATGGTTTAAGAATTGCACAACTGAATGTTTAATTGTTATTTAATTATATATATATATATATATATATATACAGAGAGTTTTATGTAACACCGAACATGCCAGTAAATATTCAATGTAAATTTTCCTATGTTCGATGTGTTCTGGACGCATCAAAGCATTGAGTGCAATTTCATTGCCTCTGATTTTAGTAGTTCTAACGCAACTTACATTAAACGTCAAAATGAAATGTGTCATTCATCAATCAGCTACATCACTAATAGAATGTTAAAATTAAACAGAAAAGAAAAATGAGAAAGAGGACAACAGATTTAGCTTAAATGCATAAATAATAGAAAAACAGATTCCTGTTACGTCCGTTTGCTAATAGTTCAAGATAAGTTTATACATTGCTTCAATTTCATTGAAGATTATTAAGAACTTTGATTCAGCGTATTGTGTAAACCATTTGATCAGGACCACCCCAAGTACGTTGCTTTGGGTGTACCAGCAAAAATGCCGTCACAAAACTGCCATTCGGCAGTTTTAAGTATAAATATTCCAAATTTGAATAGCGTGGCGAGGCAGATTTCAAATACCGCACCTAGGTCTGCTGCCAGCACAACAACACTGGGGTGTTAGGTGTGCTGCTTCATTTGGCAAACATTTCAATTTTCATGTATTTGCTGACATAATTCTCAATAGAGATAATGTAGGTTAATTTATTAATTTATTGAATGCGTAACTTTTTTCTTTAAGTAAACATGCGTAAGCTATAAATTTTCCGACATTCGTTGTTTTTTAAAAGAGTTCAATTTGAAGCTTTAAATTATTGTTTTCCACTCCCAGACAAAGCATGAAGTAAAATTTCGAGTTTAGAAAAGCCCCGTGAAAATTTGTCAAGGGTCGCGCAGCGACCCGAGACAAATTTCCAGGGCTTTTCTAAACTCGAAATTTTACGCCACGCGTATAAAACACAGATTTCAAGTGTAGTTCGAATATACATAAATTTCACAATATTTTAGTGTTATATACGCGTGGCGCATGAAGTAAAATTTCGAGTTTAGAAAAGCCCAGAAAATTTGTCTCGGGTCGCTGCGCGACCCTCGACAAATTTTCACGGGGCTTTTCTAAACTCGAAATTTTACTTCATGCTTAGTTTAGGAGTGGAATCCACTCGTTTAAAGCTTCAAATTAAACTTTAAAAAACAAGGAATATCTAAAGATTTACAGAAAATTTGCTGAATTTGGAATACGTATACTTAAAAGAAATACTCCCTGTATGTTTCACGACAGTATTAATATTGATTGTCTTGAAATGCCGATGTCTTGCTTTGGATAAAAAAGTATGTTCTATATTCCCACACACTGCACTTACCATAAACGCACAAGATATAATAACTGACATATTTTAGTTTGGCGTTACATGTGCCCTATTTACATTAGTCCTAATTTGCATTAGAACTACTAAAAGTCGTTACCAATGAAATCGCACCCAGAAGAATGTAAATTGGGTTGACTATATTACCATTGGAAATCGTAGCCAATCACATTGCACTCAATGCTTTGATGCTTCCTAGAACAAATCGAACGTAGCAAAATTTACAGTGAACATTTTCTGGCCCGTTCGGTGTTACTGAACATCGACGAGAAACGCAACACTCGTCACTTTAAACGTTTTGATAACCTGCTCACAGCATATAGTCATAAGATTGAAAATAGTGAACCAACAAGAATGTTCACTAATATTCACGGCTTAATTGGCTTTTCATGCATCGACTACATTATAACAAACCTTGAGACAAAATTGCAAAAAATTGAAGTTCTTAATGCGAATATTGGGGATCATCCCTGCCTCGTTGCTTCGTGTAATCTTACAGTCAAAGATGAAAAATTTAAAATTTTGCAGAGGCAAATAACAGAATTTAATGTTTCAGTGCTCAGTCATAGCTTGCGGTTAGAGAAGTGGGATGCTCTATACCAGGAGAACGGTATCAATACCAAATTTAAAAATTTTCTGAACAACATTATTGATCATATGCACCGACGCTGTCCCTGTACAATCAAGTATATCTCCGATGATAATAAGAAAGGGTGGATAGACAATATAATTAAAACAAAAACCAAATCTCTAAAAAACATATTCTGGCTTACAAAGCAGTTAAATGACCCGTATTTGCAAAGAGAATATAAACGGAAAAAAAACTTGAATTTAAAGCGGATATTTTAACTGCTATAAAGAATTTTAATCATTACTTGATAGTAAATTCTGACAATGTCATAAAAACAACTTGGGAAATAATAAATGAAAACTTGTTCCTCAACAAGAAAAAGAAAGTACTACAATCAATCATAATGAATAACAAGAACATATCATCTCCATCTGAAATAGCTGAATTTTTCGTTTCATAGTTCTCTAATGTTGTCCAAGAATTAATACAAAACGCGTTCCAGAATAACCAACCAGCGAAATGTACTACCAGTAAAAATATACAATTGTCTTCATTCTTCTTCGATCCTATAACGGAGGATGATGTACTCAGGGAAATTAGCTCATTTAGTAATAACACAACCGGTCCGGATGGAATTTCGCTTCATATACTTGAATCTATAATCAATAGCATACTTCCTCACCTAGTTTATCTATTCAATTTCACTATTAACGAATGTACATTTCCGGAGTGCTGGCCGTATAGCACCAGTATTAAAAAAAGGGAACATTGAAGAAATAAGCAATTACAGGCCTATCCAAATGCTCTCAATATTTTCTAAATTACTGGAAAAGCTTGTCGGTAATAAAATGATGAAATGGTTACAAAATAATAATATCATTAAAAATTAGCAACATGGATTCATGGCTCAAAAATCAGTGCAAACCGCTCTTTGTTCGTTTTTGCAATACGTCATAAATGAACTTCACAGGAAAAAATACATAGTTGTTCTGCTATTCGATTTTACTCAAGCATTCGACTGCGTTGATATTCAAATCATTCTGGATAATGTCACTTCGTATTGTTTCAGAGGACAAATATAAAACTGGATTCAATCGTATTTATCAGATAGAAGCTTCTTCGTAGAAATAAATAAAGAAAAATCAAGCAGTAAACATACGTTATCTGGTGTCCCTCAAGGCTCAGTTTTAGGACTACTATTATTCTTGTTATTTATAATCGACCTCTCGGAGTATATAGCGCATAATACTATATTATTTGCAGATGATACGGCAGTAATAGTATCTGCGGATAACCCTACTAATTTAAACATTAAAATCGAAAATGTGATATGCTCAATCAATGAATGGTGCACTCTCAACAAACTGCTACTGAATCCATCTAAAACAGTATGTATACAAATTAGCAAAAAACGGCAATTACCTAACGATTTCAAAATTAGCGTAAATAATCTCGAATACCCACTAACAGATTTGTGAAGTATCTTGGCGTCTACATTGATCGTAAACTAACATGGAAAAACCATACAGATCATGTTTGCAATAAATTAAGTCAAGCCCACTTTGCTATTCTTAAAATGAAACAAGAAATTGATCTTGAAACGCTAATGAAATTGTACTTTTCTTTTGCATATTCTCATATGACATAGAATATACTTGCATGGGGCCAAGCTTCTGAAGCCGAGAAGGTTTTTTTAGCTAAGAAAAAAATAATACAACAATGTTTGGCATAAACAGATTGCAAACATGTAAGAATGCATTTATATCTCATAATTTATTAACCGTACCAGGAATTTATATATACAAAATGCTTTGTTACATAAAACAAAACATAACTAATTTTCAAACACACAGTGAAAATCATAATTACAACACGAGACAGGGCGACTGAAAAACACAACATTACATTAATGAATAAATCATTTTTTTATAAAAGGGAAAAAATATAATTCTCTTCATGAAAGTATGAAAGAATTAGAATATCTGCAATGTGAAAAAATAATAAAGAAAAATTGCATATCAAAGGCAATACTCGGTTGATAATTTCTTATTCTGACCTTCTCTTAACGGCAGTGGTATTAAGTAGCTATATTTATGTTTTGTATATATTGCTGTATTAGAGCTAATAGTTTGACGTTCACATCTTACTTGTACCTTGTTTGTAACATTGTCCATTGTAGCACAAGTGAATAAAGTTTTAAAAAAATATATATAATCGTTTTTTTTTGCTAATTTTTATAAATCTTTGTTAAGTATGTATATCAATGTAAAGCTAATTTCAAATGATATTTAATAACAAAAAAGGTGTTCCATTTAAAAAATGCAACTTCGTTTCTTAACTCTTAAATTAAAAGTAAAAATAAAAAAAATAAGTACGCCCGATATCTCCAAAACTAATCGAGCTAGCAATGATCTGTCAACGCTATTGTTATTTTCTCAAAATTAGAAGTAATGACGAGTATATCAGATTTTATCTAACTACTGGGGTTACTGAGATAGATAAAAACATCCAATTTGGGTCACCCTGTATATCTATTCTATATCTACTATTAAGTATATCCATGACTTGTGTAAACTATGTATTATTAGTAAAACATGAATGGTATTATGATTTTCTTATAATGACAAATGTAAGACTTGTAAGAGTTAATTAATAAAATAAATTATTTATATTATCATTAGTTTGAGTTATTGTGTTTTGTCACTTGTTAATATATCTCTTTGAATCTTTTGTCACGTTTTAATATATGAAATAAACTTAATTCATATTTTCCATTTAAATCTCTTTATAAGTTATTTGATGAAATAAACTTTATTAATATTTTTACTTTAAATCTCTTTACAAGGCTTTACAACGTTTTGAAATGTTTTATTAAAACAGTAAGTACATATTTTATGGCTGAACGAGTCGTTTTACTAAAACATTTATTTCTCAGTTAAGCGCAGCTAGTTATTTCTGTGGATGTTTCGAGTTTTTCTACGCGTGAAAGAAAAACCGCTTTCGTGAAATATTCAAAAGGCTTTTCAAATTCAGTGAATATTGCAGTGGAGCTAATTTTTGGTCATCCGCTCGTTGCCTGAAATATGCAAGCCGGATTCAAATATTTACGCCTGGAAACGAGGATCTTAAACGTTCGCAAAACGCGGAGTGCTTTATACCCTATTGCTCTTATAAATATTTTCTTATTCAAGTGAAAATATAATTACGACCTATATGAGTATTTCTATAAATATATGGGTTTTGTTTGTGCTTTGCAAAACCCACATATTAAAAAAAAACTCATATTAGTTGTAATAATATTTTACCTACGCTCTATCTAGTGACCGCATCATGCCACACTGTTATCTTGACGAGCATGACTGATATTACCTATACATGCACGTAATAGCTTTGACAAGTATATTACATGCTGACAGCTTAACAGCTGATTGATTGCCGCACAACCAAATGACATTTCTTTGATGTATATTGATCAAGTAGTCATTTAGTTTTCATCAATGTCATGTTACTATAAAAAATTATTGAATAAATAAGTAGTTCTTTCATGCTCATTGTTTATTTTATTAGGGCGTAGGTAAAGTATCATACGTTTCTCGAGTGGTATGGCAATTACATACTCGCGGAATACTGCACTCGCCGCTGCGCGCCTCGTGCGCAACATATCCGCTCATATGTAATATGCTGCATATCACTCTCGTGACGTAATATATTTTTAACCACGTACAAAGGAGAGATGTGTCCAACGAATTATCTTTCAACTTACAGAAAAATAAAGCCCTATAATTTTTAATTTTTCTATAAATTTTCATCATCAAAATTTAAACTTCTACTGAAAGAAAGTTTATTGGAAAATACTACAAACAAAATAAACCCATTAATAAAATGGGGATATTCTGAATACACAAAATGCAGTTAAACATTAAACTAACTTCACAATGAAGCACGTTTTACTTTTACAATAATATATAAAATTACGAAAATGTTATTCGTGAAAATGCAAACAATGTCTTAATAACTTAAGACGATAAATATCCATTAAAACAACTACTTCCCGTGCAAATACACCTCCTGATATTAATTTAATATTAAATTAAGCCTATTTTCTGGAAATCTTTAGATGCTCCTTGTTTTTTTTTAATGTTAAATTTAAAGCTTCAAAAGAGTGTTTTCCACTCCTAGACTAAGTATGAAGTAAAATTTCGAGTTTAGAAAAGCCCCGTGAAAATTTGTCGAGGGTCGCGCAGCGACGCGAATCAAATTTTCTGGGCTTTTCTAAACTGTAAATTTTACTTCATGCGCCACGCGTATAAAACACTAAAATATTTTGAAATGTGTCTATATTTGAACACTTGAAACACTTGATCTAATGATTTCCAGAAAATAGGCTGAATTAATTAATTTGATTTGTTACAACGCTCTATTAAAGTATATGTAACGTTTAAGTTAAACTGCAAACTATAAGAAGTGTAAGCCTATTTTCTTGAATTCAAATAGTTTTAAATTTGAATTTATCACGTTTTACTTTGTTTATATAACACTTTTTATTGAATGTGACTGCAGTTTCGACAAATTTAGCTTGTCATTATCAAACATATTAAACACTTAATGTTTTATATCAAACACTTTATGTTTGATAACGACAAGCTAAATTTGTCGAAACTGCAGTCACATTCAATGAAAAGTGTTATACAAACAAAGTAAAACGTGTTTCATTGTGAACATGTATAACGAACATTTATTAAACTAACTTTTGCCTTAAACTTAATTCTAACCTGTAACTCAAGCTCAAACTCTAACCTTACCTTTAACGCAAACTAACTAAACCTCAAACTCTAATACTTGGATTAGATATTAAATAATAATATTAATGAAACGTATTACCAATAATTATATTTGTTACTTAACGAAATAAACCTAATTACAGAGATATATTACAAAATTATAAATTGTTAAGATAATAAAATAATACATATATATATAAACGGAACAATTTCAAAACAGATAGTACTAACTGCAAACTAAATGTTTCCAGTTAATAGAAAATTTACTTTAGTCAATCAATATTTGTTCTTTAATTAGGTAATTACGAATTTCAGTCAAGCTTTCATAATTGGACACTGAAATTACAGTAGTTTTTGTCTGCGTGAGTGTGTCTGAAAGCCTGAAATAATTCGTCTCGCTTGGATATTAATGAGGTTTGTATTAATACAATATTTGCTTAGGAACTTTCCCATCCAGAATAGATATAAAATCTGGCCACAAATTCAAAATTCAGAAGGGAATTAACAACCTCAAACTTTACATAATTCGATGGTGATAATATGAAAATTAAAAGTAATTCCATAGCTGTATAAATTTATTATTAGGCAATTTTGGTATTTTTTTATATTATTGATTCTGGATTATAATTACTTAATAAAAATATTTAATGTATAGTAATAATAGTCACACAAATTGCCATCGACCCAAGCCCTTTAGTCGCTAAATGTTTTTTTTTTCAGAAATCGCACAATTTTCAGTTTTCGCAATTGTTAATAATATTTACTTTATCCTCCTATTTCAGAATACTAAGTACCAGGCGCGCACCTAGGGGGGTGGCTCACGGGCTTGCTTTATAAAATTGTAATAAATTCATTTTTCACTCTAGGGCATAAAAAATTGGAATCTCGTGTAAAACTAATACAGTTGACAGGTGAGCTAAGTGAGGTTAGGTTAGGTTGACGTTTCCGCGATTTAAGTCAACAATCTCGTAAACGGAGTCTGCTAAGAACAAAATTGTTTTTGTGAAATTGTAGAGAATTCGATGCTAAACGTCTTTTGTTTGAAACATTTTTTTGTAATTTTGTAGAACAATGGAGATATCGGTAAGAATTTACTTTACACCCCGTGGGTATTATAGATAAAAATGATATTATTCGCAAGTACTTGACGAGTACTATCTAGATATGCAATTGATTTCGACCGGAAATGTTAAATAAATAAAAATAATTACTTTGGAAATTTTGAAAATATTGAGTCCTAGCAGTGTGTAAAATAATCATCGTGCACAAAGAGATTTACAATTTATTCTATTGCAAACCTTTCTCGTAACCTAACCTAACCTAGAAGTATGTGAAATATTCAATAAAAAAATGTAGTTTGAAAATTTTGAAAATATTGAGTCATTTTACCAAATTACGTAGTTTTATCATAGGGAAATTTCATACATTTCAATATTTGCTCAAATGGATCCAAATTATTACTTTTACAATGTACCCGCGCCAAAAATCAGTCCAAATGATTGATCCTGAAGCCACATGCTGGACAATGATGGATTCGAGTGTTGATCTATCATGGTTGTTGTTTGAAATTATCACTGTTCTGACTTTGACTGTCTCATCCACCATTCCAAGTACCCAATGACCTTCAATCTTCCTGCCTCTATTGTATTTGCGCTGCCCAAATTTAGCTTCACCTATTTTAACGATGATTCCAGGTCCTCCAATCAGTCCTTCTAATTCTTGAATGTCGCCCAATTGTTCACAAACGTCCATACTAAGAGAATTATAGCAATCACAGATGGTTCTTGATGAAAGCACAGTTCCAGGATTATGTCCATTTTGATCCAGAAGCAGATTCTCTCTGGCACAGTCGGCGTAGCTGTTGTTAAAAGCAAAGCTATAGGCGATTCTAAGCACTTGCTGTAGTTTCAGATGCGCCTTGTAGCAGAAAGTCTGCTTGGCCACGGCAATTTCTTTCTGGCACTTGGTTTTAATGCATCGGAACGATCCCAAAATGTATCTTTTCCGGTCCGGGTAGAGGATCATCAGGTCCTTGCATTTTGGGCATGTCCGCTCCTTTGGGAGCAAACCAATTGAGGTGGCGAATGAAATTGGGTCTCCCTTGGTCCCTGCGACTTGAATGAGACAACGGCGGTTCCACATCACTGGCATCTCCGGCTGGTCGGATCCTTCCTGGTCTCCAGAATCCTCGTCGGCTGATGATTCTTCCGATTGGATGTCCCTTGTCCGTGAGGTGGCCATTGTCACTACTTGTCCTGATGACACTGACATTTCCGTAGTGAATTTATTGATTTTAATTGGTGATATAGTATTATAGAAGTTTCTAGTCAAAATTTCAAAGTAGAAAAAAGTGAACTTTTATCATTTCCGTAGTAAATTTATTGATTTTAATTGGGGGTATATGTCAATACAGTGTGAATCTATATTATAATGCATGTTATTCCACGGGGTGTAAAGTAAAGTCGAGCCGAGATATCATTAGATAATCAATTAAAGGTTAGTTTATGCTCTGAAAAACTGTAATGAATTGATTTTTTGCACTAGGGCATTAACATTTTGGTATCTCGCGTTGGATTAATCGAGTTGCCAGGCAAGGTGAGTGAGGTTAGGTTAGGTCAAATTGTTTATTTAAAATATTTACATCATAACTTCTACACCTTAACAACTTTTTTACACTCTCCGACCTTGTAAGTATTTTACGTTTTTAGTATAATCTATTTATTTAATATTGCTTGTTTCTGTTTTTGAATTTTATCATTTTACCCTGGAGAAGCCAACAAATTTTGGCGAAATATGGCGACATATATTTTTTTAAAAAAAGAATATTTTGAAAAATAAATTACATAAAAACTTCTACAATAAAGTCTCCGTCTCCATTTTATTTTTGAATTAGTTCCGCCGGCAAAACCAAAAACATAATGAATATTGTCAGCTTGACTCTAGGGCTTTAAAAATCTGGAATCGCGCGTGGGATTGTGGGAGTTGGCAGATGCGGTGAGTGAGGTTAGGTTAAGTTAGGTTGACGTTTCCGCGATTTAAGTCGATTAACGCGTAAGCGGGTCGTTATATAAAAAAAAATAGTTGCTGCGAAAATGGAGAGTCTATTGTAAGAAACATTTTGTGTTATTTTGTACAACAATCGAGATATTGTTGGAAAAGTACTGGGTAATTAGTTGGGTTTGTGTTTGAACATTTTTTAAAAAATTTAATTTTTGCGCTAGTTTTCAAGTTTTACATCTATGCGCAGGATTCATCGGAGTTTAGGGTAAGCTAAACGGGGATTAAATCCGGGATTTACAAGTGGATTTACAACCATTTAAATTGAGTTTTTGTTTGAATTTATTGAATTTTCGTATGCATTTCCGCATTAATAAGAAAATCTTCAAATTTGTTGAAATCATCAGGGTTTGTTGATGATTAAAGAGGCTTTGTGTTACAGTTGAAAAAAATAAATCGATCTGTTTTTGATGGAATTACAGGCACTCAAAGTTAATTGAAATTGTATCAACTTAAGATTAAATTTAATTTTAAAAGTGTGTTTATTAAAACGCTGATAAAATATTTAAAATATATTGGAGTTTAACAAAATTCACAGGATTCATTTGAGAAGGACCAACATTTGTTTCCACGCTAAAAAAAAAAAAAAATAATAACGAGCTACAACGCGTCAAAGTTGACTCGAATTTTTAATGAATACATTCTATAATAAATTATGTTCACTACGCACTACGTAGTATGCAGTATACACTATTCTTTAAACTCATTATCTACATTATTCGTATCTGCAATGATCGAAAATTTCTCTCAATGTTGCTTTTATACTGAATAGCAACAGACGAATTGCAGATTGAACATTAACATTTTTCACTAATTACAGTAATGAAAAGTATTTTTTAATTATTTTTCTCAAAATTTAGTCGGAAGTTAAAAACCGATTGCCGATCGACAAGAAATGGTCCCGCGATCGACGGTGTAAACACCCCTTGTCTAGACAAAATGGGTTTAGACACAACCCATTTTGTCTAGACAAGGGGTGTTTAAACCGTCGATCGCGGGACCATTTTTTGTCGATACTAATAAACAAAAAGCGTTGCAAAATTTTACATTGAGAAAAAATAAAGTACTGGAAAACATCATAATTTACAAGGAATGTATTTTAAACTTCACTTGAAATCAGTGTTATATACGCGTGGCGCATGAAGTAAAATTTCGAGTTTAGAAAAGCCTGAAAATTTGGATTTGTCGGGCTCGCTTCGCTTCGCCCGGCAAATCCAAATTTTCAGGCTCTTCTAAACTCGAAATTTTACTTCATGCTTAATCTGGGAGTGGAAATACTCATAAAAAACACGATTTGTCTGGACAAAACTAAAAATTATGTGTTCATTCGAACTATGGGAGTGGTAGACATTTCGCGTTTTATCCAATTTTGTGTTATGCCTGTAACATATATACACAGGTTTAAATGCATGAGCAATATACTGTTTTTCTTCGATCTCAAGTTAATACATTTTACAAATATACAAAAGAAAAAAATTCCTGTATACAGGGTGTCCTGTTTTAAGTAGGACAGTATGGGTAACTTTGTTATTATTATTGATAGAGATTCATTTAAATAATTAACACTGATTACTTTTTTTGTATTCACTTTCTATTTTAAACTGTGACTAGTTTTTGCTCAACATCGAGCCATTATCAAACTAACTAACAGTTAGTTAGTTTGATAATGGCTTGCTGTTGAACCGAAACTAGTCACAGTTTAAAATAAAAAGTGAATACAAAAAAGTAATCAGTGTTAATTATTTAAATATTTACAATATTTCACAAAGCAACCGCCTCCGCCACAAGATATTTGATAGAGATTCAGTTAAATAAACAAAGTTGTGTAGTTTTATGTGCTTATTTATATATCATTAACAAACAATAAAGATTTTGTAAACCTTCGAAGTAATTGAGAAAAAACAGTATATGCGATAATAGAAAATACCCCATATCTTTCTTATTTGTAATTTTATTTAAAATCTGCAACAACATTGTTAAAATAAATGCTATAGCTCAACAGATATTAATCGATTATAATTTATTTGACGATACATTTTTGTTTTATTAACCCTTTCGCCCCCGATTGTGGCATTTGCAACCGCTAAAATTTGGTAAACATAAATTATTAAATATACACACGTACACACACACACGTATATACAAGAGCTGTAACTTTTTCGATAATCGTTTGTTTTTTAAAATAGTTTAATTTGAAGCCTTAAATGAGTGTTTTCCACTCCCAGATTAAGCATGAAGTAAAATTTCGAGTTTAGAAAAGCCTGAAAATTTGGTTTGGTCGCGTAGCGCGTAGCGCTATGCGATCAAACCAAATTTTCAGGCTTTTCTAAACTCGAAATTTTACTTCATGCGCCACGCGTACAAAACACTGATTTTAGGTGAAGTTCAAAATATTCTACTAAAGCAATGTGCTAAAAACGTGTATTCAGAACATCACAACACATCAGTGTTTAGTACGCGTGGCGCATGAAGTAAAATTTCGAGTTTAGAAAAGCCTGAAAATTTGGTTTGGTCGCTCCGCGCTTCGCGCTTCGCGACCAAACCAAATTTCCAGGCTTTTCTAAACTCGAAATTTTACTTCATGCTTATTCTGGGAGTGAAAAACACTCGTTTGGAAGTTCAATTTGATATATTTATAAAACAGCGAATATCTGAAGATTCACAGCGTATACAGTATATTGAGATATGTGTACTTAATAGAAATACTCTCTGTATATCTAAGACAATAATAACTAAATGCAGTGTACAAAATATTTTTTTGGGCACCAGAAAAATTGCACGGTTAATATAGACTTTTGTTTTTCAAATAGGAACACAAGGTGATACACATACCATAAAACTGCATTTTTTTACCCCGATTTCAATGATTTTCAACAGCTGTACAGTTTTTTTTTAAATTTTTTTAAAATTGTTTTAAAAAAATTAAATTGTTTTTTTTGTGGTGTGGGAGGGGTAAATCCATTGACGGACGGAGTGTCGGACTCCCTCCAGGCGGAGGACTACCGACTAAAAACCCTTCCCACCTTACCGGCTTCGACTACAAGGTCATTAGCTTGTTTCTTTGAAGACTTAATAATAAAACAAAAGAAACAACTAAAACAATAAGATAAAAATATATAATACACAAATAAACCTAAGCCTAAAATCACAGATTTTGTGGTAGCAGGGTTGTAAAAGACCCTGGCACCGATTATACACAAAATAGACAAAAACACCTTAAACCTAGTATCACAATTAGGCCAGAGCCTATTATCACAGTTAAGACGACATTGGGATTGTAAAGGACCCCAATGCCGGAACCAACACACACAAGATAATCACAAATTAAATTGTTATTTTAATTGCTACGATACATAATATACTTTATTTGAAACAATAATATCGATTGTTTGTAATTTGTTTTGTACAATGTTTTTTTTTAATTAGATAAAGTGTGTGTTTGCCATGGTTACATACCATAAACAAATAAATATGTGATAAACTGCACGTGTGGCATTGAAATCAGCGTTGAAAATACAATTCAATGATATGCAAATCACCATATGTTCCCATTTGAAAAACAAAAGTTGATATTTATAAAACAAAAACTAATCGCCAGATAAATTGAAACTGATCACTATTTGATGCGTCATAACATTTACTTTGGCAAAGTTTTTACGGAACTCAAAAATACTCACTAATAAGGTAGATATGCAGCCCGATTCCCTACCTCAAACCTTAAGATTAATAGCATGTTATTCTTAAGAAAACGCCAAATGACGATTTGGTATTCCGTATCTCCGCAAACTTTTATCACGCTTAACGTTAAGCGCCATGACACACGTTGAATTTTACAAGATAAATTCAAATTCAAAACTATTTGAATTCGAGAAAATAAGCTTACGCTTCTTATAGTTTGCGTTACATATACTTTAATAGAGCGTTGTAACAAATCAAATTAAATAAGATTTAAATATTTCATTGTGTAATTCATTATGCGGTGGTGTATTTGCACGGGAAGTAGTTGTTTCAATAGATATTTATTGTTTTAGAGAAATTATCGTTTTGTTTTTAATGAATGAAGATAATTCTCTGTGGTGATTTCTGTTTGAACTGGTTCGGAAATCGCCACTGTTTCCGATGCGGGTGAATAAGTGAAGTAATAAAATTCGTAGCACTTAACGTTATATATTTACCGTAAATAATATATACACAATATATACAGAATAAAGTTTAACTAAATTTGAATGCGTTTTAAGTATTTTTATAAGTTGAATGTAGTGTAAGTTAACAAGGCGCGATGTGTATAGTTTGAGGTTTTTGAAGCAAGTGCTTTACATTTTGAAATTCTAAATTCGAGAAATATGCAAAGAGTGGGGGTGCGTTGTGCCGTAGATTTCCAAGTTACCAATTAGATAAAAGAAGGGAGGTACCTTCGTTTACCTAAACTTGTAATTTTTCGTTAAGGGATGCATTTATGAGAATTGGCCACATGGCCATGTACATATCTGAACGCAGACTTTCTCCGAAATACGCCGTGACCAAAACAACACCCCCTCGTCATAGAAAGGGTCCGTGCAGATTTACAAAAGCCCATTAACCGAGAAAAAATTCGACACGTCCTTGTTGGCTTACATTCCTTAAAATATTAAATAGAATAATAGAGCAATAAAATGTGACAGCAAGCAGAACTAATATATAGAAAGCAATTCAGCACAATAGTATAAAAATAAGGTTGAAACATGTTTAAGAATAGAGTTATACGTGGAAAAGTATTTAGAAATAAAAACGTATTTACAAATTCACATTTCAAGAAACACACAATTTCACAAATAATAATTGTCGCAAGATATCCGCAACATTTATCGTCTTGAGTTGTTATGTTAATTAAGACATTGATTGCATTTTCACGAATAGTTTTTTCATAATTTTATGTATTATGTTTAAATTTTACAGTTTACGTTCAAAAATTTCACGCGTCAAAATCGTCGATGTTATGATAATAGTTTCGCAGTTTGTTGATTAATTGTTTATAAAATAGTGTCTATGTATGCGGATGAAGTGAACTTTGGGGGTTTAGTAAACGTTTGTAAGCCAAGTGTAAGAATAATGAGGAAAACTATTATTTTGTAGCCGTATTATTAGGTTATATATTTTTAAACGAATTATGATACTAAATAAAGTTTTTGTGTGTTTATTTATTAGTGTTGCAAGTGTCTGCAATATGATGGGTTTACTTTTTATTCACAGAAGGTCGCGGTTTTACCAGAGCTGGGCCGTATTCGAATCATTTAGGATTCGAATCCTGGAATCGAATCTTTTTAGAGGATTCAAAAAAGGCATTCGAATACTTTAGTTAAACTGGATTCATGATCCGGATTCGTTACATTTTTTTAAGAGGGTTCGTATTCGAATCCAAATGTGGGTGATTCAAATCCTTATAGAAGAATTTGAATATTTATAAAAGAATTTGAATACTTACAAAAGGATTCGAATACTTACAAAAGGATTTAAATCGTCAAATATAATTCGAATTAATTATGAGGATTAACATAAAGAATTTGTTTTGTGTTTTTTTTAATTTCTCGTTAAATCACTGTTTTATACGCGTGGCGCATGAAATAAAATTTCGAGTTTAGAAAAGCCCCAGGGCTTGTTTAAACTCGACTTAGCATAAAGTAAAATTTTGAGTTTAGTAAAGCCCCGTGAAAATTTTCTAGGAGGTGCTTTTCTAAACTCGATATTTTGGAGAGGACAACACTCATTTTTAGAAGTTTCAAATTGAAGGATCACTCTAGATTACCAAGTTCATTACCATTTTACAAAGGCAACAGCTCGAAGGACCAATCATGGTCTTCGGAGATCGAAGGACTACAGGGAATCGAAGTTTCTTTACAAGAAAACAACGAATATCTGGAGGTTTACAGCATGGATAGGTGAGAAGACATTTTGAGTGCTATTTAACTTCATTCTAAATCAGTGTTTTATACGCGTGGCGCATGAACTCAAAATTTCGAGTTTAGAAAAGCCGTGCTCTTCTAAACTCGAAATGTTACTTCATGCTTAGTCTGGGAGTAGACAACGCTCGTTCTTAGAAGTTTCAAATTGAAGGATCACTCTAGATTACTAAGTTTATTACCATTTTACAAAGACTACAGCTCGAAGGACCAATTATGGTCTTCGGAGACTGAAGGACTACAGGGAATCGAAGTTTTTTTACAAGTAAACAACGAATATCTGAAGGTTACAGATAGGAAAGAAAAAATCCAATTTTAAAAAAATATCAAAGCTGGGTTGGTTTTCAGTGCGCTTTTAACTTCATTTTAAATCAGTGTTTTATACGCGTGGCGCATGAAGTCAAATTTCGAGTTTAGAAAAGCCCCGTGAAAATTTTCTAAACGGGGCTTTTCTAAACTCGAAATTTTACTTCATGCTTAATCTGGGACTGGAAACGCTCGTTCGAAACTTCAAACTGATTGCTTTGATAAGAACATTAAATGATTGAAAATGTTTTTAAAGATAAGAATCTAGTTTTCAAAATTTTGTTAAACATTATCTGAAGAAAAACTGACATGGTATCCACAATCTGAAATGTTAAAGTTTTCCGACATTTCCATGATTCAAGATTTTTTTCCCTGACCTTCTAATATAACTTTCTGCTGTGGGAAACCCCCAATTTGTTAAATTGTTTTCATTGTTTTTGTCAATATTTAAATTGTTTCATAAATGTTTAAGTATTTTGTAATTTTTACGATGCCTGTTAATTTGGCTAATTTAATAAAGTATATGGCTTTTTTGTTATTGTTTTGGTCAATGTGAATAAAATACCATGACTTTTCTCTGACTTTCCCGGTTTTAATGATAGTCAGTTAATTTTCTATTTACGTAATTTTCAGGCATTCGTCGATTTTATAATAGAGTTCAATTTTAAGTTTTGAACCAGTGTTTCCACTCCCAGACTAAGCATGAAGTAAATTTTCACGGGGCTTTTCTAAACTCGAAATTTTACTTCATGCGCCACGCATACAAGACACTGATTTGAAGTGAAGTTTAAAAACACACAAATACATCTTTAATCAGAGTAACACAGACATTTAGTCTGTAATCAACGATGTTCAGTGTTAATAATAAATAATTAGGTTTTAAATATTTCTGTTAAAACAACTGATAACGATATTTACATGTGAATGGTTGTAAAAAAATAATAAAATCAAATTTATTCTTAAAGGATTTGTATTCGTGATTCGAAAAAAAAAACAGGATTACAATCTTTGATTTGAATCATATTTATCTCTTACGAATCCTTTATTCGAGTATTCGTGATTCGAATCATATTAGGTGATTCGGATTTGTGATTGGAATCCGTTTCACAAGAATTCGTCCCAGCTCTGGCTTTTACCGACAGCATCATGTTGAATTTTTACGTCTAAGAGCCGGTGGAATGTTAAAATTTGTTGTCTTTGTTTTACTAGTTGAAAATACTATCATCCTCTTTCTTTAAGATTTTTCAACTATCTTCTCTTTTAACGTTGACCGATCAACATGTGTATCGATATGGAATACGAAATTTTACACAAACGTCACTACGCCTGTTATCTTCAACATTTATCTTAACATAACAATCAACTGGTAAACTTAACGTTTGAAGTACGGAACCTATTCCCTAGCCCTAGCTGAATAACGTTTTTAAAAAATCGTGATTTTCATAAGCTATAAGTTTTCCAATTTTTAAAATGTGTCTTAGTGGAATCTAAATAAGTACAAAAAACCACACAACTTTGCCCATTTAACTGAATTAATAATAACAAAGTTACACATACTGTCCTACTCAAAATAGAACACCCTGTATTGTTCAATATAATAAGTTAAAACACTTTATTCCTTTCCAAAGATTTTGTTTCCAGAAAAAGCAACTTTTTACATAAATTATTTATCAATTATTTCTTATCAAACTACAAGATAACTTTCTCCATTTCTTACACTCTTAATATTCTCCTACTAAAACTAAATTAAACTGCAGAAATCGCGTTTAATAACTTATACTGTTAAAAGAAAGCTATTCTATTATTTTGTATTATGTTTGCTCTTGCATTATTATCAAACTAAATTTAAAAAGAAACAGAACTATAACTTTTTTTAACTTTAACAACTAACATAAAAGCGAGGAGTTATTTGATTAACTCGTTTTTATGTTCTTACGACTTAAATAAAACTATGAACTTGTTTGCTTTACTCCTCTTTGTTTGTTCTTATTTAAAACTGCAAAAAAAATCTATATTGTGCGGATATTTCTGCGTATCTTGATTCGAGATCGGAAGTAAAAAAAAGTAAAAGGGACACGCACCTCGTGAGCTAATGTGTCCACGATAAATTAACTGATTAAGTCTTATTTATTACCAGACTATTTTCGGACTCGGGGAATAATTCCGGAATCGCTGTCTTTTGTTGTTTTGCCCTCTCGTGCCTGCAAAGCCTAACCTTTGACCTAAATAATCCACACAATCTAAACATTAATTTTATTTTTATTTCAAAAATATTTTATGGGTATTTCATGTTCTTTTTGACATTTTCTATTTATTTATGTTAATTTGTGATTTTATAAAAAAAAAATTAACGTATTATGTTTTCCTTATAACGTATCTGAAATATATTTCAGACACATTTTAACGTAGACTTAATTTGCTAAAAAAATATGTACTTATTGTTTCAAAAATGTATTTAGGTAATAATATGTGCTTCAACATTTAAACAAATCAAAGCAAACCTATAATAAATCTTGTATATTTTGTAGATTTCTCTTTTAAATTAATTACATAAAACGTGTCAGTTAAATGAATTAACAAGATGAGTTTATGAAGAATACATCCACATTTAGCAATTATCTTTCGAGCATCGTATCTCCATTTTTTTGCTCTCGTTCCTTTTGTGTTTCTGTTGGAAGGCGATTAGCTCTCACTCATTACTGGAACGATCCCGGAAAATCTCGCTGCACTTTTTCCACCCTCCTGTCTCGAAGGTTGAAATATCCCGGGGACATCTCCCGAACGGATCTCCTTTTAATTTCGATGAACGAAAAGGTCAATTTTTTTCTCCTTATTTTCCCTCGTCTCGGGCCGATCCGATGGGAACAATGCCTCGGAAATAAAGTAAAGTACGAACCGGAAAAGCGAAGAATTGAAAATCCGAACTGTAGTTTTATGATGTGATCAGGGGAGTGATTTTTTTCTTTGTGCTTTAGTTTTGTTCGTAAAATAATAATTTGGCCTAGATATTTCTATAATAAAATTCAAAAAACCTTATTCATAGATTTATTGTTAATTATATTATGGTTTAATGCTTGTTAATTTCTACTAAACCTGTAAAAACACGATACTCACATTTCTTACTAACACTTTGACTGCTACATATTTTTCCTCATCATTTAAATGAAATTGGAGTGTCTATTCATAGTAGTCAATTTATTTAATAGAAAAAAATCTTTATGCTATGAGCCAATTTTGAATTATGAATAAAATTAACATGGAAACATCTCATATTAATGTGTTTCAATTTTATTCTAATATATATATATATATATATATATATATATATACACATATATATATATATATATATATATATATATATGTATATATATATATATATATATATATATATATATACATACATATATATATATATATATATATATAGATATACATATATATATATATATATATATATATATATATATATATATATATATACAGAGAGTTTTATGTAATACCGAACATATTCATAACGAGAATATTTTATTTAAGTATATATATGCAGACGATGTACATTTTACCACGTTCGGTTTATTAAAAGAATACAATTTGAAGCTTTAAACGAGTGTTGTCCACTCCCAGGCTAAGCATGAAGTAAAATTTCGAGTTTAGAAAAGCCTGAAAATTTGGTTTGGTCGCGTAGCGCGAAGCGCGGAGCGGCCAAAACAAATTTTCAGGCTTTTCTAACCTCGAAATTTTACTTCATGCGCCACCGGTACAAAACACTGATTTAATGAAAAATTCAGCGGTGTGTTTTAAACTTCGTAATATGTCAGTGTTTTGTACCGGTGGCGCATGAAGTAAAATTTCTAGTTTAGAAAAGCCTTAAAATTTGGTTTGGCCGCTCCGAGCTTCGCGCTACGCGACCAAACCAAATTTTCAGGCTTTTCTAAACTCGAAATTTGACTTCATGCTTAGTCTGGGAGTGAATCACACTCATTTTAAGTTGCAAATTTAACTCCTTTTAAAATCAACGATTATCTTAAGATTTACGGCATATACACTGTAATTGGGACATGTATACTTGAAAGAAAAACTCCCTGTATGTACAAGTTAAGGCATTAATTGCAATTGATTACCTACAATTTGTAATGTTCATATAGGCATCCCAATTTACACATAACTTAAAATTAAAGGTGTCAAATCGTAAAATTATGAAAATTATGAAAATGTTCGGTGTTATATAAAACTCTCTGTATATACAAGGTGTCTACGCTAAACCGTTCGTTAAAAGTTGATGGGGTTGCCGTTGCACTAAAAATTTGAAAAAAATCCTTTTCATATGGTTGAATCAGTTCTCCTCATGTGAAATATTTTCAACTTTATATCACTTCCAGTTCCACCGGAAGTAGCACCAAGTTTGTTATTTTAAATAGAACACCCTGTATATTAGTAATTTTTTGGATTCCTCGTTTAAATTGCAACATATTTTATTCGAACATATGTACACTTATCTCTTATAGTTTTCAAGAAAAAAAAATATTTCTATAATTCTGACCTCTAAAAGGCATCTTGAAATCTGTCTGTAACTTTTCTTAAGAATAAGATAAAAATATGATTTATATCTCTACTTGTACCTAGAGGATGCCTCTATAAGTGAATTAATTGGAAACTGTCAATGTTTACAATAAGTGTTCTTAAAATGTCAATATCTAAGTGCCCTATTCAATATCTAGTAATTCAATTTTTTTAGATAGAATGGCCGAATTTTTATCACATGATACGATTGGGGGGAAAATTTCCTACAAAAAAGTATTATAAAACTATACTCCTAAAGCAAGTAGTTTTCGAATTATTTCGAAAATTCGTTTTTTGTCGCATTTATGCAGGGAATAATGCGAGCATAAGTCGGAATTGAATTTTAGTAGGCCAGTAGTATGCTTTTGTTTTGTCGCGATTGTATTGCGAAATGTCAAATAATAAAAAGAATTAGTACAAAGTTTTACAGATATCAATAAAATGAATAATTACACAAATCAACGAATTATCAATTTATTCTTTATACATGGCAACTGCCAATTGATCAAGATTTGATTCCAATCTTCTAAATCTTGTTTTATTCATCGGCGGCTGATGTGGTTAAGTTTCATTAAATATTCTACATGTTCGAGTACCAATTCTATCGCAGTTGCCATGTATAAAGAATAAATTGATAATTTGTTGATGGTGTATTTATTCATTTTGTTGATTTCTGTATAACTTTGTACTAATTGTTTTTATTATTTATCATTTCGCATTACATAAGCCACAAAACAAAAGCATTACTACTTGCCTACTAAAATTTAGTTGCGACTTATGCGCGCATTGTTCCCTGCATAAATGCGACGAAAAACGAATCTTCGAAATAATTCGAAAACCACTTGCTTTAGGAGTATAGTTGTTAATACTTTATTGTAGGAAATCTTGCCCCCAATAGTACCGCGTGATAAAAAAATGGGCCATTCCATTTAAAAAAAAAATGAATTACGAGATATTGAAGAGGGCACTTTGATATTGACATTTTAAGAACACTTTTTGTCAAAATTGACAGTTTCCAATTCATACACTCATAGAGGCATCCTCTAGGTACAAGTAGAGATATAAATCATATTTTTATCTTATTCTTAAGAAAAGTTACAGACAGATTTCCAGATGCCTTTTAGAGGTCAGAATTAAAGAAATATTTTTTTTGCTTGAAAACTATAAGAGATAAGTGTATATATGTTCGAATAAAATATGTTACAATTTAAACAAGGAATCCAAAAAATTACTTATATAGAGGGTATTCCATTGAAATTAACAAATTTGGTGCTACTTCCGGTGGAACCGGAAGTGATATAAAGTTGAAAATATTTCACATGAGGAGAACTGATTCAACCGTATGACAAGGACTTTTTTCAAATTTTTAGTGCAACGGCAACTCCATAAACTTTTAACGAACGGTTTAGCGTAGACACCCTGTATATATATATATTTATATATATATATATATATAAACATCTTTATTTACAGATATTTTTATACAGATGTACATTTTGAATATTACAATACATGAACATAATGATACATTTATTTCCGTAAATCGGCTATCGACCAGTGATCTTTCGGCCTGTTATTATTTAATTATCTAGTTTTAGTTATAAGAACGTCATGATTATTAATGTCTGTCTAGTTTATTCGTCACGGTCATTCGTCATTGTCGATGAGATAAATTGATGAATGGTGGTTTCTGGATATCTACATTGAGGGGTTATGTTAGGGTTGCGGGTAATGTATAGGTTATTAATGATATTGGGAAGAAATGAGTTTAGGGCGAATTTATTTACGAGGAGTTGTAAACGGTTATCAATTGGAACAAGGTTGCAAGGTTGCATTTTCGACAAAGGAGTTGATTTGACGGGTTGTGAAGTGGGTTTTGAGGATGTCTAATTTTGGTAAGCACTCTAAAGGCTGATCTTTCGGCAACTTGGAGGTTATTTAGGACAGCAGGACGGGGATTGAAGAAAAGAATGGCAGAATAGTCGGTAGAGGACGGCATATCATTTTATAGATAACCGGTTTTGTTGTGATACCTTGGTTGCGATTGTGATTTGGGTTAGGATCATATAGGTCACAAGCGAAAATATTGTATAGGAGCGGAGATAAAGGGGAGAGAGAGTTTTTAATTCTAACTTGAAGGGATCTGTTTGATAGGAGATTGTCTATAAGTCTAATAAGGTGAGGTGGAATATTTAGGGAGTAACATTTAAACAACAGCCCGCGGTACCAGACGGAATCAAAAGCTTTCTGAATGTCTAGAAAGACGATGGCGGATTTACGACCTTCAAATTGTGTGGTTTTAATGTTTAAGGTGCGGATTGAGAGAGGAAGGGATGTGGATCGATGTTCAAAGAATCCGAATTGATAAGGAGGAAGGCGATCTGATATGTGTTGGGTAATTTTATGTCTGAGAATAGATTCAAAAAGTTTTCCAATGACTGGAAGCAAGGTGATAGGGCGGTAGGCTGATATTGTTAGAGGGTCATTATTTTGTTTGAGAATGCATGTTATTATACCTCGCTTCCATATGCTTGGAATCTCCTGAGTAACATAGATTTGGTTAAATATTCGAATTATATATTTGTGGATATGATCAGGAAAGGATTTTAGGATCATTTTAAGATCGTTATCATAACCGGGTGCTGGGTTTTTGCCTTTACATAAGTTTTCAAAATAGTCTTCTTTTTTTATCTCATCACAAGTGGAGATGGGCATGGAGTGAGTTTTAATTGTGTCATACCAGAAATTTATGGAATTAAACTAGTCGGTGTCGTAGGTGTCATTGTCTGTAATTTTATAGCATTTTTTAAAGTATTTTGAAAAAATGCAAGCTATTTCTGAATGATCTGTACTGATATTATTTCTTATTGGGTCTTGTATTTTTTGTATTCCATCATATTTTTTATATTTTGAGAATTTCTTAATTTTTGGCCAATATTATTTTCCGTTAAGTTAATGTATTTTGTTGCAAGCTTTAATCCAGGTGTCGGTTTTATATTCTTTTATGAGTTTACGGATATCTTTGATCAAACTATTAAATTTTGTTTTTAAATTTGTATCGTCCGTTAGTTGCAGGTCTCTATATAGTTGACGTTTATATTTTATAAATCTCAGGATGTAGTTTGGGAGTCGATATTTGTAGGGATTTTTAGTGTATGTAGGAGTGTGACTTTCGACAGATTGGGATAATTTTGAGAGAAATAAGGATATACAGGTCGCGTTTACTATCTCGTGGCTATTTATAAAGTCAGAAATGTCTTTTGTTACTTTGTCTACAGAGAGTTTTAAGTAACACCGAACATGCCAGAAAATGTTCACTGTAAATTTGCCTATGTTCGATTTGTTCTGGGACGCATCAAGCATTGAGTGCAATGTGATTGGCTCCGATTTCTAATGGTAATATAGTCAACCCAATTTACATTCTTCTGGGTGCGATTTCATTGGTTACGATTTTTAGTAGTTCTAATGCAAATTAGGACTAATGTAAATAGGGTACATGTAACGTCAAAATAAAATATGTCATATGTGTGGGAATATGGAACATACTTTTTTTATCCAAACCAGGACATCGGTATTTCAAGACAATCAAGAATAATACTGTCGTGAAACATACAGGGAGTTTTTCTTTCAAGTATACGTATTGCAAATTCAGCCAATTTTCTGTAAATCTTTGGATATTCCTTTTTTTAAGTTTAATTTGAAGCTTTAAACGAGTGTTCTCCACTGCCAGACTAAGAATGAAGTAAAATTTCGAGTTTAGAAAAGCCCCGTGAAAATTTGTCGAGGGTCGCGCAGCGACCCGAGACAAATTTTCACGGGGCTTTTCTAAATTCGAAATTTTACTTCATGCGCCACGCGTATAAAACACTAAAATATTGTGAAATTCATGTATATTCGAACTACACTTAAAATCTGTGTTTTATACGCGTGGCGCATGAAGTAAAATTTCGAGTTTAGAAAAGCCCAGAAAATGTGTCTCGGGTCGCTGCGCGACCCTCGACAAATTTTCACGGGGCTTTTCTAAACTCGAAATTTTACTTCATGCTTGGTCTGGGAGTGGAAAACACTCGTTCAAAGCTTCAAATTGAACTCTTTTAAAAAACAACGAATGTCGGAAAATTTACAACTTATGCATATTTACCCAAAGAAAAGATTAAATTTATTGTAAGTTAAGCATTCAATAAATTAATAAATACACCTACATTATCTTTATTGAGTATTATGTTAACAAATAAATGAAAATTGAAATGTTTGCCAAATGAAGCAGCACACCTAACACCCAAGTGTTGTTGTGCTGGCAGCAGACCTAGGTGCGGTACTTGAAACCTGCCTCGCCACGCTCTTCAAATTTGGAATATTTATATTTAAAACTGCCGAAAGGCAGTTTTGTGACGGCATTTTTGCTGGTACACCCAAAGCAACGTACTTGGGGTGGTCCTGATAAAATGGTTTACACAATACGCTGAATCGAAGTTTTTATTAATCTTCAGTGAAATTGAAGCAATGTATAAACTTATCTTGGATAGTTAGCAAACGGAAGTACCAGGAATCTGGTTTTTATATTATTTTTGCATTTAAGCTAAATCTGTCCTTCTCTTTCTCATGTTTATTTTCAGTTTAATATTAACATTCCATTAGTGATGTAGGCGATTAATGAATGAAAAATTTCATTTTGGCGTTAAATATAAGTTGTGTTAGAACTACTAAAATCAGAGCCAATGATATCGCACCCAATGCCTTGATGCATCCCAGAACACATCGAACATAGGAAAATCTACATTGAATATTTTCTGGCATGTTCGGTGTTACATAAAACTCTCTATATGTCGCAGTCTTTATGTCGTAATATTATTTTAAGAGAAAATAGGAGTGGGGGATCCGATTTTTAGTGAAAATTCTATAGATAAATGATTGGAACATAAATTATTATCCGAATAATTTTAAAATCCATTATACAGGAAATAAAGGTCGTATCCTTAACTTCCGAGAAGGCTTGGAAATTATTAGAGCCATAAAATTAAAGAAAAACGTCGTTAACGACAACGAAGACATCTGGACATCACCGATCGCGAACGCTCTTATTGCCTGACCCTCCCCCTATTTGTAAATCTGTATGTATTTTCTGTAAAACATTATTTTTGTACATTCCTTGAAAATGGCTGATAGCCGAAACTACTCGGAATAAAGACGTATAATTAGTGAAACATACCAAGTGATTTTATTTTAAATTTAATTTTTTAAAAATATAAATTGGGTATTAAGGAAACATTATGTATTAAGTGTCGGATGTTACTAGGGCATAGAAGGATATCTGGAATTCACGATTGATTATAGGACATGATAAATGTGGGTGCAGTGTTGATACGTAGGAAGTTTAAATTGTCGATAAAAGAAGATAGTTGTATATTTTTGGCTTTATTTAAATTAAAATCTCCGATTATCAAACGTGATCATATAGGAAGGCTTTTGTAAGGATAGTATCTTCAATTGCTGAGGAGTGATGGATTTATACTAGGAATATATGCAATAGTGCAGTGCATACACTCATTCATGTGATGATTGATTTAGGGTGGCTTGGCTTTACCTAATTTTAATTTCGGTCTCGCTGCAATTATTGATCCTCCACGATGGTTTTGGTTAGGGAGAGAAGAAGGGATTTGTATAAATGAACAGTTTTGGTATGAAAAGAGATTATTGGTTTTAGTCTCTACTATTAGATTTACATGTATGGGATTTTGGGAAAGATAGTGAATTTCCTATATACTAACATCAACTCCTTTCCCAGAAAATCACACCTACTATGCGTGATTTTCTAGGAAAGGAGTTGATGTTAGTATATAGAAAATTTAGATTAGACATTTCTAATTACTTGTGAATGACCTGTGGGATACCGAAGGTAGGGATTACGGGTGGGGTTATATTTGGGGAATCCAGATCGAACATTACAATAAACATTTTGTTACCTGAAAAATTAATAGGGTGTCGATGCGAAATGAGTCAAAGAGGCGTGATCTCAATTTTTTGATTAGTGCTTCTCTGTCTGTTGTTGATGGTGAATTTACTTTGGTTGTGTAAATGTCAATAATGTAATCGTGAATGGTGATTGGTGTATGAATACGAGAGTCTTGAGTCAAGTTCCTGTTTATGTCAGCCGATTTTTTATTCTGGTTAATTTTTTTGATATTTGGGATTCCTTGAATTGGCTTTAGTGGTCTTCTAGGGCATTTCACTGACCATGCCCCATGATCCGTACTTCCGCAGGTTTTGCATTTCATTGGTAATGTGGTAGTGCAGGTAATTGTAGGATGGTTACCTCCGCAGTTTGCGCAGGAGATGTTTTCAGTGCAGTTTGTGGTTGTATGGTCAAACTTATTGCATCTTCCGCACGGTACTGGAATAGGTGTTGGTGGTATACTTTCAACAACCGTGTATACCTTGCACATATAGTTAAATTGGTGTTTGAGAAGTCTGGAGTAGGCTTCATGAGATGGTGTGATAACTCGTATCATGTGTGTTGTGTAATTGTCTTTTTTGCAATTATACGTTTGCAGTAACGGTGGGTTATTCCATTTGTATTTAATTAAGCGCTTATTTCGCTGTCTGAAATTTCGGGCTCTACGCCTTTGATAATGCAGCAATACGATGAGGATTGAACCGCGCGCTGTCCAAGCAACGTCGTATTGCCCGGTGCTCCGCCGTCGTCGGTCGGTGATAGTGTACGATATTCCTGAAGCGTTTTTTCGTATTTTAATATATTTAAATTAGCCTCTATTAACTGTTTTTCTTGGTTTGATTTTAAAATGAATCCAGTTTGTGTTTTAATAATTGAAGCGTGTGTATCATATTTATGAGTAAACCAAATTTGTGCCAGTTGGATTCTTGTGATGTTATTTGTAGTTGTGAATGTGCGGGTGTGTTTATATTGTAGATTACGGCGATGTGCATAAGTGAGCACTGGCTTAAGCCAGATGACAGTGATAATTATGTGATAAATAATATGATAACAGCTAGTCATTTTTCAAGAATTCACCATATACACGGTGGGGTATTAATTTTATTAAAAAAAAACATTTCTTTTATTAAGTTAGAAGATATAAATAAAAAATCAATAGAAATTCACTGTGAATTAACTGCCATATATCTAACTCATCTAAAAACTATTGTAATTTCGTTGTACCGTGCACCTAGTGGTAATTTTAATACTTTTTTAAATATTTTATGTTCAGCCTTAGACTTAGTTGATTTTATGAACAACACTGTATTGGTTGGTGGTGATTTTAATGTACGATTTAACGAACCTGACGATAATGCTATAAGCATATGTGATACACTGAATACGTATGGATTAAATAAATTAGTATCTTTTCCTACACGCCTAAACAATACTATTGATAATGTTTTCTCGAATACGGACCAACATAATGTTAGTCCTTTTCACAACTCTTTGTCAGATCATGTAGGAATTATGGGACAATTAAATATTGTAAATATACAAAATGAAATTTCACTAAAGATCATTAGACCAATTACTGAGGCTGGTAAAATTGCTTTTTATCATATCCTTGATGGAAGATCATGGAATCTTCACGGGGACCCCTCCAAGCAATTTGATAATTTTATAACGGAAGTCAAATATTGTTTTCTCCAAGCTTTTCCACAAAAGAAAATAAAAAATGTGGCTTCAAAAATTAATAGCATTCACTGGTTCACTCATAACTTGCGTAAAATGCGAGACACGTTACAGTTACTTAAAAATGTAAGCGTATTACACAGGACACCTGAAACAACAAAAGCATTTAGCAATTACAGACACCTGTACAATAAGGAAGTAAAACTCTCAAAAATTAAAGCGAATGAAAATTTCATTAATCAAAGCAATTGTAAGCCCAAAGTAATGTGGCAAGTCCTGAATTCTTACAGAAAGAAGGAATCGAACCGCACTCAGCAGTGTAAAATTTCAGCCAATCACTTTAACATTTCCTTTGTTGAACAGGTGGAAAGAATTGCTAATGCTTTCCCGGGCAGTGTCAGTACGAGACAAATACCACTTGCATCGCACTCAACATTTGATTTCAGAACCATTTCATTGAATGATGTTCGTATTGCTATATGTAACCTTAACACCAGCAGATCAAGAGACATTGATGGACTCACTACAGATATTATTAAGTCGTGTAAGGAAGTTATTTTAGGCCCACTTACTGCCCTACTAAATAACTGCATTAAATCAAATGTGTTTCCTGATGTACTTAAGACTGCTCTTGTTACACCTATTCATAAGAAAGGAAATGTTGAGGATCCCAAGAACTACCGTCCTATATCCATATTGCCTGTGTTCTCAAAAGTTTTTGAAAAGGTACTCTTCGCCCAAATTTATGAGTATTTTTCCAGAAACAAACTTTTTTCTAACTCTCAATATGGTTTTCGGGCAGGTATGTCTACTTCTGATGCAGTTAATGCTCTAATTGGCGGAATAGTAGAGTGTTTTGAGAACAGAGAATTTGCCTTAGCCACTTTCATTGACATGAGCAAAGCGTTCGATGCTGTAAATCACGAAATACTTATAGCAAAATTGCATTCCTATGGTTTCCAAGCCACTGCGTGTGGACTCATAAAATCGTACTTATCCAATAGATCTCAGATAGTACGGGTGAATTCACATGTATCAACAACCCTGCCACTAAAACACGGTGTGCCTCAAGGTTCCATTCTTGGGCCTCTGTTGTTCTTAATTTTCATTAACGACCTACCAACCTCAACTAAAGGCAGCAACGTAATACTCTATGCTGATGACTCAACATTTTTTACATCAGGTAGTTGCAGTGACAGGGTTGTTGAAAGCAGTAGAAATACACAAGAGACCTGCAAGGAATGGCTAACCGCAAATCGCCTTCACTTAAACGCGGATAAGACTGCTCATATGTGTTTCTGTCTCAGGAATGATAAACACCAGCTTTCTCAGTCAGTAAGATTCCTTGGTGTTCAAATAGATCCACTATTAACATGGAATGAACATGGGAACTATATAGCAAACAAATTAAGCAAAAATATATTTCTCTTGAGGAATCTGGCTAACTCAGTGTCGACCTTTGTTCTTAAAACATCCTATTCCGCCACATGCCAGTCCATCTTATCATACTGCTTAATAGTCTGGGGTCACTCGGCATGCAGGCACAGACTGTTCGCACTGCAGAGACGAGCAGTGCGAATAGTAGCCAATGCAAATTATCGGGATGATTGTAAGCCCTTATTTGTATCTTCAAATATCCTGACACTGCCCTGTCTATACATTCTGAACTGTTTGTCATTCATAAAAAAACACATTAACAACTATCAAATGGCATCAGAAATTCATGACTACAGCACTCGACATAAAGGCAATCTAGTCTCCACTTTCCACAGACTATCAAAATCAAGGGACGGCGTTCACTATTGGGCACTAAAATTTTATAATAAGCTTCCGCCAATGATCCGTTGTTTGCCTAAAAAAGCTTTTAAAAAATATGTAAAATCTCTGCTGATCAAGAAAGCATATTATTCCTGGGAAGAATTCTTGGAGGATGACAATATTTGACCTTTTTATCTATATGTATTTGACCTTTTTATCTATATACGTATTTTAATTATATTATATGTAGCGATGACCTGTGTAAACATTGTATAAAAATGTATTAGCACCAATAAAGTATTATTATTATTATTATTATTATAAGAATTTGAAATGGGAGTGGTGTTTTGGTTATGTTGTGGTTGTTGTGGTTGAGATTGTGAGTGTAAGATGTTTGTTTGAGACTGAGAGCTGCTTGAAGGTTGTGATTGTCTATAGTTGTATTATGTATAATGTAGTTGGTGTGGTTAGTGGCAGAGCTGGGCAGGATTCGAATCATTCAGGATTCAAATCCTGGATTCGAATCCTTTTAGAGGATTCAAAAGAGGCATTTGAATACTTTAGTCAAACTGGATTCGTGATTCGAATTCGTTACATTTTTGTAAGAGGATTCGTATTCGAATCCAAATGCAAGTGATTCGATTTCTCATAAAAGGATTCGAATGCTTACAAAGGATTCGAATACTTACAAAAGGATTTGAATCATCAAAAATAATTCGAATTAATTGTGAGGATTAACAAGAAAAATGTCTTTTGTGTCTTTTTAAATTTCTCGTTAAATCACTGTATTATATGCGTGGCGCATGAAGTAAAATTTCGAGTTTATAAAAGCCCAGAAAATTTGTCTCGGGGCTTTTCTAAACTCGAAATTTTACTTCATGCTTAGTCTGGGAGTGGAAAACACTCGTTTGAAGCTTCAAATTGAACTCTTTAAAAAAAGTGTGTGCACACTCGTTAAAAGTTTTAAAATAAGCTCTTTTGAAAAACAACCGATGTCGGAAAATTTACAGCTTATGCATATGTTTACCTAAATGAAAAATGTTAACGTTCTTTTAGAAGAGTTCAATTTGAAGCTATAAACGAGTGTTTTCCACTCCCAGACTAAGCTTGAAGTAAAATTTCGAGTTTAGAAAAGCCCCGTGAAAATTTGCCGAAGGTCGCGCAGCAACCCGAGACAAATTTTCTGAGCTTTTCTAAACTCGAAATTTTACTTCATGCGCCACAGGTACAAAACAAAAATATTGTGATTTTTTGTATATTTGAACCTCACTTGAAATCAGTGTATTATACGCGTGGCGCATGAAGTAAAATTTCGAGTTTAGAAAAGCCCAGAAAATTTGTCTCGGCTCGCTGCGCGACCCGAGACAAATTTTCACGGGGCTTTTCTAAACTCGAAATTTTACTTCATACTCAGTCTGGGAGTGGAAATGCTCGTTCGAAACTTCAAACTAAATGCTTTGATAAGAACATTAAATAACTGAAAATGTTTTTAAATATAATAATCTAGTATTTAAAATTTGGTTTCATATTAGTTGAAGTAAAACTTACATGGTAGCCACAAACTAAAATGTTTTTCCTGGCCTTTTAATATATCTTTCTTCTGTGGAAAACCCCCATTTTGTTAAATTGTTTTCATTGTTTTTGTCAATATTTAAGTTGGTTTTATTAATGTTTACGTGTTTTGTAATTTTTATAATCCCTGTTGATTTCGACAAATTCAATAATATCATATGGGTTTTTTGTTAGTGTTTTAGTCAATTTGAATAAAATTCCATGAATTTTCTCTAACTTTCCCGGTTTTAATGATATTCACTGAATTTTTTTATAAACGTAATTTTCAGGCATTCGTCGATTTTATAATAGAGTTCAATTTGAAGCTTTAAACGAGTGTTTTCCACTCCCAGACTAAGCATGAAGTAGAATTTCGAGTTTAGAAAAGCCCCGTGAAAATTTTCGGGTTATTCTAAACTCGAAATTTTACTTCATGCGCCACGCGTACAAAACACTGATTTGAAGTGAAGTTCACAAACACATGAATACATCTGTAATCAGAGTAACAGGGAATTAGATATTTAGTCTGTTATCAACGATGTTCAGTGTTAATAATAAATAATTAGGTTTTGAATATTTTTGTTAAAACAACCGGTAACGATAGTTATATTATAATGGTTGCAAAAAAATTATAAAATCAAATTTCTTCTTAAAGGATTTGTATTCGTGATTCGAAACAACAGGATTCGAATCTTTGATTCGAATCATATTTCTCTCTTACGAATCCTTTATTCGAGTATTCGTGATTCGAATCATATTACGTGATTCGGATTCGTGATTCGAATCCTTTTTACGAGGATTCGTCCCAGCTCTAGTTGGTCGAAGGTTTTGCGGCTGTTGGTTTGGATTTGTGTTTATTTGTTTCAATACTGTTTGCAACACTTTGTTTGAGGTTTTCGGTAAATTGAGATTACCTGTGACGTACGGTTTTTTGGCTTTTCCCGGACAGTACTTCGGGGGACGCCTTGCTTCCTTGTTTTTACTTCTTCAAACTCCATCTGATCGGAGGCCCAGCTACTCTCCTCCTCTGCTTCCATGTAGAATAAATACTACCCACAAGTGGGATAAGATGGTTTTTATTAACTTTTTATATCGATAATTCGCTGTACACGTCCGTCTGCTACGGTGTCTCGCACGCGAGTGCTTCATTCTAATTTAATTTAATTTGATTTATTAGAAGAATCTCCAACTTGATAATAAAACAATACATTTGCAATTTATAATGCAGTGGATTGACAAAACAAAAATCATAACAAAATGATCACCACCAAAATATTAACAAATATATTGGATTAATTAATTAACTTATTAAACGCTATAGAAAAAAATGTTTTTTTTTAATTTTTAATTTTAAAATTTATATTTTTTAAATGTTTTATTTGTGTAATTTTTCAAGGCTTGTCGTGTTTTATTTATTATGATAATGATAATACATTTCAAAAGAAAGCGTCGTGTAATAATGTCAAGTAATTCGTTGGACGTGTCACGTTTAAATTCTTCAAATATTTACGACATTATTTCCGCGTTCCTTCCCTTTCCGCCCCTCGTAATTAAGCTGGTTTTAATCATGCCGACACTCACCACCCCCGTTTTCACTTTTGTGTCCCTCTTTTGACAATATTCACTGCCGTGCAATTTTCATCCCCCATCTGAGAAAATTTCTCTTCTCGTGGGAATTTCTTACTCCTGTATTTTGCGACTCTGGTATTAGATGTTTACATTATTTAATTAAATGAACCCCTTTTCATAATTTTAAAAGGTAACTTCTTTGGGATTTCTATACATGACATGATTTTCAGGATACAAATACCTACTAGGCAAAGGCAGAACACATAGTCAAATTTAACAAAAACAAATATATAATTACAAATATATTACTCTAACAAAATATGTCATAATAGTGTATTGTCACCTAGTGCGACAAGTTGAAGTTTATGCACTTTATACTTTATACATAATAATCTTAATATGTAAAATTGATATTTCACTAGAATGAAAATACTAATTTTCATAACTAGAGTTCAAAAGTTTAAAATGCAGCTCTGATAGTATAAAGAGGAAAAATTCGTACTTATTAGAAACATTTCTAAACGCGTCTATAGATGTCCTAAGACATTAGTTTTAATTCAAGTTCTTTCATTTCTAATTTATTGTAATTTATCCTTTAATTTTTCATGTTTATTTGTTAGTTGGTTTGGCTCGACTTTACTTTACACCCCGTGGAATAACATATAATATAGACTCACACTGTATTCACATATATCACCAATTAAAATCAATAAATTCACTACGGAAATGATAAAAGTTCACCTTTTTAAACTTTGAAATTATGACTAGAAACTTCTATAAAACCTTACTGATTGCTGTTAACTATTGCAATCTTTACTGGAGGAATTGGGGAAGTCGAAAGAAATGTTTGTTAAAGACTATAATCTAACTTCAACTTAAAGTTAGATTTAACCGGATGACGATTATAACACATTAGCACATTACACTTTATGGATTTATAGAATAACTAACATAAATTAGTACACTGAATTCTAGTTTGTGTCAACGGCTATATTTCGCCGAAAAAAAATCACGTTTGCTCACGTTGAATATTTCACATACTTCTAGGTTAGGTTAGGTTAGGAGAAAGGTTTGCAATTGAAAAAAATGTGTAAATCTCTTTGCGCACGATGATTATTTTACATACAACTAGGACTCAATATTTTCAAAATTTTCAAACTCAATTTTTTTATTTATTTAACAGTTCCGGTCAAAATTAATTGCATATATAGATAGTACTCGTCGAGTACTTTTGAATAATATCATTTTTATACACCCACGTGGTGTATAGTAAATTCTTACCGTTGGTTCAAAGAGAATTTGACCTAAATGTTACATATACTTTTATAGAGCGTTGTAACAAATCAAATAAGATTTTGAATATTTCATTGTGTAATTCAATATTTAGAGGTGCATGGGAAGTAGTAGTTTCAATAAGTATTTATTTTCTTAAGTTGTTTTATTAATTAAGTCGTATTGTTTGCATTTTATGCGAATATTTTCGTAATTTTGTATATATTATATTTTGTTTTGTTTTAATCGTACTTATTGTTATTGTTTAATTTACACTGATATGCTTCTGTATATTCCATTAATTGAGTAATTAATCTTCAATTATAATCGCTTTCTGATGGATACAAAATCCGGAGGAGAAACAAACATTCATACGCGACGTGATTAATGTTTTTTCGCGTGTGATAATCGGAAAATAAATGGACACGGGCTTTAGGGTTCTGTCGTGTCTCATCATTAAATATTCATCGAACGAGAGAGAATTACAAACACGCGCGGTTTTGAATAATCCTAGCCAATTTTGCATTAATTATGCATGCCTGTTTGTTTATTTGCACACACTCACAGAAAGCAAGAAAAAAAAACATCATCAAAACATGAAAAACAAGAATAATTATTGCCGATTGAGTGGCATTCGATATTCGTAGCTTTTTTAAAATTATAATGGATTTTAATTTTAAATTTAATTAGCATTATTCTGAATAATTTTAGTGTATCAACAATTTTTTATTTGTTGAGTTTATAGAATATGCTCACTATAGCCATATTCTACAAACATAATTAATAAATAATTGCTGACACACTAAAAAACTCTAAATAGCAAAGTGATTTTTTAAATAATAACATTTTATCAGAGAGAAAAAAATCCTTTTCTAATGATGACATTGCCAACTATGGTTTTCATTTAAACAAAAAATGCAGGTTTTTCTTATATCCTAGAAAGTAATGTCAAAATATAATATTTGATAACATTTTATTATTCAGTGTAAAATTATCTAAAACTTTGCCATTAACAGTGTTTTTAATCTGTTTTAATAACCAAGAAAAATCGATTTCTGAAAATCGACACTTTTCATATTTTTTTTAAATATCTAGTTACCTTCGACTCTTTCGAAAATTTTATAAATGTCTTTTTATTCAGCTCGTTAAACTACACTACTTTTCCCATTAAACTGTTTCTCACTCTCTTATAGTTTCCAAGATCCCCATAGAGAACATGCAAAAAGAACTAACGCTGTATATTTCAATAAATTGAATTTACGTTGCACAATTCGTGATGAATTATGATTATTAAACACCGTAGTTTTAAGTATAGAATAAAAAACATGTTTCCATTGTATAAATAGAAATTGTAAGCTCAGGTGTGCAAAAAACGAACTGTACATTAGATTAGAACATGAACGAATTCAAATGCTAATTTACCGAATGACCTTTACTAAAAACTAACTTCCATGTAATTTCAAGATAAGAACCGCGATTCTGGAAAATTTCCAGCTTTATGTATTTTTTGCCCACGTGTGTTCGTATCTTTAATTGTTGCGCACGCCAATTCGTATGCAGTCGACCTTTCGCGCGATATTTTAGCGTTTTTGTATTTTGCTGAAAATATGCCAGTTGTTACTTATAAATTAGTAATCAATAGAAAACTAAAAAATGAAAGTTTCAAAGTAAAATTTATTGAGTACAATTTCTCATTCACAAAATCCGGAGGAGAAACAAACATTCATACGCGACGTGATTAATGTTTTTTGGCGTGTGATAATCGGAAAATAAATGGACACGGGCTTTAGGGGCTTTAGGGTTGTTACTTAAATTACTTGTGTTATTGTACAATTTTTGGATTAAGGAAACTAATGTATTTTTTAATCCATAAATAATAATAATGATAATTATAATATTCGATTTTATTTTTATAATAAATACATATTATAAAATTACTAAATCATACACTGATTTGCCAAGTGCAATATTAAAAATTATGTTTTCCCGGCGCATTCGCCATTTATAAGATGTAGTTCGATGTTTAAATTTAATTATATTTTTTTTATAATGGTACAGAAGACAACTAAACCGTTTATTTAGGGTTTTGTTAAACCATAACTTTTCAATATAAAAAAAAAACTAAAAAAAATGTAATGTCGTCTACAATATACGCATTATTTAACCACACATTACATTTATTCAACTCGGTATCATTATGTACCAGAGCTGGGATGAATCCTCAAAAACAGGATTCGAATCACGAATCCGAATCGAATCCTCATTTTTCAATCACGGATAAAAATCCTTTAAAAATAAATTTGAATCTATTATTTGCAACCAGTAACATTTTATTCCATCAGTTTCTATTAACAAAAGTGTTCATTTACCGACTTAAATATCTGATTAAATATTGATTTTAATTAATGATGATATATGTGTTATTGAACTTCATTTTAAATCAGTGTTTTATACGCGTGGCGCATGAAGTAAAATTTCGAGTTTCGAAAAGCCCCTTGAAAATTTGTCTCGGGTCGCTGCGCGACCCTCGACAAATTTTCTACGAGGAGCTTTTCTAAACTCGAAATTTTACTTCATGCTTAGTCTGGGAGTGGACAACACTCATTCTTAGAAGTTTAAAATTAAGGGATCACTCTAGATTATTAAGTTTATTACCATTTTACAAAGGCTACAGCTCGAAGGACCAATTATGGTCTTCGGAGACCGAAGGACTACTGGGAATCGAAGTTTCTTCACAAGAATACGAATATCTGAGGGTTTGCAGCATGGATAGGAAAGAAAACATCCAATTTTGAAATAATATCGAAGTTGGGTTGGTTTTCAGTGCGTTTTAAAGTTTACTTTAAATCAGTGTTTTATACGCGTGGCGCATGAAGTAAAATTTCGAGTTTAGAAAAGCCCCGTGAAAATTTGTCTCGGGTCGCGCAATTTTCTATGCAGGGCTCTTCTAAACTCGAAATTTTACTGCTTGGTCTAGGATTGGACCGTCAAGATTTTCTACATGTCAAAATTTTCGATATTTCTAGATTTTTGTCAATTTATTCACAGTTTTTTTATTATATTAAATGCTTTAATATTAAATAAATACGTTTTTTCGTAGGAATAGAATATTCACCCATTAAGAGCCAAGCAAATTATAGAGTTAACTCTAAAAGTTAATTTTAGGTAAAATTTTGAAAATTTTTTTGTGATTTCAATAAATGATTTATTATATTACATACGTCGATTTTATAAATGAGTTAAATTTAAAGTTGAAACGAGTGTTATCCACTCCCAGACCTAGCATGAAGTAAAATTTCGAGTTTAGAAAAGCCCTGCGTAGAAAATTTGTCGAGGGTCGCACAGCGACCCGAGATTAATTTTCGCGGGGCTTTTCTAAACTTGAAATTTTACTTCATGCGCCACGCGTATAAAGCACTGATTTAAAGTGAAGTTAAAAATGCACTGAAAACCAACTCAACTTCGATATTTTTTCAGAATTGGATGTTTTCTTTCCTATCCATGCTGTTAACCTTCAGATATTCGTTGTTTTCTTGCAAAGAAACTTCGTTTCCCTGTAATCCTTCGGTCTCCGAAGACCATGATTGGTCCTTCGAGCTGTAGCCTTTCTAAAATGGTAATAAACTTAGTAATCTAGAGTGATCCTTTAATTTGAAACTTCTAAGAACGAGTGTTGTCCACTCCCAGGCTAAGCATGAAGTAAAATTTCGAGTTTAGAGAAGCCCCGCGTAGAAAATTTGTCGAGGGACCCTCAACAAATTTTCACGGGGCTTTTCTAAACTCGAAATTTTACTTCATGCGCCACGCGTATAAAACACTGATTTCAAGTGAAGTTAAAAATATACTGTTAAGGTTGGACATTTTTCATGGTTAAGTAACCAAACATGCATTCACAAATATTTGAATTATTCGAAAATTTAAATATTTATATTCAAATATGAATAATTTAGTGATTGAAATATTCATATTAGAATATTGAACTATTTGAATTAATCGAATTCGAATTCCAGCCTTAATAGCGACGATTCGAAATATTTGGGAGGATTTAAATCCATGTTTGAGGATTCGAATCCTTTTATCATCATCATCTACGTCTGGATTTGAATACGAATCCTATTAAAAAAATGTAACGAATCCTCTTTTGAATCCTCTAAAAGGATTCGAATCCGGGAATCGAATCCTGAATGATTTGAATCCTGCCCAGCTCTGTACTATTTTTTGGTTTGTTTACATTGTGTTTTGTGATAAGCGAAATTAATTGTATTATTTAAGTCTTTGGGTGAATGGGAAATTTAAGGGTACATACAAGGTGAGTTTTTTTATGTTTTCTATGGGGATCTCGGAAACTATAAGAGGTAGAGAGTCTTTTAAATAGGCAACGTAGTGCAGTTTTTAAAGCTGAATGAAAAGCCACTTCTAAAATTTTCGAAAAAGTCAAGGGTAACTAGATATTTTGAAAATTTTGAAGTGTCGATTTTTTCAAATCGATTTTTCTTAGTTATTAATAGAGATAGAAAAAAAACTGCGAGTAGCAAAGTGGTAGATATTATTACACTAAATAATAAAATGTTATCAGATATTTTCCATCGACACTAGTTTTCGAGATATAACACAAAATTGCATTTTTTTAAATAAAAACCATAGTTGGCTATGTTATCATTCAAACAGGATTTATTTTTAAAGTGATATCTCACTTGACATGTTTATTTATAAAATAAGTGAGTTATCAAAAATTTTGCAATTTTATTACAACAAAAAATTGTTAGTATGTGTAAATTTTTGTGTAATAAAAATTGACACCTAATTTAAAAAAATATATTGTTAAATTAATATTATCAAAACCGAGATTTTTGTTTTTTTAATAAAACCAAGATATTTTTTTTATTAAAACCGAGATATTTTTATAGCTAAAACAGTTTTCAGGCCGGAGTAAAAAGGTTTTTAATCTACAAAAAGTTAATATTTCATCTATTCATAATTTAATGTTAATAGTCTGAATTATAATTGTGTAATGAATATTTGCTGAATTTTCTTGTATAAATTTATTGTTAAATAACCGAGAATGTAATGCTCCACCTTTTTTAAAATAGGGGTTTACGGGTTTGAAATACTTACATTTTCTTTGCGGCGGTATATTAACCCATTAACGGCCGAGCAATTTTAGAGATAACTCTAAAAGTTGATTTTAGGTAAAATTCTGCACTTCATTTTATGATATCCATAAATGACTCATTGTATTACATACTGTGAATTTTTCTTTTATATATACATAATGTATATGCTGTAAAATTTCAGGCAATGGTCGATTCTATATAAAAACGTGCAGTATGAAGTTTAGAATGAGTGATTCCACTCCCAGACTAAGCATGAAGTAACATTTTGACATTAGAAAAGCCTGAAAATTTGGTTTGGTTTGGAGCAGCCAAACCAAATTTTCAGGCTTTTCTAAACTCGAAATTTTACTTCATGCGCCACGCGTATAAAACACTGAAATATTGTGAAGTTAGAAATACATTCACATTATTTTTTTTAAATGAGTAATAATCGAAATATTTAAATAACAAAATATTAACATTTTTCTCCTTACATTTTCAAGCCAGGTTAAATAATATATATTAAATTAACTTATTTAGTAATATAATTAACCAAACATTTATATTGTTGCGTGTACGCATCAATGGCGCTTAATGGGTTAATAAAGGATTTATCTATTTGGCGACTTTTTTTTCGATTTTTATACCCAGGGAATATACAGGGTGTCCCATTAGTGCGTGTTCGGAGGATATCTCCGTTCTCGTTAAAGATAGAAAAATATTTTTTAGACGATACTTACTTGACTTGAAGAGCTGCATAACCCAACATTATTTTAATGTATACAGGATGTCCCATAAAAGTGGTACTGAAAGTAAATTTTTTTTTTAATGGAACACCCAATATATTATTTGATGTTTAGATATTACTAACAATTATACGTATGTTTTATACAACATGTATATACCTAAACCTAACATATATCAAAATACTTACAATTTAATGTAAAAAGTTAGATTTTTAGTTTATCAGATTTTAATTTATATCTCTATTATTAGTAATTTTAAAAATAATCGGTATGGTACTTTCATAATTTATACCCGACGATATCCTCAGCCGAAGTCAGTTTTACCTTTGCACTTACTTTGTAGAATTATAACCTCTCAATCTTAAGAAAATTCAAACAACAAAAACTTAGTTTTTTTAAATGGCACCCCCTATATTTTTATACGCCATAATATTCGTCTTGAAAGACGAATAATATTCCGTATATAAATATAGGGTGTGTCATTTAAATAAAATTAGTTTTTATTGTTTGAATTTTTTTAAGATTGACAGGTTATAATGACTAAAGACTGAAATACGAATAATATACCATATAATAATATAAGGTGTTTTTATTGTTTCAACTTTCTTAAAATTGACAAGTTATAATTACTACAAGGTAAGTGCAAAATTAAAATTGACTACGGCTGAGAATAGCGCCTGGTATAAATTATGAAAGTACCGTACCGATTATTTTTAAAGTTACTAATAACTGAGATATAAATTCAAATCTGATAACCTAAAAATCTAACTTTTCTCATTAAATTGTAAATATTATGAAATATGTTAGATTTAGGTATATACAATGTTATATAAAACATACGTATAATTAATAGTAATATCTAAAAATCAAATAATATATAGGGGGTTCCATTTAAAAACATGTTGTTACTTTCAGTACCACTTTTATGGGACAGTCTGTATACATTAAAATAATCTTACGCTATGAAGCTGTTCAATTCAAGTAAGTTTGGCCTCAAAAATATTTTTCTATCTTGATCCAGAGCGGAGATATCCTGCGAGCACGCACTAATGGGACACCCTGTATATCTACGAAACGTTAAAGTTGGCCTTCGTAAAAAAAAAAACCGGAAAATGTAGGTATTTTTTTGTGTATTCTTATAATATCCCGATAAATAATTGTACCATAAATTGGATTATTTCTAAAAATATAAAGAACATTCCAAGAAATGCAGACCTGTACTCATTTTCTTTCTGTGATTATTAGTTTTTAAAATACAGCATCAGAATGTGACTTTTTAAAAAGCGAGGTTTAAAAAGGAAAGTAGATCCCTTCTATATTTTATTCAGTCATCTTTACCTATGTTCTGATTATAAGAAATTGTTGAGAAATGAATAGACTAAGAATCACGGATCGCAAATAGAGTTATAGAATCTGAAAGTTAATTTCACCTCAATAATTCCTTAGATTTCGTTTAATAAAATCAACAGAGAAAAATAAAAAATATGTTGAATTTGAAATAACAGAAACTTATTGTTAACAAAAATGATAATAGTATTAGTAATTGCACAAAGTGTTCACAAACCAGTTAAATAATTATTTGATATAAATATTAATCCTGATGCACTTTAAAATGTTAAAATATACCAGTAGATTTAGATCAGGGGTAGCCAACCTTATACCTTTGCCGAACAACAATTTACGTTTCTTGAATAACTTTCTCATTTATCACTTGGTGAAACATTTTGAAATAATATTGAAGGGTAAATTAAAAAAAAACAAACCAAGTGTTTTTTATTTATCTTTCAACAATTTACATTTTTGCATTCGCAACAAGTTAAGAGGAAAAAAACAAACATTCATTATTTACATAAAAAATTGTTAATAACTTTAGTACCTAATAACACTCTGTGTTTTTCTATTTAAAAATGTACTTATGTTTATAAATTTTCCTTTAAATTAGTGTTTTATGCACCTGGCGCATGAAGTAAAATTTCGAGTTTAGAAAAGCTCTAAAATTTATTTTGGTCGCGTAGCGCTACGCGCTTCTCGAGCAAACGAAATTTTTAGGCTTTTCTAAACTTGAAATTTTACTTCATGCTTAATATAGGAGTGGACAACACTCGTTGGAAATGAGCCTGCAATTTTATAGGGAATGCATCGGGATATTTATACTTAAAAGAAAAATTCAGTGTATGTTTGAGAAACCTAAAGTTATTAAATTTCTAGCAGCTAATATAGTATATTACGTAACGAGAGTGGTATGCAGCATATTACATATGAGTGGACATGTTGCGCACGAGCCGCGCAGCGGGGAGTACAGTATTCCGCGAGTATGTAATTGCCATACCACTCAAGAAATGTACGACACTTTACCTACGCCCTAGCAAAATAAACAATGAGCATAAAAGAACAACATATTTATTGTAATAATTTTTAATAGTACCATGACAATGATGACAAATAAATTACTACTTGATCAATATACAGGGAATAAAGTTGTACATTTTCCGACATTCGTTGTTTTTTTAAAGAGTTTAATCTAAAGCTATAAACGAGTGTTTTCCACTCCCAGACTAAGCATGAAGTAAAATTTCGAGTTTAGAAAAGCCCCGTGAAAATTTGTCGAGGGTCGCGCAGCGACCCGAGACAAATTTTCTGGGCTTTTCTAAACTCGGAATTTTACTTCATGCGCCACGCGTATAAAACACAGATTTCAAATGAAGTTCAAATGTACATACAGTTCACAATATTTTAGTGTATTATACGCGTGGCGCATGAAGTAAAATTTCGAGTTTAGAAAAGCCCAGAAAATTTGTCTCGGGTCGCTGCGCGACCCGAGACAAATTTTCAGGGGCTTTTCTAAACTCGAAATTTTACTTCATGCTTAGTCTAGGAGTGGAAAACACTCGTTTAAAGCTTCAAATTGAACTCTTAAAAAAAACGACGACTAACTGAAGACTTAAAGAAAATAAGCTGAATTTGGAACACTTATACTTTAAAGAAAAACTCCCCGTACATCAAAGAAATGTCATTTGGTTGTACGGTAAGCAATCAGCTGTTCAGCTGTCAGCACGTAATGTACTTGTCAAAGTTATTACGTGCATGTGCACGTAATATCAATCATACTTGTCAAGATGACAGTGTGGTACGATGCGTTTACTAGATAGGGCGTAGGTAAAATTAATTTACTACAGGCGAATTAGATTTTAATATAAACCCCATAAGAATATTTTTAACTATGAAATACTAACAACTAAAAACAATAATTTTAATTGCGTTTTTATTTTACCTTGTTATATAAAATAAAACAATTTAACCTAAGATTTTGATTTAATTGGTACGTGTTGGGAAAAAAAAGAATTATTTTTTTAAAATTTGGATAAAATAAATTCGAAATAAAATTCTGTATCGGAGAGGATGGCAATATTTTTGTTGTAATTATTTATTTTGAATACCTAAAACGACAGATTTTATTTAAATCCACAATGCTAAAAATCAATAGCCCTAATATGTGTTGTTTCAATTCAACATTAAAGTTAAAGACTCCTAAATCTAATTCTAAGTTGGATAATTTTCAAAATTATGTATAAAATTCATGACAACATTGTGTTATTTAAAAAAAAATATAAATAAATTAATTGGACATAAAATTAAAAAGTCAGATTTTAATGAAATCCACAATGCCAGAAGTCAATAAACTTTATTTGTGTTGTTTCAACTCAACAGTTAATTTAAAACTCCTAAAATCTAATTCATTTTACAGATACTAAGTGTAATACTTTAGGAAATTTGGAATGACAATTATTGTTAATTAAACACTCAATCAATTTAAAAAAAAATACAAAATTAATTTGACCATAGGAAATAAAAAATTCCGAATTTTGATGTGTGATAGCTTTCAAAGTATTATTTCTAGACACAGTAAACTAGGTACTTTTAGAAGGGCAAGAAAAAGGACTTTAAATTCCTATTAAAATATGCTGGGTGTTCAATTCAAAAACAAAAGTTTCTTAACATTTAGCAAAGATCTTCTTACCTTATAAAAATAGCATTAAATTACTTATACAAACCTAGTTATCTAAACATGTAACATTTCTTTTGTTAAAAGACGCTTCGATAATTTTAAAATATCAACTTATTATTTTTCTATGACTAATTTAGAAACGGTTAAATTTAGCTCAATCAAAGTGATTGTCAGTTTAACCCATTGACGGCCGACCAATTATAGAGTTAACTCTAAAATTAGTTTTAGGTAAAATTCTACACCTTTTTTTATTGATTTCTACAAATGATTTATTGTATTACATACTGTGAATTTTTCTTTTAAATATACGTAATGTATACGCTGTAAATGTCAAGCAAAAACGTGCAATATGAAGTTTAGATCAAGCATTTCCACTCCCAGACTAAGCATGAAGTAAAATTTCGAGTTTAGAAAAGCCCCGCGTAGAAAATTTGTCGAGGGTCGCGCTAGCGACCCGAGACAAATTTTCACGGGGCTTTTCTAAACTCGAAATTTTACTTCATGCGCCACGCGTATAATACACTGAAATATTATGAAGTTAGAAATAGACTGTAAACATATTTTTTAAGTCAGTAATAATCAAGATATTTAAATAACAAAGTATTTACGTTATTCTTCATACATTTTCAAGTCAAGTCAAATAATATAATATTTCAAATTAACTTATTTATTAATTTAACTAACATAAAATTAATAATGTTGAGTATATGCATGAATGGCGCCTAAAGGGTTAATGAGTATTAAGAACAACGCATAAAATGTCAAAAATATATCTAGTGTTCCATTTGAAAAAATATAAGTTTGTGTTGGCTTTCCGTTATAGAGCAACTGTATACATAAAAAAATATTTTCCGATTATAGAGTCGATAATTATCTACAATTTTTATATAAATCATATTTTTCTATTTTAAATATTTAAGGCCAAAAAATTTGACGCTTCAGTGAGACGCCCGTATAAAATAATAATAAGATAAAAACAGCGCATAGTTAAAAATAGTATAAATCTATATAAAATAGAGGTATTGAGTAAAACAACATTTCAATTGCTTAAAGTTGAATAAAACTTTGCTTACAGAAAGTTAAAAAAAAAAAAACAATCAAATCAAAATATCTTAGACGAACATTAATAACAATGTCCTAAGGTTTATAGAAATGTCTTAAAATTAACAGAATAAAGAGATAATACGATAAAAAAAATATGACAAAATATAATTCAGTATTGAATAAAGCAAAAAGTGGAATTAAATTTTGCATAAAGAAAATTGAAAATGAAACAATCAAATCAATATACCGGGTGTTCAATAAAAAAACACTTAACGTTATAACTCTGTTATTTATTGACCGATTTGATTGAACTAAAAAACAATGTTAATAGCCGCTTTAATAATATACGTTGACAGTAAATATATATTTTTTTTAAATTAGCTTCATTACTAAATATTAGAAAACTTAACATTTTTTAATGGCTGCTTTACTTATTTTATTATATTTGGTTGTCGATTTTCTTTTAATTTCTCACTGGTTCTAGAGATCGCCACTATTTATAATGCGAGTGAATTTAAGTTGAATAAAATATTCGTTGCATTTATATAAATATATTTACCTAAAATGTAGAAATATTTACATAATATTTACATTTCTCTTACTTATTGCTAAGTGAATTTGTGGTTTCAAAATATAGTTTAACGAAGATGTTTACAGTTTGAAGACTTGATATAGACTTATTTAAAAATGAAACTAAAAATTAAAAATGTAAGTATTTATAAAGTGGGGAGAGCATTGTAATTGGTCACTGATATTTCGTGGGTGTGTTTTTCTCATCCCTTCCTTCAAGTGAAGTAAGGGATTTCTTTTCTAAGAATTAACCGCATGGTCGTACCGTAATGCGTTGCGAGTTTGCAGATGTACATTTTCCACGAAACATCAGATGACCAAAACAACACCCCCCGCCATGAGAAAGGGTCTGTTTAATTTTACGACAGCCCATTAAAAATGTATTGAATTCAAAAGCCTATTATCTAGCATTTCTAGTAATGCAAAACAGATTTAAAAATAAATATAAATAAGCTGCATAAAAAATAAAAGTTAACCATGAAATAAATTTACAAAGAATAATAAAAAATAGGCATAGAAAATAGTTAAAAATAAATGTATATATGAGCCGCAACTATATTAGACATTGGTTTTCTAAATTTAATTATGCCTGGTTATATTCATTTAAATTTAATATTTTTAATAGAAAATAATTATAATAAATCTTGTTTATATAATTTTTTTGACAATTAAAGTAGTGTGCCTTGAAAAGATAGACCTTTAAATACTGTTTAAACTGGTTATTAGTTTATTTTAAATCTGTGTATTTCTTTAACTAACTAATTATGTCATCACAGCTTGTTATTATTTTAAATTTAACTTTAATACTCGATAAATACTTATTTTTTTAGAAACAGAATATTAACCCTTTAACGGCCAAGTTATAGAATTAACTCTAAAAGTTGATTTTTGTTAAATTCTGCACTTTTTAATGATTTCAATGAATCACTTATTATATGTATTACATACTGGGATTTTTTTTAAATATACAGAATGTATACGCTCAAAATGTTCAGGCCTTTATCAATTTTATAATTCGTTCCCTTTTAAGTTCAAACGAATGTTTCCACTCCCAGATTAAGCATGACCAAACCAAATTTTAAGGCCTTTCTAAACTCGAAATTTTACTTCATGTGCCACGCATGTAAAACACAGAAATTTTCTGATGTTAGAAATAGACTTTAAAATGTTTATACAGAGAGTTTTATATAACACCGAACATTATCATAAAATACGATTTCACACCTTTAATTTTTAGGTTATGTGTAAATTGGGTTCCCTATATGACTATTACAAATTGTAGCTAATCAATTGTAATTAATGCCTCAACTTGTACATACAGGGAGTTTTTGTTTCAAGTATACATGTCCCAATTTCGGCGTATATGCCGTAAATCTTTATATAATCGTTGTTTTTTTTAAAATGAGTTTAATTTGAAACTTAAAATGAGTGTGCTCCACTCCCGGACTAAGCATGAAGTAAAATTTCGAGTTTAGAAAAGCCTGAAAATTTGGTTTGGCCGCTCCGCGCTTCGCGCTACGCGACTAAACCAAATGTTCAGGCTTTTCTAAACTCGTAATTTTACTTCATGCTTAGCCTGGGAGTGGACAACACTCGATTAAAGCTTCAAATTGTATTCTTTTAATAAACCAAGCGTGGTAAAATGTACAACGTCTGCATATGTATACTTAAAAGAAAAATTCTCGTTATGAATATGTTCGGGGTTACATAAAATTCTCTGCATATTTAGTCTGTTTGGCGACGATCTATTAGTTAATTTATAATAGTTTAAAAATTACATTTATGCAATAGAAAGATGGTTGTCTTCACTACTAAACGAATGTTTTTATTAATGAAATAGTACAACACTTTGTAATAACTTATTGTCCCAATTTTGTTTAGTCAATTACTTTCCTTAGAAATGCAATAATTATATCCTAATTTACATTTAGTGTTTGCCATCATATATTTAAAAAAAATTAATTATTAGCTATTTCTTTTTTATTTGTCGCTGCCATCCGAGTTTAGATATCAGACAATCTCGTTAAATATCGGCGCTCTAAGAAGAAGAAGAAGTATAAATTCAAGTGTATCCGAACATAAGCCCCGCCCCTAAAGAATATTAACGAAATTTAATTAAAATCCACCCCTATATCACCCTCCTAAGCTCAAATATTTGACTCGTAGTCTTGATATTAATTAGCCCCCTTTTGAACTCGAGAGCTTAAGAAGGAAAAGGAGCAAAACGCGCGAATAAGAAACAAAATGCATTAATGTAAATAAATAAAGAGGAAATGTATACATTACATATCTTTCTCTTACTTCAATTAATTTATCAAAAAGAAGAGGAGGAAATTACACAAAACAATTTTCTCTTCCCTACTATAATTATTTAGTTAATATCTAACTTATAAAAAAGTTGAAGTAAGAGAGTTTAAAAACATCTATAGATGGCTTAGGACTTTACTTTAAGATCGCCTAAGATTATTTCAATTAATATTCATTCCCTGTAATTTTTTCAATTTATTTCAATTTCTTGTTGGTTCATTTAGTTTGGTGAGAGAATAATTTGATCTGATGTTGCATTTTGCAAATAAATTATGCATAGAACAGTAAATCTGTCGTGTAACTCAAATATTCACTGTATAATTCAATATCTGTCAGGGTATTAGCTCGAGAAGTAGTTGTTTCAATGAATATTTGGAGACTTGTCTTAATGAGACTAAATTTTGCAGAAAGTCGATATTAATTTTAATTCGTTGTTATATTTTATGAGAGAGAGATTTGTAAGTTTAGTTGAAAAACAGCGAAATAGATATTTCATTGTGAATGAAAAGCGGGACAGAGAAAGAGAGGTGTATATACATGGAGTTAGAGTTAGTAATAAGTGTATAAGAGTGTGCCCTCTTTCGGGGGTGGCCGGGACGCGAGAGAGAGATGGACAGAGAGGGGCGCCCCGATCGATATAACGCCGGTTTCGGGTCCTCGGATGGGGCCGAAAATTCTACGAATAGGGAAACAGAAACTCAACACACTGAAAATTCAAACATTCAAACTTTCCCCGCAATAAATTTATTTGATTCATTCTGGCTTGTATTTATTTATTTATAAATGACGGTGGATATGTTGTGAGGATCATGAGAGTGAGGGTTGAATGAACGGAAGTCGGAACCGGAAATTACAACATTCCCCATTCGGCCACAGACACTACCCTTTAACGTGGCCATCCTTCATCCAAGTAATTCTCCATCGTGTTAGTAACAGACATCAAACGCAATAAAACGAGCATTTGAAACGTAAATTTCATAATTCTGAACGAAGTTGAATAACGAATCTTTTGATTAGTTTTCTATACGAGTGTGTTTTCAGTTTTCATTCTGTTAGTTACAGTCATCAATTGTATCAACAAAGAGAATTTGAACCGTAAATTTTATCTTTCTAAACAAAGTTGGATCTTTCTTAAATAACGAATGTTTTGATTATATTTTCTATACGAGTGTGTTTCAGTTTCAGTTTTAATCAAAACTTGTAATATTTATAGTGGGCTAGTATTCCACACGAATTATTTTAATATGAGAATATAAAGTGGTATTTTAATATGTGCGGTTCGTTTCGGTATTAAAGAATATTCAACATTATAGATGTATAAATTCGGCGATGCGGTGTATAATGAAATGTCGACCGAATCGGTGAATTCGCACGGAAGAGATTGCGAATTTTTCAGAAAAATCCCTATCATCTATATACTCCTGTGGGTATTACACATTTCAATAGCCCACACATTTTTATTATACATACTTTCGAATCTTCCAATAATGCCATGCACATTTTAATTGATTATATATTTTTATTATAAAAGGTGTCAAATTATAAGTGACCCCATTTGAATTATTAAATGCAAAAATTGTAATCATGATTATAAATGTCAAATGTACTGTCATATCTCAAGTTATGTTAAATATGGAGAGCTAGCCGATTGCGCTTAAAAATATTCTGTGTAGAGAAGGTTTTAAGAATTGACTCAATTATTCAAATACAGCGACAATTCCGGCAATAATTTAATGTTGAAGTGGTTGGGAAATGCAGTAGTTGTTAATAGTGACCGATATGTGGAAATGTTGCAAATGTGTTTAGTTGATGCCATCGATTAACTCCGGCTAGCACTAGATGTTACATGGTTTTAACAAGACGGTGAAAGGCCTCATGTGTCAAGTTTATCTATGGAAGTACTGCGGGAGATGTTTTCGGGTCATCTTCTATCTCAGCGTGGAGATCAGCCTTAGTCAGCGCGCTCTCTTGATTTCTCGCCTCCGGATTACTTTTTGTGTGGCCATGTTAAATCAAAAGCGTACTAAAACCGACGTCATACTTGGTAACACTTAAAAAATAACATAAGACAAGCTATTGCTGAAATTTCGGCTGAAATATGTCAGCGTGTAATGGGATCAATATTGCACTGCGTTCAGATATGCATCGATAGAAAGTGACCTCCATACCTAGTCGATGCAATTTTTAAGTATTGAAGTTCAAAATAATTAAGAATAAAACTTGGAATGTCCATCTTTAATTTCCAAAGAAAAGAATTTTGTTCCATATTTGTAGTGCCTGTAAATGGGTCACTTATAATTTGACACCCTATACTTCAAATGTGCATTTCGATTTAATTTAATATTATTTAAGCAAAGTAGTTAGTTTTATTTTCCACGGTTTTATTATAAAGGGTAGCAAATAAAGGTTTTGAAGAGTTTGATTTTAATGAAAACAATAAAGTTCATTATTGGTTTGGATCTTTGCAGTACTTCAAATCTTAATATTATTAGATTGTATTTTATTGAACTTGATCTGACAAGTTTTATTTACACAACTAACATTTTTAATAACAAAAACATGAATTTGTGTTTAGTATTCATTCATTCACCGATTACCTAAATACGCGTTTCAGGCTTCAACTCCATCATCAGTATAGTCCCGATCAGTGCTTGGAGAATACTCAATATCTTTGACCATTATATCACGGTCTATGAAATTTTCACAAAAAACGACGATGTAAACGCTATCTGTTACTCATTTGCTAAATGGCTGATGACACTTAGAAAATAGGCAACAGATAACGTTTAAATCGTCGTGTTTTGAAATATTTTTAATGATATTTTATATAAATTCATTAAATAAACTAAATGAGTAGTACATTTTAAACTTCATATTATTTTAGTGTTGTATACGCGTGGCGCATGAAATAAAATTTCGAGTTTAGAAAAGCCTGAAAATTTGGTTTGGCCGCGTAGCGCTACGCGCTACGCGACCAAACCAAATTTTCAGGCTTTTCTAAACTCGAAATTTTATTTCATGCTTAACCAGGGAGTGGAAACACTCGTTAGAAGCTTCAAATTGTACGCTTTTCAAACAAGAATAATGTCTGAAAATTTACAACGTATGCATCAGGATGTATACATATATCGTACTAAAAAAGGACATTTCTTGATTTCTTTTCTTAATTATCCTCTCCATGTTTCATAGTACTTAGTACTTTAATATTATCTGCGAATTGTTACTACGATCAGATTGTGTTGTAGCTGCATTATCAGCTATACTCTATTTTGTTAGCATCCATTTCCGATCTTCAAATGTCAAAGATTGGAAAGATTAGAAAGATCAGAAAGATTAGAAAGACTGGAAAAATCGGAAGATTGGAATACTTCCCTTATCTTTCCAATCCCATGTGGGAGAAACGGTTTATACTTCCTGCCAACCCCTCTAATTAAAAACACACTGTGAATAGCATTTACACCAAAATTATAGATCTGTATCAACTGGTGGCAGTTTGCTTTTAGCAAGTTTTGGTTTTTTTTTACCCACGTTAAAAGTAAGTTTGAGGTAAACCTGGGATTATGCTGTAGCCCAATCAAAGTAGCATAGGCGCGAAGATGTTTCTCAAGTAGTCGAAAATATAATAAGATTTCAAAATGCATAATTGAATAATGGCATATTGCAGTCGTTTTTCATTAGGTAAACTTGGGGTGAAAACACTAACATTTTCTTCTCAACCATTTTTTATTTTGGTAGGTGTACATTTCGAGTACTACCTACTCAATATCAATACTTTACTCAAATAAAAAAATATTCTAAAGAAAGTGTTAGTATTTTTATTCCAAGTTTAGTTCAACCCATTAACGGCCGAGCACTTATAGAGTTGACTTTAAAAGTTGATTTTTGGTAAAATTCTGCACTTCTCTTTATGATTTCTATGAATAACTTATTATTATTTTTTTCAATTATTACTCATTAAAAAAATACATTAGTGTGTTTCTAACTTTATAATATTTCAGTGTTTTATACGCGTGGCGCATGAAGTAAAATTTCGAGTTTAGAAAAGCCCCGTAAAAATTTGTCGGGGGTCGCTACGCGACCCCCGACAAATTTTTTACGCGGGGCTTTTCTAAACTCGAAATTTTACTTCATGCTTAGTCTGGGAGTGGAAATACTCGTTCTATACTTCATATTGTACGCTTTTATGAAAAATCGACTAATGACTGAAAATTCACAGTCTATACAATTTGCATATTTAAAAGAAATATTCTCAGTATGTAGAAATTTTCTTTTAAATATGCAAAATTTATACACTGTAAATTTCCGGGCATTAATCGATTTTTTTATAAAAACGTGCGATATAAAGTTTAGAACGAGCCCTTCCACTCCCAGACTAAGCATGAAGTAAAATTTCGAGTTTAGAAAAGCCCCGCGTAGAAAATTTGTCGAGGGTCGCGCAGCGACCCGAGACAAATTTTCACGGGGCTTTTCTAAACTAGAAATTTTACTTCATGCGCCACGCGTATAAAACAATGAAATATTGTGAAGTAAGAAATACACTAATGTATTTTATTTAATAAGTATTAATCGAAGAAATTAAATTACAAATTACTTATATTTTTCTTCATACATTTTCAAGTCAGGTCAAATAATATAATATACAAAATTAACTCATTTAGTAATTTGGTTAACAAACATTTTATAATGTTGCGTGTATACACCAATGGCGCTTAATGGGTTAAATCTCAACGTAACTAAAAAAAACAAATTTCTAGTAAGTAAGTAATCATTTCTGCCTTATTATTAACGGTTAGTAAATAATTTATGTAACCCACTAAGCGTGTTATGTAATCCTCAATAGAATGAATTTCGAGCACTGAAATAACTAAAAACTATATAAATGGTTTGTTTGTATAACTGAGGTTTTTTATTTGTTTTTTTTTAATTTATTTTGATAATGACAAGTTAAACTTATTAAAACTTGAAAAACCACAGTTAACAAACAAAGTTTAAGGCCCAGTTTTTGAATAGTGGCTCAAGCTGAGTTTAGAATTAAACTAATCTTAAATACATTTTGGTGTTTTTCAATCATGGCTTAGTACTAAGCAGTGGTTTAAACTCGAGTTTTCGAAAGCGGCCGACCACCACCGCTTAACGCGCTAAACTCGAACATCAAAAATAGTTTACATTTTTATTATGGTGTAGATCAGTGGTGGGGAAACTTTTTTTAAGACGGGCCATTTGTAATAACCAGACAATCGTAGCGGGCCAAAGAATACTGCTTAATCGTAGGTAGGTAGTTTTTATGCGGGTCGTCACATAACGAAGTAAGAACGCGTTCAAACATTCTCACGACGGCACTCTTAAACGGGCCGGATTAAACCTTTCCGCTGGCCGGACTTGGCCCGCGGGCCGTAGTTTCCCCATCACTGGTGTAGATAATGAAGTGGATACTAGGGCCAATTTAGTAAGCGAAAATGTAAAATTTACCGTGTATGTTATTCTTGATCCACATTCTATAAGGATTTGGTATGTGCTATGTGTATAAAACTCACATTTAATACAACACATGATAAATAACGATCATGTTATTTTTAACGTTTTTCTTACACACACGTTAGATTTCCGTATCCTTTTGCATCCATTTGGTCACACAATATTTAGATTAAATCCTTACATTGCATTCTAGTGTAGCCAATCCTACTAATTCTACGTGTATTTTCCTTTTCCTATTCCTCAGGCAGGAGAAATGATGAAGCAATAGTGTTATTATAATCTCCTTAACCTTTTTTACTAATATTTTACTTGCAAGGTTGTACATTTTTAAATAAGAAACAAAACGAAGTTTTATTACAAAATACGCAAACAAGCTAGAGATGAATAATATTAGAGCTGTCATAATAGTTGTCATTATAATGACGTTTGTACCAAAACGATACATGTGATTGTTACGGATTGTTCCCTGGGTGCTACAGAACTTTGTGTGCATTTAATTAATCATTTAATAGGTATATTTTATCGCAGAATTGCTTACTATTATGTAAACAAATACATACATATTTATATTATCTACAGCGCACTTTCGTTAATATCGCATGTACCATATTGGAACAAAACATATTTGCTACCAGCATAACTTACGCGACGCTTGAATAAGCTTGGCTTAACATGCGATTTAGAAAAACATTACGAACTAAAGTGCAGCTTATCTAAAACTACAGTTTACGAAAACTGTAGCTTAAGCCACAATTCAACAACTGGCCCTAAGTGTTTTATTTGTGTAAATAACAATGTGTAACGAAGTAAAAGTTAACACAGTTAACAGTTGTATCTAAATGGTTAGTTAACTTAGGTCCGATATTATAAACGATTAATAAATCATTAGATAACTATTTGTGGAGTAAACTTATTTACCTAGTAAACTAATGGGCAAATAAAATTGCGTATTTCTAAAGCAAAGCTACCAAATAAATAGCAATTCTAGAAATAAATAATTTAATTAGTAGATTGCAGACCGAAATTAAACATTTTCGTTGTGGCCATAGCTGGAACCACTAATTTTTTAAATTGAATTGTCAATATTTCAAACTAAATTGTCAATCAAATTATAAATTTAGTATAATTCCTTATAATTATAGAGAATAACCGTGGAATAGGACAGAATTACACAGAACAAGAAAAATAAAGCTTATTAGAAATTATAAAAGGCTTAAACGAGTGTTTTACACTCCCACGCTAAGCATGAAGTAAAATTTCGAGTTTAGAAAAGCCTAAAAATTTGGTTTGGTCGCGTAGCGCGAAACGTGGAGCGGCCAAACTAAATGTTCAGGCTCTTCTAAACTCGATATTTTACTTCATGCGCCACGCGTACAAAACACTGATTTCAAGTGAAGTTCACTTGCTCACAATATTTCAGTGTTTTCAGTGTTTAATACGCGTGGCGCATGAAGTAAAATTTCGAGTTCAGAAAAGCCTGAAAATTTGGTTTGGTCGCGTAGCGCGAAGCGCGGAGCGACCAAACCAAATTTTCAGGCTTTTCTGAACTCGAAATTTTACTTCATGCTTAGTCTGGGAGTGGAAAACACTCGTTTCAAACTTTAAATTGAACTAATTTAAAAAAAGCGTATGCGTAAGTATAAAAATTCCTGGTTATGTCTGACTTGAAAAACTCTAGGTCTTCGACTCCTTAGAATGTCTTGTGGTTCGAATTAATCACTGTGAGGGAAGATACTATGGCGAACTTAAATATGACATAGATGATATGGTAGACATGATAACCGTAATGAAATTAATAAATATAAGTAGTAGAATCTAAAGTAATTATAATAATATAATTGACATTTGACTTTTAACTGTCAAATTATTTAGAGAATAAAATTTACTTGGTAGAAAAACAAACAAATAATTTACTGAGGAGATTTATTAGCCAAATAAAGTTATTTTGTGGTTATAATACCGAAATCTTTGGAATAAATTAATTTATTCCTAAAGTAAATTTTATTTAGGAAATAAAACGTTTTATAATACCGGGCATTAATGTAATAATTAATACTGGATATTCCAGGCTGAGATACATTTTTTTAAAATAAATTATTAAGACATTTTAAATAGTTTACATTTGATGTTAGCAGCGCCAAGAAGCGAAATATTCTATTGTTGTTATCGTGTACAAAAACGTTCAGTAAAAAATTGCATGTTCAGTTTGGCGAACGTTTCCCTATATTTTAGTGTTGCGGCTAAATGCCCAGAGACACCAACATACTGTACACGGAATCTTGAAATGGTGGAGAGTTTCTAAGGACCCTAATTTTTATAACAATCCTGTACCCCAAGCATATTAGTCAAATTTTGATAGCGCAAGATTTGGTTAGACGAAATACACAATAGAAGGGTTTATTGTAATAAAATGATAAGCCACACAACCAAAAAATGCTGTATTATTCTTCGATTTGATTAAGCAGTGATATACAAAGTTACAGTATGCTCATATTCGCATGCAAACCGAAGCTTTCAAAACTTGTCAAACAACCTATTATTTATTTATTTATTTATTTATTTATTTATTTATTAGTAATTTGTGTCATTACAATAATTGCTTACACAAGTCAAGAAACGCAAATAAAATATAAAAGTAGCTTAAATCTAAGGACGAAACAACTAAAGCTAAGTGTAAATAAACAAAGTAATAATGTATGTAATCAGACTGGACAGTTATTAACAAATAAGTACTGAATGTCAAAAGACATACATATATTTAAAATTGCCAAATGACAAACATATAACTTAAAAATGTCAAATGACATACACATATTTAAAATTGTTAAATGACAAACATACAATTTAAAAATGTCAGAAGACATACATATAAACTAAAAATTGTGAGTAGAGTAAAAAGACGTATATATAGTATAAGAAATAAATAATGTGTTTACAATATTTTGTAGTTGTCAGACATGAGGTCTTCTATCGTGTAAAACGCTTTTTTAATTAAATAGTTTTTTATTTCCTTTTTAAATTGTCTAATGTTCAGTTTTTTTATCGGTTCAGGGATTTTATTGTATATTTTTGGTCCATAGTAGCTAACACCGTTCTGACATTTTGATAACCGTTGTGGCTGCAGACAGATGTCACCCTTGTTTCTAGTATTATATATATGTATCTCTTCATGTGATTGATAACATTTAATGTTTTTTTTAATATGTAATAAGCAATTAAGGATGTATATAGCTGGTAATGTTAATATTTCTAGTTTAATAAATTCATATTTGCAATCATCAGAATATCCTAAACCAGATAGTATTCTAATTGCCTTTCTTTGTAACCCAAATAGCCGATGCAATATAGTAGAGTGGCCCCAAGTAACAATTCCGTATGAGAGATGACTTTCAATTAGAGAGAAATATATGGTTCGTAAAAATTTTCTTGGTAGGCTGTGCGCTAAGTTTCTCAATAAGTAAATGTTTTTACATAATCGAGAAGCCATTTCATTCCCGTGTGAATGCCATGTTAGCTTGCTATCAAGATATATTCCAAGAAATTTAACAGGAGCTTCTGTGTCAAGTTCTATAGATCGTAATGAAAAGACTTGATCAATAGTTTTTTCTTCGTTCATAGTTAATTTGTTATTTACAGACCAATCATTAACCCGTTTTTTTGTTAGTGCAATATCATTTAGACACTCATTTATATTATTGTCGCTATTTGTTACTAATGTATCATCAGCATAGAGAAAGATCGAGGAATCTCTAGCTACTAAAGGTAAATCATTAATGTAAGTTAAAAATAGTATGGGGCCGAGGATTGATCCTTGTGGCACACCATATTTTAATGTAATTTCTGATGATACATTGTTGTTTATCATAACTAACTGCTTTCTATCCTGTAGGTATGAATTTAAGAGTTTGCAGGTTGATGGATAAAAATTATAGAAGAACATTTTTCGAATGAGGGTTTCATGACAAACACAGTCAAATGCTTTACTTAAATCCATAAAGGAAGCGGCTGTATGCATGCCTTGATTAAAACATTCAACTATTGTTTGGACAAAAGCATTGACTGCATCTGTTGTTGATCGCCCCACTCGAAAGCCGAACTGCTGCATGTTTAACACGTTTTCCGTTTCCAGAAAATCGGTTATTTGATTAGCGATTGCCTTTTCAAAGATCTTTGATATTATTGGTAGTATTGATATTGGTCTGTAGTTATTTTTATCTGATCTGTCTCCTTTCTTGAAAATGGGGATTACCTTTGCGTTTTTTAATGCTGTTGGGAATATACCATATACTATACAAAGATTAATTAATTTCGTTAGTGGTATAACTATGACATCTATTACTTGTTTGACTAGAGGAGTTGTGAAACCATATATATCTCTACTTTTTGAGTTCTTTAAACTTTTAACAATATCTCTAATTTGGATGAATGTTACTTCACTTATGTTCAGGTACTTTGCGGTGGTTGTTTGTGTTTGCTGAACTAACAGATCTAGGGGATCAGCTACATTAGAGGGAAGTTTATTTATTAGGTCACTTGCTATATTTGCGAAAAACAAGTTAAGCTCATTAGGTTCCAAAGTACAGGCAACATCTGTCTGCGCCTTATCACGATTTTTATTAATTACATTCCACATCGAACGGGTGCTGTTTTCTGAGTTCTGAATGTAAGATACATTGGCATTAATTTTTGCTTCTTTTAGAGAATCATGGTATTTTTTTCGATAGCAATAGTAATGTTGTTTAAGATTTTGATTTTTCATGTACGCTTCTCGAAGAAGATGAAGTGTTTCGCGCATTTTACGTAGTTCGTGATTGAACCATTTTATTTCATTTAGTTTAGTTTTAACTTTTTTCAGGGGAAAGCTATTTGTAAAATAATTTTTGAGAATATCAATAAATTTATTAAATTTTTCATCTACAGTAAGATAATTCTCATTGATAAAATTCCAATCAGTATATTCAAGAAGCGAATAGAATTTATTTGTGCCTTTTTAGTTATAAATCTACATATGTTAGTATTTTTAATATTTTTTTTGGTTTTGTCAATCTCTGCCCTAAAGTGAATGCCAATGTGATCTGATAGTCCAGAATTACACTCCTTTGTTGACACATCAGAAGGGTTAATATTTGAGAAAACATTGTCTATACAGTTATTGCCCCTTGTATTAAAATCAACATGAATTTTTAACCCATATGTAGCAAGTAAATCGCATAATTGCTTCGCTTTATTATCGTTTGAATTAAATGAGACATTAAAATCCCCACCAAATATTATGTAATTGAAATGTGCGTGGTTATCATTAAACATACTATTTATTCTATTTAAAAATATATTAAAATCACCGTCCGGAGATCGGTATACACATATAATTAATAATTTAATTTCATTTAAAAAGGTACCTGATAGTTCACAATGTTTTTCAATAGAATAATCATTTATTTTATTAAAATTACTTACATTTATTTGGTTCTGAGAAACTTGCATTACACCACCATGCTGATATTTGTGACGCGTATAACATGATACGCTTTTATAATTTCCGATATGAAGCCCAGTTTCTTCATTAGGTTTAAGCCAGTGTTCACTTAGGCATATGATGTCAAATTTTATTTTATTATTAATTAAAAAAGCGTCTAATTCATTAGTTTTATTGCGCACACTTTGTATGTTTAAAAAATATAGGTTTAGATAGAACCGATCAAGACATTTTTTCGTGCTGCCCGGCTGTACTAAAAATATTTTCACTGCTGCCACTTTTATTTTTATTATTAAAAATGAAACGACTAACACTTACCCCCAGCGGCCAGTGTTTGGGGTCAGTGAGCGCTGCGTGAAATTTAAAGTCCGCTGCAATTTTAAATGCCGGTTTATTATTATTAATTATAATTTTTTCGCACAGAAAATCGCTACAGTTTATAATATTTTTAATATGTTCTTTCATATTTTCAAGGGACACATTTACATTTAATCGTTTTATAAATAACCAAGTCCTCTTGGGCTCCGCATTGATATTTGATGATGATGTTCCTGTCCCGATAATGGTTGTTGATTTTTTCTTTCTTCTTCTATTTACTGTTTTCCATGTTTCCATTGTTTTTTCGGGTTCTTTGCGCAGCGATTGTGAATTATTTCCAGCTGTTGATGTTTTGGTTTTTTTGATACATTCTTTATCTGGTTCAATATTAGAATCGCGCTCTTTATCATTATCAATTTCAATGACACTCGTTGATTTAGTTCTTTTGTTAGAAGATTTCGATCGAGTTTCACGGATATTTTGTGTTATTTCTGCGTTGACTGGAGAGATGTCGCTATTATTTTGATTTGTGATTATAGTATTCGCAGTAATATTATTTAATTTATATTTTAAAAGATCAATATTTTCTTTTTGGACATTGTTTTTGTCGTCCATTTCTTGAATTAATTTATTTAAAAGCTTTACTTGCGATTTTAAAGCTTCATTTTCCCGACGAAGATTATTAACTATAACCTCACTCTCTTCGGATCCGTTACAACAAATAATTCTGCTTCCATCCAGGATTTTTGTGCCCACTCTTTTACGACAGTTCCGGTGGTATGAGTTTCCACATTTTATGCACACTTGCACCTTGCACTCATTATTTGAGCAGCACTTTAACATCGCTGGTTTATCCGACACGTCTGTGTCGCCCGCCATTTTATACATTTTTTTTGTTTTTTTTTTTCTTAATATCATAGTAATGCATTTTACATTTTTTTCTAAATTTTAAAATCCAATATCTCAGTTCTGTTTACTTGTGGCATATCATATTATTACAATAAGTCCCTCAATTGTAAAATTTATTATTTTATTTTATTTTATTTATTCCTTTGCCTATCCACCTTTCGGTGTAAGGCTTACATTACTATTTTTTATAGTATTATCTCCACTTCTTCCTGTCCTTTGTTATTTCATTTATTTCTTCCCACGTGTATTTCTTTCTTCGCTCATTCTTCTTATGTTTCTATACCACCTCATTTGTCCTTCCGTGATTTTTTCCTGTATTGGCTTTATTTGTAGGTTTTTCCTATGTGTTTCGTTCCTTATTCTGTCTCTTATTGTTTTGTGTTCGATTTTTCTTAGGAATCTCATCTCCATTGTATTAATTCTTTTTATTTGCTTTCCTGTCATCGTCCATGTTTCACTACTGTATGTTAGCGTTGCTCTAATTACTTTTTTCACTATCTCTGTTTTTGTGTCTCTTGATATTTCCTTTTTACTAAAAAATGTGTTTTTCAACATGTTATAGAGTTTTGCCGTTTTTCCTATTTTATCATCAATTTCTTTATCTAGTTTGCCATTACTCTGAATAATGGTTCCTAAATATCTATATTGTTCTACCTGTTCGATTTTTTTACCGTGTATTTTTATTTCGTGTTTCTTTGTTCCTTTGGCAATTATCATTGTTTTTGTCTTTTCATAGTTTATTTTCATGTTTATTTTCGTAAGTTCTTTCTCTATTATTTCCATGTTGTTTTGTAGGTCTTCTTCTGTTTCTGCAATTATTGCCATATCGTCTGCGAAGAGTAGTTCCGCTATTTGTGTGATTTCCAGTTTGTAATATCCAACTTTCAGCATCTTCATTTTTTGTTTTGCTTTTTTCATCGCCGTGTCCAATACTATTGTAAATAGTAGAGCGCTTAGCACACATCCCTGTTTCACTCCTTTCTTCGTTTCGAATTCCTTTGAATCCTCGTTATTTGTTCTTACTATATTTCTGTTATTTTTGTACATGGTTTTAATTACATTTATTATTTCGTTCTCTATTCCTCTTTCTGCTAGTTCTCTCCATATGTCTTCTCTTTTTATCCTGTCACATTCCTTCTCGAGGTCTACAAAGCATATGTGCATTTCCCTATTTTTCTTTATTAATTTTTCACTTAGTTGCCTAAGTATGAATATTTGGTATTGTGTACTTCTCCCTCTTCTGAATCCGCATTGGCTGTCCTCTATTGTTGTCTCTAGTTTGTCTCTCATTCTTTTTTCTAGTACTCTGGTCATTATTTTGCTTGGTATGCTTGTTAGCGTGATCCCTCTGTAGTTTTCGCATTTTCTTTTATCGCCTTTCTTATGTATTGCTAAAATTATTCCTTTACTCCATTCTCTTGGTGTTTCCCCGCTCATTATTATTTCGTTTATTAGTTTTGTTATTTGTGTTATTCCTTCCTTTCCCATGTATTTTATCATTTCCGGGGTTATGTCGTCGATTCCTGGTGCTTTCCCGTTTTTTAGCTTTTTTATTGCTTCTTTTACTTCTTCTTCTTTAATTTCCTCAAATTTTTCTGTTCGTATTTCCTGTGGCTCTTCTTCCCGTTCTTGTGTTTCGGTATCTTCTTCATCTTGTTCGGTTAATTCTTTGAAGTATTGTCTCCATCTTTCCATTATCTTGTCTTCATCCGTAATTATTGTTAAATTTTTATCTTTTATGTTCATCATATTGTGTTCTTTTTTTTTGTTTTAGTCATTTTAGTGTTCCATAAAATAGTTTTTGGTTCTGCCTGAAGTTCTCGTTCATTCTTTTTCCGAAGTTCGTCCATGATTGTTGTTTGGCTTCTTTAATTATTCTTTTTGTTTCATTTCTCTTTTCTTTGTATTGTTTGTAGTCTTCGCTTTTTTTAGTTTGTAGGTATCTTTTCCATTTGTCTTTTTTGTCTTTTATCTCCTTTTTGATTTCCTCTGTCCACCAGTTTGTCTTTTTCATTTCCTTGTTTCCTATTTTCGTTGTTCCGCAGCACTCCTCTGCCGCTTCTAGTATATTTCTTTTGAATGTTTCCCATTTTCCTTCTATGTTTGTCCTTATTTCGTTCTTCCTCAACTTATTTTGTAATATCTCTTGATATTTCTCTTGTATTTGTGCTTCTCTTAATTTGTATGTTTTTATTTTCTCTTTGACTATTGTCCTCCTCTTGTCCAGTTTTTGTATTTCCTTCCATTTCATGTCTATTCGTAATAGGTGGTGGTCGCTTCCTATTTCTGCTTGTCTTTTTACTTTTACGTTCGTTATTTTGTTCCAGTTTTTCCTATTAATTAGGTAGTAGTCTATAATCGATCTTTCGTTTCTGTTTGGTTGCTCCCTTGTGTACTTGTGTATGTTTTTGTGCTTGAATTTTGTATTTGTAATCACGAGGTTGTTTTCAATGCATAGTTGTATTATTCTTTCTCCATTGTTGTTTTTAATTTCTTCTCCTTCTTTTCCCATTATCTCTTCTATTCCGGTATTTTGACATCCTACTCTTCCGTTTAGGTCTCCCATTATCATTATGTGTTCACTTCCTTCATCTATTTCCCGTTGTATGTTTTCAAAGAATTTATCTTTCTCTTCTTTTTTTTCGTCTTCGTTCGGTCCATATGCTACTATTAGGGTCCATGTTTCATCTTCTACTAGTTTCATTTCTAAGGTCATTATTCTTTCGTTTATATGTTTTTCTTTTATTGTGTCTTTTATCCTTTCCGGTTTTATTATAATTCCTACTCCTCCTTTGGCTCTTTCTTTTTCCTCTACTCCTGTCCATATCAACCAGTATCCTCTATGTATTCTTTCTATTCCGTATCCTTTCTTTTTTGTTTCTGTAATTCCTAGTATTTCTATTTTTTTTTTATCATCTCTTCCACCAGTTCTTCTTCTTTTCCCATGTAGCTTCTTATGTTCCATGTCCCTATTCTTATTTTTTCTTCTCTTTTTGTTTGGTTTTTGTAAGTGTTTTTTTTTTTATTTTGATTTTGTCGTGTTTGTTATATTCGTTTATTAACATCAGTCCACCTCTTAAGTTCTTTTGTAGTTTTGTTGTCTTTTTTCTCGTGCGTTGGCTTAGTAGTTTTTTGTTCTCGTATTTTCCCCTCCCCTTTCCAGTGACATTCCATTCTCCTTTCTGTTCCATTTATATTCCTGATCGTTGATTATTATCTTCTGATATCCTATTTTAATTTTGTTACCTTTTCGATTTCCTCGTTTGCGATACTCCTTATTTCTCTTTGTATCTGCATTTCATTTTTTGTTAAGTCGTTGTCAATATATATTTTTCTTCCCTTCAGGATATTTTTCGTTTTCATTATTTCTTTCTTATTTTCCCATGTTTTTGTCTGTGCTATGATCATTTCTGTTTCAGTTCCTTTGTTTATTTTAAATGCTGTCTGTATCGTGGCTTTTATTTTCATTTCCTTTTGTATAAATTCTTCAACTTTTCGTTCTACTTCTGTGTCCTCCACTCTGAGGCCCTTTATAACGATATTATTTCTTCTCTTTTCCCTCTCAGTGTTTTCTATTCTGTTCTCAAGATTTTCTATTCTTTCATTTAGTTGTGCTTTTTCTTTCTGCCATTTTTCCTCTTTTCTCTCTATTTCTTTCCTCATAGCTATAATCTCATTTTTAAGTTCCTCATTGTTATTTTTCATTTCTTTCTTTAATTCTCGCATCATCTCCTGCATTATTTGCTTTATTTCCTCAATTTCGTTGTTTTTATCTTCTTTGTTTTCCTTTATAATCGTGCTGTGTTGTTTTGCTTCTAGTATTTTTCTTTGCTCCTCTATTCTCCTTTGTTCTGGCGATCTTAGGGTTTTTTTGTTGTTTTTAAATATGTCTTCCGGGAAGTCCCTTTCTCTTTTGTTGTTCAGTTGTATATTTTACAAATCCTACTGTTCTTCTTTTTGATATTTTCTATTTATTGGGTTTTTCCTGTATTTGCTTTATTTTATTTCAATCTGGCAACGCCGGTTATTGTTCATGTCCGTGGGTATTTTTAATAGTTTCGATGTGTTTCGATGTGTGCGTTGATCGTTATCTCGCGCCGCGCTCGCACGCTTATCGGTCCGGGTCGACCCCTCGAAGACCTCTATGCGTTTCGTTTTTTGTCTGACTGTTCTTCCAACCTCAATTCGACTAGTTATCCTTTTGCGGTACACTACGCGTTTTTCTAGTCTTAGCCACTTACCCTTATTTCTTCATACGACTTCTACTCTCTTCACCTTCTGTTGTACACAATTTATATTGCAGTATTTCCACTTAAAACTTAATGAGATATTAAACATCAGCAGTATACTTTGAACTTCACACTTGTAATCCGCTTCGCTACTCGACCTAACCAAATTTTCAGTCTTTTCTAAACTCGATATTTAACTTCAAGCTTACCAAGGAGTAAAAACAATTATTAAACGTAAATTTCAATTAAAGAATTCAGCAGGAGAAATACGAGTACATTTCGTCAATCCTAAACAAAAACAATGTAAATAATTCAATTTAAATTAAATTAAATTTGGAACACATGAAAATGCGATACTACCACCTTTACTATTTCAATAGTTCAAAACTAACTATTAGCGTGCAGATTTTGTTCTATTTAAACAAAATATTAGGATTATGTTTGTACGGGTTTAGTAGAAATTATCTAGTATTAAACTATAACGATATTAACGGCAAATTAATAAGACTGTATATTTTTATTGTATTCTTTAGTTAGTCGAGAGCAGTCGATGTTATTTATTAAAACAATTTATTAGTTTGTTTGCAATATTCATATTTGATATTAGAAAATTCAGATTCAAATCATGTTTTATCGTTTTTTGCTTTAGCGATTCGTGACTCTAATGATTTTAAATGCAAGAATTTGGTTTCATAATTCGTGATTCTAATCCATTTTTTTATGGAGTCTGCACAGCTCTGCTAAATAAACTGTTGATGACAAAACAAATAGAAGAACTGCTGGCACGTCTTCAATGAAGTGTTTGAGCCAGAAAAAGATTAGAGCTAGAAATGAAAGTGACAATACAATAGATGGAGATGGACCTTATAAAACATCAAATTGAAAAGAAAAAACTTTTTTTAATTTCATATGAAATTCAAGAATTTGAATTAGAAGAGAGGACCAGCTCTTTAAAATTCTGTGAAAACGTAAAAACAACAAGATATATTTTGTTGCAGAATGTTATTCATAATTTCGTTCATACAGATACAAAGAATTGATTTTATTAAAAATACAATATAGTAACATACGAGGGTCATCCCATAAATAATGCACATCATTTTATATTTCCTTACATGTTTATTTTTTTGATATAATCTCTTTATAATCCTTTAACATAATCTCCCTGCTTCTCAATGACTAAGTCTTAACGTCTGGGAAGCTTTACAATACCATCTAGTACGCTACCTTTTTTTTTATCTGACGAGGGGCTCGGGTACCGGCGACAGAAAGCTGTTTTAGAGATGAATAACGACGTCTTCGCATAGCTTGTTTCAACTTTTCTAATAAGTCAAAGGTTAGTTGACATATCGCTGGTTTAATATTATAAGTTTCAATGTAACATTCTTTTCGATTTTCAATTTGTAATGTTACAAGGCTCTATGTATGCACATAGAGCCTTGTAATATCACAAATTGAAAACCAAAAAAAATGTCACATAGAACCTTGTAATATTAAGATATGTTAAGACTGCAGGGTGAATGAGGTAACACTTCCCAACTGTAATCCCACAGCTTTTCATTTACGACATTGGTAATGTACGGGCTTGCGTTGTTGTGGAGAATGAGTTACCCAGCCTCGAGCAACTAAAGTCGGGTTTTTAGTATTTTTTGATTCAGTTTTTGGTTTAGTTTTTGAATGAAATCACAATAATATATTCCTGTGATACATTATCTGACTCTATCTGCCAGGATGATTTCATGGTAATCATGAGTAAATATCTTTATTTAATTGACCTCTTCACTTGTTTGAATCTGAAAATAAATCTCATGTCACTTGTACTAGTTTTCAACTGAGCCCCTCAATTGTAAACTATACAGGGATTTTTTCTTTTAAGTATATATATGCATACACTTATTTAAAAGAGTTTAAAACATTAAGCGAGTGTTTTCCACTCACAGACTAAGCATGAAGTAAAATTTCGAGCTTAGAAAAGCCCTGTGAAAATTTGTCAAATTTTCTGGGCTTTTCTAAACTCGAAATTTTACTTCATGCGCCACGCGTATAAAACACTGAAAGTACTGAAATATTGTGAACAAGCGAACTTCACTTATACGCGTAGCGCATCCAGTAGAATTACGAGTTGACCCAGTGACCCAGCCTCGAGCAACTAAGGTCGGGTTTTCTGTATTTTTTGGTTCAGTTTTTGGTTCAGTTTTTGAATGAAATCACAATAATATATTCCTGTGATACATCATCTGTATCTATCTGCTATGATGATTTCATTGTAAGCATGAGCAAATATATTCATTTGATTGACCTCTTCACTTGTTTGAATCTGATTTTAAATCTGGTTCAAAGTCTCGAACCTACATTTCATCAAAAGTGATGATTTGATGCAACACTTAAACGTCAAATCTCCGTTTCAGCACTTTAATCTTTGATCCTCAATAGTCACAGTAGCCAAGACAGGTGCGTGCTCCATTTCTAACTCGCGTTATTAAAAAAGAAAACACCCTATCGCTAAAACACATACACTGGCTTTTTCCTCAAGCCATAAACGACAAACAACTAACGTAACAATCACTATTGACGTGTCCTTCACTCCGCATTGTTGCCAAGTTGTGCATTATTATTGAAATGGCCCTCGTATAATAATTTAGGACTAAAATAAATTTAAATATAAGTATTTTATACTTCATATTTAATATTCTGGTTTAAAACAAATTGTATGAATTTTTGTGGAAGCGATTGCTTTGTAAAGGGTGTTTTTTTAAGAGCTTAAGAACTATAAATAATAATACAAGACAGAAATATTGTTGAAATTATTAATTATTATTATAATCTCGTAGATAATTTTATGGCATTTATTTTTTAAATATTATTTCCGTAATATGTCCGCCGCGGCTACGAGTTACATGATCCATTCGATTAGTCCAATTTTTCACAACTTTTTCCAATAAATCTGGCCGTATGGCGTCAATGGTGGCTTGAATATTGGCTTCCAATGCTTCAAAAGTTGCTGGTTTGTTGGCATAAAGCAATGACTTAACATAGCCTCATAAAAAGTAATCGAGAGGCGTTAAGTCGCACGAACGAGGGGGCCAGTTAACAGGACCACTTCTGGAAATAAAGTTGTCACCAAAATGATTTTGCAATAAATTGATGGTTAAGCGCGCTGTATGGCAAGTTGCGTGGTTTTGTTGCAACCAAATGTTGTCGATGTTTAGCTGATTAATTGTTCCTCATTGTCAAAGGAATTAGGACCGATGATGCCGCCAGCGTGTAAACCGCACCAAACAGTCAATTTTAATGGATGTAACAGTGTTTTGTTAATGGCTTGAGGATTGTCTTCGCTCCATATACGGCAATTTTGCTTATTGACGAAGCCATTTAACCAGAAATGAGCTTTATAACTAAACACAATTCTTCGGTTAAAATGCTTATCTTCGGCCAGTTTTAAATTGGTCCAATCAGCAAAAATGCGACGTAGGCGATGGTCATTTGGGTTTAATTGTTACACGAGCTGTATTTTATAGGCACGTAATCCAAGATCCTTACGTAAAATTTTTCACGTAGTCGAAGGACAAACGCCAACAAGTTGAGAACAACGACGAATCGACATTTCGGCGTCTTCTTCAACACTTCGCGCTACATGAGCAATATTCTCTTCGGTACGCACATTTCTTTGTCTTGTTGATGATTTTGAATCGAGAAGAGTAAAATTAGTGCGAAAATGATCAAAAATTGCACGAATTGCTTGCTCACTAGGCCGATTATGTTGACCGTAAAAATAGACGAAGTGCTCTATGAACTTCACGAACAGATTTATTTTTTTGAAAGTAAATTTCCACAATATGGAAGCGTTGTTGTGGCGTTAAACGATTCATGATGAATTGCCTAACCTTACTGAACAGAAATGTCAGCACAGTTTGACATTCTCATTGAGTATAGATAGACAACTACCATCGAAACTTCTCATGCAGTTATAAAAAAACACCCTTTATATATGTTTAATACTTTAATAAACGTTTAAACGTCGTTAGTACTACGAATTCTAAAATGTATTCAATACTGCCCAAAGTAGAGTAAAGAACTTTGTATTCTTTACTTTGCTATTTTAACTATAAGGCTTAGAAAAAAGTGGTATAAGTGCAATTTTCTTGAAACTTGGTATAAGTGCAGATATATACAAATAAGATACATATTCATTGATAGAAAAATTGGTACAATAGGATATGTGTATCTCTCAATATAGTACAATGTTATTGATTAGACGTCCACAGATGTTTCTATAAAAGATAAACTTTGTCTCCAATTTACAGAAATAAATCTCATGTCACTTGTACTAGTTTTCTACTGAGCCCCTCAATTTTAAACTATACAGGGAATTTTTCTTTTAAGTGTGCATATGAATACACTTATCTAAGAGAGTTTAAAGCATTAAGCGAGTGTTTTCTACTCCCAGACTAAGCATAAAGTAAAAATTCGAGATTAGAAAAGCCCCGTGAAAATTTGTCGACGGTCGCGCAGCGACCCGAGACAAATTTTCTGGGCTTTTCTAAGCTCGAAATTTTACTTCATGCGCCACGTGTATGAAATACTGAAAGAACTGAAATATTGTGAACAAGCGAACTTCACTTAAAATCAGTGTCTTATACGTGTAGCGCATGCAGTAAAATTAGGAGTTTAGAAAAGCCTGAAAAGCCTAAACTTAAAATTTTACTTCATGCTTAGCCTGGGAGTGGAAAATGTTTAGGCTTTTCTAAACTCGAAATTTTACTTCATGTTTAACCTGGGATTGGAAAACACACGTATAAAGCTCAAATTGCACTCTTAAAAAGAAACAAATAATATTTGAAGTTTTACAGCCCATGTATATTTATAAGAAAAACTCCCGGCATGTACATTTTGAGCACTATGTGTTCTACAACAATAGCAAAATGACATTATTATTTATTTAATTAATTGGCAGTGTCACTCTAATAACCATTTCAAGGTAAATCCTGTATATTTATGTTTTGTTAGACCTTCCATTTATCCTATTTTTAGCTATTTAAGTTTTTGGTTTATTGTATGTATACCCCATCCTATCATTTATCGTCTGTGTCTGTGTGAATAGGGTCTGGAATGCTTTCGCTAAGTTACGGCATTGTTCCATTTAAGTACACACATTCAGACACTCAGAAACGGAGAAGGACTGAAGGAAAGGTCGAAGGAATGCCGCAGGAGAGTTGCTTCTCGTTTCTCAAGTCGAGAAACTTCATCACGTCTCACAAAATTGCGAAAATAATATCAACATTTTGTAAATGAGTAGAAATCGATATCAAATATATTGTGTAATACACAATACACAACAATCTTATTACAATTCATACACAACCTTTGTGTCTCGAAATGTATATCTAACGATAAAAATATAAAGTGAAGTAAGGAATAGCAGTCTTTTTTATGTATTCATACACAAGAAATTGTAAAAAGATTGTTTCCACACTATTTCTATAGGCGGGTACTGAAGTACGTGACTTGGGCCAAACAATTTTTTCAGTTTGCATCATGTGTAATTTTTTGAAACTGTTAGACTCAAGAGAACTGGTCTGGTTCCAATTTAGCGGACTAAAATACTAAAAATTACACTAAATATGTCGAGACTTGAGTAGTAGATTTAATAATACGTGTTTATAAATAACGGTGTAAACACTACGCAGTAAAGGTCTTAAGAAATCCTGATGTTAACATATAGAATAGTTTAATTGGCGTTAATTAAAAACAAAAATGGTGTAACTGTTTAATCAACATTTTGTGAATGTGTAAATACACGATATTAAATAAATTAAACATTTCTAGTTAACCGGAGTGGAATTTCCTTGTCCGGAGGGGTGAATGGATACAGCCGTTACCATAGAAATTTCCAATTAGTTTAACGACTTTCTTTCTTTGGGATCTTTGAGAGATGGGAATACCGTTTGTCCTGAACATTCCCCGTTCGTTCGAACGCTTAATGAACCTGGGGAGCGAAAATTCCACAGCTTTGCATTCACACAAATCGCAAGGTTTTCACCTCGAATTGTTATAACCAACGTATTTCATGAGCATTTCTCGCTAGTTATTTTCTAACTTTAGGTAAAAAGAAATTCGCTTCGTATCACGATAAGAATACGAATATTCGTGAATATTCAAATATGAAACATTCAAATAAACTATTTGAATTTATAAATTGTTTAGTTTAATGAAATATATTATACATTTTCTTACACTCATTTATTGAAATATTTAAATATTCAAATAGCTAAATTAATCAAATATGTGAAAACGTGAGTGAGTTAATAATGTGGTATTTGAATATTCGCGAATATTCAAGCCCTTGTTTAAAATATAGATTCCTATATAACTTTAAATTTCTGATTAAAATTTACAATGCCAGTGGCCGTCGCCCCTCTTACTGCGGCACTGACTGCTGCCAGTGTTTTTACCACTTTTATGTAAAAATGAAAAAAAAGCAATAAATTTATTCAATTTCTACATAGATAAATGAATTTAAAATCTGATAAGAGCGGATTGCAAAACTTTTAAGTTCAATGATTTTTGGTATTACAATTTATAATTTCAGTTCTTAAAACATGTAAGAGTAAAGAAAACCAAATAGTATTATATTAATGTTAATATGTGGGTATCCAATTTAATATATTTACGAAATCTCCAATTTAATATTATAATAATATATTTACATTTTATAATGCAATGAATTGATAAAAAAAAAATCGTACACAGTTTAATCCCATTTCAATCCTAAATACCGGGTGTAACACAAAATTGAATCACAACCTTCAGTTTTTTTATTAATTGAGATATCAATTTGAAGTTTTCTACATTTATATTAAAAACAATTTAGAGTTTAGTGGTGATTATGAAACTTTAATACCACTTCCGGTTTCACCGGAAGTGATTTCAATTTTGAAATTTTAAATGAAACACCCTTTTTTTGTTTTCGTGTACAGAATCTCATTTTTCATACAAATCAACTGGTGTTTGCAAAAAAATTACTAGTGTAATTTTTTTTTTCAAAATATATATCTAATATATTTTGTTTCGTATCATAGACATGTCTAAAACATATATTACCAAATTTTTGTTTCTAAATTTGGCCAACAGATGCCTTAAAGTGTAATTCGATCGTTTATTTAAATAATTCAATTTATTCAAATGGCAACATGCCGGATTATTATAATTTTTTAAAAGATTAGCATACCACCTATAAAATTTTTTTATTAGAAACTTGGAAAAGAACTAAAAAAAGTATACGTATTTAATTTGGTAACTGCGGTATTTTTTAATCACATAGGTCAAGTTTAAATAACAATGAAATATCTAGTAGGCTATGTTTGGCATTTAAAACGATGAAACGATGAGTCCATTTGTGCGTGTATTGTTTTGTGATAACAATTTATTAAAATGTCTTACAATTGAACTGAAGAAGTGAATATGTTATTAATATATAGAGAATGTCGAAAAGATGTGTACATTTTAATAGGTCATGTTGCTATTTGAAAAAAATTGAGTTATTTAAAAAAACGATAAAATTATGATTTAAAGGCATCTGTTGGCCAAATTAAGAAACAAAAGTTGGTAATATTTGTTTTTTCCCCTTCTATGATGTAAAACAAAAGATATTTGGGCGATCACAGCAACCTTGATGCGCTATTATTTTTTGAAAAAAAAAAATGACATAATAGTAATTTTATTTAAAAACACAATTGATTTGTATGTAAAATGAGATCCTGTATCCGAATACAAAAAAATATATGGGGTGTTTCATTTAAATTTTCAAAATTGATGTCATTTCCGGTGACACCGGAACTGCTATTAAAGTTTTCTAATAACCACTGAACCCCAAATTATTTTTAGTATAAATGTAGAAAATTACAAATTGATATGTCAATTAATAACAAAAATAAAGGGGGTGATCCTGTTTTGTGTTACACCCGGTATATTAGATTTCGCTCTCAAATATTTTAAAATCTTAACAATATAAAACGTGCTCATGAAAAAACAATCAATACACAATTCATTATTCATTTATTTATTATGAAGAAAATAATTAAATAAGTAAATCGAACGATTATTTTTCTAACGAAATTTATGATTATCCAGATATTATTAATAAAATTCAATCTTTTTTGAAGGAAACGAAACTGTTGCAGTAAATAAGATAAATCATAAAACTCTTCATTCCGGACGCGCATTTGCTTGCCAAGACATAATTCTCGGGCCGCGGCGGTTTTTGCTGATAAAAGGGATGAACAAATAAAACTTCCGAGAGTCGACTCTCGCCCACAGAAGATAAGAAGAATTCGCGCGGAGTCAATTTATTATTAAATCTTTGTCGCTATAAAGATTTAATAATAAATTCTGTAATTTTTTCATAACCGATAATTAACAAGCAATCCTATTTGTTTAACTTATAGAAAACGAAAACTAATAAAACAAATTTGTAAGGTCTAATGGAAATCAAATATGCATTAATTCCCTAGAAATACGTACAAACTTAATTTGTTAAATCAGTTCAACGACTGTGAAATGCGCAATACAAATTTATCATAAAAATGATGGGGTTTTGGTTTAAGCTTCAACAAATGTTTTCAGACGTGTGTTTATTTTTTCTTTTACAACGATTTCATAACATCGCGGTCGAATTTGCCGACGGTTTCATTCATAATTCATCGTGTGTGTGTATGTGGAAATTTCCCACCTTCGCGTTTATGTGTAACGTGGGATTGAGTTTTCTTTTGCGCTTTTTTTTCTGTAAATATTCAAATGCAATTTTCTCCATCGACTTATGCAACCGAATTTATTTAGGAATTGTGCACACGTGTAAATAATGCATATTTCATTAATCTAGGAAATCTAGGAAAATATACTTATGTGTATAAGTACACAATTAATATTTATTAAAATATACGCTAAAATAATTTGTTATTAAAAACAGTATACAGAGAGTTTCATGTAACACCGAACATATTCATAACGAGAATTTTTCTTTTAAGTATACATGTGCAGACCTTGTACATTTTAACACGCTCGGTTTATTAGAAGAATACAATTAGCTTTAAACGAGTGTTTTCCACTCCCAGTCCAAGCATGAAGTAAAATTTCGAGTTTAGAAAAGCCTGAATAGTTGGTTTGGTCGCGTAGCGCGAAGCGGTCAAACCAAATTTTCAGGCTTTTCTAAACTCGAAATTTTACTTCATGCGCCACCGGCACAAAACACTGATTCAATGTAAAGCTCGGCGGTGTGTTTTAAACATTGTAATATGTCAGTGTTTTGTACCGGTGGCGCATGAAGTAAAATTTCGAGTTTAGAAGAGCCTGAAAATTTGGTTTGACCGCTCCGCGCTTCGCGCTACGCGTCCAAACCAAATTTTCAGGCTTTTCTAAACTCGAAATTTTACTTCATGCTTAGTCTGGGAGTGGAACACACTCATTTTAAGATTCAAATCGAACTCCCTTAAAAAAAACAACGATTATCTAAAGATTTACTGAATATACGCGGTAATTGGGACATGTATACTTGAAAGAAAAACTCCCTGTATGTACAAGTTGGGGCATTAATTGCAATTAATTAGCTACAATTTGTAATGGTCATATAGGCAACCTAATTTACACAAAACCTAAAAATTAAAGGTATCAAATTGTATTTTATAAAAATGTCCGGTGTTATATAAAACTCTCTGCATATAAATATATAAATAAACTTTATTTGGCATATTCCCCTACCAATCACAATTATAATTAAAAACAGTAAATTAATTTATTAATCTTCATACATATCTTTATTCCTTATAAATTCAAATCTTGGAAATTTTAAATACACGATCAACTGTTGTATAAATATACAATGAGATCGTTTATAATTGAACAAACTGTAATTACAAATAATTAGCAAATGGTGGCTGCGCCGGGACAAGTCAGAAATATGTATGATTTCACACAATTTTTCATCACTTATCAACATTTCGATATTTTAAAAACCTAAAAATTGTAACTTACAGACCTTTAAATTTTAATCCTAATTTTTCTTTTGTTAATATTTTTTTAAATTTTAATTAATAACAGATCAACTTCAAAGCATAATTTAAGTTCTCAATTAAACACTCGAATTTTGCATCATAGCCGAAGATAATTTCTGAAACAGTTAATTTGCTTTATCTGTCGTATTCTCGCATACACACTCGTTGTACAAAACGTGGAGAATAAAGTTTAGCGAAACAGATGGCGGACGGGCGGCCCTTTTAATGATAATGCAGCGGAGCAGATTTCAAACACAATTCCAGAGGAGAACAATTTATTAACATCACGCGCCCACACATCCCTTCACGGACAATAATATCACCCAAGGAGGCCTATTGTGGTGGATATGACAGACCCTGCGAGTGCATTAAGACAGATAATCTCTGTACTTATGCGCAGACATTGCCGTATTGAATATTCAAAAGCAGAATGTACGGTTCAGATGTCGTCTTTGTTGTTATAATATATTCGTGGAATGTATGGATTTAATAACTTGTATAATAAAGCAGATATTTCGGTTTTGTTTTTAAAGTTAGAGTCATACTTATTGAATCGTCGTATATTTCCATATATTCCTCTTGTTTATTTCGTTTTATTAGCGATAGAATCGATTCGTTATCAATCGATTCTATCGCTAATAAAACGAAATAAGCAACGATTATTTGGAAAATTGCTCGCAAGAAGTCTAGGTAGAGGGAATCGATCGAGGGATCGGCGAAGACGTAATAAGCAGCTGAAACGTTTTCATTGTCGGACGGGCGCAATTAGTCCTCGTTCTTTTGCGCCCTCGCTTTCTGAAACTACCCTCCTGCTGGAATTTACGTGTACGTTAAGTGTATTGCCCCGGCAGTTTCACTAAATCATGGCATGTTTTCCCCTTCTCTGCGCGCGCTTTAATAAAATTCACGATTAGGCGCTTCAAACGGGATTACGTAATTGAATTTTTATGGCCCAGCGAGATTAAAAGTATCATTATTGGTGCTTTAAAAGAACACATTATTTGCCAAGCTAGATTAAAAAAAATATATTCTCTTTACTATATAAAGTTTGATTAGCCGCTATATAAAGTTTGATCAAAAATGACTGATAAAGTTGACAAAGTTAAACTGTTGTAGAGATTCAGAGATATTTAGGGCATCCAAATCCAAATGTTCAGCCTTTTCTAAACTCGAACTGTTAACTATACGTTTAAAACACTGATTTCAAGTGAAGTTTAAAATATATTATTAAAACACTATGCTAAAGCAGAATATTTTGAACTTCAAGTCAAATTAGAGTTTAGAAAAGCCTAAAAGTTTGTATTGGTCGCTCCGCTTCGCTTTTTCTCAAGTATAATCTTGATTCTTTTTGAGTTGTTATCATCAAAATATTTCTAATACGTCTACCGAAATTCTCTGATGACTATTTTGCGGTATCTTAGCTTTTTTTTTCTTTAGATGATTATTGAATTTATCCTCCAGTGATTCTCTACCCTGCGTAACTGGCTCTTCTTGTTGCAGCATCTCTATAAGTACAATCTATAGATTCTCATTGAGTTGTTTCCATTAAAATATTTCTCATGCGTCTATCGAAATTCTTTCGGATTTTCTTCTAGATTCCTCCTAAGCTTCTACTCGAGGTTTATCTAAAGCTGTTACTTATGAGTCCCTTCCAGCGATGTTTATAACTTTAGTTACACCTTTTCCTCCGGATTATCTTTCACGATTTTCTCAACTGTTTCCCGTAGTTCTCCAGATACTACAGCAAAGACTTTCTTTCGAAGTTTTTACTCTTATTCTTTCGTGATTTCTAAAGATTATTCCTTGGATTTTTTGACAGCTCTCAGAAAGGAATTTATTTTACTTGTATCTTCTGATTATTCTGCAGCCGTTCCTTCAGCTTCTCAGCGGAAAATATCTTTCAGTTTTACTGCAGATTCTTCCAAATTCTTCTAGTTTATTCTCTAGTAACTTTTAATGCTGTGTTATCTGTTTCTCCTTCAGAAACGTTTATAACTTTTGCTATAGATTCTCTACCTTAATTTTGTAATCAGTTTCTTCCTGACTACTTCGAAAATGCTTTAAAAGAAGGATATTTAGAAGAGCTATGTTCTAAATATTCTTCTCCTGGCTTCTCTGATGATACTTTTGTGATATCTTAGAATATTTTCTGTAGATAATTATTTAATTAACCCTCCAACTCTGCTCCTTTCAGCATCTTCTCGAGTTTAATCTATAGATTCTTCTGGAGTTATTTTCATTAGACTATTTTTTATGCATTAACAGAAATTTCTCTTTCGTATTTTCCTCTATTTAAGATTATTTCTCGAATTCAAATAAAGCTTACTTGTAAAGAGTGTTGTGTGTTAATTTCAATTTTATTCGTTAATTTTTTAGAAATTCATAAGCAAAGCTATACTGAAAAGAGTTAAATCTTGAAACGCGCCTATAGTTGGACTAAGACATTAGTTTTATTCCAAGTCTTATTATTTTTAATTTTTCAAGTGAGAAAGAATGGAAGATGCGAAACTCGGGAGCAAAATGGATGGACGAAAAAAGAAAGTTATATGAACGAGCGGAGTGGATGGACAGAGCGATTGAGATGAAGTTTGAAAGAGGAGAAAATGTGCACATTCAGGTATAGGAAAGGTTGCTAGAATTCGAATTACAACAGCGGCAAGGATTAATAGACAGCAGTATATATAATCCGAGGTACAAGTACTTGCAAGTGCACGGTTGGCTGCCTCGATACCGCAGCGGGGAATATAAGAGAGAGGATCAAGTGCTGCTAGCAAGATTCAGATGTGGAAATTAGGAGAGAGGAATGAAGAGTTGGATGGGGGAGGAGTATATGAAATGTGTGTATTGTGGAAAGCAGAAGGATGCATGGCAGCATTGGGTAAGAGATTGCAAGAAAGTTAGTTGGGAAGGTGTGGGTAATGTGAAAGAAACAAGTTGGAGGGTGGCGCTGAATGAAAGAGGAATGGGTGTCAAGGTGTGTAAGAATATCATTAGAAGCAGGCCAGCGAAACTACCAGGAACATCTAATAAATAAATAAGTAAAGTGGGGACGTGGGGAATTTAAAAGCAGGCAAATTTAGTTTAATTTTAGAAGGTGAAGCATTTGTTTTTTTGTGTATATTTTTCTCTCCTTTTGTTAATTAGTGTTTATTGGTTGGTATTTTTTATATTTTTGTTCATTTTGTACACTGCATTGTAAGTTAATTTCTGATGTCAAATTAAGGGTATTATACAGAGAGTTTTATGTAACACCGAACATTATCAATGTTCATTTTCGTATATTCTATTTATCCAACCAAAGTACGATTTGACACCTTTGATTTTTTAGGTTATGTGCAAATTCAGTTGCCTACATGACCATTACAAATTGTAGCCGAACAATCGCAATTAATGCATCGACTTGTAAATACAGGGGGTTTTTCTTTCAAGTATACATGTCCCAATTATATGCCGTAAATTTTTAGATAATCTTTGTTTTTTTAAAAGAGTTCAATTCGAAACCTAAAATGAGTGTGTTCCACTCTCAGACTAAGCATGAAGTAAAATTTCGAGTTTAGAAAAGCCTGAAAATTTGGTTTAGTCGCGCAGCGCGAAGCGCGGAGCGACCAAACCAAATTTTCAGGCTTTTCTAAACTCGAAATTTTACTTCATGCGCCACCGTCTCAAAACACTGACATATTACGAAGTTTAAAACACACCGCTAAACTTAACATTGAATCAGTGTTTTGTATCGGTGGCGCATGAAGTAAAATTTCGAGTTTAGAAAAGCCTGAAAATTTGGTTTGGCCGCTCCGCGCTTCGCGCTACGCGACCAAACCAAATTTTCAGGCTTTTCTAAACTCGAAATTTTACTTCATGCTTAGCCTGGGAGTGGAAAACACTCGTTTAAAGCTTAAAACTGAATTCTTTTAATAAACCGAGCGTCGGAAAATGTACAACGTATGCATATGGATACTAAAAAGAAAAATTCTCGTTATGAAAATGTTCGGTGATACATAAAACTCTCTGTATATATTTATAATTTATTCTAATTTCCCCTTTCAGTTTTCTTTTTTGTTTGTTAGTTGGTTTGAAGAGAATTTTACCTAAATGTTACATATACTTTGATAGAGAGTTGTAACAAATAAAATAAAATAAGATTTTAAATATTTCATTGTATAATTCAATATCTGGAAATGTATTTGCACGGGAAGTAGTTGTTTCAATGGATATTTATTGTCTTAAGTTATTTTATTAATTAAGACACATAGTTTGCATTTGACACGGAGAAGTGTTTGTAATTCTATATATTAAGAATTTCTATGCCTTATTGCGATTCTTTTAGATTGTTCTAGCCTATTCTTCGTGTATGCTGTGCCATCTGTTTCTCCTTCAAAAATGTCTGGGAACTTTTGCTACTGCTCTTCTTCCTTATTCTTTTAACGTTTCTTCCGTAGATTTTTCGACAGCTCTCCCTTCAGCTTCCCTAAAGTATTTTACTTTTATCTTCTGTAGAATTTTACTACAGCTGTTCCTTTAGCTTCACAACTAGGCGTTTCGTTTAGTTTTACTGCAGATTCTTTTACCTTCTTGTAGAAACTCCAGTATTTTTGTATGCCGGACTGTCTATATCGTTAGGGGTGTATAACTTTTGTTACTGCGTTTATTCCCCGCCTTTCTAAAGTGTTTTTTGTAGATTTTTCGAGAGTTGCCTCTTCTGATTCTCAAACTGATTTTACTTTTATCTTCTATAGATTTGTCTACAGCTGTTTATTCCGTTTCTTCTCAACTACAAATTTCTTTCACTTTTTCTGTAATTCCTCCTCTAGATTTTTCTAGCTTATTATTTTTGTACTGGACTATCTATTTCTTCTTCGGGGATTGTTTAACTTTTGCTACCGCACTTCCCATTGATTATTTTAAATAGTTCTTTTAAGCTCATTCTGTATTTTTTTTTTCTCTAGCTTTTTCTGCAGCTCTTTATAGAGTAATAACAAACTTGCTACTGCTCTTCCTTCTGATTATCTTCCAGAGTTCTCTCAAGCCTTCTGTACTTTCTTCGTCGGCTGTTTCCGCAGCTCTTCAGTTTATCTTCCTTCTAGAGTCTTAACAAACTTGCTGCTGCTCTTCCTTATAATTATCTTACAGATTCGCTCAAGCTTCTTCTGAGATTACTTCTCTACGTGTTTCTACAGCTATTCATTTAACCTTTTCTCTAGAGCAGTGGTCTCCAAACTACGGCCCGCGGGCCAAATCCGGCCCGCGACTTGCATGAATCCGGCCCGCCATTGTTTGTAATTTTTTTTTGTAAATGTCATATTTTGAAATATTGTAACAATTGTTCCTTAAATTTTTCATAATTTTATAAAATTTATCGGATCTTGGCCGACTTTATTATGTAGAATTGTATTTGTGGCCCACGAAGAAGATAGTTTGGAGACCCAGGCTCTAGAGTCTCAACAAACATGCTAGAGCAGTAGCATATTATTATTATATTTTATATTACCTCAAGCTTTATCTGCAGTTTATTTGCCAGCTGTTTCTGCAACTCTTCTTCAACCGTCTCCTCTAGGGTTTTAGTAAATTTGCTACTGCTCTTATTTCTGATTATCTTCTAGAGTTCTCTCAAGCCTTCTGTACTTTCTTGGTCAGCTGTTTCTGCAGCTCTTCCTTTAACCTCCCTTCTAGAGTCCAAAAAACTTGCTACTGCTCTTCTTTATAATTATCTTATAGATTCGCTAAATCTTCGTCTGAGGTTACTTTTCTGATCTTAATTCTGATTATCATCTAGAGTTCTCTCAAGCCTTTTGTATTTTCTTCATCAGCTGTTTCCGCAGCTCTTCCTTTAACCTCCCTTCTAGAGTCCAAAAAACTTGCTACTGCTCTTCCTTATAATTATCTTGTAGATTCGCTCAATCTTTTTTCTAAATTTACTTTTCTGCTCTTAATTCTGATTATCTTCCAGAGTTCTCTGAAACCCTTTGTAATTTATTCGTCAGCTGTTTCCGCAGATCTTCCTTTAACCTCCCTTCTAGAGTCTCAACAAACTTGCTCCTGCTCTTCCTTATAATTATCTTACAGATTCGCTTAATCTTCTTCTGAGATTTCATTTCTAGCTGTTTTTATAGCTCTTGCTTTAACCTCTTCTCTAGAATCTCAACAAACATGCTAGCATGTTATGATTACCTTCTATATTATTTCAAGCTTATTCTGCAGTTTTTTGCCAGCTGTTTTTGCAGCTCATCGTTTATCCTCTTTTCTAGTCTTAACAAGTTTGCTACTGCTCTTAATTCTGATTATCTTCCAGAATACTCTTAAGCTTCTTCTACAGTTTCTTCTAAAAGCTGTTTCTGCGGTTCTTTTTCCAACTTATCCTCTAGATTATTAACAAACTTCTTTGTAGAACAACCTAGTTTTTGGGCTTATTTTGTAGGTCTTTCCCTGATTTATTTCGTAGCCTCCTCTGCAACGCTTTCACGAGCTTCTAGTGTGGCTACTAAATTCTGAATTAGCATTTCGTCGAAAGACTATTCCCTAAACATCTTTCAAACTCGGCAAAAGTTCAATCTTGTTATCTTTATCCAGTCATTTTTAATCAAACTGTATTTGTAAAATGTTACTTAATCAAGGACTGGAAAGACTCGTTACAGGATTCAAATTAAACGTTAATCAAAAACAACAAATGCCTGAAAATGTACTATACAGAGTATGCATATGTATACCTCAAAGAAATATTCCCTGTGGGTGGTTAAAATGTGTTGTTCTTGAATCTATACGTTGGAATTTTCTAATCAATTAAAGATCATTTATTAATTTCTAGATTATAACACTAAATTTTGACCTCGTGGAGTTTTAGTCTTAGGTAAAACATTGTTCATTTGTTCTGCTTAAAAAATACTACCAATGTTTTTAATAATGCGTTTTCAATAAAATATTTTATTATTGTAGCAACATTTTATTATTGAGATTATTCGATGAACGCACACATTCAATTTCAGTGAAAAATAATAGCGCAATAATTTTATTGAGAATATTTAATAAACGCACGAATTAATTCCACTGAAAAATAATAGCGCAATAATTTCATTAAATGCCATCTGATCGATTATTTCCACCAACACGACAAACAACATTTTATTAGCCTCCTCTCTTCACCCCCCCAACCCTCTCACACAAACACACTCACACACATATCGACGTATTTGTCGGTCTTTTATAGGTCACTCGGAAAAATACTAATATCATTTCCTGACACACGAAACAATACAATTGTAAATAACAAAATGAAAAACAACTGGACTAAAACAACAAAAAGAAAGAAACACGCACTCCAATTAATCAAGTTATTGTTTTCCAGAATAATTTAATAAGTATGTATTCATAAATAAACACAATTCATATTAATATCAGGTGTTCATTTTAAAACCCAATCGAGTAGGCGTTGCATTTTTGATAGAACGCAATGGAACGAAAATGTGAACTTCCAGTTTAATTTACGTTTTGTCATAACTGACAAAAATGTCAAATTGTGTTAATCAGTAGCTCATTAGTTTGCGTTTTTCTTATAGTTGTGTTATTTCTTCTTCTTCTTATTTTCCTTTATGTGAATGCGTATTGAAATACCGAATAAAATCAAAAACTTTTATAAAACTGGATTAGGGCATTTTTTTAAGTATCATATCCCAATGAATTCTCTGTAAATGTTTAGACAGTGCTTGCTTTCTAAAAAAAGTTCACTTATACGAGTATATTCCACTCCCAGACTAAGCATGAAGTAAAATTTCGAGTTTAGAAAAGCCTTAAAATTTGGTTTGGTCGCGTAGCGCGTAGCGCTACGCGACCAACCCAAATTTTCAGGCTTTTCTAAATTCGAAATTTTACTTCATGCGCCACGCGTATAAAACACTGATTTAACACGAAGTTCAAAATATATTGTTTTAAAACAGTGGTGCCTAACTCGCAAGCCAACTTCAGAAAGTTTAAATCTTTTATTAGGTTTTTTAAAGTTAGAACTCTTAAATTCCACCCCGTTGTCTTTTAGGTCTATCTTAAGTTTATCAGTCTCTTTACTATTAACTTACATATTTAAGATTTAAGAGATACTCCGCTGCCTTTTAGGTCTATCCTTAGTTTATCAGTCTCTTGACTCTTAACTTACATATTTGTGAAAGATTTAAGAGATACTCCGTTGCCTTTTAGGTCTATCTTAAGTTTATCAGTCTCTTTACGATGCCACTATGAAGCATTAGATGGCGTTAGCTATCGAAATCATTTATAGTCTCTTTACTCTTAACTTACAAATTTGAGTAAGATTTAAGAGATACTCCGTTGCCTTTTAGGTCTACGTTAAGTTCATTATTCTATTAACTTACATATTTCAGTGGGTTTCAAGATATATTGGGATTGAACGAAAAAGTTGAAAGATATAATTTAGAGACTAAAGGCTGGAGGCTAAAGAGTGACCTGCGAATGACTTAACGGACACTCAAATTCTTTTTGGAGGAAATTTGTAGAACAAGAATTTTGAAAAAGTCTTAAGACTGTTAAACGGAATGTATTTGAGTAATGAGAGGCCTGAGAGTGTTATAGGAAAAAATCAAAAATGAGAGACCTTAGAGAGCTTTGAAAAAGGCTTAAAAGCCACTATTAATAGATTTTTGTAAGAGAACTAAAAAACAAGAGATTCAAGAAGGTCTTAAGTCACTCGAGAGAGATACATTTCTGTAATAAGAGATTTAAAGAAGGCATAAATACATTTAAGAGAGTTTTAATAAACATTTTACAAAAGTGGGACTTAAGACAGCTTTAAGAAAGGCCTAAGAGACACCATTTACAAATTTTTGGAAGTGAATTTAGAAACAACAGATTCGAAAGGATCCTAACGTATTTGAGAGTGATGAATTATTATGATATGAGATTTTAGGAAGGTGTTAATACATTTGAGAGAGTTTTATTAAACATTTAACAAACGAGAGACTTAAGAGAGCTTTGAGAAAGACTATACAGACACTACTAACAGATTTTTGGAAGAGAATTGAGAAACAAGAGATTCGGGATTATCTAAAGGCACTTGAGAGGGATGGATTTCTGTAATGATAGATTTTAGGAAGGCGTAAATACATTTGAGAGAGTTTTATAACATAACTAAAATTAGAAATAAGAGACTTAGAAGAGTTTTGATTGAGGTTTGAGAAAGTCTTGAATAGCACTAGAAAGAGTTTTGGAGGAGAGAGTTTTGAGAAAGACTTAAGAGGCACTTGCCAATGTTTTGTGACACAATTAAGAAAACAAGAGATTCGAGGAGGTCTTGCGGCACATAAGAGGGACCAGTTTTTTTAATACGAGACTTTATAAAGGTTAGAATACATCTGAGGGAGTTTAATTACAAATTTGAGAAATGGGAGACTTAACAGAAGTTTGATAGAGATTAGAGAGTTTTAAATGGCACTTGTGAGAGTTTTATGAAAGACTTACGAGGCGCCCGATAAAGTTATTAAAGAAATTAGAAAAACGAGACAGATTTAAGACCGACTTAAGAAGCACTTGCCAAAGTTTTGTGACAAATTTGAGAAAACAAGAGATTCGAGAAGGTCTTACAGCACTTTATAGCGACCGTTTTATGTAATGAGAGACTTTATGAAGGTTGAAATACATTTGCAAGTGTTTAATTACAAATTTGAGAAATTAGAGACTTAACAGAGTTTTGATTGAGATTTGATTGGCAGTTGAAAGAGTTTTAGGAAAGACTTAGGAGACATCCAAGAGTGTTATTAGAGAAATTCGAGAAACGAGACAGTTTTGAGAAAGACTTTGGAGGCGCTTGCCAAAGTTTTGTGACATTATGGAGAAAACAAGAGATTCGAAAAGGTCTAGCGGCATTTAAGAGGGACCGGTTTTTGTAATGAGAGACTATATGAAGGTGAAAATACATTTGAATGAGTTTAATTACAAATTTGAGAAATTAGGAACTCGAAAGAGTTTTAATAGAGATTTGAGAAAGTTTTAAATTGCACTTGACAGTGTTTTAAAAGAGACCTAAGAGGCGTCCAATACAGTTATTGGAAAAGTTTGAGATAGACTTAAGAGGCACTTAGCAAAATTTTGGGAGATAATTAAGATTTGAGGTCTTAAAGCACTTGTTAGGGGCCGTTTTTTTTAATGAAATGACTTTACGAAGGCTTCAAATACATTTAAGAGACTGAATCAAACACTTACTATGTTTTTACCACAAAATATTTATTGTATGTATATATATTATATTACACAAATATACACATAAATTCACGACTTAAGTTTCGACGTTTGACGGTCATTATCAAGTAATATAATATATATACATACAATAAATATTTTGTGGTAAAAACATAGTAAGTGTTTGATTCAGTGATCATGAATTACCACGTAGTTACGGTCGCAACCATCATTATGATTACATTTAAGAGAGTTTTATTAACAAAATTGAAACGAGAGACGTAAGGGAGTTTTGATAGAGACTTAAGAAGGTCTTGAGAAAGAACTGAGATACAATATACATCAGTGTTTTGTACGCGTAGGGCATGAAGTAACATTTCGAGTTGAGAAAAGCTTGAAAAATTGGTTTGGTCGCGTAGCGCATAACGCTACGCGACCAAACCAAATTTTCAGGCTATCCTAGACTCAAAATTTTACCTCACGCTTCGTCTGAGAGTGGAAAACACTCATTAGAAGATTCAAATTGAATGTTTTTCATAAACAATGAATGCCTGAACATTTACAAAGTACACACCGGGATACGTATACTTAAATAAAAAAATTCCCGTGTGATTAATTAATAATAAATATAATTGTATAGATATTAACAATTATAAATAATAGATCAGAAGTTTACACATTATAATTAATAAACATTTGTTTCAATTACAATTACATTCCTATATTATTAATTAATGTCTGAGGAGTATTTCTATGTTCTATAATAACTCTTTATTGTATATTTTTTATGACTCAAGTTTCAACACATTCTATGATATCCCTTTCGTAAAAGTTAAAGACAGTCGTTAGGTTTGTTTTTCTCTGTCATATATGTCAATGTTTATATATTTGAACTCACTCAAATCAATTATTTAGTTATCGAAAGCCTTAAAGAAGGGAAAATCATACGGCTCATAGTCAATTTCAAGTATAGTTTCAAAGATGTTAGGATTGAATGTAATTGTAATTGAAAAAAAATGTTACTAATTATAAAGTGTCTACAATAGTAAATAATTTAATACTATTCAATATTAAATTGTTTACTATTGTAGACACTTTATATCTAGCAACATTTTGTTTTAATTTTAGAATACACATTGTGAAAATTAAGTAATCAAAATCTATTTACAAAAAAAAAACACGAAATTCCCTTAACAGTTATTATAATCAACATCGAAATTTTCTCTACATGCAACATTCTTTATCAATTAGTAATTCGTGATTGATGAAAGTCAATTTGAAGATACTACTTGCTTTGGTAAAGAAAAACAACATCAAAAACAACAACACGTGAATATTCTCCAACTACATTTGTGACCAAAATCTGTTTTCTAGAATTATCCAAACAGTTCAAGACGATTCTTCCCAATTAACAATCTTAAGTTTTTCCCAATTAACAATCTTAAGTTTTTCCCAATTAACAATCTTAAGTTTTTCCCAATTAACAATCTTAAGTTTTTCCCAATTAACAATTAAGTTTTAAAATAGTTATATTGACGTTCATTTAAAAGTCTGCTGTCGGCGAAAAAATGGATTTCTGTTAATAAATATATTATAATTATTATTTCATCGGTTTGCAGATAAATATCATTACAGTATTTTTCTTTTGGTTTTCCTCTGTTGTCAACTGTATTTCACTATTTCTCAGAATTAATAGAAAATATATTACTTAAAACTAGTTGGAAATATTCAGGAAATTCTTTTATTAAGTATACAGAGAGTTGTATGTAACACCGAACATTTTCATAATGAGAATTTTTCTTTGAAGTATCCATATGCATACGTTCGACATTTTCTTATGCTCGGTTTATTAAAAGAATTCAATTTGAAGCTATAAGTGAGTGTTTTCCACTCCCAGGCTAAGCATGAAGTAAAATTTCGAGTTTAGAAAAGCCTGAAAATTTGGTTTGGTCGCATAGCGCGAAGCGCGGAGCGGCCAAACCAAATTTTCAGGCTTTTCTAAATTCGAAATTTTACTTCATGCGCCACCGGTACAAAACACTGATTCAATGTAAAGTTTAGCGGTGTGTTTTAAACTTCGTATTATGTCAGTGTTTTGTACCGGTGGCGCATGAAGTAAAATTTCGAGTTTAGAAAAGCCTGAAAATTTGGTTTGGCCGCTCCGCGCTTCGCGCTACGCGACCAAACCAAATTTTCAGGCTTTTCTAAACTCGAAATTTTACTTCATGCCTAGCCTGGGAGTGGAAAACATTTGCTTAAAGTTTTAAATGAAATTCTTTTAATAAACCGAGCATAAAAAATGTGCAAAATGTGTTTGCATATGGATACTTAAAAAAAAATCTCGTTCTGAAAATGTTCGCTGCTACATAAAACTCTCTGTATATCTGTGGTTTGGAGCTAAAAAAGTCAATGTCAAAATTCCCCACTTGAGAAAATCGCATATGAAAGTCTTTTTCTTTAAATTATTTTAATTCTAAATAACATAAGGTAGAAGTTTCAACTTTTGTTTATGTTTGCATAGAATCTGATTATCCATGTCATGTTTTGAACAACAATTTTTTTTTCCAAAAAAAATCTATCGACCTTCTAAATATTTGATTACCGCGGCGCACTTTTTTAAAAATAGTTTAATTTAAAGCTTAAAGCGAGTGGTTTCCACTCCCAGCTTAAGGATGAAATCAAATTTCGAGTTTAGAAAAGCCTGAACATTTGGTTTGGTCGCTCGAAGCAAACTAAATTTTCAGGCTTTTATAAACTCGGAAGTTTGCTTCATGCGCCACGCGTATTAAACACTGAAGCCACTGAAATATTGTGATCAAGTGAACTTCACTTAAAATCAGTGCCTTATACGCGTGGCGCATGAAGTAAAATTTCGAGTTTAGAAAAGCCTGAAAATTTGATTTGGTCGCGTAGCGCTACGCGCTACGCAACCAAACCAAATTTTCAGGCTTTTCTAAACTCGAAATTTTACTTCATGCTTAACCTGGGAGTGGAAAACACTCTTTTGAAGCTTAAAATTGCACTTCTTATAAAAAACAACGAATGTTTAAAGATTTAAACTATATAATTGGGATATGTATAATTAAAATAAAAACATCTTGTAATAACCCATTAACGGCCGAGCAATTATAGAGTTAACTCTAAAAGTAGATTTTAGGTAAAATTCTACACTTCTTTATATGATTTCTATGAATGACTTATTGTATTACATTCTATGAAGTTTGTTTTTTAAATATAAATAATGTATACGCTGTAAATGTAAGGCATTCGTCGATTTTGTATAAAAACGTGCAATATAAAGTTTAGAACGTGTATTTCCACTCCCAGACTAAGCATGAAGTAAAATTTCGAGTTTAGAAAAGCCCCGCGTGAAAATTTGTCTCGGGTCGCTGCGCGACCCGAGACAAATTTTCACGGGGCTTTTCTAAACTCGAAATTTTACTTCATGCGACACGCGTATAAAACACTGAAATATTGTGAAGTTAGAAATACACTGAAAACATTTTATTTAAATGAGTAATTATCAAGATATTTAAATAACAAAATATTTACGTTCTTCTTCATACATTTTCATGTCAAGTTAAATAATATGATATATCAAATTAAGTTATTTAGTAATTTAATCAACATAAAATTAATAATGTTGTGTATATGCATCAATGGCACATAATGGGTTAAACAGAGCGCTGTACTTATTGACTTCTAAGGAATGGTGAAATACAATGGACAAAAGAGGTAAACAAAAAAAAGAAAAAGACTGAAATAATAATTTTATTAACGGGAGTCCGTTTATGGTTAAAATATAAAATACAATACAATGTGATATTAATTTACTATGTACTAAATGGTTTTTACCTGTAAGTCGACAATTGTTTCAATACTCTAAAAGATTTTGGAAACAGAAAAATCCCAATCGTAATCATTATTTTAAGAAAGAATCGTCTTAAATCAAGAATGTTTTGAGTTCAACTAATCGATATGGTTGGTGCTTTTCACACTGTTTACTAAACATTAATAAATGCCGTATTAACAGAAATTTGAAAAACTTTTAAGATTCTACTAAGTTAATTGTGTTAATCCTCTACTAATTAACAAATTAATAAAAGGAAATTTTGCGCCTGATAAATTCAAGAAATACAAAAAGGTTAAAAGCCACTGGTCAACATGGGTCCTTTCATCCCCATTATCAACCCTAACTTCAAACAGTGAAATCTAACCTAATATAATCTTTAAGAATGTTACTATTTTTTTTAACATTCTTAAAGATTTAATTTTTTAAAGTTAGGTTAGGGGATGGGGATGATTAAAATTTCATTTAAATCACAAAAGATATTATCTTACCAAATCTACCTCTAGAAAGTGACCTCTTGCCCAATCAAATATTTTCTGACAGGTCTATTAGGTAAGGTTCTTAAGTAAGGCTCAAGAATAACTTTTAATCATTCCATTGAATTTTAGAAATGTTCATCTAACCACAACGTACACTTCTGTGCAATAAAATTAAGTCCGTTCACGGACGTGATGAGTTTCCTAGTTACGAAAATATATAAATATGTCAATTTCCTTAATGTCAAAATGCGGCGTTTGGACAACAATTCAAAAATGCGAATTCTAACTAAAATAGAAGGTGGTTTTTCTATTTCGGCATCGTTGTATTTATTACGAGCGTTTTTTTCAAAACGTCGTAGTTTTTGTATGTAGTAAAGGTGTTATGTTCAAGTTATGGTGTTTTATCATATATTGAAACTGCTGCTAGGCAATTAACACAGACCCGAATTATACAACTTGAATATAGTGACAAATAGTTATAAGACTTGTGCTTAATTTTATTGCACAGAAGTGTACATCTAACCTTTTGTTTTGTTTTTTTTTTTCGCTGCAAATAATTGCTCAAATATGTAATCAAGTCCTGGTGTTCTGAAATCTAATTCTTGATTAACTGGTATAAAGCAGCACATTTTTATTATTAGGGCTAGATATTTTGATACATTTCTTCCATGGGCTATAAACAAACAATTCTTCTATTGGGATCACGAATAGTCTGTAAGGTGGGAGAAATACAATATGAAAATCATTCGATAGAAGGGGAAAGTCATTTGACAAATAGTGAAATATGTTAATATTAAACTGACATTTACATGGCATTTTCCTTTAATAAAAAGGGAAATTTATTTAATACATGAAGGAAGAAAAACGAACAAGTCTTTATTAATGCGCCGGTATTATAAAACGTTTTATTCCCTAAATAAAATTTACTTTAGGAATAAATTAATTTATACCAAATATTTCGGTATTATAAACACAAAATATCTTTATTTGGCTAACAAATCTCCTCAGTAAATTATTTCTTTGTTTTTCTACCAAGTAAATTTTATTCTATAAATAATTTTACAGTTAAAAGTAAAAAGTGTATTATATTATTATAATTACTTTAGATTCAACTATCATGTCCACCATACCATCCATGTCAGATTTAAGTTCGCTTATAGTATCTTTCCTCACTAACAGTGATTAATTCTAATTCTAAGGCGTCAAAGACCTAGAGTTTTTCAAGTCAGAAGCAACCAGTTGACATAAATAGGGATTTTTATAGATGTGCAAACGCTTTTTATAAATTAGTTCCATTTGAAGCTTTAAACGAGTGCTGTCCATTTAGGACAGAATTACATAGAACAAGAAAACTATAGCTTATTAGAAATTATAAAAGACTTAAACAATTGTTTTCCACTCCCAGGCTAAGCATGAAGTGAAATTTCGAGTTTAGAAAAGCCTAAAAATTTGGTTGGAAGCGTATACAAATTTGGTTGGAGAATAACCGCGACATAGGACAGAATTACACAGAACAAGAAAACTAAAGCTTATTAGAAATTATAAATGACTTAAACGATTGTTTTCCACTCCCGGGCTAAGCATGAAGTAAAATTTCGAGTTTAGATAAGCCTGAAAATTTGGTTTAGTCGCGTAGCGCGAAGCGCGGAGCCACCAAACCAAATTTTTAAGCTTTTCTAAACTCGAAATTTTACTTCATGCGCCACGCGTTTTAAACACTGAAAACACTGAAATATTGTGAACAAGTGAACTGCACTTGAAATCATTGTCTTGTACGCGTGGCGCATGAAGTAAAATTTCGAGTTTAGAAAAGCCTGAAAATTTGGTTTGGTCGCTCCGCGCTTCGCGCTACGCGACCAAACCAAATTTTCAGGCTTTTCTAAACTCGAAATTTTACTTCATGCTTAGCCTGGGAGTGGAAAACAATCGTTTAAGTCTTTTATAATTTCTAATAAGCTTTAGTTTTCTTGTTCTCGGTAATTCTGTCCTATTTCACGGTTATTCTCCATAATTATAAGGAATTATATTAAATTTCCAATTTGATTTACAATTCAAATTGAAAGATTGACAATTTAATTTTAAAAATTGGTGGTTCCAGCTACCCCACAATGAAAATGTTCAATTTCGGTCGGTAGTATACTAAATAAATTATTTATTTCTAGAATTGCTATTTATTTAGTAGGTTTGCTTTATAATACGCAATTATATTTGCCCATTAGTTTACTACGTAAATTAATTTACTCTACAAATAGTTAATAAATGATTTATTAATCGTTTATAATACCGGGCATAAATCAAATAAGATTTTAAATATTTTATTGTGTAATTCAATATCCGGTGGTGTATTTGCACGGGAGGTAGTTGTTTCAATAGATATTTATTGTCTTATTAGTATTATTTATCAAAACTTATTGTTTGCAGTTTATACGAATATTTTCGTAATTTTATATACTATATTTAAGTTTTGCAAACTAAAACAAGCGTAAACTTATTCTATCAGTTGGGTTGATTGATTGAGTAACGTGAAGATAAAATTAATTTGACGAATAAAGCACTAATAACCTTTCTTCGCACGTTTATTTGAATTAAGAAATATACATATATTTCGGACACAAAGTGACCATTATCAGTGGATTAAGAATGGAGTGTTAATCCATTGATAATGGTCACCTTGTGCCCGAAATGTATGTACAGGGTGATGCATCTTGAAGGTGCCACATATGGAAAACTTTTTTATTTTAAGAGATATTGAAAAACCGTTTTTCACCTTTTTGTGTTTTAATCAATGGCGAAAAAAAATTGATCTATCTCTAACCGTTTCCTCTCTGTGAACAGAAGTTTATAAAATCTCGTTTTTCTGAACTTACTGTAACTCATTTGTTTTTAAAGTTATATCGAAACTGGAAAAACTTTTCAGTAGCAACTTTTTGCGCCCATTAAAATGACGTACCTGTTTTATTTCAAGGACCTTTCGTTTTTGTTATCCTTTATCATTTTTCTTACGGGCGCATATGGAGATATGCACATCATTGAACAGTATTTTTAACACTGATTTCATGCACACTTTTGTCAAAAATAAGTCATTGAAAAAGTTGCCAGGACAACTGGTAAACAATTTTGTTACTAGATAATGCTTGCAATTTGTTAAAAAATATGACTACTATCGATGTGGTATATTTTGTTTTATAAATAAGCAATCTTGATTGACATAAACTGCTAATTTGCTTGTTGTATATAACAACAAATATTTTTGTCACAAAGGTACACAAGTGGCACATCGTAGAAATCAGCACCAAAAATGCTGTTCAATGATGTGCATATCTGCACATGCGCCCATGAGAAAAAAGTGCATTTGGTGTAGGAAAACAAAAACTAAGCGTCCTCTAAATAAAACACGTACGTTATTTTAATGGGCGTAAAAAGTTGCCATTAGAAAGTTTTTACAGTTTAGATATAACTTATAAAACAAACAAGTTACAGTAACTTCATAAAAATGACATTTTATAAACTTCCGGTTATAGAGCGCAAACGATTAGAGATAAATCAAATTTATTTTCGCAGTTGATTAGAACACGAAAAAATTGACTTTGGCTCGAGAAAACGGTTTTTCAATATTCCTTCAAATAAATAAGTTTTCCATGTGGCACCTCCAAAATGCACCACCCTGTACATTTGGTAATTCAAATAAACGTGCAAAGAAAGGTTATTAGTGCTTCATTCGTCAACATATTCTTCCAAATTCAAATAGTTTTGAAATTAAAATATTTATGTTAAAACATTGTTGTCTTCTTAAAAAAAAAAAAAAACATTTAAAAATTCAAGAACATTCAATATTGCCAATTTATTAATCCGGTTCTGCTGAAGTACTAGATAAACCTTAGTAGAATCAAAAAGTCATCTTACAACTATTAATAAGGCATTAATAACTTATTAGTTAGATTATTTTTGTTTTGTTTAAAAAAAATCTACAATAAAACAAGCGCCTTTAGGTTTTGTTTCAATTTCTTTTTTCTTGTTTGTAATTTTGGCGTGCGCTAATGATACTCGGTGTTTCCAAAAATCGGTGTACACTTACATTTTTATTAGACACCATTTTCCTTTTTGGATTTCGTCCCCAGTTTGTGTATATCCAAGAAATTTCAAACTAAACTAAAGTATTGTTGAAGTAAAATAATGTATGATCTGTAAATTATTAAATCAAAATAATAGATTATTAACGTAATATTAAATCCCAATAATACTGAAAATTCAAAAATTAATGTAGAAAAAAGGATTTATAAATATTTTAAGTATTGTTAAAACAAAAGCTGTACGATCTGTAAATCATTTAACTAAAATAATAGATTGTCAAAGTAATATAAATTCTTAATAATACTAGAAATTGAAAAAATACAATCTCAAGTTTATAACAACGGTTCTCTAATTGATTATTATTTATTAATTAATAAATAATCGCAAGCTTTTAGCAATGTTTCTGCAATTAAATATTGTTTATTAGTTAATGAATAATTTCCAGAATTAGGCAATGTGAAAAATTAAATTGTTAAAGTAATATTAAATCCTAATAATACTGGAAATTGAAAATATAACAATCTCTCAAGTTTATGAAATGTTTCTCTAATTGAATACTCATATTATTTATTAATTAATGAATAATTCCAAGCTTTCAGCAATGTTTCTGTAATAAAATATTACTTATTAATTAATGAATAATCATAAGCTTTCAGCAATGATTCTGCAACAAAATATTATTTAATAATTGCAAACTTTTAGCGATGTTTCTGTAATAAAATATTATTTATTAATTAATAAATAATTGCAAGCTTTTAGCAATGTTACTGCAGTAAAATGTCATTTATTAGTTATTGAACACTTTTAATATTTAAGCAATATTTGTGTCATTAAACATTATTTACCAATTACTGAAAATGTTAGTATTACAATAACAATACATACAGACCGTATTTTACCGAAATTAAAGGAAATAACATTACGAGAAGAAATCAACCACTTCTCCTAAAAAAGCGGGAAATTAAATAATTAATATTTGGTATTGTATTCCTATAATATCAAACTATTTTTTTATGTTGTTGAAGGTGTGCCCAAACCTTTTCGTGATTGCCGGTTTTTAAGGGTAGCACTGAATTTTCGCCGTGGAATCGATTCGCGCGCGCGGGGCCGGCCGGTCTACCGCAAAGGATCTTTCTTTAGCTCTTATCTTGTATTTTTTTCTCTTTGTGTGTGTATTTGTTGTTGACGCACGTGGCGCGTGAGAGTGCAGTTTGCCGCCGAGGTGCCGGGGAGTAACTGAACCGGTGTTGCGGGGGCGGTTTTCAAATTCTGACTGAAAACCACCCCGCGCCCACTGCGCACTCTCTCCCACTGACCTACCCTTTAGTGTTATGCGTGTGGCGAGTGTTTCATTGTGTATGTGCACGGGTGTTTCACAATTGCTTTTTTTTGACGCCGCCGACGGATGCCGGCAGTGGCCTAATATGAATGTTTGACATAATTTATTAGGGATTTAATCGATTTGACTGCAATTTTCTGTAAATTGGCATTAGAATAAAGGTTAAAATCTCCAAAAATGGTTTAAACGTGTAAAAATTTTAAACGCGATTATCACGAAACCACTTTTTATTCGCTGGCCGGAAACTTTTTTTTAAACTATGAAATGGATGGACTTTCAGTATCCGGTTCTCCACATTTTTCTGTGAAGTTTAAACCACCGTCATTCAAATATATTAATATTTGATATTTTCAGAAAGCCTTAAAGTCAGAAAAATGGAAGCAAAAAGCGACCACTTTTTTCGAATGGCCTCCATTTTGTTATTTATCAAGATCTTTCATTGTCGGTGGTTCAAACTCCAGATAATTTAATACAGACTAATGACTGTTACTTTATTTTATGTTCCAGATCACAGAACCGGCCATATGTGAGGCCAGATTTAGAGGTCAAGCCGAACGTTTGAAAAGAATTCAAATTCATTTATTATAGTTTATAAATCGATAAACAAGTTGCAAGAAACCGCAATATCGCATGTATTAAATTAACAAAAAAAAATCACCCGTTACACGTACGATCGACGATTGCAGTCAACACAAAATTGCCAACTCTAGATATCTAAGAATATCATCTTAAAAATCATCAGATATTATAAAGGGATTTGCGTACCAACAAATTGTGAAAGCGCAAAATTTATTTAGAAGTAAATTGATTGATTAAGTTACGTGAAGATCAAATTAATTTGACAAATAATGCACTAATAACCCTAACACAAAGTGGCCATTATCAATGGAATTATGGATGTTTAGGTACCACGATCAATTATATATTTTTTTAATTTGATAAGATATTTATAAGATATTGGAATTTGATATGATATTTAAATTGTATACACATTAGCAACTTTAGGTAATAAAAAATGAGATTTAAAAACAAATAATTGTTTTATACGTATAGCAGATGAACTCTAATTTGAAAAAATTAACAGGACAATATTAAATTAACATATTTATACGCTTTGATTAAAACACTTGGTTTGTTTCACTGATTTAAACAGTGAAACAGTGAAACAAACCAAGTGTTTTAATCAAAGCGTATTAATTAAATATGTTTCACCACGGGTTAAGTGAGAAATTAATTCATCATATTAACATATTTAATTGGTTTCCTTTGTCGAACTAACAATTACACAATGAAGTATAAATAAAATTAATTTCATTATATTTTTTTCTGATTCATACAATAATGAGTAATATGCAAGTACACGCTTAAAACCTATAAAAGCGAAATGAGTAATAAGTATCATATTATCATAACAAACAAACAATATAAATTCGTCAATCTACTGTGTTTGCATTAAGTTAATCAGCCCTTCAAATGCTATTGATATCTGTAAGTATTTAATAAAAAGTAATTATAATAATTCAATCTAACCTATATCTTCCACAATTCATTCATTTATTGTATTTCTATCATTGTTCTTTGATAGTAATTGTTATCTATTTCAAAGTCACTTATTCGCGAATATCTTCTCCTTTGTTTATACATATTCAAATTACCCATCCGTGGCCTTCACTCCTTGTTTGTCTCTTAGTTAGTCACCACGGCAGGCCGCGTCGGTGTGAATAGTGTGTCCACTGTTTTTTCCTCTTCCCTTCGTTTATGTTTAAAATATTTTGATAGCAATATTTTATTTTATTAATTTTAATTAATTATTAACTGTGATGGTCAATTCGTGTGGAATTTGTGACCGCGGTGTGACACCAACACCCCATATTTAAAATGCACGGGAAAATACACTAAGTTTATTCATAACAAATGTAGTGGCTTATGCGACACTGAAATTAATAGAATTATTACCTCCAATCAAAAATGGATATGTTCTAAATGCAAATCCACCGATTTACCTCATGACTTACCATCGGCTTTTGAACCTCTATATAAACTAATTATCGAACAATTCAACGCGTTTAAAGAAGAGATTAAAGATCTAATATCCTCTCGCCTTGACAATATAGAAGGCAGATTATCGCAACTTGAAAATAATCTATTTGAAATAAAACAACACAGTTGGGAGGGTTTCACTTTAATTGTTGAACACTGCAACATGTTTCACCACACAGTGGCTTCATCAGGCAGATGAAATAATCATATTATAATCATATTATTTCATGTGCCTGATGAAGCCACTATGTGGTGAAACATGTTGCAGTGTTCAACAATTAAAGTGAAACCCTCCCAACTGTGTTGTTTTATTTCAAATAGTATTATGGAGTTTCATCATGTATCCGCCTCATCAATTAAATATTGAAAATAATCATGTATGTCTGGAAACAAAACTATCGCAAGCACAACCAATGTCGGGTGAACCATTTGAGGAGATATTAGCGGAAGTAGAGGAAAGGCGCTCTAGAGCATCCAATGTTATTATTTTCAATATTAATGAGTCATCCTCGCAATCGCTTAAGGAACGCATAAGTCACGACAATGTTATTATGAATAATATATTAGAATCCCGCAACGTAAATATACGACCTATAAAAACTATTAGGTTGGGGAATAGAGTTATAAATGACAAACCGAGGCCAATGAAAATTATATTTGCGAATAATGAACAAGCGAAAACAATCTTGCGTAGTACTGCCACTGACTCCAATAAAACATTTATATTTCAACCTGATCGTACTTTAAAGCAAATAGAACATTACAAGGCTCTAATAAGTTAAATACGAGAAAGTTGAATGGCGATTCAAACATTCGTCTCGAGTATAAAAATGGGAAGCCGCGTATTGTTAATTCGGCTCAAGCTCGCACTGAGTCAGGGCAGTCAAAAAACTAAACATCTATTTTCAAAATTGTGGCGGCCTCAGAACTAAAATCGTTGACTTTCCACTTGCGGTTAATGTAAATAACTATGATATAATAGTTTTAGTTGAGACTTGGTTGTATGAACATATAGCCAATTCGCAATTACAATTACCAAATTACAATATTTATAGGTCAGACAGTACGGTTGATGGTTCAATTAGGGGCGGTGGAATTCTTATTGCTGTAAAAAACTCACTAAAATCGTCATTTATCTTATGTAATAATTCCCTAGAACACTTATTTGTTTTATTAAAAGTCAACAAGTCTTCAATTATTATCGGTGGAGTTTACATTGCCCCTGGCGCAGATTTAGAAAAATATTAAACTCACTGTAATGAACTGGAAGATATTGTTGAACAATGCTGCTGTAACGACTTGATAATTTTTGGCGATTTCAATCTTCCTAGGGCAAATTGGGAATCAGCATACTAGTTATCCCAGCTTGAAGACAAAGCACTTGTATTAAGTAACTGTTACAATTTCCTAAATGCCAAGCAAGTTAACAATATTTGTAATTCACGCGGTGTTTTCCTGGATTTATGCTTCAGTAATGTGTCTGTCACTTCATTTAACCTATCACTCGATCCCTTACTTCCGACAAGCATTTACCACTATGCATACTGTTTATCGGTGTCGTTTAAATCCGAAAATAATATTACTACTCATAAAAAAAAATATTTATATCATCTTGCTGATTATAACTTAATTAACACATACTTTAATTCGATTGATTGGAGCTTTATCAAAACAAACTCTAATATGGATGAAGTGATGGAGACATTTTACCGCATTCTATACTACGCTGTTTAACGTTATATTCCCTGCAAATTTGTCCAGAATAATTGCGACTTGTATCCTAAATGGATGTCAAAAAATTGGTTTCTTTAATAAAGCAGAAAAAATACTTTCATTTCAAATATAAGCAGCACGGACAATACAATGACTATATTAGATTCTCGGCCATTAGGGAGAAATGCAAAACTTTATCAAAACAATGTTACGACGACTATTTGTCTAAAGTTGGTTCATCCATAAAATCTAACCCCCAGTACTTCTGGCAATATGCTAAAGATTTAAAAAATGTAAGTGGTTATCCTTGCGCTATGACATACAGAGATATAACTGCTGACAATGGATTAGGTATTGCTAACCTGTTTTCCCAATATTTCTCATCGGTTTACTCCTCACCAGCAAATAATATAGTTGAATCGGCGTTTGACAGAACACCTAGCACTCACATTCAGATCAATAACTTATCAATTGAAATCAAAGATGTTTTTGATGCAATCTCTGGTCTTAAGCCAACATACTCACATGGTCCGGATCAAATATGTAGCTTCTTCTTGCAAAATTGCATCTTTTCATTATGTCGCCTGATTTATGAAATCTTTGCTAAATCTCTGGCTTGTGGAGTGGTACCATGTAAATGGAAAGAAAGCTACATTATTCTACTTTATAAAAAGGGTCCTAGAGATATAATCGAAAATTATAGAGGTATATGCATCCAATCTACTATACCAAAAATACTAGATCAATTGGTAGCAAAGCAGTTAGCCTTGTATTCTAAGCAGATAATTACCACCAAACAACATGGGTTTATCTGCGGTGGTTCTACGGTATCCAACTTACTGGAATACAAACAGTACATATCTAGTGCTATAGAAGAACGCTGCCAAGTGGATACAATTTACACAGATTTCACAAAAGCCTTCGACACAGTTGATATTGGTATCCTTCTTGAAAAACTACAGGTCATCGGCATTAATGAAAATATACTTACTTGGCTTGCTTCGCTTCTGAATGATCGTGTGCAATTTGTGAAAATCAAAAATTTAATTTCAAAGCCGATAAATGTTTCATCAGGTGTGCCTCAGGGGTCACATTCTGGGCCAATGCTATTTATTTTGTTCATTAATAACTTACAGGAGATTATTAAAAACTGCCACTTTTTACTATTCGCCGATGATCTAAAACTATTTAAAATTAATCGATCGGATAATGACTGCTATGCTATTCAAGATATAACAACAATCTATATCTTAATATTTCAAAATGTTATGCAATGACTAACAATAAAAACAAACGTCAATTCAATTACGAGTAAAATATTAATTCAATTCCATTGACTAAAGTTGATACAATAAAGGATCTTGGTGTCACATTCGACTCTAGATTCTCATTTAATAGTCATATATGTAATACAATTTCCAAAGCTTTGAGAATGTGGGGGTTTGTGTGGCAGATTGCAAAGAATCTTGATACGGAATGCCTGAAATCCTTATATTGCTCATTAGTTAGGTCTAATCTTGAGTATGCCTCAGCAATTTGGACGCCATTTACAATTAACAATGTGGAGCGTCTGGAATCTGTACAGAAGAAATTTTTAAGATGTATCGAATACAAGTCCGGCCATATGCATATTCGTGGCGAATATAGCTCAGTTATGCATGCTCTAAATATAACATCACTTGAGAATCGCAGAGTAATTGCCGATCTTTGTATTCTTCATCGTATAATTAATGGACAAATCAACTCGCCCAATCTTCTAAGTGCTCTCTCATTCCACATACCTTGCAGAAATACACGGACTAACTCGCTATTTCATCTGGACACTCACCGGACAATAACTGGATCAGCCAACTCCATTACGCGTTTAATGAAGATTGGGAATGACTACAATATCTACAATTGGTTTGATTTATTTAACATCCCGTACCATTCATTCGAGACCAAATTAAAATATTATTTTTGTGTTTGATGTTTCTTAATTTTTTTTTTCTCTTCTGTTTTAATTTGTTAAATTTCTTAATTTGTTTAAATGCTAATTAACCGTTATTATTATAACTATTTCAGTGCTTTATTTATAAATTGTAGCTGCTTATACGTATACATATTTATGTGTGTGTGTATATGTATATATATGTGTATATGTATATATATATATATATATCTTTATTATTTTAATTATTTTATATACCTACTTTATCACCATTATTATGCATTATTATCTATGCAAAAAGGCGATGCCGTAATAAACATTATTATTATATTATAAAAATATTGCCCTAGGGAAATATGAAACTTTTTGACAACCCATATTTCCCTTGGGAAATATAGAATGTCAAAAAGTGACAAGAAAATTTTTCCCTCGATACCGCTCACATTTTGAGCGTATTCGCACTGGCCACTTTTTACGCGCGTTTTTTAGTGGCTTATAGTAGTCGCGTATGAATAAGCTCTTTTTCTTTCAACATTAATCTTAGCATTGGGCCCGTTCATCAAAATGTTCAACATTCAACATGTATGAATTTGTTTGTGATGTATGTTGGTATCTAATAAACGGTACTCTGGTAGGTCTATTTTGTACGATTGCAAAAATCCTAAACACATTCACGATTAACAATCCGGTCATTAGAGAATTCCCCAACAGTTGGCAGTAAACTGCCAACTGTTGCATCTGTTGAACAGGCCTATTGATAAATTGGGCCACAACGTATTTGGTAATTATTTCTGTGACTATGGGTCGTTCGTGAACGATTCGTTCGAAAAGAACGATTCTGTATGGTGATTTGAATGAACTGATTCCGTATTTCAAGAAGAATTGATTCGTTAATGATTCATTTACTCGAGACGACAGTCCGAACGATTTTGGGCGAGCGGAATCGTATTCCCGATTCGGATTTATACATCGGTCTGAATCCGCCCGAATCGGATGACTAATTCGCTCGCTCGAATCCGCGCGCAACTTCAACTCCGCTTTGTACATTAGTGTTGTGAGTTGGTGAAAATTCGGCAGCACGTTCTCTATGACCGAAATGGCGAAATATATAGAACGTTCTGTTGGGGGAGCGCACTTAGCCCGCTGTTTTCACGCGCGCTAAATGCGCTGTCATCAATCCTTTTTTTTTTTTTAGCTTACTAAGGATATCGTCAGGGTTGCAAAATCAGTGATTTTGTCATCAAATCTGGTGTTTTCCACTATCGGATTCAGACAAATTGTTTGTGATTCAGACGTGGCTAAGTTCTGGTGTTTGTTGGAAGTTTTCAGTAACAATCTAGTGATTTACTGTCATCAGAAAATGATTAAAGTGAAAACAGTTGAACGTGGCAAAATATTGTCAAAACTATTAAAAATTGAGAAATATTCAGCATGTCATTGATAAAATTGTTCATATCCAAATGGTCAAACATTTGCAAGAGAATACTCTTTGATCAATCTTGTATGAATTTTTTTCAAGGAGTATATTTTAAACTTCATTTGAATTCAGTGATTTGTAAGCGTGGCGTATGAAGTAAAATTTCGAGTTTAGAAAAGCCTAGAAAATTTGTCTTGGGTCGCTGCGCGACCCTCGACAAATTTTCACGGGGCTTTTCCAAACTCGAAATTTGACTTCATGCTTAGTCTGAGAGTGGTGTATTTATTAAAAAATCATTCTCGGTTTATTGAACAATAAAAAAAACTAAGGTGAAAAGTGTTAAGGTAAAAGTGGATTGTCTTTTCGTTGGCTACAACTTTTGTTTAAAACATTTTTTGATTGAGACATGGAAAGCCATAGTCAGTGAGTTGTTGATCTCCACTAGATGTTTTAGTTACTAGTTCATAAATTAAATAACTGAGATGAAAGGAGTTAACCAAAAGTTTTGTGTTGTATTTTTTGATTATCTTTTGTTTGAAACTTTTTTTGATTATGTTAATAATAAAGCAGCAATTTGTGAGTGATTATAAAATAAATATCTCCGCTAGGCTTTTTCGTATACTGATCATAAACAAAAGAGTTAAGGTGAAAAGTGTTTAGGTGCAAGTTGTGTGTATTTTCATTATCTACAACTTTTGTTTGATTTTTTTAACTATATATTAATTTAATACATTAGGAATATGCCTTAAATTTATAAAATTTTGAAAATACATATATATTGGACTCTTTAAAAAAAACAAGGATCATCTAAAGATTTACGGCACACACGCTATAATTAGGACTTAAAAGAAAAACTCCCTGTTTGTACAATTTGTACTGAAATAAGTTGAGGCGTTGATTGCAATTGGTTATCATTTTTAATGGTCATACCTAAAAATTAAAGGTGTATTGAATGCTTTGGTTTGAGAAATCGAGCATACGAAAATAAACATTGAAATTGTTCGGAGTTACATAAAACTCTCTGTATGTCAATTGATGAAATGATGGTACCTTTTAAAGGACGCTCATCATTAAAACAATACTTACCAAAAAAGCCCAAAATATTGGGGATGTAAAATATTGGTCCGGGTAGGCACATCTGGATATGTGTATTGTTTTGAAATATTTCAAGGTATTTCTGGTAACAGGCAAGATATTTCTGAAATTGGTGCAGCCGGGGATGTCGTGAAAAGATTATGTCATGATATTGAAAACAAAAATTACAAAATTTATGCCAATAATCTATTTTCAAATATCCCTTTAATAGATGCGTTAACGCAGAAAAAAATTTGATATACGGGAACAATGCGATCAAATAGGTTGAAAGGAGCTGACACCATTTTGAAATCGGAGAAGTTATTGAAAAAAGATGGTCTTGGAAGTTATTCGTTTGCAACATCTGATAATAACATCACAGTGGTAAGGTGGCACCAAAATAACTTAGTACACACAGTATCCAACTACGCAGGAGTATTCCCCATCGACACTGCTGAAAGATTTTGCCGCAAAAAAAACAACGAATACAAGTTCCTCGACCATTTTCAATAAAGTTGTACAATCAACACATGGCAGGTGTTGATTTTATGGGCTCTCTAACAGACTTATATACTAACCATACAAGAAACTGCAGGTGGTATATTAGAATATTTTACCACCTAATAAATGTAGCTATAGTAAATTCTTGGATTTTATGGCGTTGGGATAAGAACAATTTAATCGAAAAGTTGGATTTACTACAATTCAAAAGTCGCATTGCAACTGCTCTAATTTTCCGTGGAGATGCACAGATGACACGACAAAAGGGTCGTCCAAAAAGTACAACTCCTCATGCTATAAAAAAGAAGAAAGCGTATAGTGGTTCCCACAGGGAAAAGATTAGATAAAGGGCCACATTTTCCAAATAAACTTGAAATAAAAAATGAGTCACCTTGCAAAAGTGTAAATTGTTCAAAAAGAACACGATATATGTGCAAAAGATGCGAAATAGCGCTGTTTCCCGAATGTTTTGAGGTATATTATACATAATAAAATGGAATATTTCAGATTCTGCGTGAACAATACATTTAAAGCATAATATTATATGTGTCTTTATTTCTTACCATAAGTGCACTGTGTGCACATATGTGTACATTCTATTTTTTCTCAAAAAAATTGAAGTTTTCAAAAATGTTCAACTTTTTTATTATTCTTATCAATATAAAGCTCAATTCCAACCAAAATTAATTTTTGTTACACCACAAAATCTAATTTTGAAAAGTTGCGCATGAGAGGGTTAATTTTATCCTAGTTTTGTGATTTTTTTTTTGTGGAAAAAATAGGGGGAAAATTTGACTAAAAATTCAAATACGACTTTTAGGCCTCGTTGTACGATTCGATTGTAATCGAAGTATTGAAATTCTTTTAAATTCATCCCCGTGGAGTTCCGCAATTTTCCTGTTTGGGCGAATTTTCTTGGAGAGAGAGAGGGTACCCTTCTTGGCGTTCCGGCTGCTGAAGTGGTTGGAAAGTTAATTGAGAAGTGGATTCTCGGTGTTTTTGGCAGTAGAGTGAGAGACGAAGGAGGCGGTCGACAATTACTGATGGAATTTCAGATAAGTGATAAAAAAGTGTATTAAAATAGTGAAATTCACATAATTTTCATTTCTTTTAAGAACTAATATTTATTAAAGCCGAACAGCTATTATTGCAACATTTTTTATTATTATTATTTTGGGGTATTGCGTTGTGGTTTAAGAGGCCAACGGAATTTGCAATTTGTTTTATTGCTGGAAATATTAAATGTTTCGTTTATATGCATCATGATTAAAATAATTGGTTTTTCGTTATCGAAATTTGATCGAGAATATAAACTATTATTTCTATTGCTCATTAAGTTGTATTTACTGATTTATTTAATCAACATTACATATTGTTTTTAATAATGTTTAAGTTATGTTTTGGGAAAATTAATAGCAACCGTGGTAAAAGTTTGCGTATTTTTGTGGCCCGATAATTCTTTGTTTACTTTTGATTATTTAATATTTAATTATTTTATATGAAATCAATTATTTGTTATTTTTTTATTTCTTTTATTGAAACATTATTTAACCTTAAATTAATTACTTGTTACTTTATACCAACTTTCCTGCATTTCTTGGTTTACAGGAAGATAAACTAGTTAAGGTCAATTAGAAACCAAGTGGCGCCCAAAAGTTAATTTTTATTATTTTTGTGTGAATATTTTTTTTGACCCACGACGCCGCCGATTAAGAGCTGCCGTTCGCAGGTCACAAATTTTAAGAAAATTAACGAATATTGCCAAGAACTTTTAAATCAACAAAAATCTTAATGTGTTCATTGTTAAAGCTACCGAAAGAATTAAAAATTCATGAAAAGTATGAGAATTTTCCGAATTATCAAAAATCTAGGAAATTCTATACTTTATCTGAACTTTTGAAAATTAGGAATACAGTTTTTTTTTTTAGTTAGTTTGAGTAAGCTATTGATAATGAGTACTCGAAATGTATATCCAGCAAAAATACAAAATATTGTAAAGAAAGTGTTAGTGTTTTCATTCTAAGTTTTTTGAAAATTAAATGTAATTTCATTACTTTTTTCTAAATCTTGGCGGTTTTTGTGAAAAACCGCCAAGATTTAAAGAAAGTAATGAAAACATGGAAATTCAACAATTTGAATATTAACGAAAACCTTTGTAATTCATGAAAAAGTAATTTTTTTTTATAAATTAATGATAGTGATAAAAATTCACGAAAATAGTAAAAATTTAAGAATTGACGAAAATCTTGAAAACCGTCAAGATTTTATAAATGAATGAAAATCTTTGAAAACGTTATTAATTATTTTCTAACGAGTGTTTTCCACTCCCAGACTAAGCATGAAGTAAAATTTCGAGTTGAGAAAAGCCCCACGAATTTGGATTTGGACGCGCAGCGTCCAAATCCAAATTCGGGCTTCTCTCAACTCGAAATTTTACTTCATGCGCCACGCGTATAATACACTGATTTAGTGTAAAGTTCAAAATATACTGCTCATTTAATATTTAAATTTTCAGCCGACTTTTATAACCTTGGCAGTTTTCGTAAATATCTTAGATTTATGTAATTTTTATGAAATTTTTAATATTTTGAAATATTCGTCAATGTATAAAATTTTTATGAAATTTTCAAAGATTTATAAAATTTTTAGATATATGTGTATAAACATTAAATGCTAAATATTTAAGAAAAATCCAAAAAATGCTAAGAGTAAACCACAACTTCCAGTTTCCGCATTTTCACCAAAAGTTGATCAAATACTACTATTGTAATAAAAATCTTTAGTTTATAGTGATATCTCAATAGCTCAATTGGTTTAGACTTTATCGTGGCGACAGAATTACAGAACAAACATTTTTCAAAGATGGTCTTCATCAACTCGGGGGACCTCCAGTAATATGTATGTAGTCTGAATGTGTTGTGGCGTCCTAGATGTAATTTCGATATAAGAATTGTTTCAAAACATTAAATGTATAGGTTCATGGCTTGATCATAGTTAGCAAGGCAAAAAAAATCAATAATTCGCGTATCACCAAACGCGCAAAAAATGCAGACGAAAATCGGAGATTTCGAGAGCGCCTCACTCACCTTTCAACAACAGTTCAAGTCGACTGAATACACGGTGCGTATCGCGTCTTCGCCTTTTAGAAAACACCGATCGGTTTACGATTGTAATATCCAGTTTTAATGTGCTAGTGTTAAACATCTACGATATGTAATACTACGACCATTAATTACACATGAAGAAGTGCTAGCGTTTTGATTCGTTAGTGAAGTGTTGCGAAATGGATTATTAAAAAAACATCCAGCTTTATAAATTGGGATTTAAAGGATCGTCTTTAATTATTTAAGCGGTTAGTGCAATGGTTTACTTTCTATTTGGGGATTTTGATCGATAGGGCTTTGAAGACAGGCAGGGTTACTAATTTTGCAAAAGAAAACGTAATAGGCGATGTTTTTATTAAAACTCTTGTGAATTTAAAAAATAAATCGTTTTTAACAAAGCTGGAGACGCTTTAAAACAGAAAAAGTTTTGTGTTGTATTTTTTGATTATCTTTTGTTTGAAACTTTTTTTGATTATGTTAATAATAAAGCAGCAATTTGTGAGTGATTATAAAATAAATATCTCCGCTAGGCTTTTTCGTATACTGATCATAAACAAAAGAGTTAAGGTGAAAAGTGTTTAGGTGCAAGTTGTGTGTATTTTCATTATCTACAACTTTTGTTTGATTTTTTTTAACTATATATTAATTTAATACATTAGGAATATGCCTTAAATTTATAAAATTTTGAAAATACATTGCCTAAAAATGTTTATAAATAAGTTTTAAATGACCAAATATTTGCCAAAAAGGCAAATAGTATTAAAATCTATTTGAAAATTCTTCGGTCTCACAAAGATCTGAATTATTTAAAAGTTTTTCGTTGTTAACATAATTGAAATTCGTTTAATAAAAAAACCGAAACATCTAATGAACCAGATATCATTAGATGTTTCGGTTTCTTTATTTAACGAATTTGAATTATGTTAACATACGACTTTTATACATTTGATGTTATAATTAATATTAAATAACTAAAATAAGTGTTTATTTTTTAATTTATTCGTAAATATACGAATAAATTACAATGTAAGAAATAAAGTATAAACATTAATAAGCGAGTACAATAGCTTTGAAGATAAGTATTTAATTATTTTGCTAACAGTTTATGGCGCGTTTTTTTTTTCTCTATTTCTTTCCAACATATATTAATAGAAGTGACTAATACATAATATAGTGAGAGTATACTTTTTCCAAATTCAGCCTATTATTTTGAAATATTTAGATTTTTGTTGTATTTTTTTTAAAAGAGTTGAATTTGAAGCTTTAATCGAGTGTTTTCCACTCCCAGACTAAGCATAAAGTAAAATTTCGAGTTTAGAAAAGCCCCGTGAAAATTTGTCGAGGGTCGCGAGCGACCACAGTCAAATTTTCTGGGCTTTTCTAAACTCGATATTTTACTTCATGCGCCACGCGTATAATACACTGATTTCAAGTGAGGTTAAAATATACATAACTTTCACAGTATTTTAGTGTTTTATATGCATGGCGCATGAGTAAAATTTCGAGTTTAGAAAAGCCCAGAAAATTTGTCTCGGGTCGAACTATATTATCATTTTTTTGTAAGTGAATCGTTTACGAACTATTCATAAAGAACGAATCAATTTTAAGAAATGATTTGGTTGATTCGAATCACCTGAAAGATTCGAACTTCCCATATCTACTACGGATAGAATAAACAAGTCATACCTCAACAATTACAAAAATTATAACAACATACCAAACCTTTAAAAAACGCCAGTAAAATATTTGTTGCGGCACCGTTTACGGAATGTTGGCTCCTCGAGAAAATTGCAACATATTTTTATATGCAGATTTAGATTTTACTGGAACCAAACATTTACGGGCTTTTCCCGCTTGCGTTAGCACGTACTACATTTCAAATTATGATATGATAAAAAAGTCAAACCCAAGACAAACCAGTCTACTATGATCATTACAAACATGGCCCTTAGCAACGTTATTATTAAATTCCAAAAATTAATCCAATATTTTCCTATTTTCAGAAAGGTATGCATTAATCAGAAAAAATCTATTGATTACGACAACCCTTATCGAGCTTTCAAGATTTTTGCTGGTTGAAAATGGGTGACTTTACTTACAGAAAATTCGTATTTTCCTTTAGCCCAATTCAGATAAATTTTATAAAAATCTTTTAATAATTTAAAACGAATATGTTTACCCCTAACCAAAAATTCTAATTTTTAAGCTTTTTTGTTCTTCCGGAGAATTTCATTTATGCTTACATAAAAAATAAATCTCATTCTTTCTGTTCGTATACAACATACTAAACTTATTTCACTTGCCGATTGGTTAAAGATCAATTCACATTAAATCAGTGTTTTATACGCGTGGCGCATGAAGTAAAATTTTGAGTTTAGAAAAGACTGAATCTGGCTCGGTCGCTCCGCCTCGCTACGCGCCCTAGCCAAATTTTCAGGCTTTTCTAAACTCGAAATTTTAATTCATGCTTAACCTGGAAGTGAATACACTTGTTCTATGATGAATCAGAAACTTTGTGAATAATCTCCTGAATTTTTCTTCAACTTTGGCGCAAAGTTCATTCATCGACTATAGCTGATAATTTAAACTGCACCTTTAAATATTTTTATATTTACTCATTGATAAAATTTACGCAACTTTAAGCGTCTGTAATGTCGTCAAAAATAGCTCAATTTTGTAGTTTTTAACATTACCTTAAAGTTTATCCATTCCACGACAATCACTGATAATTTCATAAAAATCCAAATTGTCTTTCGTAATCTAAGTAGAAAACAAGAAACCTTATTTTTTTGTTTATTTATTTACATTTTATTCAACTTAATTATGACATTTTGTTCAACTTAATTATGAAATTTTATTCAACTTTTAATTATGACAATTTATTCAACTTAAGGCGCCTGTAATGTTCTCAAAAAATGCTCGATTTTTCTTCGTAATCTAATACCAGAAAACGAGAAACTGTACCTTATTATTTGTTCAGTTAAATTGATTAAATTTTATTTAATTGATTATGTAGAAAAGTTTCATTTTGTTTTAAATAATTTTTCAAATAAATCAAATTGTTCGAGTATTCGCCTTTTTTTATAAAGAAAAGTAAACTTTTATTTGTTATTTTGAAATATCCATTGGAACCATTTAAACTTTAAATATAGCCTATCAAACTTTACTCATTTCTGTGCAGATTCTATGATTTTTGTGTTGATTTGCTAATCTGTTAAGTTTTTACAATTTATTTCAAGAAAATATTTCTCTAAAATCGTTGATTTTATTGCATAAATTCAACTTTAACTTTATATTTTAAGAAAATGCGTTGAAGTTATCTAATTATCTTTTAATAAGATATAAGTGCAATTTTTAATAATAATAATAATAATATATGTTTATTGTGTTATAAGCCTAAGCTTTACACTTATCAGTACATAATTGAAGCTTAAATATAAGTAATACATAATTTAACATTCATAACTACGTCAAGGATAATATCACAAAATGTATGTATGGGTCGATATTAACCATACAGTCAAACAAAAAGCAAGAAAATCATAAAGTTGTCGGATAAAATCAAATAAAACTCATCAACAACAAAAGTTGTTACAGAAAATACATATAATGAATAAATTTTAAAAGCACGTCCATGTTAAAACGAGAATAGCCAAAATACGTCAAAGATAAACTGACGTGTTTAAACAACAAACAAACAAAAAATACCTAAACATGAAATATAGTCTTATTTAATAAAATTACAGTAACAAACAGAATAAAAATGTTAAACATAATAGGTTATGTGAATAAATAGTAATAAAATATCTAAGAGAATATAAAACCACTGTAAAAATATTAAAATTCATGTTATAACATTATTTTTCATGTATTCGTCCCAGTCATAAAATGCATTTTCAATCAAAATACATCTAAGACGGTGTTTACATTGATTAAGTCCTTAATATTTTTTGGCAATTGATTCTAAGGAAATTCAATGAATTTTATGTTGATTGCATTAAATTTTGATTATTTACAATTTATCAAACAAAATAAATTTTAGAAATTTAGGTTAAAATTTAAAAAAAAGTTGATAGTTTTAGCGAACTACCAAGATCTCCATTAATTTAAATAAAAACTTAACTGTTTTCGTAAACTTCAAAGATTTCCGTTAATTTTCAAAAATCCTGAGTTTAGTAAGATCCTCATTAATTATAAAAATGTCGACACTTTTTATAATTGTCGTTAAATTTCAACATTTTGACGCCTTTTAGGAATTCATATGATTTTTACTTTGCAATCATCGTCCATTTTGGAAAATTCATAAAAAGCATATCATTTTTAAAAATTAATAATTAGATTTTGAAAATTATCTTAATATATTATTATAATTATTATTGTTTTATTGAATATTTACGAAATACGTAAACATTTTTAAAGTTAATAAAACGTCATAAAGTATCGAATTTTGAAAATTAAGGAAACACGTTTTAAAATTTAACTAAAATTTAGAATATTCACGAAAACTGCCAAGATTTAAAAATCTGGCGAAAATTCATTAGAAATAGAAGAATTATAAAATTTAATCAAAACTTTAAAAATCGATGGATATCTTAAAATTTCATGAAAAACTTTAACATTTTTAAATTTAACGAATTTGTAACGTTCGCGTTTTCCACTCTCCGTTTTTTTAGACGAGAAAGTAAAATAATTAAACAAAGTGATAAATAGAAGAATAAAATTAAATTAAAAATTCAAAACATTAATGTATTATAGGCAACTTAAGCGTCACTAAAAATGTAAACAACAGAAATTTTGTTTTAGAGTTATTTAATTAATTATAAATGATTCTTCATTTCCACGACGTTTCCTCTAATGGGAAATTTTGAATAACAATGCCCAGCGGTCTGCGAGTCCTTGTTCGTTACGTAACTGCACCAAAAGGATCGTCACTGGAATTTCTACAAAAAATGGTTTTCTTTGAGTAAATAGGCAATGGTATCGAATTAGAAAGATAGTGTAGGGATTATGAAGGGATTTTATTTAGGTACATGGTGTCGTATCAAATTAAGAAGAACGGGAGATCGAATAAAATAAACTAACCTCAAAAGAAAATGTTGATTTCCGATTACGGAGGTTATTAATTCTTCGTCGCTATTAATCCAGGTGGTGAATGTTGGTTCTGGAAGGTGCTGATTATGAAACACTTCACATAAATTCACTGCATTGTTGTCGACCTTGTCATTATTTTAATTAACCTTTATTCATTGATTAATAGGGAGCAGTCGCACTTATGCGATTTCGTCGCGCGGATTTGTGTTGGTGGTTTCTGGTCAGGCACATTTTGTAATCAATTACACCAATCCCCTGGGAGAGGTGTTTGCCCAAACGTATCTTCGTCATATATTTATAATTTCCCGTGCGGATATTTTATCGGTTTTAATTGAAAGGATAATTGTTAAGTGGAGCGCCGTCTTAATGGTCGGTATATCGAAATTACCAACAGGTTAATTAGTCCGAATGGGGGGCGTGGAATTTGAGTAATCCGTGGATTAATTCTGAGAGTGATCTCGTGAAGAGCTGTGTGCTTGCAAATCGAAAACAAGTGCTGTGTGCAGTGTGCTGAAGTTCATTTTCTGAAAGTATCTGTGTGATCGCTTCGGGGATTTTCTAAATATTAATAAATTCACGTGAGGCCGCATTACAACTACAGGTAATCGACCATATTTTGCATATTTCCATTAACCCTCTCATGCGCCACGTCCACGTTTGTGGCACGTTTGTTTTTCTATTTATTTCCAAAAGTATCAGTTAAATTCTTATAGAAGTGATCTAAGTACACATTTGTGGACATATATTTTCGCTAGTTATTCGTAGATGGCTGCAGTTGTACTGAATTGCATATTATAATCGTTTGTGAACAAGTCTCCATATGCTCTGTGTGTTTATAGTTAGTTTGTGCAAAGACAGTAAAAAAAAGTCGGTTTACGGCAAAATAAAGTATATTTAGGTAAGTAAAAAATGTTTTCTTCTATAAAACTAGTTTGTTCTTAAAATTAATAACTCGCCCTCACAAAATAGTCCGTTATATTTACGAAAATTGATAAAATATATTTGTACACATATGTGGACAAAACGCGCACAAAAATTGTAAATAACGTTTTTAGAAATAAGAAAACATACGTTGAAATATCTCAAGTAATGTTATTTTTATTTGTATAAATATATATTTTATAACTTTTTTTCTATTTGTAACTTCAGTAGAAGTGGTGTTTGCTAAAAATGGATCATGAAGAAATAGTATTACTGATGAACAGATGGATCGATTACTAAAAGATTGTGATCTGTATGATAAATCACTAACCAAAATTACAGCAAATTTACCACCTATTGCTTCGACGTCAAGCAGAAAGATTGATCCAAAACGTCCTCTATCTCAAGCTGAACTAGATAAATTATTGATGTCATCGGATAGTGAGTTAGAATATTTACCTGAAGATAGTGAAGAAGATTCTGATGGAAAAGAAAAAAATAAACATAATAAAATTGACAATATCTTGACTAAAAAATCTATCAACGTGAAAAGTAAAGAAAGCAAAACGACTGAAAAATCTATCAACGTCACAAGTAAAGGAAAAAAAACGAAATATAGCGAGTATGAAAGACGATGTCCATTGACCGACGCGGAAATTGAGTCAATGTTATATACCGATGACTCAGAAGATGGAATCATATCAGATAGCGATTCTAAAGACATATAGTCCGTGTTTAAAAATAATGGCGACCAAGAAGAAATTGTCGAAGAGGAGCATGATATTGAAGAGGCAAATATGGAGAAAACACAACTAGAAAAAAATTTGGACCCAGAAAAGAGAAAAAAAAAATCTACCCAGAAACCTGATTGCTCGCCTAATTGGGTTCTAAATAAAGAAAATTTATTTGGTGCTAATATTCCTAACGCCAGTAAAGAACATAAAGTACATGTTCATGGTGATTCGCCAATAGATTACTTCAACCATTTTTTTTTCTGATTCATTTTTGAGAGACACAATTGTTTTCCAATCAAATTTAAATGCCTATCAGAATAACAAAATATATATCCAATCTGACACTTAGTGAACTCAAAATATTTTTGGATATTACAACTATGATGTCATACATCAAATACCCAAGAATTAGGCAATATTGGTCTTCTGAAGGTGGATTGAGGATGAATTTCATAGCAGATGCTATGCCTCAGAAACGGTTTGAAGAAATTCGAAGATATTTACATTTTGTAGATGCTTCAACAATCAAAGAAAATAATACGGATAAGCTATTTCGCCTACGTCCTGTAATTGATCATCTTCATGAAACTTTTCATTCGGCTGTTGATCCTGAACAATTTACAGAGAGTTTTATGTAACATCGAACATTTTCAATGTTAATTTTCATACAGAGAATTTTACTTTTAATTATTCATATGCATACGTTGTACATTTTCCGACACTTGGTTTATTAAAAGAAATTAGTTTGAAGCTTTAAACAAGTGTTTTCCACTAACAGGTTAAGCATGAAGTAAAATTTCGAGTTTAGAAAAGCCTGAAAATTTGGCTCGGGCGCGTAGCGAAGCGAAGCGACCGAGCCAAATTAGGCTTTTCTAAACTCGAAATTTTACTTCATGCGCCACCGCCACAAAATACTGATTCAATGTGAAGTTTGCGGTGTGTTTTAAACTTCGTAATATGTCAGTATTTTGTACCGGTGGCGCATGAAGTAAAATTTCGAGTTTAGAAAAGCCTGAAAATTTGGTTTGGTCGCTCCGCGCTTCGCGCTACGCGACCAAACCAAATTTTCAGGCCTTTCTAAACTCGAAATTTTACTTCATGCTTAGTCTGGGAGTGGAAAACACTCGTTTTAAGTTATAAATTGGACTCTTTAAAAAAACAAGGATCATCTAAAGATTTACGGCACACACGCTATAATTAGGACTTAAAAGAAAAACTCCCTGTTTGTACAATTTGTACTGAAATAAGTTGAGGCGTTGATTGCAATTGGTTATCATTTTTAATGGTCATACCTAAAAATTAAAGGTGTATTGAATGCTTTGGTTTGAGAAATCGAGCATACGAAAATAAACATTGAAATTGTTCGGAGTTACATAAAACTCTCTGTATGTCAATTGATGAAATGATGGTACCTTTTAAAGGACGCTCATCATTAAAACAATACTTACCAAAAAAGCCCAAAATATTGGGGATGTAAAATATTGGTCCGGGTAGGCACATCTGGATATGTGTATTGTTTTGAAATATTTCAAGGTATTTCTGGTAACAGGCAAGATATTTCTGAAATTGGTGCAGCCGGGGATGTCGTGAAAAGATTATGTCATGATATTGAAAACAAAAATTACAAAATTTATGCCAATAATCTATTTTCAAATATCCCTTTAATAGATGCGTTAACGCAGAAAAAAATTTGATATACGGGAACAATGCGATCAAATAGGTTGAAAGGAGCTGACACCATTTTGAAATCGGAGAAGTTATTGAAAAAAGATGGTCTTGGAAGTTATTCGTTTGCAACATCTGATAATAACATCACAGTGGTAAGGTGGCACCAAAATAACTTAGTACACACAGTATCCAACTACGCAGGAGTATTCCCCATCGACACTGCTGAAAGATTTTGCCGCAAAAAAAACAACGAATACAAGTTCCTCGACCATTTTCAATAAAGTTGTACAATCAACACATGGCAGGTGTTGATTTTATGGGCTCTCTAACAGACTTATATACTAACCATACAAGAAACTGCAGGTGGTATATTAGAATATTTTACCACCTAATAAATGTAGCTATAGTAAATTCTTGGATTTTATGGCGTTGGGATAAGAACAATTTAATCGAAAAGTTGGATTTACTACAATTCAAAAGTCGCATTGCAACTGCTCTAATTTTCCGTGGAGATGCACAGATGACACGACAAAAGGGTCGTCCAAAAAGTACAACTCCTCATGCTATAAAAAAGAAGAAAGCGTATAGTGGTTCCCACAGGGAAAAGATTAGATAAAGGGCCACATTTTCCAAATAAACTTGAAATAAAAAATGAGTCACCTTGCAAAAGTGTAAATTGTTCAAAAAGAACACGATATATGTGCAAAAGATGCGAAATAGCGCTGTTTCCCGAATGTTTTGAGGTATATTATACATAATAAAATGGAATATTTCAGATTCTGCGTGAACAATACATTTAAAGCATAATATTATATGTGTCTTTATTTCTTACCATAAGTGCACTGTGTGCACATATGTGTACATTCTATTTTTTCTCAAAAAAATTGAAGTTTTCAAAAATGTTCAACTTTTTTATTATTCTTATCAATATAAAGCTCAATTCCAACCAAAATTAATTTTTGTTACACCACAAAATCTAATTTTGAAAAGTTGCGCATGAGAGGGTTAATTTTATCCTAGTTTTGTGATTTTTTTTTTTTGTGGAAAAAATAGGGGGAAAATTTGACTAAAAATTCAAATACGACTTTTAGGCCTCGTTGTACGATTCGATTGTAATCGAAGTATTGAAATTCTTTTAAATTCATCCCCGTGGAGTTCCGCAATTTTCCTGTTTGGGCGAATTTTCTTGGAGAGAGAGAGGGTACCCTTCTTGGCGTTCCGGCTGCTGAAGTGGTTGGAAAGTTAATTGAGAAGTGGATTCTCGGTGTTTTTGGCAGTAGAGTGAGAGACGAAGGAGGCGGTCGACAATTACTGATGGAATTTCAGATAAGTGATAAAAAAGTGTATTAAAATAGTGAAATTCACATAATTTTCATTTCTTTTAAGAACTAATATTTATTAAAGCCGAACAGCTATTATTGCAACATTTTTTATTATTATTATTTTGGGGTATTGCGTTGTGGTTTAAGAGGCCAACGGAATTTGCAATTTGTTTTATTGCTGGAAATATTAAATGTTTCGTTTATGTGCATCATGATTAAAATAATTGGTTTTTCGTTATCGAAATTTGATCGAGAATATAAACTATTATTTCTATTGCTCATTAAGTTGTATTTACTGATTTATTTAATCAACATTACATATTGTTTTTAATAATGTTTAAGTTATGTTTTGGGAAAATTAATAGCAACCGTGGTAAAAGTTTGCGTATTTTTGTGGCCCGATAATTCTTTGTTTACTTTTGATTATTTAATATTTAATTATTTTATATGAAATCAATTATTTGTTATTTTTTTATTTCTTTTATTGAAACATTATTTAACCTTAAATTAATTACTTGTTACTTTATACCAACTTTCCTGCATTTCTTGGTTTACAGGAAGATAAACTAGTTAAGGTCAATTAGAAACCAAGTGGCGCCCAAAAGTTAATTTTTATTATTTTTGTGTGAATATTTTTTTTGACCCACGACGCCGCCGATTAAGAGCTGCCGTTCGCAGGTCACAAATTTTAAGAAAATTAACGAATATTGCCAAGAACTTTTAAATCAACAAAAATCTTAATGTGTTCATTGTTAAAGCTACCGAAAGAATTAAAAATTCATGAAAAGTATGAGAATTTTCCGAATTATCAAAAATCTAGGAAATTCTATACTTTATCTGAACTTTTGAAAATTAGGAATACAGTTTTTTTTTTTAGTTAGTTTGAGTAAGCTATTGATAATGAGTACTCGAAATGTATATCCAGCAAAAATACAAAATATTGTAAAGAAAGTGTTAGTGTTTTCATTCTAAGTTTTTTGAAAATTAAATGTAATTTCATTACTTTTTTCTAAATCTTGGCGGTTTTTGTGAAAAACCGCCAAGATTTAAAGAAAGTAATGAAAACATGGAAATTCAACAATTTGAATATTAACGAAAACCTTTGTAATTCATGAAAAAGTAATTTTTTTTTATAAATTAATGATAGTGATAAAAATTCACGAAAATAGTAAAAATTTAAGAATTGACGAAAATCTTGAAAACCGTCAAGATTTTATAAATGAATGAAAATCTTTGAAAACGTTATTAATTATTTTCTAACGAGTGTTTTCCACTCCCAGACTAAGCATGAAGTAAAATTTCGAGTTGAGAAAAGCCCCACGAATTTGGATTTGGACGCGCAGCGTCCAAATCCAAATTCGGGCTACTCTCAACTCGAAATTTTACTTCATGCGCCACGCGTATAATACACTGATTTAGTGTAAAGTTCAAAATATACTGCTCATTTAATATTTAAATTTTCAGCCGACTTTTATAACCTTGGCAGTTTTCGTAAATATCTTAGATTTATGTAATTTTTATGAAATTTTTAATATTTTGAAATATTCGTCAATTTATAAAATTTTTATGAAATTTTCAAAGATTTATAAAATTTTTAGATATATGTGTATAAACATTAAATGCTAAATATTTAAGAAAAATCCAAAAAATGCTAAGAGTAAACCACAACTTCCAGTTTCCGCATTTTCACCAAAAGTTGATCAAATACTACTATTGTAATAAAAATCTTTAGTTTATAGTGATATCTCAATAGCTCAATTGGTTTAGACTTTATCGTGGCGACAGAATTACAGAACAAACATTTTTCAAAGATGGTCTTCATCAACTCGGGGGACCTCCAGTAATATGTATGTAGTCTGAATGTGTTGTGGCGTCCTAGATGTAATTTCGATATAAGAATTGTTTCAAAACATTAAATGTATAGGTTCATGGCTTGATCATAGTTAGCAAGGCAAAAAAAATCAATAATTCGCGTATCACCAAACGCGCAAAAAATGCAGACGAAAATCGGAGATTTCGAGAGCGCCTCACTCACCTTTCAACAACAGTTCAAGTCGACTGAATACACGGTGCGTATCGCGTCTTCGCCTTTTAGAAAACACCGATCGGTTTACGATTGTAATATCCAGTTTTAATGTGCTAGTGTTAAACATCTACGATATGTAATACTACGACCATTAATTACACATGAAGAAGTGCTAGCGTTTTGATTCGTTAGTGAAGTGTTGCGAAATGGATTATTAAAAAAACATCCAGCTTTATAAATTGGGATTTAAAGGATCGTCTTTAATTATTTAAGCGGTTAGTGCAATGGTTTACTTTCTATTTGGGGATTTTGATCGATAGGGCTTTGAAGACAGGCAGGGTTACTAATTTTGCAAAAGAAAACGTAATAGGCGATGTTTTTATTAAAACTCTTGTGAATTTAAAAAATAAATCGTTTTTAACAAAGCTGGAGACGCTTTAAAACAGAAAATTACTGTAGCACTTAAATATTCATCAGATTTTCTCAGACTGGAGATTTCTTAAATTGAATCGTAGTCATAATATCACTCAAATTTTTCAGATATGTAAGTGCCTACACTCGAAAGAAATAAATCCTTAGTAAGACTGTCAAAAAATGTGGTATATTTAAACAAAAGTGTCGATGTGTTCATCATAGCATCATCATCACTTTTAAATATTAACAATATGGAAAACTTGCTAAAACTAAATTTATTCTACTTTTATTATTATTATTCCAAAACTATTCACAAAAAAAGTAATTCTTGCATTTTTTCACTACATTTCGGTAAATATTAATCACCATCGCATCCAAGCCTTATATATTTTTAACTTTACTGTTAATCAGTGGTTTATACGAGTGGCGCATGAAGTAAAATTTGGAGTTTAGAAAAGTCCCGAGAAAATTTGTCTCGGGTCGCTGCGCGACCCTCGACAAATTTTCTACACGGAGCTTTTCTAAACTCCAAATTTTACTTCATGCTTAGTCTGGGAGTGGAAGACACTCCTTACTTTAAAATATGTCACAAGTGTTAAAATGTTTATCGCAAGTGTCACAAAAAAAAAAATAACATGACGATCTTATTATAGTTAAATTCAAACTCGTGTCAAGTTGGCACGATTCGGTTACCGCCGACTTATGTCAACTGTTATTATAGTGCAAATGTCGGCTAGCGCCGACTTATATCAACTGTCATTATAGTCCAAATGTTGGCTCACGCCGACTTATGTCAAGTTGACACGATGGACTAAATGTCGGCCAGCACCGACTTATTATTATTTTTTTTAAGTTTATTTGTAGAAGACATAGGTTTCACATGTATTACAATTGTCAAAGGAGAACATACATATATAAAATTACTTAATATTAACATGAAATATAATAAGTTAAAGTTACAATTACAATTATTCACTGAATATTCATATTGAACCGCCAATGGTATATCATTAAAAGTGTCATGCAGAAAATCATTTACTAATTAATATGCCTTTCTTATTATCTTTTTTAACGCATTTTTAAAAATATTCTGTTGCCTAACTTTTTTGAGGGAATCTGGTAGTTTATTATACAGCGTGAGACATCGATAATATTGTCCTTGTTTATAAAGAGATGTATAGTGGAGTGGATTACATATGCTGTCTAAATTTCGGGTATTAGAGCTTGTATTATATACTCGATTTGTAATAAACTTACTTTTATGTTTATGAACATAGAGGCAGCAACTGTAAGGGTTATTTCCGCCCTAGCACCGCAGCCGTGTGGCTTATTGTACTTCTTCCGTTACCGTAGTTAATCAAAAAGCTCTGTTTCCTTGGCTAGTCCCAGCAGCCTTTCGATCATCTTTCCCTTCGAGAAGTGGTTTGGATTCCCTTGGACAAGGTTTGCTTCCCTCCAGGTGGAAAGTGCCTCGCACTCGAATAGTACATGTGAGGCGTCTTCATCCTCTTCCAGGCATAGTCTGCATATTGGATCTTCTGTGAACAGTTTCATGTTATGCAGGTGCTTCCTTAGGGTACATTGTCCAGTTATCAGTCCTGTGACTATTCTAAGGTTGTTTCTATTGAGTCTGGGGGCCGCCTCAGGTGCTAGTTCTTGGCAGGGTTTTTCCATCAGTAGTTTACTGTGTCTATGCCCTGTCTGCTTTTTCCAGCGCTCGGTGTGTCTTTCTAGGGTCCACTCTTTTGCGCTTGGTCTTATTGATTTTTTGGGAATCGGTAGCATTGGTTCTGGTCCAATGTAGGGTCTGCGTGATCCAATCTTTGCCAGAGCATCGGCTTTCTCGTTGCCATCCCCCCCTGTGTGTCCCGGCGTTCAGCGTAGTGTTACGGTGTTTTCCGTCGCCAGTTTCGTCAGGATTTGGATGCACTCCCATGATAGCTCAGATTGGATCTTATAGCTGTTGAGTGCTCTTAAAGCAGCTTGGCTGTCGGTGAGGATCAGGATCTTTTTCCTCTTATATCCCCGTCGCAGATTTTCCATGGTACATTGGTTAATCGCGAAGAACTCGGCTTGATGTGCAGTTGCCATCCTCCCCAGAGACACGTAGATGTCACATTTTGGGGTTACGCCGTGAATCCCAGCGCCTGCTCCACCTTCTCTTCTTGACCCATCGGTGTATCAGATCAAGGTTCCAGGTGAAGGGTTGTGCTTCGCATTGTCCCCCTCCACATTCTATTGTGAAGGGTCTCTTCAGGGAGTAGCGTGGTATCATGTAGTCACTTCCCATTTGTAATAGAGGTTTGGTAACTACCTGTTCTATTCTGGAGTGGTTTTCTATGGGGTGCCAGTTTCCAGTTGACCTCAACCTATATGCCCCTAGTCTGGCCTCGCTTTTAACCACTAGGTCCAGCGGTTGGAGGTTTAGTAGGATTTCCATTGAGGCTGTTGGTGTTGTACGCAGTGCGCCAGTTATGCATAAGCAGGCTAGTCGCTGTACTCTAGGTAGAGCTGCCTGCGTAGTACTTTGTTCTACTTTCGGCCACCAAGTGGTACATCCGTAGGTGATCATGGGTTTTACTATTGCATTATATATCCACATAGTCATTTTTGGATTAAGGCCCCATGTTTTTCCCAGAGCACGCTTTGTTGTCATTAGCGTCCTTGTTGTCTGTCGGTTGTGTGCTTTAATTGACGGTTCCATGTGAGTTTTGTATCTAGGTAGATACCTAGATATTTGACCTCATTGGTTAGTTGTAGAGTTTGGTTAAAGACGGTTGGGGGTTTAAGGCCCGCGCATTTCCTTCTTTTTGTGAAGGGGATGACCGTAGTCTTGGTGCGGTTAACGCTTAGCCCCACCTCCCCACACCATCGTTCTACAGTTTTTAAGGCATTGTTCATGATGCTTGTTATAGTAGTTGGATATTTTCCCGTGACGAGAATGACAATGTCATCCGCATATCCCTGGGCGTAATATCCTGAGTCGTTTAGTAACGTGAGTAGCTCATCCACCCATAGAAGGGGGGATAGAACGCCCCCCTGAGGACATCAACCTTTGGCTTTTAAGCTGATTTTTTCTTGGAATTGTTCCGTAATTACTAGTCTGTCGGACAGCATGGATTGCAGCCACGAGCTTATCGTGGTTTCCACAGCGTGACTTTCGATTGCTCTTACGATCGTTCTGATAGAGGTGTTGTCAAACGCTCCCTCAATATCGAGAAATGCAGCCAAAGCCACTGTTTTGTTTTTCAGCGAGGCCTCTACCTTAACTACCAGTTGGTGTAAGGCAGACTCGCATGATTTTCCAGCTTGAAAGGCGTGTTGAATGGGGTGGAGCGGCCTCTCTAGAAGTAAGGTTTCCCTTATGTGTCTTTCAACTAGTTTTTCCATCGTCTGAAGTAGGAACGATGTTAGGCAAATTGGTCTCTAACCTTTTGGCTGGGTTAAGTCCTTCCCAGACTTAGGGATAAAGACCGCTTTGACTTTCTTCCAGGTAGTTGGCACGTGTTTTAGTGCCAGGCTGCCCCTGAAGAGTTTACATAGCACCGGTAGAAGGTGGTCCAGCCATTGCTGCAAGAGCACTGGATAGATCCCATCTCGTCCCGGTGATTTATATCGGTGGAATGGAATGTAATAATAAAAATTTTAGTTGGTACCACTGATTAGCATTTTGAAAGACATTTCTAATGATATATCACAAGTAGGGTCGTGCTATTTAAAAAAAATGGGCAAGGGTGGCTACAGTCTAAGGGGTTGGTTGCAGAAGATTGTTATGTGGGTCAAAATGGTCCCTTCTCCATATGATAAAAACGGTCTTAAAAATTTTTCTTTAACTGTTACGGTTCCAAAGATATTCTGGCTGGCTTGTTTTCAAATTGACACCTTGCATATAAAGAGTACAAAGTTAACAGATTCATTTCAATAAAGAGCGAAGCACAACTTTTTCTGGGGCACAAAAAAGTTATTATTCTTATTATTTGTTTTTGTAGCCTAAATATGCGAACTGCTTCGCTAGACACACCCCATATAATAATACCGTACATAAGGTGGCTACCAGAGCTAGGCAGGATTCGAATCATTCAGGATTCGAATCCTGGATTCGAATCCTTTTAGAGGATTCAAAAGAGGCATTCGAATACAGTCCGCGCCCCATACCTTGGCGAGAAGCCGCGCAGCCCGAATAGTCCCGAGTGCACCGTTTATAGCCGACCGACAAATGTAAAATGTACCGCGCGGCGGTCAGTGGCGTAACGCAGATTCTTTAGCCCTTTTGTTGTATGAAAATCACTTATAATAAAAGTAATAAAAATTACATTTATCTTAATAATGTACGTTTTAATAAACAAAATTGAATAAAATAACATAGGCATTTAATTTAAAATTTTTAATGAAATACAAGATTTAAAAAATCAAATTAAAAATCGTAAATTAAATTAAATCACAATACTCGCTTAAATTGTCCTAATCGTCATTACAATCGTCGTTGTTATAGTCGCCATCGTCGTCGTCGCTCGAATCTTCATTTAATGTAATAACAAGCTCCTCGGTGCGGACATCAACAATGATTTCATTAGCCAGGTAATCATTTTCAATTTTGATGACATGGTCACACCTCTTTTTCCACTCCTCTGCGGTAATTGCTACAAATTATTCTTCAGCCAATTTCCACGTATCTTGTATTTTGAACGTGGTGTTTCTTTTTGCTACATTTTGTTTGACTGTAGCCCTAATTAGTTCAATGGGATTCAGATCCGGATGGTAGGGTGGAAGTCTTAAAATTGAATGTCCATACTGTTCAAACAATGCGTCAAATTTGTACTGAATATGTTGATGCTTATGCGACTTTATTATGGAATAGAGTGCAGGTTTGAGCATATTGTGTGAAAATCTTAAATTATTTTGTGTCAACCACGATATCATATCAGCTTTTTTTGAATTGCTGTTCGGTGCATGGTTAATTTGCACTTTGTGATAAGGAGCATTATCCACAACTATAACTGACTGTGACTCCAAATTCGGTATTAATTTTTCGCGAAGCCACCTTTCGTAATTTGTTGAATTCATCATTTAAATGATAATCCCCCGAGGACGTACCTGATTTAAAAATCTGTAAGCAGTTTGGAATAAATCCTTTGTCACCACCAGCATTAATAATGATTAGCCGCGAACCCTTTGAAATTTGGAAAAATATTCCGTTATTGGTCGTCATTCCAACTGTTTGAAAGGGCGTGGCCACTGTGGATGAAAGTTTCATGAAGAAAAACTATTGGGCGTTGTTGTTCTCGAAAGTATTGCCTATTATTTAAATATTTAATACGACGCGCCAAAATATCATTTTTTTCAATCAACAATTGTCGATTATTCTTTGTTTTGCGAAATCTAAAACCAAGATCCTTGACAATTCTTCTTAATGTTGTTAACTTCCCCTGCCACCCAAAATCTTCTTGTAATTTTGCTCGTAATGCTCTGAGATGAACTCTGCAGCCTTCAGTTTTATGAAAATTATAAATAACATTCCGAAAGACTACTTTTTCGAAGTGTTCCAACTCCCTCACTAAGCACTTGCGACGCGTTTTTTATCCGGGCTCTTAAATATTAAACCATTTTCGGGTGCATTGTTTCCCTCACTCACTATTCGTTCAACACTTCTCACTGAAACACCCGTCGCCGTGGAAACAATGTCTTTTATTTCCTTTGAGGTACAATCCACTTTAATAGTTTTAAAATAATTATACACATTAAAAATTACTTCACGTGCCTGACTGTGAATCACCTTATTACTTAATGTACTTGTCATTTTGATATAAAAATTGTAACGTTCACTATGGTGGTTTACTCTCAATTGACACATTTCGGAAAAGCGGCCGTAATGTAGGTGTGTTGAATGTAATTAGTAGGGGATTATCTCCCTTTTGGTATTTATTTACCTACCTGACGGGCAGGTAATTTGTCCTAAATAACCTTACTAGATTACAATTACGTAAATTGTATTAAAAATACATGCCCAATACCACTGCTTTTCGTCGCTACTTCTATCGCATGTTATTCGCCGCCGCGGCGCCGCTGGAATTTTTAAAATGTCGTGGGGAGTAATATACCACTGCGCATCCGAGCCACTCGCCAAGGTATGGGGCGCGGACTGTACTTTAGTTCAACTGTATTGGTGATCCTGATTCGTTACGTATTTTTAAGAGGATTCGTATTCGAATTAAAATGTGGGTGATTCGAATCCTTATAAAAGAATTCGAATATTTATAAAAGGATTCGAATATTTATAAAAGGATTCGAATACTTATACTAAAAAGGATTCAAAGGATTTGAATCGTCAAAAATAATTAGAATTAATTGTGAGGATTAACATGAAAAATGTCTTTTGTGTGTTATTAAATTTCTCGTTAAATCACTGTTTTATACGCGTGGCGCATGAAGTAAAATTTCGAGTTTAGAAAAGCCCAGAAAATTTGTCTCGGGTCGCTGCGCGACCCGAGACAAATTTTCACGGGGCTTTTCTAAATTCGAAATTTTAATTCATGCTTAGTCTGGGAGTGGAAAACACCCGTTTAAAGCTTCGAATTGAACTTAAAAAAAACAAGGAATATCTAAAGATTTTCAGAAAATAGGCTGTTTTGCGGAAAACACTATTTCTACTAGCAGAAACAACTAGCACTATTACCAACCAGAACTTCCAGCTCAGATGGTTGTAGCTTCAGATATCTTGCTACCAGCAGACGAGGCTTGTACTAGTACTACTAAGTACTAGTAACCGAAAGAACCACTACTACAAACTGTAACGTTTACTTTTTTTCAGTTAAAAACGATTTGTCCGCTAGCAGAAAGAACTGCCGCTATTAGCAGAAAGAGCTTTTAGTTCCGTAGACTGAGCCTGTACTACTACTACTACTAGTAGCACAAAAAACTAGTGGTAGTAAAATAAAAAACTACTATTAAGCTGAAAAAACTACCAAGGCCGCAGCCAGAAAAAAAAATCGGAGGGGGTTATAAAAATGTCGTAGGGGGGATTAGGAAAAATTATTGTTTTTGCTCTTACAGTTCCGCTTTAAATACAAAAATTTATCATTTTGAAGACTTCAGGGGGGGGGGGTTAACTCCCCCCCCGGCTACGGTCTTGAGAGCAACTGCTACTAGCTAAAAGAATTACTACAACAGAAAGAACTACCGCTATTAACGGAGCTTCTAGTTCAGATGGTTCTAGCTTCAAATGTCTTGCCAGTAGAAATACCTACCTTGAGAAGAAGGAACAAAATAGTAGTTGTTCTTTCTACTACTGAAAGGACGAACGCTACTAGCACAAAGAAATTGTACTACTAGCTGAAATAACTACTACTACTGATAGATAGAAACGTTTACTTTTTAGCAGAACACGCTATTTCTACTAGTAGAAACAACTACCGCTATTGGCAGACAGGGCTTCTGGTTCAGATGGTTCTAGCTTCAAATCTTGCCACCGGCAGATGGAGCCTGTACTACTACTAGTAGCAGAAAGACCTAGCAGTCGTTTTTTTTATAGCAAGAAACACTATTTCTACTAGCAGAAAGAACTACTGCTATTACAGAGCGTCTAGTTTAGATGGTTCTGGCTTATCGTGTCTTGCCACCAGCAAACGGAGCCTGTACTACAACTAGTTGCAGGAAGTCCTAGTAATAGTAGAAGAAACAAAATAGTAGTTGTTTCATATACTACTAAAAGGAAAGTAGAAAGAACTTGTACTACTAGCTGAAAGATGGATAGTTTACTTCTTTTAACATAAAACGCATTTCTACTAGAAGATAAAAAAATACATGTTTTTTCTTTGTCGCCGCCATTGTTCAACAAACGTTGATTGTGTATAATATTAATTAACGAGTGTTCTTTGAGAATGAATTGTTATTTTCATTATGGATTACAATTATTTATATTTCTTCGGAGCAAACAGATACAGGGAGCTTTCATTTAAGTATACGTATTCCAAATTTAGCCTATTTTCTGTAAATCTTTAGATATTCCTTGTTTTGTTTTAAAGTTCAATTTGAAGCTTTAAATGATGTTTTCCACTCCCTGGCTAAGCATGAAGTAAAATTTCGAGTTTAGAAAAGCCCCGTGAAAATTTGTCTCGGGTCGCGCAGCGACCCGAGACAAATTTTTGGGCTTTTTTAAACTCGAAATTTTATTTCATGCGCCACGCGTACAAAACACTGATTTAAAGTGAAGTTCAGAAACACACAAATACATCTTTAATCAGAGTAACAGGGAATCAGATATTTAGTCTTTTATCAACGATGTTCAGTGTTAATAATAATTAATTAGGTTTTGTATGTTTTTGTTAAAACAACTGGTAACGCTAGTTATATATTAATGGTTGAAAAAAAATAATAGAATAAAATTTATTTTTGAAGGATTTGTATTCGTGATTGAAAAAAACAGGATTCGAATCTTTGATTCGAATCATATTTATCTCTTACGAATCCTTTATTCGAGTATTGTGATTGTGATTCAAATCATATTAGGTGATTTGGATTCGTGATTCGAATCTTTTTTACGAGATATTCGTCCCAGCTCTGGTGGCTACTGACGTGAGCATGGTAAAAAGTTAGAAGACCATGTTGATTAAATGAGACCCTCATTGACAGTACTGCAAAACTAGCCGATCTTAGTTTGCCAGAGATCTTGTTTATATGCTCATGCCAACTGAGGGTAGGAGTCATGGTCACGCCCAAAAACTTTTCCTTATCCAATTTATTTATTTCAATATTGAAAAAAAAAAATAAAACCAGATTTATCCGAGTTTAACAACAGCTCATTTTCGGTACACCATTAGTGAAATATTTTAACTGCCTCACAAGATGTAGTATATGCATCTTGGATGGAATTTTCCGTGATCAACAGGGATGTATCATCCGCATATTTGAAGACGTTCACGTTTGACATATGTGAGAAAGCCGAGTGTAGGTCGTTCATAAATATTATAAAAAGGTATTGGGCTAGTATAGAACCTTGAGGTGTGCCTTGTTTAATAAACTCTCTTCTTGAAGAGTACTCGTAGTTGGCTGTATTCCCTAGATCGGATCGTATTTTAACAGTTTGCGTCCGTTTGTCAAGAAAAGTCCTGATAAGGTTATGTGCATTTCCTGATATGCCGTATGCGGATAATTTTCTCAGCAACAAATCATGACTAATTGTGTCAAACGCTCTGGAAAGATCAAAGTAAATACTGAGTGCAGCTTCATTTCTGTCCAGAGCGCTGTACACATCGTTTAGGGAGTCAAACAGTGTGTCAATAGTTGATTTGTTTCTGAGGAAACCCGACTGTGTATTGCGGAGCAAATTAAATTTTTTGAAGTAACATTCCAGGCGTATGAGTATAGCCTTTTCAAATATTTTTGAGAAGTATGAAAGAAGCAAGATCGGCCTGTAATTATTAATGTTGCTCTTATCTTTTGTTTTATACACTGGGCATATATTTGCTTCTTTAAGACAGCTAGGGAAAGTTCCCTGTGCAAAACATTTGTTGATAATATATGTGATAGGTTTGGTTATTATTTCGGCAACATCTTTAATAATAAAACCTAGTACTTAACGTAGCCAGTGGATTTATGCGATGGTAGGATGTTTATAATTGTAAATATTTCCTTTTCGTCAACAGGTAAAAGAAAGAAATTTGCAGAGGTATACCTATCGAAAACTCTATAACTTCTCGATGGAGGTGATGATATATTTGGTTTATTAAAATGATCACTGAATAGATTGCATAGTTGATTAGAATCCGTAACTGTTATATTGTTATGGGTTAGTGCATTACATTTTGCATATTTATTGTTATTATTGCTGTGAGAATTTATTATATTCCACACAGCTTTGATAGGATTATCAGAGTTTATTATTAATGATGCAAAAAAGTCTTTTTTGGTAAAGCCTATTAGTTTCTCATGGTTTTTCTTTGCTGTTTTATATTCCTCATATGATCTAACAGTGTGTAATTGTTTGTATGCCCAGTGTAAATTTTTCAGTTTTTTTGCACTATATATTACTTCTTGGTTTACCCACGATTGGTCTTTACTTTTTAGTTTTATTTTACGAAGGGGAAACGAGTTGTTAAATTCGACTGAAAAGGTATTCAGAAATTAAGTAAATTTTATATCAGATTTAGCAAAGTTATTTTCATAGAGACTTAACAAATTTGCACTAGACATTTTTTCAAGGAAATTTAAACGCGAGTGCGAGTTAAAAACGCGTTTAACTATATATTTCTGGTTATTATTGAAATTGTTATTATAACAGTTATTAATTGTTAAGATCGGAAAAATCCGACGTGTTCGATGTAGTTCGATGTAGCCTCCATATTGGTGAAAATACTGTCAATGAGGGTCGCCGTTGTATTCGTGATACGTGTAGGGGCGGTATTTTTACTAGATAAATTGTATACTAAAAGCGTATCTAGCAACAGCGTAGATTCTCAATTGGTCAAATTCAAATTCACATTCTAGTCGGCACAGATAATTACGTAATTATATTTTGAAGTAACAATATCAGTAGTTTATTTAAATGGTCGATAAATATCATATAGTGCGATGACGTAGACAAAGGGGACGATACAGTGATAAGATTACAGACTTGGAGCCGCTCGCTCCAACAGATATAGCGCTGTATTCGAAAGTGTTTTCAATAGTTTCACATTAAATGACACATTTTTAGTTTCCAATTCAATATTTTTTTTACGAAAACAGCCGTTCCTCCACCACGTGAGTATTTTCTGCAAGAATAAGATTTAAGTTTATATCCGTTTAAAGAAAAAACCTAATTTCATCTTAAGTAAACCAGTGTTCTACTGCACAGAAAATATCACAATTAATTGTTTTTAAAAATATAGAGATAATGTGAGATTTATTGCGCGCACTTTGTGTATTTAGATGTAAAATTTTAATTTCTTTGGTTTTTTTGTAGACAGATTTCCGCCGGTGGCTTCCGGGGGCACGAAAAAGAGATATTTGTATTCCATTAGGGTTTTGTTCAGAAGGACCTCTTTTAGATTGGCAGGTGCCATGATTTTAAAGGCGTTGTAACTATCCTGATTGTGGTTGTCTTTGTGGTTTCTTTCAGTGATCGTGTAATGATGTGTCCCAGACGTATTATTTAAATACGTATGCATATTCTCTTGCTTAAACTTGTTGTAGAATTTTCCGACAAAAATAAACACGGTCTCCGGCAATTTCTTTTTGTATACAATATCTAATTTGGCGGGTTCGTTGACCTGTTCATTAATAATTGAGCCTGGCAAGTTTCTGGCGCTCGTATTGTGCATAGGTAAATGTGGTGAAGGTTGATAAGCGCGCAGCTCACACTTAGATCCCGATCGTGGTGAGAAGGGATTTTCCAGTTGAACGGCGCGGTCAATCGTAGGAGATGGTTTATTATTTTCATTTAATATTCTATGATTCTTTGAGTTTAGCAACACCTGTTGGCGAGGTAATGAATTGGTTTTACTGGAATATAGTTTATTTTATCCTTAAGAAGATTTACTTGTTCTTTGAGGTGTTGGATGATTTCATCTTTGTATTCGATGTGTTTCACCAGATATTTATTTTTCATTTCCATTATCTTCTTATCGGTGTATGTATCGGCACTTTGTTTAAAGTGGCTAACACTCACCCCTATTTCCTTAACTGTAGAATTGAAAGGATCCATTGCGGTATCGAAATCACTCCGATTGTCTTCCTCATCCGATTTACTTGTGCAAGACATTTAATTTAATTTTATATATTACATGTTAATTATATTGACTGTCTTTACTATTTTTAATACCATTTGAAAACATCGACTATCAAGGCCAGTTGAGGGGATATGGGGTTCAAACGTTTTTTAAATTTGCGGGAATTCGTTGTTTCAAAGCGTTTAATTTGAGGCTTTTACTGAGTGTTTTCCACTCCCAGACTAAGCATGAAGTAAAATTTCGAGTTTAGAAAAGCCTAAGAATTTGGATTGGCCGCGTAGCGAAGCATTTGACGAAATGTCAAGACCCGCACTGACATTTCGTCAAATGAATCATATTCGGATGGCAATCGTACATTCTTTTTAATAAGCCAGTCAACTATGTTTGCCTTTCTCCATGCAGTTGTTGGATTTCTAAATTCTGGATGCAACATAGTGTGCCAAGGTGCTTAGTCAATGACTATCACTGAATTATCTGGTATAATTGTCAGAACATGTCTAAACCATTCTTCAAAATGTTTGGCATTCATCTCATCGTGGTAGTCATTAGAATTTTTGTTGCCAATAAAACACTTCATACATCCATCCAAAAAACCATCTTCACTCCCTATGTGGAGAATAATTACTCTTTTCCCAGCTCCCGATAAAGTTATTATTCCACCACGGTATCCATTTATTTCCTGGATGGTACCTCTGTAGTAATTATAATTGTCTCGTTTTTCATCCGGTAAGATCTGTTCACACCAACCAAATTTTTTAGAGTGGTTGGCTCCACCCCAAGTCTCGTTCGTATAAAATATTTTCCAGTTATCATTTCGATATCGTTTCATTTTATTTAAGAAATGTCCAAGTGCTGCAGAAATGGTGTTGCTCTCCATTAAAATTGGCCGTTTATTCAGTTTCATATACTTAAAATTCAATTTAATTAAAAGTCTGTATAAAGTGGTAGATGAAAACTTGGGTAAATCGGCAATATCTTCTTTCAGTTTTTCATGAACCATTTGAACGGATGGGAAAGACTTTTCCAAATAGAAACTCATCACAGTACGTCTAATAACTCCTTGCAAAAACTCATCAAACGCAATGGGCTTGCGTCCAGGTGATGTGCGGGGGGAACATATATCTTCGAATTTTCTTTCATCAGAACTAACACGACAAACACTACGAACTGAAATAGCTAAACACGAAGCTGTTCTATTTACGACAGATTCAATGTCAATGTTTTCCTTTCCGCATCGTTTCTCTTCTTCAAAAAACTTTCGCGCATTTACTATCATTTTTTTCTCCTTACTCGAGAACGGTGATTTTCGTTTATCTTCCATTATTAACAATTTGTTCGCTCTGCGATTTTAGTTGTATACTAACAAAAAGTCTAAGACTGAATAATTATAACGAAAAGGGCAATACTTATAGAAACATTTAAACATAATTTACCTCCCACCTTCATAACAAAACAGTTCTTAGTACCTCTTGTCAAAACAACCAATAATCCCTTTATAGCCTTTTCGAGAATTAGTAGACTACAATTATCGATAGTCGGCACCATCGATAATTTTCGATAGTCAGACAACGTACAATCGATAAATATCGATATTTTCCGATAGTTCAGGAAATAACATATTTATTTTAGTTTTATTTTATTGTGGGTCTAATACCCACTGGAAAAATATGATACGTGACATTTTTTTTCTATAAAAGAATCTTGCTGTAACCGCCGTAATATATTTTGTTTCAAATCATAGACTTACAGAAACACACAAAATTAACCACTTTCGTTTTATACTTTGCCCAAATTACAATCCATTTTTTTAATAATTCTTTTTTTTTTCAAAATAAAACATCACTATGATTTTTTAAAAGATTAATATTCTGGAGATCCAAATGTATTTATCGTATGTGAGACTAATTGAAATTTATCTATAATAAATAAAATTACGAAAATGTTTTTCTAGAAAAATGCAAACGATGTGTCTTAATTAATAAGACAACTAAGGATAATAAATATTCACTAAAACAACTACTTCCCGTGCAAATACACCTCCAGATATTGAATGAAAAACTTATTTTACCCTCCTTTCATTTTTCATTTTTATTTGTTAGTTGGTTTGAAGAGAATTTTACCTAAATGTAACGTATACTTTGATAGAGCGTTGTAACAAATCAAATTAAATAAGATTTTAAATATTTCATTGTATTATTCAATATCCGGAGGTGTATATGCACGGAAAGTAGTTGTATCAATGGATATTTATTGTCTTAAGTTGTCTTCTTAATTAAGACACATCATTTGCCTTTTACACGAAAAACATTTTCGTAGTTTTATATATTATGTTTAAAGTGTGCAAACTATAAGAAGCGTAAGCTTATTTTTTCGAATTCAAATATTTTTGAATTGGAATTATTTCAACTATTCCAAGTCCGACCAATTTCCCACTCCAACCTTCAGGACAACCACCAACTCAGAACTTTTCTTCCATTCAGAAACCTTCTATAATTTAGAAACTCGATAACGAGGTCGAATTATATTATTTGGAAACCAAAACGGTAACCAAAAATAAAGAAATTTTGAATTACACTTATGTAATTTTATTTTTTTATTTTAACAAGAATTTTAAAAAATCCACCTTTTATACAGTAAGACGACAAAAATAATTAGTATAGAACATACCTCGGATTGTGTGTGGCTTTATTAGAATACTTGGACTGGATACAGATAGATTTTTCCACCAACACTTTAAAATGTCGGATTCCTCGATGACAATAGAATCGATTGATATCTAAGGTGACTCCAATAATCCACCGAAGTGAAATGCGTATTTGTTATTACACGAACAAATAATACAACGTGATGAATATATTTTTCACTTAAATCCGACATACAAATCATAAAATAAATATCAAAACTCGATGTATTAAATTGGGAAAAAGATGATTCACGTTCACGTTTGAATTTACAAATTGAATGAAATTAGGAAATTTTAACAAAATTGCATATAAATTTCTCATTAAAAATTTAACAAAACTCTTAACTGTATTTTCTACTGTTACACTATCGATTTTTCTCCACCTTTATTATGTACAGGGTGTCCCATTAATGCGTTCTCGGAGGATATCTTGATTCACGGTATAGAAGCAAAAGTTTATTCACCGAAGTCGCTTAATTTAATAACCCTGAAATGGTACGACAGACCAAATATTTTTATTAAAAGGACACTCAATTTTTAGGAGGGATTCAAAAACCAAATAATATATAGGGTGATCCATTTAAAGTTGCATCCCCTACTGTCTTTATGGCGCAAAATGTATACTTAAAAATATTGTTGGGTTATGCAGCTTTTAAAACCAAGCAACTTTAGTGAAGACGAGAATGCACTAATAGGACACTCTGTATAAAGCTCAATGTCTTAGACTCAACAGGTATGAACATTTAGTTTATCTTTAACAAATCTGCATTGAAATTAGGTTGGATAGTATTTGCTTAGGGTAAATGACAATTTAGGTTAGGTTTGACAACATGTACTAAATTTGAGTGAAGTATCAACGTAGGGTTCAAACCCAATTTTCCCTTAAACTCAAAACTCAAAATTTACTTCACGCGCCACGCGTATAAAACGGATTGAATGCAAAGTTCAAGATTTACTACTTATTACATAAGTCAATGATGCTTAACCAATTTTTAGAATTGACACAGTTATATCTATACTAAAAACAAAAATTGTCTGTATAGAAAAAAAGAATTTAAAATGTCTGAACTCTACAAATTGTTAAAAATACAAAAAACGGTTTTAATAAAAACTAAAATATTTAAAAAAACTTTATTTTACAAATAAAAAAAAAAAAACTGTGGTGCAGCCTTTAAAACATTTCAAGTATCAATTTTGCCCCTAAAAGCAATTTGGGTTGCTCAAAACGGAGCATTTTTGAATGAACAAAATTAACTGAAAGTATTATAACAAAAACAAAACATTCTTTAGTATCTAGGCTACACTTTTAAACAGTAAAAATTGCTTTGTTTTTATTATAAAACTCTCAGTGTTTTTTTTTTTTTAGTGTTACCTGGTCTTAAGAACTTGCCCATTAGCTAACATCATATATTTTATTTGTATTACTTATTAGGATTACAATTTTTAATATGCAATTATTCCATACAGAGAAACACACACATTTATACCACACACAGGGTCACGACAAGACATTATTTTTAAATAAAATCCCGCCGCACAGTAGATCAGAATCCCTAAAAGCTGGTCAAAAGTAAAAAAAATAAAATGACTATCTGTGGATTTTGAGGTTACTATTTCGACAGATTAGAATTAGGTCTATTTCATTTTCTATGCAGTTACCGTTTATATCTTACACCTAACCGTAGTGCTAATTTCAAAAGTAACCCTGGAGCGGAGTACATCTGGCGAGCACAATTGCGGGATTTTTACAAGTTTTGTATTCGTGGATTGATAAGCGTGTAGTTAACGGAATTTAAATCTGTGAAATCATTTCATTTACTTAAAGTAAGTAGAATTATTGACTGCATAATAAAAATTGTCGAAATCATTTATTATTTTGATAATTAACAATCTTTGCCAATGAAAATTTGCATTACAAATAATAAAAATATTATTTCAAACAAGAAAAACGTTATTTGTTCTGCCATGTTCGGTCAAAAGCTTATGGCCACCGTTTTTGTAATGCTATTGTGAAAATAAACAGCAAAAAACTAGCTGCCATTTCGTCTGCAGTGCCGCTTTTTTTACTAAGAGTCCTATCTGGTCAGTTGCTTAAATAAATGTATTCTACTTTTATTATTATTATTCACATCTATTCACAAAAAAAAATGTCTCGCTACATCTCGGTAAATATTGATCACCATTAAATCTAAGCGTTATATATTTCTAACTTCACTATAAAGCAGTGGTTTATACGCGTGGCGTATGAAGTAAAATTTCGAGTTTAGAAAAGCCCCGTGAAAATTTGTCTCGGGTCGCTGCGCGACCCTCGACAAATTTTCTACGCGGGGCTTTTCTAAACTCGAAATTTTACTTCATGCTTAGTCTGGGAGTGGAAGACACTCGTTACTTTAAAATGTGTCACAAGTGTTAAAATGTGTATCGTAACTGTCACAAAGAAAACAAAATAACATGACGATCTCATTATACTTCAATTCAAACTCCGTCAAGTTTGCACGATTGGTTGAATGTCGGCTTGTGCCAACTTATGTTAGCTGCCATTATAGTTGAAATGTCGGCTACCGCCGACTTGTGTCAACTGTTATTATAGTCCAAATGTCGACTGACGCCGACTTATATTAAGTTGACACGATGGACTAAATGTCGGCTTGCGCCGACATAATGTCAACTGTCATTATAGCAGTGGCGTAGCGTGGGTGTTGGCCGCCCGGGGCGTAGGCCAAACTCGCCGCCCTCTCTCAGTAATTTTAAAGATCTCTTTGGTAAGAATACATTTGGTATTGTGCATTGTACAAAGTATAGTCAGAAATTCAAAAAAGTTTCATGTAAATCCAATACAACTAACACGAACACGGCCGCGGGCCGGTTTCAAATTTAACCGATTCGAATTTCTCTCAATTCTTTTAACACAATAGTCTATACATACAGGGTGAAGTAAATAAAAATTAATTGAAATAAAAATAATTTCAGGTGAATGACCGAATTCAAAACAATTCATTTTAAAAAACCACGAATTTTCTGTTTTTTATAAAGGAAAAGTCTTTTTTTTTGTCCGTCAGATTTTGTTCGCGATTTTTTTTTTAATTTTCACATCAGATTCTGAATTAGCATGCTCAAAAAACACGAGTGCACTGTTTTTTTTTTATGGAAAAAAGAAACATAATTATTTTTTTGTCGGCCATATATGGTCCGCCATTTTGTTTTTTGATATTTCAAAATCAGATTGTGAATCAGCATGCCTATAGACCCCGATATTTGCAATTTCAGACAAATCGCCTTAATCCCTTATATTATGGCCAGCATTTCTGGATTCAGGACCACTGAGCGCCGTGGTCAAATATTTTAACTTCATTATTTCATCGATTTCAAAATCTTGATTTAACAAATCATTTAACGCACGATGGGTCATTTGAAATGTATTTTATGAAAATCATATTTCCAAGAATATTTTCCAGTAAATCTACTTGCGAAAAAAATCGTAAGATAACAAACAATAATTGTACTCGGAACACTCACTAAAATTTCTAGGAATTTTCAGGACTCATCAGGGTAGTGAGCCCTTTTCTCGAAAATTCCCAGAAATTTCCTTGTGCCAAACCACACAAATTTCCCTTATTGTACGACTCCCTTTTCATCCCCTTTTCTCTCTCGATATTTCCCAGAAACTCCCGCTTCTGCGAAAGCGAACAAACACACGAATTCAACAATAATTTGAGCGAAACGCACGAATTCCTGGGAATAATAAGCCGGTTATGAATTGTTAAAACCACAATCAATAATTGCTGAATATTTAACAAGAGTAATACACACAAAAAAAACAATTAACACGCGAATAGGAAATTTAAAGGGTGTTTTTTTCTGTATTCGATACAAGGACGAATATTTTATTAAATCGATTAGATTTGAAATATCTTAACTTTTATCTTATAAAAATGTACATGTTTTTATAAATGTTACGGAGTTTTTCTTTTGGTTATCCTCTTGGGTCAATTGTATTACACGATTTCTCAAAACTATTTCCTATCTCTATTAGACAGAGTTTTCTAACAATACTTTTAAGAAATAGTGGCATACCATTCATACAAGAGGAAAACCAAAAGAAATAGACTATACAGGGTGTTTTACCTAAAACTCCTCAGATTAATTAACAAGAAACTAAAAATATTATTAACATTTTGTTTGCTGTAATCAATAGATGTAATTCAAGACTTCAAATTAAGATAGAATTGTTATATGTTGTAGGCGTTCACTTTGTGGTACATCTTAAATGAACTTGTACATAAAACACTTTTAACTTTGTTTAACCACTGTATTTACACTTAATTTTGTTTAAATACAGTGGTTAAACAAAGTTAAAAGTGTTTTATTTACAAGTTTAAGATAGAATTGGTATCACTCATAATTACGGTTTAGCTGTCAGCGGCGTAAGAAAATGTCATTTGATGATCAGAACTTTGTAAGTGACCTATTACAAAAGAATGGAATATTTAAAGACATTTTTATCACTTGCATGTTTTAAATTGCATTTAACATTTTTAAGTTATAATCAATTTTCAAAAATTGTCAAAAACGTTTAATACACATTTAAATTGGTGCAACTTCTCAAAATTTATTTATCTAACAATAAAAACAATTAAAATACTTAAAAAATTATATAAAAATAATAATAACAATAATATAACTCAATTATAGACGATAGTTCTTATAAAAATTGACACACATGTCAAAACTAGTCAATATTTTCAAAATATATCCTTGAAAAACATCTATTGATTACAACAAACAAAATTATTAATAATTAATAATATTTTTAGTTTCTTATTAATTACTCTGGGGAGTTTTATATACATATTATTTTCAGAAGAAATAGAAAATATTTTATTGATGACAGATCTTTCACTATCATAAAGAAAAGTGTGAGGGCCTTGATTGTAAACTAAAATTATTTGAGTTAAAAAAAATGTTTGGATTGATTGAGTTACTTGAAGATAATTATAACTTTGAATAAAATACTTAGAACCTTTCTTGAATTACTTAATACTTCAATACTTAATGTATTGAAAAAGGATCTAAGTATTTTATTTATAGTTAAAAAAATGGTTCACTTTCCTCATAATTTAAACAATTAATAATTGACATACTAAATTTATTTTACTCTTAACAATTAGTTGAAATCTTCACTTGTAATTAGTGATTTATACGCGTGGCGCATAAAGTAAAATTTCGAGTTTAGAAAAGCCTGAAAATTTGGATTTGCAGGGGCGCGACTCGCTTCGCTCGCTCGCCCCTGTAAATCCAAATTATCAGGCTTTTCTAAACTCGAAATTTTACTTCATGCTTAGTCTGGGAGTGTAATCTCTCGTTAGACGATCAATCAGAAACCTATTTTGTAGTAAAACTTATAACATAAAATAAATAGGGTTGATGTTATTTTATTTTGTTGTTCAAATTTGGAACCAACACAAATTTGTGTGCATTATTCGTGTTTTAGTAAACTTAGCGATTAAAATTTTAAAATATGAATCATGATAAAAGTTATAGGGAATGAACAGGCCTTGATTTATTGCAGAATTGATTAAATCTAACATTTTATGAACAAATTGTTAAATCTTAAATTATACCGAAATTATGTAAAATAATGCTTAGTAAATAAAATACTAAAGACACAATTTCAAAAATAATATCACAAAGGTTATCTAATTATAAATTTACAATTTAAAAAAATATTGAGTTGAACAATTTTTAAAAAAACTGCAAAAGTTCAAAATGATCAGAAATTATTCAAATAAATGGATTTTATTTATTTTTTATTCTCCATTTAGCAAACCGGAGCTCGAGGGAATCTATAAGCTGCTGCAGTGTTTGTAGTGCTTTCGGTATGTTCTTTTCATGGGTTATTAGGGCTGTGTCATCGGCGTATTGCAGGACATAGAAAGCGGGATTAAAATACATGGGATTAGGGTTGTATAGATCAATGCAGAAAATGTTATATAGGAGTGGGGAGAGAGGTGATCCTTGCGGAACACCTTGTTCAGGAGTGAAGGTTTGGGATGTGGTATTTTGGATATTTACTTTTAGTGATCTATTTATTAGGAAGGTATTTGGGATAAAAATTAGGTGTTTAGGTATGTTAAGGGAGTGACATTTATACAGCAGACCTCGGTGCCATACCGAGTCAAAAGCCTTTTGGATATCTAGAAAGACAGCGGCGGATGAACGTCCTTCGAGGTGTGCAGTTTGTATGTCGGAAGTTAGGATAGAAAGTGGGAGAGTGGTGGATCTGTGGGGAAGAAATCCGAATTGGTAGTTTGGGATAAGATGTGATATATGGAAAACTATTTTTTCTTGGAGAAAGGATTCATAGAGTTTGCCAATGACTGGAAGAAGGGTGATTGGTCGGTAGCTAAATACGAGGGATGGGTTTTGTTCTCTTTTGAGAATGCAAATAATTACACCAGTTTTCCAGTCAGGAGGAAAGTATTGGGAATGGTAGCAAAAGTTCAGGATTTTAAGGATATATTGGTGAATGTCAAGTGGGAGAGATTTTAGGATATTTCGTCGTAAATGGCCGTGTCCTGGAGCAGTGTTTTTCCGGCATGTAATACTTGAAAATAATTGTCTTCTGTCATTTTGTCAGTAGCGGTAAGTGGGGTGTTTGAATTGAAACAGTCTTTGACCAGTCGTCGACGTGATTAAAAGTGTCTGTTGTGTGTCTGTAAATGTCTTGAAAATATTGTGCAAATTTGTCCGCTATTTCCTGTTTATCAGTTATTGTCTCCTTGGTCGTTGGGTCAGTAATTTGTGTTATCGTGTTTGTATTTCTGTATTTACTAAGCTTCTTTATTTCTGTCCAGTATGTTTTGCCTTTGCTGTTGTTGATTTTCTGACAGGCTGTCAACCAGGTGTCCGTCTTGTACTGTTTTATTAACTGTTTAATGTCTTTGCTTAGTTTGTTAAACAATGTTCGAAGGTCTGTAGTGTCTGTCTGTCGAATGTCTCCGTATATTTGTCTTTTGTATTTTATTAATTTTAGTATATAGTTAGGAAGGGGATATTTATAGGATTGTTTTTTAATTTTGGGTGTGCTGCCGCTGATATATTGGGATAGCGTGTAATTAAATTGGGTAATAATATTGGAGTCGACAGTGGGATGGTTGGATATGAAATGAGTAATGTCTTGGGCGATATTATTAATTTTTGCAATTTTTATGGTCAAGGATAAATTCAGAGTTAAGAGAGGGTAAATTTTGTGTGATATCTAGTTAAAATTAAATAGATAGGTGGTCGGAGCAAAGATCAGGGATTAATGTAACTGAATGGATTAAATGTTTTAGGTTTTGGGTGCACAGCAAAACATCAGGTGTAGAGGATTGTTTATCATTCATTATGAAGGTGAAGGTGAAATTGGTGAGGTGCCGGGATTTCCTTTTATTTATGTTTATGTCTCCGATGATGATGACATTGTGGTATAGAGAAGCTTTTGTAAATATGGTGTCATCAATTGGGGAATATAGGTGAATATAGACTAGGAACAAGTGAATTGTGAAGGAGGATAAATTTAGGGTTGCGTGTATGCATTCATTAAGAGGATCGTTGATTTTGGGTGGGTTTGCTTTTCCAAGTTTTAGAGAGGGATGTGCAGCAATTATATATCCGCCCCGGTACTTGTGATTCTGCATAGTGGACAGAATCCCAACTCCTTATTCCTTACCGCCGCAGCAATATTCCTGTCAACATCTCCATTTGTCATAAGCCCAGCCCAGCTCCCCATTTAAAATACCTTGGAATCACCCTCGACTCAAAACTTAATTTTAAAAACCACACAGCCACAATTAAAAACAAAATTACTGCTAGAGCAAGACACTTCCGTAGTCTAACATACAGAAATCTTGGCAATACAACAACAAACGCCACAAAAATCTACAAAATGATATGCAGGCCTATGTTAGACTACGGATCCATCCTATTTTCCACTTCTCCCAATCCCACACTTCACAACATCCAAGTCAGCGAACGTTCGTCCCTGAGATCCCTTACAAAAATCCGCCATTCACTTAATCCACTTTATAATCCATCTAATATTCTCCTTTACAACCGAACAAGAGTTATCCCAATTACCGAACGTCTCCTTGTTTTATCCAAAAAATTCTCCAAAAAACAATCCAATTTTCAAATCCTTTCACAACTTTGCACCCCCAGAAATGAGAAAATTTTCCCTAAATTCAATAATTTCTCACAAACAGTCTTTTAATTCATCACATACTATAACCAACATTGATATCATAATTTCATTTACATCATTTCCCCAACATATCCCCTAAAAAAAAAAATCCTCGGCAGAAAGGCTGCTGGCCGACAGTCGATTGCCAGTAATATTTTTTTATTCTTCTCATTGTTTTATTTTTTAATCTAATTTTTTTTATATGAATTCTGTATATTTTACTGGCAATAAAGATTATTTGTATATATGGATTTTATTAAATTAAAAAAATGACTAATATAATAAATATATATCACGAATAAAACACTTTTGGTTAAAAAATGAGAAGTTGAGGTTGTTGAAACTATAGTCACTTAATAAAGTCTCAGTTATACAAACATAAAGAAGTTGAAGCCTTCATTGTTAACCAACATAAACGCTGTTTCACCTCACCTAAAACTCGCTAGACTAGTTAAGACGAAAATATTTTGTTTATTAAAGTACAGTTTCTTTTCGAATCTGCTAAAAAGTTTTAACGTCTTTAACATTTTTGTCAAGAATTAGATAAATAAATGTTAGCCAGAATTAAGTGATATTCTTGTTAATATCAGTGTTTTATCATTATCAATGCATTTTAAGTTATGTATGCTAATTTTGAGAACTTGTACTACTTACAATACGTGTGTTAAAAGTTCTTGAAAATATAAAATTGGTTTCAACTTAACAATAGCCAATGCAATTTATAATATGCGTATAATAAAAATATCTGGAAATATTCTTCTAGAAAAAGTCACTCCTAAAGTTTTGATCATCAATTCACATTTGCTCACACCTCTGCCAGCGAAACTATAATTATGAGTTATATCAATTCCATTATAATTTGAAGCCTTGAATAACATCTATTGAATAAAACAAACAATACTTTAATAAAAAATTTAGTTTTTTGTTAATAAGGATGGGGAGTATTTGGTGAAACACCCTGTATATGAGGACCTTAGAAGCCAATGTATGCAAGTGCATAAAACTTGATTTTTTAGAAAATGTATTTTAAGCGCGATAAAAGATAAATAGAAGAAAATGTTCATTCAATGTTTTATGTTCAACTAGTGTTACCTATTATTTATCAATATCAGTAATATAGTGTTGCTAACAAATGACTTAACCCATTAACGGCCGAGCAATTATTGAGTTAACTCTAAAAGTTGATTTTAGGTAAAATTCTACACTTGTTTTAATGATTTTTTCAAATGACTTGTTGTATTACATATTGTGAATTTTTCTTTTAACTATACATAATGTATACGCTGTAATTTTGTCGAGGGTCGCGAAAGCGACCCGAGACAAATTTTCACGGGGCTTTTCTAAACTCGAAATTTTACTTCATGCGCCACGCGTATAAAACACTAAAATATATTGAAGTTAGAAATACACTGAATTTATTGAGTAATATTTGAGATATTTAAATAACAAAATATTTACGTTTTTCTTCATGCATTTTCAAGCCAAGTCAAATAATATAACATATCAAATTAACTTATTTAGTAATTTAAATAACATAAAATTAATAATATTGCGTAAATGCATTAATGGCGCCTAATAGGTTAATGTATCTAAACCAATATCAATACTTGTAAATCCAATTTTATAAATTTTGTATTTAAATCCCTTGGTTAATAGGGTCCTCATATAAGAATTAACAGTTATTTAAATTTAAAATAAACTGCAAAGCTTAAAATGTTTTTTTTTATATATTTGGAGTAGAAAAAGAAATAAAATTGCTAAAATAAAGATCAAGATGTGCAACTTGAAAATACTCTTTTAAAAAAGCTATATTTTATTAAAATAATCTGTTTCTTTGATTTGGTAGGCGTTTAGCCTACCAAATCAATGATACAGATTATTATAATGAAATAAGGCTTTTTTAAAAGAGAAAAACACTGGCTTTGTTCCATGATTTTATTTTGAATTTCCTGACACGTGTTTCGGTATTTACAGATCATTATCAAATGTTAAACTTAAAAGAGTTTTTTTTTGCAGTACCCACAAATTGATTCTTTAGAAGTAGAGCATTTTTAAAAGTTTACGATGAGTTTTACGATCGTTATAGCGCCCCTCTTGTTTATTATTTGCGCAATTTATTCCCTTCGTTTTAGATAAACGTGTGTAGATTGCGGCTCTAGGGTAGGGAGAGAAAGCTGTCATCAGAGGGGTGTAAACGGTAACGAGGCAAGAAATTGTTAAGTGACGACAACCCTTGTCATGTGGAAAAGTGACAATGTGGGTTAATTATATGCTGAAGCTCTGATGTTGAAAAGTATTGAATTTGTGTTCATAATTAAATCATATTTTTATTTTCTTACAATTCCAAAGTCTTTTTCTTCTAATATTATTATATATATATTTTTTAATATAAGACTGTATTACTTTTAAAAGTGAAACCGGAATGTTATTATTATTATTAGAAACAAGCAAAGTTTCTCGTACTCTTACATGAAATTGTGATACCGATGTGCAAAATACATCAACGATTTCTTAATTCATACTTTTTGTTATCGTTTATCACTTTACGTTTCTCTAAGTTGAAATAATTAAGAAAAAGTAATGTGATTTGATAGATAAAAATAATGACAGCCATGGATTTGAAACAACAATTGCGGATGTCAAAATGGCAAAAGATATCGCAGTCACTTTATTGAAGTAAATGTTTTCGAAATTATTTACACTATACAAGAAAAAATCCTCCTAATAAAGTGGTATTATGTAGAACACAGTTATCACGATGATTGCGTTATGTTTTTTTATCGTTAATTAAATAACAGCAATATCTTACGCTATTTTGACATCCGCAATTGTTGTATCAATTCCATGGTATGTCATTATTTGAAAAAAATCACATTACGTTTTTTTAATTATTTAGCTGTACATTTTCTGTCATTCGTTGATTTTTAAAAGAGTTCAATTTGAAGCTTTAGACGAGTGTTTTCCACTACCAGACCAAGCATGAAGTAAAATTTCGAGTTTAGAAAAGCCCCGAGAAAATTTGTCGAGGGTCGCGCAGCGACCCGAGACAAATTTTCTGGGCTTTTCTAAACTCGAAATTTTACTTCATTTGCCACGCGTATAAAACAGATTTTAAGTGAAATTCAAGTATACAAAAATATGACAATATTATAGTGTTTTATACGCGTGGCGCATGAAGTAAAATTTCGAGTTTAGAAAAGCTTAGAAAATTTGTCTCGGGGCGCTGCGCGACACTCGACAAATTTTCACGGGGCTTTTCCAAACTCGAAATTTTACTTCATGCTTAGTCTGGGAGTGGAAAACATTTGTTTGAGGCTTTAAATTAAACTCTTTTAAATATCAGGGAATATCCGCAATTGTTGTATCAATTCCATGGTGTCATTATTTATATAAAATCACATTACTTTTTCTTAATTATTTAGCTGTAAATTTTCTGTCATCCGTTGATTTTTAAAAGAGTTCAATTTGAAGCTTTAAACGAGTGTTTTCCACTCCCAGACTAAGCATGAAGTAAAATTTCGAGTTTAGAAAAGCCCCGTGAAAATTTGTCGAGGGTCGCGCATCGACCCGAGACAAATTTTCTGGGCTTTTCTAAACTCGAAATTTTACTTCATGCGCCACGCGTATAAAAGACAGATTTTAAGTGAAGTTCGAATATACTTAAATATGACGATATTATAGTGTATTATACGCGTGGCGCATGAAGTAAAATTTCGAGTTTAGAAAAGCCCCGTGAAAATTTGTCTCGGGTCGCTGAGCGACCCTCGACAAATTTTTACGGGGCTTTTCTAAACTCGAAATTTTACTTCATGCTTAGTCTGGGAGAGGAAAACACTTGTTTAAAGCTTCAAATTGAACTCATTTAAAAAACAGGGAATATCCGCAATTGTTGTATCAATTCCATGGTATGTCATTATTTTAATTAAATCGCATTACTTTTTTTAAATTATTTTAACTTAGTGAAACGTAAAGTGTTAAGTGGCGATATTCATTAATTGCCTTTCAGTCAGAGTTGGGCATTAGTTGACTAAATGTTTAGTCATGATTAGACCTCGGATTTCTAAGCAAACAGCTTATGCTGAAAATTAAAAGCACCAACATGAATTATTAAAATGTGTACGAATTATAGAAAGTTGAATCATTTGACACCATTTTTGCTTTTTGCTTTTTTATCATTTTTTTCGTTTTCATGCTTATTCGGTGCTTATTTCATTAAATTTTAGATCGTGGAAAATTATTGTCTGTACGATCAAAGTAGGAACTATTAATTCATTTATTAAGTTCAGCGGCTTTAAAACTTTTTTAGCTATGGAACCCTTCTAAAGCATTAAATATTTTACAGAGCTCCAACATAAAATCTGGTCGTAGATTAATTGTAGATTTATCATACTCTTGTACTTTTTCTCTAAAATTAAACTATGAAAGCAGGAACATGGATAAATATATATACAGGGTGTTAGGATTAAGTGCGCATCATTGCTAACTTTCTTATAATTTGAGTTACAGATTTGGTTATAGTCATAATATGCAAAGTTTTAGGCTCGATCGATTAAAAAAAAAACGTTATCTTAAAAATACGAAGTTCAATTGTTTTTCTAATTTTTTCATTGTGATTGTATTATATTTTCTACTACTTTGCTCATTTACCTGACCCTGAAACTTAAATAAAAACACAGTTAACAATATTGCGCACTTAATTCTGAACACCCTGTATGCAGGGTTTAGAAGTATATGAACTTTTAAATAATGTATTGTAATGAGATTTTTCGAGTGTGCTCTTTTCAGTAAAAATATTTACAAGATTATATACTCCATTGAATGTTCAAATTGCGACTAATTATACATAGGAAAAACAAAATGAAACATAGAAGTCCGATTTGAAGAACACATGTACCATCTCAAATCTATCAACCCAGAAAAATCAGCGGTCGCAGACCACCACCACACTACAAGACATACATTTTCAATAGATAAATTAAAATTACTACAAAATTCAAGCAGCCATAACCTAAACATGTTAGAAGCAATCCAAATGAAGAACACAAAAATAAATTACTCAATTTTGATTTAACCTCACTTAGTAATGTATTGTTAGATTTAATCCCTACACCAGTAACCGATAAATAAATACCACTTAATTTGTTTTTTCGCCAATGTCATTAGCAAGTAAGAAGATTAGCCTAAACCTACCTGTAACCGTACCGCGAGATTCATTTAGATCATTAAGAAAAAATTAACATACGCTTGCAATACCACAAATGCATATTCCCAAATTATAAAACTCAGGCTAATCCAGCTGAAAACATATGGTTTCAGCAAGACGGAGCACCAGCTCATTTCGGACTAATAGTACGTGAATATTTAGACGTAACTTTTCCCGGCAAATGGATGGGCAGGAGAGGAACAATTGAATGGCCTGCTAGGTCGCCCGATTTAACTCCACTTGATTTTTTCCTGTGGGGACATTTGAAAAATCGAGTTTATAACAACAGGCCACACAATATACAAGAATTAAAAGAACGCATAAGAACCGAAATTGCAAATATTCGTCCTAATATTTTAACTAGTTCATTACAACACTTTGTCCAGCGTATTCATTACTGCCAAGTAGTTAATGGAGAGCACTTTGAACATATATTGTAGAATAAAAAATCATTTATTGTTTAATATTTTATTTTTTCATTTGACTGTTTAATATTTTTTTAAGTTTTGATCAAAAATAGAACATGCATTTGTGGTATTGCAGCATTTAGAAAAAGTACTCGTTTGGCTGTTTCCATACTTTTCAAAGTCCGGTTTATCGATGAAAAGACAAGTATTTTTAAAAAAAAGGTATATGGTTGTAATCAGAATTATAAGGTCTATAAAAGTTGTAAAATAAAAAAAATCGAATTCAATTTAAACAAATTCAAGATGGCTTCCGTATGTGAAAATCCTGAGAATCATTTTTGATTTTTTCACGCCAAATTGTTGAAGAAAATATCCCATTTAGAAATCCCAATTTTGGTGGTTCTGTTTTTAGCCGTTTTCACGCGAGAGCCGTGTTTCCATACTTTGTAGCGACCCTGTATATGCCGCCCCTTTGGTATGAAATTTAGTTTAGTACAGCTATTGAAAATGTTCACTTGGTGAACGAAATGTACATTTAGTGTTACAAATAAACCAGTGAAGAAAAAGGATTACTAGTTTAATTTAATTTACAAGATTATTTGACTTCCGGTTATACCGGAAGTCAACACCAACTTCCTTATTTTAAATAGAATGCTATATTTTTCATTTTGAATTTCGATTTTAAATACAATTCTGTGAAACAAATTATGATAACATAATCTGTAAATTTAACCGTTTTCAAGATATTTGACATTTTAAAGAAATTTAATGCTTTTTTGTGATTCATTTTAAAATTCGTATCTCCGAACAAACGAAAATCAAAGGGATGAAATGTTGGCTTTAGAAAGCCAATACTCGAAGGTATGACATGATGATTCATTTTTCGATTAATAATATACAAAGTACATATATTCGAAACCGTAAACGCCATCTAATGCCCATTAGCTTAAGTAGCATCGTCAATAGCTGGCAAACTAAACGTTTGTATACCGTAATTGTTCGTCCACAATAGGGCTTTATTTTACAGAATACAAATATCAAGAATATAAATTTGTGTTCAGTACTCATTCATTCACCGGATAACTATATACACGTTTCAGGCTTCAACGCCATCATCAGTATAGTCCCGAACCCACTTAAGCTAATGGGCATTAGATGGCGTTTGCGCTTTGGAACATATGTAAATTGCACAGGCCATAATAAGTGGTGACGATGTTTAGTATTCTTCAAGTACTGGTTCGGGACTATACTGATGATGGTGTCGAAGCCTGAAACGCGTATATAGTTATCCGGTGAATGAATGAGTACTGAACACAAATTCATATTCTTAATATACAGTGTATTGACAATTTTATACCATATTTGTTAAAGTTGACCAACCTTTAAATCTCGATTTTTATTTAAATGGCATAAGAATTAAATTCTGCATTAATCTATATCAGCATTCCCTATACCTATCTTCTTTGGTTTTCAATACAAAAAATCGACATTTAATTTTTTAAACTTGATTAAATGTGGTGTGAAATTTTGAACAATCTGTATTACACGAAAAATTAACCACCATTGGATACCTTCAGGTATTGCCTTTCTATACCCAACATTCAATCTCTTCGATTTTTTGTTTCATGATTTCATGATTCATTCTAAAATTCGTATCTCGGAATTTTAAAATGAATCATGAAAACGCACTAAATTTCTTTAAAATGCCAAATATCTCGAAAAACGTTAATTTTGCAGGTTATGTTGCTTGACGATTTTTATCATAGAGTTGTATGTAATATCCAAATTCATAATAAAAAATATACCAGTCTATATACAATAAAGAAGATGGTGTCGACTTCCCGTATTTGATTTCTTTTAATTTTTAAAATCTCTGAATAGTTTAGATTTTAGTTGATTTCCAAACATGTTGATACATTAGGTCAATTTTTTAGTTTTTTGTGAATTTCCAAGATTTTTATTAATTTTAAAAATTTTGACGCGTTTCATAAAGTTCTAAGATTTTCGTTAATTTTCAAAATTCTGAAGGTTTTCGTAAATTTCATAAATTTTTAAAATGTGTAATTTTCGAGATTTAAAAACGTTAGCAATTTTTGTGAATTTCCTACACTTGCGTTAGTTTTCATGAATTTCCATGATTTTTGTTGATTTTTAAAATCTTGACAATTTTTTGTGGAATTTCAACGTTTTAGTCAATTTTAAAAATCTAAACGCTTTTCGTAAATTTTCAAGATTTCTGTTAATTTTCAAAATTTAAAAATCTACACGCTTATCATAAATTTCGTAAATCTTTAAAATCGAGAATTTTAAGATTTCCGTTAATCTTTAAAATATGAACATAGTGTGAATTTCCAAAAAGTTATCAAAAGTAACATGAATTTTCAATAATTTTCAAAATTTATCATGAATTTTTTAGCATTGCAAATAATTAATTTAAACGTTGTATTAATCGGCAACGATTAATTAACGGTTTGAAGAAATGCAGCATATTTTTTGTCAAATAAATTTCTTTGAAATTTGCGAACCCGAAAATTAACGAAATTTTTGAACATTTATGAATACTGGTAATTTAAAAATACAATCTAGGAAAATACATAAACAACGTCGAAATTTGTATAAGTAACCAATTTGAAAATCAGCAATAAACTTGAAAAATGCATGATTATTGTCAAAATTTTGAAAATTGCTATAAAATCTTGGAAATTAAAAAAAAGGTGGAAATTCACGAACGTATTGAAAAATGTAAAAGTCACTAAATTTTGCAAATTAAGCAAAATCTTGGAAATTCACGAAAATTGAGAAGATTTTAAAAACTGAACAAATACATGAATACCCTCTAAATTTTCTAAATTAATGAAAATATTGTAAAAAGCCAGTGATTATTTTTTAACGAATGTTTTCCACTCCCAGACTAAGCATGAAGTAAAATTTGGATTTTAGAAAAGCCCCGCGTAGAAAATTTGTCGAGGGTCGCGCAGCGACCCGAGACAAATTTTCACGGGGCTTTTCTAAACTCGAAATTTTACTTCATGCGCCACGCGTATAATACACTATTATATTTAAGTATATTCGGACTTCACTTAAAATCTGTCTTTTATACGCGTGGCGCATGAAGTAAAATTTCGAGTTTAGAAAAGCCCAGAAAATTTGTCTCGGGTCGCTGCGCGATAAATATAATCTAGGAAAATACATAAACAACGTCAAAATTTGTATAAGTAACCAATTTGAAAATCAGCAATAAACTTGAAAAATGCATGATTATTGTCAAAATTTTGAAAATTGCTATAAAATCTTGGAAATTAAAAAAAAGGTTGGAAATTCACGAACGTATTGGAAAATTTAAAAGTCACCAAATTTTGCAAATTAAGCAAAATCTTGGAAATTCACGAAAATTGAGAAGATTTTAAAAACTGAACAAATACATGAATACCCTCTAAATTTTCAAAATTAATGAAAATATTGTACAAAGCCAGTGATTATTTTTTAACTAATGTTTTCCACTCCCAGACTAAGCATGAAGTAAAATTTCGAGTTTAGAAAAGCCCCGCGTAGCAAATTTGTCGAGGGCAGCGACCCGAGACAAATTTTCACGGGGCTTTTCTAAACTCGAAATTTTACTTCATGCGCCACACGCACTAAAACACTGATTGATTGTTAAGTTTAAAATATTTAAAACACTTTTTTATAGCAGATTATTACTTTACATACTTTAAAATGTTATCAAATTTCAATATCACTTTTTGACATTGATTAAACATTTTCTCAAATTTATATATGTCATCGTTTTTCGACAATTTTCGATTTTTATTTAAAATTCTGGCAAATGTCAATATTTTTTCCTTGACATTTTATCACTTTTTTATGGTGACAGAGCATAAAACTCAATCTCAATCGATCGCAATTATTTTATTTGTGTTTATACATAAGTTTACACACGTCATATAATAACTATATTATAATGTTAATCTAGATTTTGTAATGAATAATTAACTTTGTTAAAGGAAATATAAAAAAATATAAAAATAAAAATCTTCAAAATATTTTCATTGAAAAGAACACACATAACTATATACCCACTTAAAATAGAAGCATCCAGTTTCACCCACGGCCATTAAATACTTTAATGACGTTCGGAGTGCTTGCTGTTAACCTCAAGATTTGCGGGGGGTCTGCAGCGGTCATAAAGCTCTGTCGGGTAATTTATTGGGGTAAAGGAGTAGGCAGTTTTCGGCACTCGGAAATTATGCTAGTTCAACACATTCAGAAAAGTACATTGCAATATATTAATTAAAAGTCCATATACTTTTAATATACGGTTTCGGTGAGACACCCTGTATATAAACTTAAAATAATCCTATTTTGCCTAAAATAATGCTTTTTTTGCATAAAATAATGCCTTGTTTGCCTAAATTGGTGCTTTTTAAAGCACTTTTTTTCAATTTGTTTGTGCTTAGAAATCCGAGCTTTAATTAATAAACAAGCGAAGTTTCTCGTACTTATACATAAAATTGTGATACAAACGTGCAAAATACATCAACGATTTCTCCATTCATAGTTTTTGTTAGGTCTTTAATTACCTTTCCGTATTTCATATATCGATTGTTTAAATACTCAGTCGATATTTAAATGATTACCTATTTATTTTCGTTATGTTGGTGTGACCGGTTGTTCAATCAATGTCGAATCGTTGTCACGATTTCCATTAGTGCCTGTGGAAAAATTCGAATATAATGACACTGAAGGGCGGAATTTGTAATGAACCGCACGCAATCCAGCTCTTTCCGTTTTTAAATATACACGCCGACCGTCGTAAACTTTCCTACCCAGCAATATTATAATTATTACACGTAAAGCTCGAATATTAACGGAAATCGAAACGATGTGGAGTTTCTTTTATAGTTACGTCAAAATAAAATGCTCACACACAAAAAATTAATACGTATGCTGTTGACAATTGCGGTGTGTTGTTACACCGCAACTAATGTCTCTATCCATAAAATTGTGGTAAACAATATTTCATACAATGATAATTATCTACATTTTCAGGCTTTTCTAAACTCAAAATTTACTACTTCACGCGTATAAAACACTAATTTAAAGTGAAGTTCAGATCCACATACAACACTTATTTCAGGCAACCTAATATACACGCACAGTTGCGAGAGAAAAAATAAACTATAGTCAGTTTAAAAACTAGAAGAAGTAAGTGCCAAAGCCCAATTTACACTATAAAAAGTTACCAGAAATATCACTAGATAAATTTGACGGCAATTTTAAATTATTTCATAATTACTCTTTAAATAAAATCAAATTAGCACTCTACAGGGCTTAATCGACACAATACAAACGTGGTTCGCGAAATGGCGAATATCAATAAACCCTTATAAATCCCAGCTCTTGATTCCTTTTCACCGTTCAAACAACTCCCCTTTTTCAATTTCCATAAACAATCACATCATATATCCCTCAGCCACATGTAAATACCTAGGTATCCATTTTGATCCAAAATTCACATTCAAGAACCACTCCATAATCCTAAAAGCAAAAGTCAAAAATCGGGCGGCACACTTCAGAAGTCTTACCTACAAACAACAAGGTATAAGTATAAAAACAGCTGTACACATATATAAAATGATTTGCAGCCCCTTACTTGATTATGTTGCCATCCTTTCCCATAATCCCCACCCAATCACCCTGAAAAATATACAAGTAGCAGACAGATCAGCCCTGAGAGTGCTTACTAAAATCCGACACCCCCAAAATCCACTCCACAATCCCTCAAATACACTACTGAATGAATTAACCGAAGTCGTTCCCATACAAACTCGCCTCTCCCACCTTGCAGAAAAATTTGCCTCAAATCCTACTCAATATAATCTACTAGACCCCCTATGTATCCACCGAAATAAAAATATAATTCCCAAACGCTAACATCCCTCCTCCACCATTTATGATTTCATCTCATTATATCATGACAGCGATCATGACAATTGAAGAACAGCTCCACATTGACACTACGGACGACAATAACAATCATGACCCTTGTTTACACCAAAAATGACAGTGACAGATCATAACAACTTCAGGCGGAAAGACCATTGGTCGATAGCCAATTGGCAGATATATTTTTTAAATAATTTATATATACTTGTATACAATCTGTTTTTATATTTCTCGTTTACAACCTGCCAATATAGATGTTTATATATATATATATATATATATATATATATATATATATATATATATATATATATATATTTAGGTTTTCGCGAGCAAAATATAACTGGCTTGAGTTATTATACAAAAAAGCTCCTGAGGATGGCAGAAGTGATGCTGCCGAAACGTAGAGCGTAAATAAATCAACCAACGCGAGAGAGCAGCCCAAAAAACTCAAGCCAGTTATATATATATATATATATATATAAAATCAAATATAATGTAAACATATTTAAAAATTAATAATAAATAATATAGTCACGTTCAATTAAAATACTTCTACATATTTTCATGATGTTCACAATATAATATGGAATTTATATAATAATGTATTTCTATCTTACTTAAAATTGATTTGTTTCATAAAACTATACAAAGTAGAACGATTCATCTTCGGTATGCCTGCATGATCGTTTACTTCTTTTAAAACTTAATTTAAAGTAGTTTATTTTTATAGAAGAAACTCAAGGTACGTCGATGGGCGTAACACATTTGTGTTACAAGGTATGACGGAATTGTATCTTTCCATGTTTTCCCCTACCCCTTTCCCCGCAGGTCCAAGTTCGTGCGAGAGAGAACAATGATGTTGATTTGGTTACGCTTTTGAGTCTATCATAACCTCTCTTTTCGGTTTCGCTGTACTTTCATAGATAGATTTTTAATTAATATTTTGTGTTAAAAATATGTGTTATTAAAACAAGATTTTGTGTTAGTGTTAGGTGTCGACCAACCGGTTTCAGTGAAAACCAACCGGTTTCAGTGAAATATATCATGATGGACAAATTAAAATGTAAAATTCAGTCGAAATAATGGACAAAATAATCCACCAGGAAGAGTTGACTCAATTTCGTCAAGGTAAAAAAGTGAAAAAGACCTTTAAATATGTATTTACATTGTACCGGGTGGGCAAATAAGCGAGGTAAGCGGCTGTATCTCAAAAACTAACGATCGTAGAGAGTTACGGTAAAAAAATGTATAGGTAAAGTGGCTGCCAGTGGGCGTTTCCACCATCTGGAATGACATAAAGTTACGTTTCTCGCGATTTTCCCCAATGAATATAACAAAAAAGTATTTGCGTTCTAATGTTAACTTAAAGTGGAACATTTTTTGTAAGAACAATTTTTCTCTATCTTTCGAAATAAAGTGGTGGAGGGTATTTAAATGTTGTTTTAAATAAATGCCTGTAACTTCGAAACGGCTTAATGGATTTGGAGAAATTTGATATCATTGAAAAGAGCATTTCTTGGGTTATGACAGTTGTGACCTACACGGCCGTCGATAGAGGCCGTTATTCGATATTATAACCAAAATATTGGATTTTCTCAAAAAATTTAAATGTGATGATATGATTTTTTTAGACTAGAAAATAAACAAATGACCAACCAATAAGCCTGCGCAAACCGCATCTTAATATATTTTTCCTAACTCAAATTATTAAAAATAAAATACTAAACCAAGAAAAATCATTTTAATGGCCTACTACTTGCCTTCTTATCGAACGCAACCGATGCATTTTTAAATGGGGATATTAAAAATGCATCGGTTGCGTTCGATAAGAAGGCAAGTAGTAGGCCATTAAAATAAATGACAAACTCTTCTCTAAAATATTCACAAAAAATGTCAGTTTATTTAGTGCTGTGATTTTAAGTCACACGTTTTCGTATTTATAAGCGATTGTCCTTTTAAATAAAGTTGTGGTCCTGAAAAGGACCGATTTTGAAAAAAGATGAATGCCTTCTGTCTTCAAATTGCCTTCCGTCATATTCCACACATTGTTCCAGTTTTTCTTGAGTTTCGAATTCTGTTTTCCATATCCATTCGTGTTGTTGGTGGAGTTTGAAAACAATATCTTTTAAGCGTCCCCACAAGTAAAAACCAAGACATGTCAAGTCGGGAGATCTTGCGGGCCAAGGAAATAGGCTTCCCCTTCCTATCCAGCGTTCTCGAAAGGTCCCGTTAATATGGTTTCGGACATTAATTGAATAATGTGCCGGACAACCATCTAATTGCAGAAACATAGTTCTCCTAGTTGCGAATGGCACATCTTTCAACAAAATTGGCAAGTCGTTGATCAAAAACTTTAAGAAGCGGTTACCAGTTAAAGCTTGACCAAAAAAATAAGGTGCAATCATTCTGTCCGCAATGATACCGCAGCACACATTTAGGCTCCAGCGTCCCTGGTGCTGCACTTCTCTTAGCCAATGCGGATTTTCAGCGGACCAATAATGCATATTATGATGGTTTACTCTACCATCACTACTAAAGGTAGCCTCGTCGGTCCAGAGAATTTCCATTAAGAAATTTCTGTTTTCCTTAATCATGCCTAGCATCCATTGACAATAATTTAATCTATTATCAAAATCTTGTTCATTTAGCGCCTGGTGCAAGACTATGTGGTAAGGATGAAATCTAAAAGTAAAAAACAACATATGCGTAAAAACAATATAATCAGAATAACACTGAATTGTGTTTCTGAGAGTATGAGCTAAGATACTTGGAATAAGATAAAATTATTTACCTAAAACCTTTCAAAATATTTCTAACAGTTGTTCGTGCTATTCCCACGTCTAGAGACAATGTTCTAGTTCTATCAAATTCTATGTGAGCCAAGACATTGATAATGTTTTTTTCGGTCCTTTCATTGCGACGTTTAGGACGACGAAATCTTCCAGTATCGCGTAATCGCTGTACCAAGCGCGGAAACATTCTTCTCCCGTAATGACGGCGATCTGGATACCGTGCCGCGTACTGTCTTGCAGCTATAGCTGCATTTTGAAAACACTCGAAATAAATCGCAATCATTTCAACAGCTTCATTATTTGTGAGAAGCATTTTGATTAAAAAGTTCTCAAATTATGCGCAATCAACAATATTGGGCTGCGTGTGACAAAAGTTTGACGTTACTTGGCAATATTTTTGTTAGGCGATTGTCGTATCCATGGCCTACTACTTGCCTTCTTATCGAACGCAACCGATACATTTTTAAATGGGGATATATGAATTTTCCTGGTGTAGTATTTTTTTTTAATAATTTGAGTTAGAAAAAAGATATTAAGATGCGGTTAGCGCAGACTTAATGGTTGGTCATTTGTTTATTTTCTAGTCTAAAAAAAATCATATCGCATTTATATTTTTTGAGAAAATCCAATATTTTGGTTATAATATCGAACAACGCCCTCTATCGGCGGCCTTGTAGGTCACAACTGTCATGATTACAAGAAACCTAAAAGCCCAAAAAATGCTCTTTTCATTGATACCAAATTTATCCAAATCCATTGAGCCGTTTCGAAGTTACAGGCATTTATTTAAAATAACATTCAAATACCCCCCACCACTTTATTTCGAAAGATAGAGAAAAATTGTTTTTACAAAAAATGTTCTACTTTAGGTTAGCATTAAAACGCAAATACTTTTTTGTTACATTCATTGTAGAAAATCGCGAGAAAGGTAACTTTATGTAATTCAAGATGGCGGAAACGCCCACTGGCAGTCATCTTGGAAACTTGAAATTAATTTCCAGCATTTTCCCTTGCCCACTTTACGTATAATTTCTTTACCGTAACTCTCTACGATCATTAGTTTCTGAGATACAGCCGCTTACCTCGCTTATTTGCCCACCCGATAAAAAGAGTTTTTCTTTAAAATATACGTTTTTAAAATTAAGTCTATTTTCTATAAATCTTAAGATATTCCCTGATTTTTTTTTAGTTCATTTTGAAGCTTCAAACAAGTGATTTCCACTCCCAGACTAAGCATGAAGTAAAATTTCGAGTTTAGAAAATCCCCGTGAAAATTTGTCGAGGGTCGCGCAGCGACCCGTGACAAATTTTCTGGGCTTTTCTAAACTCGAAATTTTACTTCATGCGGGACGCGTATAAAACACTGATTTCAAGTGAGGTTCAAATATACATAATATTCACAATATTCTAGTGTTTTATGCGCGTGGCGCATGAAGTAAAATTTCGAGTTTAGAAAAGCCCAGAAAATTTGTCTCGGGTCGCTGCGCGACCCTCGACAAATTTTCACGGGGCTTTTCTAAACTCGAAATTTTACTTCATGCTTAGTCTGGGAGTGGACAACACTCGTTGAAAGCTTCAAATTGAACTCTTTTTAAATTCAACGAATGTCAGAAAATTTACAGGTTATGCATGTTTACATAAGGTTTACCATGAAGTAACCACATTTAAATTCAGCGTGACGTAAGCGATCTCTACCCCTACCGTTTTTGGAAGAAACTATGCACTATTTGGCGCACTGATCTCTTTACTACGTCATCAGAACTTGCAATTATGGCAGGTCGTCCTCCAAGTTGTTTAGGGCTACAAATATCTCAGGATTTCCTATATTCTCTAATAATAATAGACAGTGGAGTTAGCAACTCATAAAAATTAAACATTTTATTATTTGATTCATATTCTTATGCCATTTGATATCTCACCTATTGCATCGACAATGTTTGATACAACAGCAGTTCTTTTCATATGTGGATCATCTGTTAGCATTTGCTTGTACATGTTTATTATGCCCTGTTTTTCGGACAGAAATAAATGACCCAAATCCAACCTCTTACGCTATTTTGGAGGTGAAGGTGATAGTATCAACGATATTGTACTGGGTCCATAATCCATCACAACAATACAAACAAAACTAACTGTTAACAATGCTAAAGAAACACCACACAGAAGGTTATTACGAAACACACAAAGTTTAAACTCGATAACGCTTCGAATTAAGGTTATGTCAGCCTAAGTCTAATAATGACGTAATTAGCATAGTGTAAGATTGGCGTGCTCCCAGCCAATCAGGGTTATAGATTTTGGCGCGTGAAATTTAAAACGCTCCTTCTAGTTATTAAACAGATATTAGTACAGCAAAATATTTGGCTATGTGAACTGGACTTTGATTTTTCAAATTGTCAATCAAATTGACAAATCCGCGAAAATTTCAAACGAAATTTAATTAACGTCGACATGCCTCAACTGACTGAAACGCAAAAAGCGATAATAAAGACCCGTTTGAAGACGGTATTAGCATTAGAGCATTGACATGCATTTCATTGCTAATGAAATGCATGTCAACAAAAGCATCGTCTTGTTGGCGAAGAAAAAAGTGTTAAACTGTACATGAAAAGCTTGTTTTACGAGAAAAAAAAAAACGATATTTTTGCAGTGGCTTGAACTCCCTGCTGTACTAGTTTTTTTCTCTCGCAACTGTATACAACACATGCAACAACGATTGTATGTGACCCAATATACATTAATGGTATTGGGTTTTCTATATTCACTGTTTTAAACAATTGATTCAATATATAAGTATGAATATTATTTAAATAAAAATCACTTGGTTCGTTTCATTGATTCAATGTCGAATTTTACTCCCGCTTTATTGCGTTATGTATACATAAGGAATTTGTACGCAGGTAAAAATGCCTCGTTTCGAAATAACAAGAGATTAAAAACAATTTCCCAATTATCCCACCTACCTCAATTTTATTATAAAACTCTGACAAAACCCGCTTATCAAGAATTGTATTTTCCTCTCTTTGTACTTCGCGAAATTGGAATTGAAACGAACCCGGGATTTATGAAAATGAAAATACCACCCTCCCTCCCCCCGTCGTATCGATCCCCTCTTTCCCCTCTATCTCTCAGCTCTTATTTTTTTATTTTTTTCTTAATTTCGTTGTATGTCACGTTGTTTCTGTACACTCTGTTTTTTTGTCCGGGATCCTCGGACGAACTAATTTAACTTTAAAATCCGGAAACGTCGCGCCATTTAATTATACGTTCTGTTGGGGTCTAGAGGGGGGGAGTTTAAAGGGAGTTATGGACGCGATGTCTCCTCCTCCGCTCTTTTGGCCCCTCTGGCATCGATCTCTGTGTTTGTGACATGATCATAAAGTGGCAAAGTGCCAATATTTGTGTATGTATGTGTGTGTATATGCAAGTATTTAGTGCCTGTACATCTTTTTGTGTTTTCCGTTATGCATCTCAATGCTTCAATATGTTTCTTCGCTCATTTATGGTACCTACTAATTAGACATTATAAATGATCAACTGCTCACATAGAAAATATGTAAACAGGGTATGCATCAATAGTCAACTGCTGAAAATAATGCTCCTTAGTTTTTAATATTAGTACGTATTATGCAACCACTCATATTGAAAATATCTTAACAGGCGAATTTATTTCCATATGAATTCCGTATTTAAAGCTAGGAAATTGATTGCAACGCAGCGTATATAAATTTCCACCTAATAAAAAAAAGGCCGGTGAATTCATCAGCATCCGGGATATCCGAACATCAAACATCGAAAGCGGAGGATATTAAGGGCGTCCATAATCGAGGGTGCAATAAACGCTGCCCGCCAAAACCCACCCACCCCACACTGATGAAACTTTACCAATATACATCGAAAACCACCCCCTCCCAACCCCACGCTCTTCAGCGTAAGAGTCAGTAGCAGTTCAGATATTGGAAGCAAATCCTCTTATCTATTACGGCTGCATGTATTCAGCATATAGAGGTAGATAAAGGGACAAAAAGAGACATTAACACAGACACAGAACGGCACACAAACCCAGATACTAGAGACAATCCAAAATACAAAAAAAAAAACGCAACAAACAGGGACACAAAAGGATACACTACAGACATTTTAAAGTATAAAACACACAGAAAAACAGAAAATGGACGATAAAGACTTTTGTCAATGTCTGTAACACATTTTTTTGAGTAGAGCATTATTAATGACGTCTTAATTGCAAACATACAGGGATACATTCTTTTAAGTATACATATTCCGATGTATACGTTGTAAATGTTCACAATTTCGCTATATTAAACACTTTTAGTATGAAAATGACAAGTCAGTCTATTTTGATTTTTTTTTGTCAATTGTATTTCACTATTTCTTAAATGTGTTGTTTGACAAACATAGGACTCTGTTTAACACATTAGGCGCCATTGATGCATTTATGCAACATTATTAATTTTATGTTAATTAAATTACTAAATAAGTTAATTTGATATATTATATTATTTAACTTGACTTAAAAATGTATGAAGAAAAACGTAAATATTTTGTTATTTAAATATCTCGATTATTACTTATTTAAAAAAAAATTCAGTATATTTCTAATTTAAAAATATTTCAGTGTTTTATACGCGGAGCGCATGAAGTAAAATTTCGAGTTTAGAAAAGCCCCGTAAAAATTTGTCTCGGGTCGCTGGCGCGACCCTCGACAAATTTTCTACGCGGGGCTTTTCTAAACTCGAAATTTTACTTCATGCTTAGTCTGGGAGTGGAAATACTTGTTCTAAACTTCATATTGCACGTTTTTATACAAAATCGACGAAAGCCTTACATTTACAGCGTATACATTATGTATAGTTAAGAAAAAAATTCACAGTATGTAATACAATAAGTCATTTAAAAAAATCTTTAAAAGAAGCATAGATTTTTACCTAAAATAAACTTTTACAACTAAGTCTTTAATTGCTCGGCCGTTAATGGGTTAATAAAGATAATAAATGGTTTTAAGAAATAGTAAAATTAATTGACAAAAATTTGCTCTTTAAAAAAATATATAAATCAAAAAATACCCTGTCAATAGTTTTCGAGTAATTTTTAATTAAAAGCCACAAAAGATATTTTTTACAAAAATATTGAGGTAATTAAATTTTAAAAGATTATATCTTTAATAATGTTTGGATTATTGTTATAAAAGTTTATATTAATTTTTAAAAACATTTTACTTTCAAATATGTAAAAATCCAAATTTACCCTTTTAATACTTTTCGATTTATTTGAAATTAAACTTTATAAGAGTAATTTTTCCATAATATGTTGGGGTTATAAACTTTCAACAAAATATATCTTTAAACGAATTTATAATATTCTTATCAAATTTTAGGTTAATATTAAACTAATATTGCTCTTTAAAAATATGTAAAAATTCTAAGTAACCCCTTGAATGGTTTTTGAGTTATTTACAATTGAACTTCACAAGAGTTATTTTTCTTACTAAAAAAAAAATGGGGTAATTACATTTGAAAAGTTTAAACCTTAATTAATATTTCAGACATGTTTATGAAATGTTGTGTTGATATTATTCAAATATTGCTCTTTAAAAAAATATGAAAATCCAAAAATACCCTGTCACTAGTTTTTGAGTTATTTTCAATTAAATGCCACAAAAAATATTGTTTATTAAATATTGAGGTAATAAAATTATAAAAGGTTATATCTTAAAAAATGTTTAAAATATCATCATAAAGTTTTGCGTTCATATTAACCCATTAACAGCCTAACGGTTATAGAGTTAACTCTAAAAGTTGATTTTAGGTAAAATTCTAGACTTCTTTTAATGATTTCTACGAATGATTTATTGTATTACATACTGTGAATTTTTCTTTTAAATTTACATAATGTATACGCTGTAAGTGTAAGGCATTCGTCAATTTTGTATAAAAACGTGCAATATGAAGTTCCGAACGAGTATTTCCACTCCCAGACTAAGCATGAAGTAAAATTTCGAGTTTAGAAAAGCCCCGCGTAGAAAATTTGTCGAGGGTCGCGCAGCGACCCGAGACAAATTTTCCAGGGGCTTTTCTAAACTCGAAATTTTACTTCATGCGCCACGCGTATAAAACACTAAAATATTGTGAAGTTAAAAATACACTGAACACTTTTTTTTAATTGAGTAATAATCGAGATATTTAAATAACAAAATATTAACTTTTTTCTTCATACATTTTCAAGTCAAGTCAAATAATATAACATGTCAAATTACCTTATTTAGTAATTAAATCAATATAAAAGTAATAATGTTGCGTATATGCATCAATGGCACATAATGGGTTAATCAAACATATTTTCTGTTAAAATATGTATAAATCCAAAATTTCCCCTTCAGTAGTTTTCGCTGTATTTGCCATTAAACTTAAGAAGAGTATTTTTTCTTAAAAATGTTGGAGTAGTAAACTTTCAAAAAAGAATATTTTTGGAAATATGCAGAATATATTCATGAAATTTAGTGTTAATATTAATCTAATATTGTCCTTTTAAAATATGTAAAAATCCAAAATCAACCCATCAATAATCTTCGAGGTATTTTCAATTGAACTTTACAAGAGATATTTGTTATAAAGAAAAAAATGGCGGAATGAACATTTCAAACGGTTATATTTTAAAAAATATTTCAGACATCTTCATGAAATTTCTGTGCATATTACTCAAACATTGCTCTTTTAAAATAACTACAAATCCAAGAATGCTTCCTCAATAGTTTTAAAATAAATTTTAATTGAACGTCCCAAGAGTATCTTTTTTTTAAAGGTTGCGTTAATTACATTTCATATGTGTCAAAACATTTGGGACAACTTAATAAAATTTCGTATTGATGTTATTCAAACACTGCTCTTTAAGAATATGTAAAAATCTAAAGATATCCTATCAATGGTTTTTAAATTATTTTGAATTGAACGTCACCAGAGTTTTTTTTTAAGTTAGGGCTATAATATTTTAAAAGGTTATATCTTAGAACATGTTTGAGACAACTTTATAAAATTTTGTGTTGATGTTAATTAAATATTGCTCTTTCAGAATAGTTTTCGATTTTCAATTGAATGCCTCAAAAATTATCGTTTAAAAAATAAAATATTGAGGTAATAAATTTTTAAGACGGTATATCTTAAAAATTGTTTAAAATATCATCATAAAGTTATGCGTTCAAATTAATCAAAACATGTTTCTGTTACAATATGTATAAATCCAAAATTTCCCCTTCAGTAGTTTTCGAAGTATTTGCCAATAAACTTCACAAGAGTATTTTTTCTTAAAAATGTTGGAATAATAAAGTTTCAGAATAGAATATTTTTGAAAATATGCAGAATATATTCATGAAATTTAGTGTTGATATTGATCTAATATTGTCCTTTTAATATATGTAAAAATTAACCCATCAATAATCTTTGAGTTATTTTCAATGGAACTTTACAAGAGTTATTTTTTATATAAAAAAAATGGTGGAATGAAGATCTCAAACGGTTATATTTTAAAAATATTTGAGACATGTTCATGAAATTTCGTGTCGATATTACTCAAACATTGCTCTTTAAAATAACTACAAATCCAAGAATGCTCCTTCAATAGTTTTAAAATAAATTTTAATTGAACGTCCCAAGAGTTTTTTTTTTAAAAAAAAGGTTGCGTTAATAACATTTCAGAATTTCATATCTTTCAAAACATTTGAAACAACTTAATAAAATTTCGTGTTGATGTTATTCAAACACTGCTCTTTCAGAATATTTAAAAATCTAAAGATATCCTTTCAATGGTTTGCAAATTATTTTGAATTGAACCAGTTTTTTTTAAGTTAGGGCTATACAATTTTAAAAGGTCATATCATAACACATGCTTGAGACAACTTTATAAAATTTTGTGTTGATGTTAATCAAATATTGCTCATTCAGAATATAAAAAAATCCAAAATTACCCCATCAATAGTTTCCAAATTATTTTCAACTGAACGCCAAAAGAGTTTTTTTTTTCTTAGCAAAATTGGGGTAGTAAAATTTTAGAATGTTATATCTTAAAACAGCTCCAAGACATTTTTATACAATTCGTTTTAATTGTAATCAAATTCAATACAGAATATGTAAAAATCTAAAATTACCCCATTCAGTAAATTTCGGTTTATTTGTAATTAAACGCCGCAAGAGATTGTTTTTTTTAAGATGTTAGGATAGAAAAATTTTAGAAGGTCATATCTTTAAAACTTTGTGAGACATCTTTATGAAATTTCGTGTTGATATTAAACAAATATTGTTCTCTGAGAATATGTAAATATCTGAAAATACCCGTTCAATAGCTTCGAAATTATTTTCAACTGAACATCACAAGAATTTCTTTTTTTTGAAAAAGTATGGGTGATATTGTTCTGCAATTTGGTCTCCTTACCACAACTGTAACATTGAAGTCATTGAAAAAGTTCAGAATAGGTTCTTACTACTAGTATCTTTTAAAATGGGGATCGCATGCATTGACTATAGCCGGTCACACATATTGAATTGTCTTAATTTAAAATATTTAGAATATAGAAGAATATCATTTGACTTATGCTATGGGTTCAAACTGATTAATGGACATGTCAATTGCAGTTTTTTATTATCATTGTTGAACTTTAATTTTTTTTAACAACTCCAGTTCGTTGTAGGCCCTTATTTCGTTTAAACTTCCATCGAACATTGTATGGTTCCCATAATCCTGTGGCACGTATAATGCGGTATTGTAATGTCCTTATGTTGTATCCCAACTTTTACATTTTTAGTAATTCTTATAGTGTATTCAAACGCCATTTACAGTTTATTAATCTGGATATTGTTAATTAGCGTATTTTTGTTTGTTGTATTATAATTCTCACTCTATTTATATATTTTTCAAAGTAATATTATGTTTATCTTATATCACTATTTTTAATTGTGTATTGATGTATAAAGGAGATTTCCGTTGATAAATAAAATAAAATAAAATATAAGTTTGTATCTTAAAAATGTTGTCAGATATCTCTATAAAATTTCGATTTGATATTTATGAAACATTGCTTTTTCGAAATGTGTAGAAATCCCAAAATACATCTTCAATAGTTTTCAAATTATTTTCAGCTGTAATGTAACAAGTGGTATGATTATTATCGATAATATTTATGAGTGAAACCGAGCTGCAGATTCAACGAGCCCGGAGGGCGAGTTGAATGTGCTGCTCCAGTTTCACGAATAAATATTATCGATTATTAATCATACCTCGAGTTATATTCGATGAGAGAATATAACGAATATCACTACATTTCCGTCTTGTAAACCTCACCACATCGCCCGGTTGACATTTTTAATTATCGACTGCCAGTTTTAACAAATCATTTTCGTAGCAACGACCAAAACAAGGTTATAGGATTCTATTACCGTTGTGATAACATGTATCAATGGAAATACGCGATTCTGATTGGAGGGAATGTAGTCACGTGACGCTTGAGTTATATTCTCAATTGTATAATAACTCTTGTGAGGTTTAATTGAAAATAACTCATTTTCAATTTAACCTCACAAGCGTTATTTTACATACAAATTTATTGGTATTAAAATTTATGAAAGGGAAGTCGGGATTGGAAATTTTTACTTTCAGTGTATAGATAAACGTTTTAGTTAATTAAGAAAAGTTACTCATGTATGACTATACAAATATTTGCGAAGTTTATAATGCTATTAAAGCAGTAACTGTAGACATCTATTTTGGACTTCACTTAAAACCAGTGTTTTATACGCGTGGCGCATGAAGTAAAATTTAGAGTTTAAAAAAGCTCAGAAAATTCGTCGAGGGTCGCTGCGCGACCCTTGACAAATTTTCACGGAGCTTTTCTAAACTCAAAATTTTACTTCATGCATAGTCTGGGAGTGGAAAACACTCGTTTAAAGCTTAAAATTGAACTCTTTTGAAAACCAACGAATGATGGTTATATTACAGCGCGATGCAGCGTATGTATATGTATACTTAATCACAACATAAACTATAGTACATACGAATGTTCCAATGCGTTTTTTATCTGGGTGGACATAGGAATTTATATACCAAAATAAAAAATTCCCTTATGCATATTCTGTAAATTTTCCGACATTCGTTGCTTTTTAAAACAGTTCAATTTCAAGCTGAAGTGAGTGCTTTCCACTCCCAGACTAAGCATGAAGTAAAATTTCGAGTTTAGAAAAGCCCCGTGAAAATTTGTCGAGGGTCGCGCAGCGTTCCGAGACAAATTTTCTGGGCTTTTCTAAACTCGAAATTTTACTTCATGCGCCACGCGTATAAAACACAGATTTCAAAGTTCGAATATACATAAATTTCACCATATTTTAGTGTTTTATACGCGTGGCGCATGAAATAATATTTCCAGTTTTTTTTTTATATTACATTGAAACTTTTTAGATTGAAATCCAATATATCTAGAAATATACATAGTTGTAGTTTTATGAGTTTAAATTTTGTTATAATTTTTTTTTTCAATATTTTTGTCAATAACGAAATCTTCAATTTAATAAAGGTTATACGCATGGCTCATAAAGTAATATTTCGAGTTTAGAAAAGCCCTGAAAATTTGTTTCGGGTCGCTGCGCGAGCCTTGAGAAATTTTCACGGGGCTTTCCAAACTCGAAATTTTACTTCATGTTTAGTCTGGGAGTGGAAAACGCTGGTTTAAAGCCTCAAATTGAATTTAATGCATTTATACTTTATAATGCAATTAACAAAATGTAAATGTATAATTGTATTAATAAAGTTTAGATTCCGTTATTAAATTAAATTAAAAGAAATAATAAGTCTGAAACTTCTAATTGATGAATAATTGCAACAAAATTAATTATATTTTACATGATAATTTTACTCCGTGTTGAAATTATTCACGAGAGATCAATCAATATGTTATTATGCCACCCCTCTGAACGCCACAGGAAATGTTTATTACCCAATTAAAAGCGAGTAATTGTAGAAACCGCGAAATTAATCCCGTTTTCCGACAACGCAACGCCATCTGCGATTAAGCGGAGGAATCGGAACCCTAAGAGAATCTTGAATATTTGGTGGATGCGCCGAGTAAAACGTGATCAATAATACAAAACATGCGCGAAGTGGGAAAAGTTAATCTTTAAAATGAAATAACATAATAAAGAAAATGGATATTAATAATAATAGTTTATTTGTTAGCAAAATTATGTGAAATTAGAGAAGTTTGAAATTAATTAGAGACTATTTTACATCTTTTTAAACAAAATAATTTATATTAAAATCACTTGATATGTTGTGATTTTATTTTAATCATTTTTTTAAATTTATTTAATCATGTTTCATGAAGTGATCAATGAGAGACAAGTTAATGATATATTTTCCATCAACTACAAACAACTTACAGATAATTTTTCTTTTTAAGTATACACATTACGATGTATCCGCTGTTAATTTTCAAAAATTCGTTGATTTTATGAAAATTTAAAGCTTCTAACGAGTGTTTTATACTCCCAGACTAAGTATGAAGTAAAATTTCCAGTTTGCCTGAAAATTTGGTTTGGTCGCGCAGCGCGTAGCGCTACACGACCAAACCAGATTTTCAGGCTTTTCAAACTCGAAATTTTACCACGCTGATTTAAAGTAAAGTTCTAAATACACTGCTTAAGTTTATAAACTTTACAAATGTTTATTTCGCCTAAATCAAATCTTGCGCTTTTAAAGTTAGGGAAATTTGCTTTGAGATAATATGTATAATAATTAAACAATAATTTTAGTCAACTGTATTGGACAAATGTTAGTTACAAAAATAGTACACTGTACATGAAAATATCGTTAAAAGCTAAATTATTACATGGTAATTTTGCTTTTTACTATATTTTCATGTACAGTGTACTATTTTTGTACACAAAATTATATGACACAAAATTATAAGAATAAAACCGAAAGCGCATTGCCCTAGGTGTTTAAAGATTTTCGATTATTGGGTTAGCTATACAGAAATAAATATCTGAAAAATTATTAAACTTTAGATCTTAAACTTAAGCAGTAGTATATTTTAAACTTTAAGTCAGTGTTTTATACCCGTGGCGCATGAAGTAAAATTTCGAGTTTAGAAAAGCCTGAAAATTTGGATTTGCCGGGGCGCGACTCGCTTCGCTCGCGCGCCCCGTCAAATCCAAATTTTCAGGCTTTTCTAAACTCGAGTGTTTTCCACTCTTAGGCTAAGCATGAAGTAAAATTTCGAGTTTAAATAGCCTGAAAGTTAGGTTTGATCGCTCCGTGTTTAGCATACTGCGTTAGTAGCGTATTTTGAACTTCACTTAAAATAAGAGTTTTATACGGGTGGCGCATGAAGTAAAATTTCGAGTTTAGAAAAGCCCGAAAGTTTGGTTTGGCCGCTCCGCGCTTCGCGCTACGCGACCAAACCAAACTTTCGGGCTTTTCTAAACTCGAAATTTTACTTCATGCTTAGCCTGGGAGTGGAAAACACTCGTTTAAAACATTAAATTGCACTCTTATAAAAAAAAAAAAACAACAAATATCTGAAGATTTACAACATATACGTTGTAAATTGGGACATGTATACTTAAAAGAAAAACTCCCTGTAAAACTCCCTCCATAAAGTTTTGGAGAAAGAGGATTCATTGCTAATAATAATAATAGACCATTTCCGAAGATTTTAGAGATTCAGAATTTTTGTAAATGATTATAATGTAAAATCGTGTTGTCTATTTTGGAAACCTTGTATTCTAGAAATCTTTTTAACTTGGCTTTCTTTTTACTTTTCATAATAAATTACAACATTTATGCCAAATATTGTTTTTTTTTTTATAAACCAGTTGGTCAATAATATTTTGAACTGAGTTTATCTTGAAGAGTCAAGTGGCAAATAATCAGCTTTATGTATAATTTGAGGATTTCATAAATAAAAATTAAAAAGTTCTCTTTATCCAAGGCCGTAGCCAGTGGGGGATATGGGGGTTCAAAGCCCCCCCTCCAACAAATATATGAAGATTTACAACAAATACACTGTAAATTGGGGCATGTATACTTAATATAAAAACTCCCTGTATGCAATAATTAAATATTGAATAACAGTGATGATGAAATTTGTTTAATAAATAAACTATATATTGCAAAATAAATTCTATCAGCAGGAGTATTACATAACTAATTTTGTAACACATTTCATTATTGGTATTAAATGTTAATACAGATATTATTATTTTCAATTATTAAATATTAATATAAATAATTATTGTTATTAAATGTTAATACAGATAATTTTTCTTTCAATTACTAAATTTTAAAAAAAATAATTTTTTTTTAATCATTAAATATTAATACATAGAATATTTTTTTAAAGAATGCATATCAAGTTTCTTTCAGTGTTTGATTAATTTTCAGGAATTTTTTGTTTTAATAAAAACATTCAATTTCAAACGAGTGTTTTCACTCCCAGGCTAAGCATGAAGTAAAATTTCGAGTTTAGAAAAGCCTGAAAATTTGGATTGGTCGCTCCGCTTCGCTACGCGACCAATCCAAATTAGGCTTTTCTAAACTCGAAATTTTACTTCATGCTTAGCCTGGGAGTGAAAACACTCGTTTGAAATTGAATGTTTTTATTAAAACAAAAAATTCCTGAAAATTAATCAAACACTGAAAGAAACTTGATATGCATTCTTTAAAAAAATATTCTATGTATTAATATTTAATGATTAAAAAAAATTTATTTTTATTAAACTTTAATAATTGAAAGAAAAATTATCTGTATTAACATTTAATAACAATAATTATTTATATTAATATTTAATAATTGAAAATAATATTATCTGTATTAAAATTTAATACCAATAATGAAATGTGTTACAAAATTAGTTATGTAATACTCCTGCTGATAGAATTTATTTTGCAATATATAGTTTATTTATTAAACAAATTTCATCATCACTGTTATTCAATATTTAATTATTGCATACAGGGAGTTTTTATATTAAGTATACATGCCCCAATTTACAGTGTATTTGTTGTAAATCTTCATATATTTGTTGGAGGGGGGGCTTTGAACCCCCATATCCCCCACTGGCTACGGCCTTGGATAAAGAGAACTTTTTAATTTTTATTTATGAAATCCTCAAATTATACATAAAGCTGATTATTTGCCACTTGACTCTTCCAGATAAACTCAGTTCAAAATATTATTGACCAACTGGTTTATAAAAACAAAACAATATTTGGCATAAATGTTGTAATTTATTATGAAAAGTAAAAAGAAAGCCAAGTTAAAAAGATTTCTAGAATACAAGGTTTCCAAAATAGACAACACGATTTTACATTATAATCATTTACAAAAATTCTGAATCTCTAAAATCTTCGGAAATGGTCTATTATTATTATTAGCAATGAATCCTCTTTCTCCAAAACTTTATGGAGGGAGTTTTACAGGGAGTTTTTCTTTTAAGTATACATGTCCCAATTTACAACGTATATGTTGTAAATCTTCAGATATTTGTTGTTTTTTTTTTATAAGAGTGCAATTTAATGTTTTAAACGAGTGTTTTCCACTCCCAGGCTAAGCATGAAGTAAAATTTCGAGTTTAGAAAAGCCTGAAAGTTTGGTTTGGTCGCGTAGCGCGAAGCGCGGAGCGGCCAAACCAAACTTTCGGGCTTTTCTAAACTCGAAATTTTACTTCATGCGCCACCCGTATAAAACTCTTATTTTAAGTGAAGTTCAAAATACGCTACTAACGCAGTATGCTAAACACGGAGCGACCAAACCTAACTTTCAGGCTATTTAAACTCGAAATTTTACTTCATGCTTAGCCTAAGAGTGGAAAACACTCGTTTAAAGCATCAAATTGAACTCTTATAAAAAAAAACAACAAATATCTAAAGATTTACAACATACACGCTGTAAATTGGGACATGTATACTTCAAAGAAAAACTCCCTGTAAAACTCCCTCCATAAAGTTTTGGAGAAAGAGGATTCATTGCTAATAATAAACGTTTTTCTTAGTCTGAACACAATGAATTGCAATTTTGAATATTTGATTTTAATTTATTAACAAAATGTATGGTCGGGTCTTTATTAATTTGAATAATATTTGAAGTTTCAATAAAATTATTGTTTTTTTCCAAATGGTCCTTTTTAATATATAGGTATTTGATTGAAATTCACTTGGTTTGTTTAACTAATAAATTGTTTTATTTTCAACTAGTTTCGGCTTAATGCCATTTTCAAGAATGGTGTGCAAAAGAGCAAAATTGATTATATATACTAGATGTCGGCATTTCAGGTAATAAGCGCTCCAATTATCGGGGAATTCCAAAGGTCCTCGTTGTCATTGACTACGTTTATTCCCGCCTTTATGGCTTTACTTATTTCTAAACCCTCCCGATAATTCAAAACTAATCCCTTACTACCCGAATGCAACATTTTACAGTCGTTTGAGCTGAAAAAGTGATTAGCCGCGATGCAATGTTTTACGAACCCCGTGGTCTGTTTATTATTTAGAATATCCTTCCTGTGTTCTTTTAATCGCGTTTAAAAAGACCTGCCCGTTTGTCCTATATATATTGCATCGCAGTCATTACATTTTAGCTCATATACTCCGCTTTTTTTGTCTGTTTTAATTTTATTATTCACTAATATTTTCCCTAAGTTAACAGAATTAGTCAAAATTATGTTATTGTCCTTTCCCTTAACTGTTTGATTAATTTTCTGTGAGAGGTTATTGACGTATTCTAATCTATTCCAGTAGGTTTTCTCTATTTTTGTCACACTATAAAAATACTTCCGCAATTGTTTTTGTTTTTTCTTTTTAATCATTTAATCAACTAATGCCTGTTTATAACCGTTATTTTTTGCTATTGTTTTAATTGTGTTTAGTTCGATTTGATAATCTATTTTACTAAGTGGAATATTAATTAATCTGTGTATAAATGAATGAAAAGTACTATATTTAATTTGGTTGTGTGTGTTTGAGTTTATAGGTATTATTGTATCCGTACATGTTTCTTTTCTAAATATTTTATATGTTAGTGTATTGTTGGATGATTTCGTAATCGTTAAATCTAAAAAGTTAAGACTATTGTTAAGTTCCTTTTCTATTGTAAATTGAATTTGACTGTTTAATGAATTTAAATATTTTGTAAACATTTCTAACTGTCTTATTGACCCTGTCCATATGTAGAAAATATCATCTACATATCTCTTCCAAAATTGAATATGTTTGCTTTCTGGTTGTTTTAGTAAATTACTTTCGAAATCATCCATAAAGATTTCTGACATTAAAGGGGACAACGGTGATCCCATTGGTAGTCCATCTGATTGAATATATATATATATATATATCCCCATTGAACTCAAAGTAGCATTGATTAATGCAAATGTCTATTAAACATTTTAATTCCTTTTTATGTGATTCCAGATTGGCAGTGTTTTCAATTTTTTGGTTTAGAATATTTTTCAACCCTTCTGTCGGTATTGATGTGAAGAAACTTTTCACGTCAAGCGAAATTAATTTAGCATTTGGAGGAAATGACACTTCTTTTAGTTTATTTACCAATTTTTTTTATTAAACAATTTATTAGTAAAACAATCCAAGTGAATTTCAATCAAATACCTATATATTAATACAAATGTTTCACCAAGTGATCAATGAGAAACAAGTTAACGATAGTCCTTTTTGGTAAGATTCACAAACAGGATTGCCCAATAACGCCAGTAGTCTCATATGTTAATTCTCCGGCTCTTCAAATATGCATAAAATTAAACCAACTTTATAGGGAACTTACAGATTTCAAAGATGATCATACCGTTAAAAATTCAACAGATTTAACAGAAAAACTTAAATCAGTTAAAATTGATCAAAACTATAAATTAGTCTCCTTTGATGTATCCAACATGTTTGCGAAAATTCCGCCACTAGAGTGTCTAAAGTTAATTAAAAAAGCGTTCCATATTAGTAATATAAATCTCGTAGTACAAAATGAATTTATTCAACTTTTGAAAACCATATTAAATTTTAATTATTTCACTTTTGACAATACACTCTTTAATCAAAAGGAGGGGCTAGCAATGGGGACACCACTCAGTCCATTACTTGCGGAAATAAGTAATGTAATTGGTTTTCAATTTGTAGATTTCTCTTCTCAATAGGCTAAAAGTACGTACTTGGAAATGTTTACTATCTTTTTCTTCGTACACCAATTGCGAAATTGGCAATTTGTTTTTTCTTATTGCGTTTTTTATTTTTTCGGTAATTGCTGCATCCTTGATCTTCGTGAGAGTATCACTACCACTGGAATTGTCGCAATTCATAAATATGTGTAAGAACACAAACTGTAGAAATTTTGACAAATTCGTTCACTGATTAATGTTTTTGTTAACGAGTTCGTGTCTATGGTTATATTAACTTAGTCAATTAAGTATAATGAGATTTTTTAAATAAATTATTTAATTATTAAAACATATTTATGGTAGAATTTCTTCCTTTACGGTTGTAGAAAAAATGTTGTTTGTATTTTGTTCGAAAAGTCAGTATGTTTTTTGTCGCATTCGAATTCATTTTTAGTCTCGACCTGCGGTCTCGACTAAAAATTTATTCTCAATGTGTCAAAAAAAAAACACTGATTTTGCGCACATAATACAAAAATACATTTATGCAAAAGTAAAACATAATGAGCAGAATAAATATGGGGTACTGACCTTTTTCGGTAATATTAGTTTTAAAATTAGAAATATATTACAGAAACATAATATAATAGTAGCTTTTAACCCATATATAAAACTCAGGTATGACATTTTTAACCCAACAACAAAAACAGATAGTAACATAAAATCCGGTATATATAAGTTGACCTGTGAAACATGTAAAGGTGTGTACATAGGATAGTCTGGAAGAAATTTCAAAAATAGGCTTAATGAACATTTAAGATCATATAAGTTGAAACAAGATAAATCAACATTTTTTATATTGTGAAAGCTTCTACTTCGTTATACATGTTAATTTATTAATAAAAAACGGTTTAGCATTGTTTGTATAACACAATTTATTTTTATGTGACTGCAGTTTCGACAAATTTAGCTTGCCATTATTAAACATATAGTGACTATATGTTTGATAATGGCAAAATAAATTTGCCGAAACTGCAGTCACATAAAAATAAATTGTGTTATACAAAGTTAAACCGTTTTTTATTAATAAATCAACATTTTCTAATCACTTAATAGAAGAAGAGCATAGTTTTGGCAAAGATGTACTTTCGATATTACATTGCACTGAAGAGGGCCGTAAAATGAACCTTCTTGAGTCATTAGAAATTTACAAAGCCAAACTTAATCTGGGAATTCCGCTAATAAACGACCAGACTGAACTGATGTATTATATACACTCCTCTCTTTGACGCGTTTCTACCTGATTCATAATATTTTTAAGTATATATAAGGATCTCAATGTTAATTTTAAGTACTTGGTTTGAGAATGGCTCACTGACGAGTCAAAATTAGTCACCATAAAAATTAAAAAGTGAATACAAAAAAGTTAGAAGTGTTATTTAATTAATTAGTTAAAATGCTCTACCACCAAATATTTAAATTTGTATACAGAGAGTTTTATATAACACCGAACATTTTCATAACGAGAATATTTCTTTTAAGTATACATATGCTTTTCGTTGTACATTTTCCGACGCTCGGTTTATTGAGAGAATTCAATTAGAACTTTAAACGAGTGTTTTCCACTCCCAGGCTAAGCATGAAGTAAAATTTCGAGTTTAAAAAAGCCTGAAAATTTGGTTTGGTCGGGTAGCGCGAAGCGCGGAGCGGCCAAACCAAATTTTTAGGCATTTCTAAACTCGAAATTGTACTTCATGCGCCACCGGTACAAAACACTGACATATTACGAAGCTTAAAACACGCCGTTAAACTTTAAATTGAATCAGTGTTTTGTACCGGTGGCGCATGAAGTAAAATTTCGAGTTTAGAAAAGCCTGAAAATTTGGTTTGGCCGCTCCGCGCTACGCGACAAGACCAAATTTTCAGGCTTTTCTAAACTCGAAATTTTACTTCATGCTTAGCCTGGGAGTGGAAAACAGTCGATTAAAGTTCTAACTGAATTCTCTCAATAAACCGAGCGTCGGAAAATGTACAACGTATGCATATTGTAATAGGTCAGTAGGGGTCATGTGCAAATATTATTTTTGACGAAATTAAATTAAAATAATAATACAAAAATCACCCAAGAAAATATTAAAGAAAAATCAACATTCAGTAAATACGAGAATAACATTAGTCGATCAAAATTTTTTATCTGAAAGAAATAACAAATGCAGCATCGCCTTAAAATAATAAACAAGTACCGGCGCGTGGAGAAATGCTAAGACATACAGAAAGATTCAGTTCAAGGTTTAACCAAGCGCAAACACAACGAATTGGCGAAGTCGGGGGAATTACGTGACGTCAGGGATGGGTGGTATTTTATAACCATATATGGTCTGCGCGAAATCTTCCATCTCCACGCTCGGGTGGGAAAGAGAGTTATAAAAGCTGTGCGGAGCGGAAAACATGAGGAGAGTGAAGAAGAGAGTCATGAGAGTCAAGAAACAGTTCGGAAGAAGAACATCGCGAAAAGCACCACAAGTTCCAAATCACAGAGGGAAATAAGAATAACACAACAAAAATCAAAATTATACAACAAATATAAAAACTATACAACAAAAAAGAACACAAAACAGTTAACGGGTGTGGTCGAGCTGTGCGTGGAAAACGGAGGAGTGTTCCCGCTAGTTAATTGCCTGAAAACAATTAACGGGTGTGGTCGTCCCGAGTTAGTACTGCCGTCCCGAGTTAGTACTGCAGAGTTATGTTCCCGCTAGTTAAATGCACAAAAACAATTGACGGATGTGGTCGAGCTGTGCGTGGAAAACGGAGGAGTGTTCCCGCTAGTTAGTTGCTGATCACAATTAACGGGTGTGGTCGTCCCGAGTTAGTACTGCAGAGTTATGTTCCCGCTAGTTATATGCACAAAAAGCAATTGATGGGTGTGGTCGAGCTGTGCGTGGAAAACGGAGGAGTGTTCCCGCTAGTTAATTGCCTGAAAACAATTAACGGGTGTGGTCGTCCCGAGTTAGTACTGCAGAGTTATGTTCCCGCTAGTTATATGCACAAAAAGCAATTGATGGGTGTGGTCGAGCTGTGCGTGGAAAACGGAGGAGTGTTCCCGCTAGTTAATTGCCTGAATACAATTAACGGGTGTGGTCGTCCCGAGTTAGTACTGCAGAGTTATGTTCCCGCTAGTTAAATGCACAAAAACAATTGACGGGTGTGGTCGAGCTGTGCGTGGAAAACGGAGGAGTGTTCCCGCTAGTTAATTGCCTGAAAACAATTAACGGGTGTGGTCGTCCCGAGTTAGTACTGCAGAGTTATGTTCCCGCTAGTTATATGCACAAAAAGCACTTGACGGGTGTGGTCGAGCTGTGCGTGGAAAACGGAGGAGTGTTCCCGCTAGTTAATTGCCTGAAAACAATTAACGGATGTGGTCGTCCCGAGTTAGTACTGCAGAGTTATGTTCCCGCTAGTTAAATGCACAAAAACAATTGACGGGTGTGGTCGAGCTGTGCGTGGAAAACGGAGGAGTGTTCCCGCTAGTTAATTGCCTGAAAACAATTAACGGGTGTGGTCGTCCCGAGTTAGTAGTGCAGAGTTATGTTCCCGCTAGTTATATGCACAAAAAGCAATTGACGGGTGTGGTCGAGCTGTGCGTGGAAAACGGAGGAGTGTTCCCGCTAGTTAATTGCCTGAAAACAATTAACGGGTGTGGTCGTCCCGAGTAAGTACTGCAGAGTTATGTTCCCGCTAGTTAAATGCACAAAAGCAATTGACGGGTGTGGTCGAGCTGTGCGTGGAAAACGGAGGAGTGTTCCCGCTAGTTAATTGCCTGAAAACAATTAACGGGTGTGGTCGTCCCGAGTTAGTACTGCAGAGTTATGTTCCCGCTAGTTAAATGCACAAAAACAATTGACGGGTGTGGTCGAGCTGTGCGTGGAAAACGGAGGAGTGTTCCCGCTAGTTAATTGCCTGAAAACAATTAACGGGTGTGGTCGTCCCGAGTTAGTACTGCAGAGTTATGTTCCCGCTAGTTATATGCACAAAAAACAATTGACGGGTGTGGTCGAGCTGTGCGTGGAAAACGGAGGAGTGTTCCCGCTAGTTAATTGCCTGAAAACAATTAACGGGTGTGGTCGTCCCGAGTTAGTACTGCAGAGTTATGTTCCCGCTAGTTAACAACACAAAAAAACAATTGACGGGTGTGGTCGAGCTGTGCGTGGAAAACGGAGGAGTGTTCCCGCTAGTTAATTGCCTGAATACAATTAACGGGTGTGGTCGTCCCGAGTTAGTACTGCAGAGTTATGTTCCCGCTAGTTAAATGCACAAAAACAATTGACGGGTGTGGTCGAGCTGTGCGTGGAAAACGGAGGAGTGTTCCCGCTAGTTAATTGCCTGAAAACAATTAACGGGTGTGGTCGTCCCGAGTTAGTACTGCAGAGTTATGTTCCCGCTAGTTATATGCACAAAAAGCAATTGACGGGTGTGGTCGAGCTGTGCGTGGAAAACGGAGGAGTGTTCCCGCTAGTTAATTGCCTGAAAACAATTAACGGGTGTGGTCGTCCCGAGTTAGTACTGCAGAGTTATGTTCCCGCTAGTTAAATGCACAAAAACAATTGACGGGTGTGGTCGAGCTGTGCGTGGAAAACGGAGGAGTGTTCCCGCTAGTTAATTGCCTGAAAACAATTAACGGGTGTGGTCGTCCCGAGTTAGTACTGCAGAGTTATGTTCCCGCTAGTTATATGCACAAAAAACAATTGACGGGTGTGGTCGAGCTGTGCGTGGAAAACGGAGGAGTGTTCCCGCTAGTTAATTGCCTGAAAACAATTAACGGGTGTGGTCGTCCCGAGTTAGTACTGCAGAGTTATGTTCCCGCTAGTTAACAGCACAAAAAAACAATTGACGGGTGTGGTCGAGCTGTGCGCGGAAAACGGAGGAGTGTTCCCGCTAGTTAATTGCCTGAAAACAATTAACGGGTGTGGTCGTCCCGAGTTAGTACTGCAGAGTTATGTTCCCGCTAGTTAATGATACAAAACAATCAACGGATGACGTCGGAATCTGCTTGCTAATCAGAAGAGTGGTCCCGCTAGTTGGTTGTCTGGTAAGCTCCGAGATGGTTTTTGTGGGTTTCCCATCTCATAATGCAAATGCAGGGGTTATTTAATTTTGCTCCCACAAGTAGAGTCATATACTTTTTGAGTTTAACTAAAATGCACATGGCTTCTAAGTACAAACGAAAATAACATATTTCGAGAATATAAATAATTTAAGAAACACAAATTAATTAGAAATGTCATAATTGAGATCAATAAACTTTGCATCCGTTAAACTCACATCCTGTTTTATTTATTGTCCACACATACTCCTGGTCATTAAAAGGGAAGAAAGACACAGTATTTCCGATAATGCATATTGACACAAACAACGAATCTGTTAAATAAATTAAAAGGGTTACTACATACACAACACAACGTAAATAAAATACAAATTATAAATTTGTATAATACCTAGGGTCGATCCATTACAATATGTATACTTAAAAGAAATATTCTCTTATGAAAATGTTCGGTGTTACATAAAACTCTCTGTATATGTTGTTTATAGTTAATGTAAAATAGTCTCTAATTGCTGTCAAATAGTGCATACTAACAATATTAATGTGTTGATTGTAACATGAGTTATTAATTTCGAACTAATAGTCGATAATTTGCGCAGATATTTTCAATTAGCCAATTATTTGAACGTGGAGTTGTTTACACTTGCATATACATGTTTACGGTTTCGGGAATATAACAAGGGATTAAAAATGATTGTGTAAACACGACGAATCGGAATTTATAACGAGTTGTAAATGTGCAATTTTCAAATATTTACAAAATAAATATGTATCGATTTATAATTTATGCTCTGGATCCATACTAATTTTAAAAATGTTGAGGGAATTTTAATGAATCAGGATACCTGAAAATATAAAAATTTCTTGTTGAACTGTGAACTTGTGTCTTTATCTTTATAAATATTTTAATCTGCTCACCTAGTTATAAGTTTTAATATACTATATTTACATTACTTTATTCTGCGTATATCTAGTGTCATATTATTGCTATTATTAAGTTGAACTACTCGAAAACATGCCGACCCACTTATGAATGTAGAATTCTTTTGAGAAACAAATACATTTTCTTATTAACTATTATTATACTCTTATAGTTTTGAAGTTGAATAATTATTTTTGATCTATTCAATTATTTACAATAAATAAGGTGATTTTAAAAAGAAAATACTAATATTTTAGTTTTATATTTTAACTAGTTTTGACTTTAAATCATTCTGAAGGAACTCAAAGTCGACTCAGAGTCAAAACTAGTTAGAATATAAAATCAAAACACTTATGAAATTTAACCAAGTATTTTCTTATTAAAATCATACTTAAACATGCTTCATCACGTGAGAGATGGAAAACTTAGTTAAGACAAGGCCTCCCTGCAAACATTTTTTCTGGCTACGGCCTTGATTTGAGGTATATAATAAATAAATAAACTTGATTTCATTTATTTTGAATGAATATTTTCAACATCTTGCAAATCAAATCAATTTATTACACTTCAGCCACATTTAGAATATTCATGTTTACAATAGTAACAATAACATAACATGATAATTGCAGAAGTGTTCGTCAACTTAATAGCTAACCAATTTAAAAAATTACAGTTACGATATAGTAAATAACAGTTTTACAAATATGTTAAAATTCTAAAATAATACAGACATGAATAAATAAGTAAAATGTATAGAATTCCAAAGGAAGCGACTTTATTACTCAAAAATAGTTTTAAGTAGAACAAATATTAAAGGTCGCAGTCAGTAATATATTCAGTAAAGCTATAGTAGCATTTACTAAATAAAATTGTCCTGGGAATCTTTTTAAATAACGCTTTACTAGTGCATTCTTTGAATGTTTTTGGTAGTTTGTTAAATATTCGCGCACAAGTGTATTTGGCCGATTTTTCGTATAACGTGGTTTTATGAGAAGTTGTACATATATTTTTCTGCCTTGTGTCGTACCTGTGATATTCTCCATTTTTTATAAAGTGGCTTTTGTTATCTCAGACATATATTGCACAATTATATATATACATAGAATTAACAGTAAGAATATTATTTTTCTGGAAAGTGTTCCGACATAAATTTCGTTTTTTGAGACAAAAGATTAATCGGATGACACGTTTTTGGGATACAAATACTCTTTTAGGGTTAATACCATACCCCATACCATAATATTGTAGTTCAAATGAAGGTAGACTAAGGCATAGTAAATGTTCATTATGATTTCCCTTGAGAATTTATTAGATATTTTCATGATAGCGAAATACGCACTATTTAGTTTGCCACATACATGGTCAATTTGCGCACTTCACGACAATCTGCTATCTGGAAGACTTCCTAAAAATTTGGTGCTAACTGGAGTGTCATCTGTCTGTGTATCTTTGCCGTTTTTTTCGGCGTTCAAAATTAATTTGTTTTTAGAACACCATTCTCTTATTTTACAGTTAGTTTTCAGAATTTTATGATCTAATTCAGATTGGGTTGGCGCTGATAAAATAATTGACGTGTCATCCGCAAAGTTGACCATGTACCCTTGGGTACAAAACTCTTGTAGGTCGTTTATGAAGAGAATAAACAGAAGAGGTCCTAATGTCAATCCCTGCACTATGCCATTGGAGAGGGTGTAGATGTCTGATCACATGTTAGTTACACGAACGTATAAGTGTCGGTCCGAAAGAAAAGATACAATTAGTTCGAGCACGTTTCCCCGGATACCAATTGCAGTTAGTTTTACACGCACAAACTTTACATCTATGGTATCAAACGCACACGCGAAATCATAGAATAGTCCAATCACGCACTTCCCGGCATCTAGATTCCTTGTGATTTCCTCCACGGCGTCTAAAGTTGCGGTTTGCGTTGACTAAAACAGATATAGGCCAATACTTTTTCATTTTAAGAGCGCCGATTTTTGCTAGTTGTGTGTTTTTGGGTTACGAGATGGCGCAGAGTTTCCTGAAAGTAGTTTTGACTATGTATTGGTTTAGAGTGCCTGCCGAATTTTATGAATATGGAGCGGGGTGATATTACAGGCAAAGCTTTTTATGGGGGTTGTTTCGCGGGGTGGTTTTTCGGGGGATGAATTTTAGGAATGGTTTTTTGTAAGGATGATTTTTAGCGGGATTGTTCCTTTCGGGAGTGGGGCTAATTTTTCAGGAATCTTTTTACATAGGGTAGTTTTTCAGAACGTGTTTTATTCGAGTAGGTGTGATTTTCAATCAAAGTTTTTACAAGGGGTGGTCTTTTAAGGTGTGGTTTTTTGAGGAAGTGGTTTTTAGGGTTTGTTTTTAAGCCCGTGGTTTCATGAACGTTTTTTCTGAGGGTAATGTTTGTTAGTAGTGAAGATTAGAATTATTAATTATTAATATTGAATGATTTATTTAATGAAATACAAACAACCGTCAAATCAGTAGTTATTAATATTACTATAGATTAATTAGTAGTCCTGTCTACCAAGATAATAAGCGAAACATTTATTGATAATAATTAATAGTCCAGTCTACCAAGATAATAATAAATTATATTAGTATACTAATTAGTAATTTGCCCGACAAAATAATTGCTTAAATTAGTATATACTATTTTACCTGGTCAAATAATCGATTAAATTTGTATCTTCTAATTTACCCGATCAAATAGTCGTTTAAATTAGTAAATACTATTTTACCCGATCAAATAATCGCTTAAATTAGTATATACTAATTTTACCGATCAATAATCGCTTAAATTCGTAAAACTATTTTACGTGATCAAATAATCGTTTAAATTAGTAATTACTGATTTACCCGATCAAATATTCGCTGTAATTAGTATATACTAATTTCCTCATAATAATCGATTATATCAATATATTTCAACAATCGACTAATTACTAATTAGTATATTTTTTAAATGTTGAATTATTGTAAGTAAAAGCTTTTACATACAAACATTTTATATTTTAAAAATTTTGGGGAGGGGTAGGTCGAACCCCATATCCCCAACCCCCCTCTAAATCTAAATAGAATAAGACTGCACTTACGTGTTCTCATTTATTTTGTATAAAATTTAAAACCGTGTCCAGTTAATCTACAATTATTAGACCATTCAACATTTGAAATGCCTATGCTAAATTCTAAATTAACTTCTAGCAACATAAAATAGAAATTCAAGTAATTTACAACTGCATAGGTAATTTAAATGATTACTATCAAAAATCAAATATTAATTATTGCCGAGTGCCGCACATTTAACTTGGTAAGTTATAAATGAAAAAGGAATTTTTCAGACTCTACACTTGAATCAACATTTATTGGCATTCCACATTCCTATTCAAAACACGAATCCAGAAATGCAATTATAATTACAAAAATGTATTCCTTTGTTGTGTATCAATAACAAACGGTCCGCGTCAGAAAAAATGCATTCGCGATTAAAGGTCGGGAGCCGAGAGCCAGGAGCCCAAGTCGCGACGCGGGCTTTTGGCTCCCGGCTGTCGCACACGAATTCTACATATCAAATCTAATTTCTTTTTACATGTTTTTAGAAATCATAGTATATTTATAAAAAAAATCACGAAAAAGGCACGATGCTGCGATTTATTGAAAGCATAATCAAATTTTACATTTCTCTTATGGAGATTTCTAAGCAACGATTAGTTTTATTTAACATTCATTTTCGATCACTCTATTTAATACAACATGTTTATATAAATAACCTTAATAAATTACAGCAATATGAAGAAGAAATAATATTTCCAATGGAAGCATTTTAGGAATTTATGTGATCGTTTGACAGTGTTCCATTATTTAATTTATACTTAATCTAAGAACCATTTTTTTGGAAAAATAAATACTGTCAATTTATTCGCAAAGCTTCAATGTACAATATGTATAAGTTTTAAAGATCAATTTTCATTATTGTGAAAAATTAATCGTTGTTCGTTCTTATGGCCAAATAACATGTAAATTTCCGATCTTAAATCTGTTTTTAAAGATAGGGATTATTTTCGACACTTTAAGTTTACTTGGAAATGTACCGGTGCTGAATGCTGAATTAACTAAGAATGACAATGGCTCAGAAATTTCATGTGCCACTCCATTTAGTACCTTTGCTGGAATATCATCTCGTCCGGCGCTGTTTTTATTGCTGAGTTCTTTAATCGTTTCCATAGCTTCCTCAGGAGTTGTTGGTTCCAAGAACATAGTTTGCTGTACGAGTTTCGATGTTGTAGACTCCTCAGATAAGTTGTTTTTAAAATGGTTTATTAATTTTAAATCTACCACTGTAGAATAGTATTTTTCAAACATATTACTAATTTCTTTTGAATCTGATGAGATGGTACCATTTTCAGCATTAATTATAATTAAATCTACTTTTTTATTTGTTCCCAATTCTTCGTTTACAATTTCCCCATTTTTTTTTTTTTGGTTTGGTTGAAAAATTTAGAATTGGTTAATCATAGTAACATCTTTTAGTATATTGGATTATTGTATTATGTGTCTTTTTTCGCAATTATATATTTTTCTAGCTTCAGTTGTTGCCAACAGTTTCATTGCATAAAATGACAGTTTTAACTTTTCACTAAATCTTTTTACTTCGTTGTTTATGAAGTTATTACGATTTTTTGATGCGATGTAACTTTTCTGGGGCATTAAATGTTTTCAGTGTATTTCTAATTTCACAATATTTCAGTGTTTAATACGCGTGGCGCATGAAGTAAAATTTCGAGTTTAGAAAAGCCCCGTGAAAATTTGTCTCGGGTCGCTGCACGATCCGAGACAAATTTTCTATGCGGGGCTTTTCTAAACTCGAAATTTTAGTTCATGCTTAGTATGGGACTGAAAATACACGTTCTATACTTCATATTGCACGTTTTTGTACAAAATCGACGAATGCCATGCATTTACAGCGTATACAATATTTATATTTTTAAGAAAAAATCACAGAATGTAATACAATGAGTCATTCGTAGAAATCATTTAAAGAAGCGTAGAATTTTACCTAAAATCCGCTTTAAGAGTTAACTCTGTAATTGCTTTGCCATTAATCGGTTAATACAATGTTAATATATAAAATTAGGGCAAAATGGTCAGATAAATTCAAGTTAATATTTTTGTATACAAAATTTGATACATTACTAGCCATGTAGTCAATTTGTGATATTAATGCTCCTTGTACTGTTGATTGAATTCTCGATGGTTTACTTATTTTGTTATTTAATTTGAATGACATGTAGAGTATTTTCTTTTCTATTCTGTTAGCCAAATAATTTATATTAAAGTCCCCACACAAGATATTGTTATCATATTTCTTGTACATTAATGTAAGTAGAATACTGATATTGTTAAAGAATATATTTGCAAATCCGGATGGTGGTCGATACACTGTAATAATGCCCGTTTTTTTGCATTTATTATTGTTGAACAAGCAACAAATTCCATGTGAGATCCTACACATAGATGATTCATTGTGTTATCTTCTTTGCACGGAAAACATTTATCGGATAAAATCATTACACCTCCATGTTCAGTAATTTTCCTCGTGTAGTGACATAGTTTGTGATAACCGTTGACCGTCATACAGAGAGTTTTATGTAACACCGAACATGTTCATCCAATAAAATTTTTTGACACCTTTACTTTTTAAGTTGTGTAAATTGGGTTGTCTATATGATCATTGAAAATTGTAGCCAATCAATCGCAATTAATTCCTCAACTTGTAAACATAGGGAGATTTTCTTTCAAGTATACATGTCCCAATTACACCGTATATGTCGTAAACCTTTAGATACTCGATAAAAAATATTAATTTGAAACTTGAAATGAGTTTGTTCCACTCCCAGACTAAGCATGAAGTAAAATTTCGAGTTTAGAAAAGCCTGAAAATTTGGTTTGGTCGCGTAGCGCGAAGCGCGGAGCGGCCAAACCAAATTTTCAGGCTTTTCTAAACTCGAAATTTTACTTCATGCGCCACCGATACAAAACACTGACATATTACGAAGTGTAAAACACACTGCTAAACTTTACATTGCATCAGTGTTTCGTACCGGTGGCGCATGAAGTAAAATTTCGAGTTTAGAAAAGCCTGAAAATTTGGTTTGGCCGCTCCGCGCTTCGCGCTACGCGACCAAACCAAATTTTTAGGCTTTTCTAAACTCGAAATTTTACTTCATGCTTAGCCTGGGAGTGGAAAACATTCGTTTAGAGCTTCAAATTAAATTCTTTTAACAAACTGTGCGTCGGCAAATGTACAACGTATGCTTATATATACTTAAAAGAAAAATTCTCGTTATGCAAATGTTCGGTGTTACATAAAACTCTCTGTATATTTAATAGTGATTTCACTACTCCACGTCTCTGTTAGGCATAATATTTGCGGTTTTTCATATTGTATTGCACATTCTAGTTCATCAGTCTCGGTTTTCAAAAAAGCTGAAGGGGCTTAATTTGATAGCTTCTAGCCATATGCTTAGATTATTAATCAACTCTGTGTGATTCTAGTACGCCAATCTTGAAAAATTTATATTTTTCGGATGACCAGCAGTCTACCCGCTAAATGGTTTCAACAACTATATTCACGTTCTGAAGATGGGCTTTTAATTGACTTTTTAATTAATTCATATCCTGTATACTCATACAAAATCTTTTGTACTACTTATACCGTGTAGTATGTTATTACTTTTTGTTGTTTTCGCATCGGCAGTTATTGAATTTATTTAACTGGTTTGTTGTTCATAATCAGCTGGTCCAGTTTTATTTGTAAATGTGCGCTCAGGTGTATTATTTTTCTTTTGGCTCTTTTTCTTGCGTTTTTCTGAAACCGCTACGGTCGGAATTCCCTAATCTTGTACCGTCAATGATGACTCATTTAACTGTGGTTGATTGTTTCGCAAGCTTGTTACAATTTTTCGTACTAAATAATCGAAAGTGCAACCTCTTGATTGAAGACTAAGTATAATATAACTAGAAAATTTGTATTATTCATAAACAGTAGGTCTTATCCGAATTTTCTCGTAATTCTATTTTTAATATTCAATGTTCTACAAACTAAAAGCGTATGCAAACATTTTTTCGAATTCAAAATAGGTTTGAATTCGAAATATACTTTTATTTTATATTGCAGTATCTCGTATTAAGATAGTTTCAATTTTTTTAATGAAAAGTGTAAAATTATTGGAGTTTATTTGTAGGAGAATACAACTCATAGCCTACTAGAACGAATTTCAAACCAATGAGATGCAAGGAAAGCCGTAGGTACATGTCTATCACCGTGATGATAAAAAACAAAAGAAGCGGGGGGTAATAAGTTGTCCTGTCATTCGAAACGTCAAAATAGGTAAAGTTTCATGCAGTGATATTATTAGAAGAGTGAAAAGTGCGACGCCAAAAAACACTGTTATGAACATAGAATCACAGTGGCGGCAGTTTACGAACTTATGTGCGGTTAAAAAAATGCTCAATTAATAGGGAAACAACAATATCTCAGATGTCGATAATGTTAAGGGTCTCACATTATTTTAGTCGTTATATTCTCGGCCGTAATATAACGAGTGGTATGATTATTATTGATGATATTTTGGAGTCGAAACCGAGCTGCAGATTCAACGAGTGCGCAGCACGAGTTGAATGTGCTGCTTCGGTTTCAACGACAAAATATCATCGATAATTAATCATATCACGAGTTATATTTAGTGAGAGAATATAACGAATAAAATAATGTGAGTCCCTTAACATTATCGACAGCTGAGATATTGTTGTTTCCCTATTGATTGAGAAATTTTTAACCGCACAAAAGTTCGTAAACTGCAGCCACTGTGATTTTTTGTTCATGACGGTGTTTTTTGGCGTCGCACTTTTCACTTTTCTAGTAATATCACTGCACGAAACTTTACCTATTTTGACGTTTCTAATGACAGGACAACTTATCACCCACCGCTTCTTTTGTTTTTTATCATCGCGGTGATAGACATGTACCTACGGCTTTCCTTGCATATCATTGGTTGAAAATTCGTTCCAGTAGGCTATGAGTTGTATTCTCTTACTAAATATAGATCGTGATATAATTAATTATCGATGATATTTTGTCGTTGAAACCGAAGCAGCACATTCAACTCAAGCTGCGCACTCGTTGAATCTGCAGCTCGGTTTCAACTCCAAAATATCATCGATAATAATCATACCACTCGATATATTACGGCTGAAAATATGTGTGTTTGTGATATTATTTTTCTCTACAAAAGAAAGACATTAACGCGCTTAATTTATGGATGATATGGCCGAAATAAAATGGGCAGTATTCCAAGGGGAATGGAGATGATGCGAATGCCAAAGGTCAATAACGATTTTCACGCGCATTTCACGACCAAAAAATAGTAGATTGTTTGACTAGTTTTGAAAGCTTCGTATTGCATGCGAATAGCATATTGCATTTACGAGCCTGCAGGGCGAGTAAATTCAAGGTGTGAGCATGCAATGCAGCTTTCAAAACTTATTCAACGCTCTAGTTTTCCTACAACCAATCAGCTGCGGCGTTAATTGTTCTTTGTCACTATTAATTTTATTTTAATCATTTTGAGAGTGACGTTTGAAAATGTTACTTTCAAAATTAGTTTTGAAAATTCAATTTTCAAGCGTGACATTACTTGGGTATAGCGACGAAATATCTGTTTTCGGGAGCGGTCCTAAGAAACAATCATAGTTAATATTCCAGTGGAAGTGATTTTTATTTTTGCAAAAATGTTGATCTAACTTATGAATGTCAACAACCCAGTGTAAGAATTTCGCAAATAACCCTATCCATTTCTATAATATCACCTGGCAATATTATTAACGTTATTACCCGGGCCGGGCCAGGCAGAAGTATCTTATATCATGACCGGTCCGGGCTTGCAAAATTTGCTAGCGGGCCCAAAAAAAAATCTGCCCTTGCAGGGCTCTAATTGATGGCTATAACTAGTTATATCTATTGTTTATAAATGGTACAAATAGTTTTGTTATTCCAATGTAAATAGAATATAAAGTAATACAAAATATGTATAATATTTCCAATAGTTCCTTGTAGAATACTTTTTCAATAAGGTAAAATATTAAGTAGTTGTTTCAATTAATAGTTGACTTAGCCTTTATAACTCAAGTTAGTTATAAATTGAGAAAATCATCTCTGCAATTTAAATATTTCTTAATATATTAGATAATTTATTGGAAACCTACTTCAATTCAGGTTCAATTTTAACTCGATCCTGAAATGCATGCAAATATGTGTAATAAAATCCCTCGAAATTAAGTTATTTATTGTTATCTCCGTCTTTTACCGTTACATAGATCGAGATAGTCGCCATGGAAACCAGCCCCCTGCGATGTTTGCGGAATAATTATTATTACGGCTTAATCCGTTTGTTCCTGATTTGTTATTACGGTGATTAGGCGGCTGCGAACAAACGGGATTAAGTCTGATCCTTGATTAAAGATATCAATCAAGACGACTTATTGAGTATTATACGATCTTGATTTTATACAAAAACAATTCTATATTGTGTATTATGGTACTAAATACCGCTGATAATATTCTTGATTTTAGAGATTTTTTTTTAATATAATTACTAACACTTGTGATTTTGTTCCCAGTAAATGATTGTCTTGTCTATAATTTTTTCCATTTATTTCAATTTCCTGTTGGTTCATTTAGTGTTTAGTGTGACCTGATATGGCATTTTGTATATAAATTATGCATAGAACAGTAAATCTGTCTTGTAACTCAAATATTCATTGTAAAATTCAATATATGTCAAGGTATTAGCTCAAGAAGTAGTTGTTTCAATAAATATTTGATAACTTGTCTCAATGACAAAATTTTTGCAGAAAGGTGATATTAATTTTAATTCGTTTTTCTATTTTGTAAATGTTCTGCAAACTATTGGCAAACTCAATTTTTGTTGTTGTCTATAATAATTAAAAATTTTGTTGTATTTATATCTTTTCTATAATAATTCAAAATGTTGTTATATTTATATCTTTTCTATAATAATTCAAAATTCTGTTTTAATAATATCATGATATTTTTTATTATGGAGATTATAAAAAATGTAAGCATCTGAAGTACAGTTTGATGTATCTACATTTCATTTGCAAAGTAAACGCCGTCTGTCGTTTGAACGTGCGAATGCTGTGAGATTTGAAGATTTATGCGGTTCCATAAATAATCGTCCAATTATGCGGCGTAATCCCCGTCCTGAGGGGACTCTAAAATTCCTGGAAAGGAACGAGGAATTTGAGTTAATCTTCCTGCGGGGGGGCGCTTTTCCGCGACCCCAATTAAAAACCCCATTACGGACCACACTACGTTTCCGGAATAAATTTATACCTTTATGTAATTACATATGAACTTATTAACTTGATTATAAACTAGTAGTTTTCGTCCGGACATAATAAATAATAATAAAACTACGCTGCTCCTGCGTAACCTTTTTACCCCTGTGAAAATTGTTTCTTTTCACCCTCGTTATATAATACACTATTACTTATAGTAATTCCATAAAATTGTGAGTAAGGTACGCACGAAAGATGTCCCATGGTTTCCTTGATTTGTAGTGTTCTCTGCACTAATACATGTATTCGAAAATTATTTGATGTCATCAGATTGCGTGTGTGAAAAGAGACAGAAAACTTCATAATGTGTCTGCTATGGTTTTTCGATGACACATGCGAAAACGTACGTTCCGGTATGCAGCTTTAAAATTTTAAGGTTAAACGTCACATTTTGACAATGGCTTAGTAAAAATAAATCTGCAAAAATCTAGCCACAAATTATTTTAATTAATGTGCACAATCGTTTTGAATGCGAGTTTAAGTGGCATAATTCCAATTTTCACATCTACTAAATAGTTTAGGTATTTACAGAAATAAATAATACATTTATGTTGATTTTTTGCAAGCTCAAACTAAAATGTTAGTTTAATTTAATACGCATTCAGAAGATTTGGCAAATGGTCATCGGATTATTTTTTGGATTGATTGAGTTACTTGAAGATAATTAAACTTTGATTAAAAAACACTTAGAACCTTTCTTCAATACTTTATTTTGTAACCAAATGTACATTTCGGACACGAAGTGTCCATTATCAATGGTTTGATACTAATTAGTATCAAACCATTGATAATGGACACTTCGTGTCCGAAATGTACATTTGGTTACAAAATAAAGTATTGAAGAAAGGTTCTAAGTGTTTTTTAATCAAAGTCATCGGATTAATCTGTTAATACAGGGAATTTTTAATTTTAATAAGAGTAATAACATCCCTTGAAACTAAGTTATTTATTGTTATCTCCGTCTTCTAGCGTTAAATAGATCGAGATAGTCGCCATGGAAACCGCCCCCCTGCGATGTTTGCGAAATAATTATTATTATCAAGCTGTTAATACACGGAATTTTTCTTTTAAGTATACATACAAGGAATTTTCTATTAGGTATACATATGCATACACTTTTTTAAAGAATACAATTTGAAGCTTTAAACGAGTGTTTTCCACTCCCAGACTAAGCATGAAGTAAAATTTCGAGTTTAGAAATGCCTATAAATTGGTTTGGTCGCGAAGCGCGGAGCGGCCAAACCAAATTTTCAGGCTTTCCTAAACTCGAAATTTTACTTCATGCGCCACGCGTACTAAACACTGAAAGCACTGAAATATTGTGAACGAGTAAACTTGGCTTGAAATCATTGTCTTATACGCGTGGCGCATGAAGTAAAATTTCGAGTTTAGAAAAGCCTTAAAATTTGGTTTGGTCGCTTCGCGTTCGCGCTACGCGACCAAAATAAATTTTCAGGCTTTTCTAAACTCGAAATTTTACTTCATGCTTAACCTGGGAGTGGAAAACTCTCGTTTGAACTTTAAATTGACCTCTTTTAAGAAAACAACAAATATTTAAAAATCTACAACGCATAATTGGGATATGTATACTCAATAGAAAAACTCCTTGTAAAACATGTAAAATTACCAATTTAACATTGGTTTTAAGATTGCCCCGCATCTACCTTAGGTGTACAGGACAATTTTTAAAATGAAAATTAGACAAATATAGACTAATAAATATATTTATTATTATTGTTATTAAATTCCGTATTATAATAGGAAAAAATTAGGTACATGCTAAGAGGCTTAGAAGATCAATCTCTCAGTAGTTCCTACCTGAATAAAGAATCACAGTGTACTATTATCGTAAGTAGGTGTAGACATTTTTTGAATATTTACAAGAAATTATTATTTAAAGCTTTTCTAAAATAAAAAAAAACACTAATGTACTCGCGACCTAAACAGTATCACATTGTCATGTAACGTCAAAATTTGACACAACTAGGAAAAATCATTGCAGATACAACTGTCGACATACTTTCTAAAAAATTAAGCCACACATTTCACATCAATGAGTCATAGAACATCTCTTATGAATTCCACTATATAACTATATAAGAACAGCAATATACCTTTTGTAATTTTTGTAATATTAATATGACTGCTTTTAAAGATGATCTAAATAACATAATAATGATAAATTATCTGTTTTTAATAATTATATTTTAGATATATTCGATAAACATGCGCCAATAAAATCACGAACAGTGTCCAAAAGGTATAGTCAGGTATATGGTTGACAGATAATTTAAAATTAATGTTTCAGTTACGAGATAAGGTAAAAGCACGGCACAGAAAATCTCGCAATCCTTCACAATGAAAATATTACAAAACCTTGCGGAACTTTACAAATGTTGCTGTCAAAAACGAAAAAAGAGCTTATTTTTTACACATTTCAAATAACCGAGGTAAACACTTCTTGTGGAAACATTTAGAATCCCTAGGTCTTAAGAAAAAGACAGTTGACATCCCTGAATCCTTGTATAACGTAGACGCAATTAATTCTTATTTTCGCGATAGTATTCCTAATTCAAACAACCAAGCGACGCGTGTCAACTCATATTTTTCAGACAAGTCCCACCCTTCCGCAGTTCCGTTTCATTTCAAATTGGTAGATGAGGAGTAACAAAACTTCTATTTCAAATTAAATCATCCTCAACTGGACACGATAATATTAATACTGTAATGCTTCAGATGTGTTGTCCCCATATTGTGCCTGTTATCACTCATATCATGAATTGTTGTATTTTAGATGGTGTATTTCCAGATTGCTGGAAGCTTGCCATAATTAAATCCATTCGTAAAGGCAATAAACCTACTGAGATGAAGGACCTAAGACCCATTAGCATTTTGCCACCCCTTCCTAAATTACTTGAACAAATTATAAAACAGCAATTATTGGAATTGTTACCGGCGCTTTACCGTAAGCGCCCGTCAACTCGTTCAATCAGAGATTTATTAGCTGCCGCGTAATTTCGGGAATTATGACATCGGTCCCATTTGTTTTTATTCCATATTTTTGTTATACCTGTACATATTCACTTCTTTCACTTAGTTTCCAAATGAGTAAAGTTCGTGACATGCGTTGATTATTTTAGATTAAGGATTTTCGTTCGTAAGTACAGCATAAAATGTAAAAGAGCAGACCAAGTCCGAGAACAGTCTAATCCGGGGAAGTTTTGTAATCCCAAAAATTCCAAACGGAGCAATAAACCAGCGGCACTTCGAGGTACCCTTGCCCAGGTCATAAACCGTGCGCCTTGAAGTGCAACCTCCCCGGATTTGCAAATGTACAGTCGTAACATGTTTTTTTTTTTCGCATCAGTTTTGAATAAAGTAGATTGACTCAATAACTCCCGTGTGTACATATGTGGCAAAGCGTTGATGCGCCTTTGTTTTTGTAAAGTGTATCGAACTTAATTTCAATAGTAGAGTTTCTTAAACATATTACATATGCATAATGTATTGTGACTCTCATCGTGGGGTCCTGTCGTTGTTACGGATGTCACACATCGAAAATCAACAGCAAAATGTAAATATACTTTTAATTAAAAATCGCAAAGTTATTTTTTTTGCAAAGCTGTTGATTTTCGTGTGGCATCTGTAACGCTTCCTGGCCTCAACCCTACCTCTCAACCAACCACAGCAAAAATCGTGTTTCGAAATCTGCCAGTGTTCTCGTTTGCTCATCGTGTTTTATTTTGTTGTTTTGTTATTGCTGTAAGTAACTTGTGAATATTTTGTTGTTGTATAATATATTTGCTATTGTTGTATTTGAATACACATTATTTTTCATTACACACCCTCATTCACTTTTAAATTAAAATCAGTGAAAGTGCAGAATTGGTAAGTTGAACATTTATTTTAGTACATAGTGAAGTGTAAAGAATGATATAAAGTTAGACGGGTAGTTACGCAGTGAAACATTTGTCGTCGGCTACAATTATTAATAAAAAATTGCCCGCCAAGTTAACACCCCCGTAACAGAGTATGCTGAAAAAAATACAATCTTGCCACAATTCCAATCTGGGCTTAGAGTGGGCTACAGTTGTGAGACTGCTTTACTAAAAATCACTGATGACATCTTATCCGCAACTGACAATGGACTCTTAACTATATTGGTACTTTTGGACTACAGTAAGGCCTTCGACACTGTAACGTATGATACACTTAAGCTAATATTAGAATACATAGGTCTAGAAAAATCTATTGTCTTACTACTGACTAGCTACGTAAATGAACGGAAACAATGTGTGCAACTTAACAAAACCACATCAAGCTTTTTAGACATTAATCAAGGGGCACCACAAGATTCTGTACTTGTTCCTCTGTTATTTTCTACATATACATCACATATACTCTCTCAATTAAAATTTTTCCATGAGCTGTGACAGTCACATTTTACGTGTATGCATTCTTTTAATTTCAAATTAAACTTTACCGCCCTCTCGTATGCTAATGTCGGAGTTCGGGTTAGTTAGGAAGAGGTACGTTTTTTTCTGATTGTCCGCACGCCATTTTACGTGGTGCTGTTGAAGGTGAAGGAGCGAATTGTGCATCTGGTTGTTTGTTAAAGTGCATCTGGCTGTTTCCTAAAGTGCATCGATGTTTCTATCGCGAGTTCTTCTCAGCCAACAAAACTGCGAGGCCGCACAAGATCAAAGGTATCGTGTTTCTTTAGTCCCTTAATAACCCCCTAACTTGTGGTCGTGTTAATATTTGTAGGCCCTATTTGGCTTGTCCGTTGCCGTAGCGTAACCGGCGTCTGTTCCGCTAACCTCTCGATTTGAGTTGGGGTGGTAGCAACCCCCGTACAACCCAACATATTGCTACATAATCCAGTTCTGGAATTTCGTTGGAGTCGTTCTGCATCTCGCGCGCCAGGAACGGCGCAGATCCATTGATACGATTCTGAGGATCCTGAGTGGGGTGAGCGAGCGCAGAAGGAGACGCGAACGGGACCGTGCGCACCGGTTTGAGGACCGCGCGCACCGCAGCGTGACGTGAGGCCAGTGACCGGATCAGCTGTTAGCAGGCATTCAACACGGAACTAAGGCTAGATAAGCTGTTTGTTATTTGCTGCGATATTTTTGGGGATTACTTTAATATTCGTATATGAATTGTTTAAGAAGTGTAAGGTTTTTGTGTTTAAATGCTGAGAGCAGTAATTTTGCATAATAATTAAGAATATTGTGAATGGCGTCTATTTCGTTTAAGTCGCGTTAACGTACTTTTATTAGAACTATCACGACTTCCGTACAATGGCCATTGCGACTTCATCGGGAATATTTACATGCGTTGTGTCTTCCTTTAACTAGCATTTTTAGTATTTTTCGAAATAGCAGCGCGGGTAATTTTTACTGTTTTGATTTCTCGCTTCACATTAACCATTCAATTTATCTCAAGATAATATTGATTGTTTCATCTTTCAATGCCATTATTAATTACTATTTATTAACTGAAACTAAGAATTTTGTTAAACATCTTTATCTACTAAAATTTCTATTATTTACTACAAATCCGGGTTTAGTAATTTTCCCTTGCATAAATCCCTTGATGGGCAAATAAATAAAGATTACTTGGCGCCCCAAATAAATTAAACTGCCCCCATCCACTAGCTAGCTTTGCATCCGGGATTTTTCGCAACTTAAACACTATACAAATAAAGTTATTATTATTATTATTAAACTAAATAAATAATTAAAGAGTCGAAGTAGGGGCGTCATAGGGCATATGTATGCAGATGACAGCCAACTTTACCTTTCTTTTACACCGGAATCTTTTCGTCAGGCTGAAATATGTGTGAATTTCGACTTGCAATGAATTTACGAACATTCGTGCATGTTAGACTTAACGCTATATCTTACTAAATCTTCATTTCTTCTTTTTGAAAAACATAAGTCGTGTAACCTAATCCACAGTCAAATTAGATTTAAAAAAATGTAGCTGATATTCCATATGTCACAGAAGCCAAAAATCTAGGTGTACTTGTCGAAAATTCTTTTAGATATAGAAAATATGTCAGTAGATATATTAGTGCAGCCTATATTAACTTGAAAAGATTGTATTCTCATCGTTCATTCCTATGTATCGAAATAATGATCATGTTATGCAATGCGTTAGTCCTGTCTTAGTTCGCATATAGTTCACTAATTTATAATTCTGCTATTGACAAAATAACTTCTAGCCGTATAAAAAAGTCCAAAATTCGTGCCTACGTTTTATATTTGGAATCAGAAAGTTCGATAGGATTTCACATAAACTTATTGATACAGGGTGGCTAAATATGGCTGCTAAACGGAAACATCAAACGTTGTGTTTATTTCATAAATTGATAACCAACAAATCACCACCTTACCTCTATAACAAAATACTATTTCGTGATGATGTGCATACCTCAAATACCCGATTTAAAGTGCGTCTATCACCTCCTACACACCGTACCTCTCTACATGAATGATCATTTACTATTTAGATGTACAAGTTATATAATTCAATAATCCGAATGAGTTAAAAAAAACTTAATTTAAGCAAGTTTAAGTTGGCAGTTAAACAATATTTAGAACAGCTCTAATACCAATGATGATAGCTAGAACATGAATGATCATGGTATGTTAATTGTACGTTACCTAGAATAACTTAATATTTGTATTTTTTTTATTACTTTTTAATTATTTGATTTATTATATTTTCCACACATACATACTTATTTATTTTGTTTTATGAAGGTTTGGATGGTAGAACAGTTTGGGGATTACCCTAACACTGAATCCCGCCTTATGATGTGGGTTTACTAACAATCAATTTTTCAATTGTCAATTTTTTTGATGTGTATATTTTTGAGATTGTTATTATTATGCAAATGAAGGATTATTATTATTATTATATAAATTTTTTGTCATTATTTTTTTTGTTCAGATATCTATTGAAATTTCAATATCCGTTGGTATTTCCGGAAAGACAGGATGAATTAATCACACCCGGATGCAAATGTACGCCTCGTCTAATAAATAATCCGGAGGGCAGTCCATCGGAATCCTCCAACAAAGCCACCCCTTCGAGCACATCCAAGAAACAATCGTAATTGCGGATCCTTCTTTCCTGGACATTATCTCCGTTGGCGAGCGATGATTCCGGTTCAACTCGACAATACAATATTCTCAATCCAATGTATTTCAATTTACCAACAAACTCAATAATTGATAAAGGATTAATATAATATTGAACGTACATTTATGATTATACAATTAGCTATTTAACTAATTGGCTTCATTAGTTAAATAACTAATTGTATAATCATAAATGTACGTTCAATATTATATTAATCCTTTATCCAAATTTAATCTTATTTATTGTACAATAACCTTATGTTATTAAAAGTATTTATCTCCTGAATAAAACGTATTTGTTTAAAATAATAATATATCATTATTTCCATTCGTAATTACATACAGTTATTAATTAACAATATGAAAATTTAAAAGAAAAAGCGTCAAATATAACAAAATAATGTAAAAAAATTAACTATACTTATCTAAATTAACAGGTAAATAACATAAGCCATTTAAACAAAAAAATCTTCAATTGTATATAAACTTTTAAGTTTTTGTTTGAAAATTATTTTAGATGGACTTTCTTTAATTGCTTGAGGCAGACAATTATAGATCTTATAACTATTATAAATAATCCCTTTTTCAAATAGGGTTGATTTATGACATGGTGGCTTAAGTTGATGTTTATATCTTGTGGGGTAATTGTGTTGTGCTGATGGCAACATATGTGTGTTTGGTCTTACAAATATGGCAACTTTTTATACACAGAGAGTTTTATGTAACATCAAATATTTTCATAACGAGAATTTTTCTTTTAAGTATACATTTTACATTTTCCGACGATCGGTTTATTAAAAGAATTTAATTTGAAGCTTTAAGCGAGTATTTTCCACTCCCAGGCTAAGCAAGAAGTAAAATTTCGAGTTTATAAAAGCCTGAAAATTTCAATTTGACGGGCGGAGCAAATCCAAATTTTCAGGCTTTTATAAACTCGAAATTTTACTTCATGCTTAGTCTGGGAGTGGAAAACACTAATTTCAAGTTAAAAATTGAACTCTTTTAAAACAACAGCGAGTATCTAAAGATTTGCAGCATATATGCTGTAATTGGGCCATCTATACTTGAAAGAAAAACTCCCTGTATGTACAGTTGAGGCATTCATTGCGATTGATTGGCTACAATTTTTAATGGTCATATAGACAACCCAATTTATACATAATTTAAAAATTGAAGGTGGTAAATTGTATTGGATGAAAATATTCGGTGTTACATAAAACTCTCTGTATATAAGTTGAAGATAATGTTAAAATACCGCAATCCTTAAAACCTTGACGACATGAGTCCTTATTCTTTATAGAGCATAGAGCTTTAATGACGCGTTTTTGAATAACAAATAGACGTTCAAAGAGCAATTTTTTACAACGCCCATATTGTATTATTCCATAACGCATGTTTGAATGAAAGTAAGCATAATACGCAGTGAAAGTTATGTGTTTAGAGCACATTTTTTTATACATTTAAGTAGGAAACATATTTTACTTAGTATCGGTGCTAATGTTTCAATATGCTGTTCCCAGCTAAGTTTGAAGTCGATAGTAGGACCCAACATTTTCATCATAGTTGTTATTTCTACATTATGGCCATCCAATGGGAAATTAGTCGGTGCGTCCAAACTGGATCTACCATTTCTGAATAAGACACAACATGTCTTCTCTGAATTTAAAGTTAGTTATATTTTTGACATCAGTTCTTCAGATGCAAGTACCTGTTTTGGGTTTTAATTATTACTTGATCAACTCTTTGACCGCTGATGATAGCCGTCGTATCATCAGCTTACACTACCATATCATTTGGCTGCATATTCTGCCTACAATTAACAATATCGTTAATGAAGATATTAAAGAAACTTGGCCCTAAAATGGAGCCCTGAGAAACACCCATTTCAACAGGCAGTGGTGTTGAGATCTCATTGCCATATGCAACTGATTGTACTCAATTACTAAGATATGATTTAAGTAGTTGTAGACACATACCCCTAATACCATATCTTTCTAATTTAAACAGAAGTATACAATGGTTAACCATATCGAATGCCCTAGTTAAGTCTATAGCCAGTCCCATTAAACATTCGCGCTCATCTATACTTCTTCTAATATTATTGAGAGCTGCAGTTAAAACAGTGTCTGTATTTTTATGTTTTTGAAAACCATGTTGCATTACAGTTATTATTTTATTTTTGGCAAAAATTGTTTATATCTGGCTCTAATATTTTTGAAAATACCGACAAAATGCAAATCGGTCTGTAATTTTCTATTTTATTAGGTGACCCTTTTTTAAACAACGGTTTAACTTTTGCTATTTTTATGCAAATAGAAAATACACCAGTTTCAAACACACGACTCATTAAATATTTTAATGCTGCAGCTAATGGGACAATGGCATTTTTTATTACAGTAGGTGTGAGTTCATCGATGTTTGTACTGTAACTGTTGTTCATTTTATTAGATAAGTCTATTATTTCTTTTTCTGTTACCGGAAATAAGAAAATTGAATTATTGTTGAATTGAATTGATAGATAGATAGATAGAATCTGTATTAGTAGATACGTCATTTAATTGTTGGCTTAATTTTACCGGTAGGTCTACGAAATAAGTATTAAAGGTCTCTGCTGCCTATTCTTGCAAAAGTGGAAAACCATTTTGTTCAATGGTTACAGTATTTTCAGTTCTTCAGTTTTGATTCGACTTGATAATATTCCACATAGTTTTAGATTTATTCTTCGCATTGATGATTTGAGTGTCACTTTACTTTCCTTGCCAAATTCGTTTTAATTTTTAGATCAGTATTCAGTTGTTTACTATATTCTTTAAAAATTTGATATTTAGTGGCTAACTCTGCAAAAGCAATAAACCTGTCCCTAGCTTGAATAATGTCAGCAGTAATCCAAGTGTCTATTTTATTGTTTATTGTTTATTTTGGGTTTGACTTTCGGTAACATTTTTAATAATGGAAAACTTTGGAAATAATGTGATTTAACAATATTTAAAAAATGTTTAAATGACTTATATACACACATGCAATTAAAGACATTTTTCTAATCTTGTGAACTGAGAAACTCCACAAATGTATTAGTATTTGTCTCATTGAAAAAACGTTTATATATACTTTAAACATTAAAAATGCGATTCTTTTCGCATATCTACAACAAGTTAGTCTTACAAAGACTATATCAAACACTCATTGAAACAACTACTTCCCGAGCTAATACCCCGACGGACATTGAATTATACTACAAGTGTTTGCTGTTACATACAGTAACCTACTGCAAATGTAACAATTCAGGTCAAACTATTCAGGCCATCTATAGACGCGTTTAGAGATTTATCTCTCATCAGTATAGCTTTGTCGAGAAGTAGTTGTTTTAATGAGTGTTTGATATAGTCTTTGTAAGACTAACTTGTTGTAGGTTGCGAAAAGAATTGCCCTTTTAATATATACAATTTGTGATTATATCGGTACAAATTTATAATGTTATTATTTGTGCACTGTGATTTGAAAGATGACATTTTTTACAGACAATAGATGAAATAGCGTTGTTACAATTTGTGAATATATATTGTCAATACAGGTTTTGGTATTGTTGTTGTTTTGTCTCTTTATTATAAGGTGAAATAATTATGACGATTAGGAATCTTCTTGGATAGTGAAGAGTCCTAATCATCAATAAATATAACAATTGGGACTCTTCTTGGGTAGTGAAGAGTCCTAATATGACGATAAGGACTCTTTACTACCCAAGAAGAGTCCCAATTGTCATATTTATTGCCGATTAGAACTATTCACTACCCAAGAAGAGTCCCAATCGTCATATTTATTGACGATTAGAACTCTTCACTTTATTGCACCTTTTATCCTACAGTGGAATTCGGGAAATATGTCGTATGACTCATTGATGTGGAATGTGTGGTTCAAATTTTTTAGAGAGGATGCAGACAGTTGTATTTGCAACGATTTTTCCTAGTTGTGACAAAATTTGACGTTACATGACAATGTCATACTGTTTAGGTCGCGAGTATATTAGTGATCTTTCTTTTATAAAAGCTTTAGATCATAATTTCTTGTAATTTTTTTCTTTTGAGTATACATATCCCAATTACGTGTTGTAGATTTTTAAATATTGTTGTTTTCTTAAAAGAGGTAAATTTGAAGTTCAAACGTGTGTTATCCTCTCCCAGGTTAAGCATGAAGTAAAATTTCGAGTTTAGAAACTCGAAATTTTTCTTCATGCGCCACGCGTATAAGACACTAATTTCAAGTGAAGTTTACTCGTTCACAATATTTCAGTGCATTCAGTGTTTAGTACGCGTGGCGCATGAAGTAAAATTTCGAGTTTAGAAAAGCCTGAAAATTTGGTTTGGCCGCCCCGCGCTTCGCGGAAAATTCGCTGTATGTATACTTAAATGAAAAATTTCCTGTATTAACAGATTAATCCGACGACTATTTGCCAAATCTACTGAATGCGCATTCGATTCAACTAACATTTGCGTTTGAGCTTACACAAAACCAACATAAATGCATTATTTATTTCTGTAAATACCTGAACTAATTACACTGGTCGGCATGAAAATCGGCCCTGACAACATTCCTGCTGATTCTTATGTAAAATGACCTCCTGAATCCGAATATGACCCCTGTTTTCCCCCATCGCCCACTGTTTTCGGGGGAGCCCCCCCCACCTATTTTTATCACTTTTCGATAATTTGGAGGGATGAAAAGGATTATTTTAGCCTTTACGTTTCTTCTGAGGGGCTAGAGAGGTGAAAAGTTCCAAAACATGAACATTTGTAGCAAGGAGGTAGATTTGGGGGGAGGATTTGCCCCCTTAAATTGTAAAAAAATCCTTAAAAATGATCGATTTTTCCGTTTTTTTCGCAGTTTTTTTCACTTATTTTTTACATATTCCTGCTTCCACCCCCCCTCATCCTCCCCCAAACAATAAAAATATATAGCAACAATATATAGCAACAATAATAAAAATATATAGCAACAATAATAAAAATATATAGCAACAATAATAAAAATATATAGCAACAGTTCGGAAGATTCACTGTACCACGCTGGCGCTCTCAATACCTCGCGCGCACAGGTTTGCCCAGGAATTTTCGGATGAACACGGGGAACAGTTTCATCAAGACATCTCTAAGTTCGAGAGGAGATTTTCGGGGAAGTGGAATGCGAGCATGTTAGTAGAGTACTGCTGGTTTTTGATACGAGAAACTTCTACCTCAGGGTACAAAAGGAAAGCAAGCACCAAATGAAGGTACTTATCTTAGTTATTTATTATTCTTTACATTTATTATTTTACAGTTATTATTTTACATTTATTATTTTACATTTATTATTTTACTTTATATTTATTATTCTTTACAGCTAAAATAATCCTTTTCACCCCTCCAATGGATGGGGGAAACGGGGGGAGTATTGAGAGCGCCAGTGGTACAGTGAATCTTCCGAACTGTTGCTTTATATTTTTATTATTGTTGCTATATATTTTTATTATTGTTGCTATATATTGTTGCAATATATTTTTATTATTTGGGGGTATTTAGGGGAGGATGAGGGGGAATGGAAGCTGGAATATGTAGAAAATTAGTGACTAATCTGCGAAAAAAACGGAAAAAATTGATCATTTTTAATGATTTTTTTACAATTTAAGGGGGCAAATCCCCCCCCCCCCCAAATCTACCTCCTTGCTACAAATGTTCATGTTTTGGAACTTTTCACCTCTCTAGCCCCTCAGAAGAAATGTAAAGGCTAAAATAATCCTTTTCATCCATCCAAATTATCGAAAAGTGATAAAAATAGGTGGGGGGCCTCCCCCGAAAACGGTGGGTGATGGGGGAAAACGGAGGTCATATTCGGATTCAGGAGGTCATTTTACATAAGAATCAGCAGGAATGGTGTCAGGGCTCGAAAAAAATTTTTTTTTTGCAGACCAGTGTTACTAGATGTGGAAATTGGAACTATACCACTTAAACTCACATTTAAAACGATTCTGCACATTACTTAAGATGATTTGTGGCTTGATATTGGCAGATTTAGTTTTAAAAAACATTGTCAAAATTTGACGTTTAACTTTAAAATTTTAAAACTGCATACCGGAAAATATGTTTTGTTCCATCTAAAAACCATAGCAGACAAACTATGAAGTTTTCTGTCTCTTTTCACTCACGTAATCTGATGATATCAAACTATTTTCGTATTACATGTATTGGTGCAGAAAGCACTACAAATCAAGGAAACCATGGGACACATCCCGTGAATCGTACCTTATTTCATAATTTTAAATATTCTTTATTAAATTAATTGTACCCAAATAAGAACAAAAAATCGTAAACATTGGACTTTCGAATTATTTGGGGCACACCAAAAATTAAAAATTTCTTTGTGATTTCTCCGAATTCAACTTTTCTAAATACTCGACTAAAATTCTTTTTTCCTGCTGCAAGTGCTGTTTGTAGTTTCGATCTGTGCGCAAGTAAAGTAACTAAGTGATAGAACGGGTGCATTTATATCAATTTATTTGCGTGTAATGAACGGATCCAGAGTGGCCGATCTCGGCTGATGGGATTGAATTATTGGAACGATCCATCCTCATCTTCCTCTGTTCGTCCTTTTTTGTTTCCACGTCGCCGCCTGTTAACCGGCCACTTTTCCGAGATAGCTCACAAAAATGTTGCTTCCCCTCAACCGCAAAATGAAGATTTATTTCTCGGCGCGCGTTGAGAAATTATCAATCTTTCCACATAAATAGTTCCACACGGAGAGTTTCAACATTGTAGTAGTAAATTATTCAAGGAGGGAATAATTATAGCCTTTACTACCCTTCGAATTGCTGTAGTCTAATAGAAAATTACACAAATAATATACTTAAACTTTGTTTGTATAACCCAAACAAAGTATATTTGTATAAGTCAGTGGGCGTAACACATATGAACACATATGTGTTACAAGGTATGACAGAATTTGATCTATCCATGTTTTCCCCTACCCCTATCCCCGCAGGCCCTAGTTCGTGCGAGAGAGAACAATGACGTTTATTTGGTTACGTTTTTGCGTCTTTCATAACATCTCTTTCCGGTTTCGCTGTACTTTCATAGGCAGATTTTTTAATATTTTGTGTTAAAAATAAGTGTTATTAAAATAAAACTTTGTGTTCGTGTTAAGTGTAATTAAAATAATAGTTTGTTACGTGTAATTAAATTAAAAACATGTTGACGTTGATTGGGTTATAATAAAAACATATTTGAAACAAAGATTATTTATAAGAATTAATTATTTAAATTACTAATATTAAGTTTTTAGAAATAACAAAGATTTTAAAAGCAAAATCTCTTAAATAAAATAAAATGCATAAAGAAGAAAATTTAATAAATTGTAAATAAATAAAATTGTTAACATGTTTTAAATATTAATTTACCCTTGTTGCACCTTCCTTAAATATGTATTTAAATTATACAGGGAGTTTTTTCTTTAAAGTATACGTATTCCAAATTCAGCCTATTTTCTGTATATCTTAAGATATTTCCTGTTTTTTTTTAAGTTCAATTTGAAGCTTTAAACAAGTGCTTTCCACTCCCAGATTAAGCATGAAGTAAAATTTCGAGTTTAAAAAAGCCCTGTGAACATTTGTCGAGGGTCGCGCAGCGACCCGAGACAAATTTTCTGGGCTTTTTTAAACTCGAAAATTTACTTCATGCGCCACGCGTTAAAACACTTAAATATTGTGAAATTAATATATATTCAAACTTCGCTTAAAATCTGTGTTTTAAAGCGTGGCGCATGAAGTAAAATTTCGAGTTTAGAAAAGCCCAGAAAATTTGTCTCGGGTCGCTACGCGACCCTCGACAAATTTTCACGGGGCTTTTCTAAGCTCGAAATTTTACCTCATGCTTAGTCTGGGAGTGGAAAACACTCGTTTAAAGCTTCAAATTGAACTCTTGAAAAACAACGAATGTCAAGAAATTTACAGCTTATGCATGTTTATTTAAAAGAAAAATTCCCTGTATAATTGTATTGTATTATAAAAACAACAGTCATAACTAAAAGAATAGTATGTTATACGAACAAAGTTAAATTGTTCTATTTTATTAAATTGCTATTATTAGGTTAGTGCCTTAAAGTTTATTATAAAATAAGTCACAGCCTTAATTTATAATAAACTTTAAGGCACTAACCACTCTAACTTACTCCAATTTAATAATTCCAGAAGTAAAAATAATAGCAATAATTAGAATTGACAAAATAGTCAAATATTTATATAAGTAAACTATTTAAATTATTAAGTGTTAAAAAGTATGTCAAACTACTAGTAACACTAAATATCCTTATAGTTTAATTGATTATATTGGTTAATAATTAAACGTTATCAAAATTTATATTTAAATATTAGAGTTCTCAGCTATATTATAATCTGTTTTGTATGAACAATTATTTTGTCACTTCAATACTAACTTATAAAATTTAAGGCTAAGGCAGCCCGATTTAGTAATTTTGTTAGTAATGCTTATACATTGATAATTTATATCATATTACAGTAAAAATAAATATGCATAAAGTACACATGGATTGCAATATTACGAAGAAATAAATATGGAAATACATTATGATGTAAATGCTACTTCCAAATCGAATTATGCCATTATTATCGTATCGAATGCTTTACGTTATCTACAATTATTACTATTTGTTCTATATAGTGGGTGTTCCTTAAAAAACGCCCAACGCCATAACTCTGTTAAAGCAACCAAATCGAATTATGTCTGTTATCTGAGATCATTTTTATATTATTAATATAATTTAATAGTAAGAATTAATATTCAGTTACTGCAATTACTTGTAATTATCTAAATCATGAAGTAACCACACTTAAATTTAGCGCGCATTTGTGACGTCAGCGATCTCTACCCCCACTCCAAAATCTAGGATTCTGTCGATCCTTCTTACCGTATACTCGATCGTCCTTGGTATAACTGAGGTTTTTATTGTGACTATAGTTTTGACAACTTTAACTTAAATTTCTAGTTTGATAATGTTAAAGTTGTCGAAACTATAGTCACAATAAAAACCTCAGATCACAAACAATGTGTCTTATTTGTATAAATAATGATGTATAACTAAGTAGAAGCCTACACAGTTAATAGTTTCAAATAGTAAAGTATTCAATTAGGGCATAATAATGGCGTTTACCCTTAATCATTGTGTAATGAAAGTGATGACCTATTTATATTAGTAATTTTAGATGATGTTTAGTATTCGACACGACAATATTTAATTAAGAGCCATTATTGTCGTATTGAATGCTTTACGTTATCTACAATTATTACTATTTGTTCTATATACCGGGTGTTCCATAAAAACGCCCAACGCCATAACTCTGTTATTTATTGAGATATGTTAATCAACTTAACGTTTTTTAAATGGCGCCATTTACCTTTCTTATTTTATTAAATTATACATTGTTTTTCTGAATCCAATTATGCCCGATATGTTGATTTTGGTTTTATATTTATGCCAGAAAAATATAATAATAAATCAATCACACATAAAAACACTTTTATTTCTTACTTCGCTTTTTAATTTAATATAAAGTGAAATAAAGAATAGCAGTATGTTTATGTGTAATAATCACTTCACGTAAACTTAAAACGTACAGTTATAAATCACTCAGTTTGTTGGTCTATTACAGCTATACTCTAATTAGAAAAAAATTCAAAACACTTCTCTCTGGTCGAACGTTCTGACGCCGCGTATCACGATTCACGAAGCGCAGCCGAACTTCTATCTACTTGTAAGCGCGTAGTCGCTTTGATAAAACCCATCTCTGAGATTAGACGCTATAATTGTGAACAAGCGACTTTCGTATCTAACTTCAAAACGTAAAGTCGAGATTGTTTACACCGCATTTTTTGTATTTCTATTTTTATTTCGGCTTTTTATTTATCAAAGGCGCCGACTTGTGTATTTTTGAGAATGTTCGAGATCGAGGCTAGGACTATAGAAGCGACGATCGCGCCTCGACACTTAGTCAGTCGACGATTAGCGTTTGCAGTGATAAGTACCTACCTGCTAGAAACAAAGTGTTTACTGTTCTACTGCTGTATTCTAATTGTATCAGTTTTGTACATTTATTCTTTGGACTAAACTCTTCTACGCAGTAACGATCGTGCATTATTTTGACCCCACCATCCTGATATGTAACATTATTAATAAAGAAGAATGGAACGTTGGCTTAAAGGCGTTAAACGTGTTGCAACAACATCTTCTATTCTAACGAAGCCGAATGTTCAAAAGAGTACGCGCGATGTCAAGTTCCACGGTTTCAGCGGCGAAAAAAAGGAAGTATGATGAATCATATATCAGTTTCGGATTTGTTGATTCCAACGGCTCACCTCTCTGTTATGTAGTAAACTGCTTCCTAATAGTTCCACGGTACCTGCCAAGTTGCGCAGACATTTAGAAACTGTACACCCCGAGTCTAAAGACAAGAATAAAGAATTTTTTGTACGTATAAAAGAACAGTTATTGGAAAATCAAAAAACTATGATGCATGTAACCCAAACTATCAATCAAAAGGTCACGGAGGCATCATATTTAGTTAGCTATCGCATTGCACAAGCAGGCGATGCGCACACTATCGCTGAGAATTTAATATTAATAAAACCATGTGTGCAAAATGTATGATCGATGAAAAATCTGCAAAGCATCTTTCTACTGTGCCGCTATCAAACGATACTGTTTCACGGCGAATTCATGATCTGGCAAGCTACGTCAAACAAGAACTAGTTACACGTCTACAAAAAACACGATTTGTGTTGCAAATAGATGAGTCGCTGGTCTGGCTATCTTGCTGGTTATCGTGAGATATCCATATGAAAGTTCATTTGAAGAAGACATGCTTATGTGTTCACCGCTGCCCACAAACACTACCGGAGAAGAAATTTTTAATAAAATAAATATATATTTTTTGGAGAAAATAATCTCAGTTGGAACGATTGCAATGACATTTGTACAGATGGGGCAAAGGCGATGACGGGTATGACAGCAGGAGTAGTGCCACAAATAAAAAACAAAGCACCTAATTGTAGTTCCAGCCATTGTATTCTGCATAGACAAGCACTAGAGATGAAACAAATGCCGTCAGATCTAAAATTAGTTATGGATAAAGCGGCAAATATAATTAATTTTATCAAATCACGACCACTACAATCCCGATTGTTCTCATTATTGGGTGAAGATTATGGCAGCAAACATAAAACACTGGTGCTCCATACAGAAGTGCGATGGCTGTCTCGGGGTAAAACTTTAACAAGGCTATTTGAACTTAGAGCCGAGTTACAAATGCTTCTTTCAGATACTTCTTTTAATTTGAAAGACCGTTTGTATGATAAAACTTGGTTGTTCCGACTCTTTTATAACGGATGTCTTTCAAAAACTGAACAAATTAAATTTATCATTGCAAGGTAAACAGACAACAGTGTTCCAGGCGTGTAACAAAATAACTGCCTTCAAAAGAAAATTAAATTTTTGGATTATTTGCGTTGGAAAGAGAGAAACAGAAAGCTTTACGTCACTCAGTGAGTTTGTTAGCGATAACGACTCAGAAATGTTTCAAGATGACGTATTTGAAGAGTTGGTCCAATATCTCACTTCGATGCGCGCATCTTTTGAGAAGTATTTTCCCGAAGAACAGAATACAAAAATGAAACTGAATTCATGGATTCATAATCCTTTTTCGCCCAACTTACAAAAGCCCGAAAGTATGTCAAACGAGATATATGAATCTCTTTTAGAAATGTCATCAGACACAAGTATGGAGTCACTGTTCAAAACGACGCCTCTCGACGATTTTTGGTGCAGAATCCGTGATAAATATCCAATGCTTGCCAAAATGGCTCTGAATATTCTTCTCCCGTTCCTAACAACATATTTGTGCGAAAGAGGATTCTCAACCTATGCAGCCACGAAAACAAAATACCGCAATAGACTGGACGCCGAACTTGATACGAGACTTCAACTCTATCAAACCTGATGTCAACCAATTGATGAAAAATAAAAAAACAGTTTCATACCTCCCATTAGTTAGATTTGTTTTCTTTTCTAATATCTTATATTATTATACTTGTTATGTAAGTAAGTAACAAGTAACTGTTACATGGTACTTTTATTATGCTTATTAATAAAGAATACACTTTTAAAAACTATTGTTTTATTGCAGGGTTCCGTCAAGTATTTTGCTTTACAAAAGGGTTCCTTCACTAAAAAAGATTGAGAACCGCTTGTCTATTAGATTGTTATGCAACCACATAATAATGAAAATAATATTGTGTACATGATTTTTTGGCAATAAATGTAGTTTGCCATAAAATGTAAAAAAAAATGCAACACACGGTGTTGTAAACAGTTGCAATCTATGTATTTAACAAAAGTATTTACAAATGTCATTTAATGTAAAGTAATGTCAATAAAAAAGAACAACATTTGTATATTGGTCTTTTAATACTGTTTAAATTGTTTATTGGTTTATATTTAATCCGCATGTTCCGTTACCTTATTTATTATACATTCACAGTTTGTTATTATTTTAAACGCAACTTTATTATTTGATAAATACTTCATTTCTTAGAAAGAATATTAATATCACACTTGCACTATTTCTTATTCTATGCTACATAAAGTTTCCAATTAAACAAGATTCATGTAATCTAATTTTCAAATTTGATGGTAAGAAATATAATTTAACAATCCTAACCCCCAAACTTAATTTAAACAAACAGGATTTAACCAACCTAACCTACAAAACATCGACAATGTCAAGAACGTCAACAATGTTGACCACGTCAACTATGGTTATGTTATTATAATTTATAAACTCAGGTAGAAGCAACGGTTATACTTCGTCGAAACACTCAGGGATTAGTGACGGAAGTCCCTGTTACTAATCCCCGAGTATTATAATTTAGATGCTACGGTTTTGGATGATTTTGAGAGTTTTGGATACTCTGTTAACTTTCAGGTTATCTGCCAAACTCGCATCACAATAAGCTGAATTGTTCAAATGTTGCACTAATAAAAGCGATTGTCGATATTGTCGACGTCAGGAACGTTGTCTAAATAGTCGACGTCGACGTAAAATGCGTCGCGTCGAGAATGTTGATGCCGCCCACCCCTGGTCAAACCTGAATAATTAGACAAAACCTTACAATAAATGACATTTGTCACTTCTTTAATAAGGCACACTAATTATAATTTTTGAAAAATATAATTTCAAATAGAAGGTTTATTTTGATTTTGTTTCGACAAGAATACTATTGAAAAACAACATATTGCGCATTATTGGGCTCAGAAAAATAATGTCTCAGGATGAAACGAGTGCTTTTCACTCCCAGACAAAGCATGAAGTAAAATTTGGAGTTTAGAAAAGCCCCGCGTTCGAAAATCCGGACTTCACTTTGAACCAGTGTTTTATGCCCGTAGCGCATGAAGTAAAATTTTGAGTTTAGAAAAGCACCGTGAAGTAAAATTTTGAGTTTAAAAAAGTCAGAAAATTTGGTTTGGTCGCTTCGCGAAGGGGAGCGGCCAAACCAAATTTTAAGGCTTTTCTAAACTCGAAATTTTACTTCGTGCGCCACCCGTATAAAACACTAAAATGATCCGAATTTTAAAATATATTGCTTCAGAATTCTGATTTAGAAGTATAATTTAAACTTTACTTCTAATCAGTGTTGAACACGCGTGGCGCATGAAGTAAAATTTCGAATTTAGAAAAGCCTGAAAATTTGGTTTAGTCGCTTCGCGAAGCAGAGCGACCAAACCAAATTGTTAGGTTTTCCTAAACTAGAAATTTTACTCCATGCGTCACGCGTATAAAACACTAAAATAATTCGAATTTTAAAATATATTGCTCTAGAATTCTGATTTAGATGTATAATTTAAACTTCACTTTTAATCAGTGTTTTACGAATTTAGGAAAGCCTGAAAATTTGGTTTGGCCGCGTAGCGCTACGCGCCATGTGACCAAACCATATTATAAGTTATTTCTAAACTCGACATTTTACTTCATGCTTAACCTGGGAGTAGAAAACACTCGTAAGAAACTTCGAACCGACTTTTCTACAAACACTTGGTAGAGGATTCAAATTAAACAATTTTTAAAAACAAATGTATACTTAAAATAAAAAATTCCCTGTATGTACTTATACACGGTGTCCCAGACCACCCGTATTAGGCATTTTTTGGGAAAACAGCTAGACTTAGAGAGTTGGGATGAAAAAAAATATGACTAAAGCCATATTGAAGAATTAAATGGTGATATTGTTTGTTCCCAAAAAGGTTGGCATCCCTGAGATTTCGCTTAAAAATGTCAACAACTCAAGATTTTCAAATGGCATGATAGGTCAAAATTAGTATCATTCAAAATGTCTTTGAAAAATAAGCAACTTTTGTAGGAAAAATATTTTTGTACCTGGCGTTTGCTTTGAGTAATTTTGGAGTCAAAATTGTGAAGTCGGAATCTAAGTATTTTTGTGATAAGAAAATCGGAGCCGTGGAGTTGGAAATTTCGTATAATTCCGACTCCCAGTTTCAATATAATTATTTAAATATAAATGTGCCAATCAAATTTGTTTTTTTTTTCTCTAAAATTTGAACCCAAATAGAGTTTTTAATTACAATCGAAATTTATATAATTTGCATATGAGAGAAAACAAAAATTTAGATTTTTTTTCAAAAAAACTATTAGATTGCAAATATGCAGATGTAGTAACGAATAAAAATGTATTTGTATTTCAAAATATTGCATTATTAAGAAAAGTTTTAAAATGTTCACATGATTCGAAGCAGCAGTCGAAGTTGGCGTAGGATTTTCGAAAAATAGAGGAGTTGGGGACGAAGTCGAAGTCGAATATTTCTTTAGCGACTCCGTGGACTTGGTTAGAATGTATCTGAAAAGTCTAAGTGACATTTGAAACTCAATCTATTAAAATAAGTTAGCCATACAAAATTGAAATGTAATAATTTTAATCAGAAATTACTCAAAATCGATGCCAGTAACAAAATTATGTTTCCTACAAAAGTTGCTTTTTAACGACCTTTTTAATGATACCACTTTTGACCTATCGTGCCGATTGAAAATATAGAGTTATTGGCATTTTTAGGCATCCTTTCAGGGATACCAACCTTTTTGCAAAAAAACAATCTCACTTTTCGATTCTTTAATACGGCTTTTGAAATATTTTTTTTGTTCCAACTTTCTAGCACCAGCCGTTTTCTCTAAAACAGGCTGATACGGGTGGTCTGGGACACCCTGTATATTTAGACATAATCCTTAAAAGAATAATCGAAACAAATTATTGATACGCAATATTTTCATAGAATTATTTAAGATACTCAAGAAACAAATCATTTTATTCTCCAAAGTAGCAACAAAAAAAAAACAGGAGCTTTTTTGGGACAATTCGGGATGAATATTGTAAATATTCGAGAAAAACGAGTTGTCCAAAAATCGGGACTGCTCCGGAAAATGCACTGAATTTAAACATTTAAAAATGTTATTAAAACAAAATCACATTTAATCATGTTTCATCAAGTGATCAATGAAAAACAAATTAAAGATATAGAGAATTTAAACATCCTATAAGGAAAAGTTAAGTGTATAATATACCCGAACTAAATTTGGAAGAAATTTTAGTCCTTGTGTTTGTAATTTTTGTTTGAAAAAATAGAATAATCGAACTGTCAAAGTACTTGCACTATCATTACTCATTATAAATCTATTAACAATCGATGCATTTTACTTACTTACAAGCCATTTTTATCTACGACTTCAGCAATCACGTTCACGCTCTAGTGATTATTTTAAATATACAGGGTGATGCATTATGGAGGTGCCACATATAGAACATTTTTTTTTATTTGAAGAGATATTGAAAAACTGCTTCGCGAGCCAGAGTCCCTTTATTGTGTTTTAATCAATGGCGAAAAGAAAATTGATCTATCTCTAACCGTTTCCGCTCTATAACCGGAAGTTGAGAAAATTGAATTTTTATAAATTTACTATAACTCATTTGTTTTAAAAGATATAACCAAACTGGAAACACTATATTATGGCAACTTTTTACGCTCGTTAAAATGACGCACGTGGTTTATTTCAAGGACTTTTCGTTTTTGTTTTCCTACACCAAATTCACTTTTTTCTTATGGGCGTTATCTCTATATGCACATTTCATTGAATAGCATTTTTGATGCCGATTTTAACGATGTGCCACTTTGTGAAAAACATATTTTTTGTTGCATAAGACAAGCGAAGTAGTAGTTTATGTTAATCAAGAGTGCTTATTTGTAAAATTAAATATACCACATCGATAGTAGTCATATTTTCAAACAAATTGCATGCATCACCTAGTAACAAAATTGTTTACCGTTGTCATGGCAACTTGGCCAATGGGCGCAAAAAGTTGCCATAAGAAAGTTTTTACAGTTTGCTTATACCTTTAAAAACAACTGAGTTACAGTAACTCCATAAAAACGACATTTTATTATTTTCCGGTTATAGAGCGGAAACGGTTAGATAGATATTTCCATATGTGGCCCCTCCAAAATGCACCACCCTGTACACATGAAGTATAATTTTACACGCCAATGTGCGAAATTTTCACGCACCGTGCACACCTTATGTAATTTCGCGTAACTGTGAACGCTATAAAAATACTAGTCAAATTTGCATTCCACTGTAACTTTTGAATGCGTTGTTCAATTTGTCCGATTCAATACGGGAAGTATAATTTCACATGCCGATGTACAAAATACAATATCACGCACACCTTAAATAATTTCGCCTAACTGGGCACGATTTAAAAATTCTAATATTATTCATAGTTGGCTGTAACTTTTAAATGTGTTGGTGAGTGTGTTTGATTCAAACTTTGAAATATTTAAAAGGAATCACTGTTCACAATACATTGAACTGAATTTTAATTGACTGAGCTATATTTCTTTAATTGGGTAAAGTAAAACACTTGTTTTGTTACACATTTCTGTTTTTTAATGTATGTAAGGTGTATAATTAAAACAGAACTATATACATAGATAAATAAGATAACTTTATTTCATTATTTATTACTATAATCTGTAATAAAATTAATCAGTGTCCAAATCGATGATTTCTTCTTCTTTCACTACCACTTTTTGGTCTTCATCGTTAATAAACACATTTATTTCGTTCCGCTCCTCGCCATTGTTTAGCTTTTCAGGAACTACAGAAAGTGGATCTGTATCACAATCAACATCCAGCACAATCATTTCTGCAGAGTTTTCTAAAAATAAACACTCGTAGACAAAATAAAACAGAACTAAATATTTAAACTTTGAACAGTTTTGTACTGCAGATGTTTATATTAAGATTACAATGTAGATATTTTTAATACTACTTGTAAATAAAACACTTTTTACTTTGTTTAACCACTGTAACAAAGTAAAAAAAGTGATTTATTGACAAGTGTATTTAAGAAATACCACCAATTTGAGGTCGTGACGACAGGCGACAGACATTTTTGACAGAAACTAAAATGCGAATTTTTACAGAACATTTAAAATTTGCTTGTAAATAAAACACTTTTTACTTTGTTTAACCACTGTAACAAAGTGAAAAGAGTGATTTATTGACAAGTGTATTTAAGATGTACTACCAATTTGAGGTCGTGACGACAGGCGACAGACATTTTTGACAGAAACTAATATGCGAATATTTACTGAACATTTAAAATTTACTTGTAAATAAAACACATTTTACTTTATTTAACCACTGTAACAAAGTAAAAAGAGTGATTTATTGGCAAGTGTATTTAAGATGTACCACCTTATGGTACATCTTATATACACTTGTCAATAAATCATTTTTTTTTACTTTGTTACTGTAGGTAAACAAAGTAAAAAGTCTACAATACAACATAGATTATTTATTGTTTCTTACTTTTTTGTTTTTTCTCATACGTCTTCTTTGGTTGTTCCATTCTTACAGTTTTCATCAATGGAGGTAATGCGTTGAGGTATCGAGGACCATCAGGGACACGCCTTTTCAGAAAATTCTCCCTGTCCGTTCTTACAACTTCACTATCATATTCCGGTTCAAAACTCTCTCCCACGTTTTCTTCTCTAACAAACACTTTAACGAAATTCTTCGAGTTTGTCGTATTATCTAAAAATTTTAGCGTATTCCATTTTAAACACACTTGAGCAATTATTGTTTTTAATAAATACACAAACTTTAATTCATCTCTAACCTTTAAACTACGTGTAATTAACTTTAACAATACAATGAGAAATTTCTCGTTTGGTAAAATCGAGAGTATTTCACTTGTTTTTAATATTACACAATTAGTTCATCTCCAAACTCTAAACTACGTTTTACACAAACTTAGATTCATCTCTAAACTTTAAACCACCTGTAATTAACATTGATACAATTATACATTTCTTGTTTAGTAAAATCAAGAGTATTTCACTTGTTTTTAATATTACTCACTTTAGTTCATCTCTAAACTAAATACATTTGCGATTAACTTTACACTACAATGAAGGTTGGTTTTTATTTCTAGACAAAGTTAATCTTTGAATAAAAGCAGAACAAAGAAGGAGTTTTCCCTTCAGGTGCATACAAACCACGATGTGTACTCTGTAAATGTTCAGACATTCGTTGAAATAATTTCAAGACTTCGTTATATATATATATAAATAATCTTAATTGTCAATATATTTTAACACACATTTATGAAGATAATAAAAAAAAGAATACATGTATTATACTGGCTATCGGCAAGCAGCCTTTCTGCCGAAGTTAATTAAATTATTTTATGAGTGTATATTTTGGGGTATATGGATTGGGATATTAATGTTGATTATGGTATGTGATAAATTGGAAGACTGTTTGTGCGGGATTTTTGAATTTAGGATTACTATTGTCATTTCTGGGGATGCAAAGTTGTGAGAGGATTTGAAAATTGGATTGTTTTTGGAGAATTTTTTGGATAAATAAAGGATACGATCTGTAATTGGGATAACTTTTGTTCGGTTGTAGAGGAGAATATTAGATAGATTATGAAGTGGGTTGAGTGGATGTCGGATTTTAGTAAGGGATCTCAGGGACGAGCGTTCACTGACTTGGATGTTGTGATGGGTGGGATTGGGGGAAGTGGCAAATAAGATGGATCCGTAGTCTAACATAGGCCTGCATATCATCTTGTAGATTTTTGTAGCGTTTCTTGTTGTGATGCCAAGATTTCTGTATGTTAGACTACGAAAATGTTTAGCTCTAGCAGTGATTTTGTTTTTATTTATGGCTGTGTGTTTTTTGAAATTTAGTTTGGCGTCGACTGTGATTCCAAGGTATTTTATATGTAGGGAAGGAGAAATGGGCTTTTGATGGATGGAGATGTTGACGGGAGTGTTATTGCGGCGGTAAGGAATGAGGAGTTGGGATTTATTGGGGTTTATTTTAATCCTCCATTTAGCAAACCACAGCTCGAGGGAATCTATGAGCTGCTGTAGTGTTTGTAATGCTTTGGGTAGGTTCTTTTCATGGGAGATTAGGGCTGTGTCATCGGCGTATTGTAGGACATAGGAAGCGGGATTAAAATATGTGGGGTTGGGGTTATATAAATCAATACAGAAAATGTTGTATAGGAGTGGAGAGAGAGGTGATCCTTGCGGAACACCTTGCTCGGGAGTGAAGGTTTGGGATGTGTTGCTTTGGATTTTTACTTTCAGTGATCTGTGGCATAGGAAGTTATTTAGGATAAGAATTAGGTGTTTAGGTATGTTAAGGGAGTGACATTTGTACAGCAAACCTCGGTACCATACTGAGTCAAAAGCCTTTTAGATATCTAAAAGACAGCGGCGGATGAACGTCCTTCGAGGTGTGCAGTTTGGATGTTCGAAGTAAGGATAGAGAGTTTGAGAGTGGCGGATCTGAATGGAAGAAATCCAAATTGATAGTTTGGAATGAGGTGAGATATATAGGACATTCTTTTTTCTTTGACTAGGGATTCATAAAGTTTGCCAATGACAGAGAGAAGGGTGATTGGTCGATAACTGGATACGAGGGATAGGTCTTGATCTTTTTTGGGAATGCAAATAATTACACCCGTTTTCCAGTCAGGAGGGAAGTACTGGGATCGGTAGCAGAAGTTTAGTATTTCAAGGATGTATTGATAGATTTCAAATGGGAGGGATTTTAGGATATTTCGTCGTAAGTTGTCGTGTCCTCGTGCGGTGTTTTTTCCGGTATGTAATATTTGAAAGTTGAAAGTTGTCTTCTGTCAATTCGTCGGTGAAGTTGAGTGGATAGTTTGTATTGAAACAGTCTTTGTACCAGTGGTCGACATGTTTAAAGAAGTTATTGTCAAATGAAGTGTCTGTTGTCTGTCGGTATATGTTTTCAAAATGTTGTGCAAATTTTTCCGCTATTTCTTGTTTATCTGTTATTGTCTCTTTGGTCGCTGGGTCAGTAATTTGTGTTATCGTGCTTGTTGTTCTGTATTTACTAAGTCTTTTTATTTCTGTCCAGTATGTTTTGCCTTTACTGTCGTTGATTTTTTGACAGGCTGTCAGCCAGGTGTCCGTCTTGTACTGTTTTATTAATTGTTTAATGTCTTTGCTAAGTTTGTTAAATAGTGTACGGAGGTCTGCAGTGTCTGTCTGTCGAATGTCTCTATATACTTGTCTTTTGTATTATATTAATTTTAATATGTAATGAGGAAGGGGATACTTATAGGATTGTTTTTTAATCTTGGGTGTGTTATTGACAATAGATTGGGATAGGGTGGAATTAAAATAGGATATAACATTACTGTCGATGGTGGGATGAATGGATATAAAATCTGTGATGTCTTGGGTGATAATATTAATTTTGCAGTGGTTATGGTCAAGGATAGTTTCAATGGTAGGTGAGGGTATATTTTGTGTGATGTCTAGTTAGAATTGAATGGATAGGTGGTCGGAGCAAAGGTCAGGAATTAATGTAACTGAATGGATTAGGTGTCTTAGGTTTTGGGTGCATAGCAAAACATCAGGTGTAGAGGATTGTTTATCATTCATTATGAATGTAGGTGGGGTGTGTATGCGGATAAACTAGGAATTTGAGATGAAATTGGTGCGGTGTCGGGATTTCGTTTTATTTATGTTCATGTCTCCTATGATAATGACATTATCGTAAAGTGAGGCTTTTGTAAATATAGTGTCATCGATTAGGGAATATGGATGGATATAAACTAGGAATATGTCAATTATGAAGGAGGAAAAATTGAGAGTTGCGTGTATACATTCGTCGAGAGGATCGTTAATATTGGGTGGGTTGGCTTTTCCATGTTTTAGGGAGGGATGTACAGGGTGGTCTATTTTCGATGTTGCTTATGGGCATCTCGATAAATATAAGAGTTAGAGAAAAATCGATGACGCAGTCGCGATCTCTTTTTTTGAGACTAGGAAGAAGTTATAGGGCAAAACGGGTTTTTTTGATTTTTAACTTTAATTAATACCTTGCGTAATTTGTGAGACAGGCAAAAACTATAAATACCTTCTTAAGACACTATTTTGAGTAGAATCCAGTGGCGTAGGGATTTTTTATTTTATTCACACATTTTCGAGTTATAGCCAAATTGTTTTTTTGATTAAATGTAAATCATAGTTGGCTTTGACATAGTTGATGAGAGTGTTTTTCACTGATTTCAAAAATATATACTTTTGTGAATTAATCTTAAAAAACAGTGTTACTATAGAGTAAAAACTAGTTTTTAATCATCTAAATAATATATTATGGAAGACAATAGCCATTTTTGATCATTTGCATGCTCAGTTTTAATTATGATAAACATTATAAACTAATGATTTTTTAAATAATAATAATCCTTTTTTGAGTAATAAATATTTTATTATTTTGAATATTTATTGAAATGTTTATATATTAAAAAAAAACTTATTTTAAATATTCGAACTGATGGCCATTATTTTTAATGCATCTTTGGTATTTACCTCTTACAGCTTTAATGGCGATACAAATTTCAATGTTGGGAACAGTTCCTATAAAAATCATGAAAATATTCCAATACGTTTAAATTAATTTAGGCTGCTTGTAAATTTTGTCCTATAGGTATCCCCATAAAAAAATCTAACGGTGTTGGATCTGGAGATCTAGCAAGCCACCTAACTGGTCTAAATGTTCCCAACCAATTGCTCCCAAAATTTGCATCCAAAAGTAATCTGCTCCATCTTGTTGGAAGAACAGAACTCATTGCTGTTGCAATAGAATAATTAATTAAAATTGAGCATGCAAATGATTAAAAATGGCTATTGTCTTCCGTATTATATTATTTAGCAGATTAAAATTTAGTTTCTATTCTATAGGAACACTATTTTCAAGATAAATTCATAAAAGTATATATTTTTGAAATCAGTGAAAAATACTCTTTTTAACTGTGTCAAAGCCAACTATGAATTACATTTAAATAAAAAATAATTTGGCTGTAACTCGAAAATGTGTTCATAAAATAAAAAAATGCCTACGCCACTGGATTCTACTTTAAAAAGTGTCTTAAGAAAGTATTTATAGTTTTTATCTATCTCACAAATTACGCAAGATACGAATTAAAGTTACAAATCAAGAAAACCCTATTTTGCCCTATAACTTCTGAAAAAACAAGATGGTGCATTTTTGTTTTCGGCATTATCCTAGTCTCAAAAAAAGAGATCGCGATTGCGCCATCGGTTTTTTTCTAACTCTTATATTTACCGAGATGCCTATAAGCAACATCGAAATTAGACCACCCTGTACAGCAATTATAGATCCGCCTCGGTACTTATGGTTCTGCATCGTGGACAAAATTTGTAAGGATTGCCAATTGTTGAATGAAAAGGGGGTTATTGTTTTTGGATTCGAATACAAGATTGACATGTATAGGGTTATTAGATAGGTAATTGTAAAGGGCGTGGGATTTGTTATTAGTGGAATTGATGTTTGTATATAAAATACCTACACTTGTATTAGCCATTGTAAATCACTGCTAGAGTTGTTTTGACGCCTTGGATAGGGGCTGTAGGAGGGATACTATTGGGATCATCAAGGTCAAACATGACAACGAACATTCTGTTATTTTTTCTTCGTTATTTTTTGGTAATGTTTTAAATAAAATTCTACGTCTGATGAATGGCTGATTAATACTCTTAAAAAAAAATAGAATTAATTTCTCTTAAGAAAAGTCTACTTTGAGGTCCTGTAGTTTTTATTTTGAATTTAATATTTTTGTTTTCTGTCTTGGATATTAAAAATATGCTTTTTTTAATAATTCTAAGGATTTAATTTATTTTTGAACATACCAGTTTATTTTCATGACAATTTGAATAAAATAGAAGTAAATAGAATTATTTTGCCTAGAAAACTCTACTTTGCGGTCTCATAACTTGAATTCTGACAGATTTTTTTAGTTTTTTTTTAATTGAATATTAAAAACTGGTTATGCTTAGTAATCCTGTGAATTTGAAATATTTTCAACACTTTGTTGGTAATTTATTAAATAAATTCTACATAAAACAATAATTAATTTCATTTAAGATCCACACTTCAATATTTTCTCGTAAATTTTTAAATAAAAGTCTACACAAATAAACATTTATTTTTTGTAATATCCAAACTTCAAGGTCTTTTAACTTGAAATTCATTATTATTATTTAAATTTATAATTTAAAATTAAAAATTCATTTTTAAGTGTTATCCACTGGACAATCAAAAATAAAACCAGAAAAATGTAAATTGTTCTGCTTGTAAATCATTTTTCTATGAATCTTTGAGTAAAAATATAAATAATCATTATATTTTTGAACTTCACTTTCAATAAGTGTTTTATACGCGTGGCGGATGAAGTAAAATTTCGAGTTTAGAAAAGCCTGAGTTTGGATTTGGACGCTTTGCGTCTAAATTCAAACGCTCAGGCTTTTCTAAACTCGAAATTTTACTTCATGCTTAGTGTGGGAGTGGAGAATCACAGGTTTGAAACAAAAACACAATTTTAAGTTAAGTTAGTAAAGCGCTTTGTAATTATTTGTATAAAAAACTCCATGAAAATTTGTATTTATTGTATATTTTCTTCAAATCAATCAAGTAAACATTTATGAAAGTAAATTTAAGATAAAATTAAAATGTATTCAGTTTGAATTGTTAATTTCAAGTCCTTATATTTATTGAAGTGTTCAATAATATTCGAACGGGTGTTTTCCACTCCCAGGCCAAGCATGAAGTAAAATTTCGAGTTTAGAAAAGCCCCGCGTAGAAAATTTGTCGAGGGTCGCGCAGCGACCCGAGACAAATTTTCACGGGGTTTTTCTAAACTCGAAATTTTACTTCATGCGCCACGCGTATACACCACTGATTTCAAGTAAAGTTCAAAATATATAAAAAAAAATGAATTATAATTTTTCGTATTTGTATTTATTGTGCTCATGATAACGTACTTGTACTTAATACTCGAGTAAAATTTGCGTGGAGTACTTGTACTCAATACTCGAGTACATTTTACTTGTACTCGGAACAGCTCCGTCTTTAACTGAAAATAATTCGAAAAGTATTGATGGGGTATTTTTACGTATTTTAAAAGAGAAATATTTGCTTAGTATCCACACGAAACTTCATAAGCAGTGACAAAGTTACGATTGTTTGCAAATACAATTTATCTAAATATTCCATAAAATCACTCCGTTCAGACGTTAAATTTTGAAAATAGCTCACAAACTATTGTTGCGGTATTTTTAGATTGTAGCGTATTTGGAAAGAGCATATTTTTACTAGAGACGTACAAAATTTTATGATACCTAAAAGAATATTCAAGTTATATTAGTTTAAAAAATTATATGCCCTTTAATTTTAAATGTACATATAGTAAATTGAAGTAATCAGTGAAGAAAGGAATTTATACAATAATTAATAGAAAACACTTCACATAGTTAAAAGAAGAATATTAAATATCACATTGATTTGATCTTTAACTGAAAATAATGTAAAGAGTATTGATGAAGTTTTTTTTGGATTTTCAGATATTTTGAAAGATAAATATTTGCTTAATATCTACACAAAATATCATTAAGATTTTTTGGAAACAAAACAAGTTATGACATTTTGAAATTTAAATTTCACGAAATATTAGATAAAATTACTCCTCTTATTTGGTGTTCAGTTGAAAATAAATCAAAAACTACTAATGGATTTTATCATATTTTGAAAGCACAACATTTTTTTAATGTTTTATGAAGATATTACGAACTGTTTTGTTTAAGTGATGATTTTAGAAAATCAAATTAACTAAATATTTAATAAAGTCACTCTTTTTCGGCGTTTAGTTGAAAATAACTCAAAAACTATCGATGGGGTATTTTTAGATTGTCACATATTTTAAAAGAGAAATGTTTGCTTAATATCCACACAAAATATCACAACATTTTCTTTAAAATATGGCAAGTTATGATATTTTGAAATTAAAATATTACCAAAATTTAGATGAAATGACTCTCATTCGGTGTTCAGTTGAAAATAATTCAAGAACTATTAATGGGGTATTTTTAGATTTTGACCTATTTGAAAGAGAAATTTTTGCTTAGTATCCACACGAAATTGCACAAAGATATCAAAAACGGTTTAGTTTAGGTAATGATTTTTGAAAATGCAATTTGACTTAATATTCGATGAAATTCCTCTTTTCAGGCATTCAATTGAAAATAACTTAAAAAACTATCGATGGGGTATTTTTAGATTTTATCACATTTTAAAAGAAAAATGTTTGCTTAATATCTATACAAAATATTACAACATTTTCTTGGAAATATGGCAAGTTATGATATTTTGAAATTAAAATTTTACCAAAATTTAGATGAAATGACTCTCATTTGGTGTCCAGTTGAAAATAATTCAAGAACTATTAATGGGGTATTTTTAGATTTTGACCTATTTTGAAAGAGAAATGTTTGCTTAGTATCCACACGAAATTGCATAGAGATATAAAAAACGGTTTAGACCTAAACTAATATCTACACAAAATATCACAAAATATCCTTAGAAATATGGCAAGTTATGATATTTTGAAATTAAAATTTTACCAAAATTTAGATGAAATGACTCTCATTTGGTGTCCAGTTAAAAATAATTGAAGAACTATTAATTTGGTATTTTTAGATTTTGACCTATTTTAAAAGAGACATGTTTGCTTAGTATTCACACGAAATTGCATAAAGATATCAAAAACGGTTTAGTTTAGGTAATGATTTTTGAAAATGCAATTTGACTTAATATTCGATAAAATTCCTTTTTTAGGCATTGAATTAAAAATAACTTAAAAACTACCGATTTTTTTTAGAGTTTCACATATTTTAAAAGAAAAATGTTTGCTTAATATCCACACAAAATTTCATAAAAATCTCTTGGAAATACAGTAAGTTACGATAATTTGAAATTTAAATTTCTTTAAAATTTAGATGAAATCAATATAATTTGGTGATCAGTTGAAAATAACTCAAAAACTATTAATAAAATATTTTGGCATATTAAAAAAAAAACAATGTTTTTTTAATATCCACACAAATTTCATAAAGATGTCACAAACAGTTTTGTTTAAATAAAAAAAAATTTAAATCCAATTTAACTGAATATTCGATAAAATCACTATTTTTCGGCGTTCACTTGAAAATAACTCAAAAACTATCGATAGGGGATTTTTAGATTCTTACATACTTTAAAAGAGTAATGTTGGCTTAATATCCACACAAAATATTATAAAGATATCTTGGAAATACAGCAGATTACAATAATTTGAAATTTAAATTTCTACAAAATTTAGATGAATTACTATAATTTGGTGTTCACTTGGTAATAACTCAAAAACTATCAATGAAGTATTCTTAGATTTTGGCATATTTTGAAATAACAATGTTTGTTTAATATCCACAGAAATTTCATGAAGATATCACAAACACTTTTGTTTAAATAATAATTTTTGAAAATCCAATTTAACTAAATAGTCGATAAAATCACTCTTCTTTGCCGTTCACTTGAAAATTACTCAAAAACTATCGATAAGGTAGTTTTAGATTTTAAAAGAGTAATATTTGCTTGATATCCACATAAATTATCATAAAGATCTTTTGAAAATATAGCAAGATATAATATTTTAAAATTTAAATTTCACCAAAATTTAGATGAAATAAATTTTTGTATGGTGTTCATTTAAAAATAACTCAAAAAGTATTGATTGGGTTTTTTTGGATTTTGGCATATTTTCAAAGAGCAATGTTTGCTTAATATCTCCAAGAAAATTTGTAAAGAAATCGTAAAAGCTTTGCACGTTATAATTGTTTTAAATTGAAATTTCACACAAATTAGATACATTACTCTTTTTATGTGGTCAGTTGAAAATAAACCAAAACCTATAAATGGGGTATATTTGGATTTTAGTATATTTTGAAAGAGTAATATTTAATACTCTCACAAAATTTCGTAATGATATAATGAAAGATTTGCACGTTATAATTGTTTTAAATTGAACGTTCCCAAAAATCAGTTAAAATTACTTTTTTTGTGTTCATCGAAAATAACTCAAAAACTACTAATAGGGTATTTTTATTTCATTTGCAAAGAAAAAAATGTATTGATTGTGATTTTTTTTTTCTTTGAATTTTCACATATTTTAAAAGAGCAAAGTTTCCAAAATATCTACAAGAAATTTTGTAAAGATATCATAAAAACAAGTCGAAATTGTTTGGTCGCTAAACCAAATTTTCAGCCTTTTTCTAAACTCAAAATGTTACTTTATGCGCCTTGCGTATAAAACACTGAAATAGTGCGAAAATTAAAATATACTGCTAGAATGGTATGCTAAATTAGTATATTTTGAACTTGAGATTAAAACAGTGTTTAATACGCGTGGCGCATGAAGTAAAATTTCGAGTTTAGAAAAGCCTGAAAATTTGGTTTGGCCGCTCCGCTTCGCGGAGCAACCAAACCAAATTTTAAGGCTTTTCTAAACTCGAAGTTTTATTTCATGCTTAGTCTGGAAGTGGAAAACAACAAATGCCTGACCATTTACAGAGTATTCATCAATATACGGGGTGTTTGATTAACCGTAGCCACCAGCTGTATCTCAGAAACTATGTAGCGTAGCATGTTTTTAAGTCCCTACCTCCTCCGCTAGATGGCGTAAGATCTATCGCCAAGTACAAAAATGGATTTGTATCCAAATCCAAATCACTGTTTACTCACGTTTACTTTAGTTTTTACAGAAAGCGTCGGAGGGCGTTTTTAAAACAACCACCATATTTTTTAGATTTATTTAAAAATTTCAAACTGTAAGCTATAGTTCTCCTACGCTAGTTTATAATAGGAAAAAATACTGAGAAAAGTGGTAAAAACCTCATCCTGATATCTTTATCCTAACCAAAGATATAGTAAAAAGTCTGGTAGATTTGCCCATGTTCAACCGCGCACTAATTAAAAAAAAAATTAAATGTAGTAAGCCTTTAGGCTTTATTGTTTTATGTTCAAGAAGTCAAAAACAATCATTTAAAGAATATCGGGGATGACTTTTCCCCACTAATATGTTTTGGAAGCGAATATGTAAGTAAATTCATGGTTATTTAAATCTCAAAATATGGTAGGCTATGAGATTAGTAGAATGTTTAAAACAGCGTATATTTACTACAATTAAAAACACTTATTACAATACTTTATTGGAATAATAACAAACAAAACATAAGAAAATAAAACGAATACAATAATTAAATCTAGCTTTACTGATAGAGGGCACAATCTCTACTGCAAAGGATAAAAACAAGATTTTATTCAAAATGCCAAATTAAGCTGCATTTCTTAAAAATATGTAAATCTTAATTTACTCTAAGTTTTTTTTTGATTTCAACTACCTTCTCGTTTCTTTCGCTATTACATAAAATGCAGATAAAAATAGAAAATTCCAATCATAAAAATGGTTGTAACTTTAGTTAGGTTTAACCGATTTTTTTAACTTTGACTAGATTGATAAATAATTTAATCCACTTTTAAACAGTATGTATTCTGTTTTAATTTAGTGTCTATAGTAAGAATTAGAGCACGCTATTAGTACAAAATACCCCATTCTGCACTATTTTCAATATATCTCCGGTTAGGATGAAGATATCGGAATGCGGTTTTCGACAGTTTTCACACTATTTCTCGTTTTAATTAACTATCGTAACTTACATATACCTTCCAGTTTGAAAATTCAAAGAAAATTGAGAATATACGGTGATTGTTTTAGTCGCACCCCCTGGCTAAACTAAAATAAATCAGAGTGAATTATGTTTTAAAGTGAATTCAAATATCTATCAAATGAGCCCAAGTTTAATAAATTCAGTAGAACCTAACAGAAGTTACAGGCATTTAAATATTTAGACATTTTTGTTCTCTCGTGCATCTTATGTGAGACAAAAAACGAGAAGATAGTTAAAATTAGGTCAAATTTACCGGGGATCAAGATCTTCACATTTTTCACATAGCTTAATTTGGCATTTATTTGATAAAAACTGTTTTAATCTTTTACTATAGAGAATGCGCCCTCTTGCAGCGAAGCTGCGAACTTAAAAATAATTTCCAGCCATTTCTCTTGGCCACTTTTACAATGAATTTTTTTAACGCAACATGCTACGATGTATAGTTTCTGAGATACAGCCGATGGCCACGCTAAATCAGACACCGGGTATGTATACTTAAAAGAAAAAATCCCTGTATATGTTTACATAAAACATTTAAACTGAGTTAAAATTACTCCAAGTTCAAATATCGTTACAAAAGCGGTTAATTATACACAACAATCTACTTAATTTTTTTATTAATTAGGCGCGTTTGCTCGGCGCATTCACCAAATAATCAATGCAGTTGGCATTTACCTATTTTTTCAATTAGAGGTCATTCGGATAACTCGTTAATCAAAAATGGTTTACCGATAATCCACCGGTAATTGACAAAATTGTTGTTTTAGTGGCAGAAGTCATTAAGTGTATTGAAATTTAATTGGAATTTAACGGGGATTTTCAACCGTTAATTCAACATGAAGTAATCTCAATAAAAACACTTTTTGTTCCTTACTTCACTTTTATTTTTATTTATTAGATGTACATTTCAAGTGAGAAGCACTCATTATCAATAACAAATGTAAGTTAGGAACAAAAAGTGTTATTATTGTGATTAAATACTTCACATAACTCAAATAAACAATTATTAAAACTGTCGAATTTATAAAATCCTGTAAATTTTGACTTGCCAACGCGAAACAAAATTCAAGAGACATTATTGAGAAATAAATATTCTCTGCTTCAGTCACGACAAAAATAAATAAATAAATGTGATTTTATAAAAAAATGCAGACGTTCAAAGTTGACCTACAAAGTAATCAAAGAAAAACCAGTGTTTTATTACTCAACTTTTTTGTTTAATTCTTTATGAGTGTATTTTTTTTTTTTTTTTGGGGGGTTGGCTTTTGCCTGGCCTTAGTAACGTAGACTATTGGTCAACATCAATTCTTAATTTTATTTATTTCATTTTAAGTATTTAATTCTTTACATGCTTATGCAACTAATTATGGACGGCACAACACATTCACTCACAACCATGGCTCCAGAGGGTGCCAATTTCCCCATAAGAAATTGGCACCCCCCGGTGGGATTCGAACCCACGACCCTCTGGCCCAAGAGCAGGAGCTCTACTCACTGACCCACGAGGGTCCCTTATGAGTGTATTTAAAACATCTTTTCACAATTCAATTAAGCTTACAGGATAAATATTAAGTAAGTAGTGATAATAATATAAAAATATAGCTTGAGAAAGGGTGTATAATTGTGGCAAACTAACCAAATACAAATACCGTATGGCCATGAAAGTATTGCCTACGCAATTACTCAGGCAGAATAAATGGTAGACATTTGAGTTTTGGGATGTATACAGGGTGTCAATTAGAAAACAAGCTGGCCACAATATCTTTGGAACCGTAACAGTTAGAAAAAATGTCCAAAACCCTTCCTAGGATATGGAGGGGGAACTATTTTGATCCACATAACAATCTTCTGCAACCAACCCCTTAAGCTGTAGCCACCCTTGCCCATTTCTTAAAATGGCATGACCCCACTTGTGATATATCATTACAAAGGTCTTTCAAAATGTTAATTAGTTGTACCAACTAAAATTTTTATTGTTACATAAAAAGTGTGAAAAAAATTAATTATTAAATTACAGTATGCTCAAAATGATTTTTTTTATTTTGCGGACAGGTGCAATTTATTCAGTTAATAAATGTATTGTATTGAACCAAGTTTTGTTATTATTTTAATATTTTTTTTAGGGTTGTCCATATTTTAATAAAACAATAGATAACTCTGATAAATATTGGGTATTATTGTGTTTATCTGTGCTTTTTCATTTGTAATTTGTAAAAACAAATTGTTATAATACCTAATTTGACAACAATTTTAAAATCAAATAAATTGATTTAATTTTTTTACATTTATTATGTAACAATAAACATTTTAGTTGGTACCACTGATTAGCATTTTTAAGACCTTTCTAATGATATATCACAAGTAGGGTCGTGCTATTTAAAAAAAATGGGCAAGGGAGGCTACAGCCCAAGGGGTTGGTTGCAGAAGATTGTTATGTGAGCCAAAATGGTTCACCCTCCATATCCTAGAAATGGTTTTGAAAAGTTTTCTTTAACTGTTACGGTTCCAAAGATATTCTGGCTGGCTTGTTTTCAAATTGACACTCTGTATATAATTCAATTATAGCTTGATTTTGGTATAGTATTAACGGTTTTGCTGGAAGTGATATCATTTTTTCTTATTTTACAACCACAACTTTTTGTAAGCATGTAACGTCCCTAAATTCCCTTTCCAATGATGTATAACCAGATGATATTTAAAAAAAAGACAATTCCTCGTATGTCATTTGACAGTGATATTTTGATATCAGGGGATTTTTTTATGATGTTCCAAATAAATCCTACCCAAAACTCATATAATGTTTATGATATGCTTACTTTAGAATCTCATAGCTATAATTTTAGAAAAAATATTTGTTTGCTGCATTCGATTGCAGAGCTGGGCCGGATTCGAATCATTCAGGATTCGAATCCTGAAATCGAATCTTTTTAGAGGATTCAAAAGAGGCATTCGAATACTTTGGTTAAACTGGATTTGTGATTCGGATTCGTTCCATTTTTTTAAGAGGATTCGTATTCGAATCCAAATATTCGAATCCTTTTATAAGGATCCGAATCACGAATCCTTATAAAAGGATTCGAATATTTATAAAAGGATTAGAATACTTATAAAAGGGTTTGAATCGTCAAAATTAATTCGAATTAATTGTGAGGATTAACATTAACAATTTGTTTTCTGTTTTTTTTTTTAATTTCTAGTTAAATCACTGTTTAATACTCGTGGCGCATGAAGTAAAATTTCCAGTTTAGAAAAGCCCCGTGAAAATTTGTCTCGGGTCACTGCGCGACCCTCGACAAATTTTCTACGCGGGGCTTTTCTAAACTCGAAATTTTACTTCATGCTTAGTCTGGGAGTGGACAACACTCGTTCTTAAAAGTTTCAAATTAAAGGATCACCCTAAATTACTAAGTTTATTACCATTTTACAAAGGCTACAGCTCGGAGGACCAATCATGGTCTTCGGAGACTGAAGGGCTACAGGGAATCGCAGTTCTTTTGCAAGAAAACAACGAATATCTGAAGGTTTACAGTATGGATAGGAAAGAAGACATCCAATTTTAAAAAAATATCGAAGTTGGGTTGGTTCTCAGTGCATTTTTAACTTCATTGTAAATCAGTGTTTTACACGCGTGGCGCATGAAGTAAAATTTCGAGTTTAGAAAAGCCCCGTGAAAATTTGTCTCGGGTCGCTGCGCGACCCGAGACAAATTTTCTACGCGGGGCTTTTCTAAACTCGAAATTTTACTTCATGCTTAGTCTGGGAGTGAAAACGCTCGTTCCAAACTTTAAACTAATTGCTTTGATAAGAACATTATACAACTGGACATGTTTTTAAAGATAATAATCTAGTTATCAAAATTTTGTTCAACATTATTTGAAGTAAAACTGACATGGTATCTCCAATCTGAAATGTTAAAGTTTTCCGACATTTCCCTGATTCAAGATTATTTTTCCTGACCTTCTAATATACAACTTTCTACTGTGGAAAACCCCCAGTTTGTTAAATTGTTTTCATTGTTTTTGTCAATATTTAAGTTGGTTTTATAAATTTTTACGTGTTTTGTAATTTTTATGATGCCTGTTGATTTTGACTAATTTAATAAAATCATATGGCTTTTTGTTAGTGCTTTGGTCAATTTGAATAAAATACCATGACTTTTTTCTGATTTTACCGGTTTTAATGATAGTCAGTGAATTTTGTATTTAGGTAATTTTCAGGCATTCATCGATTTTATAATAGAGTTTAATTTGAAGTTTTGAACTAGTGTTTCCACTCCCAGACTAAGCATGAAGTAAAATTTCGAGTTTAGAAAAGCCCCGCGTAGAAAATTTGTCGAGGGTCGCGCAGCGACCTGAGACAAATTTTTACGGGGCTTTTCTAAACTCGAAATTTTACTTCATGCGTCACGCGTACAAGACACTGATTTGAAGTGAAGTTCAAAAACACACAAATACATCTTCAATCAGAGTAACAGATATTTAGTCTGTTATCAACGATGTTCAGTGTTAATAATAAATAATTAGGTTTTGCGTATTTTTGTTAAAACAACTGATAACGATATTTATATGTTAATGGTTGTAAAAAAATAATAAAATCAAATTTATTCTTACAGGATTTGTATTCGTGATTCGAAAAAACAGGATTCGAATCTTTGATTCGAATCATGTTGATCTCTTACGAATCCTTTATTCGAGTATTCGTGATTTGAATCATATTATGTGATTCGGATTCGTGATTGGAATCTTTTTCACGACGATTCGTCCCAACTCTGTTGGATTGTAAGAAATTATTATCTTTTAATATAATCTGGGAATTTTATTGTAAAATTTGAGTGCACCTGTAGTTTATTGAGCCAACTTTGAACGTTTATAATTTTGTAATATTAGATTTTGTTTTATCTGAAGTGAGTTTTGTGTTAGCCTTCCATTAATAATGAATATGGAGCGAATGATTTTAAATCTATTACTATATTTTATAACCAAAATCAATAATAACTATAAAATAAGTTCAGTTCAGAGATGAATACCAAAAAGTTAAACAATTTTTGAACTACAGATTAATTTCAAATTTGTTATTCAGAGAGAAATATGAATGGTCTAACTGCAAAACTCACATTCTCCACTTTTAAAATCTTTTAGCAAACTGCAAACAACACGTGTAGTTTAACATGGCGGACATAAAATAATCGCCAACTCTATTTTCAGAAAAAGGGGAAAATGTGAGTTTTGTAGTTAGAATACTCATATATTTATTTAAATAATTCATACTTTTTCCATACGTCCTTCTGTTCTGTTCCACCCTGAGAGGAGTCACGCTCGGCGGAATTTTATGCTCGCATTTCGGAATAATCTTTAACGAATGCAAGTGATACAACCCCCTAGGCCTCTTCCCCTTCTCTTCGACAACCACAGACTGCTTTACCACGGGACTTTTACAATCATCGTATTTCTGCATAAATTTCGATATCCGAACAAGGGAATCGCGGCATTCACTCATTATACCGGCGTTGGGTTCATTTGGGTTCGCTTTCATTTTTCGACTATTTATCTTCATTTTGAATTTGTACGTTTTACTGACTTCGTATTTCAGCGGGATGTATGGAACTGGCCGCACTGTGTTTAATAATTCTACTTTTGGCTTTGGTGAGTTCATTTTTGTTATAATGTCTTTTAATTGTCGAATGCTTACGGATTTTACCTGCCAGGTTATTTTTAGCTAAAAATAAAATGCTTTCAGATATAATGATAAATAAATACAAAATAATTATCAATTGTAGTAGAGGAATAAATTATATTTATTATTGTTAATAATAAATAATAATTATTGTTATTATTAAATAGCACATTGTGACAAATTCAATTTTTTTTGTCTGAATTGAAATAATCTGAAATCAAAAATGAAAAATGTGCGCCAAAGAAAAAATAGATCTAACTATTATTTTGCGATATTAGATTATTTAAGGATTTTATCGAGTTCTGAATTTTTTCGTCAAAAAGATCACCTAAAATGGCTTATATAAAAATAAGATTTGCAATAAGACATGTAATTTAAGGTGAAAGAAGTTAAATACTTTTAATTCGATTAATTTTTCAATTATGGATAAAAAAGTTCAAAAAAATAATAATGAAAATGCGGTTTCATTCGTTATTTTTTTTCATCCAAAATTGAAAAATTAATCGAATTAAAATTAAGTATTCTTCTTTTAGTTACGTGAAGTGTTTTCTATTAATTATTGTATTAATTCCGTTCTTCACTTATTATTTGTATTATGCTAGATGTCAGGCTCGCGCCCAGAAATTTGTCTAAGGGTGGGGCTCATGCGTCTTTTTATGTAAAAAAACAACGACAAAATTGAGCCGATAAAGCTAGAGGAGCTAAATGTTGAGACTAAATTCTGAAAAATACGAGACATTGGAGAATGTATTGATTAATTTTATAATTTCGGAAAAAAACGGGAACGCTTTTTTCGAAATTTTAAAATAAATCGATCAAACAAAGCAAAACAAAAAAGTACTAGAAAAAATCACTTTGTTTTATAAATAAAGTGACAAATTATTTATGAGTACATTTTAAACTTTACTTTAAACCAGTGTTTTATACGAGTGGCGCATGAAGTAAAATTTCGAGTTTAGAAAAGCCTGAATATTTGGATTTGCCGTGGCGCGACTCGCTTCGCTCGCGCGCCCCGGCAAATCCAAATTTTCAGACTTTTCTAAACTCGAAATTTTACTTCATGCTTAATCTGGGAGTGGAAATACTCATTAGAAGTTTTAAATTGAACGCTTTTATAATTAACGTTGTATAAAAAATCAACTTTTTCTAATTGAAAGTGATTCATTATTAAATAATCCAGCTTAGTTTAATAATATTTGAAGTAAAACTTATGCCTCTGATTATTTACTATTTAAAACAAGTAGTATTATTTTAATTTGAAATTAAAAAAGTATCTAAATTCAAATACGATCAATTAATTTGGTTAAAAAATATTATTCAAGTCAAGTCGTGTTATTTCAATTCAATATTAAAAAAAATATATAATAATGTTTAGTTCAAGTAATCAATGATAAACAATACATTAATTGAAAGCTATACTTTTGTATTACTTGAAAATTGTAATATTTTTCGACAGTCGTGAACATATTTTATTTGTCACTCTATCACCTATGACATGACATAGTTTTTCAGTAATTTGTAATTGTTAATAATGTTTGGAAAATAAATTACTTATTATTATATGTTATAAAGTAACATAACAGTAAGTGTTCAAAGTGGTATAAAGCGGCTAATGTGTCAAAAGTTGGGTTAGGTTAGGTAAATGATATAACATCTATCAATGGTTTAAAACTTACCTAATTGGCAGGCAGCAATTTATCGAAATAAAAAAACAAGTAAAAACTACAAGGTCGAGCAGTATAGTATTGAACAGAGGCGTTGCGCAAGGAAGTGTACATGGGCCGATTCTGTTTGTAATCTATATAAATCTATAATAGTTGAGGCTGTTACTTGGTGAAATTCCATATCAACACTTTTAGTAAATAACACACTTGGTTAAGATTATTTCACTGTTTATTGATTGACACTGCAACAATTGTTTCGCCACACGGTGGCTTCATCAGGCCTGATGAAGCTACTGTGTGGCAATCAATAAACTGTAAATAGTAAAATCTTAACCAAGTGTGTTATCTATATAAATGATATTTTTCCCCTAGAATTAGTTAATAAAAATTACATCACGTGTTATGCTGATGACACAAAATGTCGGCAAAAAATAAAACTGATTTACAAACAGAATTGACCCAAACATTAAACCAAATACAACATTGGTGTTTAGATAATCAGATGGTCCTTAACTCCGATAAAACGCATTATATTATATACAGGGTGATTAATACCAGGAGGCAAAATAGTATATATCATTAGGAGTCCAGAAAAATTGAGTTTTTCCGTGCGCGCGTGACATTTCCCATGTGAGGCGTAGCCGAACACGGGAAGTCATGCAAGCACGAAAAAATCCATTTCTGGACGTGTAATGAATGCTATTTTTTATTATACTTATCTGAAAACATTATACTCATCTAAAAACTTAAATTATTTTTTTATTTTCAAACTAGTAATTTTTATGGTAGTGCAAAAATAAAACTAATTGGAAAGAAAATAAAATTTAATACCAGTTTTTCGAAATTTTATCGAGTTAGCACTTTTTTTTTAAGCCAAACATCTTTTTATCGTGGCGAATCAACACCATAAAGAGTACGATTGTACGGATTTGGCTTCTTCAGAAAAATAAAATAGAAGTTATACATCGTCATTCGCAATTTTTGTGTTTTTCATAGTTCCCATTCCGCCTGTGTTCGTGTCTATATCTGGATTTTACTAGCAGTCATTTTACGCTTACTTGTGCCGCTTGGGTTAAAATATCATGCGAAATATCATCTACAAAATCAATGTCTTCTAAGTCTGCGTATGTTTCAACCAAACTTACGTATTTCACTGACGAAAAATAAAACTTCAGTGACAAATACATTGTTGCTATGGAAACATTTCAGAGCACACAAAAAGGCGCACAAACAAACGTTTTCCGTGCGGTGGCTTGAAAAAGAGAGTTTTAATTATACTAGCGGGATTTGGAAACGAAGTGTTTTCAGATAAGTATAATAAAACATTAATATTCGTGTTCGAGATTGGATTCTAAGCAGAAAATGTGAAATACCTTTTTTTTCGATCGGCCTTTGTTCAAGGTGCGGCAGGGAAACTTGCTGATTTGAATTGGGCGCCAATGAGCGAAACGTGGTTGGAAGGGGGGTAGGGAGGTTCGATAGAGGGGGTCTTAAAGTTTTGTTGCCGCTCAAGCCAGTTGTCGTCATGCGTTGTACAAAGGAGGAATGTGCGTTCGCCGTCGAGGCCTACTTTTCCAATGGCTGTTCTGTGGTTGCCGCCCAACTTGCCATTCCGAACTCGGTTTATTATTCATATTACGGGTCCCGTTCCTGGCCGGCAATAAATCGTTTCGTGGGTGGACGCATTCAGAGAAAGTGGCAGTGTAGCAAAAAAGGGCCTGGAGGTTAACGGACTTCCAAAACACCAGAAAACGTTGAGAGGGTGAGGCTCTCGTGCGAGACATTTTTTCTCCCAAAACTTGCAGAAATGGAACTTAGGGACGTATGGTTCCAACAGGACGAAGCCACGGCACAGACAGTGAGAACTTCAATGAAACTTTTGAGGGAACACTTCTACGAGCGCCTAATCTCCAGGGGTGGTGTACTGTGGCCGTCGCGCTCCCCTGATTTGGCTCCCTGCGACTTATTTTTAAGGGGATATCTCAAATCCATTGTTTACAACGACAAACCACGGACCCTGCAACACCTGAAGGACAACATTCGCCAAGCTATCGCCAACATCCCCGTCGATATGCTCGAAAGAGTGGAGCGAAACTTCAAAAAGCGGGTGGATCAGTGTATCGCTAATGAGGGCCGCCATTTGTCCGATGTCATTTTCAAAACCACTTGAAACAAAAATTCAGGATGTGTACAATACGATAAAAAAAATAATTAAATCGATATGTGAAATACTGTTTCTTTTATTGATCTTTCAAATCAGCAGGTTTCCCTACCGCACCTTGTATTAGAGATAACGAGGCATGAAGTTTTCGGAACCTATTTAATATTTGTCCATAAAATAAATAGTAGGTTATGGAAATTGCTTTGAAACAAAAGACTATTTTATTAGTTGTTGACAGTTGTCACATACTTTGGGTATTGCTATTAATTTTTAGTTCTTAGTAAATCCGGTATATATAAACTTGTTTGTCCCGATTGTGAAGGAGTATACATTGGTCAATCTGGTCGTAATTTTAGCACTCGGCTCAAAGAACATCAGCGCTCTTTTCGGCTTAATCAAATAGAAAAATCAAATTTCGCCAAACATCTAATCGACGAAAACCATTCTTTTGGCGAGGATGTACTTAAGATCATCCATTATGCCGAAAAGGGCCAAAAAATGAACCTCCTAGAATCCTTGGAGATACAGAAAGCCCGCGCTAATCCGGGAATCCCATCCATTTTTAATGCTATTTTGTAAATAACCATTTTGTGTATATATACCTGTACCATACCGTAATTTAAGTTACTCTGTTTGATAATGGCAAGTTGAATTGCCGAAACTGCAGTCACGAAAATAAAAATAGTGTGTTATACAAACAAAGTTAAAGTGTTTTATTTCATTGAATTAACATGTATAACGAATTTAATATATAAACCGTCTCAGGTATATATATTTTTGAATACATTATATTTTATCGCAAATTTAAACATCTGTTTAACACGACACAAAGGGAAACGTCTAGGTACAAAAAAATATATTACCCTATTCATAAATTGACACTATCTGAAAAATGTGCTGTTTATGCTTGTGTGAAGTTTTATAACAGTATACCCATAAATTTAAAAGCCCTAGCAAATGTTATTGAATTCAAATCTAAAGTTTTAAATTTAATTTTGAATATTAAACCATATTCAATTTCAGAATTTTTAAACCGTTATTAAAAAGTATACGGATATTATTTTATTGACGCCATCAAATATGTGACCGGTTATGTTCTTTCTATGTATTGTTGTATATCATGTTCCATATTATGAATAAAGATTATTAGTATTATAATTATTATTATCTAACCTAACCTAACTTTTGACACATTCAACGTGGTCACGGTATCAAGTTTGGTTGTACCTCACATCAAGGTTTTTGAGGTTAGGTATCACTCTGATAAGTTAAGTTTATAATGTCATTCTGTCAACTAAATGTGAGTTCACGCCGACTTACATCAACCGCAATTATATTTCAGATATCAATTTACGTCAACTGTCTTTATGGATTTACGTAAAACAAACATAGTAATTAGGATAGAAATTCACAATAAACACAAGAAGTGCCATAAAAATGTCAAAAGTGATAGAGTGACAAACAAAACATGTTCACGACTAAAAATATTACAACTTTCTAAATTTAAAAAATGAATGGATTCTTAATCATTGATCACTTGGTAAAAAAATATATTTTTTTTAATATTAAATTCAAATACAGGGTGCCCATATTTCGACAGAATGTATGGGGATCTCAGTTATTTAAAGAAATAAAGAGTCGGTTAATTTGGGGCAAAGTTGCGTATTTTAGGGCCTAACAATAATCGGAAAACAATTTTGAAATATCTTTTTTTTTGTTGAAGAGATATCAACTAAAACGGAATTTTTGAAAAATCGTTTTTATTTTTTTATTCAAAAACTACTGAATCTGGATATTTAGAACTTTGACAATATACAGGCACTTTTTAATGAGGAATCTAGTAGAATATTTTTTTTCAAAATAACTATAACATTTACCCGGAGACCATAGCTAACTTATGTTTTTCTTATGAGCGCCATTTTGGATTTTCATATTTTATAAAAGAATATTTTTTTCTGAACTCAGTGATGTATCACACTCATAATTTATTTAAGATTTGATATTTAAAATTATGATATTTTCTTTTTTGCAAAGAGTGCCTTGGAAACTATGACGTCATCTGTTAATCAATAAAGTCTTACCAGTAGTCAATCATTGTTACCACTCAAAATTAATTAATAACTTTCAATGTTTTGTAATAATAATAATAATAATGATAATAATAAGTATTGATTATCACATAAAAGTTACACAAACTAAATGTATTCTACTTTTATTAATAATATTCCAAAACTATTCATAAAAAAAGTAATTCTTATGCTTAGTCTGGGATTGGAAGACGCTCGTTAGTTTAAAATACATCACAACTGGTAAAATATGTATCGTCGGATGCCCGTCTTCAGGGGTGATATGTAAGCAAATTATGGGTCCTAGGAGTTGTCAAATAAGTGAGTTACTCAACTGTTTCCAAGGCATAATTTACAAAAAAACAAAAGATTACAATTTTACATATAAAATTTACAATAAACTTTAAGTATGATACTTCATTGAATTCAGAAAAAAATATTCTTCCATAAATATGAAAATTCAAAATGGCGCCCATAAGAAAAACAAAAATTTGGCTATGGTCCCTGAGTAAATGTTATAGTTATCTTAAAATAAAATATGTTATTAGATTTCTCGTTGAAAAATGTCAAAGTTGTAAATGTCTGGATTTAATGGTTTTTGAATAAAAAAATAAAAATGAAATTTCAAAAAATCAGTTTTTTGACAATATCTCAAAAACTAAAAAATAAATTTCAAATTTGATTTTAGATTATTATTGGGAACTAAAATACGCAACTTTGCCCTAATTTAACCGACTCTCTATCTCTTCAAATAACCAAGATCTGCATACATTCTGCTGAAATACGGGCACCCTGTATAAAATGACTTGATTTGTATAATTTTTTTTTAAAAACCAAATGAATTGATTTTAGGTACTTTTTTATTTTGAATGAACATGAAACTACTAAATTTAAAAAGTAAATAATTAATAACATAGAAATATATACCGGGTAAATATTCCAAAACCGAACATAGGCAATTAACATAGAAAACATATTTTTCGCAGATTGCTGCTCCCCATTTTAACTTAGAAAGATTACAATGGATACCAATTAAAAGAAGATGTTTTTCCTTACTAATGATATGCAAATTAGTTAATTTTCAGTTATATTACTCAATATTTTAGAAAGAATTCGAAATAAATCCAATTCGGAAAATCATGTGGAGTCACGACTCGTAAGTCAATAAACAGATTTAAGGGATATTCAAGTGACAGATTCAATATATCATTGGCGACTATGATTTTAATATTTCCGATTTTCTTTATTGAAATCAATTGGAATTTTTCTAAAGAATTTAAAAAGCTCTGGTTGAATTTCTGGTAAATGTAAAATTCAGTAAACTTCATTATTATCATCGTATTTAGTAAACATTTGTTTATACAAAAATAACATAAATACATTTTAATAAATGACGATAAATGCAAGAAGTTACATTACAACATTTATGGCTGGGGCGCAATGTTTTGCCGTATCCAATTTGATTAATTTAAATTTAGGCACACAGATCACACCTGTTGACAATACCCACTGAGCAAAAAACAAACAAATAACGTTATATTAACATTCAGAGCTGGCCTAGATTCGAATCATTCAGGATTCGAATCCTTTTAGAGGACTCAAAAGAGGCATCCGAATACTTTTGTTCAACTGGATTCGTGATCCGGATTCGTTCCGTTTATTTAAGAGGATTCGTATTCGATTCCATATGTGGGTGATTCGAATCCTTATAAATAGATTCGAATATTTATAAAAGAATTCGTATGCTTACAAAAGGATTTGAATCGTCAAAAATAATTCGAATTAATTGTGAGGATTAACATGAAAAATGTCTTTTGTGTGTTTTTAAATTTCTTGTTAAATCACTGTTTTTTACGCGTGGCGCATAAAGTAAAATTTCGAGTTTAGAAAAGCCCAGAAAATGTTCACGGGGCTTTTCTAAACTCGAAATTTTACTTCATGCTTAGTCTGGGAGTGGAAAACACTTGTTTACAGCTTCGAATTGAACTTAATAAAAAAACAAGGAATACCTAAAGATTTACAGAAAGTAGGCTGTTTTGCGGAAAACACTATTTCTGCTAGCAGATACAACTAGCACTAATACCAGCCAGAACTTCTAGCTCAGATGGTTGTAGCTTCAGATATCTTGCTACCAGCAGACGAGGCCTGTAATAGTACTACTAAGTACTATTAGCCGAAAGAACCACTACTACAAAATGTAACGTTTACTTTTTTTCAGATATAAACGATTTGTCCAGTAGTAGAAAGAACTGCCGCTATTAGCAGACAGAGCTTCTAGTTCCGCGCAGACGGAGCCTGTACTACTACTACTACTACTACTACTACTAGTAGTTACAGAAAAAACTAGTGGTTGTAGAATAAAAAACAGAAAAGAAAATCGGAGGAGGTTATAAAAATTTCGTGGGGGGCCTTAGGGAAAAATATTGCTTTTGCTCTTACAGTCCCGCTTTAACATACAAACATTTATCATTTTGAAAATTTTAGGGGATTTTAAGAATTAATTGTTATCTTTATTATGGTTTATAATTATTCATATTTTTTCGGAGCAAACAAATATAGGGAGTTTTTCTTTTAAGTATACGTATTCCAAATTCAGCCTATTTTCTGTACATTTTTGATATTCCTCGTTTTTTTAAGTTTAATTTGAAGCTTTAAACGTGAGTTTTCCACTCCCAGGCTAAGCATGAAGTAAAATTTCGAGTTTAGAAAAGCCCCGTGAAAATTTGTCGAGGGTCGCGCAGCGACCCGAGACAAATTTTTGGGCTTTTCTAAACTCGAAATTTTACTTCATGCGCCACGCGTACAAAACACTGATTTGAAGTGAAGTTCAGAAACACACAAATACATCTTTAATCAGAGTAACAGGGAGTTAGATATTTTGTCTGTTATCAACGATGTTCAGTGTTAATAATAAATAATTAGGTTTGAATATTTTTGTTAAAACAACTGGGAACGATATTTATATAATAATGGTCGCAAAAAAATAATAAAATCAAATTTGTTCTTAAAGGATTTGTATTCGTGATTCGAACAAATAGGATTTGAATCTTTGATTCGAATCATATTTATCTCTTTCGAATCCTTTATTCGAGTATTCGTGATTCGAATCATATTAGGTAATTCATCCCAGCTCTGTTAACATTGTAGCAACATTAAACGTTATTTTTATGTTGATAAAACATTACTTAAATGTGTTTGTTCAGTGGGTAGTTATGACAAAAATTATAATTATTTTTATGCAGCTTATTTAGTTCTCTATTTTTTAATTATTGATACATAGCACTAGAAATTTCAGAAATGTGATTTTTTTAAATCAGATTTATCCCGAATTTTCGATAAAATAATAAAGAAATACAACTGTAAATTAACTCATTCAAATATCAATAGATGTAGAAAAAGATCTTCTTTGGATTGGTGTCACTATAAGCTCTCTAAGTAAAAATGGCTAGCAGCAATTTGTAAAAAACGTTTTCCCATGTTAATTGCCTATTTTCGGTTTAGAAATATTCACCCGGTGTAATTAATCACTCCCAATTATGAAAAGTAGATTTTTTTATGTAAGGTGTTTATAAAAGCATTCAATTTTAAACTTTTAACGAGTGTTTCCACTCCCAGATTAAGCATGAAGTAAAATTTCGAGTTTAGAAAAGCCTGAAAATTTGGATTTGCCGGGGCGCGCGAGCGAAGCGAGTCGCGCCCGGGCAAATCCAAATTTTCAGGCTTTTCTAAACTCGAAATTTTACTTCATGCGCCACGCGTATAAAACACTGATTTCAAGTGAAGTTCAAAATATATTCCTTATAAATATTTTGTCACCTTGTTTATAAAACAAAATTATGTTTACCGGTACTTTTTTTTTCAATGTAAAATCTTGCAACGCATTATGTCTAATAGCCCTTAGACACAACGCATTCTGTCTAGACAATGTGCGAAATGACAGACGAATGCAATTTTATTCGGCTATTGTCTAAAAACATTGGACAATTCGCATTATGTCTAGACAAAACACGTTTTGTCCCTATTTCATGTTCTGTTCGCAACGTATTACAATTTAGTTAGTCTTTGGGGGAGCTGCCTCGGCCACCGAGCCACTCCCTAGGGTGCGCGCCTGTTAGATGTATACTTCTGTGCACAAAAATTAGGTACACAAAATATGTTATAGTTTAATAAGCGGACATGATGAGTTTCTTAGTTACGTAAATATGTCAATTTCCTTAATGTCAAAATGCCGCGACATTTACACAACAATTTAATAATTCGAATTCAAACTAAAATAGAAGATAGTTTTTTTATTAGACAAATTGGTGAACACCAGTAAACACACCAGTAAAGACACTGTTATTATTTATTGAAACTGCTGCTAGGCAATTAAAACAGACCCGAATTTTACAACTAGAATATTGTGAAAAACTTGTTATGAGACTTGTGCTTAATTTTACTGCACAGAAGTGTACATTTCGAACACTAGTGCCCATTTGCACCCGAGGCGATTAACTTAATCAGTGATTAGTTCTTCTAAAAACGCAGCAATTTTAATCACAAATTGTTTACACAATCGTATATTGAGGAAAGAGATATGTTTAGGATATCTTACAAATGTATAACATACTTAATTGTAGAATTGGGGCTTAATCAGAGGTTTAATCAACGATTAGTGGATGATTAACGTTAATCAGTTGTGGTGGAAATGCGCCTAGGTGTTTATTTTAAATAGCAATTAAAATTATTTACCTTCTTTCACATAAAATTACGTGTCAATTTAAGGGGTCTTTTTGATATAAAAAAAAACATCGATACTTCATACCTCGATAAAATCCTTAAATGACCTAATACCGCAAAAAAAAGTTAGATATATTTTTTTCTTTCGCACAAATTATTCATTTTTGTTTTTAGATCTCAATTTAGAATTTTAGTTTCGCACCGTGTAATTCACTTAAATTAAAATATACATAATAATGTAAATCAAATATTTATGTTTCATAAAGTTCTATTCTTTAAAGAACGCTCATAAAATTATCGACGCACAAGTGTGATCAGAAATCTATAATACTAGCTTCACACTTTTACGCTTGGCTGATAGATGTCGCTAGCAGTATCGCACGGAGAATTTCTAACGAATGCATCGACCACTCCTGGAAACGCCAGCACGCAATCGAAGCAATCCACGCGCAAAACAAACGAATTCAACTCAATCATTCACAACTTTTCACTCAAACTCACTTTTAATTAATTAATAAAACCTAATCTCAAAACAATTAACGTTCAGCCAACGCCAAGCACAACTTAACCTTACTTAAATATCTATACAATGAAATTAATAACAAATATTGGGTGCGTGAAAACAATATTACTTACCTTCTTTTATTTTAAAAAGTATTGTTTGTTATCCGGTAGGTTGAATTTACTTTAGTGCACTGTTATCGTATGTTTTGTTTACATTTCTTGTATGAGCAAAGGTCAATTATACCGCGATGCGTTTTACCGTTGGAAGATGGCGCTCAATTCAAAATAATTCGAATTTAAGATAAGAGATGACGCGCTATTGCTGTTTGTGATTTAATATAACAGATGGCGCTATATAACGCCGTCGTTTGCTAAGCTTATCTAAAAGATGGCGTGAAATAACATTCGAATGTAGTGAGAGAGTACCGCAATTTATGAGACCAATATAAGGGCGTCTACATGGCGTCATGACTGTTCCCTCAAAACGCTTGAAACAGTCATGTGCGTTTCCAGTTAAACATTAGGTGGGTTATGTTTATTGATAAAACAATGTACTTAAACCCAGATTCTCAATTCTTAACGGAAGTTGATAAATAAGTAATAATTACGATTTATTAATTGATAAAATGTTCATAATTTGTAATTGTTTAACATTATTTGTAACACTATGCTTCTACAAATGTCAGGTACAAACGTCATTTTGCTGGAAATAACGCGTGCGTTTTATTTGTATATATAGCTGTGTTTGGCGATTTAGAGGTTCTTTTCACACATAATTTATCTACCCTATTACCACGGGTAGTATAAATTATGTTTTAATTTTTTTTGTTGATATAGGGTATAGGCTAAACGGTAAGAGATACAACAAAACTAAGATATGTGCCCCGTTCTCATTTTTAGTGTTTAGTTAAATGGCACAATTAGATCTACGCTAACTAGATTGGCTTAGAAGATACAGGGTAATTCTCAAAATGTGCCGATTTTTAGTATCTCGTATGACTTGGTTATTTATGGAGATAAAAAAATAATTAAATACGAAAGTTTTATGACTTTTACGTAGAATCCAGTGGTGTACATAAAAAAATATAGATGTTTTCATTTTTGAGATATTATCAAAACTAGCATTTTCTTAAATGGGACACCCTGTGTTTAAGTATTTCAAAAAAAGCATTTTTTCTTGTAAATGCAACAACATGTAACACTTAATATTTTGCTCTGTTCTAAATAGGTCAAATACTAAAAAAACAAAAAAAATAAATTCTAGGTGGCTATGAATTGTTTTTTACATGTCAGAAAATTCAATAGAAAAGCCTGGGCTTTTCTAAACTCGAAATTTTACTTCATGCGCCACGCGTACAAAACATTAAAATATTGTGAAATTTATGTATATTAAAACATCACTTGAAATCAGTGTTTTATACGCGTGGCGCATGAAGTAAAATTTCGAGTTTAGAAAAGCCCAGAAAATTTACTTCATGCTTAGTCTGGGAGTAGAAAACACTTGTTTAAAGCTTTAAATGAAACTCTAAAAAAAAAAAAAAACAGGGAATATCCGCTATTGTTGTATCAATTCCATGGTATGTCATTATTTTTATAAAATCATATTATTTTTTGAAAATTATTTTATCTGTAAATTTTCTGACATTCTTTAATTTTTAAAAGAATTTAATTTGAAGCTTTAAACGAGTGTTTTCCACTCCCAGACTAAGCATGAAGTAAAATTTCGAGTTTAGAAAAGCCCCGTGAAATTTTCTGGGCTTTTCTAAACTCGAAATTTTACTTCATGCGCCACGCGTATTAAACACAGATGTTAAGTGAAGCTAAAATGTACATAAATTTGACAATATTATAGTGTTTTATACGCGTGGCGCATGAAGTAAAATTTCGAGTTTAGAAAAGCCCAGAAAATTTGTCGCTGTTTACTTCTTGCTTAGCCTGGGGGTGGATAACACTCATTTAAAGCTTCAAATTGAACTATTTTAAGAAGCAACGAATATCGGAAAATTTGCAGCGGATGCATATGAATACTTAAAAGAACAATTCCATTTATAAGTATATGAGATAATTGTTAAGTTATTATAAATTTTTGTTTGTTTTTTGTAGTTGTTGTTTTAGTTTATCAATGTTTTAATATTATTGTTAATTGGATTTTTAATATACCTATTATAAAAGAAAAAAATATTCATTCAATGCATGGCCATCTAGAAAATCATTTTTGTTTTTTGTTTTTTGGTATTTTAACTATTTAGGACAAAACAAAATATTATGTGTTACATATTATTGCAATCACAAAAAAATATTGAATATTTTGAGATACCCAGGTACAGGGTGTACCATTTAAGAAAATATTAGTTTTAATAATATCTCAAAAATTAAAACATCTATACTTCTTTTAAGTACACCACTAGATTCTACGTAATAAGTTCAAAAACTTTTGTATTTAAAATATTTTTCTATCACTATAAATAACCGAGTCATAAGAGATAACAAAAACCAGTAGATGAGATGAGAATCAGCCTTCGCTTCTAAACTAATCTAGTTAGAGTAGATCTGATTGCGCCATTAAATTAAACACCAAAAAAAGGGAACGGGGCACATATCTTAGTTTTTTTGTATGTCTTACCGGTTAGCCTATACCCTATAATATCAACGAAAAAAAAAAAAAACACCCTGTACAATGATTTAGAATTTAGCGCCTAAAGGTGTCAAGATAGATGCCAATTTGCGTTACTCTCTTAAATACAGGGACACTATTTGAATGGTCTGATGTTTTTTTATAAATAGTTTTTTATTTAAAGTGACGGCAGTTTCACAAATTTAGCTTGTCGTTATCAAACATGTTTGACAATGACAAGCTAAATTTGTCGAAACTGCAGTTATATTAAATAAAAAGGTGTTTTGTGAAGACATGCTTGATTAATTATTTTATGATTTAGTTTGTGATAAGGTTAATACTTTTATTAAATTAGAATACTTTGTTGATATCAAGGCTTCTAAATTTTAATAAATCAGTGACTAATTTGGTATTTATTATACATTTTCAAACTTTCCATTAAATAATATAAATTATCATTATTATTATTATAAATTGTATTTTTAATACGTTCGTTCTAACCTCGAATTTGCCTTTGTTATTTGGTCACCGTACTACGAAAATACTGTAAGTAGAATAGAAGCAATTCAAAAAAAGTTTTTGAAAATGTTGTTTCTTGCAAACATTTAATGTCGAAAGAATAAGTGACAGGCATACTAAATCTCTAATTCTATTTTTATACGGGGTAGTAAATTACGAAATTGATGACCCTAACATCCTAGGTAAGCTGAAATGTCAAGTTCCTAGACTAACATCTCGCAGTAATAACCTATTTTTTCAACCACATGCCAATACGCTAGCTCATTTTAATTCACCCGTTATAAAAATGATTACAACGTTTAATGGTTTAAATAATAGAGTAGATATTTTCGTAGATACCAGAAAATCGAAATATGTCAGACTTAAGAAAAGAAAAGAAAAAAAAAACTTAAAGCCTAAAGCCTTACAACACTGTCAATGGTACCGTGACATTGTTGTAAGGCTTTAGGCTTTACGTTTTTTTTTATTTCTCTTCTTTTCTTTCCCTTTTTCTTACACATAACATAGTTGCACATTGTATGTATGTTCTAAAATTAGGTAGCAAAGCATTATATAATATTAAGTTCCCTGTAATTGGATACTTGTATTTATCTGTTGGGAAATAAAGAATAATAATAATTATTATTATTATAATTCTGTAAATAATTTAAAAGTAAAAATTATATTGAAGAAAAGAACTATGTAAGCGAAAAAATGTAATAATAATTATTGAAGAAAAATTGAGAGAAAAAACATTATATTTATATTATATGCACACTAATCTTAGGAGAAAAAAATACTTTACATTAAATTACAAAAGTTATCATTATAATAATAAAATAGGAATATACGTTTTAAATTACATATTTCTGTGAATAATTTGAAAGTAAATAATATATTGAAGAGAAGAATTATGCAAGAGTAATAAATTTAATAATTATTATTGAAGAAAAATTGTGAGAAAAAAACATTTTATCTGTATTTCTATGCACATTAATCTTGAGAGAGAAAAATACTTTACATTAAATAACAAAAGTTATCATTTTCATAATTCAATGGCAATATTAAATTACATTTTTCTGTTAATAATTTGAAAGTGAATATTATATAGAAGAAAAGAATTATGTAAGAGTAATAAATTTAATAATAATTATTGAAGAAAAATTGTAAGAAAAAAAAATATATGCACACTAATCTTAAAAGAACAAAAATACTTTACATTAAATTACAAAAGTATATGCACACTAATCTTAAAAGAACAAAATACTTTACATTAAATTACAAAAGTTATCATTACAATAATAAAATGGGCAAATACGTTTTAAATTACATATTTCTGTGAATAATTTGAAAGTAAATATTATATTGAAGAAAAGAATTATGCAAGAGTAATAAATTTAATTATTATTAATAAAGAAAAATTGTAAAAAAAAACATTTTATTTCTATTAAATGCACAATAATCTTGAGAGAAAAAAAATCATTTTAACTATTGAAACATTTTAAAATCAAACATTATATTTATATTATGTGTACACTTAACTTAAGTGCAGAAGAAAATCATCTTTAATTATTCTAATTGTATTTTTGAACTTTATGTTAAATCAGTGTTTTATACGCGTGGCGCATGAAGTAAAATTTCGAGTTTAGAAAAGCCTGAAAATTTGGTTTGGCCGCTCCGCTTCGCGGAGCGGCCAAACCAAATTTTCAGGCTTTTCTAAACTCGAAATTTTACTTCATGCTTAACCAGGGAGTGGAAAACACTCGTTTAATAATAAAAGAAAAACAATTATAGATACCACTTTTACATCAAATAATACCAAAGAAAACTTGATTATTCGGTACCGAATCACTTGCAATTATGAAAAGTAGATTTCTTTTTTTAATTTGAGTAATTTGTTGTTTCTATAAAAGTATTCAATTTAAATCAAACGAGTGTTTCCACTCCTTGATTGTGATTGAAGTATAAATTTGAGCTTAGAAAACCTGAAAATTTGGTGATACTAAAATTTCGTATTAATAGAACTAAATCTACATGCTGTTAGTTAGATTTGAACTATTGATCAAATAAACGTGGCAATATCACAACAAACAATAACAATTAAACAGAACCTCTGAATAACTTTAAATTTAATTAGAGTGAAGTTTGAACGCATGAAAATGCGATGTTGCTACGTTTATTTTATCAATGGTTAGAAATTAATGAATAGCAGTGACGGCTCGTGATCTAATGAAGTGGGTCGGCCGACTGTATTTTGGCGCACGCGCACTGAGAGTAAACGGCCAGCCGTACTGAACCATATACCTTCGCTAGAACGATATTTTAAATTAAACAATTTCGCCCGCATTTAAAAAATTGAAAGATAATATTCTCGGAATTACAATAACATTTTTAAACATGTTATATACATAATAATGTTATATAATTAAATAATTATAGTTATACACTGATATATTTCACATAATCTTCCCAAAATACCTAGGTAATATTTTGTAAATTACAATTAGTTAACTATTTAATGATTGTTCGCATTTTTAAATCACATCAGTTGTTTAACGATATTTAAAAATGCGAGATATGTTCTAATTTGTCAAATAAAATTAAAGACGAATATCATGTTTTAACTGTTTTTTTTTTAATACCGGTTAATTGTTGGCTTTAATAATCAATTTGTATTAAAGTAAATGCCTATTTTACTTTTAAAATAAATAATATGAAAATAATTAGAAATACATTGGTAAATAAATCCACAAGTTCTAGAATAAAAATCTGTGATCTGTAACGTAACCGAATTTAAAGTGTGCATCGACACATAGCAGAGCTGGGACGAATCCTCGTAAAAAGGATTCGAATCATGAATCCGAATCACCTAATATGCTTCGAATCACGGTTACTCGAATAAAGGAGTCGTAAGAGATAAATATGATTCGAATCAAAGATTCGATTCCTGTTTTTTTCGAATCACGAATACAAATCCTTTAAGAATAAATTTGATTTTATTATTTTTGTTCAACTATTTATATATAAATATCGTTACCAGTTGTTTTAAAAAAAATATTTAAAACCTAATTAGTTATTATTAATACTAAACATCGTTGATAACAGACTAAACATCCGATTCCCTGTTACTCTGATTAAAGATGTATTTGTGTGTTTCTGAACTTCACTTCAAATCAGTGTTTTGTACGCGTGGCACATGAAGTAAAATTTCGAGTTTAGAAAAGCCCGAAAATTTGTCTCGGGTCGCTGCGCAACCCTCGACAAATTTGCACAGGGCTTTTCTAAACTCGAAATTTTACTTCATGCTTAGCCTGGGAGTGGAAAATACTCGTTTAAAGCTTCAAATTGAACTCTATTATAAAATCGACAAATGCCTGAAAATTACGTAGATAAAAAAATTTCTAAATATCATTAAAAGCGGGAAAGTCAGAGAAAAGTCATGAAATTATATTAAAATTGACCGAAACACTAACAAAAAAGCCATATGACATTATTAAATTTGTCAAAATCATTAGGCAAATTACAAAACACGTAAAACTTTATAAAATTAACTTAAATATTGACCAAACCAATGAAACAATTTAACAAAATTGAGGTTACCTACAAAAGAAAGTTATATGAAAAACATCTTGAATCAGGGAAATGTCGGAAAAATTTAACATTTCAGATTGTGGCTACCATGTCAGTTTTACTTCAAATAATATTAAACATAATTTTGAATACTAGATTATTATCTTTAAAAACATTTTTAGTCATTTAATGTTCTTATCAAAGCATTCAGTTTGAAGTTTCGAACGAGCGTTTCCACTCCCTATGTTGCAAGTCTTGAAAGCCAACATTGTAGAAAAAATCACCAATTTGGGGCCAGATGTTTTACGAACAACAATTCAAAATGTTGTAAAACGAGCACAATCAACATCAACTCAGGAGATGGTCGTTTGACCGATATCATTTTTAAACTTTTTATTATCAATTTTACACCTTTAAATTAACTTTCAGTCAAAACATTGCCCATTTTTTCCATTTCTAATAAAATGACAGCCAATTTATAATATGACATTACTTTTGCCTTATATTACACGACACAAAAAGTTTATATCTTAAGAAATGTTAATTTTTGTTTTTTAACATAAATTTACTGTCCTTGATTACACACGAAGTAAAATAGAGAGTTTAGAAAATTCTGAAAATTTGGTTTAGTTGCGTAGCGAAACGAACAAATCACTGAAATATTGTGAAATTGAAAATATACAGGTTTTTACTTATTATGATTGAATTTCACAGTAAATTCAGTTTTATTATATTAGAAATATCTATGTCCCGAGAAATACAGGGAGTTTTTCTGACGTCACACATGAAATTCCTTGCGTGACTTGAAAGGTCGATGTAATTAAACTAACAAGGTCGACTCGGTTTTAAAGTAAGACAACCTTATACACTAACCACCTTGATTGCTGACGTCACGCGTGGAAGTCCTCACGTGACGTCAACAATCAAGGTAATTAAACAATACAAGGTCGGCTCGGTTTAAATTAAGACAAACTTACTTACGCACCTTGGTTGATGTCGTCACGCGTGGAAATCTGTACGTGACGTCAAAACCAAGATCATTACTGTGCAAGGTTGTCTCGATTTAAACCAAGCCGACCTTATCAGGCGCGGCAATTCTCACATGACGTCAAAATCAAAGTCATTAATGTATAAGGTCGACTCGGTTTAAACGGAGACAGTCTTGTATAAGGTTGTCTTCATTTAAACGAGTGTTTTCCACTCCCAGACTAAGCATGAAGTAAAATTTCGAGTTTAGAAAAGCCCTGTGAAAATTTGTCTCGGGTCGCGCAGCAACCCGAGACAAATTTTCTAAGCTTTTCTAAACTCGAAATTTTACTTCATGCGCCACGCGTATAAAACACTGATTTAACGAGAAATTTAAAAACGCACAAAAGAAATTGTTCATGTTAATCCTCACAATTAACCCGAATTATTTTTGACGATTCAAATCCTTTTGTAAGTATTCGAATCCTTTTATAAATATTCGAATCCTTTTATAAATATTCGAATCCTTTCATAAGGATAATAGATATTAAAGATATCTCAAAATCCTTTTATATGGATTCGAATCACCCACATTTAGATTCGAATACGAATCCTCTTAGAAAAATGTAACGGATCCGGATCATGAATCCAGTTGAACTAAAGTATTCGAATTTCTCTTTTTTGATCCTGAATGATCCGAATCCTGCCCAGCTCTGACACATAGCCATCGGTGTATTGTGTGGAAGAACGGCGAGTACGACCTCAGCAAATTTGCCGTACTCGAGTAAACTATTTGTGGACGTACATTCACCCTGCAGGAAAAATGTAACGACAGAAACTGCACTGATACTTGTGACGACGTAGCGCTTGCATTAATCTTCATAATCTGAAAATCTCTAAAATTAAAATAAATTTCTACATTTATCGGCTTTATGCTCAGTGCTTATTATTATTACTACATATTAGCCTGCTATATATTTATTACAAAAAGTGCGCAATATTTATTTCTGAGAAAATAAAAATTTATAATTTTTGTTCAATCAAATTTACCGGTACGGGGCCCGGCCGACCCTGCCGTCCCTAACGAGCCGTCACTGATGAATAGTATGATAAATTATGTTCTATTAATAAGAAATGTAGGTATCTTGCTTGTACGGGTCTAGTAGAAGCTAACAAGCATTCAACTATAACGATAATAACGGCAATTCTATTAATAATGCTATACGAAAATAGTAAATGTTTTTAAAGGTTGCTAAAATGCCAAGACGATTGAGATTTTATTTGTTTTATTAAAGGAATCTCCAATTTAATAATACAATAATACATTTACATTTTATAATGCAATCCTTGACTATTCGATAAACCTCAAATTCGGAAAGACTTAAAAAATAATATAAGACAAGCTTTTTTTATATTATATGAGATTTATTATATTATATATATATATATATATATATATATATATAAGTATTGTAAAGAAGATATATCCGTAAATAAATTATTTTTATTATTATTATTGCTGAGATTCCGGCTGAAATGTGTCAGCGTGTAATGGAATTAATAATATGTATCGATATAAATGGAGGTCACCTAGTTGATGTATTTTTTAAAGTGGAAGTTCAAAATAATTAAGAATAAAACTTTGAATATCCATCTTTAATTTAAAAGAAAATAATTTTCTTGTATATTTGTAGTACCTGTAAATGGGTCACTTATAATTTAACACCCTTAACTTGAAAACCCTTTAATAATAATAATATTTAATAACGGAAACCCCCCGTTTATACAGAAAGAATATGCAAACAATATTTTAAGGCTTTTAAATTAATGTAACTTTAATAACTAACTTAATAATTTTAAAATATAACTTTTGTTTAAATGATTATCAAGACCAAATAATAGATATTTGAGATATCTTAATACAATCGTGAGCGTATATTAAGCATTTACAAATAATATTCTAATCCAAAAATATCCTTTCTAAAGTTTTTGAGTTATTTTCAGTAAATGAATTCGGTCATATTTTTAAATTTTTAGAATTTCGCAATTTTAATAATTCGTAGCTTAGAAACAAGCTGAAGTTTCACATATTTAAAAAAAATTATGTTTGCCCATAACATTTCCATGTTATGTGGATATTTAGCAAACATAATTTTTTAAAAATATATGAAACCTCATTTTCGTACATACCTCAATCAACGATTTATGAGTTAATATGTATTAAATGGTAAAATTAGATTTAAAAAAATAAACTTTATAAAACTTCAAATTGAGAGAAAATTATAACTTGAGAATCATTTGAAATATTTTTATGAAATTTTGTTTGAATATTCATCGAACACTGTTCTTTAAAATTGAATTTGTGTTCAGTATTCCGGCACCAGACACCCACAGACGACGGAATACTGAATACAAATTCTATTTTGATAGTGTTTTCTTGTTTAACAAACAGAGTTTGGTCGTTCGTGGACGAAACAGTGAGCTGTATATGGGGCATTCCACGCCAAATCGGATACCATCTGGCTTTTGCATCTCCGATTATTTTCATAATTTTTTATGTTATAGTACCAAATGAGAGAGGCCTCCGTGATTATTTTCAATTTTATTTGTGTAGCCGCTTTCGAGATATCGATTTTTGAAAAAAAAACGTTCTGTTTTTTTAAATGCTAATAACTTTGTGAAAAATTGACCGATTTTAACCTTTCTTTTAAAATTTTTTATTTTTCAAAATACTTTTTGAATATAAAATCCAAAAAATTTTAAAAACTATATTTCGATAAAATTTTCAAATTTTTAATATAAAATATTGATTTCCAAAAAACACGTAGTGATCGATTTTCTTGAAATTTTTATCTAAAAGACTGTTACTCATTCCGTAACTTTTAAGCCTAGTCCGATAATGGGATAACATTATAATTACCTTACCTTTAGTAGATAGCTCACAAATAATTAATATAAATAATTAATAATAATAGGCCACATGTTTGTGGTCTCTGGCATACGCACACATTACGTGATTTAACCGAGATTCCACATAGACTGGTAGTTTTAATAAGATGTCAGTTTGGCTATCGAATTAGTGAACGAATCAATAGAATGTAGGTGAAATTTTAAGTTAAGCCAGGGATGTTTATTTATGGCTAATACATTTTTTAATTGTGGTCAGATTGGGAAGAAAAAAAATAAATAAATCCCATCGTTATCCCAGTATCGGATTAGGCTTAAAAGTTGCGTAATGAGTGACAGTTTTTTAGAAACAAAATTCAAGAATTGGATTTACAATTTATTTAGATTTTTTTGTGTTGTGTCACCCCATATATTATTTAGGTATATATTTTGTGATGTGAACATTAAGTTATATATTTGTTTTCTGTTAATTTTTAGTATGTAGTTTCGTATTTTTGATAGTGCATAATTATATTGTTTGAGCGTTCTTTTTTCTTAAGTTGTTTATGTGTTCGTCCTAGGTATTTTACTGTTGTGATTTGTTTTATTAGTGATTCTTTTATTTTATTATTTAATGTTAAATTTTCTGTGTTCTCAAAGATAATAAATTCAGTTTTTGGTTTCATTAATTGTTAATAGATTGTTGTAGTACTAGTTTTCCAGCCGTTTAATGTCTGAGTTTATTAGCGTTAATTTTCTGTTGTAGGTGTTTGCAATGTATAATATTATATTATAATATATATATATTATAATACATGTATATATTATATTATAATATATATATTATAATACATGTATCGTCTGAATATACAAGGTGTGTATAAATTCGCGGATAATCTACACGTGCTGATATGGTTCGTAAAATTTTAAGCAGTATATCTTAATTCTAAAATGTGGTACCATGCTTCCTAAGCCTTCGCGAGGTCATCAAAGTTTGAACATAAAATCGTTTCATATGTGTTATTATTCGATAATAATTTACAGAAAATCCTGCAATTAGAGTAGAATGACTAGTTTGAATATTATTTGCCAGTGTGAATCTTTCTATCTCAAATGTGTGTTTTTAACACTTCTTAATTAGCTTATTTTCATATAAAGTACAGCCGGCAACTTCGACTCCCGCTTACGCCACAAACAAATTTTGACACTTACTGTCACGAATTCATTAAAACTTGCTAGTTCGAATTTTGTGCCAATTCTGTTTTTCTCGTTATTATCAGTTTGTATTAGTTCCCGCCTTTCAGTGTTTCTGTGTTATTTTCGTGTTATTGTTGTGTTCATGTATAATGGATTTTGCGTTTATTGATTACACCGACATGTACATGGCTTACGGTTTCTGTAATGGAAATGCACATATGGCAAAAATAGTATATCGAGCACGTTTTCCAAATCGGAGGCATCCTTCTTCAAATGTATTTCGAAGGCTGGATCAACGACTACTTGAAACGGGTATGTGTCCCCAAAAAATGCGAACAGTGGTCGGCCACGGCAGAGGCGCACAGTACAACTTAAAGAGCAAGTTCTAGGCGACAAATAGCTGCCACATTAGATATTCCTAGTAACAAGACTGTTCATTTAGTTCTACAAGAAAACCTACTACACTATTATCTCACGAAGGTGCAGCCCTTCTATGAAAATGATAACATATCCCGAACGCATTTTTGCAACACCATTTTAAATAGAATTCGTGGCGACGTAGGATTCACGAGACGAATTCTTTGGAGCGATGAGAGTATGTTTACTAGAGATGGGATCTTTAACAATCATAACAGTCACTATTGGGCTGAGGAAAACCCGCGAAAAGTTCGAAAACATGGTCACCAAACAAGGTTTTCCGTTAATGTTTGGTTAGGCATTATAAACTACACTGATGTAGGGCCAATTTACTTACCAGATCGTCATCATGCTAATGATTTCATTAATGTTCTAGAGCAAATTATTGATAACTTGCCGTTAAATTTACGAGTTAATATGATATACATGCATGATGAGGCCCCTGCTCATTTTGCCCGTATTGTAAGAGACTGGCTGGACGAACAATTCCCAAACCGTTGGATTGGTCGGGTTGGTCCTGTCGTTTTGCCTTCGAGATCACCCGATCTCAATCCATTAGATTTTTTTGTTTGGGGCTTCATTAAAGAAAAAGTTTACTCTATGCCTCCACAAAATTCTGATGACGTTAGAAACAGAATTGACGCGGTGGTACTGGAAATTACATCAAAAATACTGGAGCGAGTAATGAATACGATACAAAAGAGATTGCAACTATGCTTAGAAGCAAATGAGTTATATTTCGAACAAAATAAGTAAATTGAATTATGCTGTGTCATTAGAAGAACAAAAAATGCCGCAGTACTACAGTTAACATAAATCTCTCAACTACCGCAATTAAGACGCTTCGCCAATACCTCCCAGGACGACAACTTCCAAAAGATACTCTTTTCGACAAATTTACTCATACTCTGTTTTAAATTGCATATACGTCTCTTAATAAACCCTGCTTTACTATTTTTACTCTTTTGAGGCAACCCACATAACTAATCATGAGATTAATAAATAGAAAACTTGGCAGCCCGGGAATGCGCTGTTGCCTAATGTCTATTTCTTGTAAATGGCTCCTGATGGTATGTGAAGCATGATACAACATTTTTACGTCTACATTTTCTATTCAGAATATTGTATAGAATATCGTCACCTGTAGCTTATCCGCCAATTTATACACACCCGATATAGAAGGTTTTCCATTTAGTGTTCGTTCGAATAAATTATTTGTGTATATTATGTACAATATTGGTGGTTTCAAATTAATAAAATCATAACTTAAAAACCGTTTGAAATATGTTTATGCAATTTTGTTTGAATATTTAGCAAACACTGATCTGTTAAAGAATATTAAAACTAAAAAATGCCCTCTTAACAGTGCTCGAGTTATTTTCACTTGATCAACCAGACAGTTACATTTTAAGCGAATTTGATATCTGTTGATACTTTAAATAAAAAAAAATTATATTTTCAAAACCGTTCGAAACATGTTTATAAAATTATGTTTGGATTTGCTGAACATGGTTTAGTTCTCTTAAATAATTTTATTAATTAAAAATACCCTCTCAACAGTTTTCGAGTTACTTTCAGTTGATCTCTAACAAAGTTACATTTTTATCCGTAATTTTTTAATATTTAAAATTAAAAAAATCATAACTTACGAACCGTTTAAAATATGTGTATAAAATTTTGTTGGTTATTTAACAATTATTGTTCGTTTAAATAATAATAAAATTATAAAACATTCTTTCAATACTTTTTGAGTTATTTTTAATCAAATCCAAACACAGTCATTATTTTGCTGACATTTTGTTGAAGTTTGATAATGCAAAAAAATCATAACTTGAAAACCATTTGAAATATCTTAGTGAAATTAGGTATGGATATTTAACAAATATTTTACTTTCAATTAACCCTTTCAGCCCTAGAATTTTTTTGGTGCCCAAAAAAAATGTTTTGTACACTGCATATTATTTATTACTATCTTAGATATGGAGACAATTTTTCTTTTAAGTATACATATCTTAATATACTGATACGCTGTTAATCTTCATATATTCGTTGTTTTTGCAAATATTTAAAATTAAACGTATAAACGAGTGTTTTCCACTCCCAGATTAAGCATTTAAAAAATCACATCACATCAGTGTTTAGTACACGTGGCGCATTAAGTAAACTTTCGAGTTTAGAATAGCCAGAAAATTTGGTTTGGTCGCTTCGCTTCGCTACGCGACCAAACCAAATTTTCAGGCTTTTTTAAACTCGAAATTTTACTTCATGCGCCACGCGTACTAAACACTAATACACACGTTAATACAATACAATACACTTTTTTAGCATACTGCTCTGGTAGAATTTTTTGAACTTCGCCTAAAATCAGTGTTTTATACGCGTGGCGCATGAAGTAAAATTTTCAGACTTTTCTAAACTCGAAATGTTACTTAATGCTTAATCTGGAAGTGGAAAACACTCGTTACAGACTTTAAATTTAACTATTTTAAAAAACAAACTATTATCGGAAAAGCTACAGCTCATGCATACATGTATGTATATTTAAATGAAAAATTCCCAGTATGTTTACCAAATTTTTGTGCTGGCAGGGCTCAAAGGGTTAATAAAAAAATCCCCAAAAAATCACGTTGTAGCACTGGCGATTTTTTCACTTTGGTAAGTGTCAAAGAATTCTGAATTCTGTTTTATTTGTATTTCCAAAGCCTACTCGTTAAAATACTATATAACACATAGCAATTGCTGTGAGCTTTCATTTTTTTAAAATAAAATAATCAATTCTTTTTGACGGTCTCTCTTACCAGAATTCGTTTGACTGTTTTAATAACATGAGATAAAAATCATTTCACTATTGTATTTTTTTTACATTAAAGATATTGTGAAGTTAAACCACTTGTTCGACTGACAAAAATGACAATACTTTTAGTGAATAACACACTTGGATAAGATTTCACTATTTATTAGTTGACACTGCAACAATTGTTTCGCCACACAATGACTTCATCAGGCAGATGAATGATATATCTACAAACTTAAACTAATGCTTAAAAACCATTCAATCCCTAAAAAACACCATCATCCTTCCCTACGTTATCAGTATTTAAGCGTTAGTTTAAGTTTGTAAATATATCATTCAACTGCCTGAAAAGCCACTGTGTGGCGAAACAATTGTTGCAGTGTCAAATAATAAACACTGAAATCTCAACCAAGTGTTTTATATACTAAAAGTGTTGATATGGAATTTCACCAAGTAACAGCCTCAGCTATTCAATTTTTAAAAATGACAATCCTACGTTAAACTATTTAGTCATCCGGAACGAAATTTAATTAAAACACTTAACTTTGTTTTACCACTTTAATTTTACTTTTCAGTGACTATAGTTTTGACTAAAAGCTAGTCATTATCAAACCAAGTTTGATAATGACTAGCTTGTAATCGAAACTATAGTCACTGAAAAGTCAAATAAAAGTGGTAGAACAAAGTTAAGTGTTTTAATTAAATTGTTATGAAGATGTACCAGAAAGTGAACGACAGCCATATTAAAGAAATTAATTCCAGTTTGAAGCGTACTTTTAACTCAATAAATTTTATTCCTAAAAATGTATAAATAGCCTCTGTTTTAAATATGAATATGTTTTAAATTAATATTGTCCTACCTGGTAGCATTCTTTTCTCATCTCTTTTTAAAGTAGTATTATATGTTTAAATTTTGTTTTATATTTTTTTGTCAATTTATTGCATTATTAATATGTAAATATATTACTTATTGAACTTGAGATTTAGTTAATAAATACATTTAATGAGAGCCAACAAAGAAATTTATTTTAATTTAAAATTTCTTCGCTAGCTTTAATTTTAATTTGTTGAACACTATAATAACCCAAAGTATTTCCTATGCCCAGAATTTTAATATACGCAGATGATACTTGCCTAGTGTACATAGAAAACAACTATCAGAATATACAAACAAGCATAAACATGGACATAAAATAACTGGAAGAATGGTACTACAACAACTTATTAACAATTAACGAACAAAAAAACGGAATACATGAAATTCAGTAACAAAAATAAAACAGTAAAATTAAACATACAAATAAATAAGACGGAAATAAATCGAATAAAATAAACAATATTCCAAGGATTACAAATTCAGAAAGACTTCAAATGAGACGAACACATAAACATGTTAACAAGGAAAAACGCCAAAATAATAGCAGCATTATTGAAAATTAGAAATTAAATCCCAAAAACAAACAGAAAACATGTATACAGAGAGTTTTATGTAACACCGAACATTTTCATAACAAGAATATTTCTTTTAAGTATACATATGCATACGTTCTACATTTTCCGATGCTCGGTTTACTAAGAGAATTCAATTTGAAGCTTTAAACAAGTGTTTTCCACTCCCAGGCTAAGCATGAAGTAAAATTTCGAGTTTAGAAAAGCCTGAAAATTTGGTTTGGTCGCGTAGCGCGAAGCGTGGAGCGGCCAAACCAAATTTTCAGGCTTTTCTAAACTCGTAATTTTACTTCATGCGCCACCGATACAAAACACTGAATCAATGTAAAGTTTAGCGGTGTATTTTAAGCTTCGTAATATGTGAGTGTTTTGTACCGGTGGCGCATGAAGTAAAATTTCGAGTTTAGATAAGCCTACGCGACCAAACCAAATTTTCAGGCTTTTCTAGACTCGAAATTTTACTTCATGCTTAGCCTGGGAGTGGAAAACAATCGTTCAAAGTTCTAATTGAATTCTCTTAATAAACCGAGCGTCGGAAAATGTACAACGAAATGCATATGTATATTCAAAAGAAGTATTCTCGTTATGAAAATGTTCGGTGTTACATAAAACTCTTTGTATATATAATGCACTTTTTACATCACAAAACATATATCTAAACCATATATGGGGAGATACATCACAGAAAAATCTAACAAAATTACAGATTCAACAAAAGAAAATACTAAAAATAATATACAGGGTGGACCAAAAGTTCATTTACATTTCAAATGATGATTTAAAAGAAACTAGTTATGTGAGATAAAAACTTTCTATTTATTATTAAAGTACACAAATAGGGATTTTATTTTTAAAAAAATATATCATCCATATGTGATCCTTGACTGTTTTGACACTGCTGCAGCCTGGAGCGGAAATTTTCAATGGCGGCCTCACAAGCGTTTCGTAAAATGTTTTGCATTTCATCTCGATTATCTCGAGGACGCTGGGTTGCTGTTGAAAACTTTACTTTTAAGGTATCCCCAAAGAAAGAAGTCCAGTGGGGATAAGTCGGGGCTATAAGGTGGCCAGTTAATGGCACCTCTTTCGGATATCACTTTTTGTCCAAAAATTTCGCGTACCGCACTTAATGAGTCGTTGGAAGTGTGGCATGTTGCTTTAATTCCTGTAACATTTGGATTTTGTACGGATGTAAATGTAAATCTTTGTGAAGAATACGAATCAAGGATGTTCTGGGTTCCGAGTAGAGAGTCCATGATTTTCACGCTCTTACACGCTCGACATTTTCGGGATCTCTTGATGGTCTAGGTCGGCCGGATTGTGGTTGATTCATTGTTGAACCTATCTCCTCGAACTCCTGTACCCATTTTCGAATCAATTGAATCGATGGAGCTTCATTTTTACGCCGTACGTTGTAATGAGCGCAAAATGTTCGTTGCGCTAGAGTAAGAGAATCGTTGTTGCGGTAGTACTCGCGTACACAGAACGCACGTTGTTTATCGCTGAAATAACCCCCCCCCCGCCATCGCTGTTCGGGAACATGACGCTGTTATTGCAGAATCCCCATTTTCTTTCTAACATGATATTGAGGGATGAGTGCAGGTTTACCAACACAGGCATGTTTAATCGTCACAATGAACATGTATGGTCCGTTGAAAATCCACACGAACACCAAGGACGACTATCTATGGGTTAGTTTATTTGGCGATAAGATCATTGGCCCGTATATTTTCGAAAACAATTTGACTGCAGATGGATATTTGCACTTTTTAATGACCTACCTGACCGATTACATCGATGACAACATTTGCCTCAACCACCTAAATAGCCTTTGGTTCCAGCAAGGTGGAGCTCCACCACATAATGCTAGAAGAGTGTCTGATTACTTGTCTTAAATATTTACCGATAGATTAATTTCAAATAGTAGGGACGCACGCTGGCCGGCACGTTCGCCAGATTTATGCCCATTAGATTATTATTCATGGGGAGCTATAAAAAACAATTTATAAATCTGTACCTACCGATATTAATGACTTGCGAAGAAAGATCATTCCAACTTTAAGGACCAAAATAAGAAGAAGGGATGTTTTAAGATCAGTATAAAATTTAAGAAGACGCATACAGACGCATATGCTTGGAGATGGATGGTGAGCCATTCGAACACCTCTTATAATTGTTTTTTTAACTTATTCGTTTCTCACCCTCTAGTTTCATTCCATGTTATGAATTTGAATAATATTTTTGTACTTTTTATATCTTATAATGAAATAGGAATAGAAAACAATTTTGCGTTAGTTTTGTATTATTGTTTAATAAATTACTTTATTAAACAAAAGTGTAGCTGTCATTTCCAAAGCACTCTTTGCAAAAACAGGATTTTTGGCATTATGTTATACTCTAGATTGGGCAACTTTGCCCTAATTTAACCGATCTTGTACCTCTTTAAATAACCGAGATGCCCATGCTTGAGCTCCAAAAACGGGCACCCCATACAAATGAAAATTGAAACTAAACTCAAAATAAACAAACAAATGCACGACTACGAAACCAGAAGAAAATCAGACATCAGGACGGAAAAGTTCACCACAATGAAACACACACAAGCTCTAACAACGGAAACAATAAGACAATATAACAAATTAAAGGAGAATATAAAAAAACTTAGATATAATTCTTATAAACTCAAAATCAGAAACTTAGTCATAAACAACAAAATATAATTACCACGAAAAGAAAAAAAAAAGACAGCATATTCTATACTACATCCCTCAATACCGTTAACCCGAGATGAGAGTCAACGCCCAACAATCCCGAGGTGAGAACGAAGGGAAGAAGAACATTATTTGTTGTATATATAGTAATATTTTACAAGATATTGTAATATATTCATTGTTATAAATAAAAATTTAAAAAAATAAAAGTTTCAACTTACATTTTTGAAATTTTACAGTGCTATTTACCTCTCGATAGAGTAAAAAATCCTATCCCAATATTTAATAACACGTATTTAGTAACTTGGTCTAGTTTACCTTCCACATACATATATGAAAGAAACATGTTATTACTAAATGCTATTATACATTTGACGAATTCATTAAAGATAATTAATATCGTATGTTCAATAAAAAAAGCCTCTAGAGTGCTATAATTTCATTTTTTTAAATTTAAGTTGGCTACACGCTTTAGGAATTGACATATAAAACGTCAGACCAAGGACGGTTGAGTATACGATAAGAAGGATCGACAGAAACGAAGATTTTGGAGTGTGGGTAAAGATCGCTTACGTCACAAATGCGCGCTGAATTTAAATGTGGTTACTTCATAGTAAACTTTAGGTAAACATGCATAAGCTGTAAAATTTTTTACATTCGTTGTTTTTTAAATGAGTTCAATTTGAATCTTTAAACGAGTGTTGTCCACTCCTAGACTAAGCATGAAGTAAAATTTCGAGTTAAGAAAAGCCCCGTTAAAATTTGTCGAGGGTCGCGCAGCGATCCGAGACAAATTTTCTAGGCTTTTCTAAACTCGAAATTTTACTTCATGCGCCACGCTCATAAATCACAGATTTTAAGCGAAGTTCGAATATATATAAATTTCGCAATATTTTAATGTTTTATACGCGTGGCGCATGAAGTAAAATTTCGAGTTTAGAAAAGCCCAGAAAATTTGTCTCGGGTCGCTGCGCGACCCTCGACAAATTTTCACGGGGCTTTTCTAAACACGAAATTTTACTTCATGCTTAGTCTGGGAGTGGAAAATATTTGTCTAAGGCTTCAAATTGAACTTAAAAAAAAAACAGGGAATATCTAAAGATTGGCAGAAAATAGGAAAATATTAAAAAAAAACTATCTATGACAGTACAGCGAAACCGGAAAGAGAGGTTATGATAGACTCAAAACGTAACCAAATGCAACGTCATTGTTCTCTCTCGCACGAACTACGGCCTGCGGGGAAAGGGGTAGGGGAAAACATGGAAAGATCCAATTCTGTCATACCTTATTACACATATAAGTCGCCTATTTCCAAAAACCTCTAAATACATTGTTTTCAGACGGAATCAGGGGTTTTGTATATGCATAATTTCAGAGTTGCCAACCTACAATATTTTCCATGGCACTCTAGAGGTTTTATTTTATTGAACATACGATATTTTCATATATGCATTGATGTGAAATTGCATTTAGAACTTTGTATTTATTTATATTCATTTATGTTAAATTAACTAATTGTGTAATATTAGATTATTATATGTGTTGTAATAGTATTAAATACCTAATTACGCGTGCATCCGCTTAGTATACGGCATATTATTATTATAATGTAATCGGCCATTCCATAAATAAGTGCACACTTTTTGGGAGTACATCAGGGATTTTAGCGAATTTCACATATATTATAAAGGCTATAAAGACGTGGTGTTTGGTTGTTACTAGAGGTTAAACAAATGATTTTTTCAAAAATTATAACAATATAAACTTTTAGTACACTTTTATTTTGAACTCAAAAATATTGTAAACCGTTACTGATACAAAAAATGTTATACTTGACTTTTTTATGCTTAAATGTTCAAAGTTTATAATATTTTTTTTTCAAAACGAAAAAACTTTATTTAGATAGATTTTTTTTAATAAATAAAACAAATCTCACAAAATAATCAAATACTCATGTTTTAATTTTTTTTAAAAACATATATATATTATACCCCAATCCTTCCTAGCAATATTTCCGTTTTCAAAAAGGTGGGCACTTTAAAACTTTTTGAGATACGATTTTTTACTAGAGCAAATCTCACAAAATAATCAAATACTCATGTTTTAATTGTCTTGAAAGAAATATATGTTATACCTTAATCCTTCCTAAAAATATTTCCGTTTTCAAAAAGATGAGCACCTTAAAACTTTTTGAGATATGATTTTTTACCGGAGCGCTGCATTGATACAAGGCGCTTACCGCGATCCAGGCCATTACACCATTGGAGGGAGCGCCTTATGTCAATGTAGCGCTCGGGTAAAAAAAAATCATATCTCAAAAAGTTTTAAAGTGCCCATACTTTTGAAAACGGAAAAGTTCTTAGGAAGGATCAGGATATAACATATTTTTTTTTAAGAAAATTTAAACATGAGTATTTGATTATTGTTTGAGATATGTTTTATTTATTAAAAAAAATCTATATAAATAAAGTTTTTTCGTTTTGGAAAAAATAGTATTTTAAACTTTAAACATTTAAGCACAAAAATGTATAGAATAACTTTTTTGTATAGGTAACAGTTTACGATATTTTTGAGTTTAAAATAAAAGTGTACTAAAAGTTTAAATTATTATAACTTTTGACACAATAATTTGTTTAACCTCTACAACCAAACACCAAGCCTTGATAGCCTTTATAATATATGTGAAATTCGCAAAAATCCCTGATATACCCCCAAAAAGTGTGCACTTATTTATGGAATGGCCGAATGTATATGTATTGGTGGCTACGCAAATAAATGAAGTAGGTAAGTAATGTAGGAAGTCCGATGTGGTCTAGTTAAACCAATGAATGCAAGCAATCGATAATGCTTGTGTAATGTAATTAAAACTGCAACAAGTTAAACATTTTAATGTTTTTGATTTGTAATAGTTTAGTTGCATTTCTAATTAGTGTCATGTTTGTTAAATATATCCTTATTCACCTAATGTCCAGTATATATTTTGTATTATGTATTTTATTCTGACTTGTGTAAAAGCTATGCTTAATACTAGTACATGAATAAATTATTATTATACAAAATAATGTACTTATTTACAGCTTGTAGAAAACATTGATTTTATGTCTTTCACTTAATGAAAACTAAGTGCGTACTTATTTCTAGTGTGCGCAGTAATTCGGTTCAAAGAGCTAAATCGTAGGTCCTTCAGATCGGGTAATTTTTGGTTCAGCGCCAACGATGTCAGAGTTATAAATCTTGTTACAAGCGAGAATATTAAAAACTTGACTGAAACTATAAAGCTTGATATCGTGAAATGAATTTAGTTAGGTACATGTTTACTGGAAAACTTCATTGACATCAAGATTGCAAATAGTAAATATATAATGTAAATATTATTTTACTGAAATGCCAATTATTTCGAAAAGTAAATTAATTCTTATTTATTTATTAATTCTTATTATTCATTGAATTGAATACTCGAATATTCAATTATTTCAAAGTTTAAATATTTGAAAATTCGAATATGTTTTATTTATGTTAAAAATGTTTATACATTAAAGTAAAATCTTCAATCATATTTATTGACACGTAATAAAGTAATTTGACATTTATATCAAAAATTGATATTCACGAGTTATGCTAAAAAACAATGTATGTGAATAAAATAAATGTTTTTTTTTTCTTTGGCATAATTTGATATTTTCAACGTGAAAAACAATTTTGGAAAATTGTGAAGTTAGAATTTCATAAATTAATAATTATTGAATGTGAGTTTCTCTTTAACTTGTATCAAAATTGACATTCTATTTTGACGTTATAACACTTTCTCAGTCAATTAAACAAGAATCAATGTATTGTATCAATTGTTTTAATGCTAAGACGAGTGTTTGTTATCCACTTTCAGATGACGCATGAAGTGAAATTTCGAGTTTAGAAAAGCCTGAAAATTTGGTTTGGTCGCGTAGCGCTAAGCGCGGAGCGGCCAAACCAAATGTTCAGGCTTTTCTAAACTCGAAATGTTACTTCATGCGCCACGCGTACAAGACACTGATTTTAAGCGAAGTTTACTCGTTCACAATTTTTCAGTGCTTTCAGTGTTTGATACGCATGGCGCATGAAGTAAAATTTCGAGTTTAGAAACGCCTGAAAATTTGGTTTGGCCGCTCCGCGCTTCGCGCTACGCGACCAAAGCAAATTTTCAGGCTTTCCTAAACTCTAAAATTTTATTTCATGCTTAGTCTAGGAGTGGAAAACACTCAGTTTAAGATTCAAATTGAACTCTTCAAAAAAGCGTACGTATATGTATAACTAATAGAAAATTCCCTGTATGTGTACTCAAAGAGAAATTCCCTGTAATAACGGATTAATCGGATGACTATTTGCCAAATCTACTGAATGCGCATTCGATTGAAATTAGGCTTTTCGAAACTCGAAATTTTACTTCATGCGCCACGCGTATAAAACACTGATTTAATGTAAAATGGTCTTTAGCCAATTGACAAGTGAAATAAGTTTAGTATGTCAATTATCAATCAATATATTTTTATTACTGGCATTGTTAAAAATTTTAAATTTTTGACACAGAGAGAAAAAAAGGTACTTTCATATTGTCATAATTAAAACGATTTGCATTAATAATGTGATTCTCTGACTGTAACAGAACCTCATTTTTAATAAATAGATATTTTTGACAGGATTGTATTACTATGTTTTCTTTTCGGGCCATTTGGATATTTTTTGACATATTTAAATATTTGAATATTCGAATAATTAAATATTTAAAAATTTAAATATTTGAATAGTCGACTATTTATATATCCAAATTTTCAAATATTTTATATAATTAGAATATTTGAATACATTTTCGAATGAATATTCGAAATTATACATTTGAAAAATTCCCATCTTTAATAATTATATCAGAGATTAATAAGGAAGGAATATAAATATATTGTTTCTGCATTGGGAAGTGTGCACTTGAAACTGCACAACTTTGCCCACGAATAAGTTTATTATTAATAATATTATAGATTCGAATATTATTATTAATACTAAAGTTATTCATACATTCCTATACAAAATTATAGAAACATTGATCATTATTTTTAAATTCCCGATATTCTTATTAGATAAAATTTGAAATATAACTATTGGATTTTTATATTTTTAAGATTGTATTTTTATAATACACTCGACCGCAAAAAAAACGCGTTACTTGAAAATTCACGTTTTTTCGTGAATATTCAAACAGCCATAACTTCGGTCGATGTGGATGAAATTTGATGAATTTTTGAGTTTTTGGAACGCTAAAGTTTTCTCTTTAAGGACACATAAGTGGATATAACGAAATTTAAGCATTTCTGCATTTAAAAGTCCTACCAACAAAAAAATGTTCAGAATGTTAAAAATGATAAAAGTTGAGAAGTTATACTGTGCCCAAAAAAAAAATCGTAGCTCCACTTCAAAAAGAGCGTAAAAAAATTCGATCATTTTCCTTTGAAATAAGCGAAAAATCATGCCGATCCAATGATTTGGCTCGAAGTTATGGCAGTTTTTTTAAAAAGTGTATTTTGGGCCATAACTTTGGCGGACAGGCATAACTCTGCTCGCAAACCTGTGACATTATGCGATTTAAAAAGCTTGAAGTATTCTCTTTGAGACATGTTAGTCAGATCTTTAAACATGCACATTTTACCCCCTTTCACCCCCTAAAGGCGATGAAACGTTTTTCACTTTAAAACTTTTAACTTTGTTAACTTGTACAATCTAACATTCTGAACATTTTTTTGTTGGTAGGACTTTTAAATGCAGAAGTGCTTAAATTTTGTTATATCCACTTATAATAATAATAATAATAATAATAATAATTCGTTAATCGTTATATCCACTTATGTGTCCTTAAAGAGAAAACTTTAGCGTTCCAAAAAATTCATCAAATTTCATCCACATCGATCGAAGTTATGGCTGTTTGAATATTCACGAAAAAACGTGAATTTTCAAGTGACGCGTTTTTTTTTTGCGGTCGAGTGTATATAAAAATAAATATTTTAAGCAAAAACGTGTTAATATATCAACATGTTCTTATTAGCTACATAAATAATTTTAATAGAATATCAATACTTTTAAAAATGCATTTTTAAAATTATGTTATTTCATCCGAAATTTGATCTTTGTTTAAATTTAAAGTGTTTATTATTATCTTATTTTAATTTAATTTATGTTGTATAATGTACCTTGTGTTAGACAAATAGAGTTTATTTGTATTATTTTTCTCTCTTTCTCTATCTCTGTTTTATTTTGTCAGTTAATAAAATGATGTCATGTATATAAGGACTATACCCAGAGGAGTTACAAACATACCGAACTTATGTAATCCAGTTAAAGTAGAACTTGGGCGCCCAACTTTAATTGCCTTTATTATTTGGTTAGTTGTTAGGAGTGTAAGGCCTTAATCCGTAACTTACGAATCAAAAAAAGGAAACGTACTCCGAAATAAGGCTTGTAGGTAATTATAAAGAAGACAGTCTTATACAAACAAAAAACTGTAATTGACTGAGCTCAGATTAAAGGCACACAAATAGATACAGCAAAATACATGGAATATACAAGGTGAGTTTTTTTTATTTATATGTCAAGTTTTAATATAAATCGACCTTTTCTTTAATTATCCTTTAATTTCTTACTCAGCTAATATTAAAAAAATCGTCATACTCTTTTTTCCCTGTTACCTAATTAAGTTGTAATAAAACGACGGCAATCCTCGATCCTCAAACCTTCCTCTTCGCCTGCATTCCAGGCAGGAATCTCTTCTCTCCCTTATAGGACCTGGCATTAACTTTAAAGAGGATTCGCGCGGTATTGTGCCCGGAATAGCAAATTGGGATTATGAGAGTCTCACTCCGTAACGAAAATTCTCCGGCGAAATTTACATTTCCGACATCACCCCACGTTACCAACCCTACAACCCCCACCTATATCAAATCCGACCCCTTTTCCATCCGCTAATCGACCTGTTGAAAGAGCATTAATCTCACTTCAACACTTCACAATGAAAAAATAAAACAAACCGTTAATATTACACTTTGAAGAGCTGATCGAATTGTTTGATTGGGTAATGAAATGAAAATTACGTCAACCACTATTCTATTCCACTCTAAAAACCCCTTTTTTAAGAATGGAATAGAATAGCGGTTGGTAGGATTATTCATATTTGTTTCAATGGATGATGCATTCAAATTGTGTCATACTATTAAAGCAGAAAATTTAAAACTATTTTTAGCTACTTTCATCATTTAAAATAGGGTGGCGTAGCATAGCTCCTAGCCTCCTTATTGTTAAAACTTTTAAATAATGTTCTTGCCACTAACTACTAAACTAAATTAAATTTATTATTAACTACTTCCACAGTTCATATACAGAGAGTTTTATGTAACAACATTTTCATAACGAGATTTTTTTTGAAGTATACACAAGGATCATTTATACATTTGCCGACGCTTGCTTTATTAAAAGAATTTAATTTGAAGCTCTAAACGACTGTTTTCCACTCCCAGGCTAAGCAGGGAGTAAAATTTCGAGTTTAGAAAAGCCTGAAAATTTGGATTTGCCGGGCGGAGCGAAGCGAGCCCGGCAAATCCAAATTTTCAGGCTTTTCTAAACTCGAAATTTTACTTCATGCGCCACCAGTACAAAACACTGATGCAATGTAAAGTTTAGCGGTGTGTTTTAAACTTTATAATATGTCAGTATTTTGTACCCGTGGCGCATGAAGTAAAATTACGAGTTTAGAAAAGCCTGAAAATTTGGTTTGGCCGCTCCGCGCTTCGCGCTAGGCGACCAAACCAAATTTTCAGGCTTCTCTAAACTCGAAATTTTACTTCATGCTTAGTCTGGGAGTGGAACACACTCATTTTAAGTTTCAAATTGAACTCTTTTAAAAAAACAACGATAATCTAGAGATTTACGGCATATACACTATAATTGGGACATGTATACTTGAAAGAAAATCTCTTTGTATGTACAAGTTTCGCGCTACGTGACCAAACTAAATTTTTTGGCTTTCCTAACCTCAAAATTATACTTCATGCTTAGTCTGGGAGTGAAACACACTAATTTTAAGTTCCAATGAGAACTCTTTAAAAAAAAACAACGATTATCTAAAGATTTATGGCATATACGCTATAATTGGGACATGTATACTTGAAAGAAAAACTCTCTGTATGTACAAGTTGAGGCATTAATTGCCATTGATTAGCTATAATGTGTAATGGTCATATCGGCAACCAGTTTGCACATAACTTAAAAATCAAAGGTTTCAACTTGTATTGAATGAAAATGTTCGGTGTTACATAAAACTCTCTCTATATCAAATTACCCAGTGTTCCCAATACAATTTGGGAACACGCGTTGGGATGCTGGGAGCAGGACGCCGGGACTCGTGTACATAGACAGACTATCGGTCAGTTACGACTATTTCACTTCAGATGTCTCGAAATCACGCCTTAGAGCGAGAGAGTGAGAGAGATATTTGCTCTCTATCTCATATCATGTTTTAGATGTTTATTTTTGGATCTTGAAAACATGTTTTTTTTTCAAACAAAAATAAATCCAATTCAAAAATATTTGAATTCGAAAAATATTAAAATTAAATATGTAGCATTTAGGTCGAATTCTTTTCAAACCAACTAACAAAACAAAATGAAAAATAAAAGAAGAAATTACAAGAAATTAGAACTGAAAGAAGGTGTATTTGCACAGAAAGTAGTTCTTTCAATGGATATTTATTGTCTTAAGTTGTCTTGTTAATTAAGACACATTATTTGCATTTTACACGAAAAAAAGTCGTAATTATATACACTAAGTTTTTTGTTCTATAATCGGCTAAGGATGACTGTTAAATTTATTCGTGCTTTTATTTCTGAAATTTTATTTTCTGCATTATTAGAGAGTAAATTTTTATGGTATTATATATACAGGGTGTCTACGCTAAACCGTTCGTTAAAAGTTTATTGGGTTGCCGTTGCACTAAAAGTTTAGTGTTTTAAATGGAACACCCTATATGTGAGTAATTTTTAGAATTCCGCTTTTAAATTGCAACATATTTTATTTGAACATATGTACACTTATCTCTTATAGTTTTCAAGAAAAAAAATATTTCTAAAATTTTGACCTCTAAAAGACATCTTGAAATCTGTCTGTAACTTCTCTTAAAAATAAGATAAAAATATGATTTATATCTCTACTTGTACCTAGAGGATGCCTCTATGAGCGAATTAATTGAAAACTGTCAATTTTGACAATAAGTGTTCTTAAAATGTCAATATCTAAGTGCCCTTTTCAATATCTAGTAATTCATTTTTTTTTTAAATGGAATGACCCATTTTTTATCACATGGTACGATTGGGGTTAACATTTCCTACAAAATAGTATAATACAACTACACTCCTAAAGCAAGTAGTTTTCGAATTATTTCGAAGAATCGTTTTTCGTTGCATTTATGCAGGGTATAATGCGCGCATAAGACGCAATTAAATTTTAGTAGGCAAGTAGCATGCTTTTGTTTTGTCGCGATTGTATTGCGAAATGTCAAGTAATAAAAAGAATTAGTACAAAGTTTTACAGAAATCAACAAAATGAATAATTACACAAATCAAAAAATTATCAATTTATTCTTTGCACATGGCAACTGCCAATTGAACTAAATTTGATTCCAATCTTCTAAATATCGGCGGCAAATGTGGATAAGTTTCATTAAATATTCTACATGTTCAAGTAACAATTCTATACCAGTTGCCATGGATAAAGACCAAATTATGTTGATTTGTGTAATTAATTATTTTGTTCATTTCTATAAAACTTTGTACTAATTCTTTTTAGGCTGTCTAAAGGCTCTAGTTTAAAATTTACATACATCGACTGCATTACAGACTAGAATCTGCAGCCTAGTCTCCAAATTAAAGTCTACAGGCAAGAGTCTACATAATTGAGTCTATAGATTGGAGTCAACAGACTAGAGTCTGACTGTCTAAAGACCAGTTAAGAGTATAGATTAGTCGACTGCACTATAAACTAGAATCTAGAGCCTAGTCTACAGAGTAGACTAGACCAGAGTAGACTAGACTAGAGTAAACAGACTAGAGTCTAGGTTGTCAAATGACTATAGTTTAGAGTCTACATAAGTCGACTGGAGTACATACTAGAATCTACAGCCTAGTATACAGACTAGACTAGTTTCTAGACTAGAGTCCACAGACTGGTCTAGGCTGTCTAAAGACTCCAGTTTAGAATCTACATGAGTCGACTGCTTGATGTCCAAAGTGCAGATTTTAGAGTCAGGGTCGACTTTTCAAAGTCTAGAGTAGAGTATAGGGTATCTAGAATACAGAGCTTACAGATTAGAGTGTAGGTATCAGAGTCTAGAAATAAGTCTACATATTATAGTCTAGTCCATAGACTAGAGTCTACAGACTAAATAGAATCCCCAGACTAGAGTCTACAGACTAGATAGAGTCCACAGACTAGAGTTTAAGAACTAAATAGAGTCTAGAGGCTAGAGTATACAAACTAGATAGTGTCTGCAAACCAGATAAAGTCTACAGATTAGAGTCTAGGGACTAGATAGAGACCACAAACTAGTCTATAGACTAGACAGAGTCCACAGACTAGATAGAGTTTACAGTCTACAGACTAGATAAAGTCTACAGACTAGAAAAAAGTCTACAGGCTAGATAGAATCCACAAACTAGACTCTACAAACTAGATATAATGCACAAACTAGAGTCTACAGACTAGATTGAGCCCACATACTAGAGTTTACAGACTTAATTGAGTCCAAAGACTAGTTTACAGACTAGAGTCAGCAAACAGACTAAAAAAGTTCACACACTGGTATACAGACTAGATAGAGTCCACAGACGAGAGTCTACAGTCTAGATAGAGTGCACAGTCTAGCGTTTACAGACTAGACAGAGCCCATAGGCTAGTCTACAGATTAGATAGAGTCTACAGACTAGATAGTCCACAGACTAGAGTCTACAGATTAGATATAGTCTACAGACTAGATAGAGTCCATGGACTAGAGTCTACAGATTAGAGTTCACAGGTTAAAGTATACAAACTAGTCCACACACTAGTCTAGACTGTTCAAAATGAGTTTAAAGTCTGGGTCAAATGACAAAACTCTAGAGTTTAAAATGTCTATAGTACTGCGCTTAGAGATTTTATTCTAAATATTAGAGTCTAGGGATGAGTATACACACTATAGTTTTGTCTACAGACTGATTAGAGTCTAGATAAAGTCTACAGACTAGAAAAAACTTAGTCTAGACTATGGTCTAGGCTGCCTGGAGTACAGAACTTAACTATTAGAGTCTAGATAATTAGAGTCTAGAGACTATAGTTTAGGCTGCCTAAAATACAAAACAAAATCATACTACTTGCCTACTCAAATTCAATTGCGACTTATGCGCGCATTATTCCCTGCATAAATGCGACGAATATCGAATCTTCGAAATAATTCAAAATCTACTTGCTTTAGGAGTATAGTTGTAAATAATTTTTTGTAGGAAATTTCCCCCCCCCCCATCCCCCCCAATCGTACCATGTAATAAAAAATGGGTCATTTCATTTAAAAAAAATGAATTACAAGATATTAAAGAGGGCACTTCGATATTGACATTTTAAGAACACTAATTGTTAAAATTGGCAGTTTCTAATTACTATACTCATAGAGGCATTCTCTAGGTACAAGTAGAGATATAAATCATATTTTTATCTTATTCTTAAGAGAAGTTACTGACAGATTTCAAGATGCTTTTAAGAGGTCAAAATTTTATAAATATTTTTTTTCTTGAAAACTATGAGAGATAATTGTACATATGTTCAAATAAAATATGTTGCAATTTAAATGAGGAATCTAAAAAAATACTAATATATAGGGTGTTCCATTTAAAATAACAAATTTAGTGTTACTTCCAGTGGAACCGGAAGTGATAGAAAGTTGAAAATATTTCACATGAGGAGAACTGATTCAACCGTGTGACAAGGATTTTTTTCAAATTTTTAGTACAACGGCAATACCATAAACTTTTAACGAACGGTTTAGCGTAAACACCCTGTAGACGAAGTAAAATTCATTAAGTATTATTTATTTTATACGAAAAATTAAAAATACTTAATTATTTACCTTTGGATGAAAAGGAAGACAAATCACAACTTAACCGTTTTTGTTTGTCGACTCATTAATTTTGACATGACTATTTTATTAACTAATCAGATCAATCCTACTGATCGATAGAGGTTACTTAGAGATAAATTAAATATGTGTCAGTGCAAAATTTGCTTGTCACATTTTTTAGTTTTTGACTAATTACTGTTTAAAAATTGTTTAAATAGTTTTAAATATATACAGGGTGTCCGAATTTCGACAGAATGTATGGGGATCCGAGTTATTTGAAAAGATAGAGAGTCGGTTGAATTGGGGCAAAGTTGCGTATTTTAGGGCCCACCAATAATCTGAAAACAAATTTGAAATATCTCCATTTGTTTTTGAGATATTACCAAATACTTTCAACAGGTTTTCTAGAAGTTTTGCTGAATTGTTTTGTAAATAAAATTATTTATTCTCAGGTAAACAAAGTTTTTGTTAAACAAAATTTAAACTGTTTTATTTGCAAATAATATCAATTTGCCGTTTAATTTCTTCATTTTTATTCGCCGATTATTTTGAATCGAATGTAAACTAAGGCGTCTGCTTCTATTTATAACACATTTATTTTTTAAAACTCTTAATAAGCATTGAAAGAATGTTTTATTTTACACTTGGTATTTGGTTTCATACATTCATTTATTTAAAGTTCTTCAAAAACAAGTTTCCTACATAGTTTTATTATTCACTTGGAGTGAAATAAAAATATAATAAAATGCAAAACAAAAGAAATCGCTAACCACGTTTGTTGTGTTTCAAACACTTTAGTTTAAAACAGTGTTTTAAACATGTTTAAATACAAGTGTTGTGTTTTAAACGGTGGTGTTTTAAACGTTTAATTTGTTAAAAATGTTTTTTTTTTGAATGAAACATAACCTGATTTGAAACCCTTAAAAATGTTATCATATTTTAACATTCTGCATATTTATTTGACATCTTTATCTTCAGTTTTATCAACAATAATAGACAAATGAGCTGCTTTTGAACTATAGAATAAATCAGTGTTATATAACTGGCGCATAAAGCAAAATTTCGAGTTAAGAAAAGCCTGATAATTTGGTTTTATTGAGCGACCAAACGAAATTTCAGAGCTTTTTTAAATTTGAAATTTTACTTCTTAATGCTTAATCAAAGAGACACTCGTTAGAATGATATTAATGATATTAATAGAAACATATTAGTTTAGCTTTAGTGATTTTATATAAAATTCACGATTATTTTAAATATTTCAATTATTTCCACACATTTTTATTGTTTATAAAATTTTAAATATCCTAACGTAATAAGCAATTTTTAATATTTAGGTAAGATTTTCTGTTTTTATAAGAGAAATTAAGGAAATCTTGAAAGTAAGTAAAATTTAACAATTATATTTAGTTCTAACCTATGATTGGAAGAATATTACACAAGTTAGGGAAATTGACAGAATTCGAGAGAATAAAAATTATATTGTAAACGTTTATGAAAATTATGTAAAGCAAAAATTACGAGTAGTTAGAAATATACATGTATGTGTATAATTAATACAATGATTTAATTCCATAAAAACCCTTTAATTTGATATTAACAAATATTTCTTATATTAAAAATAGCTGCGATTTTTGAGTTTACTAATTTAGTAAAACAAAATTCGCTGAATTTTGATAATTTTGAGAGCATTTTTTATTCAGCAAAGATTTTTCAAATACCTAGGTTGATTTGCCTGTAATTTTGAGCCACACTTATTCTTTTATCAACCAGTCGTCAGATTAAAAGAGACATTTGATTTATAACATTTTAAAAATTTGTTATTAGGAGGTATGTTATATCAACAAAACTGTAAGTTTTCTATGCATATCTAATGGTTTTTGATGGAATAAGCAAAACATTAGATATGCATAGAAAACTTACAATTTTGTTGATATACATCTTAATAAAAAATATGCATTTTGCATATAATCTGCGATTTAGTTATCAGTAAGGAAAATTTAGTGTGAAAGTTGACATTTTGTTGAAAAAATGACTCAGTTTTTAACAATATTTTGGTGTTTTATTGAATAACTTTAAAAATCGCAGATTTGATAAATTTTGTTACATTAAGTTATAATTTCGTATTTTTTCAAAAAATCGTTAATTAATAAGAAGATATTAATTCAAATTCCATTCAAAATAAGGTAGTTTGTATTGATTTTTAATATAACCGGAAGTTTAATAATCTTGAAAATAGTTGTTATTGAAAAGAACCTATTCGATTAAATAAATGCTGAAAATTTTATTACAACACATTAATTAGAAGTCAATATACTCTTAATGTGCGGTTTCGGTTTACACCCTGTATACATATATTAAAAACAATTGAAACACAAAAACTCAATAACACACGAAAATGTTTTAATCGCAAATTTGTATCCGAGACTTTTTTACTTGTGTACCATTTTACATGTGTTAAAATTAAAAATACAGGTTGACAGATAAAATGAAATGAGATGAAAACATAATTAAAATTAAATAAATAATATTTTTTTTAGAAAAGACTATAGTCGACTACCATAAATTTTGATTTATTTTATGAAACCAACTTTCTTGGTTTCCTTGTTTGGATTTCATCTCTTAAGGTCGGAAATTTACATGATATTTGGCCATAAGAACGAACAACGATTAATCTTCCACAACTATGAAAATAGAGCATTGAAACTTATACATATTGTACATTGAAGCTTTATAAATAAAGTGACAGTATTTATTTAAAAAAAAATGTTTCTTAAATTAAACAAATTAAATAATGGAATACTGTCAAATGATTACCTAAATCCGTATATTCCTTCCATAGGAAACATTATTTCTTCTTCATATTGCTTTAATTTATTGAGGTAATTATTATAAGCATATTGTATTAAATAGATTGATCTAAAATAAATGATAAATAAAATTAATCGTTGCTTAGAAATATCCATAAGAGCAATGTAAATTTTGATTATACTTTCAGTAAATAAGAGGCAGCATCGTGCCTTTTGGGTAATATTTGAAAAATGTACTGTGATTTCTAAAAACATGTGAAAAAAAATTAGGATTGATATGTAGAATTCGTGTACGAGATTTGTAGCAATACAAGTTCCTGGCTCCCGGCTCCCGACCTTGAGTTGCGAATGTTGCGAACGCGGACGTTCATTGTTAAAATATTTCCCAATACATTTTGAAAATATAATTGTATTTCTGGATTCATGTTTCGAATAGGAATATGAAATGCCAGTAAATGTTGATTCAAGTGCTGAGTCGGAAAAAATCTTTTTTCATTTATAATTTACCAAATTGAATGTGCGGCACTCGGCGATTTTATCACCGAGACACTGAGTCAGCTTAGCGTTTTTTAGGTCCCGTGAATATTTAGCGTACTAGGTATTTCTGACTTATTTAGTATTAATCAACATTTATTATGATAATGTAGGCGCCCGCACATATGGAATTCTGATTTCTCAATTATTTATTACAGTACGGTGAAAATCGACCAAATATATTTATTTATACTATGATTTGTAAATGTACATACATGATCAATATATTTTGAGCTTTTGAATAAATCAGTGTTTTGTGCGCGTGGTGCATGAAGTAAAATTTCGAGTTTAGAAAAGCCCCGCGAAAATTTGTCTCGGGTCGCTACGCGATCCGAGACAAATTTTCTACGCGGGGCTTTTCTAAACTCGAAATTTTACTTCATGCTCAGTCTGCGAGTGGACGACACTCGTTTAATTTTCGTTAGATTTTCAACATATCGAGATTTTCATTAATTTTCCTACTGTAAAGTTATACTTAGAATTAATTGAAATGTGAATTAGGTCAAAAAAAATTGAGTTTTTGATAGTTTTTAAAAACGTATGAGACTTACTTACTAAAAGTGGTAAATTAGAAAATTAGTAAGTCTTATGAGTTTTTAAAATGTTTAATGAGCTCACATTTTTCAAGAGTTTTAACAGTGACAGTCGAGAGTCAACTGACAGCATTCTAGATAGCTCTATTATGTATGTTAGTGTAGGTTAGATGACAGTTGCATATGTTTGGTTTTGGGTTATAGGTTAGGTTGGTTGACAGTTGCACACGGAGAATTTTTTGTTTAATTAAACATATCCAGATGTATACGCTGTAAATGATCAGATAATCGTTTTTAAAAAGGTTCAATTTGAAGCTTCAAATGAGTGATTCTACTCCCAGGTTAATCTAGAAGTAAAATTTCAGCTTCGCTACGCGACCTAACTAAATTTTCAAACTTTTCTAAACTTGAAATTTTACTTCATGCCCCACACTGATTTTAAGTGAAATTCAAAATATATAGCTTCAGAATAGTGCTTAAACAGTGTATTTTGAACTTCACCTTAAATCGGTGTTGTTACGGGTGGCGCATGAAGTAAAATTTAAAGTTTAGAAAAGCCTGCAAAATTTGGTTAGCAACAGAACTAAAATTTGCAGGCTTTTCTGAACTTGATAGATGCTTGAAATTGAAAACTTATAAAAAACAACGATCATCTAAAAATGTACAAAGAAAATCGAGATATGTATAACTAAAAACAAAATCCTTGTATGTTTGGTAAGGTTAGATGACAGTTAGTGAAGTTAGCATACCTAACATATGCAACCGTTGACTGATCTACCCTACAACCCAAATTTACTGTCATCTAACCTAATTTGACAGTTGTATATCTAACGTAAGCAACTGTAGACTAATCATTTGACATGCCATCTCTTTTTAACTTATGTAATTCACACTTTTGACACATTCGACATTTAACATTATTTTTGATACATTTGACATTCAAAAAATGCAAGGTAGTGAAGAATTTAAGAATGTTTACAATACTTTCTACAGTTTATGAGATTTTTTTATACATTTTATGTCACTTTCTACATTTTCCATCATTATGATGTTTTTTGACATGGCGGACGCAACATAGAAAATCCCATGTACATTTTGAAATTGAATTTGAGTGATTCCGCACTAGATACCTACAGATGCGTTTCGGACTTCAAGGTCCTCTTCAGTGTGGTCCCGATCCAGTGCTGAGGAATACTGAACATTTCTGACTATATCAAGCCAATATGTAAACACTATTAATAGAATTCGATAGCTAACGCCATCTTGATGGCGTTAGCTATCGAATTCATTTAATAATGTTTACATTTTGAAATGTTCAAATATTGGCTCCCCTTTTTATTTTAGAAACAAAATGTACTTCCCTTTTTTTGTAGAGGGAAAAATTCTGAACTCAGTTATGTTTGACTTTATCATTTTAAGTTTCTATAAGTTGAAATGGTTTAGAAAAAGTAATATGATTTTATAAAAATAATGACATGCCATGGAATTAAAACAACAATTGTAGATGTCAAAATAGTAAAAGATACCGCTGTCACTTGATAAAAGTAAATGTTTTCGAAATGATTAACACTACACAAGAAAAATCCTTCTAATTAAGTGGTATAATGCAGACCGCAGTTATCAGGATGTTTACGATATGTTTTCTGCCTTTAATCAAGTGACAGCAATATCTTGTGCTAGCCAGAGACAATATCTTGTGCTAACCGACATTTGAATATCACTCAAATAAGGTTAGGTTAGATACTCTGTGGACTAAATATCCGCTCACGCCAACTTATGTCAACTGTCACTGTTGACATAAGTTGGCGTGAGCGGATATTTAGTCCACAGAGTATCTAACCTAACCTTATTTGAGTGATATCAAATTTGACAAACCAAAATCTAACCAAACATAACTTAACCTTGATAAAGTACCTTGAAGTTTCATTACTTTTTAACGTACTATCCACTATGTGTGTCACTTTTTGACATTTCGAGTGCATCACTTGTTTTGACAGTTAGAGCGAAATTTCAAAGATTAACAGTGTGCGGAATTTGGTATAGTTTTCGTTTGTTTTGACAATAATAAAACAGCTTTCAACATAAAGTTGTAATCGCTAGTAGCTCATTTGTTTGAACAGAAGTGAAACTTCAAAGATGAAATGTTTATAGATTCAGCATCGATTAATTAATTTAGACGTTATATTAATCCTTAACAATTAATAAACGTTTTGAAATTTACGAGCCCGAAAATTAACGAGATTCTAAAAAATTCATTTTTTAGTTTAACAAAGATCTAGGAAGTACATGAAAGGTGTCAAAGTTTATAAAAGTAACGAAAGAAGTCAACAATTTGATAATCAGCAATAATCTTGGATAATGCATGATTTTTGACAAAATTTTAAAAATCGTTATGAATCTTGGAAGTTAAAAAAGTTTGAAAATGAACAAATGTGTTGAAAAATTCACGACTCGTTAAAATGTCGAAAATAATTAGAATCTTGGAAATACACGAAAATTGACAAGATTTTAAAAATTGGACAAAAACTTAAAAACCTCCAAGATTTTGTAAAGTAATGAAAATATTATAAAAAGCCATTGATTATTTTTTAACGAATGTTTTCCACTCCCAAACTAAGCATGAAGTAAAATTTCGAGTTGAGAAAAGCCGTAAGAATTTGGATTTAGCTTTTCTCAACTCGAAATTTTACTTCATGCGCCACGCGCATAAAAACACTGATCAATTGTTAAGTTAAAAATATTTAATACATTATTTTATTATAGATTATCACTTTTGACATACTTTAAATTGTTTTGAAATTTCAATATTTCTTGACATTTTTTCACTTTTTGACATTGTTCTCAAATTTAAAAATCTAATCGATTTTCGACAATTTTTTTTTTAATTTCCGGCAAAGTTAAACATTTTTACCATAACATTTTATCACTTTTCCATGATTTCGCACCACTGACAGAGCATACAATTTTAGACATAAAACTCAAGTAATATTATTAATATATATACACATAAATAAATGTTTATATGTAATATATTTTTGTAATGATTGTAATTCATAATTATATAATAAATATAAGTATCGGAAATGAGACAAGCAACGTAAAATCAAACATGAGCAGTTTATTTATCCAGTTTACTTGGCTACTGAAATGTAATACCCATTCATTCGCCCGGCGCTATCTAAATAAACAAACAGCGCGCTCCTCATTCATAATTTTTATTATTCGTTGCGATAAAATTTGGCAGGTACTATGAACCAGTACATAGTCTAAACTACTTTTAGCAATTTTGCTATCTCTGCGCCATCTTGTATCCCAGAAACACACTACAAGCAAAAATTGGCCCTCTTAACAAACACAGAAAAGGCGAATTCAATTCCATGGCAAATAAAGCTTATTTATGTTTAATTTATTATGCTTTTTCTTATGTTATTTTATCCACAAATGTATTTATCTATCATATATAGTTGTGTAAACAATCTTAGTTTAACCAACATCCAAAATAATCGGTAATTAAAATATCTTGATTCTTCCCAGCACTAGTAATAGCCCGCATAACAATTGATATTCAATAATAAATTATATTGAGATATTTTAATAATCGACTAATTCGATAATCCCATAATCCAATCATTAATTTTTTTAACAATATTCAATTTGAAGCTTCAACGAGTGTTTCTAATCCCAGATTAAACATGAAGTAAAATTTCGAGTTTAGAAAAGCCTGACCATACCAAATTTTCAGGCTTTTCTAAACTCGAAATTTTACTTCATGCGCCACCCGTACAAAACACTGATTTCAACTGAAGTTTAAAATATACTGCTCATGTTTGATTTCACGTTAATCACTTTAACAATTGTTTATTTTGTTTGATCAACATTTTTATTTTATAAGGTAAAAGTCATTAAGTGCTATTGGTTTATCACTTGCTTAATTTAATGACTTTTAGCTTTAATTCATTTGGCATTTACATTCCAAAACCGGAAGGTAGCTTTCATTGTGGCTACTTTTAATGATCTGAATCGTGAGCCTCACGACTTTTTGGAATGCTGTTTGAGAGCCACGTCCGAATACGGACTGAATAAAATTTAGGTGGAGGCGTATGAACAGAGCCCTCGGAAATTATCGCCGTTTTATGGGTAGGTATGGTAGGGATGGAGAGAATTTGTGGGAAACTTGAAATTTCGGCCAGCAAGGACCGGCCCAGCGTGGGCTAGCCTTGCTACTTCGAAGCAATCAGAAATATGATTTAAACCTATGGAAAATGAAATAATATTAAAAAATGTAACAACTAAGAAAGTTTCATTTGTAGGATATTTAATAGTAATAGAAAACAGTTGATTCAATTATAATATAGTGGATTAACTGCCAAAGATCTTTGCAATACTATTAAATTATGCACTGATTTTATGATATTCTTGATGTTATGATGCTGTATAGAACTTTTTATCAATAATTTGATGATATTCATAGCAATTTAAGAAGATACAAGTGACAATATAATGTCCATCACATTTTTATTTCGTGCTCTATTCGTGTTTCACGTTGTTTAGCCTTTACGGGAGTGTTGAATTTAATGAATAAAATGTGTGCGAAGGGGATAATTAAAATGTCGTCAAACAAGGGATTTCGACGTTGAAACCGTTTTAATCAGCTTTGTGTATGTGTCTGTTTATGTACAGTCGGGAGTTTAAATTGGGTTCGAAATAGATTGATCTTTTAATCTGCGTCAGAAATTCTCTCATTTATTGGTCTTATAGAGCGCTTATGTGAATGAATGAACAGGCTATCACATAAGGGTTAGTGTTAGAAAAAAATATGTCTGTGAAGCTAGCAATATTTCCAGCAATAAACCACCATGGTCGTCTAGAAATTTTAATTAATATTTTTAGTGACAAATAAGGAGAAATTCATCCGTTTCCCAACCTTTTAAATATAATATAAGTTAAATAAACACTACAGAATAACATTTGTCCATTGCAATTGCTGGTATTCATATGTAAAAGATTTTCTATTACAATCATTTTTAAGTACTAATATCTACCTTTGGCCCGTGCTATTTTAAGTTATTATCTTTATAGATTGTTAAAGCAATGCCCAAAGAACAGTAATAAACTACTAAAAGTTTCGTAACCTAAATATTTAATACAAAAAATCAACTTATTGCTGGGCGCCATGCGCCTCGGGTGAAACAAATAATTAAAAAAATCATTAGTACCTTTGGCCCGCGTTATTTTAAATTAATTTTTATAGCGATTGTTTGAACAATGTCTAAAGAACAATACTAAACTACTAAAAGTTTCGTAAAATAAATATTTAATACAAAAAATTAACTTATTGCTGGGCGCCATGCGCCTCAGGTGAAACAAATAATTAAAAAAATCATAAATACCCTTGGCCCGCGTTATTTTGAATTAATTTTTGTAGCGATTGTTTAAACAATGTCTAAAGAACAGTACTAAACTACTAAAAGTTTCGTAAAATAAATATTTAATACAAAAAATCAACTTATTGCTAGGCGCCATGCGCCTCGGGTGAAACAAATAATTAAAAAAATCATAAGTACCTTTGGCCCGCGTTATTTTGAATTAATTTTTGTAGCGATTGTTTCTAATAAGGTTAAGGTTACGGCTTTAGATTTTATTGGTAATGATTTCAAAATTGTGTAATCCAGTAATTAGGGATAAATCCCTCTTTACAATTCAATTGCCGCTCCTTAAGAACGGCGGTAAGTAGAGGAAGAACCCATCGTTAATAACGTTCAGGAGCTTTGGATTTCGCCGAGCACAGCAAGACATTGTTTAAACAAAAAATAACTCGAAATAACGCGGGCCAAAGGTACTTATGATTTTTTTAATTATTTGTTTCATCCGAGGCGCATGGTGCCCAGCAATAAGTTTATATTTTGTATTAAATATTTACGTTCCGAAACTTTTAGTAGTTTAGTACTGTTCTTTAGCCATTGTTTAAACAATCGCTATAAAAATTAATTCAAAATAACGCGGGCCAAAAGTACTTATGATTTTTTTAATTATTTGTTTTATCCGAGGCGCAGAAATAATAAAATATAAACACTTTGTATATACCCCCGAGCACACGTTAAAAAACAAGCAGACTTTTTTTATCGGCACACAAAATAATTATTATTTGTGCGTCTTCTCCCTACATCCCTAGAAAACTCGTTTCGACAATTTTATGTTCGGCTAGGGGTGAAAAAAAAGTTTGAAGGGCAGACAGAAAGAAGCCCCCAGTACGAATAACTTTTATGACGAGGCGCGCGCGTCTTTCCAGATTTCCCGTCTAGGTTATCGGAGTCCCTTAATTACCCCTTTTCGAGCACCGCATTAAAGTTTCGAATGTCGAATACGCAAAATCCAAACTGAGCTTGGAATACTAGCATAATAGACATTTTCAACAATACGAGTTGTTATCATGTAGTTATAATTGAATAATGGAATCGTATAACAAAACGTATAATGAAACAGAAATATCAATTCATTATTTTAAAAATTACTAGTTTTTTTTGAAAAGGGATTTTCCCATTTAAATAATATTTGATGAATCTATAACTTCATCCAATATTATCCCTATTTCTAAAAAACAAACTTTCTTAGAGATTCATTTATAGTTTCTTTAAAATGAAAACAAATATTTCTGTATAAATGTTAGATTAATTTGTGAATGTGTCTACAATATTTCTGAAATACGTCTGTATTTTCTCAAAATTATAACGAAACCTAACATGAATTGTGAAGCTTTTAAGAAATTGTTCCTTGCGATTTGATGAGCGTTCCTCATAATTTGCAAAACATGGTTATTAAAAGGGAGTATTTTTGCCGGTAGTGTGTTTCTGGAGTACGAGATGGCGCAGAGATTACTAAAAGTAGTTTTGACTATGTATTGGTTCATAGTGCCTGCCAAATTTTACCACAACGAATAATAAAAATTATGAGTGAGGAGCGCGTTGTTCATTTGTTTAGATAGCGCCGGGCGAATGAATGGGTATTCAATTTCAGTAGACAAGTAAACTGGATGAATAAATATTCACAATTTTAATTTAAATCGACAAACATTCAACTGTTTTTGCTTATCTCATTTCCAATACTTATTTTTATTATATAATTATAAATAATTAATTATAAATTTCTTAGGTATCTATATTATGTAAAATATCGTCAGTACAGATTTGACATACCCTACAATGACCTAATTGCTGAATTTGATTTAATTTCAATCCACAACAGAATTTTACTTATAAATATTTGTTTTCTTTATAAACTCATGAATAATATGATTGACGACATACAGTTTTTGAATCGTTTTAAATTTAACATTCCTAGAGTGTGTTCTAGATTTTGTAAAACTTTTGTGTATGCTACTCCAACTAATAATTATTATGCAAACTCACCTATTATAAGATTATCTCGACTTTATAATCATTACGTATACAATCTCGATATATTCACTTCAACATTCAAAGTGTTTAAGCTTAATGTTAGTGATTCTATAAAATTATTATCTATGTTACCTTAGTTTATGAGTTAATTTTTAATATTGTTTATTTCTTTATGGTTTTATGTATTTCTGTTCTGCATGCATCTTTTGTTATATATTTATATAAGTTATATTGTATTTAATTTGTAATAATGATATAGCCCTGTTATTGGACTTTACAGTCTGTTGGGTTATTACCAGATAAATAAATAAATAAATAAATAAATTACAATCATTATAGAAATATATTACATCTAAACATTTATTTATGTGTATACATAATGATATTAATAGTTTAGTGTCTTTATCTAGAATTTTATGCTCTGTCCGTGGTGTGACAATCATGGAAAAGTGATAAAATGTCATGGTAAAAATATTTAAATTTGCCACAATTTTGAAAAAATTGAAAACTCTCGAAAATCGATGAAATGTTTAAATTTAAGAACAATGTCAAAATGGTATGAAATGTCAAGAAATATTGGAATTTTACAACAATTTAAAGTATGTGTAAAGTGATAATCTATAATAAAATAATGTTTTAAATATTTTAAACTTAACAATTAATCAGTGTTTTTTGCGCGTGGCGCATGAAATAACATTTCGAGTTGAGAAAAGCCTGAATTTGGATTTGGACGCTACGCGTCCAAATCCAAATTCTTACGGCTTTTCTCAACTCGAAATTTAGTCTGGGAGTGGAAAACATTCGTTAAAAAATAATTAATTGCTTTTTACAATATTTTCATTAGTTTAAAAAATTATGAGGGTTTTTAAGTTTGTGTGCAATTTTAAAAATCTGGTCAATTTTTGCGCATATACAAAATTTTATTTATTTTAAAAATTTTGACGACATGAATTTTTCAATACGTTTGTTAATCTTCAATCTTTTTTTAATTTTCAAGATTTCTAACAATTTTTATAATTTTGACAAAAATTATGCATTGTCCAAGATTATTGCTGATTTTCAAATTCTTGACTCTTTCGTTACTTTTTAAAACTTTGATACCATTCATGTATTTTCTACATTTTCGTTAAACTAAAAAAAAATGCCGGCATTCATGAATTTTAGAGAATTTCGTTAATTTTCGGCCTCGCAAATTTCAAAACGTTTATTAATCGGTAACGATTAAAATAACGTCTAAATCAATTAATCGATGCTAAAAAAATCGATATGTTGAAAATCTAACGAAAATTAAACGAGTGTCGTCCACTCTAAGACTAAGCATGAAGTAAAATTTCGAGTTTAGAAAAGCCCCGCGTAGAAAATTTGTCGAGGGTCGCACAGCGACCCGAGACCAATTTTCACGGGGCTTTTCTAAACTCGAAATTGTACTTCATGCGCCACGCGTATAAACCACTGTTTTGAAGTACAGTTGTAAATATATATTACTTGAAATGTGAATTACTAAGATATAACGAAAAAATATTAAAAATATTTATTTTGTAAAGGCGATAATATTAATAAAAGTAGAGAAAATTTAGTTTGAGATACTTTTCTATATTCTTAGTATTTAAATCATCATATCTATAACGAGCACTGTGCTATGATGGACACATCAACAGTTTTTTTATTATAAAATGAAAACATATGAAAAATTAAAACAATCACTTACTTGAAGCTAAAACGAAAACCGAAAACCGCAAAAAACTTTCGAAACTTTAAAGATAAACAATATCTTCTAAATTCACGGGGCCCAATAGCTATGATTATTTTTATTATTTTAAATAAACATAGTAATAATCAATTAAAATCTTTTAAAATGTCGAAAATATCAAAAATTAACAAAACCCCAAACATTTTGCGAGTCATCAATAACATTATAAATTGCTAATTTCAACAAAAAACAAAACTGTACAATTTAAACACAAGTCATCAAAATTGATTTCCAAAAAGATAGTTCAAATTGCTTAATTTAACAGAAGTATAATTTACAAAAACAACAAAATTGACATAATCATTGAAAATTCAGTCAAATTGATCAATTCAGTAAGTAAAATTTAAGTTCTACTTGCCGTTTTGTAATGTATATATAGCAACAACAATAATGATTTATTTTTATTTTAATGATTTAAAATCGCTAAACTTGAAGTCTAAGACTTCAAGTTTAGCGGTTGACACAGTAAGCAAAATTGCTGCGCGCTGCACATTTTAATGTGATAAATTGTAACGAACCACACAAAAAGAATATATGCAAACACGAGATGGTCCACACTCCAACCTGAGTAGTATAAACCGCCGCGCGCAGTACAAAAAAGGGCAATTACAATAATCCAATTCGAACTCGGCACCTAAAAAACGTTAAGCTGATTCGGTGCCTCGGTGATCAAATCGCCGAGTGTCGCACATTCAATTTAGTAATTTATAAATGAAATAGGAATTTTTCCGACTCAACACTTGATTTAACATTTACTGGCATTCCACATTCTTATTTAAAATATAAATCCAGAAATATAATTATATTTACAAAATGTATTGGGAATATTTTAACAATGTCTTCCTTTGTTGTGTATCAATAACATAATGAATTCGCAACTCAAGCTCGGGAGCCGGGAACCAGGAGCCCGTGTTGCGACAAATGTAAAGGAATCTACATTTCAATCCCAATTTCTTTTCACATGTTTTTAGAAATCACAATATATTTTTAAAATATTACTAAATAGGCACGATGCTTTCATACATTTATAGAATGTATAATCAAAATTTACATTGCTCTTATGGAGATTTCTAAGCAACGATTAATTTTATTTATTATTAATTTAGATCAATCTATTTAATACTACATGCTTATAATAATTACCTCAATAAATGAAAGCAATATGAAGACGAAATAACGTTTCCTATGGAAGTAATACACGGATTTATGTAATCATTTGACAGTGTTCCATTATTTAATTTATATTTAATCTAAGAATCATTTTTTTGCAAGAAAATACTATCAATTTATTCGTATAGCTTAATGTACAATATGTATAAGTTTCAATGCTCTATTTTCATAATTGTGGAAGATTAATCGTTGTTCGTTCTTATGGCCAAACATGTAAATTTCCGACCTTAAGGGCCAGTTATTGAATCGTGGCTTAGGCTGCAGTTTTCGTAAACGGTTGTTTTAGATAAGCTGTTCTTTATTTCGTAATGTGTTTCTGAATCACATGTTAAGCCAAGCTTATGTAAGCGTAGCTTACGTTATGTTGGTAGTAAACATACTCTGTTCGAAAATAGTACATATAATACTAACGGACGTGTGCTGCAGATAATATTATTGCTTGTGAGAATAAAACTATTAAATGATAAATAAAATAGCCAACCCAGTGTAACAATTTCGAAAATAACCCTATCCATTTCCATAATATCACCTTGTTTTATACATATTAATTATTTTAACAAATATTATAGAATATTTTATCTTCAAATTAAGGGATCTTTTACAGAAAGATAATTGTACTTAACATTTTTCTAAACTAGATATATTTACTTGATGCTTAATCAACGAGTAGAACACACTAGAAAAATATCGTGGATATAACTGAAAACAGATTAATCCTATATTTCCTACGTATATAAAAAACAATGGTTTTTATTTAATACTATTTTTATATTATACCCGAATATATTTTGTTGTGCTTTTATATAAAATAAAGATTATTATTAATTATAAGTGAAATATTTGCGAAAAACACGTTAAATGCCCCAACCTGTATTTTGAACTTCACTCTAAGACAGCGTTTTATACGCGTGGCGCATGAAGCAAAATTTCGTGGCGCATGAAGTAAAATCCTGAAAATTTGGTTTGATCGCTCCGCTTCGCTACGCGATCAAACCAAATTTTAAGGCTTTTCTAAACTCGAAATTTTACTTCATCCTTAACGAAGGAGTGGAAGACACTCGTTAGCAGTTTCAAATTGAACGATTTACTAAAACGACGAATACCTGAAAATTTACAGCGTTTATGCTTTAAATGAGGCATAGAAATATATACATATTCATGTATGTATACTTAAAAAAATCCCTGCATTAGTTAATTTGTAACAAACATTTGATGCAATTAATTGAGTGGTTGTTTTTAGAATAATATTCATAAAAGAATGTATATGTTGTACACAATATGCGAAAGCGGCCGTTGGACGAAATAAATGCACAAACCCCGATATGTAAATAAATCATAATGTCTTAAAAATACAGTTGGTATGACTGTTTCGGGGAATGTGTATTTCAGTTTTGCAATAACTAAAAAGGTAATCAATTTACTAAAAAACTTTATTCATTTTCTAGAGACATACCAGTGGACTGAAATTCAAGACTCTTAATTTTGAAAACGTTACATTACAATATGTATTTTAAACCTGTAATTGTCAAAAGGTAATCAATTTATTAAACACGTTATTAATTTTAATTGAACATACAATGGCTGCTCTAATGGTATTTGTTTTTGCAACTTTTTGAAGAATGGCATTTTGAGTTGCATTAAACATTTTTTCTGACACAGTTGCATCTTTATTTACACAATGTGCAATACTTTTACAAAACTTTGCTGCGAGCTAGATTCAGCTGACGACATTGATCTATGTTATGTTATGTTATGGGGTCGGTGGGTCGTATGGCCTCTGGGCCTTTCGAAGTTATCTCGACCTAATAGATTTTTTGTAACTATCTCTGACCTACTTGAGTCCCTCAATGTCTAGACTTCTTATGAAGTCTACTATAACTTGAGGGTTAATGTGTACCAATTCCTCGGCACAATGGGCCTAATGAGGCCTAAGTGCAGTGCACAACTGCACACTCCCCCCCCCCCCCCCTTTGAACCAGAACCTCGGTGTTTAAAGGGGCCGATGACAGGTAGTTCCCTCTTTGAAGGGACAAGGCAGGGCATTCACAAAGTAGGTGCTCTGCTGTTTCTTGTGCCTCATTGCAGAACCTGCAGTTGGCATCAGTTGTCTGACCCATCTTGGTGAGGTGGTACTTCAGAGGACAGTGTCCAGTTAGAAGGCCGGTTATGAGCCTTAGGTTGCCCTTGCTTAACCTGAGAAACTGTCTGGCTCTTACGGCAGAGAAGGCGATGAACCTTTTCGCCTGCCGCAGACCAGGTGTGTTTCAGGTGAGCACTTTTGGCAGCATCTTCCCATTCCCGGATCATCCCCTTGATGCGGACTTTAGTTATTCCACTGTAAGGTTCTGGTCCAACAAATAGAGTTTTGGACCCTTCCTTGGCAAGGTTGTCGGCAATTTCATTTCCTTTGATCCCTGCGTGTCCCGGAACCCAGACCAGTTTGACTCTGTTGTTCCTAGCCAGCTGCTTTAGGGATAGCTTGCACTCCCAGACAGATTTAGACTTGCATGTAGGCGATTTTTTTGCCTATAATGCAGCTTGACTATCTGAGCAGATGCAAACCCTCTGTTTGTTGTATCCCCTGTCTAAACATATGTGGGCGCATATGTTCGGGGCCTCGATATCTGCCTGAAATATCGATGGGGATCGTCCCAAGGCCTTTGATAAGTCGAATCGAGGGCCAGTGATACCGATTCCGACTCCGTTCTCAGTTTTGGATCCGTCAGTGAACCAAACTATCGAGGAGCCTTGTAACTGCTTGACCTTCGCTCCAACATCATGGCGGCCATGGATGGCCACTTCAATCGTTGTGTCGAAGTCGTAGTCAGTTGACATGTAGTCTTTGGGCATGTATATCGCTCTTTCACACACAGTGTTGAGGATTTTTAGGTGCCCGTTAAAGTATCCATATTTTGGTATGTCTGTCTGGATTATTCTTAATGCGTCTAGTGCTGCTTCCCTTTTCACGTGCAGATGCAGAGGTGTGAGATTTAGCATAGCCTCCATTGCTCCAGGTGTTCATAGCCCCCGTGATGCCCAAACATGCCAGCCGTTGAACCTTGCTGAGCCTTGCTTGGGTTGTGATCTCCGTTGTCTTTGTCCACCAGACAACGGAACCATAGGTGATTATTGGTCTTATCACCGTAATGAAAAGCCAGTATATCATCTTGGGGTGTAAACCCCATCTTTTGCCAAATAGAGTGCGGCAAGCCCATGTTACCCTTACTGCTTTGGCAGTTATGTTATCTACATGGGTTTTCCAGTTTAGCCATTGATCTAAGAGAGAGAACCATTTCTCCAACATCAGATGTTTCTAGAAATTTAGAGTCAGCAAGATCGAGTTCATTTCTAGCATACATTCTGCTAAGGATTGATGAGATATGATAATTGATTTTAATATTAATAAGTTGGCAAATCTGCTATTGAGCGATGTGCGCATGTTCTTTTTATTTTTTGTATTTGTGTGTCCATCCATCGTCCATTATTAAAATAAAAACAGTATTGAGTTAAACCTAAATCGAGAAAAATCTTATTATTTACTGACCTAAATCCTAATCTTTCTAAATAAAATAAAAGTGTTAATTCACCGGCATTTACGTTACAACAAGGATAAACGATCTATTTCCTAAGGTATACGAGGAATCGGTCGCACTAACCACTACTCTGGTATTTTTACCAAGACATTGCCCCCTTTACCTAATGGTTGTAGTTTTTTATTTAAACCCTTAAGCATTTCTTCTGCTTGTCGCTTCTGGGCTCTTTTCGCGAAGTCTTGATGACTCAAAACCTTAAATTGTCTTATATTTAAGAGATCTCGTGATATTTGAATATTATCATCATTATCTTCTTGCTCAGTGTCTTTACCTGTAAATATTAATGGTTTAAGACAGAGCTAGGACGAATCCTCGTGTAAAGGATTTCAATCACAAATCCGAATCACCTTATATGATTTGAATCACGAATACTCGAATATAGGATTCGTAAGAGATAAATATGATTCGAATCCTGTTTTTTGAATCGCAAATATAAATCCTTTAAGAATAAATTTGATTTGATTATTTTTTTACAACCATTAACATATAAATATCGTTATCAGTTGTTTTAACAAAAATATTCAAAACCTAATTATTTATTATTAGCACTAAACATCGTTGATAACAGACTAAATATCTGTGTTACTCTGATTAAACATGTATTTGTGTGTTTTTGAACTTCACTTTAAATCAGTGTCTTGTACGCGTGGCGCATGAAGTAAAATTTCGAGTTTAGAAAAGCCCCGTAAAAATTTGTCTCGGGTCGCTGCGCCACCCTCGACAAATTTTCTACGCGGGGTTTTTGTAAACTCGAAATTTTACTTCATGCTTAGTCTGGAAATGGACAACACTCGTTCTTAGAAGTTTCAAATTGAACAATCACTCTAGATTACTAAGTTTATTACCATTTTACAAAGGCTACAGCTCGAAGGAAAAATCATGGTCTTCGGAGACTGAAAGACTACAAGGAATCGACGTTTTTTACAAGAAAACAACGAATACCTGAAGGTTTACAGCATGGATAGGAAAGAAAACATCCAATTTAAAAAAATATATCGAAGTTGGGTTGGTTTTCAGTGCATTTTTAACTTCATTTTAAATCAGTGTTTTATACGCGTGGCGCATGAAGTAAAATTTCGAGTTTAGAAAAGCCCCGTGAAAATTTGTCTCGGGTCGCTGCGCGACCCTCGACAAATTTTCTACGCGGTGCTTTTCTAAACTCGAAATTTTACTTCATGCTTAGTCTGGGAGTGGAAACACTCGTTGAAAACCTCAAATTGAACTCTATTATAAAATCGACGAATGCCTGAAAAACCGGGAAAGTCAGAGAAAAGTCATGGTATTTTTTTCAAATTAACGAAAACGCTAACAAAAAAGCCATATGATTTAATTAAATTAGTTAAAATTAACAGGCATCATAAAAATTACAAAACATTTAAACATTTAAAAAACCAACTTAAATATTGACAAAAACAATAGAAACAATTTAACAAACTGGGGGTTTCCCACAGAAGAAAATTAAATTAGAAGGTCAGGGAAAAAAATCTTGAATCTGGGAAATTGTCGGAAAACTTTAACATTTCAGATTGTGGATACCATGTCAGTTTTACTTCAAATAATGTTTAACAAAATTTTTAAAACTAGATTATTATCTTTAAAAACATTTCCAGTCATTTAATGTTCTTATCAAAGCAATCACTTTGAAGTTTCGAACGAGCGTTTCCACTTCCAGACTAAGCATGAAGTAAAATTTGAAGTTTAGAAAAGCCCCACGTAGAAAATTTGTCGAGGGTCGCGCAGCGACACTAGACAAATTTTCACGGGGCTTTTCTAAACTAAATTTCGAGTTTAGAAAAGCCCCGTGAAAATTTGTCTCGTGTCTTTGTCCCCGTGAAAATTTGTCTTCATGCGCCACGCGTATAAATGAAGATTTAAAATGAAAACAATGCACTGAAAACCGACCTAACTTCGATATTATTTTAAAATTGGATGTTTTCTTTCCTATCCATGCTGTAAACCTTCAGATATTCGTTGTTTTCTTGTAAAAAAACTTCGATTCCCTGTAGTCATTCGGTCTCCGAAGACCGTGATTGGTCCTTCGAGCTGTAGCCTTTGTAATAAAATGGTAATAAACTTAGTAATCTAGAGTGATCCTTCAATTTGAAACTTCTAAGAACGAGTGTTGTCCACTCCCAGACTAAGCATGAAGTAAAATTTTGAGCTTAGAAAAGCCCAGCGTAGAAAATTTGTCGAGGGTCGCGCAGCGACCCGACACAAATTTTCACGGGGCTTTTCTAAACTCGAAATTTTACTTCATGCGCCACGCGTATTAAACAGTGATTTAACGAGAAGTTTAAAAAAAAACACAAAACAAATTTTTCATGTTAATCCTTACAATTAATTCGAATTATTTTTGAAGATTAAAATTTTCTTGTAAGTATTCGAATTCTTTTGTAAGTATTCGAATCCTTTTATATATATTCGAATCCTTTAATAAGGATTCGAATCTCTCGCATTTGGATTCGAATACGAATCCTTTTAAAAAAATGTAACGAATCCGGATCACGAATCCAATTTAACTAAAGTATTCGAATGAATCTTGTGAATCCTCTAAAAAGATAAGATTCGATTCCAGGATTCGAATCCCGAATGATTCGAATCCGGCCCAGCTCTGGTTTAAGAGTTATTGTATTAAAACTCACCTAATAATTCCTTAAAATTACCCGAGGATTGTACTGTATTCATCGTTGAAGGCCCTGGTTCATCAACATCGTTGTCCCCATCTGTCGTTTGCAGTGTCTAAAGTAATTGTTCTAAATCCTTTTCAATATTAAGATGTACATATTCCGAAGGAAGGTTGCAATCTTTTAATCCGTTTTTCAAAGACACCCCAAACATGGCATCATATGGACTACGCTCGATTCCTCTGTGATATGATCTATTTTTCTTCAGTTGAATTGAACAGACTCCATCTGCACAAGATTATGTTTCATTTTCAACCATCCAAGCGTTCAACATATCTCTCACATCTTGATTGGCCCTTGTGATGTCACTTCTTTACGAAACAATGTTTACACTTACCTTACCCTAAACTAACCAACTGTGCCTTACCCAGTTTACTCAGTGAAGACAGGGTGGTTCTTATTTTAAATTAAAATGGGCGCCACGTAATTTTTCCACATAAAGACACAGTAGAAGGTAAGACAGATTATTGAACTTCAAATTACGAAACAGATAAATTCCAAGTCGTGGTTAACAGAGCTTTATTATCACTACTTAACGCAAAACAGCATATTTACTTATGAAAAACAAAAGCAGCCTAACAGAATAATAATATAAAAATAATGGACAGATAAAAGTATTCGAGTCGTATACATAGACAATATCAAATGGACAGATCTTTCTGTAGTGCACTTCAGAATCACAAGTGATCTGATATCCTAAAATAAATTATCTTTGAAACTCAGCTTCTCATTTGTTAACTCAAAATTTACTTAAATCAACCCTTTAATTTCTTTTCCGAAATAATTCTGTCTAAATACCAGTAATTATGATTCTTAATTTTAAACACAATAATCATATCATAAATCTGCTTCTCCCTCTTCACCCTGAATATAAAAATAATTATGATTCAACCTATATAAAGAATACTGATTTACCCTGTATACAAAATAATTTTGATTCACCCGGTATATAAACTATCTTTGACTCTCCCGGTATATAAAATATATTTGATTCACCCTGTATATAAAATATTTTTGATTCACCCTGTATATAAAATAATTTTGATACACCCTGAATACAAAATATTTTTGTTGATTCGCGCTGTATACAAAATATTTTTGATTCACCCAGTATATAAAATATCTTTGATTCACCCTGTATATAAAATATTGTTGATTCACTCTGTATATAAAAATAAAACACGAATACCGTTATTTCTAACTTGGATAACGCTAAATCAAATAAAAACGGTAAATTGACAAAGCAAATTGTGGACCCCTCAAATTAAAATATATTAGGCTTATCTGTTTATCTTCTCTGCGCGTCTGGGCGGAATTCCTTCTTCTTAACTTCCCAGGTAGCCGATCCGGAACCAGCAACGTAGAGTGAAGAAACGGAACCGTAACATTAGTCGAATCACCCGCTTCGCAGCAAAATTACCGGAACAAGTAGAAGTCTAGCAGAAGTAGCCAAAACAGCCGTAACAGGAATGAGTCCAAGGAAAAGAATCCTAGGAAAAGCGTCCTAGATAACGAATCCTAGAAAAAGCGTCCTGGATAAAAAGCCCTTCCGTAGTAAATGAATCCACAAAACAAAAGATACGTTTTCCGGACCCGTAAAGATATCCTCGTGCTTAGAAAATTCGGCTTCGCCGACAATCCGGTTATCAACCAATAATCCTCTTAGATATCCAACACTAACAATAACCACGGATTGATTGAACTCTGTGTTCAGCAATAGTATCACTTTGTGGTAATTAATAATTAATTTGCAGACTGAATCACAGAAACACATTTGATCTTCACGTGAACAAAAGTACAACAATACAAAATGGATGACTGCGGAAAAAAACAGACAAGCACAAAAAAACTCCTTCCCTCTAATTCTAACGAAACCGTTGCTTCGAACTTTTCCGATTGAATTAGCCGCGCCGTACGGTAGCTAAGCGGTCGTAGTACTCCACAGTAGCGAAACCCCAGTAGTGAAGGTGAGAATAACCAAATTCGATGTATCGAATTTTCGACACAAACGGATCAGTAACACTATTTACCTTCGCAATACAGCCGCTAATTAAGTTGCCTGTGTTAAAAGTCCACCTCTCATTCAAATTCGGCGAAATAATTAGTCAAATCTGTTATTATTCTGTTGCAAAAATCTTTACCATTATCACTTTGTAATAAATATGGAGCTCCAATAACGCTGAATATTTCTAGTAGAACTCGAGCCACTTCGCTGACGCTTTTATTATTTAATGGTTTCTAAAATATAAATTTGGTTAAGTGATCTTGATAATTAAAAATTAACCGGTAATCGCCATCGGGTTCTGTTTGCATGTCTATGAGATCTACCTGGCCCCGATAATTCATCATTCCAGATAGATAGGCTTTACCTTTGCCGTGGATTTTATTTTTTAATTGACACTGTCTGCACAATTTTAGGTATATTTCAATAACAACTCTCGTTATATTAGTATACCATTTCTTTATCTCCTTTTCCATGCATTTTGTCCGCTTATGGCCCGTGTTTATATGAACTTTATTAATTATTGAAAATACCTCTTCGTCCGTTGCAAAATAGCGAATACTCTCAACGTCACTTCCATCCTCAAAACGTTTAATCAACTTTTCTCCTATACTAATTTTTAAAACATCGTACCTTTTCAACCGTCTGTATTCCAATGAATTAATAGAGACACCGAGTTGTCTTTTCTTAAGAGCATTGCTAGTTTCTTCCATTACCTTATTATACTGTTCGCTTGTAAATAGGACACTGTTTTTATATTTTTGTTAAATGTTCACCAAGTTTTTCACGATATGAAATCTTAATTTCAGTTAGTAAGATATGCATCTTACAACTATCACATAGCAATGGTGCCAACTCAATTATGTACCGAAATTAATGCCGTTCGCGCTATAGTCTGTTTAAAAACTAGAATGAGTAATTGCCAAAGCCCAATTTACAGTATAATAAGTTACCAGAAATATTACTAGATAAACTTAGCGGCAATTTTAAATAATTTCATAATTACTCTTTAAATAAAATCAAATATCCATTTTGTACTTCTTAATTGTGGCTAAGTATTTTCCTTTCCGTCGTACGATATCGTCAGTTCAATTAAAAAGCTTATACGGCATCTCGCCATATATCTGCGAAATAAAACATATTTCCATTATGTTCATTATATAATATGGAATTTATATAATAATGTGTCTCTCTCAGAGCTGGGACGAATCCTCGTAAAAAGGATTCGAATCACGAGTTCGAATCACCTAATATGATTCAAATCACGAATGCTCGAATAAAGAGATAAATATGATTCGAATCAAAGATTCGAATCCTGTTTTTTCGAATCACAAATACAAATCCTTTAAGAATAAATTTGATTTTATTATTTTTTTGCAACTATTAATATATAAATATGTATTGTTACCAGTTGTTTTAACAAAAATATTCAAAACCTAATTATTTATTATTACCACTGAACATCGTTGATAACAGACTAAATATCTGACTCCCTGTTACTCTGGGTAAAGATGTATTTGTGTGTTTCTTAACTCCACTTCAAATCAGTGTTTTGTACGCGTGGCGCATGAAGTAAAATTTCGAGTTTAGAAAAGCCCGAAAATTGGTCTCGGGTCGCTGCGCGACCCTCGACAAATTTTCACGGGGCTTTTCTAAACTCAAAATTTTACTTCATGCTTAGCCTGGGAGTGGAAACACTTGTTCAAAACTTCAAATTGAACTCTATTATAAAATCGACTAATGCCTGAAATTTACGTAAATAAAAAATTCACTGAAAATCAATAAAACCGGGAAAGTCAGAGAAAAGTCATGGATATAATATTATTATATTTGTGAAAATCAGCAGGCAAATTACAAAACCCGTAAAAATTTATAAAATTAACTTAAATATTGGCAAAAACAATGAAAACTATTAAACAGAATTGAGGTTTCCCACAGAAGAAAGTTATATTAAAAGACCAGGGAAAAAATCTTTAGTCAGGGAAATGTCGGAAAAATTTAACATTTCAGATTGTGGCTACCATGTCAGTTTTACTTCTAACAATTTTAAACAAAATTTTGAAAACTAGATTATTATCTTTAAAAACATTTTCAATCATTTAATGTTCTTATCAAAACATTCACTTTGAAGTTTCAAACGAGCGTTTCCACTCCCAGACTATGAAGTAAAATTTCGAGTTTAGAAAAGCCCCTTGAAAATTTGTCGAGGATCGCGCACCGACCCGAGACAAATTTTCTGGGCTTTTCTAAACTCGAAATTTTACGTCGTGCGCCACGCGCATAAAACAGTGATTTAACGAGAAATTTAAAAACACACAAAAAACATGTTATTCCTCACAATTAATTAGAATTATTTTTGACGATTAAAATCCTTTTGTGAGTAATCGAATTCTTTTATAAGGATTCAAATCACCCACATTTAGACTCGAAAACGAATCCTTTTAAAAAAATCCGGATCACGAATCCAGTTGAACTAATGTATTCGAATGCCTATTTTGAATCTTCTAATAGGATTTGAATCCAGGATTCGAATCCTGAATGATTCGAATCCTGCCCAGGTCTGGTCTCTATCTTACTTAAAATTGATTTGTTTTATAAAACTATACAACAGCAGTCATATGTGGATCATCTGTTATTATCTGCTTGTACATATTAATTATGCACTGTTTTTCAGACAGACATAAATAACCCAAATCCAACTTCTTACGCTTTAAACATTAAAAGTGCGATTCTTTTCGCAATCTACAACAAGTTAGTCTTACACAGACTATATCAAACACTCATTGAAACAACTACTTCCCGGGCTAATACCCCGACGGACATTGAATTATACAACAAGTGTTTGCTGTTACATACAGCAACCTACTGCAAATGTAACAATTTGACCCAAATTGCAGTAAGCAAGAATGAATATACATTTTGTAGTTGTGGATAAAGTATAGTATTCGAATGATTTACTCCACTCGCCTGCGGCTCGTTCCGTAAACCTCATTCTCATGATTAATAGCTTTCATTATGCGCTTGTTGAATAATATACTATTTTGTAATACTTAGGTTTGTCGTATACATTTTCTTCTTTGGAAGTAAAAAGACTAAGAAAGATTGATATGCTTAGATATAACATACACTGCAAATTTAGCAACATTCATTGTTATTTTAAAGCGTTTAATTTGAAGCTTCTAAACAGTGTTTCCACTCCCAGACTAAGCATGAAGTAAAATTTCGAGTTTAGAAAAGCCCCGTGAAAATTTGTCGAGGATCGCGCAGCGACCCGAGACAAATTTTCTGGGCTTTTCTAAACTCGAAATTTTACTTCATGCGTCTCGCGCATAAAAGACTGATTTAAAGCTAAGTTTAAAATATATGGTCTTATGCATTTTGAGTAGCTGTAACTCCACTTCTGGGTGAATAATTTTATTTCTGTTAACTGTAACTTAAATTAATTCTGTATAAATTACCAAGTTTTTGAAGTTTTTAAGTGTTATTTGATGTTTTTACAAATTTTCTCGAACAAAATCCCATTCTGGGTACAGAATTTTATTTCTATTGACTGTATCTTGAATTACTAAGTTTTTGCAGTTTTTGAGTATTATTTAATGTTTTTACAAATGTTCTCGAACAAAATCCCATTAAAATATTCAACATTTCACACACAATATTTCACACTCAATTGATTAGCCATAATTCCACGTTTGGGTGAAGAATTTAATTTATGATTATTATATCTAGAACTCTAATTTATTCTCTATAAATTACCAAGTTTTTGAAGCTTTAAAATAATAATTAATTTTTTTACAAATTTTCAAACAAAATTCCATTGAAATATTTAACATTTCACACTTAATTCTCAATTAATTGGCCATAATTCCACGTCTGTGTAAAGAATTTAATTCCTGTGGACTTATCTTGAACTTTGATTCATTCTGTATAAATTAGATAGTTTTTAAAGCTTTGCGGTAAAATTTGATTTTTTTTACAAATTTTTGAACAAAATTCCTCCCACCCAAGATTTTACGTAAACATTTAAATTTCTAATCTCGAAGTTTTACTTTATGCACCAAGTTGAGAATTCTGAAATAATACCAAAAAAATGATTTAAAGGTCAATATAAACAATTTTTGTGAATTATAAAAACGAATTAAAATTAATATCGATTTTCTGCAAAAATGTAGTCTCATTGAGATAAGTCTCAAAATATTCATTGAAACAACTACTTCTCGAGCTAATACCCCGACAGATATTTACTGTTCTATGCATAATTTATATGCAAAATGCAACATCAGGTCAAATTATTCTCTCACCAAACTAAATGAACCAGGAAATTGAATAAATTTTTGTGAATATTCATAAGGTGAATATTTTGGCCGATTGTGTATTAAAAACGTCAACTATTTTTGATGTTTGAGGTTATGAATTCGAGCTTTGGGTGTTAAGCGGTGGTGATCGGCAGCTCAGGAAAATTAAACCACTGCTTAGCAATAAGCCATGATTGAAAAACACCGAAATGTATTTAAGCCGAGTTTAAGTCTAAACTCGGCTTAAGCCCCTATTCAACAACTGGGCCTAAGTGTAAACTCTTTTTTTTTAATATGACCAAACTTAGGGTGTATTTACTGCGAATAGTTGCCGTCCTGCTTTAACAGTAGGGTAATTTAAACACAAACTTTGAGATGTTGGTAAATGATTATCAAAGCGACAAATAAATCATAATTTGTGTAATTATTTATTTTTAAGTATACTTTCGCATATACCATATAAACATTTGTAAAATTAATGAACATGTGATCAGAACTGAGCAGTATATTTTGAACTTAACTTTAAATCAATATTTTATACGCGTGGCGCATGAAGTAAAATTTCGAGTTTAGAAAAGCCTGATTTGGCTTGGTCACTCCGCTGCGCTACGCAACCAAGCCAAATTTTCAGGCTTTTCAAGACTCGAAATTTTACTTCATGCTTAGTCTGGGAGTGGAAAACACTCGTTAGAGTTTTAAAATTGACAGTTTTTAATAAGATCACTAATGTCTGAAAATTTACATTGAAAAATCGTAACATAAATACCGAAATGAAAAATGCCTTGTATTTAGAACTTTTTTTAAAATTTGATTATATAAATGGGCAGATAATAAAACAGGGAGATATTCCTGAGCAAGGAACATTACCTCATCCTCCTATCCTACCTGATCCTCAGAAACACTTTTGCGAGTTAATTGAATTGTCATATTAATGTCAGATGTCCCTTCACATAGCGTAAAAATTAAAATTTGATTTACAACATAACATTATTAATCACACCACCAAATTCTTGAAATGTCAAATTTGATTGGTCATATTAAAATAAACAGATTACGTATAGTTGGGAGAGAATAAAACCAGTACAGCAGAGAGTTCAAGCCACTGCAAATATATTGTATTTTTTTTCTTGTAAAACAAACTTGTGATGAACAGATTAACAACATTTTTTTTTCTTAGCCAACAATCCGATGGTTTTGTTAACATGCACTTCATTAGCAATGTCTCTAATGCTAATACCGTCTCTAAACGGGCCGTTATTATCGCTGTTTGCGTTTCAGTCAGTTGAGGCATGTCGACGTTAAATAAATTTCGTTTGACATTTCCGCAGATTTGTCAATTCAATTGACAATTTGAAAAATCAAAGTTATTCCAGTTCACATAGCCAAATATTTTGCTGTACTAGTTTTTTTTTTCTCGCAACTGTGTATGCGTGTTTTTTTTTTTGTAGTTTTAATTTTAATTTTAAGTCATAATAGATATTAATTATGCTGTAAATTAATCTTTCCTCGTTATAATTTAAAGTGTCTCTGACAACAATTTTTCAACTTTTCAGCGGCTGGATAGAATTTTCCGACGGAAGGAAGCGGAGTAGTCACGTCGAGTAGAAGTGTCAGCTAACCGGAAATCAATTACGTTCGCCGTCGCTGTGTTTCTTGCAGTTTTTTATCATCTTTCATTCGCACTATTAATGCCCGAGAGACATTCCGAAACGTCGAGACTCGGAGAGTCTGCGTGGGATTTTGAATCGATTCACTCTGAATATTTTTCATATACTCCAATATTTCACATCCAGTAAGACAATTAGTAAATAATGTTTGAATTCAGATACCTACATGAATAAATCATTAATACTTGATTTATTCAGGTACATTTATGCATTCATAATTTACCAATTAACTTATTTGATTCAATATTTTTGATAGAGTAAGTTAAAATCAATAAATTATGAATAAATGAACACAAATATGAACTGATTTAGATAAAAATGGATCCTAAAAATATGTTTCTTTCTACAATAGCTACGAAGATAGAAATAAATCGGCGCAATTGGTAATTTAACCAATGAAATTTGTTAATTGTGACATCATGCTGAATATGATTATTCAGCATGATGTCACATTTAACAAATTTCATTGGTTGAATTACCAATCGCGCCGATTAATTTCTATCTTGGTCGCGATTGTAGAAAGAAACATAATTTTAGGATCCATCCATTTTTTTGCGATCGAGAACGCCAAAGCGATCGCTAAGGTTTGTTTCAACTTTTTAAAGTGATTTGGAATTCTTGAATGACAACGCAATATATCGGACACTTTTTTCTCATTAATCACTTGGTAGAACATTTTAAAATATAATGGTTTGTAAATTAAATTCACTTGGTTTTGTTTCACTTATATGTATTTTATTTTCTACTAGTTTTGGCTTAGTGCCATTATCAAGAATGATGTACAAATAGATTTGTTTGGGAATATATACAGTTTCGAGTTTTAGGTTTTATTGGGTAATAAGGGCATTTAATATCGGGGAATTCCAAAGGTCTTCGTTGTCGTTGACCACATTTTTACTTGCCTTTATGGCTTTTGAAATTTCTAAACCCTCCCGGTAGTTAAGCGTTAATCCCTTATTATGACAACGCAATGTTGATATTTTTAGAGGAGTTGTCACTTTATCCTTCAACCATGATTTTATTTTAAAGATCTACCCTAGAGGTAAAGAATCTTATCTCCATTTTTTTGTTAAATTGAGTTAATTAATACTATTTTTAATATGTCTGGAGCTCAAATTTTATAATAGTAAATAATCCTATGTGCAATAGCTAGTTCTTAAGATAAGTTTAGTACAAGTCGTGTCGAACATTTTCCAAACACTTTTCCCATATTATGAAACTTAAATCCCCGTTCTCTCTAAATCTATAATAATGGAGATTTGATTATTTACCTCTAGGGTACAGATGTATGTATATATATACTCGCATTTTATTTCTTTTGAATATCAATTCCTAATGTGGAACAATCGATAATGGATCGATGTTTGTGTTGAATATTAATTTTGTTTTTCTGAAATATTTTTATATTGCGAGGGATGCGAGTGGGAAAAAATAGCCCGCCTGATTATTAATATTCCCAACAAAACCCATCTCGTATTCCATTTGGAGGAGAAGCCATTTGCATTTGTAATTCGGTATATGGAGTTGTCAGTGCATGTGATTCATCACACATCATTCTCTGTGGCAACAATTCACACCACTGTGGAAATATTCACAAATTCCCCACAACACTAAAACATTAGATCAATAGGCAATGTGTTTTTAATCAAGCCAAAAAACACAAAGAGGTAACAACAAAAATAAAAGATATAATTTTGGAGTTACGTATTAGTTATAAATTCATTAAAAATTATTTCGTAGCCTAACTTTCTTCACTTATCGTACATTTGAGTGTTAAAAAAACAAAACGGAAACGACCAAGGGTGAATTTCCCAATATCCGGCGGTGTATATTGGGTATTTATTGTCTTAATTAGTCTTATTAATTAAGACGTATTGTTTGCATTTTACACGAATATTTTCGTAATTTTATATATTATGTTTAAAGTGTGCAAACTATAAGAAGCGTAAGCTTATTTTCTCGAACTCAAATAGTTTTAAACTTTAATTATTCTTGTTTTATACCTAAACTATTGAAATTAATGGTTATGTTTATTTTGTAAATGACTTCCGTTGATTTAACAAATAAATAAATAAATAAACAAACGCACTGTGCTTTGTAAACAAAAAATATGTAAACCGACAAAATCTAATTGTGTTAAAAATCGTTTGATTGAGTGTGATGCCTTGTAATAATAATACTAATAATAATACTTTATATCCCAACGGAAGGATCAATACAGGAAAAGATTAAACATTCGCATGTAAATATGTAAATAAAAATTATTAGATTGCAAATAATAATAATAATAATAAATGAAACTTAGAAATAAATGACAAAATATAACATTGTAAAAAAAAACTCGGGTAGCAGATTCAAGTTTTACCCAGTACGGTCGCCAATAAATATGTCGCGAAAATGCTTATTGTCATTTCGGCACATACAGAGAGTTTTATGTAACACCGAACATTTTCATAACGAGAATTTTTCTTTTAAGTATCCATGTGCGTACGTTACACATTTTTCTTGGTTTGTTAAAAGAATTTAATTTGAAGCTTTAAGCGAGTGTTTTCCACTCCCAGGCTAAGCATGAAATAAAATTTCGAGTTTAGGAAAGCCTGAAAATTTGGTTTGGTCGCGTAGCGCGAAGCGCGGAGCGGCTAAACCAAATTATCAGGCTTTTCTAGACTCGAAATTTTACTTCATGCGCCACCGGTACAAAACACTGACATATTACGAAGTTTAAAACACACCGCTAAACTTTACATTGAATCAGTTTTTTGTACCGGTGGCGCATGAAGTAAAATTTCGAGTTTAGAAATGCCTGAAAATTTGGTTTGGCCGCTCCGCGCTTCGCGCTATGCGACCCTACCAAGTTTTCAGGCTTTTCTAAACTCGAAATTTTACTTCATGCTTAGCGTGGGAGTGGAAAACACTCGCTTAAAGCTTTAAATTTGATTCTTTTAATAAACCAAGCATCGGAAAATGTGCAACGTATACATATGAATACTTCAAAGAAAAATTCTAGTTATGAAAATGTTCGGTGTTACATAAAACTCTTTGTATGACTTATTGGTGACTTACCTAAGACATTTGTTTTCGTAGATGGTGTTTTGAAGGTGTTTACATGTGTAGCAGATATTTGTGGACTATAAAACTGTACATCACTCAACATGTTAGGACAATCAATAATGTTGTGGACTAGTTTAAACATAAATGCTGCACTATATTTTTCAAGGAGCAAATATGCTTTAACAAGAGTTGTTGGTAGTCAGCGTTTTGTTCCGGGTATACGTGATCGATTTTGTAACATAGATACTTCATAAAACGCCTTTGGATTCGTTGGTCACGTAGCATGGATACCAAACATTTGAACCATATTCCAACTTACTGCGCACTAAGCAGGAATACAATGTTTTCAAAAGTGATGTATTACTTAAACCGTTAGCGGTGCGCATTAAAAACCCTAACATTTTTATTGCATATTTAGTGGTTTCATTAATATGTTCTGTAAAATGTAAGCGATAATCAAATGTTACTCCAAGATCTTTCACACATGAACTTCTTGGGACCATAGTGTCATCAATGTTATAATTGAAATGAGTAATTTGATGCTTGCGAGAATAAGAAACAACACAGCATTTATCAACATTTAGACAAAGCTTATTTTTACAGCACCATTGTGAGATTTTATTGAGATCATGTTGTAGTAGCAGACAATTAAATTTTAATATCGTCAGTGTATGCTAATGTCGGAGATAATAAAGACGTAATTAAGTCGTTAATAAAAGCTATAAACAGTAGAGGGCCTAAGTTGGAACCTTGGGGTACACATGACGTCGAGTGGAACTCAAATGACTTAAATCAATTAAAATGTACATTGTTATTTCAGTTTTTAAGGTAAGATGACATAAATATTAGAGTGTGTTCTGTTAGACCAAATTGACTGAGCTTGTTAAAAGAAATATAGTGGTCAATAGTATCACGGGCACGGGACAGATCTGTATAAATAACATCGGTCTGACCTCTATTATCAAGACTCTTACTAAGGTGTTGGGTAATTATAGCCAGATTAGTTATCGTCGACCTTCCAGATATAAATCCGTGTGGAAGTGGTGAAATATATTTATTAGTATGGTAGTACAAAAAATAATAAATAATTTGTTCAAATATCTTTGAAAAGTTTGATAAGATTGGAATAGGTTTATAATTTTGAAGAAGAGATCACCTTTCTTAAAAACCGGAGTGATAACGGTTCTCTTCCAAGTATAAGCAAAACATGCAGATTTTATTGATAAGTTAAAAATTGTTAATAACGGCTTTACAAATATATACTTACAATCTTTGATAATGAAACAAGGCACAAGATCATCACCACGAATTATTAACGTTTTCAACTTATTTATACTATGAATAACATGTGGTTCAGTAATTAGAGGAATAGAGAGACTTTCGCAATTAATATGCATCGAGTTAATTGTTGAGATATCATTGTCAAGAAATACTTAAGAAAATGTATCAGCAAATGCATTTACGATATTTTGAGGAGTATCAAATGTGTTATAATCATGTTTTAGTTCAGTTAGTATTCTTGATGTGCCATTTTTTTGGTGTACACATTTCCCTAGGTCTCTAGGTCTGCTTATAAGATTATTTTCAATGTTTTTTTATAAAAGAGTTATATGCTGAATATATGTGTGATTTAGTTATCCTACGAAGTCTTTCATATTCTCTGCGGTAAAACAAGGATTGCGTAGATTTCCACTAACATTTTTAATAATTTCTTTAGAAAACCATGGTAGAAGTAAGGTGTGGATGTTGACATATGCGGATGATATGGTGCTGGTGGCAAGAGAGTGGGAAGGGATGAAGGATATGCTGAAAAGGGCGTAGAGGTTTATGGATAAGAGGGGGTTGAGCGTGAATGTGAGAAAAACGAAATGGATGAGATTGAGAAATAAAGGGAGGGAGAGGAGGGTGAAGGAATTAGAGTGGAAGGGGGAGGTGATTGAGAAGGTTAAAAATTCAAGTATTTAGGGTTATTGTTCAAAGGGACGGGAGGGTATGAGGAGCATGTGAGGTGGGTGCAGGGGAAGGCTAGAAAGGCGTGGGGGATAGCGTGGGAAAAGTAGGGGAAGTGGATGGGAAACAATGTAAGAGTGGCGTGTAAAGTATGGGATGCGTGTGTGAGGCCAGTGTTAATGTATGGGGTGGACGTGTGGGGGACGAGAGGGTATGAGTGTATAGAGAGGGAGCAGTTGTGGTTCTTGAAGCGTATGTTGGGGTTGGAAAGGTCGACACCCGGATACATAGTACTACAGGAAACGAATAGAGAGAAGCTAGAATGTGAGGAAATGGTGAGAATGGCTAGGTATGAGATGAAGTTATGGGACCTGGAGGAAGAGAGACTGGTGAAGGCGGTTTGGGTGCCGTGCGTGAATGGGAGCGAGGGTAAATGGAGGAGCGAGAGAAGGAGAATGTATGAGAGGGTGGGTTTGTCGGTTTGTGGGGAATGGGGCAAAGATGGATGCGTGGGTGAAAGAAAAGGAGAAGGAGGTGGAAGCACAGGAAAGGCAAGGGTATATAGAGAGGAGTGAATACAACGATAGGTACGGGAGGTGGCAGGTACATGGGAGAATGCCGAGGTATTTGATGGAGGGCGGATGGGGTAGGGAGGAAAGGGTGGTGCTGGCGAGGGCGAGATGTGGGTCGGAGGAGAGAGGAAGGAAGGTGTGGATGGGGGAAGAGTATGGGAGGTGTGTAATGTGTGAGCGGGGTAGGGATACGTGGAGCCATCTGGCAGAAGAGCGCGAGGGGGTGAAGGAGGAATGGGTGGGAATAAGAGGGAATAGAAGAGTGACGGAATGGATGAGAGAGGATGGGGCCGGGGTAAGGACGCTGGAGAAGTTAGGGGACGAGAGGGAAAGCAGATGGAAGAGAGGGGGCAGTGATTAGTGTAGATATGGATGTAATAGAGTATTATGCCAATAAAGGTGTTTTTTTTTTATAAAATTGTCCGACAGCTTCATTAACATCAGTGTAAGATTAAAAAATAGACCACTCTGCATTAACTAACTCATTGTACAAAGTAAGATAACTGGCCTTAGGATAAGGTTAAATGACAGTCACTTATATTTGGTTAGGTTGGGTTAGACAACCTAACATCAGTGACTATCATCTAGCCTAACAATAAATGACAACCGAGAATGCGATTTTTCGAAAAGAGGGTCGATAAATCAAAAAAATACCTCAATGCTAAAATATAACAAATTACGATTAATCATTTTGTCTTGTTTTTACCTTTGTAACTTATGTTTTTAGTTACTATATATTTTAATCTGTGATCATGCAGTGTCGTAATTTTGATTTGTCTTTTATATTTGTAGTCTTAACCCATTAACGGCCGAGCTATTATAAAGTTAACTCTAATAGTTGGGTTTAGGTAAAAATTGTGCACTTATTTTTATGATTTCTCTAAATGACTTATTGTATGACATACTCTATTTTTTTCTTTCAAATATACATAATGTACACGACGTACATTTTCAAGCATCCGTCGATTTTATATAAAAACGTGCAATATGTAGTTTAGATCGAGTGTTTTCACTCCCAGACTAAGCTTGAAGTAAAATTTCGAGCTTAGAAAAGCCCCGCGTAGAAAATTTGTCGAGGGTCGCGCCAGCGACCTGAGACAAATTTTCACAGGGCTTTTCTAAACTCGAAATTTTACTTCATGCGCAACCCGTATAAAACGCAGAAATATTGTGAAATTAGAAATACACTGCCATTTTTTTTGTGAGGAATAATTAAAATATTTAAATACAAAAATATTTACAGTTTTCCTTATACCTATTCAAGTTAGTTCAAATTGTATAATTTATCAAATTAATGTATAGGTATAGTAATTTAATTAACAAATAAATTACAATGTTGCGTGTTTGCATCAATGGCGTTTAATGGGTTAATGTGTAATTTTATATTTATAGTTGTACTATGTATATTATGTATTTTTTAAATAGACTCCGTTTACTGAATAAATTAATAAAGAATTATCATAAATTGACAGTTAATAAATGAGCGACCTAAATTGTTTTAACGATTTTCGCAATTTTTTTTGCAAAGTATTTACTTCTGTTATTAAATAATATTACAACTTTGACATTGAATGTCATTTTTTACATTTCTGAAACTTGTTTTAAATTATATATCTTTATATTTTTATCACATCGTGTCACTACTGGCATTTCAACATATTTTTCATATTTCATCACTTTTGACAGTTGACGTATAATTTTTGTGGAAACAGATGTAAAATGTCAATGTCAATTTTGATGTTTGATTGTTTTTATGTTTGTGGAATGGTACCTAAGTTTCTCTAGGCCTAATTTGGTATAAATCCCCTCCTGGAAATGAGTACAATTCGCTTTATAGAACAAATAATACACACTTGTAGAAGCAATTAAATATTGAATACAATTTGAAATCTTTTGAAGTCAACTCTATACTAATATTTTAAGGGCTACAGAATTAAAAATATACTGCTAGACAGAAGTATGATGAATTTCACAATGTGTCAGTGTTTTATACGGGTGGCGCATGAAGTAAAATTTCAAGTTTAGAAAAGCTTACAAATTGGGTTTGGTCGCGTAGCGCTACGCGAACAAACTAAATTTTAAGGCTTTTCTAAACTCGAGATCTTACTTCATGCTTAGTCTGGGAGTAGAAACACTCGTTATACTTAAAATAAATCCCCTGTATGTTTATGTATCTCCAGCAATAACAAACTCACGAGCCGCCACTGGTAGGTATTCAAATTTAAATTTAACTTCAGTGAAGAATATTACAAAGTAAATTCTGTTTGAGCATTATAAATATGAAAATAAACTTTGAGACTTTCTTTATATTGGTTTACCATTAACTTTAAATCAACACGAATAAAATCTGAAAAGTTTATTTTCAAATATATTATTATTGATCAAGCAGAATTTACTATGTAATATTTTTCGACTGTATTTTTGAACATATATTTTTATTAATGATGAAAAGGGAAAAGGGAATAAAGTCAGCAGATGCATTGCTTATTTCCCATGAGCGGTTTCACGAGAGTGTTTTTCTCTCTTCCCAAGAGAGATGCACACACTGAATCATCCGACACGACAATTTAACTCTGCTTTTTACAAATCCTAAATTCAAGAACTCGCTGTCTCGGGAAAATTGCGCCCTACTTATCCCCATTCCAAACAAAACGATAATAAAAACCGATACGGATCTCCCGACAAATCTCTGCGATTTCAAGGATATTGAACGATATTTATTTGTTTGACAAAATTGTAATTTGACTCTCGCCTGTAAACCTAGAAAGTTACCTAATTGTCATGATGAAAGCTAAAGAAACCTTGCTTTAAAGCCTTTTATTATATTTGTAGTTCTGATCTATGAAATTATTTCTAATAAATGTAGTAGAAGTTTTTTAAGGAAATATAATGAAAATAATTATACCTAATTGATGAGGCGGATACATGATGAAACTCCATAATACTATTTGAAATAAAACAACACAGTTGGGAGGGTTTCACTTTTATTGTTGAACACTGCAACATGTTTCACCACACAGTGGCTTCATCAGGCAGATGAAATAATGATTTGACAAAGTACAGGTAAAATCTTATATACCAATGCAATTAACTTAATAGGAGGGGGGGGGTAATGAGGTAATTAACAATTCACTCTTAATCAATATTTAGTCGCTCAAAATTGTTTGAATTAGTTTCAGCCTAATTACCTCATTACCCCCCCCCTCCTATTAACTTAATTGCATTAGTATACAAGATTTTACCTGTACTTTGTCAAATAATTATTTCATCTGCCTGATGAAGCCACTGTGTGGTGAAACATGTTGCAGTGTTCAACAATAAAAGTGAAACCCTCCCAACTATGTTGTTTTATTTCAAATAGAAAATAATTATGTAACAAGTTTCCTAGTATTAAATTTGAATTAAAGCCACTTGTTTTTTTGACTTATATCTTTACAAAATAAAAATAACACATTAAAACTAATATCGACTTAAAGAAAATTTACCATAAAGAAAAATTGAGTTTGTCAATAGTTTGCAGAATATTTACAAAATATAAAAACGAATTAAAATTAATATCGACTTTCTGCAAACATTTTGTATGATTGAGACAAGTCTCCAAATATTCATTAAAACAACTACTTACTATTAGCTATTAGCTCTAGAAGTTGTTGTTTCAATGAATATTTGGAGACTGGTCTCAATAAGACTACATTTTTGCAGAAAGTCGATACTAAAAACGAATTAATATTAAAATCGACTTTCTGCGAAAATGTTGTCTCATAGAGACAAATCTCCAAATATTCATTGAAACAACTACTTCTCGAGCTAATACCCCGACAGATATTGAATTATACAATGAATATTTGAGTTACACGACAGCTTTATTGTTCTATGCATAATTTATATGCAAAATGCAACATCAGGTCAAATTATTCTCTCACCAAACTAAATGAATTAACAGGAAATTAAAATAAATAGAAAAAATTACAGGGAATGAATATTAATTGACTTAATTCCTTTACCTATAAATAACATTCCTTCATTTTCACTCACCCCAGATTTGTGTACCTGTTTCAACGACACACTTCGATATTCCTGCAAGGTTCCTATTTATTTTAATATTTTTTTGTATTGTTAGTCTAAAGCATAGCTATACTGATGAGGGATAAATTTCGAAACGCGTCTATAGATGGCTTATGACAATTAATATTCATTCCCTGTAATTTTTTCAATTTATTTCAATTTCTTGTTAACTCATTTAGTTTGGTGAGAGAATAATTTGATCTGATGTTGCATTTTGCATATAAATTGTGCATACAACAGTAAAGCTGTCGTGTAACTCAAATATTCATTGTATAATTCAATATCTGTCGGGGTATTAGCTCGAGAAGTAGTTGTTTCAATGAATATTTGGAGATTTGTCTCTATGAGACAAGATTTTTGCAGAAAGTCGATTTTAATATTAATTCGTTTTTAGTATCGACTTTCTGTAAAAATGTAGTCTTATTGAGACCAGTCTCCAAATATTCATTGAAACAACAACTTCTAGAGCTAATACCTTGACAGATATTAAATTATACAATGAATACATATTAAGCCACCACAAATATTGCGATTAGTTGCGTTCAAGTCAGAAAAGCACGTCCTATGAAAATAATATTTAAGAAGGATATCGAAGCAATATAGGTTTTAAAAAGAAATTTGTTAAATAATAATAAAAATTGTAATTTTCGTAGAGACAAAACAAAAAAGCAACAACTACTTGTACCTTAAGCCACCACAAATATTGCGATTAGTTGCGTTCAAGTCAGATAAAGCACGTCCTATGAAAATAATATTTAAGAAGGATATCGAAGCAATATAGGTTTTAAAAAGAAATTCGTTAGATAATAATAAAAATTGTCATTTTCGTAGAGACAAAACAAAAAAGCAACAACTACTTGTACCTTAGCTACAAAATGAATTAGAGTCTCGTAAATCGCTGGGAGAATCAAACATAACAATTAAATTCAATAAGGTAATGCCATTCATTACCAACAAGCAGCCGTCGGACTCAAATACCACAGAAAAAAACTAATAGTGTATTATCAAAACTGTGGGGGACTACGAACCAAACTGCATGATCTAATGTTATCTGTTAATAATACTAATTACGATATAATCATTCTAACCAAAGCATGGCTGTGTGAAGCATATGTTGGACATGTTCCGACACTTGGTTTATTACAACTAATTTGAAGCTTTAAACTAGTGTTTTCCACTCCCAGGTTAGGTATGAAGTAAAATTTCGAGTTTAGAAAAGCCTGAAAATTTGGATCGGGCGCGTAGCGAAGCGAAGCGACCGAGCCAAATTAGGCTTTTCTAAACTCGAAATTTTACTTCATGCGCCACCGCTACAAAATACTGATTCAATGTGAAGTTTGCTATGTGTTTTAAACTTCGTAATATGTCAGTGCTTTGTACCGGTGGCGTATGAAGTAAAATTTCGAGTTTAGAAAGCCTGAAAATTTGGTTTGGTCGCTCCGCGCTTCGCGCTACGCGACCAAACCAAATTTTCAGGCTTTTCTAAACTCGAAATTTTACTTCATGCTTAGTCTGGGAGTGGAAAACACTCGTTTTAAGTTTCAAATTAAACTTTTAAGAAAAAGCTTGGATTATCTAAAGATTTACGGCACACACGCCCTGTTTGTACAATTTGTACGGAAATAAGTTGAGACGTTGATTGCAATTAGCTATAATTTTTAATGGTCATATAGGCAACCCTGTTTACACATAACCTTAAAATTAACATTTAACAAATCGAACATACAAAGATAAACATTAAAAATGTTCGGTGTTACATAAAACTCTCTGTATATAGAGTTGATCAGCGAACATGGAGAAATTAGGGGAGATGGAATTGTAATTGCTATAAAGCGTTGTTTCAAGTTATCGTTTATATTAATAAATAAATCTATAGAACATATATTTGTATTATTATGAACTAAGAAAACAAATTATATTATTGGAGGTGTTTATATACCGCCAGCCTCTAGCATTGTTAATTTTGCGGAACACTGTAGTATTATAGAAGATATTGTGTAGGAATATTCAGCAAGGCAGTACCTACCTGTGCTGATATATAATCTTCCTGATATAAACTGGAACAGTGAACATGTTAACTTAGATAATCCTAAATCTCAAATAGTTTTTGACACATTCAATTTTCTAAACTTTGAACAAATAAATAGAATTCCAAACATCAGAATAATATTTCTTGACTTATTTTTCTCAAACATTACAGCGACTAAAATAACACTGACAATTTATTATCGAATGTAGGAAATCATTCTGCTTATGACATTTTTGTACCAATAAGTAATAGCAAACAACTACAATCAACTGCAAAAGTATATCTATAACACTTAGCTAATTTTTAAGCACTAAATCAGTTTTGTAACATTTCTTTTGATAGTCCTGAATGGAGAACACTTGTAATTGATTTTGACTTAAATATTTTAGTTAATCAGTTTAATTTAATCAACGAAGGAATAAATAATTGTATACCTCATAAAACGTTAATTAATAATAATAGTTCATACCCCTAATGGATGTCGCGAAACCTAAAGTTTCTTTTAAGACAAATAAAAACGATTCATAGCCAATTCAAGAAAACTGGAACTACGAAGATTACAAATTGTTACCGGCGCTTTTCCGTAAGCGCCGTCAACTTGTTCATTCAGCAATATTTCAGCTCCAACATAACCACGGGCGTTATTTTGTTACATATTTTAATATTCGGAACAACGGTCCCAATTCACCTCATTCTATTTTTCAGTACACAATATTGCTTCATTTTCTTTTATTTTCCAAATGAGTAAAGTTCGCGCCATACATTGATATTATTTAAGTTAGATAGGTTGCCTAGTGGAATCTCGTCAAATAGCGCCCTCGAACATCAGACAGCTCAACTTAGCTCAAAACTCCTCTCGGCCGTCCAAGGGTAGAACTCTACGGCATCCGCTATTTCCAGTTCCAGGGTTGTCCAAAATATATACGGATTTCCCGGTTATCCCCGAGTTCGCCACATCTGCGATGGGACGCCGCACAATGTGCCAAATCGGAGCGCGAGCGCCAGGGGGGGATTTTGAGGAAAAAAATTAAATTAAAAATTTCGAGAAAAAAACATATCCACTCCATTGTAGATACATGAAACCCTTCTAATCTTGCATGTTTATATTTTTCAACCCCCTATATTATTAACAATTAACGCTTAAAGTTGAGCGATTTAGAAAACATCAATTTTACGGCATTTCACTCGCAAGTTTAAATAATTTATTACATGGATAGTAGACGTACTATCAATATAACATTATACACTATTGTTTATAACATAATACTGTATATTATGGTTGAAAAATCAAGTCTCTAAATATTTTAGAACAAAAGTTAAAAAAAAATTGAATATGAAATATATTTTAAATATAAATTTTAACTTTAGAAAGTGTTATAAAAAAAATATCAACTCGATGAGGTCTGGGACTATCACTAAAAATTAGTTCTATGTTTTCTCTAACTACCCTCAAAATTTCGTATCTCCACCGGTGCGTTTTTGGAGTCTATTTAATTTTTTTATTTGACGCCACCAATTAAAATTGGGTCGGGCGAGGCCCGTGTGCTATGAGTATCGTGGAGTCGAGCGCGCGCTATTCTCGAACAGCACGCAACATGATTTTTACGTTGGCCCCGAACAAAAAATAATAAAAACGCACTTAAAACGCACATGTAAAAATTCAAAAAAATTAGGGCAGTTACAGAAAATATTAACAAATGTTTATATGATAGTCACAGTTCTTCCGGTTTGCAATCTTCTAAAAAAATAATATAATAATAATTCAAGGCAGCAAAATTATATACAATTGTTATAATCATTACATAGGTTGTGACTTTCACCAAAAACTGTGGTATGTTTTTAAATGCCCTAAAAACTTCGTAACTCTACATGTGCGTTTTGTGTCAGGTTTTTGCGAATGACCGAGTCGATTTTTATCGGTTGCGCCTAATAAAAAATAAAGCACCTCAAAAAAACGTACAAATGTGAAAAGTATCTGCTGTAGTTTAAAAATAATTTAATCTGTTGTTTAAAATATGAATTTTTAATCAGAATATACATTACATTTTTCTGATTTTGCACAACGAAGTTATGTATTTTATACTGTTTTATTTACTTACTTTTTTAAAATGAAAAATTGTCAGTATCCTCATCAGTCTGTTCGTCTTCGTTGTCACTTGTGTCCGTTTGACAAATAACTAATTTTTTAGCGTCTGCATGTAGTTGTTTTTATGAATTTTTACATCGCTTCTCAAAGAAGAAATTATTGGATCAGAACATACAAGAAGCATATTAAATAAATCTCGAATTGTATTAAGCCTAGAGTATTTCCTAGTATGGTTTTCTCTAACTCTCTTATATATTTTATTGGTTGCTTCCTGTGCCTCTTCCGAAAGTTCTCCGATTGGTAAAAGACATTGTCCAATTATTTTGCTCCCGTGAATTAAAATTTTATGGACACTAGGAGGCATTCTATACCATCCATACAACGAGGTGTAAAGTCGGGCCGGGCCGTATCTTCTGCATATTTATCAAACATCAATACATTTATATTACGAGAACCCGACATTGTTATAAGAATTGTATAAAATCTGTTCAATAATTCTTCATTCAATTCAGTGATGACAGCTACTTTCTCATAATTTCGAAAAAATATTCGAGCAACGTTGCCAGTATTTGAAGTACCTCCTCCTTGCACAACAATATCAACCCTTATCCCTAACTCTTTACGTAATAGTTTTTGTATTCTAGTTTTCCGACTAAATATATTATTTTTCTCTTCTATCGTACATCCGTGAGTAGTTGTTTTCTTCAAATCTAATTTATAGGAGATATGAAGAACACATTCCATGAACTTAATCCATGCATAGAGGAAAGAAATACCATAATTTAAATTATCTTCGATAATAGGAATATTATTAATTCTTTCAATATCATTCATTCGGAGAACATTTGCATATAAAACAATTTGAGCTCGGAGTATTTGTTAAGGTATTTATAACTTTGCCGTCGATCATTGTAAACAACAAATTAAATTTTACCTCTACATGGTTACCATTAATATAAATTTGTTGTTTTTCCAATAAATTTACCTCTTGCCTCATACTCTTAACTTCATCTAGAATAAGCTGTTTTGTTTCTTTAGCATAAATACATTTTATCGGTCTACATAATTTAATAGATGAAGGTTTTTCGTTTTTCCAAATAACACTTTCATCAGAAAATAATCTAAGTGGAACCAGTGAAAACACAAAGACACTCTTCTCTGTAATTTCTTCTTCATCTGTACTGCTATTATCAGATGGCTTTTGCAGTAGAGTGCCCTGAGCTGCCATCGCAACCATATTTACACAACAAAATTAATTTACTAAATGATGTATCTTGAGGAAATTTAATTGTTGATATTAATCTACATAAAGTATGCTCAAGAAGGCTCTGCAAAGGTACTGATGCTCCATTTTGAGAAATAGAAATAGCTGGGTAACACATTGTCTTCATTATTTTAATTTTATTGTAAGATGGTAAAAGGTCTTTTGCTCCATGAGAACGTAGTTTTTTTCTTAAATTTTTATAACTTGCAGCCGTCATTTTTGAATCAATAAAAATTGATAGAGCTTCTTCATCTGTAAATTTTTTTACAGTTTCAACTTCATTTGTTTTTAAATAAGTTAAGACTTTTTTTATTTTTTCCTGTGAATCCGAGGAAGCACGTTCCACTAATTTGGCCGCTGGTATATTTCCTTTATCGCGTAAATTTTTTTTTGCTGCTGAAAATATTTGTTCTGGTGTATTTTCGGTGATCAATAAATTAGTTTGTCTTCTTTTAGATGTATTAGTTTGTATTGTGAACTGTGTACCTGATGTACTTGGCATTGGTGAAATATTTTCTATATTTTGAAAGAGGTTTGTATTTTCAATTAAGACAGAACCCTCGTTGTATTTAAAAGGCAGCAGTAACCAATTTCTATTTTTTTTTAATGAAATTGATATGAGATCTTGAGCACATTTTCCACTTTCTATTAAGAGTACTGCAGAAACCCTTAACTTTTTTAAGAATGTCATCATTTTCACTATTGTTTTTCGTCGAAACATTTTCAATATATTTTATTAAATAATCAATGGTATTGCTTGACTGAATAAGGTTTTTAGGTTTTAGTTCGTACCATACCTTATATAAATCACCGTTTGTAATTTTAATTTTCTCCATTATCACTCAGCGTTTTGGATTAATTAAATTACACTAACACTAAACACTAGTTTAATTAAAGTAAACTATTTTATACACAAAAAAACACTAAATCAAAGAAAGAGTATATAGTCAAAAAATTAAATAACACTTAACACTAACTTAATTAATAATTACTTTATAATGTTCAATCGTTCGCTTAGGGATCAGAAAAATATGTGAACTGTTGGAGACTTCGTTCAACACTAAACGCATATTTTGCTTTTAAGAAAATTAAGAATAATCCATTTCAGATACTTAAACCGTAAAAACTGTGTGACAAGAATGCCATTTGTTACGGTAAATGACAGCTCCAATCGGACCCCTAATAAAAATGTAAACACAAACCAGATGACCTTTATCAGTAACAGATGTACACCCTTATATATCAATAAGAAAAAAACCCATAAAACTATTTTTGTAAATGTGATTTAAATGGTGCAAAAAATACTCAGAGAAGAAATAATTTCCCTATGATATATACCTGTATATTAGAAAAATTGTAGATTGTGAGGATTATGATTATTATATAAACATTTGTCAATATTTTCTGTAACAGCCCTAATTTTTTTGAATTTTTACATGTGCGTTTTAATTATTTTTTTGTTAGGGGCCAACGTAGAAATCATGTTGCGTGCTGCTCGAGAATAGCACGCTCGACTCCGCGATGCTCACCGCACACGGGCCTCGCCCGACCCAATTTTAATTGGTGGCGTCGAATAAAAAAATTAAAAAGACCCCAAAAACGCACCGGTGGAGATACGAAATTTTGAGGGTAGTTAGAGAAAACATAGAACTAATTTTTAGTGATAGTCACAGACCTCATCGAGTTGGCATTTTTTTTATAACACTTTCTAAAGTTAAAATTTATATTTAAAATATATTTCATATTCAAATTTTTTTAACTTTTTTTCTAAAATATTTAAAGAGTTGATCTTTCAACCATAATATACAGTATTATGTTATAAACAATAGTGTATAACGTTATATTTATAGTACGCCTACTATCCATGTAATAAATTATTTAAACTTGCGAATGAAATGCCGTAAAATCGATGTTTTCTAAATTGCTCAACTTTAAGCGTTAATTGTTAATAATATAGGGGGTTAAAAAATATAAACATGCAAGATTATAAGGGTTTCATGTATCTACAATGGAGTGGATATGTTTTTTTCTCGAAATTTTTAATTTAATTTTTTTCCTCCAAATCCCCCCCTGGCGCTCGCGCTCGGATTTGGCACATTGTGCGCCGCTACCTGCGACCGGCCCGATCGCGCGAGCGAAACGTACGTGCGAAGCACAAAAGAATCGGGCATGACGTCAGGGGTTATAAAACCGCCGAATGCAAGGGATAGGAACATCCCCTACGTGGTTCGCGTATGTAATACATACGCAAACGTCACAACCCTCATCGGATAACTGAGAAGAAGACGATTCGAACGACACCAAACACGATATGGTTAGTTCGAACCAGAAGGATATAAACCGCGAGCTGTCATGATATTTAATTGTTACTAATTTGCTTTTAGACGAGGTTCCACATAGCAACATATATGTATAAACAATTACTATGCTCCCCGTTATGCTTGGACGAAGTTTCATAAACTTCTAATCAGTATATTCCTTATTATTATACATTTTCTAAGTCCAGGCATAACACCCCTATTGTTTATATGTTTTTTGGAGTTGGTAGCCGTAATTTTTTTATGAATATTGTTGCTAGGTATACCAAACGATGCGCTTTATCATTCCACATCGTTGGTATTACTTTTAGGCAAATTCGGTCAACCCCTTCGGCTTAATTAAATTAAACGTCTATTAAACCCCGTTCTTAGCTCGAATCAAAATATGTCATATATGCCCGGACGCAGAATCATATCGCGCATATAATGACATATTTTGTATTTCAAAATATTAATATTTATTTTGGCCATTTTTCTTTCGGCCAACGAAAGTTGGTGGTCGCCAGAGGGGAAGACGGAAGAGGGTTGACCAAAAAACCAAATAAATACCGCCGGCCTCAAGGGCTAAAATCACTTCAAAAAAGTCTGTTGACCCGTCAACATCACTTTGAAATAGTCTTCGAACCGTGCATCGTCACTACGCTAAATTTCGGTCCGCGTCCGCGAAAGTTTTTACAAGTATTCTTTACGACCCAGTGGTCGTACGTAAGTTATTTTTTTAATTGTATTTCTTGTTTTTTTTTTGCTTGTTTATTTTTCTATCTTCATTTGTAAATTTATATTCGTTGTTTAATTTGTTTCGTGTTAATACATGTTGTTACTCTTTGACTAAAGTTTTCATTTACTTTTAAAGTTCAATTTTAAACCTTTCATTTACGTTTTAACTTAGAATCAGTGAAGTGATTACCCTGGTAAGCATAATTTTATTATTCAGTGACTAAATAGCTAGCCGGATGTTGCGATGTTGGTCTTCGTTTAACACCTCAATTGTTTAACGAAGATTTTATATAAATTCCAACTGCGAAGCACCCCACCCCGTAACAAAATTGTTTCAATCATTACGCAGTCAATGTAAAATGTTATTAAATCATTTATATACCAATTATTTGAGTAATATTGAAAGTAAAGTTAGTAGGGATCCAAGTTATTTTTGGAAAGTTATAAACGATTTAAAGAATGATGATGGTATACCTAACTTAATGGAATATGAGTCGAAGAAGGGTTCTGATGGGAAACAGATCGCAATTCTATTTGCCGACTACTTTGCTACTGTTTATACAGATTATATTACACCTCTTACAAAAATATAACCATTTAGTAACTCGATCATTAATGATCAATATCTAAAAACATCTATAGAAAAGTTTTACTGAAATACTCCATTTGAAATCTAGCAAAAATGCAAGCCCAAACGGCATATCACCCTATCTTTTAAATAACTATCTACAGAGAGTTTTATTTAACACCGAACATGCCAGAAAATGTTCACTGAAAATTTTCCTATGTTCGATTTGTTCTGGGACGCATCAAAGCATTGAGTGCAATGTGATTGGCTACGATTTCCAATGGTAATATAGTCAACCCAATGTACATTCTTCTTGGTGCGATTTCATTGGTTACGATGTTTAGTAGTTCTAATGCAAATTAGGACTAATGTAAATAGGGTACATGTAAGGTCAAAATAAAATATACCAGTTATTAAATCTTGTGCGTTTATGGTAAGTGCAGTGTGTGGGAATATGGAACATACTTTTTTATCCAAAGGAAGGCATCGGCATTTCAAGACAATCAAGATTAATACTGTCGTGAAACATACAGGGAGTTTTTCTTTAAGGTATACGTATTCCAAATTCAGCCAATTTTCTGTAAATCTTTAGAAATTCCTTGTTTTTTTTTAAGTTTAATTTAAAGCTTTAAACGAGTGTTTTCCACTCCCAGACTAAGCATGAAGTAAAATTTCGAGTTTAGAAAAGCCCCGTGAAAATTTGTCGAGGGTCGCGCAGCGACCCGAAACAAATTTTCTGGGCTTTTCTAAACTCGAAATTTTACTTGATGCGCCACGCGTATAAAACACTAAAATATAGTGAAATGTATGTATATTCGAACTACAGTTGAAATCTGTGTTTTATACGCGTGGCGCATGAAGTAAAATTTCGAGTTTAGAAAAGCCCAGAAAATTTGTCTCGGGTCGCTGCGCGACTTTCGACAAATTTTCACGGGGCTTTTCTAAACTCGAAATGTTACTTCATGCTTAGTCTGGGAGTGGAAAACACTCGTTTAAAGCTTCAAACTGAACTCTTTTAAAAAACAACAAATGTCGGAAAATTAACAGCTTATGCATGTTTACCTAAAGAGAAAATTCAATTCATTTAAGTTACGCATTCAATAAATTAATAAATACACCTACATTATCTTTATTGAGTATTATGTTAACACATAAATGAAAATTAAAATGTTTGCCAAATGAAGCAGCACACCTAACACCCCAGTGTTGTTGTGCTGGCAGCAGACCTAAGTGCGGTACTTGGAAATATTTATATTTAAAACTGGAGAATGGCAGTTTTGTGACGGCATTTATGCTGGTACACCCAAAGCAACGTACTTGGGGTGGTCCTGATCAGATGGTTTACACAATACGCTGAATCGAAGTTCTTAATAATCTTCAGTGAAATTTAAGCAATGTATAAACTTATCTTGAAATATTAGCAAACGGAAGTAACAGGAATCTGTTTTTCTATTATTTCCTCTTTCTTATTTTTCTTTTCTGTTTAATATCAACATTCCATTAGTGATGTAGACGATTAATGAATGACACATTTCATTTTGACGTTAAATGTAAGTTGCGTTAGAATTACTAAAATCAGAGCCAATGAAATCGCACTCAATGCTTTGATGCGTCCCAGAACACATCGGACATAGGAAAATTTGCATTGAATATTTTCTGGCATGTTCGGGGTTACATAAAACTATCTATATATTTGTTATGTAGTCCTGTATATGATTTATTTTTAACATCCTTAGCATGAGGAGTATTTCCATCAATGTGGAAATCGAGCTATATTAACCCAATATATAAATCTGGAGAACGTATGAACATTTCGAATTATAGAGGGGGGCCTTCAATTTTGTATACCTAAAATATTAGACAAGATTGTTGCCAAGCAGATTTCCTGGATGGCTAAACATGCTTTATCGAATAACCAACATGGTTTTACACCCGGACGGTCAACGAATTAAAACTTACTATGTTTTAATCAATATCTGGTGAGTGCTTTTGAAAAGAACAGTCAGGTAGATTGTATATACTTGGACTTTTCAAAAGCATTCGGCAGAGTCAACCACAATGTTTTATTGCATAAAATACAACTGATGGGTTTCAATAATTTGACAGTATGTTGGCTCTCTGACTTCCTGCGAAATAGATCCCAGATAGTTTAAATAAAAAACTTCATATCCAAGCCCATTTCTGTTACTTCTGGGATACCACAAGGAACCCACTCTGGGCCAATATGATTTGTATTGTTTGTTAACGACATTAAAAAAGATATTTCTAATAAGATGTTATTGTATGCGGATGATATTATTAACATCTATAAGATCATAAATTCATTAGACGATTGTAAATAGTTACACACAAATTTAGATAACATCAATAACTGGTGCATTACAAATCAATTATTTATGAATGTAAATAAATGTAACCAGATCTAATTTTCTCGAAAGCGTACTATAATCGATAATACTTATAATATTGGTCAAAACGATAAATTACTAAATAACTTAATTTGATATATTATATTATTTGACTTGACTTGAAAATGTATTAAGAAAAACGTAAATATTTTGTTATTTAAATATCTTGATTATTACTCATTAAAATAAAATGTTATTAGTGTATTTCTAACTTTACAATAATTCAGTGTTTTATACGCGTGGCGCATGAAGTAAAATTTCGAGTTTAGAAAAGCCCCGTGAAAATTTGTCTTTATATTGCACGTTTTTATACAAAATCGACGAATGTCTTACATTTACAGACTATACATTATTTATATTTTTTAAAAAAAGTGTATAGAAAGTAATACAATAAGTCATTCGTAGAACTTATATAAAAAAAAGTGGGGGGGGGAAGAAAGCCGAAGGGCCCATACCAATGAGTTGAAGACAGGAAATAGAACAAACGGTCCGTGTTAAAACGTATTTCAAAAATGTATCTTTCATATCCCACATGCCACCAATTTGATTACTAACAACATATTCGTTAAATTATGTACATTTACTACTTAGAACATGTAAGTAGTAAATGTACATAATTTAACGAATATGTTGTTGGTTATCAAATTGGTGCCAAATGGGATATGAAAGATACATTTTTGAAATACGTTTTAACACGGACCGTTTGTTAAACTGTTCTAATAATATAGATATAATACATAACTACCTAACTTAGGAGTGGATATAATAAACAGGTATAAATCACCGTAATAATGCACTCAAAGTACTATGTGTAATATTACAAGCTTTCAATTAAAGGGAAACCTGTTAACCGAACCCTAATCTAAGCAATAATAATACTACTTCAGCATAAATTTCTTATAATTCTAGTTTATAATATGGTGTTTATTTCACACATTACAAAAAACATAAGTATGGCAACGCAGCGGTGGCGGTGACTCGTTGTGAGTCTGCGCGCTGTGCTATTTGTACACGCAAACGTGCATTGTGAAACTACCATTTTGCGTATCTAGTTAGTTGTGTGATCTAAGCTTTTAACTTCTTTCGATTTCCTTTGAGATAACGCAGTACCGATTTTAACACTTTTAAATGAGTTAACTTACTCTCGGCTCCTTTGGCGATCACACTTATTCTAAAATTATTATTAATATCATTGTGATTCGAAACACCAACGCGATCGCCCTTCTGCTAGTGCTCTTTATTCGTACGTGTGTGATTTTTGATAGTTCACTTTTCACTCGATTCGAGTAAATAATTAAGTAGTTATGTATAATCTATGGACAATTTTTAATAAGTAAGTGATAATTCTACACAACCATACACTGCGTTAAAATAAATTGAGGTGAGTTATTTACGAGTTTAACACATACAAAAATCAAACGAAAGTTTGATTTATACTTAAAACCACACTCGTTTCACTCAGGGGCCTTATGTTTTATTTGCGCTTGGAGCTTCTCAAGTTCTAAATCCGCGACTGATTAAGTCAGGTAAGAAGAAAGAACTATTTGATAACGTGTCAAAGCAAAATTACAATTCAATTTTCCAATAGAAAAGAAATCAAAAGCCCTTAGTGGTAGTGAAAAACGAAAGAGAAAGAGAGAGACGAAAGAAAGAATAGGAATGCTTCCTAAAATATCACATTTCTTTTCGCCAAAATTAAAACATGATAGTGCTGTTGAAAGTGCTTCAAGTACTACAAGGTCTACAAGTGCTACAAGCTTCAAAAGAACTTGTAGCACTTGTAGACCTTGTAGTACTTGATGACAATAAAAAACCGAAAAAAAATTATGATGATCCTGATCATGAAGAAAATACCACAACTCTGGTAGATGACAATTCTGCATCATCTTCATCTTTGGTTCAACATTTTGAAGAAGATGACATTTTTATAGAAACAGAACGACAAGAAACTTCAGCGTCTACACCTTCAGCAATAAAGCAATCGGAAAATATTGATGACTCTCTTAGTAAGATTTTAGAAAATTTAGTAAAAAAGGATTTTCCAACCGATATGGGTAATTTTAAGGAGATAATTTTAACCGATAGAATTAAGAAATTTATAATAAGTTCTGGTTCATGTAAACCTAAAGGACCGTTCAAACAAGATTCACTTCAAAACAACCGAAAATTTTCGGAACATTTTTATTACAGTTCATATAAATTTGGAAAAACGCAACGCTTTTGGTTATTTTATTCATCAATTCTAGACGCCGCCTATTGTGAAGCATGCTGGCTTTTTCAAATTCCCCACAAGATAGTTGGCGTACAGGGGTACGAGATTGGCAAGGCCTATCAAAAAAATAAAGATTCGCAGTTGTGCTTTGCATCATATTCAAGCTTGTGTTGTGTTTGAACATTGGAAGAAAAATAAAACCATAGACAATTTTAATGAAAGTAAAATTAGACAAGAGGCTTCATTTTGGAGAAGGGTTTTAGAAATGCTATTTAATATAACGTTGACTTTTTTAGCTCAAGTTGAACTGTTGGCTCAATATGACGACACAATGCGACAAGTTATCAATATGCCTAAGGGATCCATTAAGTACGTGAGCCCTCTAATTTAAAATGAAATTATTTGTTGCTTAGGAGGGTTGTTAAGGAAATCAATTATTTCGGAAGTAAATAATTCTCCATTTTTTCGTGCATAGTTGATACCACTCAGGATATTGCGAAGATTGACCAAATGAGCTTAGTTATAATATATGTTTCAATTTTAAGAAATGAAAACTACGAGGCAAGAAAATCTCCATTAACGAAGTTTTCATTGGATTTTATGCAATCGGCGATCAAACAGCCCAGGGTTTAACAGATAATATATTAAAGATATTTGAGACTAATGGAATCGATATTAAAAAATGTCGAGGACAGGGATACGATGAAGCAAGTGTTATGAGAGGAGTACAATGGAATGCAACAAAAAATACAATCCGTTCAAAAAAATGGTTCATTCATACACTGCGCCAGTCATAATTTAAACTTAGTTGTTAACGATGCAGTTTCAGGATGCAAACAAATTCAAACATTTTTCTGAATTTTACAGGATATTTATAAATTTTTTGGATTAAGCATTAAGCGATGGGATTTACTTAGTAAAATATCAGGAGATAAAGAAGTAACATTAAAAAAAATTAAATCCAACTCGGTGGTCATCCAGAATTGAATCAATAACAGCTGTAAAGTTGCGATACTTAGACATAATCAAAATTTGTACTGATTTGATATTAAATACTACGAAACGAGAAGAACGTGACGAAGCTAAACGAATAATAAAAAACTAACTAGTTTCGAATTTGTGTTAATTTGTGTAATTTTAAGTAAAGTGTTATTAGAAATTAATTACGCATCCAAAATTTTACATAAACGCAACATAGACTTATATGAAGCAGTTTTAGCTTTAAATAACGAAAGACAATTTAAAATAAGTAAGACATGAATAAATTTTATTAAAAGCACAATAATTTGCAAAAAATGGGACATTGAACCAATATTTGAAAATTAACGAAAACTAAAGATCAAAACACAATTTGACGACCTTATCAGTGATTATATTTTTTGTGATATGGATCAAAAATTTCGTACAAATGTATTTTTCAAAGGTTCAAAGGCATGGAACAAATTTATAGTTTATTTGGCTTTATTTAACCGAAAAACTTATTTTTAAGCTCAGATGAGGAAATTCTATGCGCCTCAACTAAGTTACAAGAAAAATAAAGTGATGATTTGTCAACACGATTTCCCATGCAGCTGCCTTACCTTTTATCAAAAATGATATCACAGAGACAAATACAATAAGAGAATAATTAGCAGAGATGTTTATGGTAAAATACAGTTATTTGGAGTCTGATTTCTCGGAAGTTAATACGGCATTACTGTTATTTTTAACAATACCAGTAACAGTAGCAGAGTCTGAGAGATCATTCTCCAAATTAAAAATAGTTAAGTCTTATTTGAGAAATATTATGACTGAAGATCGTTTAACTGATTTGTGGTTATTATCAATTGAAGCAAATAGAGCAAGGCAATTAGATGTAAGTGCAGCTGTGGAAGTTTTGCAAATAGAAAATCTAGAAAAATAAAAATTTAAGATGTTTTTTTTTTTTTACTTTATTGACTTGTGTTTTCACCATTCAATCACGACTGACGTTTAGTAATAAAGATGTATGTATATGTTGCAGATGTACTTATATATTTTTAAACTACATTTTTGCGTAATGTAGTTACGCCTCTGCGAAGCAGACCAATTTTTCGGATCAAAACATTTTCTACAAACGACTGCCACAATAACCCATTGACAAGGATGATGAGGATGTCTAATGATTTGTCTGATAAATCATGGTTTATTATTTAATTCAACTTATAATAAATTTAAATGTAATATTAAAAGACATTTGTAGTGTTGTTAGTGTTATGAAGTGCACTTTTAGTTGTAATAATTTTTTTGTTATTATTAAATATTTCAAAGTGTAAAAGGGGTTTCCCGTTTATGATAAATAAATAAATAAATACAAATACATAAATATTCGAGTTACACGACAGTATTACTCTTCTATGCATAATTTATATGGAAAATGCAACATCAGGTCAAATTATTCTTTCACCACACTAAATAAACCAACAGGAAATAAAAAATTATAGGGAATAAATATTAATTAAAAGAATCTTATGCGATCTTAAAGAAACAATCTTAAACCATCTATAGACGCGTTTCGAGATATATACCTCATCAATATAGCTATGTTTTAGACTTTTATTACAAAAAAATTATTAAAATAAACTTATATCTTTATTTTTTCGAACTAGTTTCCTATTATGTAATTTTATAAAAATTTGCGCTTGTTAAAATTCGAACCATTTAGGATTCGAATCCTTTTAGTGGATTTGAAACAGTTATTGGAATACTTTATTGAAAAGGGATTCGTAAGTCGGACTCGTTATAATTTGATAAAAGAATGTATTCGAATTCTAAAGGATTCGAATCATTTTATTGTGTTTTAGCGAAAAATAAAATTATTGGAATTCGTATCCGTGAATATTAAGACAAAGTATTCTTATTCGTCACTTTAGCATAGAAATAAACAACAATTATAATTAAATAAATGCCATGATAGTTTAGAAGAATTATTAGAATACAGTTATTATTAATATTTTCTTTATTAATAATGATTTTGTGTAATGAAGACATTATTGTGTCATTATAACATATAATCATGCGATTATAAATTTGTACGAATTGTCCTAAAAACAAGTAAATTTCAGTGTAACTTTGGGGTGAGTTTATTTGACAAGTTACTGGAGAGAATGGTTTGTCCGTGTTTGTCCTATCTTAAAGGTGTGAATTACATCTCACACCTATTGATCCAAAGAAAAGAAACAACCCTCATCAATTTAATCTGTCAATAGCAGCGATGGAATCCGATAGAAAACGTATTGAAAAGTTAATAGATCATGTCAAACATTTGTATTTCTCTGTAAATGTTACAAGGTAGTTTAGGAAAATTAGATTTAGCACGCAAAATGTTGAATTCTATTAACCTGGACTAATTTATCTATGATCACTCACAATAAAATCGCATTTCCTTACAGCTTAGATATAGTTTTGATAGTACTGTGGGTAAAAGATAATATTTCATCGAAGTGTCATTATTACTCACAGACAAATAGAATCAAACATCTATCTAAAAGTTGTTCTTACATTTATTGGAATATATTGGCCGTGCTAGGGTCAATCTCGGAAGGGGTCGCGCAAATTCTGTTTAGAATGTAGGTCGTGGCATTATCTGAGTGCAAATAACGCGAAGTCATAAAGAACACGAATCGATTGGATTGTTATAAATTGCCAGCACAATTCGAAAAACGAGACGAACAAATAAAAAACACCATCCCTTTTTGCGACAATTATTTATTACTCAGCGGAAACAGGAACTAAACCTACACTTTTACAACTGTAGTTGAATTTTCGTAGTATTCTTTTTGTAAAAAAAAAAATAATAAGGAAACTTCGTTTTAACTTGTACAACAGCTTATTCAGAGGAAGTCGACCTCTATCTAAACGTAGAAAACTCGACATATTGTCGTTTTAACTATGTCCTTATTTTGTGATGACATATTTTTAAAAAGGGTCATAGCAAAAGTACAAACTTGTTTTCATTTAATAAGATTTGACACCTTTCATTTTTAGGTAATGTGTAAATTAGGTTGCCTATATGAACATTACACATTGTAGCCAATCAATCGCAATTAATGAATCAACTTGTGCCTACAGAGAGTCTTTCTTTCTAGTATACATGCCCCAATAACAGTAAATATTTAGATAATACTTGTTTTTTAAAAGAGTTTAATTTTAAACTTAAAATGAGTGCGTTCCACTCCCAGACTAAGCATGAAGTAAAATTTCGAGTTTAGAAAAGCCTGAAAAGCGCGAAGCGGCCAAAGCAAATTTTCAGGCTTTTCTAAACTCGAAATTTTACTTCATGCGCCACCGGTACAAAACACTAACATATTACGAAGTTTAAAACACACCGCTAAACTTTATGTATTGGCATACTACATTACAGTTTACTAGCTACAACTTTATATTGAATCAGTGTTTTGTACCGGTGGTGCATAAAGTAAAATTTCGAGTTCAGGCTTTTCTAAACTCGAAATATTACTTCATGCGCCACGCGTATAAAACACTGATTTTAAGTGAATTTCAAATACACATAAATTTCACAATATTTTAGTGTTTTTTCCGCGTGGCGCATGAAATAAAATTTCTAGTTTAGAAAAGCCTGACAAATTTTCACGAGGCTTTTCTAAACTCGAAATTTTATTTCATGCTTAATCTGGGAGTGGAAAACACTCGTTTAAAACTTCAAACTGAATTATTTAGTACCGTACCTTTTACTAAAATCTGTTTAATAAATAGGAGGAGCGTTTTAAATTTCACGCGCAAAAACCTGCAACTGTGATTGGCCGAGAGCGCGCCCATTTTACGCTATGCTAATTACGTTATTATTAGACGCAACAGCTGACATAACCTTAATTCGAAGCGTTACCGAGTTGCAACTTTGTCTGTATCATAATAACCTTTTGTGCGGTGTTTCGTTAGCATAGTTAAAAGTTAGTTTTGTTTATATTGTTGTGATGGATTATGGACCCAGTACAAGCTCGGTGCTAATATCACCTTCACCTCCAAAAAAAGCGTAAGAAGTTGGATTTGGGTCATTTATATCTGTCTGAAAAACTGTGCATAATATATATGTGTAAGCAGATGATAACAGATGATCCACATATGAAAATGACTGCTGTTGTATCAGACATTGTTGGTGCAGTAGGTGAGATATCAAATAGCATAAGAATATGCATTAAATAATAAAATGTTAAATTTTTAGAAGTTGTAAATTCCAGTGTCTATCGTACCTTGTATAGTTTTATGAAACAAATCATTTTTAAGTAAGATAGAATCCAGAACTGGGCAGGATTCGAATCCTTTTAGAAGATTCAAAAAAGGCATTCGAATACTTTAGTTCAACTGGATTCGTGATCCGGATTCGTTATATTCGGATTCGTACTCGAGTCTAAATTCGTATTCGAGTCTAAATGTGGGTGATTCGAATCCTTATAAAAGAATTCGAATATTTATAAAAGGATTCGAACATTTATAAAAGGATCGAATACTTACAAAAGGATTTGGATCGTAAAAAAAATAAATTGTGAGGAATAACATGAAAAATGTTTTTTTGTGTGTTTTTAAATTTCTCGTTAAATCACTGTTTTATGCGCGTGGCGCATGACGTAAAATTTCGAGTTTAGAAAAGCCCAGAAAATTTGTCTCGGGTCGCTGCGCGACCCTCGACAAATGTTCAAGGGGCTTTTCTAAACTCGAAATTTTACTTCATGCTTAGTCTGGGAGTGAAAACGCTCGTTCGAAACTTCAAAGTGAATGCTTTGGTAAGAACATTAAATGACTGAAAATGTTTTTAAAGATAATAATCTAGTTTTCATAATTTTGTTTAATATTGTTTGAAGTAAAACTGACACGGTAGCTACAATCTGATATGTTAAAGTTTTCCGACATTTCCCTGACTAAAGATTTTTTCCCTGGCCTTTTAATATAACTTTCTTCTGTGGGAAACCCCTATTTTGTTTAATAGTGTTCAATGTTTTAGCCAATATTTAAGTTAATTTTATAAATTTTTACGTGTTTTGTAATTTGCCTGCTGATTTTCACAAATTTAATAATATCATATGGCTTTCTTGTTAGTGTTGTGGTCAATTTGAATATAATTCCATGACTTTTCTCTGACTTTCCCGGTTTTAATGATATTCAGTGAATTTTCTATTTACGTAAATTTCAGGCATTAGTCGATTTTATAGTAGAGTTCAATTTGAAGTTTTGAACGAGTGTTTCCACTCCCAGGCCAAGCATGAAGTAAAATTTTCGGGCTTTTCTAAACTCGAAATTTTACTTCATGCGCCACGCATACAAAACACTGATTTGAAGTGGAGTTCAGAAACGCACAAATACATCTTTACCCAGAGTAACAGGGAGTCAGATATTTAGTCTGTTATCAACGATGTTCAGTGGTAATAATAAATAATTAGGTTTTGAATATTTTTGTTAAAACAACGATATTTATATATTAATGGTTGCAAAAATATATCAAATTTATTCTTAAAGTATTGTATTCGTTATTCGAAAAAAAACAGGATTTAAATATTCGATTCGAATCATATTTATCTCTCACGAATACTTTATTCGAGTATTCGTGATTCGAATCATATTAGGTGATTCGGATTCGTGATTCGAATCCTTGTTACGAGGATTCGTCCCAGCTCTGATAAAGACATTATTATATAAATTCCATATTATATTATGAACATAATGTAAATATGTTTTATTTCGCAGATATATGGCGAGATAAGCATTTTAATTAAACTGACGATATCGTACGATGGAAAAGAAAATACAAAACCACAATTGAGAAGTACAAAATGGATATTTGATTTTATTTAAAGAGTAATTATGAAATTATTTAAAATTACCGCCAAATTTATCCTGTGATTTCTGGTAATTTTTTATAGTGTAAATTGGGGTTTGGCACTTACTCCTCTAGCTTTTAAACAGACTATAGTGTCAGAAAATAATAAACAAATTCATCGTTATTGGTCAAAAGAAAATCCTCATCTTATAAGAAATACGAGAACTCAATATCCGCAGAAACTTAATGTACGGGCAGGAATTTTAAAGAATACAATTTTGGGACCTCTGTTTATAGAAGGGAATTTGGTTGGAAGTAAATACATTAACTTATTGCAAAATGAAATTGCAGATGAACTTCTAGAAGTAGCTAATGAAGATGAGATGTGGATCGTGCATGACGGGTGTCGAAATCATAACATGTGAGACATGTTATCTTAACTTAACATTTCCAAATAAATGGATCGGAAGAGGTAGCAAACTAGCTTGGCCACCAAGATCACCAGACTTAAATCCCTGCAATTTTTTCTTATGGCCCACCATTAAATTTAAAATTTGTACTAGCAATATGAATATTATGCATTTATATTTTGAGTACAAAATATGTATTATACAGGGTACACTTAATTCAATTTGTTGGATAGATGAAATAAAAATATTCGTTTAGGGGTCGAAATTGAGAAACAGGCAACTTCTCAAAGCACCATTTTACATCAATCCATTTTAAATTAGTATTGAAATTTTATGTTAGAAGTAAAATTTTACGTCAAGAATTGTAATTCAAGTTTAATAAAGATGAAAAATAGGAATAAAGCTAATATTGACACCTTATGTCAAAAGTGACATTTGACGTCAAAAATTGCAATTCAAGTTTATTATAAATTAAGTAAAAGATAAATATTAATCAAGTCAATATTGACCAATATTTACTTAATTAATCTTGTTCGTCTTATGAAACTTGAATTCCAATGTTTTATGTAAAATGTCACTTTTGACATAAAGTATCAAAATTGACTTGATTTGCCTTTTTCTTTTCGTTTATTTGTTGTATACGTGAATTGCAATTTTTTACGTAAAATGTCATTTGCGACATAAGGTGTCAATATTGACTCATTTTCTTCTGTTTGTTTATTTGTAATAAACCTGAATTGCAATTTTTGAAGTTAAACGACAAAATTTTTTAAACTGCATGATGTAAATTGCCTTTGACAGATTCTCGTTTTAACAATTTTGACCGTGTGTGTTTTATTTTTCATGTTAATTAGGTTAGATATCGTATAATTACGATTGAGCACAGTTACTAATGATAGGTTAGGTTAGATGACTGTCATCTAACTTGAACGAAAGATATAAAATTACCGGTAATTGACTAGTATAAAGGGATTGTAAATTTAACCACCCCATCCCACTGTTGTAAAGGAATATATTAATTTTAATTGACCAAATTTAATCCTATCTAAACAAAAGTTACAGGTATTATACATATTCCGTACTCAAAATCAGTATTCATAATTTATACTCAAACTACATTAATATATAAGTTCATTTGCATTCATTTATTTTGACTACATTTGTACTTGATTACAAATTTACTCAAAATTTTGAATAAATTTGTAATCAGGTACATTTGTAATCAAATATTTTTATACTTATTACTTAAAATACAAAAATAATCTCTGGTATTTAGTAATTACCTGATTATTGACTATTGCAACTTTGACTATGTCTCTATATATGAGAGGATTTTGTTATTAACGCGGTATTTAACACGCGGGGTCTGATAGACTCCAATAACTGAAAAACATTCCTAGATATTGTAAATAAATTAATAACAAAAAAGAACAACAAATAATTAATAACTTGATATTTTCTTCAGAAATATATAAAGATACACGATACGGTTCACTAATATATGTATAATGGTAATTTAAGCTAGAATAATAGTAAATTTTAAAAAAAATTAGACATCATAAAAGCTTTTAAATATATACATAACAATCTCTCAAAAATAATAAAAAAACAATAAAGACAAAACTGAAAGAGGTCAACGCTGTAGAGTTTATTAGTTAAATTGTGGTGGAGATCATCTGAGGAACGAATTAATGAACATCATAAAGCATTCCTAAATGATAAGGACACTTTAACATATGCTAATCATCTAAAAGAAGAGCACCACCACTTCAACAAAGAATTTAAAATCATCCACATCGCCATCAAAGGAAGAAAATTAAACCTCATGGAAAACCTGGAAATAAATAATAAACATTCATCAGGCCTCTTGCTGAACGAACAGATCGAGCTCTCCAACTCTTCACTGCTCAGGCTGAGACAAGATTCTCGCTCCACCCTCATACCATATAAATGTTTATATATAATGTACATTTATCTGTAAATAACATCATTAACATTCTTTACCCGAAGAAGCTACAGCGTAGCGAAAGAATTGTAGTGAAAATAAATACAAACAGTTGAAAGTCAGAAATATTTTATTTATTAATTTATTAAAGTAATAATGGATTTTCAAAAATTAAGTCAACGATGCCTAACTTGGTTAAATTTAATTTTTCTTGGATGTCTATATATATATATATATATATATATATATATATATATATATATATATATATATATGAACATCTTTATTCAAATAATTATAATAAAATTATATAATAGATGTATATTTATTTATCAACCAAAGGTCTTTCTGCTCTGTCTAGAATTTATTCTATTTGAAACAATGTGATAAAATGTTAGGCTTGTGGACTGTCTTGATTAACGGTACAAATGAATTGATGTATAGTGAGAGTAGGATGTTTGTATTTGGGATGGATATTTAGGTTTCTAGGAATACAGAATTTGTTTAGGAGTTCTAGGTTAGGAGATTGGTGGTACTTGAGTAGTTTGGTAGAGGATGATGTTTGATGGATTATGGAAAGGATTCGTTGGGTGTCTGAGTTTTGTGAGGATTCGTAGGGCTGATCTTTCGGTGACTTGGATATAGTGTGAAATTGAAGGACGGATGTGAAGGAATAAAATTGCACCGTAATCTAACAAGGGCCGGCATATCGATTTGTATATTTTGACTGTTGGTTTGTTGGAAATTTCTTCTTGTTTATACGTTAAAGATCGGAAATGCCTAGCCCTTGTTTTTATTTTGGTTTTAATGGATTTAGTATGTGGGAGGAAGGAAAGTTTTAAATCAAATTCGATGCCTAGGTATTTACAGGAATAGGATGGAAGAATAGTGGTGTTGTTGATTATTATTGTAGGATATCGTGGAGTGATTTTATGGTATGGGATGAATAATTTGGTTTTGGAAGGATTTAATTGTATTCGATATTTATTGCAGCATTTTTGTATGGAATTCAGAGAGTTTTGAAGGAGATTTTGGGATTGTTGAAGCGTGGGAGATAAGGGCCGTATCGTCAGCGAAGAGGAGGGCGTATTTCGTTGGATTGAAGTAGGAAGGATTGGGATTGAAAATGTCATAGCAATATATATTGTAAGGGAGTGGGGATAGCGGAGAGCCTTGCTGGATACCTTGTATAAGGGGGAATGAGCGAGATATCGTTAGGCGGATTCTTACTTTACAGGATCTATTTGTTAGGAAATGGTAAATAAGGATTATTAGATGCTTTGGGATGTTAAGGATGTAGCATTTGTATAGGAGACGAATATGCCAAACCGTGTCAAAAGCTTTAGTTATATCGAGAAAAGCGATACTTGTTTTTTGACCTTCTAGGTGCATGGATTATATATTGGAGGTTAAAATGGAAATGGTTGATTTTTGGGGGAGGAATCCAAATTGGTATTGGGAGATGGAATTTATGGTTAGCTGTAGGAGTTTTTGTTTAATAGGGTATCAAACTGTTTACCTAATACTGGGAGGAGTGTTATGGGCCGATAACTGGAAATATGGGAAGGGTTGTTTTTAGGTTTAGGAATACATGTAATTAACCCTTGCTTCCACTCGGAGGGGAAGTATTGATGGGAGTAACAGTAGTTATACATTTATAGGGTTAGTACATGGGTATCGTAGGGTAGATTTTTTTAAATCAATCTGGGAATTTCATCATAGCCTGGAGAGGAATTTTTACCAGAGTGTAAAACAGAGAAATAGTCCGTCTCATGCAGTGTATCGTCTATGGGAGGTATGAGAGGATGTCAAAAGAATTAAACCAGTCTTGCAAGCAATTGTAGAATCTATTGTCATAACTGTTGTTTTGTGTGGTTTGATATGTGTCAGCTAGTTGATATGCAAATGGCTGTGCAATGTCTGTATCGTCTATTAGTATTGTACCGTCATTTGGGTCCTTTATGTCATGCATGTTGTCCCTCTTTTTGTATTTTGATAATTTTTTAATTTCTGTCCAATAAGTTTTACCTTGTATGTTGTTAATTTTGTTACAGGTTTCGATTCATTTCGATTTTTTAAATTCTAGAACAAGAGTTTTGATTTGTCTTGTAAGTCTGTTAAATGTCTAATTGTACTGTCCGTATAGAATTTACTGTCTCTGTAAATTTGTATTTTGTATTTTATAAGTCTGAAGATATAATTTGGTAAGGGATATTTGTAATATTGTTTTTTTACTTTATTTGTATGACGCTCTATGGACTGTGAAAGTGTTGAGTTGAAACGGGATATAACTTCGGGATTTATGTCTTGTACATCTTGAAATGCTTGAGTTATGTCTTTTTCTACTTTTTTTATATCACAACTCTGATAAAGGGAAATGTAATCTGGGGGGAGAGGGGATGGATATGAGTTTATTTTAATTTCAAATTGTATGGAGATGTGGTCGGAACAAAGGTCTGGTGTAAACGTGATTGAATGGATAAGATGATGGATATTTAGGGCGCACAGGATAATATCTGGGGTAGTGGCTTGATTTTCATTTATTATGAATGTGGGAGGAGTAGGCATTTTTGTAAAATTGGAATTGGTGCAAAAATTTTGAATTTGTTGAGTCTTTCTCTTATTAACATTGAAATCTCCTACTATAAGAGCATGATTATAGTGAAGCTTTTGTGAATATGGTGTCGTCAATGGAGAAATGCGGATGAATGTATACTAGGAATATATGAAGGGAAACATTGTTTATTTGGGGGGGGGGGGGGGGGTGAAATGGAGACTCATTTAAATGGTTGTTAGTACGTAGTGCATTGGCTTGGCATGGACATCTCCTATCCAAATAGTTTTATAGGAGGTGGGATTTGTTGCGAAGGGAATTGATGTTGGAATAAAGGAAACGTATATTAGTCATTGGTAACAATGGAACTTGCTGTATGAACTCCATCATTATCTATTGGGACAACAGGAGGGGTAATGTTTGGCAATTTAAGGTCGAACATGACGATGAATAGGCGATTTCCTGAGAATGCAACATGCGTATCAATTTGGTATGAGTCGATAAATCGGCGGCGTAGTTTTTTTAAAAGTTCATTTTGCGATCCTTTACATTTGGCGCATTTTGTAACTTCTTTGCAGTCAATAGTTTTATGTGTGAATGCGTTGCATTTGCTGCAGAGAAGTGGGATTGGCGCTAGAGCTGCATTCTCCACGACGGGGTAAATTTTGCAGATGTATTTAAATTTATCTTGTAACAGTGTAGTGTAAGATGCATATGAACCTGTTATAATTCTTATAAGGCGTGTTGGTTGTTCTGTTGCTTTTGAAATGATTCTTTTGCAATATCGATGTGTAATTCCGGCATTGTTTAATACATCACTAATAGTTTTATCGTCAATTTCAAGTTCGGTCGATTTTACTATGCAGCTGTCTCGCGTTTTTCGTGTATCGGGTTGGGTTTTGTGATAGCATATTGTGATATTATCTTTTTTTTTCTATGTGTGTATTTAAATTGTGTGTTATTATTTGTGATAACTGTGTAGATTTTATAATAAATCCAATTTTCGTTTGAATTATTATTGCGTCGTTATCGTAATTGTATTTATTCCAAATTTGTGCCTTTTCTAAAAGTTAAAGTTGTTTTAAATGTGTAGCAAATTTGTTTTTTAATGTTTGTAATGTTTGTGTTAGTATTTATGGATGTATCAATGGATGTTTGTGGAGTGACTTTTTTGTCCTTGCGTTTTACCTTGCTTGAAGAAGACTCAGATCCGCTTTTACTCGGGCGCCCCCTTCCTCTTTTTTGGGTTTTTTAAACTCCTCATCCGTCTCCATTTCGGATGCTGACGACACCATGGTCGCGTTGGGCCTCGGTGGTTTTGTAAACTTATACTTGCTTATAAATCAAATTCGATCTCAAATATACGTCTGCTTGCGGCGTTTGAATCCTAATAAATTGCTTGGCTGTCTCGACTGGAATATCATAGGATTTTGTCATATTATATCTTTATTTAGCATGTTTTGATTATTGTGACTGTAAGTCACTGATAATACCAGAATAGCCAAAATACAGTCTATAGAGACATAATCAGACAAAATCTTACCATAGTCAAAAGACAGTCAACCAAGTGACTCACCACCATAATGTCATAACAGTCAAAATGTGAATTTATGACTGTAAGTCACTAGGTTGACTGATATACGTCTATCGTTTCGGCTTGACATAAGTCGGTGCCAGTTGACATTTAGTCTATTGTGTTAACTTGATATAAGTCGACGTCAATCGACATTTGGATTATAATGACAATTGACAAAAGTTAACGCTAGCCGACAATTTGTACTATAATAACAGTTGGGGTCCTTTACAATCCCAATGTCGTCTTATCTGTGATAATAGGCTCCGGCCTACTTGTGATATTAGGTTTAAGGTGTTATCTATTTTGTGTATAATCGGTGCCAGGGTCTTTTACAAACCTGGTACCACAAAGTCTGTGATTTTAGGCTTAGGTTTATTTATGTACTATATATTTTTATCTTATTGTTTTAGTTGTTTCTTTTGTATTATTATTAAGTTTTCAAAGAAACAAGTAAACCGGCTAATGACCTTGTAGTCGAAGCCGGTAGGGTGGGAGGGGTTTTTAGTCGGTAGTCCTCCGCCTGGAGGGAGTCCGATACTCCGTCCGTAAATGGATTTTCCCCTCCCACACCAAAAAAAAAAAACAGTTGACATAAGTCGGCGGCAGCCGACATTTGAATTATAATGACAGTTGGCATAAGTCGGCGATAGCCGACTTTTAGTCCATCGTGTCAGTTTGACATAAGTCGGCGCCAATGCGCCAATCGACATTTGGACTATAATGACAGTTGACATAAGTCGGCGCCAGCCGACATTTGGACTATAATAATAGTTGACATAAGTTGGCGGTTGCCGACATTTGAAACTATAATGACAGTTGACATTTAACCAATTGAGCCAACTTGACACGAGTTTGAATTGAAGTATAATGAAATCGCCATATTATTTTTTTTTTCTTTGTGACAGTTACGATATACATTTTAACACTTGTGACATATTTTAAAGTAAGGAGTATCTTCCACTCCCAGACTAAGCATGAAGTAAAATTTCGAGTTTAGAAAAGCCCCGCGTAGAAAATTTGTCGAGGATCGCGCAGCGACCCGAGACAAATTTTCATGGGGCTTTTCTAAACTCGAAATTTTACTTCATGCGCCACGCGTATAAATCACTGATTTACTGTAAAGTTAAAAATATATAACGCTAGATATGATGGTGATCAATATGTACCTTAGCAGCGAAAAAATTCAAGAATTACTTGTTTGTAAACTATTTTGGTGTAATAATAATAAAAGTAGAATAAATTTAGTTTGTGCAAGTTTTCATATTGTTGATATTTAAAATGATTTAAATATCAATAATATGGAAAACTTGCTCAAACAAAATTTCTTTTTAACGGGGAAAGTGCTATGATGGACACATCACCATTTTTTTCCTTAAAAAATTAAATTATTGCTCTGTAAATGTGTGTTCTTATCAATGTTTGTTGCGTCTGAAATAAAATTTAGAAAATGTGATGAGCTTATCCTTTTTTTGTGTCCACCCCTATAAAACTGCCCCCAGGGTTTCGTTCGGCCCATTGAACGTCCGTCCAGCCTTGCAGAAACAAAGCAAAAAATACACACACCCATACACGTACACAAGGCCAAGTTCAGTCTTGTGTGCGCGTATGTGTGTGTGTGTATTTGTCAATTCATCCCTCCTGGATAAGTTCCACAAAATAACACGGGCTGAATGAAAATTTATCGCATTCTAAATTTTTCATGTTTTTTACAAAAGGGCGGGCTGGCTCCTTCTCCGAAAACGAGATCGATCGGTATTTACATTTTTATAACTTACACTGAAAAGACTGCGAAATTCACGCAATGTTTGTTTTGTCAAATTAGAATGTTTTACGTATACAAAAAAACCCATTAAAAACAGTTTTATTAAATATTCCGGAATTAATTAATTATAGCCAATTTTTGCTGGTAGTGTGTTTCTGGGGTACAAGATGGCGCAGAGATAGCAAAATTGCGGGAAATATTTTCAACTATGTATTGGTTCATAGTACCTGTCATATTTTAACAAAACGAATATTAAAAATTATGAGTGAAGAGCGCATTGTTCGTTTGTTTAGATAGCGCCGGGCGAATGAATTGGTATTAAATTACTGTAGATAAGTAAACTGGATACATAAATATTCACGATTTTAATTGCAATCGACAAACATTCAACTGTTTTTGCTTGTCTCATTTCCAATACTTATTTTTATTATATAATTATTAATATGCTAGATATAAAAATAATAATAATAGAGTTTAATGTCATTATCTATCTATCTATGCTCTGTCCGTCGTGCGAAAACCATAAAAAAGTGAAGAAATGTCAAGGTAAAGATGTTTAAATTTGCCAGAATTTAGATAAAATCGAAAATTGTCGAAAATCGATGACATTTTTAAATGTGAAAAAATGTTAACACAATGTCAAAAAGTGAGGAAATGTCAAGAAATATTAAAATTTGACAAATCAATTTGAACTTTTTTAAATTTAAAATAAGTGGAAAGTGATAATCTATAATAAGATAATGTTTTAAATATTTTAAACTAAACAATTAATCAGTGTTGTTATGCACGGGTCGCATGAAGTAAAATTTCGAGTTCTCAACTCGAAATTTTACTTCATGCTTAGTCTGGGAGTGTAAAACATTTGTTAAAAAAAAAAAAAAAATTAAAAAAAAACCTCTATTGCCATCCAAAACTAATATACATTTTCATAAACACAATACAAAACTAAACACATGAAACCAAATTCCCAGCTAATCAGTTCTTCTCCTCTCCCTCTCCCACCCTAATCTTATCACAATCTTTACGCCCGCCCCATCCTCTCGCATCCACTCTTCTATCCTTTTAACACCTCTCGTCCATTCCTCACTTATCACCTTACACTCATCCGCTATATGTCTCCACGTATCCCTTCCACACACCTACCATACTCTTTACCCATCCATACCTTTCTTCCTCTTTCCTCCGACCCACACCTAGCCCTTGCCAGTGCTACCTTCTCCCCTATTTTTAGTAAATTCCTGCTGAGGTACCCTGGCAGTTTCCCGTGTACCTGCCACCTTTTATATAGAGGATTATAGGTACTTCTCTCAATATACCCTTGACGCTCCTGTTTTTCCACTTCCTCCCATTTTTCCTTCATCCAAGCTGCCACATTCACTAATTTTTCCAACCACCCATTTACCAAACTTTCAGACACCCCTGCTCTTTCATACATTTTTCTTCTCTCCATTCTTCAATCACTCTCTCCTACTCCCACACATGTTCTCCACACCTCTTTTACCAGCCTTTCACTACCCAATCCAATCAATTTCATCTCATATCTTGCCACTCTTTCCATTGCCTCTCCATGCATACATGCTCTGTTCGTTTCCTGAAGCTGAATATAACTGGGCGTTGATCTTTCCACCGCCAGTAGCTGCCTCAGGAACGTCACCTGCTCTCTCTCAATACATTCATACGCTCTCATTCCCCATGCCTCCACCCCATACATTAAAATTGGCTTAACACACGAATCCCACAGTTTGCACGCCATCTGAACATTTCCCCCCAGCCACTTTCCCCAATTGTTCTTTACCACATACCACGCTTTCCTTGCCTTCAGTTGGACCCATCTGGCGTGCTCCCTGTACCCCCCACCACATCTAAACACAAAACCCAAATATTTAAACTCCTTCACTATTTCGATCACTTCACCCTTCCATGCCAATTCTTTCACTCTGCCTTCTCTTCCTCCATTTCTAAATCTCATCCACTTCGTTTTCTCTATATTTACACACAATCCTTGCTTATCCATATACCTCTCAACCCTTTGTAACATTTCGTTCATTTCTCCCCATTCCTTCGCCAGCAACACCACATCATCAGCATACGCTAACATCAACACCTTTATCTTTCCTATCACAACCCCGCCCGCTTGCCCGTTTCTCAGGACCTCTTCGAGTCCACTCAGATATAAGTTAAATAGTATCGGGCTAAGCGGACATCCCTGTCTCACCCCCGTCCATACTCAAACTTTTCCGATACCTTTCCGTCCACCTTTGCTCTCACCCATGTTTCCTCATATACTCCTCTCACCCATTCCACTGTTACCTTTACCTTCCTCTTCAAACACTCCATCAACCTTTCTCTCGGAACCGAATCATACGCAGCTTTCAAATCAAGAAACACTGCATACATACTTCTCGTTAAAAAATAATCACTAGTTTTTTAGAATATTATCAATAATTTACAACATCTTTTCAATTTTCATGAAGATTTGAATTAATGTTTAGATTTTTGACGACTCGTGAACTTTTCAATACGTTTGTTAATTTTCACACTTTTTTTAATTTCCAAGATTTATAACAATTTTTAAAATATTTACATAATTATGCATTTTTTTACTGTTTTTCAAATTCTTGGCTCCTTCCGCTATTTTTTAAACGTAGACGCCTTTTATGTATTTCCTAGATTTTCGCTAATTAAAAAAAAATCCCGATGCTCATGAGTTTTTCAATTTTCAAGAATTTCGTTAATTTTTGGGTTTGCAAATTTCAAAGAAATTTATTTGACAAATACTATGAGGCTTTACTTCAAAACGTTTATTAATCATTAATGATTAATATAACGTCTAAATTAATTATTCGATGCTGAAATATTCATGATAATTTTAAAAATTCATAAAAATTCAAAATAAATTTTGATTTGTTGTAAATTTACATTTTTATAAAATTTTTGAAAATTAACGGAAAACTTGGAAATTCTCGATTTTAAAGATTTACAAAAATCTTGAAAAAATCATGATGTGCGTCTAGATTTTGAAAATTATCGAAAATCTTTAGATTTCACGAAAACCGTCGAAATTTTGAAAGTTTACAGAAATTTCGGAAATATACGAAAAGCGTTTAGAATTTTATAATTTACTAAAATGTTAAAAATTATCGAAAATCTTTGGATTTCACGAAAATCGTCGAAATTTTAAAAATGTATGGAAACTAACGAAATCTTAGTAAAATCACGAAAATTGCTAACGTTATAAAATACGACGAAAATTTTGAGAATTCATGCATAGCATCAACATTTTAAAAATACACGAAATTAACAAAAACCGTCAGAATTTTAAAAATTAACGAAAATCGTGAAATTTTGTAATGTACCCAAAATATAATAACAACCATTATTATTATTATTATATTTGTTACACACTGTATATTACATTCCTACGTATTAATTTCTACTCTTATCAAATTGTATTGTATTTCTCAAAATTGATTATTGACTTGCTCCGCACAGATAACATCGGAAACAACAAATAGCTCATTAGTTCAAATTCTATTATTCTTCTTGTATCATTTTGTAAATATCGCTCAGGCCCATTTGGTTCCGCGTGATTATAAGTAAATATTTTGCAGTTCCGAAACTAGACTTTGTTCTCCCATGTTATGCGGGATCTAATTCTATTGGTTATTGTTATCTAAAAGTAGTAGGGATTCTTCTGTGAAGAAGCGTGGAGAACAACATTTGTATTCTCAAAAGCCAGTCTTATTCTTACTCTCGAGTCAGTCTTATCACAGTCTTATTTCAGTCTACAATCAGAACTATCCCCACTACAACTTATTGTCAAAACCTTATAAGTTAATTAATAATTGATTGGTGTTAAGTTCAAGCAATTCTATTTATTATCTAAAATATTAATATATCCGAAGTACATCTATCTGTATCTATATTCGTAACTATCATATTAAAACATTAAATAAACATAAATTCAAGCGTTAAATTTCAATTTATAAAAAATATAAATAATCCGCTCCCCGCTCGAACATTACAATTTTGAAAATTAATAAAAATCTTGGATAAATTAATTAGGAAAAATTTAAACAATTCAGAAATTTTAAAAATGAATGAAAATCTTGGAAAAGTTACGAAAAGCGTTAAAGATTAACTAAAATTTTGAATATTCATTAAAAATTCTTGAAACTTTGAAAATAAACTAAAATATTCTAAATTTACGGGGAGGAATAATTTAAATTATTATTATTTTATATAAAAATAATAAAAATAAATTAAAATCTCTTAAAATGTTGAAGATAACAAAAAACATTCAATTTGGTTAAATATAAATGAAAAAGGAATTTTTCGACTCAGCACTTAAATCAAGATTTACTGGCATTCCACATTCCTATTCAAAACATGAATCCATAAATGCAATTATATTTACAAAATTTATTGGAAAATATTTTAACAATGTCTTTCTTTGTTGTGTATCAATAACATAATGAATAAATGAACGGTCCGCGTCAGAAAAAATACATTCTCAACTCAAGGTCGGGAGCCAGAAGCCAGAAGCCCGTGTCGCGACAAATGTCGTACACGAATTCTACATATAAAAACTAATTTATTTTCACATGTTTTCAGAAATCACAGTATATTTTTAAAATATTACTAAAAAGGAACGACACTGCCCCCTTATTTCTTGAAAATATAATCAAAATTAACATTGCTGTTATGGAGATTTCTAAGCAACGATTAATTATATATATATATATATATATATATATATATATATATATATATATATATCATTTATTTTAGATAAATCTATTTAATACAACATGCTTATAATAATTAACTCAATAAATTAAAGCAATATGAAGAAAAAGTAATCTTTCCTATGGAAGTAATACACGGGTTTATGTGATCATATGACAGTGTTCCATTATTAATTTTTTATATTTAATTTAAGAAACATTTTTTTCAAAAAAAAATACTGTCAATTTATTCGCAAAGCTTCAATGCACAATATGTATAAGTTTCAATGCTCTATTTTTAATAATGTGGAAGATTAATCGTTGTTGGCTCTTATAGACAAATAACATGTAAATTTCCGACCTTAACTCGTACATATTGATATAATAAAATAAATTCATATATTGCTAAAACAACACAAGTCAGTTTTAGCCAAACTGAGTTTTCACATGCTTTATTAAAATCATTTATTTTTACTTTTATTTAAAATATTGTGTAACCTATTATCTTAACTAATGTGGTTAAAGATGTTTGTTAATAACAACTTTGTTTTATTTTTTTTGTAGCATTAACCCATTAAGCGCCATTGATGCATACACGCAACATTATTAATTTTTTGTTAATTAACCTACTAAATAAGTTAATTTAATATAATATATTATTTGTGTAAAGAAAAATGTAAATATTTCGTTATTTAAATATTTTGATTAGTCCTCTAAAAAAAAAAAAAAAATCAGTGTATTTCTAACTTCACATAATTCAGTGTTTTATACGCGTGGCGCATGAAGTAAAATTTCGAGTTTAGAAAAGCCCCGTAAAAATTTGTCTCAGGTCGCTGCGCGACCTTCGACAAATTTTCTACGCGGGGCTTTTCTAAACTCGAAATTTTACTTCATGCTTAGTCTGGGAGTGGAAACACTCGTTTTAAACTTTATATTGCACGTTTTCATATAAAATAGACGAATGCCTGAAAATGTACAACGTATACATTATGTATATTTAAGAGAAAAAATCACAGAATGTCATACGTACAATAAGTCATTCATAGAAATCTTAAAAAATAAGTGCAGAATTTTACCTAAAATTAATTTTTAGAGTTAATTTATAATTGCTCGGCCGTTAATGGGTTAAAACGTTTTTTTCCGTTTCCTGAAAACTTGCAAAAAGTACCCTGTGTTGTTTTAGCAATATCCGATTCAATTACATAAAGTGCGCTTTAGAAAAGTAATTGCCTTTTTTAATAGAATACAACAAGGAAAAGTGCGAATAAAGCAATGTAAATAATAATATCAAATATTTTCTACAAAAAATACAATGAAAATTTTAAAATGTTAAAGGTTTCATTAACAGAAAAGCGTTGGAAATTATTCAGTTCTATTCCCCTTAATTCTAAAGCTTATTAAAGAGTATAAAGTTGATTAATATTCTATTGTTAACAATAATCATTCGTGTGTTGCCAGCGCAAAGTGATCGATTGGAGATCGCAAGAGAAAGTTTGCGCTCAACGCGCAGCGGAGAGCGCCAATCTCTTAAGATCGCCAATCACACTTTGCGGTCAAATTACACACACTATTTTTCTTACAATCGCACAGTGGGCAAAAGCATGAAAAAGCCTGGCCAAAATAAAAACAAAAAAAGTTTACTAACTGAATTCTAGCTCATAAAATTAGATGTAAAAGGCATTAGTGTACACTGATTCAGTGCTGGCATGACATTCAAGTCGCCAATCTCCTTTAAATGACCCGCCGAAGACAAGTGAAATAAAAAAAATGAAAAGTGGCCGTTTTGAAAGCTGCAATTGCGAGTGTGCTGCGCGAATAATTTGAAATCCTGACCTGTTCGCGTTTTCCTATAATGGATTGTACTCCGAAAGGTAAGTAATCTTTACAAATCTTGCGTTCCTTTTAACCTCATTTCCGTAGTGTAAAATATTTACAAATTATGGCGTACAAAAATTTCTAAAGCTTAGAAAGTTTTGTACGCCATAATTTGTAAAAAATAAAAAAAATAGCTTCCCTGCTTCGTATTTATATACTGAAAAGAAAAATCCGAGAAATAGCTGCTACAACCTGCTATTTTTGTTACAATGACAATTTTACTGAACTGCGCGCTGGAGCGCGTAAACTACCAGCCATGCTATGCCACGGGTATCGTTGGCGGGAATCGCGTTATCTGTCAACAGGCAATACCTTATATCTGGCGGGCATCTAATTCGTAATCACAGACCTCGAAAACCTATGTGTTGCAAATTTTGTAAGATTTCATAGATTATTAAGTTTTGATCCGTCATTTTGAATTATGAATTTTTGACATTTAATTCGTAATTAGCAGAGCTGGGCAGGATTCGAATCATTCAGGATTCGAATCCTGGATTCGAATCCTTTTAGAGGATTCAAAAGAGGTATTCGAATACTTTTGTTCAACTGGATTCGTGATCCGGATTTGTTACATTTTTTTAAGAGGATTCGTATTCGAATCCAAGTGTGCTTGATTCGAATCCATATAAAATGATTCGAATCCTTATAAAAGAATTCAAATATTTATAAAAGTATTCGAATATTTATAAATGGATTCGAATATTTATAAAAGGATTCGAATACTTACAAAAGGATTTGAATCGTCAAAAAAATAATTCGAGTTAATTGTAAGGATTAACTTGAAAAATGTTCTTTGTGTGTTTTAAAATTTCTCGTTAAATCACTGTTTTATACGCGTGGCGCATGAAGTAAAATTTCGAGTTTAGAAAAGCCCAGAAAATTTGTCTCGGGTCGCTGCGCGACCCTCGACAAATTTTTACGGGGCTGTTTTAAACTCAAAATTTTACTTCATGCTTAGTCTGGGAGTGGAAAACACTCGTTTAAATAAAGACAACCTTATACAAGACTGTCTCAGCTTAAACCGAATCGACCTTATACAGTAATGACTTTGATTTTGACGTCATGTGAGGATTTCCGCGCGTGATAAGGTCGGCTCGGTTTAAATCGAGACAACCTTGCACAGTAATGATCTTGGTTTTGACGTCATGTACGGATTTCCACGCGTGACGACATCAACCAAGGTGTGTAAGTAAGTTTGTCTTGATTTAATCCGAGCCGACCTTGTATTGTTTAATTGCCCTGATTGTTGACGTCACGTGAGGACTTCCACGCGTGACGTCAGCAATCAAGGTAGTCGACCTTGTTAGTTTAATTACATTGACTTTTTACGTCACGCGAGGAATTTCATGTATGACGTCAGAAAAACTCCCTGTATTTCTCGGAACGTAGATTTTTCTAATAAAATCAAACTGAATTTGCTATGAAATTCAAACATAATAAGTATTTTCAATTTCACAATATTTCTGTGTTTTATCCGTTTCGCTACGCAACTAACCAAATTTTCAGAATTTTCTAAACCTTATATTTTACTTCGTGCGTAAACGAGGATAGTAAATCTATGTTAAATAACAAAAATTAACATTTCTTAAGATATAAACTTTTTGTCTCGTGTAATATAAGGCAAATGTAAAGTCATAGTATGAATTGGCTGCCATTTTATTAGAAATGAAAAAAATGGGAATGGGTTTTGACTAAAAGTTAATTTAAAGGTGTAAAATTGATAATATAAAGTTAAGAAAATGATATCGGTCAAATGACCATCTCCTGAGTTTTACAGCATATTGAATTGTTGTTCGTAAAACATCTAGCTCCAAATTGGTGATTTCTTCTTTAATGTTGGCTTTCAAGACTTGCAAGATTTGTGGTTTGTTGTGGTAAATGCGAAATTTCAAAAAGACCTACAGAGAGTGGAAACGCTTGTTCGAACTTCAAACTGAATGCTTTGATAAGAACATTAAATGACTAAAAATGTTTTTAAAGATAATAATCTAGTTTTAGAAATTATGTTTAATATCATTTGAAGTAAAACTGACATGGTAGTCACAATCTGAAATGTTACATTTTTCCGACATTTCCCTGATTCAAGATTTTCATATAACTTTCTTCTATAGAAAACCGTCATTTTGGTAAATTGTTTTCATTGTCTTTGTCAATATTTAAGTTAATTTTATAAATGTTTACGTGTTTTGTACTTTATTTGCCTGCTGATTTTGACAAATTTAATAATGTCATATGGCTTTTTGTTAGTGTTTTGGTCAATTTGAATATAATTTCATGACTTTTCTCTAACTTTCCCGGTTTAAATGATATTTAGTAAATTTTTTATCTACGTAATTTTCAGGCATTCGTCGATTTTATAAATGAGTTCAATTTAAAGCTTTAAACGAGTGTTTTCCACTCCCAGACTAAGCATGAAGTAAAATTTCGAGTTTAGAAAAGCCCCGTGAAAATTTTCGGGCTTTTCTAAACTCGAAATTTTACTCCATGCGCCACGCGTACAAAACACTTAAGCAGAGTAAGAGGGAATCAGATGTTTAGTCTGTTATCAACGATGTTCAGTGTTAATAATAAATAATTACGTTTTAAACATTTTTGGTAAAACAACTGGTATTTATATATAAATGGTTGAAAAAAAAACAAAATCAAATTTATTCTTAAAGGATTTGTATTCGTGATTCGTAAAAACAGGATTCGAATCTTTGATTCGAATCATATTTATCTCTTACGAATCCTTTATTCAAATAATATTAGGTGATTCGGATTCGTGATTCGGATTCCTTTTTGCGAGGATTCGTCCCAGCTCTGGTAATTAGTGATCTCGAAAACCTTGATGTACACGTTTTGCAAAATCAGTATAGACGTTTACTGATTCTGTACAGGCTTTTATATATTTGATCCGCCGTAGTGGATCCGCTATTTTGAATTTTGAAATTTCGACATCAAATTCAGCAATCAGCAACCTCGAAAACCTGTATATTGTAAATTTTGTATGATTTCATTGATTTTTAAATATTTTATCCGTCAAATTGCATCCGCCATTTTTATTTTTAAATTTTAGATATTTAATCCGTAGATACCTCAAATACCGTAATGTACACGTTTTAGAAGACTAATATGAACATTTACTATCTATGTACAGGTTTTTGAATATTTAATGGGCTATATTGGATCCGCCATTGTAAATTTTAATTTTTTGACATCAAATTCGTAATCAGCGACCCCAAGGACCACATAGGAACCAATTTAAAGCATATTCTTACACATCTTTATATTTTGGCCAGGTTTTTTCGTGCTTTGGCCCACTGTGAATCGCCCCAATAATGTATAACAAACATTAATTTCAAAATGTTCTGAACGGTATTTATTTGATTGATCACAACATATTTTTTCTACAATTGCACTAATACATTTTTTCAAGCTAACCAAAGTAGAAGTAGTATCTAAAGAAATTAACAGACGAAAGAATTTTTAGACGGTTTCGTATTTTTAGAAAAATGAATGAGTAGAACATTTTTTACTATACCTTGTAACTTATTTTTACTTCTCCACCATTTTTTACGTTGAACTTGCCTAAATACTGTGGTAATCTTGATCATTAACCACCATGCATTATATTATTAAGTTCTGTTATTAGAAGAATGTTTGACAATTCCTCGATAAACGTCTAATTTAGCGAGCGCAAAATATTGTTGCCGCTTTAGAGCGGTAAAGTGACATTAAGAGACTTCTCTTTGGGAAACGCCTACTTTCCAGGCGTTTCCCGAGGAGCGTCACTTAATGTCACTTTACCGCTCTAATACGGCAAAATTACAACCTACTTTCTATAGGGATTGTAGGAAAAATATATTTTTAAAGATAGCTTTTTAAGTAAAAATGTTGTAATTAAAAAAACATTTTTGAAGGTTGCTAAAATTCAAATCAAAAAAATGTCTGTGTAATTAATGTTAATGCAATGATATCTATATCTACTAGTACACAACTCTAAAACGTATTAATCTGCTAAATATACAAAAATTATAGTTTTATATATTTGTATTTTTTACTTACCCTGCGCATGACGCGTAGGGAGAACGACGAAGTCTTCATGGCCGCCAAACTGGAGAATTTTCAGTGCACCAAAATCGACCTAAAACGAACGAAATCTGTTTTAAAACTACGTGCGTTATTCAATCAACTGCAACGGGCATTTAACATCCAACTTGACGTTTCATTTATTGTGCACGAAAGCTGGCGAGCCGGTGAATTTTCCATTGAATTTTAAATGAAGAGGTTTTTTGATTCAATTAACGCAAATAAATTAATTTATCGCAAATACAATTAATTTTAAATTGATTCTGATTTACTGCAAACAAAGCTGGATTTCCAATATTTGAGCTTAGTTTAGAGTAGATTTAAGGTATGAAAGCAATTTAATTTGAAAAAGCTTTTAATAATATTACATTTAATTCATGCAGAGCACAAAAAACATGTGACCTAAATTCGTTTTAAAACTGCGTGGATAATTTAATGAACTGCACCAGACATTCAACATTCAACTTGAAGTTTAATTTATACTACACGAAAGCTTTCGAGCCGGTGAATTTTACATTGAATTTTAAATGTAGAGGTTTTTTTTATTCAATTCACAAATAAATTAATTAATCGCAAGTACAATTAATTTTAAATACAGAGAGTTTTATGTAACACCGACGAACTTTTTTTGAAGTATCCTTATGCATACGTTGCACATTTTTCGATGCTTGGTTTATTATAAGAATTTAATTTAAAGCTTTGAGCGAGTGTTTTCCACTCCCAGGCTAAGCATGAAGTAAAATTTCGAGTTTAGAAAAGCCTGAAAATTTGGTTAGGTCGCGTAGCGCGAAGCGCGGAGCGGCTAAACCAAATTTTCAGGCTTTTCTAAACTCGAAATTTTACTTCATACGCCACCGGTACAAAACACTGACATATTACGAAGTTTAAAACACACCGCTAAACTTTACATTGAATCAGTGTTTTGTACCGGTGGCGCATGAAGTAAAATTTCGAGTTAAGAAAAGCCTGAAAATTTGGTTTGGCCGCTCCGCGCTTCGCGCTACGCGAGCAAACCAAATTTTCAGGCTTTTCTTAACTCGAAATTTTACTTCATGCTTAGCCTGGGAGTGGACAACACTCGCTTAAAGCTTCAAATTGGATTCTTTTCATAAACCGAGCATCAGAAAATGTCCAATGTATGCATATGGATACTTTGAAAAAAATATTCTCGTTATGAAAATGTTCGGTGTTACATAAAACTCTCTGTAGATTCTGATTTACTGCAATCCAAGCTGTAATTACAAAAATATTTGATTTTAGTTTAAAGTATATTTAAGCTATAAAAGCAATTTAATCTGATGTATTTAATATAATTAGATTTAATTGCAATACGTATCATGCAGAGCATAAGCAAAAGATAACATGTGATTTTAACCCATTAAAAGAGATTCATGCAATAACGCAACATTATGTTTTTTTGTAATTAAATTAATAAATAAGTTAATTTGATACATTGAATTATTTGACCTGACTTGAGAATGTGTGAAGAATACTATAAATATTTTGATATTTAAATATTTCGTTTAGTATTCTTTAAAAAAAATTGAGTGAATTTCCAACATCACAATATTTCAGTGTTTTATACGCTTGGCGCATGAAGTAAAATTTCGAGTTTAGATAAGCCTTAAAATCTGGTTTGGTCGCGTAGCGCTACGCGCTACGCGACCAAACCAAATTTTAAGGCTTTTTTAAACTCGAAATTTTACTTCATGCTTAGTCTGGGAGTGGATGCACTTGTTTTCAACTTCAAATTGAACGCTTTTATAAAATCGACGAATGCTTGAACATTTGCAGCATACATCATGTATATCCAAAAGAAAATATTTGCAGTATGTAAAACAATAGGACATTTTTAGAAATGATAAGATACCTGAAAGTTTCACACCTTGGGATTTGTAAATTTATAATATTTATTTCAAAATGTTCATACTTATATTATGAATTGGGTTTTAGCAGATTAATTAATTTAAAAAATTAAACGGCGAAGGAGACTTTATTGTAGAAATTTGTATGTCATTTATTTTTTTTAAATTCTTTTGAAAAAAAAACCCGATGTGATCCAGACAAACCAATGAATGCAACGAATCGATAAATGATTGTGCAAATGATGTAAAACTGTAACAAGGTAAATTGGAACTGTTTTGACAGAAAAATTATTAAAAAAGCAGTTCCCTACAGTAATAAAAAATAGGCAACCTTATTTAAAAAATTAAAGACAAAACTCCAACGTTGATCAAATCCAACGTTATCTATAAAAAATTTTGCGCAGAATGCCCTTTTGTATATGTTGGCCCAACTAGTCGATGTGGTTTTATTTATTTATTTACGGATTTCTCCCTTTTACAGCATTACAAAAAATAGGTACATAAAAATTACAATATATAAATATCGCGCTCAACACTTAATAAATTAAACTAAACAGAAATGTTAGTAATTTATAATAACATCCAAATCAATGAAAGATAAGTGGCGTTTAAACACATCATACGAGTTTGAAAATGTTATCAAATTTGGATTTAACATCAGTATGTTGAAATACCGCATTATGCGAGAAACCGGGCTATGGCTGCCATAATTTGTGTGGGGGAAGTTTAACCTAAACAATAGCCTGTTACGAACAGTTGTATTTAAAAAGAAATTAAAATTCAATAAAGAAATTAAATGACTGGAATTCAGAAGTCCATTTATCAGCTTAAATCCATAACACATATCCAGTGTTACCCTTCGGTATTGTAGGGATTTTAAGTTTATTGAAGTCTGGATATGCGACCGACTGCACTGCACCCGATCAATGCCCATTCTAAATGAAACCAGCAATAGAAATTTATTTTGTACTTTCTCAATTGACTCAATATGGTTTTTGTAATTAGGAGACCAGATAACCGACCAGTATTCTAACTGCGGTCTTACCAAACTAACATACAGAGTGCTCAAGATCAATATAATAAAATTTATAACCAAGTAACCACATTGTGTTATACATCAAAAGATAACTATAAACATATTAAAATAAATAGACAATTATAAATACCAACACTATTTAACAGAAAACTACATACTAATGCACTAGAAATTTAAATGGTTGATTGACTCTTGGTAAAATTACAGATTTTTTTTTTTTAGAAAAGCGCAGATAATTGAAGGGATTATTGTAATAACATGATGAGCCACACAACAAAAAAATGCTGTATTATTCTTCGATTTGATTAAGAAGTAATATATAAAGCTACAGTATGCTCATATTTCCATGCAAACCGAAGCTTTCAAAACTTGTCAAACAATCTACTATTAAACATTAAATGTGCGATTCTTTTCGCAATCTACAACAAGTTAGTCTTACAAAGACTATATCAAACACTCATTGAAACAACTACTTCCCGGGCTAATACCCGACGGACATTGAATTTTACAACAAGTGTTTGCTGTTACATACAGTAACCTACTGCAAATGTAACAATTTGGGTCAAATTATTCAGGCCATCTATAGACGCGTTTAGAGATTTATCTCTCATCAGTATAGCTTTGCCATTCCCTCTAAACAATTTGACACCTTAGACTGGCGGTCACGTTACCGTTCAAACATAAGTATAAATGAAATGGCCCATTCTTGGTTGCAGAATACTTCAAACATTAAAAGTGCGATTTTTTTCGCAATCTACAATAAGTTAGTCTTACAAAGACTATATCTACTATTAATTCTTAATATTATAGTAATTCATTTAAATTTTTCTCTAAATTTTTAAATCCAATATCTCAGTTCTGTTTACTTGTGGCATATCATGTTATTACAATAAGCCCCTCTATTAAACAGAAAATCTATATAACTTCTCCTTTCATACAATTCATAGAAATCAATTAAAGCGTAAGCAAGTTCTGTTTCAAAAACGTTGAACTTAATTCAAAGTAACATTAAATCAACAAACAAAATGTAATTGGGGAACTTCTGTTCAGACATGAACTAAGTTTAAGTTGTATAACTGGCCCGGTCCATCAAGATTTAATTCCAAATTGATTTCTTTACGAATTCAGGTTGAACAGATTAGACGTGCATATTATTCAAGTCTTGTGCTCCCTCGAGATTTAAATAACACAAAATTATGTATCTCTGTACGGTATTCGCAAATAGTAAAAATTTATTACATGGCGTTATTTTCTTATTTTATCATCAAAAATTAAGCAGAACATGGAAGCTGGCATTTTTACGGTTCAGTTAAGTTCCGAATTTTACGACCGCATTATAAAAGTGCCGTTATTAATGAAATCTTGCGCCAAATTTCTAGACGACAATTTACTCCTAAATCCATTTTTGCGATAAAAAAATATAAGCAGAATCGTAACTAGGATTAAATTATAAAATATTGGACTTGATAACGATAAATGAATTCAAAAATATTGTATCATTCAATATGATAGATAAGATTTAACTAGCTAGTATCCATTTCAAATGTTTTGGCCCCTGTGTTTGAAGCGTAATAAAAAAATAATCATGTGTCCATCATAGCACTTTCCCCATCACCTAAACAATTGATAATTGACATAATAAACTTATTTCACTTATAAATTGGTTAAAGACCATTTCACATTATATCATTGTTGTAGTATACGCGTGGCGCATGAAGTAAAATTTCGAGTTTAGAAAATTTGGCTCAGGCGCGTAGCGAATTTAAAGTTTTTAACGAGTGTTTCTAATTCTAGTTTAAGCACGAAGTAAAATTTCCAGTTTAAAAAAGCCTGAAAGTTTGGTTTGGTCGCTCCGCAAGGATAACCAAATTTTAAAGCTTTTCTAACCTCGAAATATTACCTAATGCTTAGTCTGGGAGTGGAAGACACTCGTTTGTTTCATCATTGAAACAATTAAAAATTGATGTAATTAGTTTATTGTCGTTTTATTGACGGAGAATATCAATTTCGATACAAGTTAAAAAGGATTCAGAAGATAGGTAAATTACAATCAATTTAATTATGAAATATTTGAATATTTTAAGTGAATTCCTTTTATAATTTGAATCTTTTTATTTTTCGAGGATGATGTAGGTACATTTCTGACACTAACTAGGGGATAAATAAAAGCCAATGAGCCCACAAACACATTATAAGCATTGAATTAATCATTTATTAAAAAAAATCAAACTCAAATTTGCAAAACTTAAAACGCGTGTGTAATACATACGTCGGCCATTCCATAAATAAGTGCACACTTTTTGGGGGTACATCGAGGATTTTAGCGAATTTCTTATATTTTATAAAGGCTATCAAGATATGGTTTTTGGTTGTTACTAGAAGTTGAACAAATTATTGTGTCAAAAGTTATAACAACATAAACTTTTAGTATACTTTTATTTTGAACTCAACAATATCGTAAACTGTTACTGATACAAAAAATGTTATACTTGACTTTTTTTATGTGTTCAAAGTTTAAAATACATTTTTTTTCAAAACGAAAAAACTATAATTAGATAGATTTTTTTTTAATAAATAGAACAAAGCTCAAAAAATAATCAAATACTAAAGTTTTAATTTTCTTGAAAGAAATATATGATATACCTCAATTCTTCCTAAGAATATTTCCGTTTTCAAAAAGATGGGCAATTTAAAACTTTTTGAGATATGATTTTTTAACAGAGCGCAGCATTGACGCGAGGCGCCCCCGCCATTGGTGGAATGGCCCGGATCGCGGTGTGCGCTGCGAGTCCCGATTAATAAACACAGAAAACTTTATTTATTCATTGTTTAACCTGAAATTAGGTAACTAATATGGTTTATTTCATTTTATTAAGGATTTTCACTCTTAGCCGTAAAAATTATATAGCGATAAGGTTAGTGAAAATGCTATATGTTATATAGCATTTTCACTGATCTTATCGCAATATAATTTTTTTTAAATCGCTTGATGGAAATCTCTTCAATATTGGAAAATAAAATGGAAGAAGGAGTGGGCGAGGGTACAGGTAATGGTTGAAGAATACAGGAAATACAAGGATAATTATATAAAAACGACAGAAAGGACCTTTGGAATTCCCCGATACCTGAAATGCTGACAAAAATTGGTTCTAAATACTAAATACATGAGCCGTTTATTATGAAAGTGGCCTAACTTCATTTCTCAATTTTTCGTTGTTGACTGTAATAACCTTTATAATTTGAGGTTTTCAGTCATAAAAACAATTTTTGGTTGTGTATATTCACAATATATATTATATATTTTAAATATACTTAACCAGAATCTGTTATTTATGTCAGAAAACCTCAAATAATTTAGATTATTTCAGTCAACAACAATAAATTGAAACTTTTTTTTTGTTGTTGTATGTACATCATTCTTGAAAATGACATTAAACCGAAACTAGTTAAAAATAAAATAATTTATTAGTAAAACAAATCAAGTGAATTCAATTAAAAACCTATATATTAAGAAACATGTTTTACCAAGTGATCAATAAGAAACAAGTTAATGATATGTATTAAGTAATTATAGAATTAATGTCATTAAGATTTTGTTGTAATCCGCAAAAAAAGCGAATCATTGTAGAGTAAGTTAAAATTTTTCACTGACCTTATCGGTATATAATATTGATAGCTAAAAGTGCAAATCCTTTATAATGTTAGATAAACTGTATTAGTGACTTTATTTCGGGTAAAACAATGAATAAATACAGTTCTCTTGGTTTATTAAGCGGGACTTGCAGCGCACACCGCGATCGGGGCCATTACACCATTGGCGGGAGCGCCTCATGTCAATGCAGCGCTCGGGTAAAAAAATCATATCTCAAAAAGTTTTAAAGTGCCCATACTTTTGAAAACGGAGAAATTGTTAGGAAGGATCAAGGTATAACATATATATTTTTTAAGAAAATTAAAATATGAGTATTTGATTATTTTTTGAGAAATGTTTTATTTATTAAAAACAATCTATATAAATAAAGTTTTTTTCGTTCTGGAAAAAAATGTATTTTAAACTTTGAACATTTAATCACAAAAGAGTATAGAATAACTTTTTTTGTATAGGTAACTGTTAACGATATTTATGAGTTCAAAATTAAAGTGTACTAAAAGTTTATATTGTTATAACTTTTGACACAATAATTTGTTTAACCTCTAGTAACAACCAAAAGCCATGTCCTGATAGCCTTTATAATATATGTGAAATTCGCTAAAATCCCTGATGTACCTCCAAAAAATGTGCACTTATTTATGGAATGGCCGATGTATGTATGTCGAGTATTATGTTTGTAAAACTAAATTTACAAAGAATAACTACACAATAAATATGGCTCGTTGGAAAAGAACAAATCGGTACTAAGATTTAATTAAATACAAAGAATTAAGGAGCTTACTGTAATAACATGATATGTCACAAGTAAACAGAACTGAGATATTGGACTTTGAAATTTAGAAAGAAATGTAAAATGTAGGCCGAATTGTAAGGAAGTTTTATTTTCAAAGAGTGAGTCATTGTTTTCTGATTCTACGTTTAATTCTAAAAAAAAGTCCATGGGACCATAGGTCTACGGTGAATTTCAAGCCGCATTAATTTTAATTGACGATTTTACTGCAGCCGGTTGTAATATTTATTTAGATTTCAGTTCTTATTTATAATATTTCCTATTTTTGTTTGTATTTTAGGGTTCATGGGGGTTTTGAGTGTGACGAATTCTATGTTAATTTTTATTTTAATCTTAGACATCCGCAAGATGTCAGGTTTAGTTTAAAACTTAGAAACCTCAATTGCTTCTACATAAAATCTCGCAGACTGATGAAAATCATGAAGAATCAAAATCAGATATTGTGCAAAATAAGTTGGTCAAAATTGACATTCTTAGACTTATTTGTACATACATATTGATGATTTAATGGTCTTTAATGTTGATTACTTTTGTCAGGTTTAGTTAACTTTCTAAATTTGAATCACAGAAAAACATGAATTCATGAATTGTTATGTATCGTATGTTCAATTAAAAAAAAAATCTCTTGAGTGCCATGGAACATATTCTAGGTTGGCAATTCTGAGATTATATATTATAATTATTATGTCTAACGTTTTACCTAACCTAAATTTTAAATAAAATAAATCATGGCACTGTAGAGGTTTTTTTTATTAAACGTACGATATTATTGTTATAGATGAAGTACGTTTATGAACTTCATTGGTGATTAGTGTTTTATACGCGTGGCGCATGAAGTAAAAAAAAAAAAAAAACCCGTGAAAAACCCTCGACCCTCGACAAATTTTCAACGCGGGGCTTTTCTAAACTTGAAATTTTACTTCATGCTCAGTCTGGGAGTGGTAACACTCGTTCGAAACTTTAAATTGGACGCTTTTATAAAAACGACGTACGCCTGAAAAATGACAGTGTATACTTTATGTATATAACAGAGCTGGGCAGGATTCGAATCATTCAGGATTCAATTCCCAGATTCGAATCCTTTTAGAGGATTCAAAAGAGGTATTCGAATACTTTAGTAAAAACGGATTCGTGATCCGGATTCGTTACATTTTTTTAAAAGGATTCGTATTCGAATCCAGACGTAGATGATTCGAATCCATTTAAAAGGATTCGAATCCTCATACACGGATTCCAATCCTCCCAAATAATTCGAATCATCGCTATTAAGGCTGGGATTCGAATTCGATTAATTCAAATAGTTAAATATTCTATTATGAATATTTAAATCACAAAATTCAAATTTGTGAATGCATATTTGGTTACTTAACCATGAAAACCTTAATAGTATATTTTTACCTTCACTTGAAATCAGTGTTTTATACGCGTGGCGCATGAAGTAAAATTTCGAGTTTAGAAAAGCCCCGTGTAAATTTGTCTCGGGTCGCTGCGCGACCCTCGACAAATTTTCTACGCGGGGCTTTTCTAAACTCGAAATTTTACTTCATGCTTAGTCTGGGAGTGGAAAACACTCGATTGAACTTTAAATGTAACTCTTTTATAAAATCGACGTATGTAATATAATTCAAATCATAGAAGAAGATGCAAAATCTTACCTAAAATTAACTTTTAGAGTTAACTTAATAATTTTCTCGGCTTTAAATGGGTAAATATTCTATTCCTAAGAAAAACCGTATTTATTTAATATTAAAGTTATATTTAATATAATAACAAACTGAATAAATCGACAAAAATCTAGAAATATCGAAAATCTCGACTTGTAGAAAATCTTGACGGTCCACTCCCAGACTAAGCATGAAGTAAAATTTCGAGTTTAGAAAAGCTCCGCGTAGAAAATTTGCCTCGGGTCGCGCAGCGACCCGAGACAAATTTTCACGGGGCTTTTCTAAACTCGAAATTTTACTTCATGCGCCACACGTATAAAACACTGATTTAAAATGAAATTCAATAACACATATATTATCATTAATTAAAATCATTATTTAGTCAGATATTTCATCGGTAACTGAACATTTTTGTTAATAGAAACTGATGGAATAAAATGTTACTGGTTGCAAGTAATAGATTCAAATGTATTTTTAAAGGATTTGTATCCGTGATTCAAAAATGAGGATTCGAATCGTTGATTCGAATCATATTTTTCACTTACGAATCCTTTATTCGAATATTCGTGATTCGAATCATATTAGGTGATTCGGATTCGTGATTTGAATCCTGTTTTTGAGAATTCATCCCAGCTCTGGTACATAAAATTGAAAAATCTCTAGTATGTAACATAATAAGTCATCCATAGCGATCATTAAAAGAAGGGCAGAATTTTTCCTAATATCAACTTTTAGAATTAACTCTATAATTGCTCGGCCATTAATGATTTAATTGAAAGTTTGGCACTTTATAGAAAACCAAAATATTTGATGTAAAATCACTTTAAATGGATATTTATTATTATGAACTAAATTGACTTTTGAGGTTTAATTATTATGATTTTGTATAAAATTAATTTAAAAAAAAGCAGCCTGTGTTTGATACCATAGATAATTTCATAAAAAATGCTAAAAAAACGAGACCATTTCTACATTTCTAGTTCAATTTGTAGAGCACTAATCGTAACTTAAAAACTTAGCAATTTGCTAATAATTTCATACCTGCTAATGACATAATCCCCATTTGTACCTATAAACATCGACCATATTTATCACTCATTCCATTGCTGTGTACACAACACTTTTTCAAGTAAGTTTATTTTAAATTTATTCCTAAATTTTTGTAAACGTCATAAGCAAAGCTATACTAAAGAGAGATAAATTTCGAAACGCGTCTATAGATGGCCTAAGACATTAGTTTTAATCCAAGTCCTTTCACTTCTAATTTGTTGCTATCTCTCCTTTCATTTTAAATTTGTATTGTTAGTTGGTTTGAAGAGAATTTGACCTAAACGTTACATATACTTTAATAGAGCGTTGTAACAAACCAAATTAAATAAGATTTTCAATATTTCATTGTATAATTCAATATCCGGAGGTGTATTTGCATGGGAAGTAGTTGTTTCAATGGATATTTATCGTTTTAAGTTGTTTTATTAATCAAGACATTGTTTGCATTTTTACGAACACTTTTTTCGTAATTTTATATATTATGATTGGTTTAGTTTGAATTTGGCGCCTAAAGGCGTACAGATGGATGCCAGTTTGCGCTACTCTCTAAAATACAGGGACACTATTACATACATACTAGTGTCCCTTTATGCAAGAGAGTATCGCAATTGGCCAATGTAAGGGCGTCAACGTGGCGTCATGACTGTTCCATCAAACGCTTGAAACAGTCGTGTGCATCTCCAGTAAAACATTAGGTGCATTATATTTATTAATTAAAGAATGTACTTAAACCAAGGATATTATATCTATGGATCGCTAACTTTCGCTAAAAAGGTGAAGCCAGTGTTGGGGGAAAGGTGCCATTTGCCGGATAGGAATTTCAATTGTTCAAAATTCAGGTTTGTTGAATTTACTGTCAACTCGAAAGATTGAAACGCAGCCTTTTAGTAGTAATTTTGTGAATTGTGTCAGTTTCTGTATTTATTCTTATATAGTATGTTCAATACAAAAAAAAAACCTCTAGAGTACCATGGTTTAAATTATTTTTAAATTTAAGTTGGCTACACGCCTTATGAATTGACATATAAAACGTCAAACATGATAATTATAATATAAAATTTCAGAGTTGCCAACTTACAATATTTTCCATAGTACTCTAGAGATTTGTTTTAATAAACATACGATATTATAATTATAATTGAAAATATGGTAGCTTCGTGTAGTGTCAAAGACTGTAAACATCGGCATTCTAAAGAATCTTCAAGACATTTTTTCTAGTAAGTATTATCATATTTTTTTTAACATTACTAAAATTACTAAAAAATAGGCCTTTGCACCACGTGTTTAAGACAAACCTTTAGTATATAAAATATAATACAAATATGCAATTGTATATTTGTGGAGCTCGCGCGCAAAACCCGATAAATCCACTCGCGGGCGATTTTCACTTTTTGACGGTTACTTATAATTTTGAGTGAGTTGTACACAAATTCATTAACAATTGTTAGCAATTTCCCTTAAATATCTTTTTAAATTCAAATCAAAATGTCAACATGATATTGTATATTAACTCAAAACTCGTATTTTGTGTATATTGAAATATTTAGTTTTTTATATTTATCAGGTTTTGCGCGCGAACTCCAAATTTGTGTTATCTTGTTAGGGAATGTGATAATTCTTAATATTTTTTTTGTGTTTTGAAAAAAAAATGTAACTGATTAAGTTGTGTGTTGCAAGTTGACAATTTGAGAAATTTACTAAATATTAAAACAATTTTAAATTAAGTGGTAAATACAGTTATACCTAATGTTTTTGTAGTTTTCTATTAAAAAATAAAGAGATTTTACCACTATGCTCTTGGAAGAAAACATTTTATACCTTCAAAATCATCAAGAATTTGCAGTGACCATTTCTTGGATCATGATTATTTGGTGAGACCAGGAACTTATGTAAAACATTTAAAACCTGAGGCGGTACCGTCCATGTTTCCAGGAAAAATTGAAAGAAATGAGCCACATATGTTGGCTTTAATTATAGCATTGTAGAAAGTATTTAAAAGATCGATTACATACTTACGGAATATTCTACTCCAAAAATGTTTTAAATCCTGTCAGCAAAAGGCATGAATTAAAAAAAAAGATTTTATTTATGAATACATAATGTTTAAACCTAAATATATATTTATGATTTTATGTTAATTATGTCTATGATTTATCCAATCATTTTAAATTTCCCACCCAAAATTCCTACCTGACAAATGGCGGACTGGCTTCACTTTCGAAAAGTGGTTATGATGTAAGTTAGCGATCCATAGATATAAAATGCTTGACTTAAACCCAGATTCTCAATTCATAACAGAAATAAATAAATAATTAATAATTATGATTTATTAATTGCTAAAATGTTTATAATTTGTAATTGTTTAACATTAATTAGAACACTACGTTCAACAAACGTCAGGTACAAACGTCATTTCGCCGAAAATAACGCGAAATTAACTCTTTAAATAAAATCAAATATCCATTTTGTACTTCTTAATTGTGGTTAAGTATTTTCTTTTCCATTGTACGATATCTTCAGTTCAATTAAAATACTTATACGGCATTTCGCCATATATCTGTGAAATAAAACATATTTACATTATGTTCATAATATAATACGGAATTTATATAATAATGTGTCTCTATCAGAGCTGGGACGAATCCTCGTGAAAAGGATTCGAATCAAGAATCCGAATTACCTAATATGATTCGAATCACGAATACTCGAATAAAGGATTCGTAAGAGATAAATATGGTTCAAATCGAAGATTCGAATCCTGTTTTTTCGAATCACGAATACAAATCCTTTAAGAATAAATTTGATTTTATTATTACCATTAATATATAAATATCGTTGCCAGTTGTTTTAACAAAAATATTCAAAACCTAATTATTTATTATTACCACTGAACATCGTTGATAACAGACTAAATATCAGACTCCCTGTTACTCTGGTTAAAGATGTATTTGTGTGTTTCTAAACTCCACTTCAAATCAGTGTTTCGTACGCGTGGCGCATGAAGTAAAATTTCGAGTTTAGAAAAGCCCAAAAATTTGTCTCGTGTCGCTGCGCAACCCTCGACAAATTTTCACGGGGCTTTTGTAAACTCAAAATTTTACTTCAGGTTTAGCCTGGGAGTGGAAACACTCGTTAAAAACCTAAAATTGAACTCTATTATAAAATCGACTAATGCCTGAAATTTACGTAAATAAAAAAATCACTGAATATCATTAAAACCGAGAGTCAGAGAAAAGTCATGGAATTTTATTTATATTGACCAAAACACTAAGAAAAAAGCCATATGATATTATTAAATTTGTCAAAATCAGCAGGCAAATTACAAAACACGTAAAAATTTAAAAATTAACTTAAATATTGGCAAAAACAATGAAAACTGTTAAACAGAATGGGGGTTTCCACAGAAGAAAGTTATATTAACAGGCCAGAGAAAAAATCTTTAGTTAGGGAAATTTTGGAAAAATTTAACATTTCAGATTGTGGCTACCATGTCAGTTTTACTTCAAACAATATTAAACAAAATTTTGAAAACTAGATTATTATCTTTAAAAACATTTTCAATCATTTAATGTTCTTATTGAAGCATTCACTTTGAAGTTTCGAACGAGCGTTTCCACTCCCAGACTAAGCATGAAGTAAAATTTCGAGTTTAGAGAAGCCTCGTGAAAATTTGTCTCGGGTCGCGCAGCACCCGAGACAAATTTTCGGGCTTTTCTAAACTCGAAATTTTACTCCATGCGCCACGCGTACAAAACACTGATTTTAAGTGGAGTTCAGAAACACACAAATACATCTTTAACCAGGGTAACAGGGAGTCAGATATTTAGTCTGTTATCAACGACCCGAGACAAATTTTCTAGGCTTTTCTAAACTCGAAATTTTACGTCATGCGTCACGCGCATACCCAGTGATTTAACGAGAAATTTAAAAACACACAAAAAACATTTTTCATGTTATTCCTCACAATTAATTCGAATTATTTTGGACGATTCAAATCCTTTTGTAAGTATTCAATCGTTTTATAAATATTCAAATCCTTTTATAAATATTCGAATCCTTTTACAAAGATTCGAATCCTTTTATAAGGATTAGAATCACCCACCTTTAGGCTCGAATACCAATCTTAAAGAAATGTAACGAATCCGGATCACGAATCCAGTTGAACTAAAGTATTCGAATGCCTCTTTTGAATCCTCTAAAAGGATTTGAATCCAGAATGATTCGAATCCTGCCCAGCTCTAGTCTCTATCTTACTTAAAATTGATATGTTTCATAAAACTATACAAGGTATAACGACTCATCTTCGGCATGCCTGCATGATCGTTTACTTCTTTTAAAACTTTATTCAAAGTTGGCAGTTCATTTTATAGAAGAAGCTATAATATATTCCATTTGTTTCTGGATCTCGCCTAGCTATGGAAAAGTGACAGTTTAAGTATTGTAAATGGGGTTGGTTGTGTTTTAAATCAGGGTTTTTAAATGTCACTGTCAGATGTTCGATTTTAAGGTTATAATTTCTGACTATTGTGATCTTACACTGTTGCATGTTTTACAAATTTTCAGATATAAAAGGACAATAATATGCAGTTTTAAGATTAACAAAATTTACTACTTGGTTTTTGTACATACAAACACAGCAATAATATTGTATATAACAAATATAATGAATTTGGCTCTGCAAACTTATTTCGTCATCCATTTGTATTTCTCGCTTGGGTCTTCCCGCTAACACATTTTGATCAACTCCATCCATCTACCTTAATTTTGGTCATTCTCTCTTCTGTTGGCTCTCAGTATTTTTTTGTAGAATTGCAAATTTATTCCCACCCTCTTGTGATACTGATAATTTTCATGTCAAACAATTTTTAAGCCCTCATTCCACTTTTATTATTTAGTCAAGAGAACCTGCATCTGAATCTTCTGATGTTTGTTCTGAGCCAGATTCCCCAAGCGAAATAATAAAAGGAGGAATGGTTTCAAAAGAAAGGTTCCCCATGTGTTTTGTCCAGTCATCCGAAATAAGTTTTTCACAATGATCACAGAAATTTTGCCACATATCGGATGTACATTTTGAGAGAGACTCAAGCCATAAATTCTGAACACGATCCTTAGATGGTTGCTTAGAATTTATGTGCTTATTGTGGTAAGTCTTACAAAACCCCCATGCCATTTCAATTGGATTGTATTGACAATGGTATGGCGGTAATCTAAGAACTTCGTGCCCGTTCTTTCTCAAAATGTCATTAACTACGTGAATTTTGTCATTTGATCGAAAAGATATAAATAAAGCCCATAGTTCCTTTTTGGTTAATTTTGGATTGAATTTTACATTGTGTTTAACCAACCACTCCTGCATTTCGCATTTCTTACAAGAAAATGAAGGAGTTTTGTCTAATTGCACAGAATGGTATGCAGCATTATCCATAATAACTACACAATTCCCTGAAAGCTTAGCCAAAGCAGGAATACGTTGATTAACCACCCAATTTTGAAAAGTATTACCATCCATTGTGGCATGGTAATATCGGTCATTGTTTATCGAATGTAATAAAAAATCGCACCCATCCAAAAACCCACCCCTATACCCAGCATGTAGAATGGTGAAGCGTTTGCCTTCATTTTTGAATTTAGTTGGTTTACTTTTTATATCCGTTTCATGTACCCAGCGTCGAACCACGGATCCATTCTGATATATCCATGTTTCATCCAGGTATACGAATTGGATATCTTCACTGGAATTTTGATACTGTAAAAATTTTCTAAGGAAAATAATTTTAGCTGCAACAACATGTTTTTGTTCACAGAGAATTTTGCGCCCATTAATTAATTTGAATTTATACCCCATACTTTTAACAACCCTATAAAGTGTTGTTCTACTCCCATGGAACTCATAATTTTCTTTCATATCATTCAAAAGATCTCTCAAAGTAAAATACTGATTTCTAGAGTTATTTTGCCAAATTAGTTGTTGCAGATCTTTTCTAGCTAGGTGATTCTAAAAATGGCTGTTTTTAGATCGTTTGCCAGAAGTAGTAGATTTCAATTCGTCAGGTCTTTGTCGTAAAATTAATTGTAATGAAGATCTCCCTACCTGAAACGTAATTATCTTTAATTAAATATATATGATAATTAAAATACTAGACATACCCCAAAAATATCTATTAAAATCGTAATAATATTGTGATGCTGTAGATTTTGATTACTTTGCCTAAAATGTTTGTAGGATTTCAGAATTTGTAACCTTTTTGATTCAGAGATAATCTTTGGCATGTTAATATTTAATATGTGCCTGAAATTATTTTTCACTTTGATATTGACACAGCATTGCAACACTAGATTAATTTGATTTAATAATAAAATGCTCGAAGAAGCGACCGCGTGGCGAAATAATTGTTGCAAGATTAACAATAAACCTCTTGAAAATTAAAAAGAGGATTACTTATGATATCATAAATGATTGCAACACTGTTAAAATAAGGAATCAGGAGTGCTAATTAATAAAAAATGTAAATGTTGATACTGCAACATAACAACACGAAAGCATGGCTAGGCGAGATCCAGAAACAAATGGAATATAGTATATGCATGGATCTCTTCACTACGTCATCAAAACTTGTAATTTCGCCCTCCAAGCTGATTGAGCTACAAATCTCTCCGGATTTCTTATATTCGCTAATGGTACGATATACAGTGGAATTTACAACTCCTAAAAATTAATCATTTTATTATTTGATGCATATTCTTATGCTATTTGATATCTCACCTACTGCACCAACAATGTCTGATACAACAGCAGTTATTTTCAGATGTGAATCATCTGTTATCATTTGCTTATACATATTAATTATGCACTGTTTTTCAGACAGATATAAATGATCCACATCCAACTTCTTACTCTTTTTTGGAGGTGAAGGTGATATTATCACCGAGCTTGTACTGGGTCCATAATCCATCACAACAATATAAACAAAACTAACTTTTAACTATGCTAAAGATACACCGCACAAAAGGTTATTACGAAACAGACAAAGTTGCAACTCGGTAACGCTTCGAATTAAGGTTATGTCAGCTGTTGCGTCTAATAATGACGTATTAGCATAGTGTAAAATGGGCGCGCTCTCGGCCAATCAGAGTTGTAGGTTTTGGCGCGAGAAATTTAAAACGCTCCGCCTCGTTATTAAACAGATTATAGTGTCACTATATTTAATAAAGTAGCGCAAACTAGCATCCATCTTGACGCCTTTAGGCGCCAAATTCAAACTAATCCAATCATACTCCATAATGATTGATTCGCGTCCTGTTAATATAATTCAAGATGGATGATAGTTTGCGCTACTGTAGATATGATCGTCCTCTGCAGTAGACAACTCGTACTACACAACACATTCTTGTTTTTTGGCAGTGTACTCTTTCATAAGAATCTATTATTTTCCCACTGAATAGTCAAAACCGTCAAATTTTCACATGCGCGGTTTTGTCGTGGGACCGACGATATGATAACACGTTAATTAAAATTAAACCAAACATTCACATATTTCAATTAAAAACTTACTTTGATGTTATTCAACAAATTTATGAACTGAATAAATAATTATGTTTACAACTTTTCAATTAAAAACTTAGCATTGATTTTATATTGAAAGTTATTTAAAGTCCACTCTAATTAATTGAACGTACTCGATAAAAACCCTGAGGAATTTTTACAAATAAATTGAATTGACCAAGCGTACTCAATACTAATTAGATTTTCATCGATTACTAATTTCTTACATAAAGGCTGACATAATTCAATATCAAAGATTAAACATACAGCAGAGTATTGGTAATTTTATTCGCATTTTTTTTAATTGAGATTGAAAAATGTTTAAGGAAAAGCCCTTTAACGTTTTTCAAACTTAATTAAAAAAAATCTACTGCGTACTTATTATCACAAAAATAAAACTGTGTATCATTGTACGAAATAATCCAATCAATATCCGCCTTGGTATTAGAGCTTGAAGTAAAGTCAACACATTACCCTTTTCCGTGACGTCACAAAAAAACAAAACACAGTGTTATAAACATGTCCACATTTTTGTGTGATTTTATGACAAATCTGTTAGTGAGCAATCAAATTATTTCAAAAGAAGGTACGATAAATGAGATCAAACTGAAACCTATAGAACAGTAAACCTCAGTAAAATTAGAGGTTGAATTCTAATTTGCGTCAGCGTCGATATTTCGCCGAAAAAAGGGTTTAATGGAAATCTACTGGTTTAGGGTGTATTATTTATGTTCAAAATATCCCACGGCAAAGAGATCGGAGTTACCGTTTGATCAAAATTAACTGTAAAAATTACGTTTTTGATGGGTTCTAAAGGGTTGTGTTTGTTATTTCTTGCGTTATTTTTGTGGTTGTTTTTTTCATAGATAATACAAAAGTATAGTAAGCAATAATACCGTCAGGGGTCGCGCTTTACGGCGGTAACTTTGAAATACATACTAATTAATTTTAATACATGTTAATAGGTTCTATGCAATTAAATTAATAATATAATAATTTTAAGATTATTTAAGTACATGCATGTTTCTCAAATACTGTTTGTGGTTATGAAAAGAACCGATTTGTTGAAAATTGATGGAAAATCTAATACAAAAGAATTTGAGTATGAAAAATTAAAAGGAATTTTGAAGCTGACTAATTAACCATAGAGGCTTGATGAATTTCATATTTCTACTAGTTTACAGCCTAAGCGATTTTACCTGCTTTTAAGTTACGTTAGGTTATGTTCGTAGACATTTTTGCAATAGAATAAATTGCGTAAGTCTTTTTGCAAACTTTAAATATTCCACATACTTTTAGGTTAGGTTAGGTTTGGTTAGGAGAAAGGTTTGCAATAGATTAAATTGCGTATGTCTCTTTGGGCACGATGACTAGTCCACATACTTCTACGATAGATTAGGTTAGGAGAAAGGTTTGCAATAGATTAAATAAAAATAAATAAATTTACCACTCTTGCTTACATTAGCGCCCACTGGTGTTACATATTTTATTTTATATCATGATAAACAAAGATAAACGAAGATTACTAATCATTGTTTGTTTAGAAATAACCTTAAAATCCAAGTTGTGTATTGGTGTCCGTTTGTAAGCTTATTTTATATCAAATTTAAAGCATCATATCAAAATAAGTAAGCAGTAGTGAAATTAAGATAAAATCTGTGGTTATTACATAATAAGTAAAGAATTAATCCGAGAATGGCGAGGATAATCTTCTAGTTAATTTTGGATACAATTTTTGAGTAAAATGTAAGTGCAATTATTAACTCCTAGATTAAGCATAAAGTAAAATTTCGAGTTTAGAAAAGCCTAAGCATTTGGATTTGGACGCGAAGCGTCCAAATCCAAACTCAGGCTTTTCTAAACTCGAAATTTTACTTAATGCGCCACGCGTATAAAAACCTGAAATATTTTGAACTTACAAACATATACTGCTAAATTAGTATTTAAAAAATCAGCTACAGCAGCATTAAAAATATTTTGCTAGACAAGAATATTTTGAATTTTACAATATTTCAATGAATTATACGCGAGGCGCATGAAGTAAAATTTCGAGTTTAGAAAAGCCTGAAAATTTGGTTTGGCCTCGTAGCGCTACGCGCTACGAGACCAAACCAAATTCTCAGGCTTTTCTAAACTCGAAATTTTACTTCATGCTTAGTCTGGGAGTGGAAAACACTCTTCTAAATTTAAAATTGAACTCATTAAAAGAGCAACGAATGACTCAAAACGCATACGCTGAATAAAGATACGTATACTTAAAAGAAAAATTCCCTGTATTTATATCATATTATTCCTTCACTTCTTTTAATGTAAACCTTTCCGCTTGCTATTGGAAATCTGATATATTTCTTCTTTTAATAGTTTCACCATAGTTCGAATAAGATCTTCAGCATTTTCGTATAATTTTCGCATTTAAAGTATTTTGACAGGCGTCATGATAGAAACGAAACTTAGGCCCAGTTGCATCAAAAACGTTAAACTCGAGTTCAAGCTGAACTTGAATTTAAGACGACAGTTCCTATTGTTCTATTGTCACTTTGAACCCGAGTTCAGAGTTAAACCAGCTCAACGTGTTTCGTGCAACTGGCCCTTAACATTCGACGTGGCAAACAATTAAAAATTGTTTGTTTCAACCAGAATCTATTGATTGAAAACAGATAGAAGTTAATGACGTCAGGGTAGAAAGGTAATGTGTTGACTATAGTTGTTTTATTGAGTGTTTGGCAGTGAATTCTTTTTTGCAAGGTAAATAAGTTATAGACTGCGAAAACTATGTTACTTTCATTTCTGTTTCCTTTTTACTTATATCGGGTGTTTATAAATTGGCAGATAATCTACACGTGATGATATTTTACATAATATTCTGAATAGAAATTTTCGACGCAAAAATGTTGAATCATGCATCGGGAGGCATCAGGAGGCATTTAAAAGAAATGTATATTTGGCAACGTCGCATTTACGGGCTGCCATGTTTTTTTCCATTAATCTCATGATTAGTAATGTTGGTTGCTTTAGAAGAGTGATAATGGTAGAATGGGGCTTAGTAAATGTGTCTCTTTTGGAAGTAGTCTAGACGGTATTGGCGAAGCGTCTGGATTGTTGAAGTTGAGTGATTTATGGTAACTGCAGTACTGCGGCGTTCTTCTTCTTCTAATAATACAGCATAATTCATTTATTTTTTTAGAAATGAAACCCATCTGCTTTGCAGCACTGTAGCAATCTCTTTTGTATCGTATTCATTACTCGCTCCACTATTTCTGGTGGTGTCATTTCCAGTACCGCCGCGTCAATTCTGTTTCTAACTTTATCAGAATTTTTTGGAGGCATAGCGTAAACTTTGTCTTTAATGAAGCCCCAAACAAAAAAAATCTAATGGATTGAGGTCGGGTGATCTCAGAGGCCAAATGATAGGACCGGCGTGACCAATCCAATTGTCTCTTACAATACGGGCAAAATGAGCTCCATCATGCATGTATCATCAATAATTTGTTCCAGAACATTGATGTTGTCATTAGCATGAAGACGATGTGGTAAGTTGTTTTGTCCTACAACAGACTGATGTGTTTGTTTAAGACTCCATCTCTGGTCAATATACTCTCATCGCTCAAAAGAATACGTCTTGTGAATCCGCCGTCGCCACGAATTCTATTTAAAATGGTGCTGCAGAAATGTATTCAGTATAAGTTACCATTATTATAGTAAAGTTGTACTTTCGTGAGATGATATGCTTATAAAAGGTTTTCTTGTAGGACCAAATGAACGGTCTTGTTACTGGGGATATCTAATGTGGCAACAAATTGTCGGGTACTTACGGTGGGATCTTCTCTTATTTCACCTAGAACTTGCTCTTCAAGTTGTAATGTGCTCATCTGCCGTGGCCGACCACTGTTCGCATTTTTTGGGAAAAGCATTTCACCTAGTCGTTGATATAGCCTTCGAAATACATTTTTAGATGGATGCGTCCGATTTTGAAAACATGCTCGATATTCCAGTTTTGCATTTGTGCATTTCTATTGCAGATACCGTACACCATGTATGTGCATGTCGGCGTACTCAATAAAGGTAAAAATGAACAAAACAATAACACGAAAATAACACAGAAACACAAAAACATTGAAAGGCGGCAACTAATACAAACTGATAAATAGAGAAAAACAAAATTGGCACAAAATTTGAACTAGCAAGTTTAAATGAATTCGTAACAAAAAGTGTCAACATTTGTCACTGACGTAAGCGGGAGTAGACGTTGCCGGCTGTATTTTTTATGAAAATAAGCTAATGAAGAAGTGTTAAAAACGTTTAAGATTGAGATTGCACACACTGGAAAATAATCTTCAAACTAGTCATCTACCGAAATTTCAGAGTTTTCTGTACATTAATATCGAATAAAAACGCATATGAAACGATTGAATGTTCAAACTTTGATGACCTCGTGAAGGCTCAGAAAGCATGGTACAACATTTTAGAACTAAGATATTTTGCTTAAAATTTTACGAAGAATATCACCACGTGTAGATTATCCGCCAATTTATACACACCCTAAATAGGCCCATTTGCACCCCGGCTGATTAACTTTAACCATCCACTAATCATTGATTAAACCTTTGATTAACTCAAAATTCTAGAATATAAGAATGTTATAAATTTGTAGGATAACCTAAAACATGTTTTTTTTTATCAATATGCAATTGTCTAAACAATTTGTAAATAGAATTGTTGTGTTTTTTAAAAGTACTTATCATTGATTAAGTTAATCGATTTGGGTGCAAATGGGCCTTAATCTATTAGAAAAGTAATCAATTGAAGTTCAAATGGGTTTTATTGTTATTTATAATTCTCTTTTAATAATTATTAATTACTCAAACTTGTTTCTGTTTTTCTTGTTGACGAACATCTTTTGTGGAAGATCTAAATAGCTCGCAGATAAATTCAAAATCAAAACTATTTGAATTCGAGAAAATAAGCTTACGCTTCTTATAGTTTGCACACTTTAAACATAATATATAAAATTACGAAAAAACTATTCGTGATAATGCAAACAATGTCTTGTGCATTTGCACAGGAAGTAGTTGTTTCAATGGATATTTATCGTCTTAAGTTGTCTTATTAATTAAGACATTGTTTGCATTTTCACGAATAGTTTTTTCGTAATTTTATATATTATGTTTAAAGTGTGCAAACTATAAGAAGCGTAAGCTTATTTTCTCGAATTCAAATAGTTTTGAATTTGAATTTATCTTGTTTGAACTGTACCGTAAGGTAAATAATAAGGTCTCACATTCTTCCTACCTGCTAATGACATAATCCCCTTTTTTACCTATAAATACCGACCATCATTTTCACTCATTCCATTTCTGTGTACCTGTTCATTCCACACACAACACTTTTTCCAAGTAAGTTTGTTTTAATTTTATTCCTCATTTTTTTTAAACGTCATAAGCAAAGCTATACTGAAGAGAGATAAATCTCGAAACGCGTCTATAGATGGCCTAAGACATTAGTTTTAATCCAAGTCCTTTCACTTCTAATTTGTTGCTATCTCTCTTTTCATTTTAAATTTGTCTTGTTAGTTGGTTTGAAGAGAATTTGACCTAAACGTTACAATATACTTTAATAGAGCGTTGTAACAAATCAAATTAAATAAGATTTTAAATATTTCATTGTATAATTCAATATCCGGAGGTGTATTTGCACGGGAAGTAGTTGTTTCAATGGATATTTATCGTCTTAAGTTGTCTTATTAATTAAGACATTGTTTGCATTTTCACGAATAGTTTTCTCGTAATTTTATATATTATGTTTAAAGTGTGCAAACTATAAGAAGCGTAAGCTTATTTTCTCGAATTCAAATAGTTTTGAATTTGAATTTATCTTGTTTGAACGTAAACACTTTTAAATATACAGGGGGTTCTAAATTATCGGGCCACTATTGGTAACTTTGTTATCTTTGGAGCTACGAAATCAGTTAAATTAGCAAACTACTAGTATTTTTGCATACATTACGATGGTGTCAACAGAAAAACAAGTCAATCTCAGGTTTTTGATTTATTTGCAAAAACAACATTTTTATAAAGGGATGCTCTGTATATTTTGACATATTTAGAAAGAATAAAATACATATATAAAAGTCTAAATTAATAATTATCCTAAAGTTAAAGATAAAGGAGGTCTAAGCCATTAAAATACTGCATATTTTTTAACAGGATTACCTACTCGAAAATAAAATGGCGATAAACAAACTATGGCGTACGTTTTCGAAGTATTCATGTTTATTGACGTTTAGCCAATTTTCTTGTATTATTGTAATTTTTGCCATGCTTTTTCGTCATAACGAGAAATGTAACATGTTACAGTGATTTTTATCGTATTCAAAAAATGCATTAGTTCATTTTTGTTTCACATTCTAATTCGAAATTTTATACTTATTTTAAATAAGTAATTATTTTAAATACACGTACACTAAATTTAAGTAAATTGTTAGAAAAAACATTTTTTTAGTCACGTTTTAGAATTATTTATTGAGCCTTATTTGTTTGTGTATTTTTTCTCTTTCTAAATAAGTCAAAATATACAAGGCATCCCATTTATAAAAATGTTGTTTTTGCAAATAAATCAAAAACCTGAGGTTTGCTTGTTTTTCTATTTACACCATCGTAATGTACGTAAAAAATACTACTAATTTAACCGTCTTCGTAGCTTCAAAAATAACAAAGTTACCAATGGTGGCCCGATAATTTAAAATACCCCGTACATTGTATAATGCTCCAATTATTACGCCACACCGTGGCTTCTTCAGGCGAAGAAATGATATATAAAATTTGTTGGTTCGGGTACCCAGAATGATTTATACCAGGAGGCGAAAAATATTCGTGTTCGAGATTGGATTCTAAGCAAAAAATGTAAAATAACTTTTTTCGATCGGCCTTTGTTTTAGAGATAACGAGGAACCTATTTAATTTTTGTCCATAAAATAAATAGTAGGTTATGGAAATTGTTTTGAAACAAAATTCTTATTTATTCCATGTTGACAGTTATCACATATTTTGGGTATTTCTTTTAATTTTCAGTGTAAAAAAGATACAAATTTTGTTAACAATGCAGTTTGGCAATGAAGAATATACCGACATTATTTTTGTTTACGGCTTTGCAACGGCAATGCTTTAGAAAGTTATCGGAAATACCAAAGAAGATTCGTATAGACAGGAAATTCAGAATAAAGAGCAATTTTGAGACAGAATTATAAATGCTGCACTTGAAATTGAAAATGAACACGATTTTGTTGCAGTTTATAATTCTGTAGTTTTAAGTTGCCAGACTTGCATCGTGGCTGGCGGTGGACATTTCGAACATCTCTTGTAAGTTAAACTAGTGGTTTTTCTTTCTGTGACTAAATAAAGTTATCATATTATCTACTATTAATTTCTTTTGTGAAACTTGAAATTAATATAAGTTTCAAGAGTTTGAACCTCGATATGTCCAAAACAAAGGCCGATCTAAAAAAGTTATTTCTCATTTTTTGCTAAGAATCTAATCTCGAACACGAATATTAATTTTTTTGCCTATTGGTATAAATCACCATGTATCAGAGCTGGGCAGGATTCGAATCATTCAGGATTTAAATCCTGGATTCGAATCCTTTTAGAGGATTCAAAAGAGGCATTCTAATACTTAAGTTCAACTGGATTCGTGATCCGGATTCGTTACATATTTTTAAGAGGATTCGTATTCGAATCCAAATGTGGGTGATTCGAATCTTTATAAAACGATTCGAATATTTATAAAAGGATTCGAATACTTACAAAAACTTTTGAATCGTCAAAAATAATTCGAATTAATTGTAAGGATTAACTTGAAAAATATCTTTTGTGTGTTTTTAAATTTCTCGTTGTATAACTGTTTTATACACGTGACGCATGAAGTAAAATTTCGAGTTTAGAAAAGCCCAGAAAATTTGTCTCGGGTCGCTGCGCGACCCTCGACAAATTTTCACGGGGCTTTTCTAAACTCGAAATTTTACTTCATGCTTAGTCTAGGAGTGGAAACGCTTGTTCGAAATTTTAAACTGAATGCTTTGATATGAACAATAAATGGCTGAAAATGTTTTTAAAAATACCATTCTAGTTTTCAAAATTTTGTTTATTATTATTTGAAGTAAAACTGACATGGTAACCACAATCTGAAATGTTAATTTTTTCCGGCATTTCCCTGATTCAAGATTTTTTTCCCTGACTTTTTAATATAATTTTCTACTGTGGGAAAAAAACAATTAACCAACATGGGGGTCATTTTGGTTAATTGTTTTTTCATTGTTTTTGTTAATATCTAAGATAATTTCATAAATTTGTACGTGTTTTGTAATTTGCCTGCTGATTTTAACAAATTTAATAATATATGGCTTTTTTGTTGGTGTTTTGGTCAATTTGAATATAATTCCATGACTTTTCTCTGACTTTCCCGGTTTTAATGATATTCAGTGAATTTTTTATTTACGTAATTTTCAAGCATTCCTCGATTTTATAATAGAGTTCAATTTGAAGTTTTGAAGGGGTGTTTCCACTCCCAGGATAAGCATGAAGTAAAATTTCGAGTTTAGAAAAGCCCCGTGGGTCGCTGCGCGACCCGAGACAAATTTTCATGGGGCTTTTCTAAACTCGAAATGTTACTTCATGCGCCACGCGTACAAAACACTGATTTGAAGTGAAGTTCAGAAACACACAAATACATCTTTAATCAGAGTAACAGGGAATCAGATATTTAGTCTGTTATCAACGATGTTCAGTGTTAATAATAAATAATTAGGTTTTGAATATTTTTGTTAAAACTACTGGTAACGATATTTATATATTAATGGTTGCAAAAAAAATAATAAAATCAAATTTATTCTTAAAGGATTTATATTCGTGATTCGAAAAAACAGGACTCGAATCTTTGATTCGAATTATATTTATTTCTTACCAATTCTTTATTCGAGTATTCGTGATTCGAATCATATTAGGTGATTTTGAAATTTCGAGTTTAGAAAAGCCCCGTGGGTCACTGCGCGACCCGAGACAAATTTTTATGGGGCTTTTCTAAACTCGAAATTTTACTTCATGCGCCACGCGTACAAAACACTGATTTGAAGTGAAGTTCAGAAACACACAAATACATCTTTAATCAGAGTAACAGGGAATCAGATGTTTAGTCTGTTATCAACGATGTTCAGTGTTAATAATAAATAATTAGGTTTTGAATATTTTTGTTAAAACAACTGGTAACGATATTTATATATTAATGGTTGCAAAAAAAATAATAAAATCAAATTTATTCTTAAAGGATTTATATTCGTGATTCGAAAAAACAGGATTCGAATTATATTTATTTCTTACCAATTCTCTATTCGAGTATTCGTGATTCGAATCATATTAGGTGATTCGGAATCGTGATTCGAATCCTTTTTACGAGAATTCGTCCCAACTCTGCCATGTATATACAATGTTTATGAGCTGGTAGATTTTTCAAAGAAAATATAAATTTAAGAAGGGAGAATTAGTTAGAACTGTTTAGTCGTTGAGAAAATGTTCTTTTATTAATTTCCATACACTCCTTGCTGTTGAGTTTCGGGCGTTTTCAATAATATTTTGTAAAGAAAGGAGACTCCGTTTTTTTTTAAATTTATTATGCTATTATTATCTTCGCCTAACCCAATAAAAAAATGATATACAGAATTAGTTGGTGAATAAAAAATTATAGAATTTGAATTTTCTGTAAAAGAATATTTTTACAATTTACTAAATTTAGAATACTTAAAAATACATTGTAAACACGTACTTTAATAGCAAAACTTGCTAAATAACAGAATTTCAATTTACAAATGCATTTAAGTGAAATGAAACTTACATTGTGTTGTTTGTGAAACGCTACTCGCAGTTATAAAACTGCGCAATAAAAATGTACATCCCAATGTGAGCAACTGCATAACTCAGTATTATACTCTATATGAAGATTTGTTTGTTAGTGCTGTAAACATTTCTTAGGTCCAAATTACACAATTGAATAATATTAATTATTGAATTCTTGAGATTGTTATTAATTGAGGGTCATACATTTTTAAATTGGAATAGAATTATCCACCTCCCCACTACTAAAAATGTTCTTCCCACCAAAGTAGTTTGTATATAGATAAATAGTCATAAGAAACTTGTACAATTTGTAACTCTTTTGAACTAAAGTAGCAATAAATTTGCGAAACAATTGTAATGAATAAACATTCCAATTTCCAACGAGTTTTTTTCTTTAAAATATATAAAGAAATATGGATTTTCAATACTTAAATGCCTCAACAATCAATGATGTGAAATTGGATATGATAAAAACTAATAAAATAAGTATGTCATAATAATAGCAAAATAATTGATATTTATAGTAGACATTTTTCTTTTGTAAATTGGTAAATAAAATAGAATCGAGTATGCGTTAATTTCATTATCATAAGTGCTGCTAGTTTAATAAATCGTTTTATTAAATTAAATTAATCAGATTGAAATAAATCAAATTATATTTAAATTTAATTTAATAATTAATTTCCACAGATGAGCGAGCAGCCTTAGAGTACGGACGTGCCAAGAGCGAGTGAATTAAAATCGCGAAATTTATTGTTAAATTAAATAAATAATCAACATAACAACCAACAAAACGGATATCACCCCCAAAAAGGGTGTAATCCTACAAAAATGGAGGAAATAGAAGTGGACGATTCTGATTCATCTTTTTCGGATGTAATGGAAACCGACACACAGTCTAATGCGGACAAGGACGCAGCGGGCAAATTTATCGCCGTATAAAGAAAGAGAGGTCGTGGAGGTGGACGGCCGAAGAAAAAACCAACTCAGGTGATAAAGAAAACAAATGCAGGTAAATTAAATATACCCAAAACAACAAATCCAGCATTACAACAGTTTATAAATAAAACTAACACTTTATCGGCCTCTCAACCTCAAGCACAACCCCCACCACCACAACAAGAACAACTACAATCAAAAATACAAAAGCAAACACTACCACAGCCACAGCCACAACCACAAACGCAAACACAACAAATGCCAATACCATCCTCATCTAAACATTCACCAACGACAGCCCATTCAATCGTTCTAGAAAATATTATTCTACGACCCAGCCAACTCGGAAATCAAACAATACAGTGTACTCCCACACAAACCGCCCACATTAAACAACAAAATACTCTGCAAAACACTCTCCTACCAACTTACAAACACACATATATAATTAAACCAACAATAGAACTAACAAGAATCCAAAGTGCACACATTTGGGCGTCTAATAAATATAATATCACCGACATCGAGATAATAAAAACAAAATTTGGATTTGTAATCAAAGTAAACCAAGACAAAAATCAATTTGAAGCTCAATTACGACATCTAATAGCTGAAAAAGTAATCACGTCATACTACGAACAGAAAGCCACCAACCCTATCAGATCACAAATGAGTCCATCATACTGCTGCGTGATTCGTGGGGTAGAATACGAAATTCAAGACGAAAGCGTAAGTGATAGACTAAACGAGCTAGGTATCACCCATCGATTTTGTAAACGCATCACTGCGAAAGCCACTGGACAAAAAACTAGGATGATACGCGTAATAACTGCCTCACTCGATGCCTACACCAAACTACTCCACGAGAAATTCCGCTATCTCTGCAAAGTATAGCAAGTAGAAGAAAGTATGGCACCAAACCCGATACCCCTACCATGTGCCAAATGTAATAAATTCACCACACCACGGAAAAATGCAATGAAAACATCTGCTGCGCCAAGTGCAATGGACCACACAACACTGCGGCATGTACCACAACACTACCACCTAAATGCAGAGCTTGTGGAGATACATCACACGGAGCCTGGTCCACCAAGTGTCCGAATAGACCTCTGCAACCATTAGAAGGAATTCCTAACGTAAAGATCATCCCTACTAATAAAAAATCCTATCAAATAGACCAGAAACCTCAAAATCCCGAGTCCACAACCCCATCACCGTCCATGACTTCATAATAGACACCTACACCACTGAAATGAACAATAATAAAAACACAGACAGACAAAACCTAATAAAGAAACTAACAGAAAGGTTTATTACTTCATACCGCATCGATACCCATGCGTCGTTTTCGGGAAACCGAATGTTTATTGTAATGTTCGACCTCGATTTCCCAGATATTATCCCAACTGTAATTCCAATAATTGGCGTATATTCAGGATCGGCAGAATTAACATAAACTCCTATACCCAAAAATCCCACCTAGTTTCTCATTTCGTGTCCAATAATCCTATCCAATTGAATGTGATGGTAGAAACAAAATCTAAAACTCCAATCCACTATCAAAACTGGTCCAATATCCAAATCCCAGCGACTATTGCAAACAGAAACTACCGTGGAGGATCCATCATTTCAGCTCACCCTTCCATTGGCCTAGGAAAATGTAATCCACCAAAAATTAACAATACTCCTAACGAGTGTTTGCATACTACGCTTTCATTTCCTTCATTTCAAATCCATCTATTCTTAGTTTACATACACCCAACTTCACCAATTGAAGATACAATTTTCACAAAAGCGTCACTGTACGATAACGCAATAATAATAGGAGACTTTAATGTAAACGCAACAAAAAGAAAACATATATCCAATTTCCTACAAAATTCCAACTTTATACAAATAAAAACAGACCCAAATTTCATTATGAATCCCAATCAATCATCCACTCCAGATATACTGCTATGTACTCACAACCTGAAACCCCTAATTCACTCTCTGAAACTAATTCCCGACCTATGCTCAGACCATCTCTCCATATACTTCCAACTACACATCCTCAGATCCCCATCACAAATTCTACCGGAAGCAACACCCGACTACAAACGAGCAAATGTCACACAAATCTCAAATGATATACAGCATTTTATTTCAAACAACCCCTCCATCAATCCTAATACTACTTCCCAATTTATCTCTCAACTAGCAAAATCGATCGATCTCCACACACCAAAAATTCCCAAACAATATTGCAAATATCCACTTCCAAAATTCATCCTTAGACTAATTAAATATAAACTACAGCTTTACAGAGACTATAGACAGTTAGAAGACGAAAACATAAAGATGACGTTCAACAGACTGAACAAAGACATAAAAATACTTGTAACCGAATAAAAAAACCACAAATGGCTAGAGGCCTGCAGAAATATCAACAACCTTGACGGAAAAAGATACTGGACAGAAATTAAAAAACTAAGTAAGTACAAGAGACATAACTTTATTTTCGAAATTGAAGACCCAGTAACACATCATAGCACATTAAAAACGGACAAGGACAAAGCAGACACGTTTGCAAAGACACTTAACGACACTTACAAAATGACCAACAACGTATCATTCGACGAAGACTTATACAACACAGTAAATGACTGGTACGAAACCCGCAACCTTCCTGCACCCCCCCGCCTCCCCCTCCTGACGACAAATTTGACCAAAGTACATACTATCAACTGCTAAATAAAACCAAAAACACGGCTCCAGGTCACGACTAAATACATCGAACTATCCTCAAAGCCGTTCCCACGGATATCCATGAATATATCATAAAACTCCTCAACTTTAATTACATTAACCAAACTTTCCCTCCAGAATGGAAGCACGGGGTCATTTCATGTATCCTCAAACCTAGCCTGAACCCTACCCAAGTCACTAGCTACAGACCCATCACACTATTACCAGTCCTAGGAAAATTATTCGAATCCCTAATCAAAGAAAAAATCCTATCGCACATATTAAAACACATCCCCAACTACCAATTTGGATTCTTACCTAACCGCTTTACCACCCTCCCACTGACAATTCTTACTTCCAACTGCCAAACAACTCATTTAGAAGGAAGAAAATCATCAATTCTATTCTTAGATATATCGAAAGCTTTCGATTCAGTATGGCATAAAGGGCTTCTATACAAGTGCAGTATCCAAAACATACCAATCCATTTAATTAATCATATCCAAAATTTCCTCTTCGATCGTAAATTACAAATTAAAATCGGACAAACCCTTTCTTTCCCTTTCTATCCACAGCAAGGGGTACCCCAAGGATCTCCACTTTCCCCTCTACTCTACAATATATACTGCCACGACCTATACAACCCTGATCCCAATTTCATAAACCCCTCCTGTTACTGTTTACAATTCGCATACGACACCGCCCTAATATCCCATTCCTCTACCTTACCTGCATCACTAGAATCCCTTCAAACATTTATCACCACCACATCCTCTTGGTTTTCGAAATGGAGACTAAAAATAAATCCAAGCAAATGCCAACTGCTCCTACCCTACCATCGCATTCCTCCAAACAATCCCTTCTCAGTTATGATTAACAACTACACAATTTACACATCCCCCTCCTGCAAATACCTAGGAATCCTCATTGATCCCAAATTATTTTTCAAGGAGCACACATTAGCCATTAAAAATAAAATCAAATGTAGATCAAAACACTTTCGCTGCCTTACATATAGAGCTGAAGGCATTAATAAAACAACAGCTACTAGAATATATAAAATGATATGCCGTCCGTTGTTGGATTACAGTTCAATACTGTATACCAACCCTTGTACTCGCACCCTCAATAACCTACAAGTATCTGAAAGATCCTCACTCCGTATATTAACCAAACTCCGACATCCACTTAATCCATTATACAATCCTTCCAACACCCTTCTCTATGAAACCACAAATGTAGTCCCCATTGAAGACAGACTTCGGTTTCTCGCCGAACGATTTGCATGCAATGAACAAAACTTCGAAATTCTAACAAAAATGTGCATTTACAGAAATCCCAATATACCTCCTAAATTCAAATTACCCCACACAACCCTCTTTGAATATATATCCTCCTTCCATCAGCCTAACCCACAGTAAAATATAAAATTAATAAGACTGGCAGAAAGATGTTTATGTATATACTGATAATTTATAATGTTAACTGATAATAAAGATATTGATATATATAATTAATTTCGACAGGTTTCGGCTGTAAGTATTTTTTAACGTGAGAGTACCTAGAGGATGAAACTAGTCGGAAAATATAATTATAAAATTATAATTTTTAAGTATACACATCCTATTTTTTTTTATAGCAATCGTCGGTTTTATGCAAGCTTTTAATTTGAAGCTTCAAACGAGTGTTTCTAATCCCAGATTAAGCATGAAGTAAAATTTCGAGTTTAGAAAAGCCTGAAAATTTAGTTTGGTCGAGTAGCGCGAAGCGCGGAGCGACCAAACCAAATTTTCGGGCTTTTCTAAACTCGAAATTTTACTTCATGCGCCACGCGTATAAAACACTGATTTAACGTCAAGTGCAATCTTATGTTAATTAATGATACAATTTTTTTTTATTAATTCGAACGTCTGAAGCAGTTTGTTTTTAAATGTGTAAACAAATTCTTAAAAATAATTAAAATATTATTATAAATCGTTAGTAAATAGTTTAATTATTTATTATGTTTTCTAATTAAATTTGATTTCTAGTCTATTTTAAGCAATGTGAAAATTGGTTGTTTTGAAATATGTAAAATTAAACCTAAAAATAATTTTAATGTAATTTTTAATCGTTATTCAGGAGGTTAATTTGTTTAATTAATTTAATATTTATTCCAACTAGATTCAGCTTCTAGTTATTTCAAAGAATGTGAAATTGGCCTGTTGTAAAATATGTAAAAATATACTTAAAAATAATTTAAATGTATTTTTAAATCGTTAGTTAGGGGTTAATTTTTTTATTTATTACATATTCATTCCAACTAGAGTCTATTTCAAGGAATGTGAAAATCGCTAAAAGCCGACTTTGGTTGGAATAAATATTTTAATAAGTGAAATATATGAAATGATTTTAATTCGAAATTTACAAACAATATATCCACAGCGTTTTATTCAGAGCTAGGCAGGATTTGAATCATTCAGGATTTGAATCCTGGATTCGAATCCTTTTAGAGGATTTAAAAGAGGCATTCGAATACTTTAGTTCAACTGGATTCGTGATCCGGATTCGTTACATTATTTTAAGAGGATTCGTATCGAATCCAAATGTGTATGATTCGAATACTTATAAAAGGATTCGAATATTTATAAAAGGATACTCATATTCAGATTTGATTCGTCAAAAATAATTTGAATTAATTGTGAGGATTAACATGAAAAATGTCTTTTGTGTATTTTTAAATTTCTCGTTAAATTACTGTTTTATACGCGTGGCGCATGAAGTAAAATTTCGAGTTTAGAAAAGCCCGAAAATTTGTCTCGGGTCGCTGCGCGACCCTCGACAAATTTTCACGGGGATTTTCTAAACTCGAAATTTTACTTCATGCTCAGTCTGGGAGTGGAAACGCTCGTTCGAAACTTCAAACTGAATGGTTTGATAAGAACATTAAATGACTGAAAATGTTTTTAAAGATAATAATCTAGTTTTCAAAATTTTCTTTAATATTATTGAAAGTAGAACTAACATGGTAGCCAAAATCTAAAATTTTAAATTTTTTCGACATTTCCCTGATTCAAGATTTTTTTCCCTGGCCTTTTAATATAACTAATATAACTTCTTCTGTGGGAAACCCAGATTTTGAGAAGTTGTTTTTATTGTTTTTGTTAATATTTAAGTTAATTTTATAAATTTAATAATATCATATGGCTGTTTTGTTAGTATTTTGGTCAATTTAAATATAATTCCATGACTTTTCTCTGCCTTTCCCGGTTATAATGATTTTCAGTGAGTTTTTTATTTACGTAATTTTTAGGCATTCGTCGATTTTATAATAGAGTTTAATTTGAAGTTTTAAACGAGTGTTTCCACTCCCAGGCTAAGCATGAAGTAAAATTTCGAGTTTAGAAAAGCCCCGTGAAAATTTGTCGAGGGTCGCGCAGCGACCCGAGACAAATTTTCGGGCTTTTCTAAACTCGAAATTTTACTTCATGCGCCACGCGTACAAAACACTGATTTGAAGTGAAGTTCAGAAACACACAAATACATCTTTAATTAGAGTAATAGGGTATCAGATATTTAGTCTGTTATCAACGATGTTTAGTGTTAATAATAAATAATTAGGTTTTGAATATTTTTGTTAAAACAACTGGTAACGATATTTATATATTGATGGTTGCAAGAAAATAATAAAATAAAACTTATTCTTAAAGGATTTGTTTTCGTGATTCGAAAAAACAGGATTCGAATCTTTGATTCGAATCATATTTATCTCTTACGAATCTTTTGTTCGAGTATTCGTGATTCGAATCATATTAAGTGATTCGGATTCGTGATTCGAATCTATTTTACGAGAATTCGTCCCAGCTCTGGTTTTAATTAAGTATAGCCAAAGGGATTTACAATTGTATGCCATGTTAGCTTGTGCTGTCGTACAAATTTGAAAAAAAATGGTTTTATTGATAAATCAAATTTTTTTTACGAAATATACAATGCCAGAATAGGACATAAACATGTTAGTTTCCTTTAGTTTTGCTTTCAAAGTTAAAACTAATAAAAGAAATAATTAAGCTAAAAAATCAACTTGGCGAAAATGTCATAATCATATAAAACATGATTTAGAGTAGGCTTTGAATTTTAAATTAGATTGGCACTACTGACTGTTAACACATAGTTTATCATAATCTCAAATTTATTCTACTGTTCAAATAACATTCTGGGTAACCGCACAAAAATTTGCTGCCTACCCTAAATCATAATTTAAACGATCGCACGGTATTTGTTTTGCTACACCTAAAAGCTAAAATAAAGAATTCTAACATGTTTATGTCCTCCTAACAGTGAACATTTCGTAGTAAAGTGTTAGATTTATTAATAAAAGCAAAACATTGTTTCAAAATTGGACGACAACAAAAGTTACCATGAGGTACAATTTTTACGATGTAAATGACTATGGCCATATTTAAATACAACGCACGGTATATTCACTGTTTGCTTTAACTTATGTAAGGTAATCAATCACTAATAATACAGTATGATTTCCTGTCTTCACTAAAATTAGCAAGAAAGGAAATCCAACCGTGTTTTATTAGTGAACGAAAAAAAAGTTTTCTCAAGTGATTAACCCATTAACGGCCAAGCAATTATAGATTTAACTGTAAAAGTGGATTTTAGGTAAAATTCTACACTTCTTTATATGAGTTCTACGAATGACTTATTGTGTTACATTCTATGAAATTTTCTTTTAAATATAAATAATGTATACGCTGTAAATGTAAGGCATTCGTCGATTTTGTATAAAAACGTGCAATATAAAGTTTAGAACGTGTATTTCCACTCCCAGAATAAACATGAAGTCAAATTTCGAGTTTAGAAAAGCCCCGCGTAGAAAATTTGTCGAGGGTCGCGCAGCGACCCGAGACAAATTTTCACGAGGCTTTTCTAAACTCGAAATTTTACTTCATGCGCCACGCGTATAAAACACTGAAATATTGTGAAGTTAGAAATACACTGAATACATTTTATTTAAATGAGTAATAATAAAGATTTTTAAATAACGAAATATTTACGTTATTCCTCATACATTGTCAAGTCAAATAATATAATATATCAAATTAAGTTATTTAGTAAATTAATTAACATAAAATTAATAATGTTGCGTATATGCACCAATGGCACATAATGGGTTAATGTAAAGTAATAAAAGTTATGTTTAATTTCAGTCAAAGCCAACGTATTTCAATTAAAGCAATAAAAACGAAAAACAAACCAGAAAATTGCGTTGTAAAATAATGATAACAAGATAGCACAAATAATGACAACATTTAGCACATGTTTAAAAGCTGTTGTTGGCTTGCTGCTGAATGTTGATGCTGTAGGCTCCAAAGTTTCATTCAAATTATTAAAAAAAAAACAATGACGACAATCACATAAATGCACGTTGCAATTGTTTTGTGTGTAAACATTTTGCGACATCAATCTCACCGAGATTAGCGTGTGTACCTGAAGGAAAGTGGAAAACTTGTGAAAACTTCCAGTTGGATATTGAAATAGAGCTTTTTTTGTTTAGTTAGTTGTTCAGTTGAGTTCAGTCGAGGGCGTGTTGTTGAGTTGTTGTTGTTGTTACTAGTAGTCGAGTGAGAATTTTAATTTTTTGGGGTGTGGATGGAGAGAGAGTCAGTGAGAATCCGCGCTTCCTCTCGCCGAGGTACCACGTACAGGACTGAATCCCGACTCGCCCTTCCACAACAGCCGTCCACCCTTCCTTCTATCTGTTCCTCTCGTTGCCATAGAGGGTGGATCGTGCGCCACACCGCCACCGATTGCTTCACTTTGACCTAAAAAAATTGTCCTAGACTCTAATTTCCACGCGTTATCCGCAGTGTGCATTACCTGGATTACCATCAAACTTGAAAGAACTCGTCATTACTAGGAATGTTAGTTTTAACAGAGTACATGCATTTAAATTATCAGATTATACTGACTTATTAATAAATGTTATAACATACTTTAAGAACTGTATTAAGACCACAGCTGGGATGAATCCTCAAAAACAGGATTCGAATCACGAATCCGAATCACGTAATATGATTCGAATCACGAATACTCGAATAAAGGATTTGTAAGTGAAAAATATGATTCGAAACAAGGATTCGAATCCTCATTTTTGAATCACGGATACAAATCCTTTAAAAATACATTTGAATCTATTATTTGCAACTAGTAACATTTTATTCCATCAGTTTCTATTAACAAAAATGTTCAATTACCGACTAAATGTCTGATTAAATAATGATTTTAATTAATGATAATATATGTGTTATTGAACTTCATTTTAAATCTGTGTTTTATACCCGTGGCGCCTGAAGTAAAATTTCGAGTTTAGAAAAGCCCCGTGAAAATTTGCCTCGGGTCGCTGCGCGACCCTCGACAAATTTTCTACGCGGGGCTTTTCTAAACTCGAAATTTTACTTCATGCTTAGTCTGGGAGTGAACCTTCAAGATTTTCTACATGTCGAGATTTTCGATATTTCTAGATTTTTGTCGATTTATTCACAGTTTGTTATTATTAAATGCAACTTTAATTAAATGCAACTTTAATATTAAATAAATACGGTTTTTCTTAGGAATAGAATATTCACCCATTCAAAGCCGAGCAAATTATAAAGTTAACTCTAAAAGTTAATTTTAGGTAAAATTTTGCATCTTTTTTCTATGATTTCAATATATGATTTATTATATTACATACGTCGATTTTATAAAAGAGTTAAATTTAAAGTCCAAACGAGTGTTGTCCACTCCCAGACTAAGCATGAAGTAAAATTTCGAGTTTAGATAAGCCCCGCATAGAAAATTTGTAGAGGGTCGCGCAGCGACCCGAGACAAATTTTCGTGCGGCTTTTCTAAACTCGAAATTTTACTTCATGCGCCACGCGTATAAAACACTGATTTAAAGTGAAGTTAAAAATGCACTGAAAACCAACCCAACTTCGATATTTTTTTCAAAATTGGATGTTTTCTTTCCTATCTATGCTGTAAACCTTTAGATATTCGTTGTTTTCTTGTAAAAAAATTTCGTTTCCTGGTAGTCCTTCGGTCTCCGAAGACCATGATTGGTCCTTCGAGCTGTAGCCTTTGAAAATGGTAATAAACTTTGTAATCTAGAGTGATACTTCAATTTAAAACTTCTAAGAACAAGTGTTGTCCACTCCCAGACTAAGCATGAAGTAAAATTTCGAGTTTAAACCCCGCGTAGAAAATATGTCGTGGGTCGCGCAGCGACCCGAGACAAATTTTCACGGGGCTTTTCTAAACTCGAAATTTTACTTCATGCGCTACGGATATAAAACACTGATTTCAAGTGAAGTTAAAAATATACTATTAAGGTTGGAAATTTTTTATGGTTAAGTAACCAAATATGCATTCACAAATATTTGAATTATTCGAAAATTGAAATATTTATATTCAAATATGAATAATTTAGTGATTTAAATATTCATATTAGAATATTTAACTATTTGAATTAATCGAATTCGAATCACAGCCTTAATAGCGATGATACGAATTATTTGGGAGGATTTGAATCCGTGTATGAGGATTCGAATCCTTTCATAAGGATTCGAATCATCTACGTCTGGATTCGAATATGAATCCTTTTAAAAAAATGTAACGAATCCGGATCACGAATCCGTTTTCATTAAAATATTCGAATACCTCTTTTGAATCCACTAAAAGGATTCGAATCCGGGAATCGAATCCTGAATGATTCGAATCCTGCCCAGCTCTGATTAAGACATACGAAAGTTGCATGATAGAGATTAAAACTCTCTACTAGCATCTATGAATAAAGTAGATAATAGTTTCGGAAAAAACTAATAACTTTATACCAGAGCTAGGCAGGATTCGAATCATTCAGGATTCGATTCCCGGATTCGAATCCTTTTAGAGGATTCAAAAGAGGTATTCGAATACTTTAGTGAAAACGGATTCGTGATCCGGATTCGTTACATTTTTTTAAAATGATTCGTATTCTAATCCAGATGTAGATGATTCGAATCCCTATAAAATGATTCGAATAATTCAAATATTTGTGAATGCATATTTAATTACTTAACCATGAAAAAGTTCCAGCCCTAATAGTATATTTTTAACTTCACTTCAAATCAGTGTTTTGTACGCATGGCGCATGAAGTAGAATTTCGAGTTTAGAAAAGCCTGAAAATTTGGTTTGGTCGCGTGGCGCTACGCCAATTTTTTTCATAGCACACTATATTTATTGTCAAATAATCTTGTGAACAAGATTTATTCTATTCTTTTTCTGGCATAAATATTAAAATAATATCAACATATCCGGCATAATTAGATTCAGAAAAACAATGTCTAATATAATAAAATGAGAAAAGTATATACAGCCATTTAAAAATTTAAAGTTGACTACTATTTGGCAATGAAGTTAATTTCGAAAAACTATATAATTACTGCCAAATTACAGTAATGAAACAGCAATTGACTTTGTTTTATAGTTAAATTAAATGGGTCAATAACTAACAGAGTTATGGAGTTAGGCATTTTTCTGATTTATATTCTTAAAACATTTATATATATTTTTTTAGAGCACATCTTTTATAATTAAAAGAAAATGACATCAAATTAATCTCATTATATAATAAACATCAAGAAATTCTAAACGAAATTAGAAAATCTAAAAGTTAATTAAAACTATGAAAATAATCAGAAACCTGGGCAGAAAGATCGTTTGTCGATATCCTAGACAGATTAACTATTTATTTATATGTACATAAAAGTGTTATAAATCTAATTGTAATTGTCTAAATAAAGATGTACTATACAGGGTGAGTTACAAAGCGGAAATCGGTTTATAGTGGTCGTGTCGTTGAAAATAGCAAAAAAAGTTATGAATAAAAGCTGTTCAGAATCAAGTTTTTCATAACCTAAAATTATTGCTAAATATGGCGGCCTTGCGGTTATACCGCAAGTAAACACCAACTTCCTTATTTTAAATAGAACACCCTATATATTTTTAAATTTTTGGATTGCTCGTTAAAAATATTGGGTCTCAGTTGAACCGTTTTCGAGTTATTCCGTTTTTTTCTTTTGATAAATTTGACGATTTTAGAGCTCGACGCCATTAACAATATCTTCAAAACTAAATAAGTCAGAGTTGTGCGGCTTACGGTTTTGGATTCGGGAAGAAATGTAGTATTTGTTTAGGTTTTTGCCTGAAAATTAGTAAAAACGTTATTAAATCTGTACAAATTAGTTTGTTAGTTTTATTTATTTCAACAAAACATATTTTGAATAAATACAAAGTTGGTACCATTAATAAAATATACAACAAATATAATTAAATATTTTAAATTATTTAAACTATTGCCGAATAAAAAAAAAATCTTGGAAAACAAATTATACAAATCAGGTGAAACAGTTGAAACAGTCATGAATTATTATTAAAATTGGGTAAAATGATTTATTATTTTTCTATTGAAGTTCTTTAATTAAACTAACGGGTGTATTCCACTCCCAGACTAAGCATAAAGTAAAATTTCGAGTTTAGAAAAGCCCCGCGTAGAAAATTTGTCGAGGGTCGCGCAGCGACCCAAGACAAATTTTTAGGGGGCTTTTTTAACTCGAAATTTTACTTCATGCGCCAACCGTATAAAACACTGATTTAAAGTGAAGTTAAAAATGCACTGAAAACCAACCCAACTTCGATATTTTTTTCAAAATTATATGTTTTCTTTCCTATCCATGCTGTAAACCTTCAGATATTCGTTGTTTTCTTGTAAAAAAACTTTGATTTCCTGTAGTCCTTCGGTCTCCGAAGACCATGATTGGTCCTTCGAGCTGTAGCCTTTGTAAAATGGTAATAAACTTAGTAATCTAGAATGATCCTTTAATTTGAAACTTCTAAGAACGAGTGTCCCAGACTAAGCATGAAGTAAAATTTCGAGTTTAGAAAAGCCCCGCGTAGAAAATTTGTCGAGGGTCGCTGCGCGACCCTCGACAAATTTTCACGGGGCTTTTCTAAACTCGAAATTTTACTTCATGCGCCACGTGTATAAAACAATGATTTAAAATGAAGTTTAATCACACATATATCATCATTAATTAAAATAATTATTTAATCAGATATTTAGTCGGTAAATGAACATTTTTGTTAATAGAAACTGATGGGATAAAATGTTACGGGTTGTAAATAATAGATTCAAATTTATTTTTAAAGGATTTGTATCCGTGATTCAAAAATGAGGATTCGAATCTTTGATTCGAATAATATTATGTTTTTGAGGATTCATCCCAGCTCTGCTTTATACACATTTCCTACTTAAGATGGATAATACAACAAATTCAATGGATCTAATGATTTGTACTCATTTTATTCTAATACGAGTATATAAATGTATATGGGAGTTATGATTCCTTTAATAATGGATTTTTTTCTTTAATTTAAATCAAAAGACAACTAAATTTAATTGCATTTTACATGTATCGCCATTAGTTTAGAGGATGCGCCTTAATCAAAAATGAAAAAACACTACAAAATTTTATTCTACACTTTTGTGACGATACTAGCAGGACTTATTTAGAAACAGTAAAATACATTTAAGAGATTTTTTAAATTTATTATTTACGGAAAAAACCTTTTTACAAAAACAATTTACAAAATAGATAACAATAATCTACAATTTACCTTTAACGCTAATTAACACTAATATTATATTCTCCTGACTAACAGGGCTATTATAAGAATGTTTTGACTTATGAGTTTAGACATAAAATATATTAGTGTTTATGAGCGATCAAGAATAAATAGATATATTAAATTTAAGGTCGAAAATGTACATGTTATTTGGCCATAAGAATGAACAACGATTAATCTTTCACAATAATGAAAATAAAGCATTGAATCTTATACATATTGTATATTGAAGCTTTGCGAATAAATTGACGAAATAAATTTTCGAAAAAATGTTTCTTTAATTAAATATAAATTAAATAATGGATCACTGTCAAATGATTATATAATTCCGTGTATTACTTTAATAGAAAACATTATAACCTCTTCATATCGCTTTAATTTACTGAGGTAATTATTACAAATATGTTGTATTAAATAGATTGATCTAAAATAAATGATAAATAAAATTAATCGTTGCTTAGAAATCTTCATAAGAGCAATGTAAATTTTAATTATATATATATATATATATATATATATATATATATATATATATATTAGTAATATTTTAAAAATATACTGTGATTTCCAAAACATGTGAAAAAAAATTAGGATTGATATGTAGAATTCGTGTACGACATTTGTTGCGACACGGGCTCCTAGCTCCCGGCTTTCGACCTTGAGTTGCGAATGTATTTTTTCTGACGCGGACCATTTATTCATTCATTATGTTATTGATACACAACAAAGAAAGACATTAATAAAATATTTCCCCACACATTTTGTAAATAAAATTGTTTTCTGGATTCATGTTTTTAATAGGAATGTGGAATGCCAGTAAATGTTGATTCAAGTGCCGAGTTTGAAAAAATCATTTTTTATTTATAATTTACCAAATTGAATGTGCGGCACTCGGCGATATGATCGAGGCACCGAGTCAGCTTAGCGTTTTTTAGATCCCGAGTTCAAATTGGATTATTGTTATGTTCCTTTTCTATACTGCGCGCGGCGGTTAAGACTACTCAGTTTGAAGTGTCGCCTACTCAGCTTAGAGTATAGACCGTCTCGTGTTCGCATCTATCCTTTTTGTGTGGTTTGTTGCAATATATCAAATTAAGGTGTGCAATCTGAGGTTAAAAATCATGTAAAATGTTAATTTAATTTAAATTACCTATGCAGTTGCAAATAACTTGAATTTATATTTTATGTTGCCTGAATTTAACTGGTTGTCTACAATATTTTAAATAATAATATAGAAAATCAAATATGAATCATTATCTTTTTTACCTCATCAGGGCGATAGGTTGTATTTAGCAAGTTGGTATACATACATAACAAAACGGCAAGTAGAACTTAAATTTCACTTATCCTTCAGTGAACGGTAAATCTTAGGTTTTGTTATCTAATATTTTAGAAATGTGTAAAGAATTTGCAAGTAAGAATTTCAATTTCAGTTTGTATAGTAGAATTCGGGAGAGATGTCCTATGAATTACTGATGTGGAATGTGTGGTTTAAATTTTTTAGAGAGTATGTCGGCAGTTGTATCTGCAACAATTTTTCCTAGTTATGTCAAATGTCGACGTTACATAACAATGCCATACTGTTTAGGTCGCGAGTATATTAGTGATCTTTCTTTTAGAAAAGCTTTAAATTATAATTCCTTGTAAATATTCAGAAAATGTCTACACGTACTTGCTATAATAGTACACTGTGATAGAAACCAACTTAGAGTATGTATTGAGGTAAACAATTTTACATGGATCTTTATTCAGGTTGCAACTTAGCCGCTAAATTAGGAGATTGATTTGAGCCTCTTAGCATGTACCTAATTTTTCCTTATTATAATACGGAAATTATTAATTATATAACAAATCTGCTTATTTATCTAAATTTGTCCAATTTTCATTTTAAATTGTCCTGTATATCTAAGGTGGATGTGGGGCAATCTTAAAACCAATGTTAAATCGGTAATTTTACGTGTTATACAGAGAATTTTTTTTTGAGTATACATATCCCAATTATGTGTTGTAGATTTTAAAATAATTGTTGTTTTCTTAAAAGAGGTTGATTTGGAGTTTAAACGAGTGTTTTCCACTGCCAGGTTAAGCATGAAGTAAAATTTTGAGTTTAGAAGAGACTTAAAATTTGGTTTGGTCGCGTAGCGCGAAGCGCTATGCGACCAAACCAAATTTTCAGGCTTTTCTAAACTCGAAATTTTACTTTATGCGCCAGGCGTATAAGACACTAATTCAAGCGAAGTTTACTTGTTCACAATATTCTAGTGCTTTTTAGGCTTTTCTATACTCGAAATATTACTTGATGATTAGTCTGGGAGTGGAAAACAGTCCTTTTAAGCTACAAATTGAACTCTTTTAAAAAAGCGTATGCATATGTATAACTAATAGAAAATTCCCTGTATGTATACTGAAAAGAGAATTTCCCTGTATTAACAGATTAATCCGATGACTATTTGCCAAATCTACTGAATGCGCATTCGATTCAACTAACATTTTCGTTTGAGCGTACACAAAATCAACATACATGCACTATTAATTTATGTAAATGCCTGAACTATTAAGTAGATGTGGAAATTGTAATTATACCACTTAAACTCACATTTAAAACGATTGTGCACATTAATTAAAATGATTTATTGCTGGGTTTTCGCAGATTTATTTTTACGAAGACATTGTCGAAATGTGACGATTAACGTTAACATATAGCTTAAGAATTGTGAAGAAACATTTGAATAGAATCCTCAAAATAATAGTTACTATGAATAGTCAGTGTGTGTCATCTAAATTTATTAAGACACAAAACATTAATTCAATTTAATAGAAGTGTTTCTAACACAAAAAAAAAAATCAGATCATAAAATGGACCTTTAGGGGACATTCTTCGCGTACTAGGTATTTCTGACTTGTTTAGTATCAATCAACAATTCTATTGATCATCTGGGGCGCCCGCACATATAGAAATCTGACGTCTTAATTATTTGTTGATCGACCAAATATATTTATTTATGCTATGATTTGTAAATATGCATACATGTTCAATGCATTTTAAGCTTTGAGCTCTGGAATAAATCAGTGAGCGTGGTACATGAAGTAAAATTTCGAGTTTAGAAAAGCCTGAAAATTTGGTTTGGGTGCGCAGCGCTCCGCGCTACGCAACCAAACCAAATTCATAGTCTTTTCTAAACGCGAAATTTTACTTCATGTTATGCTTTTAAAAATCACGAATGCTTAAACATTTACGGTATAATATCTATTATTTCAATATATCTTAAAATCTAATATATAATAATATAGGTATTCCTTTCTAATAATCTAATATTCTAAAATTGACATTAGATTTTTGTATTCTGAAGATCCTAATCATTTTATATCGAATATATCAATTTGACCGAATTTTCAATAAGTATGTCAATTTTGATGATGATATTTGTTTTAATTTTTGTCGTATCTGTAAATTATACTTCTGTTAAATTAAGCAATTTTACCTTTTTTTAAATCAATTTTATACTTGGATTGACTTGAGCTGTTGATTTTTGCGCATTTATTAAAATGTTACGATGTTTTTATATATATATATATATATATATATATATATATATATTTTTTTTGTTGATGTATAAATAAATACCCATAGTAATATTATTTGTATTATTTTGTTTTGCTTAAAATTACTAATTTTATGTCCGGTTTCACCAACTTCAATTAAATTTTATTCGTTAATTACATTTATTTGTCGATTGTAATAGACGTTTTCCATTTCATAAACATCAATGTCATGTCAAAGGATTGATTTTTCGACATGTATGTAGCTATAATAAAATTTTAATCAATGAATAACTATTTGTTGATTTAGTTGACGTTGGTGAAACCGGACATTTTTAACCCGTCTTTAATGATTTGATATTTTTTAAGGGTTTTGTCAATTTTTGTAATTTTCGACATTTTAAAAGATTGTAATTGATTTTTATTATGTTTATGTAAAATAATAATAATAATCATAATTATTGGGCCCCGTGAATTTAGAAGATTTTAGTTCATATTCAAAGTTTTCAGAATTTTTAAAATGTTTAAAATGTTAGTTAACCTTTAACGCTTATCGTAACTTTTCCAAGATTTCTTTTAGTTTTTAAAATTTCTGAATTGTTTAAATTTTTATTAATTTTAAAAATGATGATACATCTCTTAAATTTTTTAGTTTTTGTAAAAAATTTTAGGTAATTTTTATATATTTATTTCGAATTTTCGAGATTAATGCCATATTTAAAACGTCAGCAATTTTAGTGAATTTCCTAAACTTTTACTTCATGAATTTACACGATTTTAATTAATTTTCAAAATATTTTATGAATTTTTAATGTTTTAGTCAGTTCTCAAAATCTAAAAGCATTTCGTAAATTTCCAAGATTTCCGTTGATTTTCAAAATTTCTATTCCCGTCATGAATTTCGCAAGATTTTCGTAAATCTTTCAAATCGAGAATTTTCATGATTTCCGTTAATCTTAAAAATTTTCATAAAGTGTGAATTTGCAAGAAATTATCAATTTTTTTTATGAATTATTAATAGTTTTCAAAATTCTGGCAAATTTAATCATTTTCACTATGACATTTCCACACTTTTTCATAGTTTTCGCACCACGGACAGAGCATAAATTACTTGACTTGCACCCACCGATTTTTAAGGAATCTAGCCGTCATCTCCACCAACAATAAGCACAAAAAAAACCGAGTTAAGCTCTGGCATGATATTTGAAAAAATAATTAGTTGTCGTGGAGATATTTATTTGATCATCACTTACAAATTGTTGCTTTATTAGTAACTTAATCAAAAAATGTTTCAAACAAAAGATAATGAAAATACACAACACAAAATTGTGTATAATCACTTTGTCACGTTTTTTGTCTATTTAGTTCGAAAAATTGTCTAAGAAAAGCAACGACAAGGAGTAAACACATACAAAATGGGTAAAATAGAAACACTTTCTTAAATTTTCAACTTTTAATTAGGTATGCGTGTGTACTTGAAAAACGATGACTGGAAAAACAATACATTATTAAAAGAAAACTTTTAATAATATAAAAGTAAATATTACTAACTTTAAAAATGTCAACCTTGTTTGAAGAAGGAAACAATAAGGAAATCTTTCTTCTAGTAAGAATACAAAATTTAAAAAAATATATTCAATACATGAAGAGAATACGAGATAAACGTTCCTATAGCAGACATTTTTTATTTGCTGTTTTTTTCAAAACTTTATTGCTCTCGGATGAATACCCTTGGGGGGCAGTGTTGCCAACACTAAACCATCAAATGTCTAAAAGTCTTATGTTAAAAATGACCAGAAATCATTAGATTCTTCGATTTTTTATTAAACGAATTTCAGTTATATTAACAACGAAAAACTTTAAAATAATTAAGAACTTTGTTAAACTGAAGAATTTTCAAAAAGGTTTATACAATTTTTATTTTTGGACATATATTTCCAAATCTAAAATATTTTTATAAACATTTTTAAGCAATATTGTAACGGTTAATTTTCGCGCTGCGAATATTTTAATTCATTTTGAATGATTTATTATCTGCAACCTCGTATGCAAGCAATTTGGGTTCTTTGAAAACCATGCGCGCATGTTCACTCGCCGCGTAGGGTGTTTTTATGTTCCGCGAGGACATTTTACTTTTCCTGTTAAGTGTTGCCTGCACGTGTGCCATAATTTTTATTGGAGTTATTTAATTAAATACGGCGTATTTGTCGGATTATTGGTGGTCATATTGCATCGGGTGGAATTTATTTGGATTTTGGATTGTTGGAAGTCTTGGAAATTTCATTCATCGACTTTGTCGGATTTAACCAGGCATCACAGGAGGTGGAATTGTTCCATCATCATCCGGGAACACACATCTTAAATCTTGGGGATTATTCGTCCATATTCAAGAATCATCCAAGTCGCTTTAAGAATCGCACAAAAACTAAGGTATGCAAAGTGCATAAATCGTTATTACATATTTCTCGTCGTATTTTTTTGTTGTTGTTGAGCAGTGTTAACTAAGTGAATTAGTATAAACAAATTAACTAAAACTAGTTATTTTTGGTTCTTTCTAGTTATTTCTTTCTACTTATTTCTTCCTTCTTATTTCTTCGTTTATTCGGAAGATAAGATTAGTTTGAGAAGGAATTATTCTTCAAATCGGTACTTGATTCGGTCACCCATTGTCGTCCTTGTCATCACCGGAGAGAAATCTGTTCGAGCCGCTTTTCTATTATCGAATAATTCATCTCGAACATAGAGATTTATGATTAAATGATCTTTAATTAATTTTATCTGTTAGTAATAGTTTTCGTAGGAAATAGTAAATGCTTCAATATTGGGAAACAGATGAAATTAATTAGAAGTAATTTTAGTAATCACAACGGAATTTTTTTGTGTGTTTAATGTGCTGATTATTAATACAATCTATTGATTATTTTCTTTTTGGTGTTGAAGCTAGTTACAAATAATTATGTCATTTATTTGGTATATAAACTTTTGTTAATTCATATATTTACATTTTGTAAAACCGCGTATTTAGAGAACGTCCGTTATAATATTTTAGTTATTACGTAACGCATTCGATTCGTCGATACGGTACTGTTGGCGCTAACGGTGATCGGTTTACGAATTAGTAAGTTAACCTCGAATTCGTGTATTTTAGTCACAAATTTTGAATCTTTTCTTTTATAATTGGCGTGTTCTATATTTGCAGGTTCGTATTTTTTGCTTGTATTCAATTAGTTTTGCGAGTTAGTAGATTATTTCGTATTTACAGATTTTATTTACATTTTCACATTCGTTATTATTAATTAATTTGAGGAAATATAATTTATATTTGATTTTGAGAAATTCTGAGTATTACATATAAAGATTACCTTCATACTTTTGTTCTTAGATTTTGCTACGTTGGTTTATTTGGTTTAATAAATATTTTCGTAATTTTAATTAATGTCCTGTGGTAATCGTCTTTAAACATTAAAATGACGTGGCGCCCTAAATAAATAAACATAAAATCACTCACTCCTATCTTCACTGAGTTATTGGGTCGACGATTATCAAGTTAGATTTCGGACAGGGCAGGTAAGTGCGCGACGTTACAATATCTTTTTGAAATTTTATAAATTTAATGCTTACTTATTCCTCAATGTATCACATAATTTTATAGGTTTTCCCAAAATGTTTTAAACAAAACTTGAAGATAATGAAAAAACGCACAACTTTTACCTAATCACTTTTCACCTCAACTCTTTTGTTTGTGTTACCCGCTCTCAATAATATTTAACCTATCTATAAAAACATCTGTATTTCCTGATAAATTAACAATTGCATCGATTTGTCCCACCCCAAAAACGTCACTTAGTCAACGGAATACAAACTACCGTCCTATAGCAATACTATCTCACATCGCTAAAATACTCGAGAAAACTCTCTATGATCAAATCTATTTCCACGTTTCTTCATACCTATCTTCTCAACAGCATGGCCTTATTCCAAAACGTTCTACAGTAACTAATTTGACCATTACTAAGCAAAATCATTAAATTCAGCAAATTGATGTAATATATACATCAATTGTTAATAGGTAAACTTAGCTACTTTGGTTTTTGTAACAATTCAACCTCGCTTATAGCATCTTATCTTACAGGTCGTGAATCGTATGTCGCAATTAATAATTTTAAATCGAACTCATACTTTCCAAGTTCAGGTGTACCCCAAGGCTCGTTTATGGCTCCCTTATTTTTCAAACTTTTTGTAAATGATCTTTCTTATTTATTAAAGTGTAAACACCTCTTAGACGCGGATGACTTAAAGATTTACTCAACAATTGCTAACCCTGCTTACAAAATCAACTTGATGTTATCCCGAAAAAATCTGAACCAATCTCATTTAATTATATAGTTAGCAATAATTCTATTGGGCAAGTCACAGTCTTCAAGGATTTAGGGATTTGGTTTGATGATAATTTTACATTTAATCCTTACGTTCGAACATTTGCTAAGAGTTTCCTTAACGCATTAGAATTTATACATCGTAATTCTGCAAATTTGCGAAATCCGAATGCTATGAAATCTCTATTTAATGTTTATGTCCGTTCAAAGTTGGATTATGCATCTTTTATTTAGTATCCACAAACTCAACTTCAGAATAACCTAGTAGTGTTCAACGTTAGTTTCTGAAGTTTTTGCATCTTAAAGTTGAGGGACTTTACCCTGACAGAGGCTGTGATCATTTACTATTGCTAGACAAATTTAATGTCGAATGTCTTGAATGCCGACGTCACAGACTAGGCATCACGTTCTTACACAAGCTTCTACATGATCGAATTGACAGCCCTGATATTTTACAGCTAGTTGGCTTCCATATTCCAACTTTCAATAGTAGATTTAAGACCACATTCAATATGAGGTATAATAGAACTAATTTTGGATTAAAATCGCCTATTAATGTGATTTGCAATTTGTTTAATCAACTTCAAACAACTTGTGACGTATTTTTTCAACCATTGACATCCTTATTAGAATTTTGTTAATTACGAAGTAAAATGTTATTATTTTTAGTTTATAGTTTTAAAACTTTTTTTGTTTATACTAAATTGTCTTGTAATTTTGAATTTGTTTCCCGCTGGGCAATAAATATTATTATTATTATTGTTATTATATATAAGCCTAGGAGAGATATTTATTTGATAATCACTCACGAATTGTTGCTTTATTACTTAATCAAACAATGTTTCGAACAAAAGATAATGAAAAAATACAACACAAAATTTTGTATAATCACTTGTCACGTCAGTTCTTTTGTTTAGTTTATGAACTAGAAACTAAAAAATCTAGTGTAGATCAACAACTCACCGACTATGGCTTTCGACGTCTCAATAAAAAAAAATTCAAACAAAAGTTGTAGCCAACAAGAAAATAAATCACTTTTACCTTAACATTTTTCACCTCAGCTCTTTTGTTTTTGTTCAATAAACCGAGAAGATTTTTTGATGTATTTTGCTAATCACTCATCAACTGTAGCTTTATTATGAATTCAATCAAACAAAACTTCAAACAAAAGTTGCAGACAACGGAAACATACCCAACTTTATAATAATTCGAAAATTTACGAAAGAGTGTCTTCCACTCCCAGACTAAGCATGAAGTAAAATTTCGAGTTTAGAAAAGCCCTGAGCAAAATTTGGCTCGGTCCCGTAGCGATCGAGCCAATTTTGCGGGCTTTACTAAACTCGAAATTTTACTTCATGCGCCACGTGTATAAAACACTGATTTAAAGTAATCTTAAAAATATAGAAACATACTAAGTTAATTAAAAGATGTCTCAAATAAAAGTTGTAGCCAACGGAAAAACACACAACTTTTGTATAAACAATTATCACCTTAGCTGATTTGTTTTTGATCAAGAAACGAGAAAGTCTAGCCCAGATGTATTCTTTTAGTAATTAATCTAATCTAATCTAATCTTCTTATTTGGCAATGTACAAACATTTAATAAAATAAAATACCCACTGCATTCTTCAAAAAATTGCTGTTACACAACGTCTATGTTTAGTGCAAAATCTATGTTTAGTGCAAATATCAGAAACTAAAAGTTTAATACAATTTTCATGTCTTTTACATTATTATATACAAAATAACACCGCAAACAGGTCAATTGCCAATTGTCAATTTCAGTATAATTGACAAACCAGCCTACTTATGAAATACATATATGTTTTAAAACTAATTTGAAGAACCTCTTGGAAAATTTGTTTTCAAACTTAATTTATTAATTTGTAAAATGCGCAACTTTTCTATTTTTTTTATTCGCCTACGGGTATACCATTTTTCTTAAAAACTGAAAAACTTTTTTATTTTCTAACAGTTAGCGTAATTGATTTCTTTAAAACATGTTTCATTTCTTTTGAACTATCATCAACTTTCTTATTTCTTATGGACGCCATATTTATTTTTCATCACATCTAATTGCTTTATTTTTTGTGATAACAACGATATATTACAACATACATCTAATTTCGTAAACCAACATACTATCGTTAAAAATGCTTTTGCTACGAGTCTATTATTACGCTAACTAAAATTCATCTTTGCTATGGAATTAAGAACAATAAAAAATATGAAGTACTTGTTCTTTATCAAACATTATTATTGTGTATCAATAAAAATGCAGTTCGGTTACTTAGAAAAGCGTGATATATTACGAACGTTTTATTCACGAAACAGAAATACAGAATTAGCTAGTCAAAAATATTTACAAATGTATCCAGAAAGAAGGCAACCGCATCGAACAGTTTTTCTACAGATTGATAGAAATTTGGGAGAGTATGGATCGTTCAATGAATGCCGCAAAGCATATGGAAATAACATTTCTCAAGAAGACTGTAATAATATTTTGGAAATGGTAATATTAAATTTATCTTGATTATTTTGTTTAAGTTGAACTACTTACAAACAATATTTTAGATACATCAAAACCCATCACTCTCATGCCGTGCAGTAGCAACTAATTTAAATTTGCCATCAGCGCAAGTATGGCCAATATTAAATAAATTCAATGACAAACCATACAAACCATTCATTTAAGCAAAACTCTATTGCCTGGTGACAATATATGACGTATTACAGTTTGCAATTAGCTGCTAGAAAAGTGCAATGAAGATGATATTTTTATTACTAACATTATTTGGACAGATAAACGCAAATTCACAAATAGTGGCATATTTAATAGAAATAATGAGCATTTTTCGGCAACGGCAAATCCAAGACAAGTCCGTAGTGTTAGGCTACAGCATCAATTTGTGATAAATGTTTGGGCAGGAATTTATAAAGACAATTTAATAGGGCCAATTATGTACGAAGAGTCTCTAAACAGTAAACGATATTTACACCTTCTTCGTACAGACATTGCTAATTATTTGAATAATGTTCCTCTAAGTCAGTGATGGGGAAACTACGGCCCGCGGGCCAAGTCCGGCCCGCGGAAAGGTTTAATCCGGCCCGTTTAAGAGTGCCGTCGTGAGAATGTTTGAACGCGTTCTTACTTCGTAATGTGACGACCCGCATAAAAACTACCTACCTTAAGCATTATTCTTTGGCCCGCTACGATTGTCTGGTTATTACAAATGGCCCGTCTTAAAAAAAGTTTCCCCACCACTGCTCTAAGTCAACAGAAAAACTTCTAGTGGCAGCAAGATGGTGCACCATCGCGCAATGCCAGAAATGTTCGCAACTATTTAAATGCAATGTACTCAAATCAGTGGATTCGGAGCGGCGGAATCGTTGCTTGGCCAGCTAGATCTGAGCCAGCCAGATCTGAGCGTTATGGATTATTTTTTATTAGGTTTTATTAAAAATCAAGCGTATCGTCATACTTATGACAACATTGCAGAAATCAGAGATGGAATTATTAATGCATTTAATACGATACCCAGAAGAAGTGTTTATAGGGCGGTAAATAATGTAAAAAACGCGCCCAATTATGTATTAATGAAAACTGTTTTTTGTTTGAACACAAATTATAATTTTTAACAAAATATATAAAATTACGAAAATGTTATTCGTGAAAATGCAATCATTTTTAATGTTAAAAATGTCACTATGTTCGTTATTATTAATGTTAATGTTAATAAATATGACGTCCACAAGAAATAATAAAGTTGATGATGTTTCAAAAAAAAGAAACATGTTATAAAGAAATAAATTACGCCACCTGTTAGATAATAAAAATGCGCTATAAGAAGGTCTTCACAGTTTATTAATATTATCCCAAATAACGAAAATATAAATAGAAAAACACCTGTTTTTTTTCAGTTTTTTAACTTTTCTCGAAAACAAATTAATTTAAGTACATTTTTTCAATGGATTATTACTCAGCATAAAATTCTGCAAAAATGCGGAATTTAAACCTACCCTCTATCTCCTATATTAAGCGAGATCCCCATGGTGAGGGTCGAATTTGAAACACCCTGTATAATACAAATTAAATTTCAGATTTCCGACTATAAGGTGTTGATAATCAAATAGATGTACCATTCAACTCACAAGTTCGTAATTGTAACTGCTGCTGATGTTTTTCATTCTTGAACCATTCCTTTATTTAGAGTTAAAATTGATGCAACTCCTAGACAACTTACTCAAGTAGCATTTTCAATAAATAGTACAGGAATCTTTTTTGGTTAATGTTCAGAAATCTGTGGAGCTAATTATAGCTTATACCTATTGTTATAAAAATAATGTTTTCAATGATTTATTAAGTGCTGCAGATAGAATAAGAATAAACTAGAAAAATAGTTTGTCGTTTTATAAATAATTTAAATGATGACGTTATAATACATGCAACCAAATTACGGAGAAAGCGTAAAATAAGTTGCATATATGGAAGCGTAAAATTATATGCAACCAAATATACTAACAGTACGTAAATCAAGTTGCATAGGTTACGCTTATTAATATATGCAACCTAAGTTGGTAAGTATATTAAGATGCATATATTACAAATAATAATATATGCAACTTAATGTACGTGCTAGCGAATGTATATTGGGCTGCATATAAATGTATTTATTTACGGCAATAACATAAGCATAAAATAATTAATTCTACAAGTCTACATCAACGTTGACTGATTGACAAAAGTCATAAATATTCATACTATATTTAATCCCCCCGATTCCGTACGCGAAATGTTAAATTTACCGTATATGTTACCATTACAATCTAAGTTTACAAATCATGATGTATTTAGAAATAAATGTAAGTTGATTTAACATTTCTCGTATGGAATCGGTGGGAATGTAATTTACACTCAACAAAAGAATAATTAATTCAACCCGAAATTCAATTGAAATACAGTTAAAGTTATTTTAAGTCATCATTTAAATACATTATTATTTAATTAGCTTTAAACAACCATGAACTATCAGTGAAATAATATCAAAATTATAAAAAGTTTTGCCTTTGAAAATGATCGTAACGAATCGAAACACGTGTCAGGCATCTGAAAATAAAAATATGGAACAAAATAAGAGTTTTATTTTATCCAATTTAAACATTTAGTTCCATCAAGAAAGTTACAGAACAAGTATAAAATATCAATATTCTTCTTTTAGTTACGTAAAGTGTTTTCTATTAATTAATGTAGTCATTCCTTTCTTCACTTATTACTTTAATTATACTAGATGTACAGTCGACGCAACCCAAATGTGAACACTCTTTGGTTGTCATGGTATTTGTTACTGAAATTCATTGCTTTAATTCTGGCTTTGGCCAGTAGTATTACAAAGAGAGGGGAGAATATTGAATATTGACAATAATTTTTGAGAGCTGTCAAACTTAATTGCAACGAACGGCTATGATGCAAAGTATAAATTACACCATTAAATTTTGGCGTTCAGATTTGAGTTGCGCCGACTGTACATTTCGAAAACTAGGTGTTCATTTTCAAATATAATAATAGTAATAAGTAGAGAAAGGAATTACTGCAATAATTAAGAGTATAATATATGTTTAAATTATTAGTTTATGGCAATTCTTTTATAATACTTTACCTGAATAAATAAAAATTCAATAATAATAATAATAAATCAATTCATCAAATAATTTACTGTCTGATTAGTAGAACTTAGCAGGTTGGTTTTAAGAATTTTAAGCTATAATTAAATGAAACAGAGCTTAACACAGCATAATAATGTCCTTCAATTAAACAATTTACGTGGTAAGACAAATATTCATAGCTGCTAAGGAACAGTTTTATTCTGTTTAGCCCATTAAGCGCTTTTGATGCATACACGCAACATTATTAATTTTTGGTTATTAAATTACTAAATAAATTAATTTGATATATTATATTATTTGACCTGACTTGAAAATGTGTGACGAAAAATTTAAATATTTTGTTATTTAAATATTTCGATTGTTACTCATTAAAAAAAATAATGTGAATGTATTTCTAACTTTATAATATTTCAGGGTTTTGTGCGCGTGGCGCATGAAGTAAAATTTCGAGTTTAGAAAAGCCTGATAATTTGGTTTGCCCGCTCCGCGTCGCGGAGCGGCCAAACCAAATTTTCAGGCTTTTCTAAACTCGAAATTTTACTTCATGCTTAGTCTGGGAATGGAATCACTCATTCTAAACTTCATACTGCACGTTTTTATATAAAATCGACGAATGCCTGAAATTTTACAGCATAACACTATGTGTATTTAAAAGAAAAATTTACAGTATTTAATACAATAAGCCATTTATAGATATCATAAAAAGAAGTGAAGAATTTTACCTAAACTTAACTTTTAGAGTTATCTCTATAATTGCTCGGCCGTTAATGGGTTAAACTGTCTTTTTTTGCAACGATTATTTACTGTTGCTAATTATTAAGAGAGTCATGATAATAATTAGTAGACAGTTTTAATTAAACCTGTATTAATTTGTAAAAAATATAAATACATGTCAACTACTTGATTCTAATCATTTCTATTATTACAACCGTATTAATAGGCAATTAATACGGTTTGAATAATAGAAACTAGTAGAATCAAGTCTATTAAAAGTAGAGCTGGGATTTCGATAATTCGTAAACATTCAAACATGAAACATTGAAACTAGCCAAATATTTAAACAAATAAACTATTTAAATATATTAATTGTTAAGCTTTAGAAAATATATTAGACATTTTCTTACACTAACTTATTGAAATATTTAAATATTCAAAATGATTAAATATGTGAAAAAAGTGAGTGATTTAATATTTGCATTTGAATATTCCTAGCCCTAATTAAAAGTACTATAGTACGATTATTTTCGCAAATCTGCAAATAATTTATCTTATTTCATCAAGTTACAAAAATAACTATTGTCTATTAATAAGGCAGTTATAATATTTCTATTATAACTGCCTTATTAGTAGGTAGTTTTAAGAGTATCAAGAATATGAATTTGTGTTCAGTACTCATTCATTCACGATAACTATATACGCGTTTCAGGCTTCAACGCCATCATCAGTCTAGTCCCGAACTAGTGCTTGAAGAATACTGAACATCTTTGACCGTTTATTATTATGGCCTGTGCAATTTACATAGGTTCGAAAGAGAAAGCTAATGGGCATTAGATAGCGTTTACGCTTTCGAACATATGTAGAGTTTTAAGAGTAGTTTATTATGTGACAAAATACTAGTAGTAGTATACTTACGTCTTTCACTAAACATTTTCAGTGTTAAATGTATTACGAAAACTAAAACGAACACAATTAATTAAAATATAAAATCTTTTATTAATTTTAAAAACAATTACAATCTCTCTTTCAATAATAATAATAATATAAATCGTCTATATTCTATACATATCACAGATTCCTGTTTAAACAGAAAACGACTTATGGCCTTCACATTTAAGCAACACACACAAAATTGAAATAAAAATTTAAAAAAAAACTATACACACAAAAAAATATTTACAAAAATCAATTAATTTAATAACGAAACAAAAATTATTACATAATATACATGACAAAGGATAAACAAAATGTAAAATTCTTTCTGCCCTCTCAAAATTAAGACGAAATAAGTGTTTGAATTTTGAAATTTTCCAACTTAAATTGTTTTTTAAAAGAGTTCAATTTAAAGTTTTAAACGAGTGTTTTCCACTCCCAGATTAAGCATGAAGTAAAATTTCGAGTTTAGAAAAGCCTGAAAATTTTGTTTGGTCGCGTAGCGCGAAGCGCGGAGCGACCAAACCAAATTTTCAGGCTTTTCTAAACTCGAAATTTTACTTCATGCGCCACGCGTATAAAACCCTGGTTTTAAGTGAAGTTTAAAATATGCGTCTTTGGCATGCTACTTTAATGGCATGTTGTTAACTTCACCTTAAATCAGTGTTTTATACGCATGGCGCATGAAGTAAAATTTCGAGTTTAGAAAAGCCCCGTGAAAACTTGTCTCGGGTCGCTGCACGACCCGCGACAAGTTTTCTACGTGGGGCTTTTCTAAACTCGAAATTTTACTTCATGCTTAGTCTGGGAGTGGAAAACACTCGTTTGAAGCTTTAAATTAAACTCTTAAAGAAAAACAACGAATATCTATAGATTTACAGCAAATCCGTTGTGATATGCATACTTAAAAAAAAAGAAAAACTTTCTGTATACAAATAAATTTAACAAATCTTAAAAAGGCAGCTTATGTTTTATATAATACGACACACAGCAATTACATTTTGTTATTAAATTCTTCGTTTTAATTCAAAACATTTATTTGCATATTTTATTAAATAAAATCTATGAGATCGAATTTAGTAATTAATTACATTTTAATGAAACGCAAAACTTAAATTCAAATGATTAATTTAACATTCAGAATTTAATTTCTTGCTGTTTCATTAACAAAAATTGCGTTTGTTTTTTTTAGTAGAAGTAAAAAAAAAATACACGCAGAAAGAAAATTGCGTATAAAATAATGCGGTTAGTGCTTAAAAAAAGTTACTATAAGAAGCTATTTTGGCACCTGGAATTCAATTAACGTAGCGAAGTTAAGTTTTAATAAAAACTTTACACAAAAAAATAACTAAGTAAAAAATATAGGTATAATCTGTTTAAGAACTTTGAAGTTAATTCAGTAATTGTTCAATTACAAATTGATTTATTAAATACATTTTTGCAAATTCTTAAAATATTTCCTTATTTTATTTTATTTTTATATTTAATTATGTTAATAAAACTATTTTTATAGCAATTGCATAAATGTCCATGCTTCAGTATTACAAATTTTATAAAATAAGATAAAATACTTTCAGTAGTGATCAATCTGAAGAAAACATTATCTTTCTAATTTGTTTAAAATATTTTAGCAATGTTTAATTCTGTTCAAGTGTAGATCTGGCTTAGACCAGCAAATTTAGATCTGTTTAAATAAAAAATTGTTAAAATACTTTCACTAAATTAAAAACGCATTTAATTTACAGAATTCCAAAACCAACGATTACAAATAGACTTATGCCCATTTGCACCCAAGTCGATGAACTTAATCAGTGATTAGTACCTTTTAAACCGCAACAATTGTATTTACAAATTGTTTACACAATTGAATGTTAATAAAAGAGACATGTTGAGAATATCTTAGGAATTTTTAACATTCTTATGTTCCAGAAATTTTACTTAATCAATAATTAGAGGAAGTTTAAAGCTAATCGTTCGGGGTGCAAATGGACCTTAACGACAAAGCATTTATAATTTATTACTGTTTTTTATCAATAAAATACGTTTTAATATTGTTTGTATAACACTATTTATATTTATTTCTACAGCACATGTAGCTTGCCATTATCAAATAGTGACTAAAAATGTATTTTATATTTATAAATATGCTTTTATTATGTATGTTTTTAATCGCTTGGTTTAGTATTCTATAAATAAAACGTATTTATTTATTTGTATGTTATCTCTTTTTTTCATGTTTGTTTTGGTATTCTGTGAATAAAATGTATTTATTTATTTATTTTAACATTACTGAATTAACTTCTCTTATTTATGTAAGTAAATTACTTTCTTTGAAAAAAAAAGTCGGTAAAAGTAAAGTATGTTTTAAAGTTAAATAATAAGTCGCTTATACAATTTAAATTAATGTACATAAAATCTATATAAACATACATTTATATTTTTCTATACACACACTCCAATGTGGAGTAAATATTATGTACAATATTTATCGACAGGGCTTTAATTCATTAATATTTTTGTTATTATTTTTATATTGCAGAAAAGAAGCGTTTCTCAAACATTATAGAAAATGTGATTATTCTAAGAATATCAGAAATTCATATTGCTAAATTTACTTAGAATTGGATAAATTTTAACCAGTTTTGAATAAAACCAAAATATCTAAACTCGATTTGTTTTAATTATTGACTCAAAGCTGACATTACAAAAAAGCAAGTTGTTACTAGCAAATATTATCTTTGAAAAATTGTAAAAAAATCAGCGATCGCACTAAATTTACCTAAAATTTAATGAATTGCGACCAGCATTGTAGAAAAACAAAATATCTCAACTAGTTTTTTTAAAAGATTGAGTTAAAGTTGACTTTTACAGAACATCAAGAGTTAAAAAGTGAATAATTTGTTTGAAAAATTGTAATAAATTTAGTGATTGCGCAATTAACGTGAAATTCACTAAATTTACTCAGAATTCAATAAATTACGACAGGCTATGCAAATAAAACAAAATATCTCAACTGGTTTTTCAAAAAAATTACGTCAAAGTTGACCTTAACAAAAAATCAAGAGTAAAAATGTCAATATTTTTTTGAAAAATTGTAATAAATTTTGCGATTGCGCAATTAACGTAAAATTCAATAAATTTACTTAGAATTTAATCAATTTCAGCAGGCTTTGCAAAATTAACAAAATATCTCAACTCGTTTTTCAAAAAAATGAGTCAAAGTTGACATTAACAAAAAATCAAGAGTAAAAATGTAAATATTGTGTTTGAAAAATTGTAAAAAATCAGCGATTGCCCAATTAACTTAAAATTCAATAAATTTACTTAGAAATCAATAAATTTCGACAATCTTTGTAAAAAAACAAAATATCTCAACTAGTTTTGCCCAAAAAATCGACTCAAAGTTGACCTTAACAAAAAATCAAGAATAAAAATGTAAATATTTTGTTTGAAAAATTGTAAAAAATTCAGAGTTTGCGCAATTAACATAAAATTCTCTAAATTTAGTCATAATTCAATGAACTTCGACAGGCTTTGCAAGAAAACGCGCAGTAAACATAAAATCCACTAAACATACTAAGAATAAAACGACTTTCGACCGGTTTTGTGAGGAAAAAAAATCTCCACTAGGTTTTTCAAAATTTCGAGTCAAAGTTGATCTTTGATGAAAAAAACCGAGAGATGAATAGTAAATATTTTTTTTTTATTGTAAAAAATTCGGCGATTGCTTGGTAGACATATAATTCACAAAATTTAATAACAAGCAAATTAATTTTAACTGTCTTTGCAAAAAACACAAAATCAACTGGTTTTTCCAAAATATTGAGTCAAAGTTGACGTTTACAAAAAATTAAAAGTTAAAAAGAGAATATTTCCTCAGAAAAATTGTAAAAAATTTCGCAAGGGCGCAATAAACATAAAACTCATTGTATGTACTTATAGTTAAATGCATTTCGACCTAGGTTGCAAAAAATTAAAATATCTTCAATCGTTTTTCAAAAAAATTAAGTCAATGTTAATCATTTCAGAAAACTAAGAGTTGAAAAGTGAAGGTTTCCTTTAAAAACTGTAAAAAATTCAGTGATCGCATAGTTAACATAAAATTTACCGCATTCACTCAAAATTGATTAAATTTCGACTGGCTTTACAAAAAACAAAATATCGCAACTTGAATTACCAAAACATTGAGTCAAAGTTGATCTCTACAAAAAATTAAGAGTTAAAGAAGTGAATATTTTCTTTGAAAAATATGTAAAAAAATCCGCGATTGCACAATAAACATAAAATTCACCAAATTTACTTAAAATTGATTAATCTTTGACTGGCCTTACAAAAAAACAAAATATCTCAACTCGTTTTTGCAAAAAAAATAAGTCTAAAAGCCAATAGAGAGAAATCAAGAGTTGAAAATGAATATTTTCTTTGAAAAATTGTAAAATTGCCAATTTTGGCACATGCGCAATAAACATAAAATTCACTAAATATACTTGGAATTTAATGAGTTTCAACCGGTTTTGCAAAAAACAAAATATGTCAACTTGTTTTTCCAAAAAATTGAGCAGTAAAAACATTTCCTTTGAAGAATTGTAAAAAATTTAGCGACTGCGCACTAAACATAAAACTTATTGTATTTACTTATAATTGAATGAATTTCGACCGGTATTGTAAAAATTCACAATATTTCAAATCGTGTTTCCAAAAAATTAAGTCAAAGTTAATAATTTTAAAAAATCAAGAGTTGAAAAGTGAAGGTTTGTTTTGAAAAACTGTAAAAATTCAGTGATCGCACAGTTAACATAAAATTCACCAAATTCACTTCAAATTGAATAAATTTCGACTAGCATTAGAAAAAAATAAAATATCTCAACTTGAATTTCCAAAATATTGAGTCAAAGTTGACCTTTCCAAAAAATCAAGAGTGGAGAAAGTAAATATTTTCTTTGCAAAAATGTAAAAAATCAGAGATTGCACAATAAACATAAAATTCACCAAATTTACTTAAAATTGAATTTCGAATGGCCTTGTAAAAAAACAAAATATCTCAACTTGTTATTTGATAAAATCTAGTCAAAGTTGGATTTAGAAAAAAACCAAGAGTTAAAAATGAAAATGTTCCTAGAAAAGTTGTAAAAAATTCAGCTAATGCACAATAAACATAAAATTCAATAAATCTACTTGAAAGTCAATGAGTTTCAATCGGTTTTGCAAAATAACAAAATATCTCAACTTGTTTTTCCAAAAAAATGAGGATGAAGAAAGTGACCATTTCTTTGAAAAATTGTGAGAAATTCAACGATCGCAAAATAAACATAAAATTCACCAAATTTACTTAAAAGTGATTAAATTTCGACTAGCTTTGCAAAAAAACAAAATATATCAACTTATTTTTCCAAAAAAAAAATCTTTCAACATTAAAATTCACAAAAATTAAATAATTAAAAAGTGAATATTCTAAAACTCGTTTATATTAAATTCCCTAGTAATACTTACTAACTTTCAACTTTCTTAAACTTTAGTAAATAACACATTTAGCTAAGATTTCACTAAATAGTAAAATCGTAACTATATGTGTTATTTATTAAAGTGTTGATATGGAATTTTAACAGCGATTAAACTTTTAATTTGTTCTAGAATAATGTAAGAGGCATTAACTTTAAGATGTTTCTAGAATATTCGGGAATGGTGCGCAGCACGCCATACGCCGACACAAAATGCTTACGTCGGCGTATTTTTAAAATTAATTCCCTCTTTTGTTATGACTGGCGATTGCAATTGTACGTATTACTAGGAATACATTATTACTATCACTATAATTTGTTTTGTAAAGAAAAGTAACTTGATTAGCTCTTTTGTTATGACAGACGAATGTAAGCTATTGTACGTTTTAATATCAACAAATTATTACTATTACTATAATTTGATTTTGTAAAGAGAAGTTTGAGAAACGCTACTTTAAATCATATTGCACCTATTTTTGTTAATTCATCTGAATAAATAAATATACATATGATTTCGTTTTAACGGGATCCACCCTGTATCCTATAAATCTAATCACAGAAGCAAATAGTGTCATCCTTTCACATTAAACTACAAAAAAGTACATGTTATTTCCTCTCCAAATTCTGACTTTAGACAAACCGAAGGTTAGCTGCTCAACACGCAGTGCGCTTTACCTTCCTCTGTTAACGAGTTGACCAGCATCGCCCAATCTTCGAGTCTGGGCGCGCATTGGAGTGTTAAGTCTCCCAATTTTCGCCTCGCCATGAAGACGAATTCTCCCAAGCCGTGGTTTACTCCGCATTTTTGCGGGACGTTTAGCGTGACTTCCTCGAAGTCGCCCAAGCCGTCAATGCTGTTGGTCTCAATGTCTTTGGAGTTATCTTCGGCTGTGTGGCGGATCAGTTTGGTGATTTTGACGATCATTTGGGAGACTTCTAGGTCGTCGCGGTTTTCAACTCCGCGCATTATTCCTCTGGTAACTGGAAAGAATGAAATACAAGCAATTAAAATGTGCCTAGTTGTCAAGACATCCATTCCTCATTAGTTATTAAGTTTGATAAATGTTTACAATCAATAATTTCAAGGTTTGTCACAATTTTCTGTAACACCGAACATTTTCATAACGAGCATTTTTCTTTAAAGTATCCATATGCATACGTTGCAGATTTTTCGATGCTTGGTTTATTAAAAGAATTTAATTTGAAGCTTTAAGCGAGCGTTTTCCACTCCCAGGCTAAGCATGAAGTAAAATTTCGAGTTTAGAAAAGCCTGAAAATTTGGTTTGGTCGCGTAGCGCGAAGCGCGGAGCGGCCTAACCAAATTTTCAGGCTTTTCTAAGCTCGAAATTTTACTTCATGCGCCACCGGTACAAAACACTGACATATTACGAAGTTTAAAACATACCGCTAAACTTTACATTGAATCAGTGTTTTGTACCGGTGGCGCATGAAGTAAAATTTCGAGTTTAGAAAAGCCTGAAAATTTTGTTTGGCCGCTTCGCGCTACGCGACCAAACCAAATTTTCAGGCTTTTCTAAACTCGAAATGTTACTTCATGCTTAGCCTAGGAGTGGAAAACACTCGCTTAAAGTTTCAAATTGGATTCTTTGAATAAACCGAGCATCGGAAAATGTGCAACGTATGCATACGTTGCATACGTTGCAGATTTTTCGATGCTTGGTTTATTAAAAGAATTTAATTTGAAGCTTTAAGCGAGTGTTTTCCACTCCCAAGCTAAGCATGAAGTAAAATTTCGAGTTTAGAAAAGCCTGAAAATTTGGTTTGGTCGCGTAGCGCGGAGCGGCCAAACCAAATTTTCAGGCTTTTCTAAACTCGAAATTTTACTTCATGCGCCACCGGTACAAAACACTGATTCAATGTAAAGTTTAGCGGTATGTTTTAAACTTCGTAATGTGTCAGTGTTTTGTACCGGTGGCGCATGAAGTAAAATTTCGAGTTTAGAAAAGCCTGAAAATTTGGTTTGGCCGCTTCGCGCTACGCGACCAAACCAAATTTTCAGGCTTTTCTAAACTCGAAATGTTACTTCATGCTTAGCCTAGGAGTGGAAAACACTCGCTTAAAGTTTCAAATTGGATTCTTTGAATAAACCGAGCATCGGAAAATGTGCAACTTATGCATATGGATACTTCAAAGAAAAATTCTCATTATGAAAATGTTCGGTGTTACATAAAACTCTCTGTATATACTAATTATTTTTTATGTTTTAGCATATTTTTGTAGTACTTTTACTGGAATTATGGCAGAATAAGATCGATTTTTCTGCAGATATTTCATGTTTTCTATAGATAATTAATTATAACTTAAGATGAACCAAATCGTATGCAAGATAGATTTCTCTAAGAATAATTCAACTTTAAAAGTATTTGAATGGCAATAAAGGGAGAAATTTACGTTTTTCCTGGTTGGTCGCCATCCTGTTATTACTTTATGCTACAACAAATTACCAAAAAATCAGTATGTAACAGAAAGAGATAACTCATACTTGAAGAAGCACTAAGTTATTTTTCTTTTTCTTGAAAGTGTACTAAAAAATAATATCTTTGCAATTAAAACTAAACTTAAATTTGTTAATAATATAGCCCTAGCAAATTATAAAGTGATTTGTTACTTGAGATTAATAAAACAACTAAAGGGAGTGAGTGAGTCTCTTTTGTGTTACACCCGGTATGTTCTTGTATAGATTCTTTTTAAATACAACTCTTTGACCAAAATCAACATCACCGATGGAGTTAGAGACGAGTTTATGGCCGCATAAAACCGGCGACTTATCATTGTAAACCCATTACCGTTGCGTCATGTGTATAAAAAGCGAAGCCCAATAAAACCCAAACAAAGACAATAATCGTGTGCCCACGTAAAATACGGCCGACATAAAACCAGATAAAAGGCGACTCAAAGAAAACAGTCTTTCTTCTAAAGAACTAAAAGAACACCCGCAGTGATATTTTCCCCTCTCGCGCGACCGCTTATTTTTTAATATTCATCACAATTTATCACGCGTCCGGCTGTGATGTTTATGAAAAATACGATAGTTTCGCGTGTGCGACAGAGTCACGTTCCTAAAACGAAACAAGTAATTCAAACAGGTATCATAATGTAAATAAACCAGCAATTTAAAGATGTTATGTATGGGATACGTGTTTATATGAAATTTTGAGTTGAAAATATTGATATAATTTTTAATTCATGCTGCAATAAAAACCTCAGGTATCCAAACCAAATAAAATATTTTATTGTGTCCAATATGCAGTTATTTATTGTTAAATTGTATTAATTTAAAAATATAACCATCTAAATATAATTTTACAATAAATAACTGCATATTCTCGTTGGGGGTCATTTTTCCCCTACAACTTTTCCCCTAGGTTATTTTTCCCCGCGCTATTAATTTTCCCCTCAAATTTTCCCCCGGCTAGTATTTTCATAAGAAGATGAAACTTAGACTTAGAAATGTATTCAATTGCGTGCAATCATTGTAGCAAATGTTATATAAGCCAAACTCAAAGGATTTTTTTTAAATATTTAAGGAATATAAAGGGTGTTTCACCTAAAACTCCCCAGACTAAATAACAAGAAACTAAAAATTTTAAATTGCGTATTCCCAATTCGATTGTGTTTTAATTGACAGCAATGTTTTAAATTCCAATGGGAAATTGCTTATCAGAATTTGATGTTAATTAGTCTCAATTTGAAGTTGAAAAGTTATAGCTTAAATATCAGTTGCGTAGAATATGTTTGAGCTAAGTAGAACTATTTTGTTTTTATTTTTATTAATATTTGAAAAATATGATATTTTGTATAAATATAAATAATTCAAATATTCGAATACTCAAATATAAATATTACAATCACTAAATGTTTAACTTTAAATCAGTGTTTTCTACGTCTAGTGCATGATGTAAAATTTCGAGTTTAGAAAAGCCTAAAAATTTGGATTAGCCGGACTTCGCTTCGCTTGCACCGACAAATCCAAATTTTACATCATGCTTAATCATGGAGTACAAACACTTGTCATGACCATGATGCGACAACTCTCGCTAGGACAGCCTGTTAGAAGAGCCAAATCGCATGACCAGAGAAGGATTGAACGTCGAATCAAAAACATAGTCGCGAAATATGATGATTACAGGGAGGAAGACAAACTTTTAGATTATTTACGAAATATTGGTTGTAATGTAACTATAAATTTTGTAATATAACTTAATTAATTTGACTGTTGCGTTATTATTCATTTGGGGGAAAATTAGATTAAGGGAATATTAATTCGGGGGAAAAATATAAGGGGAAAATTTGCCGGGGGAAAAATTTTAGGGGAAAAATGAACCCCAATCGCATATTCTACACAATAAAACAATTTATATTAGTATGGATAACAGAGGATTTCATTAGGTTTGGAAATCGTTGTTCAGAAAAAATAATGAGAGTCAATAAATACAAACATATGGTTAAGGAAATCCTGTTAAATTTAGAACCTTATAACAAAGAAGCCTATTATAAAATTGATATGCGTCTGTATAATAATTAGAGTACCATAATTTACTGTCTAGTCAATTTTAATGTGTTATTTATTTTGTGGTTGTTTTTACTTTTATCTATATAACAATTTCAATTTATTATTTATTATCTAGTCACCAACTTTAATCTGTTATTTATGTTCTATTAGTTTTTATCTTTTTTATCTATACATCAATTTTAACGTGTTGTATATGTTTACCTTTTATATTAATTTATTTTTACAGTAATTTTAAACCGCTTATTTTTTAAATCAATTATTTATACCTTTTCTGTGATACATACTCTAATTTATATAATCATACCTTTATGACTACAGAGAGTTTTATGTAACACAACGAGAATTTTGCTTTGAAGTATGTATATGCACACGTTGCATATTTTTCGATGCTTGGTTTATTAAAAGAATTTAATTTGAAGCTATAAGCGAGTGTTTTCCACTCCCAGGCTAAGCATGAAGTAAATTTCGAGTTTAGAAAAGCCTGAAAATTTGGTTTGGTCGCGCAGCGCGAAGCGCGGAGCGGCCAAACCAAATTTTCAGGCTTTTCTAAACTCGAAATTTTACTTCATGCGCCACCGGTACAAAACACTGACATATTACGAAGTTTAAAACACACCGCTAAACTTTACATTGAAACAGTGTTTTGTACCGGTGGCGCATGAAGTAAAATTTCGAGTTTAGAAAAGCCTGAAAATTTGGTTTGGCCGCTCCGCGCTTCGCGCTACGCGACCAAACCAAATTTTCAGGCTTCTCTAAACTCGAAATTTTACTTCATGCTTAGCCTGGGAGTGGAAAACACTCGCTTAAAGCTTCAAATTGGATTCATCTGATAAACTGAGCATCGGAAAATGTGCAACGTATACATATGGATTAAACATAATTAAAGTTGAAGTTATGAATTCATAGTATGAAAATCGTAATACTTATATTGGCTATTTGCGTAATCAAAATGCCTGTATAGTCAAAGTACAGAGCCTAAGTACAAATAGTCAAAGCACGTAGCTTTAGTACATTCAGCCAAGGTTAAAGACAAGTATAATCAAAATGAGAAACTCGAACTACGTTCTTAGACTAAGTTGTCGAAGTATGAGGCCTGTATAATAGAAGTACGAAGTTGAAGTGTAAATAGGTAAAGTACGTAAGTTGAGTACATGTACTCAATGTTAAAGACACGTATAATCAAAATGAGAAACTCGAACTCCGCTTTTAGACTAAGTAGTCGAAGTATGAGGCCCGTATAGTGAAATTACGAAGCTTGAGCGCCAATAGTAAAAGTAGCTAACATGAGTACATGCAGTCAAGGTTAAAGACACGTATAGTCAAAAAAAAACTTAATCTACGCTCCTGAACTATTCGACTAGTCGAAATACGAGGCACGAATCATGTAAGCCTTGGGCATTAGTAGTCTAAGTTCAAGGAGCGATTGGTCACAATGTGAAGCTTCCGCACTTAAGCGTTTCGAACTAAGTGAATTTTGGTTATTCGTGCTTTGTACTTCGACTACTCGTGCTTAAATTTGCGCATCGCACACAAATAATCTAAGCACGAAATTGGAGGATGAGTAGTCGAAGTACAAAGCACAAAATGTCATTGAATTATTTACGAACGTCACATTTTGATTTTCGTGCTTTGTACTTTGACTACTCGTGCTTAAAATTCGTACATTCGACAATTGTTCGTCGTACACAAATAATCCAAGCACGAAATTGTAATGTTCGTATTACGCATTTTAACTATTCACAAACGTCACATTTTGACTGTTCGTGCTTTTTACTTTGGCTATGCGTGCTTAAGATTATCACATTCTCTTGTTTGTGCATGGTACACAAATAATCCAAGTAAGAAACTGGATCACGAATAACCAAAGTACAAAATGTGCTGTTTGTACTACGCATTTTAACTATTCACAATCGTCACATTTTGACTATTCATGCTTTTTACATTGACTACACGTGCTTAGGAATAGTCATCAAAGGATGAATAATCAAAATGTGATGTTCGCACTGCGTACATAGACTATTTGAGTAGTCGAAATACGATGCATGAATAGGTATGCAAAGCCTAAGCGGTAAAATGACGATTAGTCAAAGTGCGATGCATAAGTAGACGAAGTACAATACTCCAGTAGACTAGGTATAAAGCACAAGAAATCAAAGTATGATGAACCTATAGAGAAAGTATGTAATAGGAGACTAATTATTATTAGGATATCGACCACTTGTGCTCCTTATTTAGACTTTATACTTTGACATCTCGTACTACTATACAAAGCATAAGAAGTCGAAGGGTATTCGCACTACGCCCTTGGACTTTTTATGCTTTGTAATATGCGAAGAACGAGTAGTCGAAATTTTACTTCATGCGCCACCGGTACAAAACACTGACATATTACGAAGTTTAAAGCACACCGCTAAACTTTACATTGAATCAGTGTTTTGTACCGGTGGCGCATGAAGTAAAATTTCGAGTTTAGAAAAGCCTGAAAATTTGGTTTGGCCGCTTCGCGCTACGCGACCAAACCAAATTTTCAGGCTTTTCTAAACTCGAAATTTTACTTCATGCTTGGCCTGGGAGTGGAAAACACTCGCTTAAAGCTTCAAATTGGATTCTTCTAATAAACCGAGCATCGGAAAATGTGCAACGTATGCATATGTATACTTCAAAGAACAATTCTCGTTAAGAAAATGTTCGGTGTTACATAAAACTCTCTGTATATTTGTACGTATATTTTGTATTTGTTTATATAAAAAGTGCCGGATAATTTTTTTCTCTTAGTATATTATGCAATGACTTGTCCTCATAACACTGCCATGTATTTTTTGGACCAATAAATCTATTCTATTCTAATGTAATTTAATAATAAATAAAAATAAATAACTGTTTAACATATTTTATTTTCTCTGGTACAAGTAATTAGAAAATAAAGTAGTCGTCGATTGAGCATAGAGTGAAAAAAAAGTATTCACAGCACTAGTACTAGAGTACATTGGGAGAATCACCAACACTTAATGATGTTTACCTATAAATCGAGGTTCAAAAATTTGATTTTTTTGACAAATTTTTATAATTATTAAAGTGGACATTACAAAGTGCATTTATTTAATGCAGTTAAAATGGAATGATTTAATGCCATAATCTTTTGCATATCCGCCAGTTCATCGTAATTAACATCATGGTTTCTTAACGATGGTAACCCCTTTTTGCTGTGTGCTGATATATCCCACACATCCGCGTTAAGAAAATTAAAATATCGCTTTTTATTGTCGTCGCCAATGAGGGATTAAAGTATTAACGGTATCTCCAGAGAAAAAGAGGAGAAAATATGCGGGTACATAAATAAAGGTATTAACAAAATATTTACCTAAATCACTCGTGCAGAAGGCGTGAGCCAGTTCTTCAGCCGTACAAGGTCGACACTCTGCAAAAAATGAATAAGTTAGTTAGAGTTAATTTAAAACTCTGATATTACTTGGATGGTAGTTCCAATTCAATTTGGAATTACATACAGTATTGGTTGAATTGCAAATTAAAGAGGATTCAACAAAAATATACTGAATGCATGGGCCATTTTTTTCTTATTTATACTTATTTATACTATACCTATACTAAATATTTCTCAGTAAAAGTATGACTTACCTTCGCTTTGGTCGAAACTGTGGGCGCCCCTGGGCAGCGGTTGCAGGTCGTACTCGAAGTCGGCGACTCTTTTCCCGCCAGAGTCGCCCTCGGTGGCTTCCACGTAAATGGCGACCTGTCCGTTCTTGCTATTGAAACACCTACGTACACAGAGAATCACGATCACAGTCAATTTGCATAACACTGCGCGCCGAAGAGAATTTGCATAACTTTAAGACTGATTACACTTTTGCAGCAGCGCGAAATGGTAATAATTACACAAGGTAATGTGGTTTCTTGTATTTAACTCAACACTTCAATCATTCTCGAGTTCAGCGGAATGCTACTATGTTTCTTTTATTATTCAGTTTTGCTATTATTATGAACGCAACATTGTAATATTTAATATTAAGCTACTGTATGTTGTAGTAGCTGGAAACCCGAGGGACTCAAAATATTTAGGCGAATTACACTTTTTATTGTCAAAAGATGCAATCAATCTTTAAAGGTATCTGAAGAACCACCGAAAAAACAAAAATATTGAAGCAAATTACACTTTTCACTATCAAAAGTGCAATCAATCACTCAAGGTATCCCAAGAACCACAAATGGATCAAAAATATATAAGCTTATCACACTTTTCACAGTTAAAAGATGCAATCAAACCCCCAAGATATCCCAAGAACCATCGAGACTAAAATTTATTAGGCGAATTACACTTTTCGCAGTCAAAAGATACAATCAATCCTTTTTGTAGCCAAAAAGCACAATCACTTAAAAAATGTAACAAGAGACTAATTGTTATAAATAAATATTTGAGCTAATTACACTTTTCACGGTAAAAAATGCAATCAAACCCCCAAGGTATCCCAAAAACTACTAAAAGACCAACATTTATTAGGCGAATTACACTTTTCGCTGTCAAAAGATCCCCCTAGGTACCCAAAGAACTAAGGTGAATTGTACTTTTTGTAGGCAAAAAGCACAATCACATAAAAAATCCTTTAAAATGACTTAATAATTTTAACTTGCGCTTACCTTGTTTTTTTGTTTCCTCCATCATCGTTCGAATAGAGAGGTAATAGAGATCTGGGTCCTTCGAGGAAGAGCCTCGCCGGTATCTTGATGCCTTCATCGGGGTGGAGTTTGAGGCAAGCCCTGAAGTCCCTGTCTTTGCCTGGGAGGCGGAGGAGGACTCGAAGGGCTCCTCGTGGGTATTTCCAGGTGATCCTGCCCGCTGTGCATCTCAGATAAACTGGGGTTACACCTCTACTGGTCGGAGATCCGGTTGTTAGGCCACTAGAAATAACAAGAGAACACATTAGCTACAGTTCTTGTTTGCAAGAATGAGGTGTTCTTGATTACAAAGTAGCATAGATGTTAAATCTTTAAGATACATGAATGTGAAAAAGGGATTGCATTTACTAATTGCGACTATTCAAGTATTTAAAGTGGAAACCCCGAATCATCGAAATCCAAGCCACGAATAATCAAATTGTTAAGCTCATACGTACTACGAGTAGTTGAAGTACGATGCACGAATAGTCAAAGCTTAAACATAAATAAAGTTGAAGTTATGAATTCATACTATGAAAATCGTAATACTCATATTGGCTATTTGCGTAATCAAAATGCCTGTATAGTCAAAGTACAAAGCCTAAGTACAAATAGTCAAAATACGTAGCTTTAGTACATTCAGCCAAGGTTAAAGACGAGTATAATCAAAATGAGAAACTCGAACTACGTTCTTAGACTAAGTTGTCGAAGTATGAGGCCTGTATAATGGAAGTACGAAGTTTAAGTGTAAATAGGTAAAGTACGTAGGTTGAGTACATGCACTCAATGTTAAAGACACGTATAATCAAAATGAGAAACTCGAACTCCGCTTTCAGACTAAGTAGTCGAAGTATGAGGCCCGTATAGTGAAATCACGAAGCTTGAGCGCTAATAGTAAAAGTACCTACCTAACCTGAGTACATGCAGTCAAGGTTAAAGACACGTATAGTTAAAATAAGAAACTTAATCTACGCTCCTGAACTATTAGACTAGTCGAAATACGAGGCACGAATCATGTAAGCCTTAGGTATTAGTAGTCTAAGTTCAAGGAGCGATTGGTCACAATGTGAAGCTTACGCACTTATGCTTCATTAACAGTTAAAGTAAGAGTGAAAAACATGGCTCGAAATACAAAGTACATGTGTCAGAAGCACGAGTAGTTAATGTGAGAACAATTACAAGAGTAATTTGATATATATATATATATATATATATATATACAGACATTTTTTCTTTTAAGTGTCCATATCCCGATGATTAATCTGTAAATGTTTAGGCATTCGTTGTTTTTATAAAAGTGCACAATTTGAAACTTCTTCCTTGATTAAGCATGAAGTAAAATTTCGAGTTTAGAAAAGCCCGAAAATTTGTTCGCTCCGCTTTTAATAAAATGTTTCTTTATGTTTGAGATTATAAATAGGATAGGTTTGAAACACCTGATTCTTCTGTCGCCCCCTTTTTCTTCCGCGTTGTTTGGTTTTCGTTTAGGGTAGAGGACTTTTGGCGGGAGACGCAGCCGGTGTCTGGTTACCACAAAAACACATGTGGATGCTGCTTTCAGGGTTTCTCAACTATTTATTTTCCAATATCCCAGCTCATGTGTGCACACTCAGATACGAAACGATATTGTTTAAAATTGAAGGTATTCCTCTATCAAGTTTGTAGATATATTTAATTTAACAATATGACCAGTGTAAAAACATAACTCAGATATGAAATAATCTGGTTGAAAATAGATGGTATTCCTGTACAAAATTTGTAGATACATTAAATTTAACAATATGTGCAGTGTAAAAACATAACTCTTGTAGTAATTTCTTACTTAACAGACTTAGATATTAAACAATATTGTTGAAAATTGAAGGTATTCCTGTACCAAATTTGTAGGTACAGTTGCGAGAGAAAAAAAATAGTACAGCCAAATATTTGGCTATGTAAACTGGACTCACTTTGATTTTTCAAATTGTCAATCAAATTGACAATTCTGCAGAAATGTCAAACGAAATTTTATTAACGTCGATATGCCTCAACTTACTGAAACGCAAAAAGCAATAATAACGACCCGATTAGAGACGGAATTAGCATTAAAGACATTGCTAATGAAGTGCATGTCAACAAAAGCACCGTCTTATTGGCCAAGAAAAAAAATGGTTGTTAACCTGTATATGACAAGTTTGTTTTACAAGAAAAACAAAATGTAATTTTTGAAGTGGCTGAAGCTCCCTGCTGTACTAGTTTTTTCTTTCGCAACTGTACATTTTATTTAACGATATGAGCAGTGTAAAAACATAACTCTTAAACGAATTTCTTACTTAACACATGTTAATAATTTGGTTAAAAATTGTGTAAAAAGGTTTAAAATTTTATCTAAATAAACTGTAGGTGTTTTAATACTAAACGTGTCTGTTCTAATAAAATTTAACAACATGTTTTAGTTTAAAAACATATTTAAAAATTGTAACTATTCTTCTACCAGCAATTACTGTTCTTTCTTATAGTTCAAAAATTGCTCATAAAAACTTACGAGATACCATGTGCACACCCTTGATTTTTATTCCACACCTTTTTATAAGCGTGTAATTTACAACATCACTTTACCACCCTTTAGTAACTACAATAAAGATAAAAACCCACGCGATCCGACTCCGACGTTAATTAATCGCCATAAAAATCCCCGAGACGTAAAAGTTGTAAAAAGCGGTTGATTTATTCGTGTTCAGGGCAAAAGGAAAGAAGAAGAACACCCTCGTAAAGTCGGGCAGAGGTCGCCGCGGGGCGAACACGAAAATTACAGGTTTCCTTCAAAACGGACCAAGAAAGAAACCGCGCCGGGGTGAAATATCGTTTGTAATTATGCTCCATAAAAAATAACATTCTTGCAGATAAAAATCTCGAAATTATTAATCAACTAATTTTAAGATTAAATAATTACATGTAACGTGTAACAATTTCCAAAAACCTAAAGGGGAGTTTTGGATTGAAAAGCTTAAAAACAAATCTTGTGGGATACCCCCAGACTATTTAAGCATCCCCCTACTAAGAATCGGATTTTGGATCCTCGTGGGATACTTTCAGCTCTAATTTGGACTGGAGGTATTGCACACGGATCTGTTTTTAATCATTTCAATTCAAAACTCTTCCAAAAACCCGAAGTGGAGTTTTGGATTGAAAAGCTTAAAACCGAACCTTGTGGGATACCCTCAGTCTATTTAAGCATCCCACTAGTAAGAATGGGTTTTTAGATCCTCGTGGGATACCTTCAACTTTACTTTCGCCCAGAGCAATTGTTTTACCACACAGTCGCTTCATAAGTTAGAGTATCGCTGTTTTATATAGTTTTCGACTAGCTTTTACCCTTTCACCCCTGTAATTTATTTGGTGTCCAAAAAAAATGTTTTGTACACTGCATATTATTTATTAATATCTCAGATATACAGAGAGTGTTTCTTTTAAGAATACATATCTCAATATACTGTATACGCTGTAAATCTTCGTTGTTTTTACAAATATTTCAAATTGAACTTTCAAACGAGTGTTTTCTACTCCCAGATTAAGCATGAAGTAAAATTTCGAGTTTAGAAAAGCCCCACGATTCACGGGGCTTTTCTAAACTCGAAATTGTACTTCATGCTTAATCTGGGAGTGGAAAACACTCGTTTAAGAGTTCAAATTGAACTATTTTAAAAAACAAACGATTATCGGAAAAGTTACAGCTCATGCATAGATGTATGTATATTTAAAAGAAAAGTTCTCACTATGTTTACTAAATTTTAGTAGTGGCCGAAAGGGTTAAGTTAAATTACTCAAGAACGATTCTTGTGGGATAACGTTTGTATATTTAGATCATATGAATAAATCAGAAATATAAGCGCAAACACAAAACAAGAAATAGATAATGCGAGAACATAATAATGTGTACGTTAGTGTGTGATTTATCTCGTTCTGTTGGAAGAGAAAGAAAATTACAAAACGTTGACCTTTGTCGCTTTACCTCACCGCGCTCAATCGTGCGATTCTCTTTTAAGATCGGATCGAAAAAAATAACCGCCGATTTCCCTAATTTACTTCGATTTTTAATTAATCACGAATCAATAAAATGCACTAACTGTAAAGCTCTTATGTAACTGAATTGATTACGTAAAATTTATGATCACTACTTCTTCGCATGCTCGCTGCTCATACAGACTTGGTACGCTCGGGATTTTACCTTTCAGTGTATACCTTTCAGGCATCCGTCTAAGGGCCAGTGGATCACCCTTATTTCTGCGAACCACTGCCCGCCGGAGACCAACCCACGTGTGGACCGGAGGGGCGAGTAGGCACCTCTGGGCTTTGCAAGGCCCATCCCCGACTCCTCATTTAGCGGCGACAAGCACCAGGGCTGAGTCAACCCCGCCGTGTGTAAGTTAGCCCTATCCAAGATAGGGACACAGAGGCTACCTCAAGAAGGTCTACAGCTCCGAGTTGGACAATCGTCCCCTTCAAACACCCATCGTCCGAAGACTCAGGTCTGCCCCATACGCCTCCTGTTTAGGTGCTATGCTGGACCTCATAGTGCGTAGGTTTGATCTCGTGTTCATTAACTTTACAAATGTTTATATGAAATATGTAAGAGTACACTTAAAACAAAAAATCCCCGTATATAGAAATCAGAAAAGCACCAGGAAAAATATGACATAACACCCGAAATGATTAAATATATTAACAAAGAAGGTATAAATCAGTCAACACAACTCATAAATGACAAAAGAATATAAAAGTACCAACAGAATGAAATACAGAAATAATATTACCAATAAACAAGTCAGGAGACAAAGAGACTGTATAAATACAGGGGAATAACGCTATCAAGCGTCCCAGGAAAGTCGTAGCAAGAATAATTGAAAAAAGAATTAGAGACCAGATTGAAGAAACTAGAGAAGAAACGCAATGCGGCTTCAGAAGAGGAAAACGCACTTAAGACCTAATATTTACATTAAGACAAGTCGACGCAAACTGATAAATGAGGGAAGGGAGATACATGTTTGTTTTATAGACCTGGAAAAGGCGTTCGGTGAGAAGAGAAGACATATGGAAAGTACTGAAAAATAGAGGAATAGACACAAGGACGATAGAAGTAGTTAAAGCTATGTACAAAAACAACAAAAACGTAATTAGAACAAATAATGAAGAGTCAAGAGAGTTCGTGACAAAGATAGGAGTAAAATAACGATGTGTTATAAGTTATGAAATAGGAGTAAAATAAGGATGTGTTATGAGAAGCTTTAAAGGAAACAAAAAAGAAAATGAAGACACTAAAATTGGGATACTGAAAAATGTAAGAAACACATACAACGAAAATAATGTTCGCACATGATATGGCAATAGTGGCAGAGACAGAGAAAGACTAACAGCATAACATAAAAATACTCGACAAGGCGTTAACAAAAATAAACATGAAGATAAACATAGATAAGACCAAAACAATGATAATATCTAGAGAAAACAAATTACATACAATAAAATTACATGGAAAAAAGATCGAACAGGTGAAAAGCTACAAGTATTTAGGAACAATAATAGAAAATAATGGGAAGATAAGACAAAGAAATAAATGATAGACTGGGAAAAGCACGAAAAATATTCAATATGATGAAGGCGACGTTGTTTGGCAGGAAAGAAATAACAAAAAAACATTAATGCAGAAATAGTGAAGAAAGTTAGAAGTCCTACAATAATATATAGTAGCGAAACATGTACCATGACAGAAAAACACAAACGAAAATAAATGCAATTGATATGAGATTCATGAGGAAAATTGAACACAAAATCAAACAAAACAAAACTTTCAGATAGATCCTATTAATGATTCTATTGAAAAAGGCGGCACACATGTCCGAACCATCTTAGTTGGATGGTTCGGACATGTGTGCCGCCTTTTTCATGCGGCACACATGTCCGAACCATCTTCTACAATAGTATCCCTAATAGGATCTATCTACAAGTTTTGTAGAATAGCAAGAAGAATATATTAAACAAGAGTGCAAAGAAAATTACCGGGGAAGGCCGAGAAAAACATGGAGTGACCGAATCGGAGAAGAAGCGGAAAGAAACGATATAGACTCGAGGAAAATCAAAAACTTAACTCAAGACAGAAAAAAAATGGAGAGACAAATATAGAAGCAGACACTAAATAAAACTCCTTACACCTTACAGTAGAAAGGCAAAAGATTACTAAAAAAAAAATAGAAAACGTGAAAGGAAAAATTAGCCTTAATTTTATGTAAGCATAAGGAACATTTCTTAACTAGAGTATGCATTACAGGAACGGAAAGGTCACTAATATTATATGAAATGTACAACATTGAATTAATGTTTTAACCGTAATTCATTTTCGACATAATTTCTATTAAATTTTCAAGAAATTGAAACTCAAAGTTTTTGTGCAACTCACCTCGAGAACTTGACACGAGTAATCGATTTTCAAAAGAATAAAAAAAAGCAAAAGAATAACAAAGAAAGAATAGTCAACTTTTTTAGTACTCCAATTATATATTTATTATTACTGGTCGGTGCAAATCGGGTAGAGATCTCTCCAAACTATGCATCCCCTCCTAAATAACTACACATTCTAACGTGCGAATCGCAAAGAAGAGGACGTCCGCGTATTACCGATTTTAAATAGTGCGGCCTCCGGCTTATTAAACCTGCCCCCGGCTATAGAATTGTGTCCGTCATATTAGTGTACTCAAGTTAACTTAAGGATAAGCAGAAACCGCCAGTCCTTCCCAAAACGTACGAGGATTAAACCAGGTTAGTCCTTTAATTTCTCCCGAATTGTAGAGGCCACCCCCGCTGGCACGCTTTTTATAGAGCTAAAAAACACTTAAGAATTTGAATTAATAGAATAATCAAAGAACTAATCACAATGCGACTAGTGCTTTGACTACAAAGCATCAGTAGAAGAGTAAAAAGCACAAAGAAGAACTAACAGTCAAAGTACGAACCATAAGTAATCAAAGTACACAGCACAAGTGGTTCAAATGTAAACTAGTTGGTCAACAGTTTGAAATTACTTTGACAGCTGTTATTTCGCACTCCTATGAACAAGTAGTTGCAATTAGAAGCTTGAAATTACATTGACTGCTCTTATTTCTCACTCCTATGAACAAGTAGTTGAAGTTAAAAGCTTGAAATTACTTCAACTGCTCTTATTTCTTAGTCCTATGAGCTTGAATTGACTGCTCTTATTTCTCAGTTCTACGAACAAGTAGTCTAGGTTTAAAAAGCTTGAAATTAGTTCGACTGCCCTTATTTCTCACTCCTATGAACAAGTAGTTGAAGTTAAAAGCTTGAAATTACTTTAACTGCTCTTATTTCTCACTCCTATGAACAAGTAGTTGAAGTTAAAAGCTTGAAATTACTTTGACTGCTCATATTTCTCACTCCTATGAACAAGTTGTTGAAGTTAAAAGCTTGAAATTACTTTGACTGCTATTATTTACCACTCCTATGAACAAGTAGTTTAAGTTAAAAGCTTGAAATTACTTTGACTGCTCTAATTTCTTACTCCTATGTATAAATTTTCAACTTTACTTCAAATCAGTGGTTTATATGCGTGGCGCATGAAGTATGTTTCACAAATCAAAAAACTTTACTCCGACTAGTTTCGGTTTGTTAGACCATTTTAAAAGGAATGTATCACACATTCACACATTCCTTTGACAAACCAAAACTAGTCGGGATAAAGTTTCAATTTGTGAAACAATACCAAGGGTTTTTAATTTAAATAACTTTAGATACTATCCAATTTCAGTTTTTAATTATGAAGTGCGCGTTAATCTAACACTAGTAAATATTCACGCATTGACTTCGACTACACGTTATACGTACTTCAACTTTGAGTCTTCGCATTTGGGCTCATAATTTACAATTTAGGTATCCGTATCTTGACTTTTAAAGAATGTGTAGTCTAAGTACAAACTCGTATGAACGAGTCGTTCATGTTTAAAACTTGAAATTACTTTGTCTACAATTTTAGTTTTTAATTATGAAGAGCGTAGTAATCAAGCGAGTAAATAATTATGCTTGAACTATTACTAATCATTTACAATTTAACTATCTGTATCTCGACTTTTAAAAAATGTGTAGTCTAAGTACAAACTCGTATGAGAGTACTTCAAGTTTAAAACTTGAAATTACTTTAACTTATGACATCCTTTACAAATTTAGTTTTTAATTATGAAGAGCAAGGTAATCAATCGCGAGTAGGTAATCATGTTTTGACTTTGACTACACGTTATACGTACTTCGACTATACGTTTTTTCGCATTAGAACTCGTCAATATTTACAATTTTACTATCCGCATCCTGACTTTTGAAGAAAGTAAAATCTAAGTACGAACTCGTATGAAAAAGTAGTTTAAGTTAAAAACTTAAAATTACTTTGACTACTCTTCTTTTGCACTTTATTCAATTTCTTCAGCTGAAGAGCGTGTTAATCAACTGCAAGTAGAACATCATGCATTGAATTTGCCTACACGTTATACGTACTTCGACTATGCAATTGGACTTTCCGTATTTTGAGTTTTGAAGAATGTTAAGTCTAAGTACGAACTCGTATGAAAGATTAGTTTAAGTATTAATCTTCAAACTACTTTGACTGCTTGTATTTCGTGCTCTAGTAGTACTTTTTCCACTTACTTACATCTTTTCCAATTTCATTTCCATACTTTCCAATTTCAGTTTTTAATTATGAAGAGCGCGTTGATCAAACTCTAGAAAATATTCACACTTGGACTTTGACTACACGTCATACATACTTCGACTATGCGACTATACTGTACCAACAATTTGAAACACACTTTTATCAATAATCAATTACAAAACTACCACCAATACTTAATTTTATCCACTCGACAGATAAATGAAGAAATTCTCGTGAACAATTACGAATTACCATAAGCCAACACATGGCCGAGTTGAGTCCTCTTATCGTACAAAAATGTAAATAAGAAGAAGACCCCGGTAAACCCGAACATGTGTTATTATTATTATCATCTCGGGTTTTATTATTACATGTAGAACGAGATTTCCTCGAGGACATGCGAGAAAAGAGAATTCATCACCTGATACCATCTGTATATAAATGGAGTTAGTTGATGGTAACGGTAAGCATTATTACACCGCGCACATAAGGCATTCTCAAGAAATATAAGGTACACCTATAATACAAAAAAATAGACTAACATAAAGAGAGTTACACAAAGTAACTTTACCTTGGGGATATCTAGGACTGGAACGCATCATGATTTTTGCATAATGATAATGAATATTTGGAGAAGTCTCAACGAGACTACATTTTTGCAGAAAGTCGATAATAATTTTAATTTGTTTTTATATTTTGTAAATATAATTTTTCTTTATGGTAATGATAATTGATTTTCGCTAACCATGTCCAAACAACAAATCACCTAATAAATTACAGAAAATCCATTTAAGATTACAAAAGTTGTGAAAGTGCTGTCTCACAATTTTTTCTCCTTACGGTGAAAGCAATCTAAAAACAAAACAGCCGCGCGGCGCATTTGATCTCCACCATAAAACTCCCCAGAGATCTAATCCGGAGCGCGAACGTCGCGAATACTCCATTTACGGCCCGAATCCATATTTTATACAACCGCAATTTCTTTCCGGTTTCTTCGCGAGCCGTTTTTTTATCGCCTCCCGCGAGAGATTAAATGCGGCGATTTTTTTAACAACCGCCTGCATGAGAGGAGGAATCTGCTTGCTTAATTAAGACGTTAAAAAAGTACGAATCCAGAAAATTTGCATAATCTCGGGTGGTAATTGGGCAACAAAATATGAAGATTTTTTTTATTACGCAGTTAGGCATCGGTTTTTATTATTATCCGTTATCCAACTACTTAAATTAAAGGCTGAAGCGTTCGTGAAATCACTGCGATTTTTAGTGGTGTCCATTTAGAGACTACTTTAAATCAGAGCGAGTAATTGTGAAATCAAGATTCGTTATTTTCTGATCAGACAAGAAAGGGCTTTTTCTCGATTTCGTCTGTTAACGGTAAGTGTATGTCTTCATAAGCAGCTCTTTTTTGCATACGTTCGCATTTTTGTGCGACAAGAGGACTTACCTCTAGCGTGTGTTTGCTTATGGTAATTCGTAATTGTTTACTAGAATTTATTTATTTATCTAACGAGTGGATAAAATTAAGTATTGGTGGTCGTTTTGTAATTGATTAATGATTAAAGTTTGTTCCAAATTTTTGGTACAGTATATTTTGTATGTTGTAAGAATCATCAACTCATAATGTAGCATATTTCTAGCAGGTATAATTTTATTCAATAAAAAAGTGTACACTTACTATTTTATATTGTAAATATGAATTATAATTCAAGTGGTTGCTGGCAACGGCTTCAAATGTATTAACCTATTGAAACAATTTTAAAAAAGCCAGAATTACATTAGCGAAACACTGTCGAAATCGGGTTCAGTCGTACGCTTTTTTTGTTGAATAGAACTGTACATACAGGGAATTTTTCTTTCAAGTATATATATGCATATGCTTTTTTTGGAGTTCATTTTGAAGCTTTAAACGAGTATTTTCCACTCCCAGACTAAGAATGAAGTAAAATTTCGAGTTTAGAAAAGCCCTGTGACCTGAGACATATTTTCTGGGCTTTTCTAAGCTCGAAATTTTACTTCATGCGCCACGCGTATAAAACACTAAAATATTGTGAAATTTATGTATATTCGAACTCCACTAGAAATCTGTGTTTTATACGCGTGGCGCATGAAGTAAAATTTCGAGTTTAGAAAAGCCTGAAAATTTGGTTTGGTCGCGTAACGCTATGCGCTACACTAAATTTTAAGGCTCTTTCTAAACTCGAAATTTTACTTCATGCTCAGTCTGGGAGTGGATACCACTCGTTTAAAGCTTGAAATGAAACTAATAGAAAATGTTAGTTTGTTCAAAATAATCTTCATTGTCTTTCTAGATCACTTCTACGAACTTGTTTGATGGTTCAAATGATCATTCAAATGATCGAGTTCATTTAAGAACCGATCAATCGATTAATCAAATCGTTCGTTAAAGTCCATCACTAAGTCAAAGTAAGAGTAGTTAAAGTACAGTCAAATAACATCTAGTCAAAGTACGATGAATGAGAAGTGGAATTACGGAGTACGATTAGTTAGAGTACAAATAACATGCAGTTAAAGTACAAAACAGGAGTAGTCGAAGTGCAATGCACCAGAAGTCAAATCTTAATGAATGAGTACTTAAATTCTAAAAAAGGGCACTCAAATACTGTAGCATGATTAGCCAATATCTAGAACACGATTCAAAGTTCACTTGCGAAGCATCAGGTGGTTAAACTACTCGTGCGTCGCATTTAGTGAACTTGTGCTTCAAACTTTAACAACTCACGAAAACGTAAAGTTCGAGAGTCGATTTTATTATGCATAATGCCAAACATGAGTAATTAAATTGCAATGTACGACTAGTACAAATCACATGTAGTCAAACTATGAAGCAGAAATAGTCAAAGTACGAGTAGTTGAAGTACACATAAATAACACGTAGTCAAAGTACGATGAATTGCGAAAAAGGAGTAGTTGGAGTACAAACAACATGTAGTGAAAGTAGAAAGCAAGCGTAGTCGAAGTGCGAGCAGTCGATGTGCAATGCATCAGAAGTCAAAACTTGATAAATGAGTAGTCAAATACAAAAAAATAGGTTTCAAAGTCTGTAGTATGATTAGTGAAGGTCTAGAATACGGGGCAAAGTTCAAGTGCGACGCATGAACTAGTTTAACTACTAGTGTTTCGTGTTTTAACAAAAATAAATTATTTTACTTTACATTTAGTGCACTGGTGCTTCAGACTTTGACAACTCCCGAAAACATAAAGTTCAAGAGTTGATTTTATCATGCATGGAGCCAAGCATAAGTAATTAAATTGCAAAGTACGAGTAGCTGAATTACAAATAACATATAGTCAATGTACGAAGCACGAGTAGTCAACGTACGAGTATCAGAAGTCCAAATAGCGTGTAGTCAATGAACGAAGCTCGAGTAGTCAAAGTATGAGTAGTTGAAGTACACACAAATAACACGTGTCAAAATACGATAAAAATGTAGTCAAATTGCGAAATAAGAGTAGTTACAATACAAATAACATGCAGTCAAAGTACGAAGCAAGCGTAGTCGAAGTGCGAGCAGTCGAAGTGCAATGCATCAGAAGTCAAAGCCTAATAAATAAGTAGTCAAATTCTAAAAAAAATGGTTACTCAAAGTTTGTAGTATAATTAGTCAAAGTCTAGAACACGAGTAAAAGTTCAAGTGCAAAGCATGAGCCAGTTAACTACCCGTGCTTTGTATTAGGTGCACTGGTGCTTCAAACTGTGACAACTCACGCAAACATAAACTTCGATAGTTGATTTTATCATTGACAGTGCCAAGCATAAGTAATGTAATTGCAAAGTACGAGTAGCTGAAGTACATATAACATTTAGTCAAAGTACGAAGCATGAGTAGTCAAAGTACGAGTATTTAAAGTACACACTAATAGCACGTAGTCATAGTACGATGACTACTCAAACTGCGAAGTACGAGTAGTTGGAGTACAAATAACGTAGTCAAAATACAAAGCACGAGTAGTCGAATTGCGAGCAGTTGAAGTGCAATGCATCAGAAATCAAAGCCTGATACTTAAATAGTTAAATTCTAAAAAAAATGACTACTCCGAGTCTGTAGTATGATTAATGAAAGTCTAGTACACGAGTCGAAGTTCAAGCGCGAAACAAGCTAGTTAAACCACTAGTGCTTCGCATTTAGTGCACTGGTGCTTCAGAGTTAGACAACTCACAAAAGCATAAAGTTCGAGAGTTGATTATATCATGCTTTCATAAAGCATCAAAAGTAAAAATAGTATGTGATAAAGTACAAATAGTCTAACTGCAATGCATCACGTAACTTCAATTTACAAGTAATTACTTAAAAAAGATAATGTATACATTCTCAGCCGCTACACGACCAAACCAAATTTTGGGGCTTTTCTAAACTCGAAATTTTACTTCATGCTCAGTCTGGGAGTGGATACCACTCGTTTGAAGCTTCAAATGAAACTATTTTAAAGAAAGAACGATTACCTAAACATTTACAGCATACAATTAGGATAGTATACTTAAAAGAAGAACTCCGTGTATATTAGTAGCATAACAAATCTTGATTAAATATGTCCCTCGTATTTATTTTTTTCATAAGTAGCCGAACTCTGTAGCGCAAGCACTAAAAGTCTGTAAGTGCGTATTGCACTCGTGTTTAACAACTTTGACTATTCATGCTCAAGACATTCACAATTTATTCATCATGAACAAAGATTTGTTTAAGTGACTCATGCTTCACACTTAGACTACTCATGCTTAAGAGTTTGACAATCAATTCTTTCGACTTTTACCAATAATTTGACTACTCATGCTTCGTACTTTCACTACTCGCCCTTTGGATCTTTAACTAATCTTGCTAAATACTGCTTCCTACATTGTCTATGAAGGGTCGAATAATCACTAGTCGAATTACGAAGCATGAGTAGTAATCTCATACTTTGCGAAGCACGAGTGATCAAAGTAAGAATAACGAACATTGAACTTACAAAACAGGTGCAATTGCTAAGTCTAAATCAGATAATTCCTACTCTAGATGCTTAGTTTGACTAGTAAAGCAGGTACAAATTGACGACTGGTGCTTCGCACTTTGACTACTAAGAGTGCAAAAATACTAGTAATCCAAAAGCGAAAATCGAGTGGTCAGAGAAATAAGTGATTCAAAGGCAAGCTTCTAACTTAGCCTTTTAGCGATGAGATTCGTTAATATTTCTATTTATATAGTTTAAAAAAAACATTACACTTTCACGAAATTCAATGCTTTGTCGATATTTTTTCACCCCGCATACAGCAGTTTATGTGTGATATTACCGAATGTGTTTTCTGAATTTGTTAATCAACTTATTAGTTTGTACCCTACTTACTCACACTGTAAACCTATATTTAGTTTATATATATTTCTCTGTAATTAGGCTATGCTTGTTGAGAAATAAATTATTATTATTATTATTATTATTATTATTGTAAAGTTAAAATCTATTTTTGTAAACATTTAAAAAGAAAATTATTTCCTTGATATCTTCAGTATCATGCTCTAACTATAAGCTATTTAAACAAAAAATAAAGAATAAAAACATCACTCATATAATTAAAAGAAGTACAAAATATACGTAATTAAAGCACGAGAAATGTATTAAGTGAAAGCACGAAAAGTTGAAAAATACCGGCCTAACAAGTTGTCTGCATTTATATAGGTTATGATAAAAATGCCAAACACTCCGTCTTCTCGGATATGACGTTAAATGGATGTAGGACCCGTGTACTGCCTGGACGTTGCGTGCACGTTAAAGATCCCTACCGGTGGGTTGGAACCCCCACCGGGTTCGGCGAAATTCCCAGATAGCTGTAGACCTAATCTTCGGCGTCATGATTGGCCAAAGCAGCCGGAAATAGATGACGTAAAACCCAAAAAAAGGAAAGAATAGTCGAAGTGCGAAATATTAGTAATCACTTTAACTACTTGTGTTTTTAAGTATGTTAAGTACTTTATGTACTCATACATTGCACCTCGGTCAAATTCTAAATTAATTAATTTCTTACAATATTTAAAATTTATATTTTCATGAGTAGTTAAAGTCTAAAGCACGAGTGCACTAAATGCGAAGTATTTAAGTTGTCATGCTTTGTACTTAAACTTAGACACGTCTTTCAGACTATAATAACTATACTTCAGACTTTGACTGTATACATTATCATGTTCTAGACATAACTTGTATATTACACATAGTAATAAATATAATAAACGTATGTATGACTTCTCATTTTTCAGACTTTGACTTCTGATGCATTGTGCTTAGACTATTCGCATTTGAACTTAGATACGTCTTTGAAACTACGGCTACTATACTTCATACTTTGATTACTGATAATGTGTACATTATATTGTATATTGCACATTATATTATATAAGTCACAAAAGTGTCTTCAGTCATCCAAAGCTTGTTTTAAGTCGTGTAAAGATTGTTTCAAGTGATTCATGCTATTCTCAAGTAACATGTACTTAACTTGAATAACACACAGACATTCACTAACAAAAATTGCATTAAGTCACGCACGCTGTTATTCACCCTCTCATGCGCATGACTTACGCTTATTTAATTTACACACTATTGTAGTAAATCACAAAAACTCATTCTAAGTCGTCCTGAGCTTGTCATAAGTCATCCAAAACAATTTTAAATGCGGTTTCCATTTGTCCTTAATATTTGCATGTAGTAAGTCCCACACACACTGTTTTTAAGGCACACCACTAATCAGAGCTGGGCCGGATTCGAATCAATCAGGATTCGAATCCTGGAATCGAATCTTTTTAGAGGATTCAAAAGAGGCATTCGAATACTTTAGTTAAACTGGATTCGTGATCAGGATTCGTTTAAGAGGATTCGTATTATCCAAATGTGGGTGATTCGAATCCTCATAGGATTTGAATATTTATAAAAGGATTCGAATATTTACAAAAGAATTCGAATACTTACAAGAAGATTTGAATCGTCAAAAATAATTCGAATTAATTGTGAGGATTAACATAAAAATGTTTAGTGTTTTTTTGTAAATGACTCGTTAAATCACTGTTTAATACGCGGGCGCATGAAGTAAAATTTCGAGTTTAGAAAAGCCCCGTGAAAATTTGTCTCGGGTCGCTGCGCGACCCACGACAAATTTTCTACGCGGGGCTTTTCTAAACTCGAAATTTTACATCATGCTTAGTCTGGGAGTGGACAACACTCGTTCTTAGAAGTTTCAAATTCAAGGATCACTCTAGATTACTAAGTTTATAACCATTTTACAAGGGCTACAGTTCAAAGGACCAATCATGGTCTTCGGAGACCGAAGGACTACATGGATTCGAAGTTTTTTTTTACAAGAAAACAACGAATACCTAAAGGTTTACAGCATGGATAGGAAAGAAAACATCCAATTCTTTAAAAAATATCAAAGTTGGGTTGGTTTTCAGTGCATTTTTAACTTCATTATAAATCAGTGTTTTATACGCGTGGCGCATGAAGTAAAATTTCGAGTTTAGAAAAGCCCCGTGAAAATTTGTCTCGGGTCGCTGCGCGACCCTCGACAAATTTTCTACGCGGGGCTTTTCTAAACTAGAAATTTTACTTCATGCTTAGTCTGGGAGTGGAAACGCTCGTTCGAAACTTCAAAGTGATTGCTTTGATAAGATCATTAAACGACTGAAAATGTTTTTAAAGAAAATAATCTAGTTTTCAAAATTTTGTTAAACATTATTTGAAGTAAAACTGACATGGTATCCACAATCTGACATGTTAAAGTGTTTCGACATTTCCCTGATTCAAGATTTTTTCCCTGACCTTCTAATATAACTTTCTTCCGGAGGAAACCCCCAGTTTGTTAAATTGTTTTCATTGTTTTTGTCAATATTTAAGGTGGTTTTATACATTTATTGTAATTTTTATGATTGAATAAAATACCATAACTTTTCTCTGACTTTCCCAGTTTTAATGATAGTCAGTGAATTTTCTATTTACGTAATTTTCAGGCTTTCGTCGATTATATAATAGAGTTCAATTTAAAGTTTTGAACGAGTGTTTCCACTCCCAGACTAAGCATGAAGTAAAATTTCGAGTTTAGAAAAGCCCCGCGTAGAAAATTTGTCGAGGGTCGCGCAGCGACCCGAGACAAATTTTCACGGGGCTTTTCTAAACTCGAAATTTTACTTCATGCGCCACGCGTTCAAGACTCTCATTTGAAGTGAAGTTCAAAAACACACAAATACATCTTTAATCAGAGTAACACAGATATTTAGTCTGTTATCAACGATGTTCAGTGTTAATAATAAATAATTAGGTTTTGAATATTTTTGTTAAAACAACTGATAACGATATTTATATGTTAAAATGGTTGTAAAAAAATAATCAAATCAAATTTATTCTTAAAGGATATGTATTCGTGATTCGAAAAAATTGGATTCGACTCTTTGATTCGAATCATATTTATCTCTTACGAATCCTTTATTCAAGTATTGGTGATTCGAATTATATAAGGTGATTCGGATTCGTGATTGGAATCCTTTTGACGAGGATTCGTCCCAGTTCTGCCACTAATCTTATGTCACATACGCTGATCTTAAGTCTCACACACTTATCTTAACTTATACAAGCTCATGTTTAGCTACACACATCTTTATTCAGAAACACTTTTTTGAGTCACATACTATCTACCTTAAGTCTAACAAAAGTATCCGCACTTGACTGAAACTACTGAAATAAATGTAATTCAATTATTTACTTTTTATCACACGATTTAAATGTTCAAGTGAAGTTAGGTAATAATGGTTAGTAAAATCCAAATAATTTTTTTCAAGCACTAAAAAGTTTAAATAATACGACTCAATAACTTAAATAAAATACAAATTAATGACTATCTTGAACAAGTTTCTCATCTTTCAACGGTGAAACATATTTAACTATTTAATTAAAATACTTAACTTTGTTTTACCACTTTTGTTTTTACTTTTCAGTGACTATAGTTTCGACTACAGGCTAGTCATTATCAAACTTAGTTTCAAACTAGTTTGATAATGACTAGCTTGTAGTCGAAACTATAGTCACTGTAAAATAAAAGTGGTAAAATTAAGTTAAGTCTTTTAATTAAATTGTTATGAAGATGTACCACAAAGTGAAGGCCAACCAAATTAAAGATATTTAACTATGATTTTAAAAAGAAAACGCTTCGTTAAATTTCACTTTTATTAGTGAAATTAGTGAAATTTAAGTAAGTGTTTTCTTTTTCAAATCAAATTAACCCATTAGGCGCCATTGATGCATCTACGCAACATTATTAATTTTACGTTAATTAAATTACTAAATAAGTTAATTTGAAATATTATATTATTTGACTTGACTTGAAAATATATAAAGAAAAACGTAAATATTTTGTTATTTAAATATCTCGATTATTACCCATTTAAAACAAAATGTTTTCAGTGTATTTCTAACTTCACGATATTTCAGTGTTTTATACGCGTGGCGCATGATGTAAAATTTCGAGTTTAGAAAAGCCCCGTGAAAATTTGTCTCGGGTCGCCGCGCGACCCTCGACAAATTTTCTACGCGGGGCTTTTCTAAACTCGAAATTTTACTTCATTCTTAGTCTGGGAGTGGAAATACTCTTTTTAAACTTCATATTGCACGTTTTTATACAAAATCAACGAATGCCTTACATTTACAGCGAATACATTATGTATATTTAAAAGAAAAATTCACATTATGTAAAACAATAAGTAATTCCTGAAATCATTAAAAGAAGTGTAGAATTTTACCTAAAATCAACTTTTTGAGTTAACTCTATAATTGCTCGGCCTTTAATGGGTTAATGACTCTTGAAACAATTTCTGAATTAAAACACGAATTACTTTAAATTACCCACGCACCCAACTAATACATATTTATGCTCATTGTACATACATAAAAGCCCTTCATATTTGTATGTACAGAACGCGATTGTAACTCAAGAAAAAAAAGACAATGGTCGTCCGATGTTTAAATCATTTCTGAACAAACTGTTCGCTTCCTCTTCGCTTTCAATATATGTATATTATCTCGAGCCCCATTGTTCCTCCCATGTTTAATACACAAAACATGATGATAAGGCGTTAAATAAAGAGTTATGTACGACGCGAATGAACAGGGAAAAACTGGAAGAAGAACGAGACGTGATTAAAAAATTAAACAAACCGACAGAAAATAGGAGAACAAGAAGGAAGTTAAGCTTGTATTAGACGACACTATTTTTTTGTACAAGGAAATAGTATACTATTTTCTATCATGGTGTAATACATTAAATATGACCAGACGCGAATCTTGTACAGTTTTGTATAATGGAAATAGGATATGTTCTATTTAGTACACTATGATAGAAAATAGTATACTATTTTCTTGTACAGAAAATAGTGTCATCTACTACAAGCTTTAGAGTTATTTTTACTTTCAAGAGAAGATATGATTTTAGGTACTGCTAATCAGGGTTGTTATGTTTAATAGACTTTCTTTTAAAACAGTCTTTTAAACATGTCTAAGAACAGCCGTCGTGTTTTAAATGGTATTGTTTTAAGCATGGTTTAAATTCATTTAAAACATGTTTTAAACGTTAATTTTGTTTAAAAAGTGTGTTTTTTATTGTGTTAAATTAATTAAACTATATTTTATACTATTTTATTTAACACTTTTTGTTACGTTTTTAAATTTTAGTTAAATTGTTGAAGATATTTAAAATTAGATTATTAAAAATAAAATGTTATCATAATAAAACACCACAATTACGTGTGCATAAATGTGATTTAAAACGTGCTTTAAATATGTTCAAACTTAATAATAGAATTGCCGTTAATATCATTATAGTTTAATGCTAATTAACCTCTACTACACGCATACAAACACGATACTAACATTTCGTGTTAATGGAGCAAAATCTACATGTTATTAGTTAGTTTTGAAATAATGATAGAATGGACGTAGCAACATTATATTTTCATGTGTTTTAACTTCATTGTAATCAGGTAATTTAAAGGGTATGTTACACTCCTTTTTTTTATGTTTGTGAAAATGTATTTCTTCTGATATATTATTACGTTGAAATTTACTTCTAATGAGTGTCTCCACTCCCAGACTAAGCATGAAGTAAAATTTCGAGTTTAGAAAAGCCCCGCGTAGAAAATTTGTCGAGGGTCGCGTAGCGACCCGAGACAAATTTTCACGGGGCTTTTCTGAACTCGAAATTTTACTTCATGCGCCACGCGTATAAAACACTGATTTCAAGTGAAGTTCAAAACATACTGATAAGGTTTATACATTTATGATTTATTGCATTATTAAATAAATTCTGAATAAATAAATTTGTCAAGGGTCGCGTAGCGACCCGAGACAAATTTTCACGGGGCTTTTCTAAACTCGAAATTTTACTTCATGCCCCACGCGTATAAAACACTGATTTCAAGTGAAGTTCAAAACATACTGATAAGGTTTATACATTTATGATTTATTGCATTATTAAATAAATTCTGAATAAACATATTTTGTTATGTCAGTTGAGGTTATGTATAAGACTTAAAGTATGGCTATTAAATGATTAGTTGTAAACTAACAATAGTATACTACTAAAACGTTGTCTTAATCCGAAAATGTTGATATCATTCTTAGAACTGTGTTAAAGCTGTTTGCTAAGGTCTATTAATAAGGCTGGTTATGTTTAAAACACGTTTTAAACATAATTGTTAATGTTTTAACCACTGTTTCATTGACAAAAACTGATTGTTTTAATTAAAATTAAAAAAAAACACGTTTTTTAACAACCCTGCTGCTAATATCCGTATTATTTTTACTTTCAATAAAAATATCGTATATTCTAAAAATAAAACCTTTTAACTGCTATGGAAAATATTGTAGTTTGGCAACTTTGAAATTATACATTGTAATTATTATGTCTGATGTTTTATATGTCAATTTCTAAAGCGTGTAGCCAACTTACATTTTAAAAAGCGATAAAATCATGGCACTGATGTTTTTTATTGAACATACGATACATTTTTCAATAAAAAATGATAACATTACATTAAAATAATGTAAAATTGTAGTAGGCACTGATCTAATATTCGTATTATTTTTACTTTCAATAAAAATATCGTATATTCTAAAAATAAAACCTTTTAACTGCTATGGAAAATATTGTAGATTGGCAACTTTGAAATTATATATTATAATTATTATGTCTGATGTTTTATGTGTCAATTTCTGAAGTGTGTAGCCAACATACATTTTAAAAAAAGATAAAATCATGGCACTCTAGAGATGTTTTTTATTGAACATACGAAACATTTTTCAATAAAAAATGATACACATTACATTATACTAATGTAAAATTGTAGTAGGCACTGATTTTTTGTTTGCAGTGTTCAAAGGTGGCGATATAATTAATTTCAATTATTTGATTTGTCAAATTAGCGTCAAGATTCAAGATCTAAATTGAAACTTAATGGCTTGCTTGATTAAAAAATTCATTTGATCGCCCAGTATTATTTTAAGTACTGCAATTTTTAGAAATAATCCACAAGGCTGAAAAAGAGAATTACATTTTTATTTATAGAAAGAGCATGTCTTGAAACTACCCTAAAGCATTTTTCTATCTTCTTTTTCACGGCGCAATGTGAATTTACAACAAGAGATGATTGAGCATCAGGTTGAAAGAAGACAAGAGGGAAAAAATAATAAGGCGCTCAGCGAAGCGTGTGATTAAGCCCGTCCGAAATTGTACACTCGAGTTTTCGGAACGCGCCGGACAAAGTGACTTAAGTAATGATAAAAGCATGCGATCGAGGAATTTTATTAGTTTTTTTGCTTGTTACTCACTTTACGCCGCAATGCCAGAACCTACGAGATTGTCTTCTTTTCTTTTCAATTAGGCTATTTACTAGAATTCGTGTTTTTTTTGTGGAAACAAATGAGTCGCGGTTGCTCAAGCGTGCACATGATCCATGTGCACATGACAGTTTTTGCATAATATTTCCGAACTTTAGTTAACAATGTCAATATCCACGATTACGCATGTGCACATGACAGTTTTTGCATATTTCCGAACTTTAGTTAACAGTATTTCTTGAATAACATTCTCATTTATCACTTGGTGAAACATCTTAAAATAACATTAAAGGATAAATTAAAAACACTTGGTTTGTTTCACTATTTGTAACAATGTACAAATAGTGAAACAAACCAAGTGTTTTTAATGTATCCTTTAATATTATTAGTTAACAATGTCAATATCTACGATTTATTTGTGATTTTCTGTATCTTGGAAATGTTGAGAATGTTGTGAAGTTCTGACACATGACAGTTTTTGTATAATATTTCCGAACTTTAGTTAACAATGTCAATATCAACGATTTGTTGGTGATTTTCTGTATCTTGGAACTGTTGCGAATGTTGTGAAGTTGTAAGTCGTGTTCTTCATTGATTTTTTTTCTTGTATTCCGGCTGTAAACAAATGGAGCCGGATTCCTACTTAAGTCGTACACGCCGAGACGAATGACATTTCTCGAGATACAAACGGATTATCAGCGGTTTTTTTCTTCTTTCGTTCTTTGGGATCACGAATCCATTAACACGGGGCTCTCCTTTTAACCGCTCAACATGTGTTTTTATCATCGGGACGCATTAAAAGCTAAACGGACAACAGACAACAAAAGACACGTGACCGCGAGCGTTAAAAGCCCACAAAATTACTTTAGGTATTATCGTGAAAATGTATCCAATTTTTAATGGTATCCAATTTTTTTATGAGTGAGTAGAGCTCATGATGTTTATGGAGTTTGTTTCATTCGTAATTCCTTGAACTGATTTTAGTCTGATCTAGTGCCAGAGCTGGGCAGGATTCGAATCATTCAGGATTCGAATCCTGGATTCGAATCCTTTTAAAGGATTCAAAAGAGGCATTCGAATACTTTAGTTCAACTGAATTAGTGATCCGGATTCGTTTATTTTTTTAAGAGGATTCGTATTCGTATCCAAATGTGGGTGATTCGAATCCTTATGAAAGGATTCGAATATTTATAAAAGGATTCGAATACTTACAAAAGGATTTGAATCGTTAAAAATAATTCGAATTGTGAGGATTAACATGAAAAATGTTTTTATGTGTTTATAAATTTCTTGTTAAATCACTGTTTTATACGCGTGGCGCATGAAGTAAAATTTCGAGTTTAGTAAAGCCCAGAAAATGTTCACGGGGCTTTTCTAAACTCGAAATTTTACTTCATGCTTAGTCTGGGAGTGGAAACGCTCGTTCGAAACTTTAAACTGAATGCTTTCATAAGAATATTAAATTACTGAAAATGTTTTTAAAGATAATAATCTAGTTTTTTTAAATTTTCTTTAATATTATTTGAAGTAAAACTGACATGGTAACCACAATCTGAAATGTTAAATTATGCCGACATTTCCCTGATTCAAGATTCGTTTCCCTGGCCTTTTAATATAACTTTCTTCTGTGGGAAACCCCCATTTTGTTAAATTGTTTTGATTTTTTTTCAATATTTAAGTTAATTTTATAAATTTATACATGTTTCGTAATTTGCCTGCTGATTTTTGACAAATTTAATAATTTCATATAGCTTTTTTGTTAGTGTTTCGGTCAATTTAAATATAATTTTATGACTTTTCTCTGACTTTTTTATTTACGTAATTTACAGGCATTCGTCGATTTTATAATAGAGTTCAATTTGAAGTTTTGAATGAGTGTTGCCACTCCCAGGCTAAGCATGAAGTAAAATTTCGAGTTTAGAAAAGCCCCGTGAAAATTTGTCGAGGGTCGCGCAGCGACCCGAGACAAATTTTCGGGCTTTTCTAAACTCGAAATTTTACTTCATGCGCCACGCGTATAAAACACTGATTTGAAGTGAAGTTCAGAAACACACAAATACATCTTTAATCAAAGTAACAGGGAATCAGATATTTAGTCTGTTATCAACGATGTTCAGTGTTAATAATAAATAATTAGGTTTTAAATATTTTTATTAAAAATAATCGAAATATTTCCATTAAAATTCGTGTGCTCTATTTTAGTATCAAAAACATTTTGGGGAAAAGTGGCAAAATTCAAAAACTATAGTTATATTTTTTAGCCAGAACTTTATTTTTATTAGCCAATATTTCGCTAAAGTTTTTTCAGTGCCAGTTTAGCGAAATTTTGGCTAATTAAAATAAAGTTCTGGCTAAAAAATACAACTATAATTTTGGAATTCTGCCGCTTTTTCCCAAAAAGTGTATAGAAGTTTTTGATAACTTGACGGTAAAAAACTACTAAATGTCATTCCTATTTTCATATCTTCATGAGTTGTGTGTGGAGGTTAATAGTCATCATTAATACAATTCCGAGTGTAATTATTCCATTGGCGTAATCGGCACGTGGTTGAGAGTGTAGATTGAGCGAAATTATAACAACAGCCGTTCCTAATAATTCCAATTCCGTAAGTCTTGTGTGATGAAATCGTGCTCGGCCATGAACGGGACCTCGAGTCCGCGTGGGCAGCCCTCCTCTCCGGCCCACACTCTACGCTTTTATGTTGTTATAGCCCACGGTGTGTTCGACTTAGATAGATATAAAGTGTAATATCTCTCCAAAGGAGAAACGGAAAAAAATAAATCATATCGAACACGAACGCCACTGGGTATGTTATGATAAGCATACTGCAGACAATAGTCATACGGTAAAAAATGTATAAATAAAAATGAAATCAAGATTAGACATGGAATTAATGATTTATTGTTCAAACTTTGATTTTAATAATTTACTATCAACTACACACAACTCAACCACCGTCAGGGCCGAAAGGGTTAAGTTAAGTGTTAAGTATTGGGAAAAGTAAGCTGAGATTTGATAAAAGTATCACAATAAAAATACTTTTTGTTCCTTACTACACTTTTATTTTTATTCGTTAGATGTACATTTCGAGTGCTAAGCACCCATTATCAATAACTAGTTGTTGATAATGAGTGCTTAGCATTCGAAATGTACATCTAACGAATAAAAATAAAAGTGAAGTAAGAAACAAAAAGTGTTTTCCACATAATTCAAATAAACAATTAATGATAAAAGTATGTTAGCAAAAATTGCTCAAAATATGCTAAACTTTAAATTTTACTTTATGCGCCAAGCATATTAAACACTGAAGACACTGAAATATTGTGAATAAGTTAACTTCACTTGAATTCAGTCTCTTGTACGCGTGGCGTATGAAGTAAAAATTCGAGTTTAGAAAAGCCTGTAAATTTGGTTTGGTCGCGTAGCGCTACGCGCTACGCGTCCAAACCAAATTTTCAGGCTTTTCTAAACTCGAAATTTTGCTTCATGCTCAACCTAGGAGTGGAAAAGCCTCGTTTAAAACTTCAAATTGAACTCTTAAGAAAATCAACGAATATCTAAAGATTTACAATCGTTTGTTTTTTAAAATAGTTTAATTTGAAGTCTTAAACAAGTGTTTTTCACTCCCAGCTTAAGCATAAAGTAAAATTTCGAGTTTAGAAAAGCCTAACAATTTGGTTTGTTAGTGTAGCGCGTACCGCTACGCGGCTAAACCAAATTTTCAGGCTTTTCTAAACTCGAAATTTTACTTCATGCGCCACGTGTATAAAACACTGATTTTAGGTGAAGTTCAAAATATTCTACTAAATCAGTATGCTAAAAGCGTGTATTATGAACATCACATCAGCGTTTAGTACGCGTGGCGCATGAAGTAAAATTTCGAATTTAGAAAATTTGGTTTAGTCGCTTCGCTTCGCTACGCGACCAAACCAAATGTGCAGGCTTTTCTAAAATCGAAAGTTTAGTTCATGCTTAATCTGGTAGTGGAAAACACTCATTTGAAAGTCAATTTCAAATATTTGTAAAAAAACAACGAATATCTGAAGATTTATAGCGTATACAGTATATTGTGATTTTCTAAAACTGATAAAAAATCCAGAAACTTGTACAAAAAATCTTATAAACTCGCTCTAAAAAACTAACGAATCGAAGCTAATGGGGATTATATCGAGAACGCTGATAATAAAATTGTACCTATGTGGGACATAATTAGAGTAAGAACACAGCCTTATCTACCTAAGAGGGATAGCATACTTACTGCAAATGATTTCAATGCATTCTTCGCAAAAGTGGCGAATGATCTAATTGGTGGAATGTGTGAACCTAACATTGATCCAATCCTTTTAATGTGTAAGTGTAGCACTAACTAATGTAAATAATTACTTTACTTTTAAAGAACTGTCGTCAAATGACGTTAGTCGGATTATCCAAGGATTGAGACCTAGCAGAAGTAGGGATATATATATTCTAAGAGTGAACGTCATTAAATCCGCAATGCATAACATTCTACAGTTATTAACAAAACTAATTAATTTATGCATTCGGACAAGACACTTGTCCGGTGTTTTAAAGTCAGCCTTGGTTATCCCTGTTTAGAAAAGGGCGGTCTAGGACGTTTCATCGCCGCCGATTCATCCCCACCGATTCATCGTCGCCGTTCCATCGCCGGGCCAGTTCATCGCCAGCCGTTTCATCACCAGGCCTGTTCATCGCCAATATTTTTATAAAATAAATTTTAAAGAAAGATCATATCTAATGATAAAATTTCAAATATTACCCAATTCTTGAAATTGTCCACTAATTTAATATTAGGTTCTATAGCCAAGTAATCGTTACTCAAACTTAATAAAAATCGAATGAGCAAATGACAGCATTTTTTGATATATGTCATTGAGTGCAATTCAGATTAAGGTTTACTATTTGCAAGTATGGAAACATAAATTTTAACCAAAAGAGGAAAAAAAAACGTTTATCCACGGAGGACATATGTATATTTTTGACAAAAACAGTAAGTCTGACAAATGTGCTAAATTTTAGCGGACCACGTAGAAAGTTGTGACGCCAGGATACACACAAAAAATGGAAATGTTATACATGAATTATCCTAACCTATCCTAACCATTCCTAACCTATCCTTACCTATCCTGGCCGATCCTAACCTATCCTAACTTATCCTAACCTATTCTAACCTATCCTGACATATCCTATCGCAATTGGCCTGGCGATGAAACAGCCGGCGGTGAACTGGCCCGGCGATGAACTGGCCAGGCGATGAACTGGCCCGGCGATGAAACGCCCCATTCCCAGAAAAGGGAGACAAAAATAAATTCAACAACTATCGCCCGGTATTTGTTCTATTAAACCAACTTTTGCAACACTTTGAATTCCACAATTTACTCACCAATTGTCAGTATAGGTTTGGTGAGGGCCGATCTACGTCTGACGCAATAATAAGCTTTACAGGTAACACGCTAAATTGCTTCGAACGAGAACAAGAATCGCATTCTACTTTTTTAGACCCGTCAAAAGCATTTGACTGTGTAATCCATAAAATATTGCTTCGAAAACTATACTATTATAATATACATCCCAATAGTCAATCTCATTGGATTCTATTTATCGGGAAGAACCCATTGCACATTATATAACAATATGTTATCAGATCCAACTGAAATAATGCATGGTGTGCCTCATGGATCCTTGTGCCTCATGGATCCTTCCCAGCTGTTTTCTGCTCTCATACGTTGTACTGTTTGCCGACGATACCACCATATCCAACACATCCGAGTCATGGGACCTATCACACATTCAAATCCAAATACCGCAATCAGTCATCTATCTGTGAAATTATTATAAAACAAAACCGACTATTAAAACTGACGCGTATTTGATAAAAATATATGATAAATGTTGTGTTATTTATTATTATTATTATTTTCGTAAAGTATAGTGTATCACTCGCATATAATGGGTATTAATCGCTCGTCTTCGGGTCGTTCCGCAAACCTCGTTCTCGTGAAAATAAATATGTTAAGCACAGTTATATTTAAATAATTATATTGAAAGTCGTCGTTATACAAAATTTGCAACTCCGCGGCTCCGATTCCTTCATCACAAAAATACTTAATTTACGACTCCACAACTTTAACTGTTACTTTAACTCCAAATCCACAGCACTAGTTCAAACTATTTTCCATTTACTTCTAAACACTGTTGAGCTGTTCTGTTCCCACTACCAATGGCCTTAAGTATTTACTTTTAAAATAAGGTAGCCTTTGACATTTCGTCACTTTAATTCAATATTACTCAAAACGGACGTCTGTAACATTTGTTTTTCTACAAAAGACCATTTCAATGATATAATTTTTGACCCATCGTGCCGTTTAAAACTCTGAAGTTCTTGACATTTTTAAGCAAACTCTTAGGGATACCAACCTTTTTTGGAAAAAAGCAAGATCACCATTCGGTTTATTAATACGGCTTTTGTAATCATTTTTTTGTCCCAACACTCTAGGTCTAGCGGTTTTCTCAAAAATGGCTAATACGGGTAGTCTGGGACATCTTGTACATACAGGAACTTTTTCTTTTAAGTATACATATTCTAAATTCAGCTTATTTTCTGTAATACTTTAGATATTCCTTGTTTTTTTTTAAGTTCAATTTGAAGCTTTAAACGAGTGGTTTCCACTCCCAGACTAAGCATGAAGTAAAATTTCGAGTTTAGAAAAGCCCCATGAAATTTTTTTTTCTAAACTCGAAATTTTACTTCATGCACCACGCGTATAAAAGATCTTTATTCTGATTGGTTCTGTAGCAACAAATTGAAACTAACCCAACCTCAAGTAGTGATGAATCGGTTAAATTTCTTGGCGTATATCTTGACTCTAAACTAAGCTGGACTAACCATGGTGACGAATTCGCTAAAACGTTATCTAAACGTATATTTTTACTGCGAAATATTTACTCGCAGGTACCTTATTATGTGTTGCGATCATTTTATTACTCATATATACAGTCGCACATTCAGTATGGACTAATTGCCCAGGGACATTCTACATTTAGGCACAGAATATTCGGTCTACAGCGAAGGGCAATTAGGATCATAGTAGGATACCCTCATAGAGCCGACTGCAAAGAAGTATTTAAGGAATTGGAAATACTAATAGTACCCTGTCTGTACACATACAACTGCCTAATATACAGTAAAAAAAACACCTAAACACCTATATAAAACATGAGTCGATGCATAATAATTACACTAGACCCAGAACTAACATATACCCTGCTTTACACCGACTGCACAAATCTAAAACGGGTACAAGATATTACGCCACAAAATTTTATAACCATCTCCTCCAGCACACCAAGGACTTAAAGATGGAATCCTTTTGTAGGGAACTGAAGATTTACTTTCTAAACCAAGCATTTTACAGCTGGGAGGAATATTTAGATACCACGTTAAGGTAATTGGCTAACATTTTTTATGAGTTTCGTCCATTGTAAGTCACCTGCATCTACTCGATTTTAGTTATGTTTTGTGTTTCATCTTTTACTTAATTTTTTTCTACCGCGCTTAATTATAATAATTTATTGAAATTTTATCTTTCATGTTAGTTACTTGTGTACTAAAATTGAATGTGTTCAGTATTTCGGCACCAGATACCTACAGACGCGTTTCGAACTTCAAGGTCCTCGTCAGTGTGGTCCCGAAACAGTGCTGAGGAATACTAAACATTTCTGACTAAATCAAGCCAATATATAAAAACTGTTAATGGATTCGACAGCTCATGATGGCATGAGCTATCTAATGCTTCATAGTGGCATCGTCAATGATAAGAATGCACAAAGTGCATATACAGGTCACTGTTTCGTCCACGAACGAGCTAAGGAATACTGAACACATTCAATTTTGATATTTGTTTTCTAGTTTCACAAACAGAGTTTAGCTCGGTCGTAGACGAAACAGTGACCTGTATATACACTTTGTGCATTCGTGTCATTGACGATGGTGGCATTAGATGGCATGAGCTATCGAATCCATTAATTCTCGTATACCTATTTACCGCTTTTATTTACATGTCCTTTTCCCCTCTCTTTTATTTAATTGATTTTAAGCATGTTCAAAGAATAGTCCTAATTTATTACAATTTTATTTTCCATGTTAGCCACTTGTAGATTAATTATCCGTTTTTTTTTTCTTGCATCTTTTAACTCATAGCTATTTAATTTTACTTTTACTTTTAATAAAGTCCTCTGTATACTTATTTCTCTGTTTTTCTCTTTCCTTATGTTAATTTGTAGCACGTATATTACTTCTTAATGCATTTTTTTGAATGATTAACATAATTAGGGAAGCCCAACCATTTGGAGTTTCTGAAAAGTGTCTTCAGGGAGTTGGACTCGGAATTTTATTAACACATGGTCCGCTGTCACCCCTCTTTATAATGAATAACACTAATCCCTTTCCATCCATTTTTCTCGACTTCCCTTTACACACAAATTAACTCGCTTAAGTTTCCCTAATGGACCTACAAGAAATGTGTTACGAATTCAACCAAATGGATAGATGATTACACTTTAACGTAGACTATTTTTTCGTTCTATTTCATAGAATAAAAACATGTGTATATGAGTTGAGAAAGCTGAATGAATTTCCTCAATCAAAATAAAACGAATTACTTGATTTGTAATTTAAAGAAAAATGAAGAGAATTGTATTAAAACTTTCAACTCATTTCAGTTGAATGTTTGAAAACAATTCCGCATTTTTTTCTTGTAAATCACAAACCAAGTGATTCGTTTTATTTTGATTGAGGAATTTCATTCAAATTTTCTCAACTCAAACACATGTTTTCTCATTCTATGAAATAGAAGGAAAAAAACTCAAAGTTTGCTAAAGAAACAAATGTGCAAGAATTTTCAATCTCCAGGCATTCGTTGTTTGTCTAAAAAGAGTTAAATTTGAAGTTTCTAACGATTGTTTCCACTCTTTGGTTAAGCATGAAGTAAAATTTCGAGTTTAGAAAAGCCTGAAAATTTGGTTTGGTCGCTTCGCGAAGCGAAGCGACCAAACCAAATTTTCAGGCTTTTCTAAACTCGAAATTTTACTTCATGCGCCACGCGTACTAAACACTGACTCGATATGAAGTTGAAAATATACTCCTAAAGCAGTAGAAGTAGTATATTTTAAACTTCATTTGTAATCAGCGTTTTATACGCGTGGCGCATGAAGTAAAATTTCGAGATTAGAAAATCAAGAATTTTCTGGATTTTCTAAACTCGAAATTTTACTTCATGCTTAGTCTGGGAGTGGAAACACTCGTTAAAAACTTTAATTTAACCATTTTTTAAAAACCGTTTTATGCCTGAAAATTTGCAATGTTTGCATTGAGGTATTTATACTTAGAAGAAAAATCCTTTTATAAAAAATATGATATCTATTTATTGTTGCGTTTCGGGTGACTTTCTTACAAACAATCGAACAAGTATGTTTTTAGCAGGAATTAGAAGAAAAGATTCGGGGATTTTGTTCTGTCCAGCAAAGATTCATATGTTTTGTTAAAAAATCATAACAATATTAATATATTGTCCTAATTTTTTTAACAAAAATGATGAATCTTTGCTGTACAAATTTGGAAAACCAAAAATCCGGAATCCTTTCTTGCAATTCCTGTTAAAAACGCACTTGTTCGATTGCTTGTAAGAAAGTAACCCGAAAAAAAAAATCCTGTTCACGTCCCGAGGCAAGGTGATACGATTTAATGCCTGCAAATAAAAACCCGAGGAAAAATCTCAAAATCTGTTCGAGTAAATTGGTCGCGTTTTGCCCCGCGGTGTCAACGGCGAGAAAATTGCAAAGTCGAGGGCCATAAAAGCCGACAGACACAGCTCTCCCATTAATTTTTTGGAAATCGCCGGGCATTGCAAAACGCCTATTACTCAAATAATCAACAAGTGTTGAGAAACAACGTTCGAGTCGTGTTTTTAGAAAGTTTCCACCTTGGAATCGTAGTATTCTTGTATAAATGAATAAAGGGTTTGTTTGTATTAGGTATTACAAAATTGTACTAGATTTAAAAAAAACACAATAAATTTTATTGTGTGCTTTAATTGCAACGAAATCATGACTTTATTTATGAAACATCTTGAATGAATATAAAATATAGTAAATTATACGCACTAATCTCTTCTCTATAATTTGATTCTCTTTTCTCTTTTGTAGTGCGATTGAACACAAGCCAGCCTTATTTTGTTGGTTTATCGTTCAAAAGAAGGAATGATTATCCTGTTTTTGTTCCCTTAGTTTTGGAAAAAAATATTACCAAATTATGTATCGAATGATAGGATTTTTTATCATTAGTTATGATTAGAATAAATAAGTAAAGGTAAGAAGAAAGATTTTCGTTGTCCAGTTTATTTCTAGATAATTATAAAAAAAAAACATTTTCGATGTCCAGTTAATTTTTAGACAATTACAAAGATTTAGAAGAATAAATCTAAATCGAGTTACATTAGTTTTTATAACAGTATGAATGAATAATACTATCAATACAAATAAGACACTTAAACTTTGTTTGTATAACTGAGGTTTTTATTGTGACTATAGTTTCGAAAACTTTACTTTTACTTGTAGTTTCGTAATGACAAGTTATGTGTCGAAGCTATAGTCACAATAAAAACCTCAGTTATACAAACAAAGGTTAAGTGTTTGATTTGTGTAAATAATGATGTATAACGAAGTAGAACCATCCACAGTTAACAATATTATTAATAAGAATAATTCAAATTCAAAACTATTTGAATTCGAAAAAATAAGCTCACGCTTCTTATAGTTTGCACACTTTAAACATAATATATAAAATTACGAAATATTCGTGTAAAATGCAAACAATACGTCTTACTTAATAAGACAACTTAAAACAATAAATACTTATTGAAACAACTACTTCCCGTGCAAATACACCTCCGGATATTGAATTATACAATAAAATATTTTATATATTTTATTGTATAATTCAATATCCGGAGGTGTATTTGCACGGGAAGTAGTTGTTTCAATAAGTATTTATTGTTTTAAGTTATCTTATTAAGTAAGACGTATTGTTTGCATTTTACACGAATATTTCGTCTTATTTTATCTGATTTGTTGCAACACTCTAAAGTTATATGTAACTTTTAGGTCAAATTCTCTTAAAAACAACTAACCAATAAAAATAAAAGAAGAAATTATAATACTATTAATAATAATAAGATTGTGCTAAATATTTGGTTTATTTCTAAACAATTACAAAGATTACAACTAAACTATGAATAAGGTTGTATTAAAGATTTGTTTATCTGTTGAACTGGATTTTCTTGCTGTGTGTGTGTGTGTAGTTATTTAAATCATGTGATTTTTATGATGAAGAGCGCTTGCCCGCATACCGGAAAATATTTCAGCCATATTTATCCTTTTATACGGCTAATCCGGAGGAGCGATCTTACGGCCCTGGTGGTATCTTATAAGCCACATCTCATTGCTAACTGTACTATAATGCACAATAATATGCGAAACGGGCCGGCTTATTTCCCACTCGGAAACTTATACATATATAAAACAACCGCACAAGTAGCCATATAGTGTACATAAATTGTGTAAAACCAAGAAACTATCGAGGAGAATATAATTCTATACTCCAACTTTACACAAAGAATATACCAGCTTAGATAATAATAAATAAAGAAAATCAAATATTCAAAGAAAGGAAAAAGTTACAATTTTTGTAATTTTTAATGAAAATTAGACCAACCATCATGTTGGCAACTCCTAGGATTTAACGGGAATTTCTAGCATCTGCCAAAATTGTTTATGATTTATCAATGTAAGGCCCATTTGCACCCCGACTGATTAACTTTAATCAACCATTAATCATTGATTAAGCCTCTGATTAAGTAATAATTCTAGAATATAAAAATGTTTTAAATTTAAAAGATATCCTAAACATGTCTCTTTTATCATTATGCGGTTTTGTAAATAATTTATACATAAAATTGCTGTGTTTTTAAGGAGTAATAATTGGTGATGGGAACGAGTGTTTTCCACTCCCAGACTAAGCATAAAGTAAAATTTCGAGTTTAGAAAAGCCCAGAAAATTTGTCTCGGGTCGCTGCGCGACCCTCGACAAATTTTCACGGGGCTTTTCTAAACTCGAAATTTTACTTCATGCTTAGTCTGGGATTAGAAAACATTCATTTAAAAATTGATTCTTTTAAAAAACAACGAATGTCAGAAAATCTATAGCTTTATTCCCTGTATATTGATCAAGTAGTAATTTAGTTTTCATTATTGTCATGGTACTATTAAAAATTATTACAATAAATAAGTTGTTCCTTCATGCTCATTGTTTATTTTGTTAGGGCATAGGTAAAGTATTGTACGTTTCTCGAGTGGTATGGCAATTACATACTCGCGGAATACTGCACTCGCCGCTGCGCGGCTCGTGCGCAATGTGTCCGCTCATAGTAATATGCTGCATACCACTCTCGTTTCGTAATATACTAATAATTATATGAAAATTCTAATCTTCACTACTAATAAACATCACCCCCAGGGAAAAACGCTTATGAAACCACGGGATTAAAATCAAACCCTTTAAATCACTCCCTCAAAATACTACACATTAAAAGACCATCCCTTGTAAAAACTTCCCCATGTAAAAAGATTCCTGGAAAATCATCCCCACTTCCGAAAAACCATCTCCCGAAAGAAACAAGCCCCCTAAAAATCATCCTTACGGATTCCTGAAATTTATCCCCCGAAAAAAAAACCTCCATAAAAATCACTCCCTGAAAAAAAATCCCCTTGAAATACCACCCCCTTGAAGTACCATTCTCTCCAAATACTATCCCCTCGAAATACCAAACCTTCGAAATACCACCCCCGAAAAACGACCCTCTGAAACAACTACCTATAAAAAACTATACCTGTAATATCACAGCCCTTCCACCCCAAAAAAGCGACCACTAAAAAACACCCCCAAAAATACCTCTGTAAAAACATTCTTGGGAAACCACTGATTATTGCTTGACATAATTATTTATTTTACATTTTAACAGACACGACTGCTCACACTTCGACTATTGTTTCTTTTTTTTGAGCAGTTGAAGTAGGGTACAAGTACAAACTTTGACTATTCGTGCTTCGTACTTCGCCACAGACGTTTGAACAAAAATATATAAATTAGACTACTCAAATGCAAACGGGAAGTAGTCGAAATGCGAAGCATGAGTCATTTCGACTACTCCCCGTTTGCATTTGAGTAGTCTAATTTATATAATTATGTTTCAGACGACGACTATTCATACTTCGACTATTCTCCCTTTTCGTTTGAGCAGTCTTAGTGCATGCTGTACGCTTGCACTACTTATGTTGCAGACTTAGACTATTCATGCTGAATATTTCGCCACAGACTTTGATTACTCATCCTTTATACTTCGACTACTTTCGGTTCGCATTTGAGCAGTCTAATTTATATAATTGTGTTCAAGACACGACTACTTATAATTTGACTATTTTAATTTTCTTTTGAGCAGTCTAAGTGCATTTTTCACGCTTAGACTATTTATGCTACATACTTTGACTATTCATGCTTCGTACTTCGTCACAGACTTTGACTTCCCATGCTTTGTACTTCGACTAAACTCTGTTTGCTTTCGTGAAGTCTAAATGCGCACATTACTCTTCGGGAATTTATGCACCAGACTTTGAATACTCATGCTTCGTACTCCGAATACTCCCCGTTTGCCTTTGAGGAGTCTACGTACATGCTTCACACTTAGGCTGCTTATGCTTTACACTTTGACTACTTATGCCTCAGACTTCGACTACCCATTTTTCATACTTTGATTAATCACGTTTCAGGCCCTTGACTTCTCATGTACTTAGTTAACACGTGCTTTACAACTCAAAGTGTAACTAGTGGATTTGAAAATAATTAGTAGTCAAAGTGCGAATAACGAATGGTCAAAGTGCGAAACATAAATAGTCAAAGTCATGTCATGTCATAGCGTTACCCGCGACCAAACCAAATTTTTAGGCTTTTCTAAACTTGAAATTTTACTTCATGCTTAATCTAGGAGTAAAAACAGTCGTTCGAAACTTCAAATTGAACGCTTATATAAAATTGACATGCCTGAAAATTTACAGCGTATACATTATGTATATTTAGAAGAAAAATTCTCAGTATGATAATAAGTCAATTATAGAAATTATGAAAAGAAGTGCAGAATTTTACCTGAATTTAACTTTTACAGTTAATTTTATAATTGCTAGGCCATTAATAGGTTAAACAAAGTAGAATTTCATTGATTTCAAAAGTATATTTAAAGTTTCTCGGATATACATTTTCGGAAGTTTACCAACTTACAATGGTAAATTCTAGAATTTATAAAAATAATGGTATTTGCAGTAACATTATTGCTTATAAAAAAATCAAATCAGAGTTTACCAACCGACACGAATCCACCTAGATGTGTAAACTTTTTGATAAGAAAACTTGTTTGAAGTCACGTATTCTTCTTAGTTTTTCGACGTTATCTTTATGTAAATATGTACTCAGACCGACCCCGAGTGATAAAAAATAAGGAAAAAGCAAACTAAGGTAGAGTCAAATAAACACACACTTTGCATCATGAAAATATCATGCAAACAATTAATACTCATTATTATTTAAAATATTAGTAAAAAGAAAATTGCAACGACTAATTTCAATTTTGTATATCAATGATATATGAAAGATAAATAATGATATTGGCTGTGAAAGATGAACAAATAGTCAATGCAATTACTTTGCAATATATCATCATTTTCTTCATTTATTAAAAAACAAATAATGTGGAATAATTCCAATTCAAAAATATTTGAATTCGAGAATAATTCCAGTTCAAAAATATTTGAATATATTATGAATAATCTGGTAAATAATCAGGTTAATCTGGAAAATTCGCAAGTATTTAAAAAAATCCGAAATTCCATGAATACTGGAATATTTCTTCTCTTATAAATACCCCCAGGAGTTTAACAAGAAGCCAAAACTGAAAAAATTCTCTGAGCATTTCAGCAAAACGCTGTACCTTTCGTGTATACGTATCGTAATTAACTTAGCGCATGCAAAAGAGCAAATCTGGTTAATTCCATGCGAGTAACGGGGTTGGTCACGAACTGTTTTCATGGTACCCCGAGGGAGAACGCGCCCACAAAACGGCTCTCTCGAGCGAACCAACAACAACAGAACCGAGCATTATGTGTCTCAAACGCACGCTGTAATATTTATTATTTTAATATTAATTTAATGGGCCCGAACACCATTATTATTATTATTTGCGCGTTCTGTAACGTTATATCGTCGAAATCAGTTCCAGATATATCGGGTTTTGCGCAATAAACTGTTTAATGATGCATTTCAAGTACGGTGTTATGTGTTTTCTTCTGTTCCATATGCATAGTTTTCATATTAATAGGCAACGTGGATATTACGGATGAATTCCAAAACCGTATTTAGAAATTTTATTAGCTTGGGATGTTGATCCAGGTCGAAAATGTTCACATGCAGGCTTAAAAATCCACGCGTTTTTTCATAAATATTGGTTAAAGTCAGGAAACTTAGAAGTCTCTCAACTTATATTGAATAAATCTTTATTTCGCAACAAAATACATAATTTTCAGTCGAAGGGTTAATATTATACAAATAAACCATAATAAAGGAGAAGCAAAAATGATGATTTATAAAGGATAATAAATAAAAGTGGCCCTGGATGTGAGCCCTGGGGAACCCCTCCGTCAAATTGAATATAATGGTTTGATCTAGGGATCTTAAAAAGGTGACATATGGGGCTCAATTCAAACCACTATATGTTGTATTTGATTTTAAGACATTATCTTGATCTGTTAATGTTTTTAATGTATTGTATTCAATTGGAGATTTTGTAATAAATAAACAAATACAAATACAAAAGTGGCCCTAAGTTTGATCAATGAGGAACAAAATAAATAATAGCTTGATCGTGATGCTCCGATAATAAGATAACAACTTTTGCACGGAAATTAAAACAATTTAAAATTCTAGTGTTAAAATAATGAAATGGATTTTCTAAAATGTGAACTGAATATATTTTATCATTATTACTTATCACTTTCTGTAAGTTATAAATTTCAATTGCGCACAACTCTTTTATACGTAATTAACATTAATAAAACTCAATTTATTGATTGAATTTTATCGAGCGTGAAAAAAGCGCCAATTGAATCTTTTTTTTCAAGTGTCGGTTGATGATGATGATTAATCACTTGAATCAGGTGGCAATTTCAATTAATCGCCGCAAACGGCTGCTAATTAACGGAAGCTGCGGCAAAACTCGGCCGCTTTTCGAATTACGGGCGCTTTTTTACTTGTCTTTTGAGTGAAATAATAATTAACGAAAGCTTCCTTTTGCAAACCGAACTAAGTGCGCTTTTTCAGTTTTCGTTTGAACGAAATAATGTTTTTGTCCATGTCGAAGCTCTAAGTCGTCGTTCACTTAACAAATCGAGTTTCCTGGTAAAAGTAGTACAGTTTCACTTCGCCAGATCAAGCCGGCCGGCCACACCTAATCATTAGAATGGCGCGCTGTCCGGTTTTTACATCATTACTAGAGCGCGCGCACTTTGTGTGTAAATAAATGGAAATAATGCGATTGCAACACGTTTTTTATATAAAAAAACATTAAACCCTTTGTTTCGAGTTTAGTTAAAACCAGAGTATATTTATCACTGTAAAAGTGACTAGACAATTAATAAAATAAATAAAATTGGCCTTAAATTCGACCCTTGGGGAACCCCAATAGATGGAATATAAACTAAACAATCAATAAAATAAATAAAAGTGGTTCTAAATTCGATCCTCGAGAAACCCCAATAGATGGAATATAAACCAAACAATCAATAAAAGACATAAAATTTTCCCCAAATTCGACCCTTGAGGAACCCCAATAGTTGGAATATAATGCTTTAATCTAGGGATTCTGAATAAATGAAATAAGCACTTCATTAAATTCTTATCTAAATTCAACAAGACAGATTTTTTTTAGAACTGCAGACTCAGAAATAAATTCATTTCTGAGTCTGCAGTTTTTAAAGAAAATCTCTCTTGTTGAATTCTTTCTATGAAATAAATTCATTTCTGAGACTGCAGTTCTAAAAAAAAAACTCTTATTGAATTCAGATAAGAATTTAATGAAGTCCTTATTTCATCTATTCAGCATCCCTAGTTTATTATGTTATTACATACAATTGGTTTTCTGATGGCACTAGAGTTTTTAATATTTAATTAATTCATATTAATTTTATCAACTGGTTTATGAACGCCTTAATAATTCGTGTTTATTTTATTCATCCCTTTCGGCCTTTATTTATCTCCTAAATGATGTACAACCGGTGGTTCTTTTTTGTTTTCGATCTCGGATTACTCCGTCTCGTGTTGGGTTCCTCGCGGTAGATCGAATCGCGCCCTCCTCTTACAAAATAAACTGGTTCGGGTGCGCATCTTTTCAGTTCCCGATCGAATATCGGGATAACTCATGTGTGTGCATTATGGCAGTGGCTCGGGGCGAAGCAGAAACAAAAAAAATAAGGCCCGATTAAATCACGAAACGAGTGGGGTGGGGGTAACACCTCCAGCTCGAGTTGCAAGAGACGAAGCAATAAATACGAGATACGGTTGATTTTTTTTTTAGCTGTCTTTAGCTCGAATTTAAACCCTTTATCAAAATCAATTGATTAGTTTTTAAGGTGCGATAGAATTTCGAAGAGATTCACTGAAATGTTTGTCGATGAAGTCATTGTGTGGTGAAATAATCGCTGTAATTGTCACGTATTAGCATCGCGATTCCTGGAACGGGTTAGAAAAGGAATCCTGACCAGCAATCCGTTGCCCTATGGGGTTGTTTGCTTCCTAATCTTCAGCGACCGTGAAATACAATTTTGAGAAACATTTAATAATAAATGTTTCTCAAAATCAAGGCCATAAAATAAGATATCTATTTACACAAATTCTGATTTGTGTAAATAGGTATCTTATTTTATAAATCCGTTTGTTATGGAATGCAGATGTTTAATTGCATTAAGCAGACATTTCCAAATAATTTGGCCTGATTTCTAATACCCTTTTTATCTTACGTTTCATTGCCTTCTCCTTATCTAACAGTGTCCACCCACTAAACTTTAACCAATAAGAAAACGCACCTCAACCTCCGATCTGTGGGGATAATCTGTTAAATACGAGGCCTGTTCAGATAAAAACCGAACATTTTGAATTACGTGCCAACGAAGATATTTAATAATATACTGTTGGCAGCACTGCCTTGTGCATAACCTCCTTTGCAAGCGCATGTTCTTGGATCTCGTTAAGTTTTCGTGATATTCTTATTTAAGTGCTAGTGGCGATTTTTGAAATGTACGAGTTGCAACGATGCAACATAAAGATTGGCGTATAACTGGGAAAAACGTTTACAGAAACGTTTAATCTTTTGAAACAAGCTTACGGACATGATGCTCTGGGTCGCATGCAATGTTATGAATGGTTTTCACGATCAAAAAGTTGCCGTCAGTCAATTGAAGATGATCGTCGACCAGGAAGGCCTTCTACTTCAACTGATGACTCCCACATTCAGAAAATCAACGATCTGGCGCATGCAAATCATCGGTTGACTGCCAGAGAACTTGCAGAAGAGGTTAGCATCTCAGCTCGGTCCTGTCATGCAATTTTGACTAAAAAATTGAACATGGGTAGTTGCAGCAAAATTTGTTCCTCGTTTGATGGCCGAATAACAGAATGAAAATCAAGTGGACATTTGTCGGCACCTCCTTGAACAAGCAAATGACGATGAAACATGCATGCAAAGAATTATAAGGGAAGACGAAAGCTGGATTCATGGCTATGAGATTAAGACAAAAGTTCAATCATCACAATGGATTGGCAAAGAATCTCCACTCTCCAAGCAAATTCGTCACTGACCATACAGGCTATCTTAAATGAATCTATCCAGGGCTGCTTCGCGAAATGGAAACACCGCTGGGAAAAGTGTGTGAATTAAGGATGAGAGTACTTTGAAGGGAACACGGATTAATAATCTGTAAAATGAATAATAACGTTTAAAAAATAAAGTTCGGTCATTATCTGAACAGACCTCGTACATTGTACTTAATTAAAACGAAATTATATTCCTTTCTTCACTTTTATTTTGTCGATGCTAGACGTACATTTCGGGTACTATGTGACCGTTATCAAAAGCTAAGAGTTAGCTATTGATAATGGGTACATAGTACCCGATATGTACATTTAACATCGACAAAATAGAAGTGAAGAAAGGAATATAACTGCGTTTTAATTTGTAATGTACCTCTCACTTGTATAAATTTAATGTTTTCATGAATCACTCTGTATATTATTATCATTATAGTGTAATTATCTCATTGTACAGATAATTTTGGAACAGCAAATAATTCGTAAATCAAATAGTTTTCACATTCCGAAATCGATTCTTAGGAATTATAATCTTGTTTTGTTATTCCATTTTATCTTATCTTATCACTGAAGAAATAAAATTGTACTGGTGTTAAGGACCACACTTCTATTTCGACAGTTGAGCAAGACAGCCAATTCAATTAAAAATTCTAAACTCTGAATCTTTGACTTCTAATTCTTATTCTGTTTCAAACTGTAAATTGATGTATTAAGTAGCAAATTAAATATCAAGTAAAAGGTTTATCTTTGAATCTCTTTGTTTGGACCCAAGTTGACTAAATCGCGTCTTCGACGACAAATCCAGGAAATCTAAATATAAACAAAAGAACCGTAACGACAAGCAACACCTTCGTACGTTACAAATTAAGTGACTTAAAATCTTCACCTAACTCAAATAACTGGATTAAATACTTTGTATATATGTATATTTTATGACTATCGAGAAGTATCACGAAAAACATCAAAACGTAAATCGTGTTTAATTTTTATTTACTCAAAAACCCCACGAAACGAGAAGTGGAACGAAACAATAATAATAAAAAATTTAAAACCTCACACAAATTAAGTAATCATTTTGGGTGCGCGTTGGAATAACCATTGACATTTTATACCGTGTGTTCGTTTAAATTATTGTTTAGAGTAGGCGGCATTTTTTTGTGCGGTTGCCCCGAATGCTAATTGAATTGTGGAATAAATTTGAGGTTATGCTAAACTATGTGTTAACAGTCAATCTAATTTAAAACTCAAAGCCTACTCTAATTCACGTTGTAAACGATCGCACGGTACTAGAACTTCTCTTCAAAATTTCACTTCACTTGGTTGACACTTTGATCTCTTGATTACAAACAATATTTTCAACACTTTGTGGTGTAAAAAAAACGCACTCGAGTTTTATTTGTTTGTTTTGGGATGGCTTTCAAAGAGATCCCGTGGGAATGGTAGTTAGTGAGTGGCTCACACGGGCGAAAAAAACCGTCAGGCCGCGAAATTTCAGCAGATGTGCGCCCGCGGGATGATTTATTCAAACAAAGCCCGTTCTTGGAATTCGATTAATGGTGCGTTGGGTATTTTTATCGAGCGTTTTACACCACATCCAAATAAACACTTAATAGTTATTTACAAAACGAGTGCGGGAACACAATTTTCCCGAGTAAACACATTTTTGAAGCACGAGCGACGAAGAAAAAAACTCGAAAAAATTGTTCACGGACGAGGATTGTACAATATTTTTTGAAACGAGCAAAATCATCACACTAATGTTGTCCTGGAAAATGTAGAAGATCACTTATATAAACAATAAGACGACAGTTATCAAAATTAAGAAATATTTTAATAAATGTTGTCTTATGTAGCTCAATCTAAAATTATCCTCAGTTCAAACGGGTATCAAGGGTGCAAGGTGCGTCGAAATTGCGACTACAAGAAAACGCATCAACATCGGTCTGAAAATGGACTTTTGGCGATTTTTTGAAGATTTAGAATAACGAAAGAATAAATCACAAAGGTAATCAAGAAAATCGTAAAACTTGATAAAAATCGATGGTATTTTTTCGAACTCTAAAATAAAAATGTTAATTTCACAGCAATTTCTGCTAATTAAAACAACAAATTCAGTTGATTTCTCACCCGAGTTCAAAACAAAACTTGGTTATTCTAAAAGTATGCAAGATCCAATCCGAATTGAAAATTATACCATGAATCGTAAAAATGAAAACTTCACTTTCAATCAGTGTTTTGTGCGCGTGGCGCATGAAGTAAAATTTCGAGTTGAGAAAAGCCCGAATTTGGATTTGGACGCTGCGCGTCCAAATCCAAATTCTTAGGGCTTTTCTCAACTCGAAATTTTACTTCATGCTTAGTCTGGGAGTGGAAAACACTCGTTTGAAGTTTCAAACTGAACGAATTTACGAAAAAAGCTAATGTAAAAAATAAAAATATCAAATAAATGTCAAATAAAATGAATGTGAATTTGAAATATCACAAAGTATTGTGATTTTTGTAATGTTTATAATTAATTTTTGTTGATTTTAAATATTTTAAGATGTTACCAGTCAACACAAAGAAGAATTATTTATGGTTTCATAAAAAAATGTATTTCACATTGAAAATATCGCAAAATATATGAACACAAACAGGAATTAATTATGGTTTTATAAATTATCAAAAAATATTTAAATTATTGTAACAGTTGGCATTCGTGATTTTCCTCAATGTAAAATGCCAACAATATCTTCATTTGAAATCAGTGTTTTGTACGCGTGGCGCACGAAGTAAAATTTCGAGTTGAGAAAAGGGCGAATTTGGATTTGGACGCTGCGCGTTAAATCCAAAATCTTCGGGCTTTTCTCAACTCGAAATTTTACTTCGTGCTTAGTCTGGGAGTAGAAGACACTCGTTTAGATTGATGAAAGTAGAATATATTTTTAAGATTTTGGTTAACCATCACCAAAATCAACATAAACCAAAAAATTACCAAATCAACAAAATGTGTAAACATCATACCAACAAAAAAATACAATTATCATTTTTCGACTTCTGTAATTGTTCGTGCAATTCAATAAACTTCAATTCAATCCAAACAAAACGTCACATCAACAAAACAAAAATGCCGAAACAAAATGTTCCGTTTGAAGCTGCATCTGTAGCTCACTTACGACAAACTTATTCAGCACGTAGTATACTTTACTTGTTATCTTGAAACCAAGAACCCATTTCTCAAACTTCTTCAAATACATTATTTTTTGTCATTCTTTAAAATCCACATCTTCTACATTCCATAATCAAATGATAATTTAACTGAAATGACAGTTCAGCTGTCACATTTTTTATTTATTTATTTATTTACGGAAAAATCCATTATACATAATATGTTATAGTAATACAATTCAAATTTCATAATACAAAATATATATAAATACAAAAACATGTCTACAAATTGGCAAATTAAAGAGAACAACAAACATTTAACCGCTTAAGATTAGATATAAATTTAGGATACGAATTAACAAAAAGATCGAAATTTGGATTTAGGGATAATTTATTTGACGTACGCATGAACCGAGAAAGTGGACTATTAAGACCGTAGTTGGATTTATGGAACGGAATGGAAAACAGTGTTGGATGTCTGATTTGTCGATTCGAATGGTTAATACAGATATTAATTTGATTAAATAGATATAAACAATCCGCTTGGTTACTAATTAATTTATAAAAGAAGCTCAAGTCCGCGAAAGTTCTTCTACAACATAATTTATCGATAGTAAGCTCCTGACGAACTAAATTTATATTTTTATCTTTGTTGTAACCTAATTTAAATAGCATTATTTTCAAAAATTTATCTTGAATTGTTTCGATCTTATTGCTATACGTTACTTGATATGGTGACCAGACACATGATCCATATTCAAGAACGGAACGAACATAAGCAAAATAAATGACTTTGAATGCTGTTGAAGATAAATCGACTGCCAATCGTCTTATATAGCCAAGCATCCTTAGAGCTCTCATACAAATTCTATTAATATGGCTACCGAATGTCAATTTTTTGTCGAACGTTATGCCCAAATCCACAATTTCATCAAGCTCATCTAATTCAAAACCGTCAATAAAGTAAGAAGGAGAAAAATCCAAAAGAGTAAATTTCCTGGAAAACCTCATTATTTTACATTTATTAAGATTAAATAAAAGATAGTTTTTGCAACACCAGTTGTGAATTGAAAATAAGTCCTCTTGCAACAATAAGCAATCATTTGGTGAGTCGATTCTTTTGAATAGCTTCAAGTCATCGGCAAAAAGCAAAAAAGACGAATGTTTAATGACTCGATGTATATCATTAATAAAAATTAAAAACAGCAACGGCCCGCAATGTGATCCTTGCGGAACACCCGAATCCACTTTGATTTCCTTTTGCGTACGGGATTTAACTTTGCTGAACTCGTGCCGAAAGTGAAATACCGAAAATGTGACTTTCGAGTTGTCAAAACGGTGTTCGAAACCGCGAGTTCAAAAAATATATTTACGAAGTTCGAATCATCTTTAATAGCGTATGATTAATTGGACGTCGATTTTTACACAAAATTTACTGGATGTTCATATTTTTGATCATTACTAGTAATCACAGAGAACTATACAAACAGTCCATGGGAGAGGGAATCCAGGAAACTAAATTATGATGAAAACAAAACCTTGGAGATGGCATCTCCATTCGCATATCCATTATTAATCAGATATAATCATTCTAAATGTAAAGTACGCTATTAATTAATAGATGTTATTATTTTAGATTCCTGGATTACAAAAACTGTCTTGCACAAAATTTTTAATTCCATTTTTTTGGCGTCCAAATAAAAACATTGGAGAAACAACAAACATTGTCACTCCAGTAAGGAAAACACGATTTATTTGAGATACTGAAAAGTGAAGCTAAATTACTAATGCTCGTTTTATTTCACTAGGTGAGAAATCAGAAAATATTTATGCTCATAATACCAACGTTTATAAAGTGTGACTTGTTTGCTCTTATGAAAATTGAATTATAGTAATGAAGCATTATTTTTAGGAAAATCACTTAATTAATTACACAGATAAACCCCACATAGATACAAATACAGAGAATTTTATGTAACACCGAACATTTTCATAACGAGAATTTTTCTTTGGAGTATCCCTATGCATACGTTTTGCTCGGTTTATTAAAAGAATCCAATTTGAAGCTTTAAGCGAGTGTTTTCCACTCCCAGGCTAAGCATGAAGTAAAATTTCGAGTTTAGAAAAGCCTGAAAATTTGGTTTGGTCGCGTAGCGCGCAGCGCGGAGCGGCCAAACCAAATTTTCAGGCTTTTCTAAACTCGAAATTTTACTTCATGCGCCACCGGTACAAAACACTGATTCAATGTAAAGTTTAGCGGTATGTTTAAAACTTCGTAATGTGTCAGTGTTTTGTACCGGTGGCGCATGAAGTAAAATTTCGAGTTTAGAAAAGCCTGAAAATTTGGTTTGGCCGCTCCGCGCTTCGCGCTACGCGACCAAACCGAATTTTCAGGCTTTTCTAAACTCGAAATTTTACTTCATGCTTAGCCTGGAAGTGGAAAACACTCGCTTAAAGCTTCAAATTAAATTCTTTTAATAAACCAAGCATCGAAATGTAAGCATATGGATACTTCAAAGAAAAATTCTCGTTATGAAAATGTTCGGTGCTACATAAAACTCTCTGTATGTTCCCTTTTATTCAAATTTCTCGCCTAGTTAAATAAAATGCGCTATAGCACAGTCCATTTGTATAATTGTCTATGGTAGTAATCTAGCTTGACTTTTCAGTGTCTCAAACAATGCATTTGTTCCCCTACTGAAAAAACAATGTTTATTGTTTGTTTTCCCCTTGTCAAAATAATATTGGGATATCTTTTTTTCGTTGCTTTTCGCTTTGTCTATAAAAATAATCTCTTGTTTACATTGGCGCCAGATTAGGTGCACCCCGCCCTCTTTTCTACGACACAAATGAAATGATCTAAAACAGAGCAAATTAAAACTCGAGCAAATTAAGCCAACAGGTGTGCACTGTGTGTGCGCGGTGCTTTTGACGGAAGACACTTTTAAAGAAACAGAAAAAAGTTGTGTTTACTTTATAGACCACTTGTTTTACATCTTGTAAATCTCTTGCTTTATTTGAAACAGAGTACAACCATTCGAGGTCTAGACTCAGGGATTTTTAAAATTATATTTATGAAAAATTATATTTATGATTAGCCAAGGCCAAGGCCTCTGTGCATTATCAAAGAAATATTAATAGATAGTTTAATGATTTGACCAGCCATTTTACAAACTGGTTAGTGGTGACTAAAACTTGCTGCAAATTTGCAGTGACAGTTTAAATTTCGGAAAGTTTCGTAAGGAAGAGAAAACATGGTTCATTTTAATGCAGTGTCTCTGATTTTTTTGAATCCATCTTTCAAAATCTAACCAGTAACACAATTTCAACAATTTATGTGTATTAATTTTTTTAAATCGTTTGCCAATAAATGTAGATTTAGCATCCCAACTGCACTAGGATGCTTAAACTACATATATTGGCATTTTCATATTTTTGTGGGTTAGGCAGGCCACTCTTGCTTTCAATGTCTTATATTAAACTAGTACTATCTACTAAGTATTTACTAAAATCAGTAACATCCTTGAGAATGACGATAAACTCATTACGTCAATTTTCAATTGTTTCAATAGTAAAACAAACGAGTGTCTTCCAATCCCAGACTAAGCATGAAGTAAAATTTCGAGTTTAGAAAAGCCTGAAAATTTGGCTCGGGCGCGTAGCGAAGCGGAGCGACCGAGCCAAATTAGGCTTTTCTAAACTCGAAATTTTACTTCATGCGCCACGCGTATAAAGCACTGATTTAATGTGAAATGGTCTTTAACCAATTTATAAGTGAAATAAGTTTATTATGTGAATGATCAATTGTTTGGGTGATGGAGAAACTGCTATGATGATTAGCCAAGGCCAAGGCCTTTGTGCATTATCAAAGAAATATTAATAGATAGTTTGATGATTTGACCAGCCCTTTTACAAACTGGTTAGTGGTGACTAAAACTTGCTGCAAATTTGCAGTGACAGTTTAAATTTCGGTAAGTTTCGCAAGGAAGAGAAAACATGGTTCATTTTAATGCAGTGTTTCTGATTTGTTGGAATCCATTTTTAAAAATCTAACCAGATAACACAATTTCGACAATTTATGTGGGAAGGAGCAAAACTGTATTATTTTTTTAAAATATTGCTATGATTAGTAGTAGTGTAACGTACGAAAGTGTCCATTGTCGTTACGGTTCTTTTATATATTTTAGATTTCCTGTATTTGTCGTTGAAGTCGCGATTTAGTCAACTTGTGTCCAATCACAGAGATTCAAAGTTTATAGTTTTACTTGGTATTTAATTTGATACTTAATAATTGAATTTACAGATTGAAACAGACTTAGATTTAAGATTTAGAGTTTGAAGATTCAGAGTTTACGATTTAATATAGAGATTTAAAATCGACTGTCTTGATCAACTCCTAAAGTTGAAGTGTTCTCCTCAACACCAGAACAACTCCATTTCTTTAGTGATAAGATATACACTGATTATGTGTAGGCATGCATAACATGGAATAACAAAACAAAATTATAATTACAAAGTAAAGATTGGGATTATGAAAAATATTTGAATTGCCGATTATTTGCTATTTTCAATATTATTATCACCTGTCAGTATTGTGTCCAGATGTTTTAATAGCATTTCTTCTTCCTGTGATATATTTCATGATACTCTGAAAACTCTACTGACAGCCTTAAATCAATTATAATTCTTACTTATAATTATTATATACACTATATTTAGTAAAATGAAACTTGTATAGATTTAAACAAGTTGTTACACATTCGTATATTGATTACTTATATATTTTTGTATGTTTTATAATTAATTTACTTTCTTCTTAACTATATTGTCTTGTAATTAGGATATGTTTCCTGTTGGACATTAAAGATTTATTATTATTATTATTATCTGTACAAGGAGATAATTACACTTTAATAATAAATATACAGAGAGTTTTTTATAACACCGAACATTTTCAATGTTTATTTTCGTATGTTCGATTTGTCAAACCAAAGCATTCAATACGATTCAACACATTTAATTTTTAGGTTATGTGTAAATTGGGTAGCCTGTATGACTATAACAAATTGTAGCGAATCAATCGCAATCAAAGCCTTAACTTATTTCAGTACAAATTGTGCATGTAGGTAGTTTTTCTTACAAGTACACATAATAATAATAATAATAATAATAATAATAATAGCCTTTATTGTCCAACAGGATTTCCTACTTACAGGACAATATAATAGAAAGTACAGTGCAAATAAGTTTAAGTATTACAAGGAAAACATTTACAGAAAATGTCCTAATTACAGCGTATGTGCTGTAAATATTTAGTAAATCCTTGTTTTTTACAAGAGTTCAATTGAAACTTAAAACGAGTGTTTACACTCCTAGACTAAGCATGAAGTAAAATTAAGCCTAAAAATTTGGTTTGGTCGCGTAGCGCGAAGCGCGGAGCGACCAAACCAAATTTTCAGGCTTTTCTAAACTCGAAATTTTACTTCATGCGCCACCGGTACAAAACACTGATTCAATGTGAAGTTTAGCAGCGTGCTAAACTTCGTAATAAGTCAGTGCTTTGTACCGGTGGCGCATGAAGTAAAATTTCGAGTTTAGAAAAGCCTGAAAATTTGGTTTGGTCGCTCCGCGCTTCGCGCTGCGCGACCAAACCAAATTTTCAGGCTTTTCTAAACTCGAAATTTTACTTCATGCTTAGTCTGGGAGTGGAAAACACTCGTTTTAAGTTTCAATTGAACTCTTATAAAAAAAAACAAGGATTATCTAAATATTTACAGCACATACGCTGTAATTAGGTCATGTCTATTTGAAAGAAATAACTTCCTGCATGTACAATTTGTACTGAAATAAGTTAAGGTGTTGATTGCGATTGATTGGCTACAATTTGTAATGATCATTTAGGTAACTCAATTTACACATAACCTAAAAATTAAATGGTTCAAATCGTATTGAATGCTTGGGTTTGACAATTTGAACATACGAAAATTAACATTGAAAATGTTCGGTGTTAGATAAAACTCTCTGTATACAGAGTTATTCATAAACACATTAAATATAAATTAAATTGAGAGATACATTACATATTAATAAATAGTTTGATGATTTGACTAGCCATTCTACAAACTGGTTAGTGGTGACGAAAACTTGCTGCAAATTTGCAGTGACAGTTTAAATTTGGGAAAGTTTCATAAGGAAGAGAAAACATGGTTCATTTTAATGCAGTGTTTCTGATTTGTTGTAATCCATCTTTAAAAATCTAACCAGATAACACAATTTCGACAATTTATGTCAGAAGGAGCAAAAGAGTGTTAATCTTTAAAATATTGCCATGATTAGTAGTAGGATACGAATTATTCAGGATTCGAATCTTTTTAGAGCAGAGGTCTCCAACCTTGTGCCTTCGCTGGACCACATTTGCCTAAAACGAGTTGTCTTAGGACACAATAAGTGAAGAGAAAAAAAGAACAAGTCAGATATTTCCACTCCCAGTAAGTAAAGAAGAAAAGAGAAAACACTTATTTTAGAGAAAGAAGTACTCATATGTTTTTAAAGTTCACCTTAAATCAGTGTTTTATACGCGTGGCGCATGAAGTAAAATTTCGAGTTTCGGAAAATTTATCTGGGAGTGAAAGACTCTCGTTAGAAATTTCAAACGTATCGTCTTTATACATTAACCTAAGTATTTAACTGGTGGCTGACTAATTTAACTTATCAAATTAAAAACTAACATAACCTAATAACAGTTACATATGAGTCGTGTAGATTCAAAATCGGTTACATCCAAAAGTTTTTTTATGTTTTTTCGGGAGTTCAAAATATCGATATAAATTTCGATTATTTTTTATGGATATATCGAACATTCCTTGTCCTTCCCATTACCTTGTTATGGTCCTTCAGATAAAAGTTAAAGGGTTAATCCATTGATACGGACTTGGTGTCCGAAATGTATGTACATTTGGTAACTCAAATAAACGTGTGAAGAAAGGTTATTAGTGCTTTATTTGTCAAATTAACTGGTAAATCTACCGAAAAGCAAATAATAGATTTTTAACTTGGTGATGTCTGCATTGCAATCCATAAACTTTTATGCATCCATTTAAATCCCAACATAAACTGGATCCATCTACTTACACGTATCTCTTACCTGGACAACAATGGAACCCATTGAAATCGCCTTTTCTCTCTGTCTCTACCTCTTTCTTTCTTCTTCGGGGACATTTAGATTAATGATTTATCCACGGGCCGGCATTAGCGGGTTCATAGATCGCCCACAGGCACAGCCACAACAACTGACCATAAATTACGGTCCAGGACTTTTATTACCTTTGTAACGTAATGGTCTCTCTCTCTCTTATAAAACCGCACCGGGATAGATACAATTTCGCAATCTTTTACCTAGAGAAAGAGACACTCACGTATTTTTTTAGTGGCGCGTTTCCAAATCGGAAAACGTGAGACGGAACTACAGTTAAGTGTCACATGGAAATTTATCTTAGATTGTATTGCGTATGTGTGTGTGTGTGGGTTATTGATAGTCAAAAGATTGCGTGTGTGTGCCTGATAGTATTCATGTTTGGAAATAGATTAGTTTGTTTTAATATGAAGTTTCTTTCTGCTAACGTATATGTTGAAAACATTGAAATTGAGATAGCCTGAATGAGTATCAAGGGTCTACAAAATATTTACATAATTTGAGAGCAAAATATTTAACTGTTGCCAAGCTTGAAATACAATTTTGGAGATAGGTTTCTGCGAATCCTGGAAATACATTTCAAGGTGAAATCGTTTGCGAATAAAGGTAGATTTAGCATCCCAACTGCACTAGGATGCTTAAACTACATTTATTGGCAATTTCATTTTTTGTGGGTTAGGCCACTCTTGCTTTCAATAAGTTTATCGTCATTTTGAAGGATGTTACTGATATTAGTAAATACTTAGTAGATAGTACTAGTTTAATATACTAGTTTAATATAAGATATTAAACTAGTATATTAAACTAGTACTATCTACTAAGTATTTACTAATATCAGTAACATCCTTCAAAATGACGATAAACTTATTACGTCAATTTTCAATTGTTTCAATAGTAAAACAAACGAGTGTCTTCCACTCCCAGACTAAGCATGAAGTAAAATTTCAAGTTTAGAAAAGCCTGAAAATTTGGCTCGGGCGCGTAGCGAAGCGGAGCGACCGAGCCAAATTAGGCTTTTCTAAACTCGAAATTTTACTTCATACGCCACGCGTATAAAGCACTGATTTAATGTGAAATGGTCTTTAACCAATTTATAAGTGATATAAGTTTATTATGTGAATGATCAATTGTTTAGGTGATGGAGAAACTGCTATGATGGACTATTTTTTTGATTTCCTGTGAAACAAGCCAATTAAAATAAAATAATATAATTCCACATAGAAATTAAAGTTTTCTGAGATTTTGATCCAAGTTTAATTTTGATCAATTGCTTTAATAGTTGATTGATTGTTCTTATATGAGGCGATGGGAATAAGAGTGGCCTAACCCACATGAACATGAAAATGCCAATAAATGTAGATCTAGCATCACAACTGCACTGGGATGCTAAATCTATATTTAGAAGTACTTTCAAGTTTTTGTGGGTTATGCCACTATTGCTCTCATTGCTTCATATATGTAAAGGAATTAAATTTAAGTGTATATTTAATCTCTGGAGTACAAATTGAAATTTGTGTGATAATTTAGATCGAAATCTCGATGTATTGTACATGAATGTTCAATTGTGTCCGCGTTTGAATAGCCGATTCCTGTAAGCGATTGCCAAGATTTTCCAGATGACTCGTCCGAGTCCACGCGTGCCGTTTTAATAAATTGAATAATTTAAACGGCATTGAATGCATTGAACAATGGCCGGAGTGCGCGACAAGCGCCCGATATGCAAATCTCAAGCGCGCATACCTTTTACAAAACACAATACAAGACAACAAAACGACTCCTCTTCTGAAAATCTCCATGTGCACTTTATTACGTCTTTTGAATTTCATTTTTATGTCTTTTCATCTGCGCCTATTGGTATATGTCTCATCTATGTCTAGATCTATGTTTGTGAGTGTCTTTGCATCTCTTTTTCTATGTTTGTGTCTGTGTCTTTATATCTCTGTGTTTGTGTGTGTTTTGTCTATGTCTTCACTTCTTTGTATTTTTCTGTTTGTGGTCTGTGTCCTTATCTCTCTGTGTTTGTGTGTGTTTTGTTTATGTCTTCACTTCTTTGTATTTTTCTGTTTGTGGTCTGTGTCCTTATCTCTCTATGTCTATGTCTTTATCTCTCTGGGTTTGTGTGTGTTTTGTCTATGTCTTCACTTCTTTGTATTTTTCTGTTTGTGGTCTGTGTCCTTATCTCTCTGTGTCTGTGTCTTCATCTCTCTGTATTTGTTTCATCTATGTCTACCAGGTCTGTGAATATAAAACCGGATTTTTTTAATAGAAAATACACATTTATTGTATGAAAATGGTACAAAATATTTTATTAAAAGTATTGCCCATCGCTAGCTACACATTTTTCCTATCTCTTTAGCAATTTGTGGATGCCACGCCAAAAAATTGTTGATCGTTTGAGGCAAACCAATCATTCGTACATTTTTGTAAGAAGTGAAGCACTACTCAACAAGTACGTATCCTATGGACGCAAATAAGTAGTAATCGGACTAAGCCAAGTCTTTTGAGTAAGCTGCATGCGGAAGTATTTAATCGCCAGTCACAATTCGATAAAGAAATGATGTTCTTTTGAACTTGGCGAGCAGTATTTCGTAGGTGGTTTTTCGGTTTTCTTACTGTCTTTCATGTGGAACCCATTTTCCTCATTTCTGGATCTTTCTCATGGCTTTGAAACGTATGGAGATGGCTTCTCGTGTCACTTTTAACTGCAAGTTGTTATTGTGTTTGAGTGTCATCCTCATCCAAAAATGCTTCCACGTTCTTGGTTTCTCACGTCAAAATTGCCATTTTTGATTTTTAAACCACTGAAAGCACTGTGATTTACCAAGAGCATGCTCACCGTAAGCATCCACAAGCATTCGATGCAATTCTGCAGCAGTTTTCTACAAATGGTAACAGAAAATCAATGCTGTCCGCAAATCACAATTTTTAGGCTCAAACGCAGTCATATTAAACGATGTGAAAACATATGTAGTTGTATTAAACTTCTATTCTTGTGAGTTAAAAGTCATTGACAAATATAAACACAAGAGTAAAGGACCAATGACGCGGCTTGACAGTCACTACATAGATAACTAGAGCCATCTATAAGCTAATTCCGGTTTCATATTTACAGACCTGTTATATTTGTATCTATCTGTCTTTCAGTTTGTGTGTTTGTATCTCTCTGTCTTTCAGTTTGTGTGTTTGTATGTATTGGTAGATATACCCCGATCGTGTTCATGTCTGTATTTTTTGTGTGTGTTGGTATTTTTATATGTATGTTTGTATCCATGTCTGTTTTTCTCTGTTTTCACTTTTTGTGTGTGTATGTGTTGGTGTTTAATTGAATGCACCTATGGTGAGTTTGGTGCCCACCACTCCTCGAAACACAAAAAGGTAAGACACGAGAGCGGCAGCATCTAGCGGAGAAGGAACATTGAAAAGCGCCCCGAGGAGTCCGAACAACAGCTGCACAAAAGCCAAAGCCAGGAGAAGACGCCTACAAATCCAAGTAAAGTCGCGTTTATGAATAATACACGGTCGATCTCGCGAGGGCTATTCGAGTCATTAAAGTCCATTGTGTTCTTACCTCCCGCTTGCCACACACACACATAAAATATGTGTCATTGTGGGCTTGGTTTGGACCCAACCCATTTGCGTTTGATATATAGATATTACGAACATTCCATAAAGATCAGTTTGTAGAAAAAAAAACGCAAGATACAGATTAAGGGCGAGGATTTACAAACTTCACACAAAGAGAAATATATCAAATGATGACTATTACGGAGCATATCTTTTATTGTGACAGAGCTAATTCTTCATTTTCATTCTCCCGTCATGTCAATGTGTAATACAGTTAACTCCTTTTCCAATGATATCGATATTATCCACATTAATCCATTAAGTGTTCTGAATTGCTTGAAGACTAAATTATTATAAATTATATATTGTATTTATTTAATCTACATAATACCTCTTTGTTCAATTATTGTGTGGTTACTTGTTACTAGTGATTTATTTCGTTTTCATTTTCTGAGTTATAACTAATACACTGGCGAAAGAAATTAACGCATCATTTGTGATTTTTTTGATATCTTGGAATCGAGTTTTATTTGAACACAAACATATTTTTACAATAAGAAATCTTATCAAGCATGCTGTTTTACATGTTGTGTTTTGTCTTTTGTTCTCATGGTTTTCTGTCAATAAATAAAATGAAGCACTTTTCATTATTCTGACTGTAAGAAAGGTTCATATAAAATTTCTTTTTGAGTTTGTTTTCAAGTAATTGTTAAAATTAAGTGCTAAATAGTGAAGAATGAATATGGATAGACGTCCAAATCTTAATTTAAGCAGTGAAGAAGCTGTGATTGTGTTTACACTTGCAGAAGAAGGTAGGAGTCAGCGTTACATCAGTCAGCGTCTTGGTGTTAATCAATCGACCGTATCCCGTGTCTTGAAGAGACATCGGGAAACTCAGGCATACTCAAGAAGGCCAGGACAAGGGAGAAAAAGGGCCACAACTGCTGTTCAAGACCGTTTTTTAATGATGCAGACGTTACGCGAACGGTTTATTACGGCTCCTAGGCTACAAAATATGCTCGCAGAGATCCACAATGTTCATGTAAGTTCCGTTACTATCAGAAAAAAGTTACGTGGTTTTAATTTAACTCCGAAAACAGCGGCAAAAGGACCACAATTAACCGCAGACCATCGCAGAGCCAGGTTAACATTTGCGCAAGAACATGTAAACTGGTTACAGGCCGATTGGGCTAATATTATGTTTAGCGACGAGTCCAGATTTTGTTTTTACGGCAGTGATAGACGAATGCATGTGTACAGACGGCCAGGTGAACGTTATGCGCAGTGTAACATTGTTCCGACTGTTATGTTTGGTGGAGGCTCTGTTATGGTGTGGGGTGGTATCACTTTAGAGGCTCGTACGGAGTTGGTGGTCATACCAAGAGGAAGCATCACGGCAGCGTCTTATATTGCAAACATTTTAGAACCATCCGTAATACCTTTTGCTCCATTTGGAGGAAACGATTTCCTGTTTATGCATGACAATGCAAAACCACACAGTGCCCGAATTGTACAACAGTATCTTGACCTAGTGGGTATCAACACAATGCAATGGCCAGCCAGGAGTCCCGATCTTAATCCGATCGAACACCTATGGGACGCGATGGGCAGACGCCTTAGAGCACTTCCTCGGCGTCCAAGCAATCAACAAGAGCTTGGACAAAGATTGCAGGAAATTTGGGAAGATATTAACCAGGATGAAATTGGATCATTAATTAACAGTATGAGCCGTCGCTGTCAGGCAGTTATTCGAGCAAGAGGAGGAAACACTAGATATTAAGTTTTATAATCGCATGTTAACTTTTTTCCTCTTTTTATTTATGACATTATTTTAGTCATTAATGAAAGAAAATGTGTTGAAAATCATTATTATAGTTCAGTTGGTTTTGTTGTTATTTTTTTTGTTTATAAACATCAAAACTTTATTTTTAAATTAAAAAAATTAATGTGATGCTTTAATTTCTTTCGCCAGTGTAGTATACTATTTTATGTAGCGTGAATTTGTTTTAATTTAATTTAATTTACTCTGTAATTTTTTTTTGTAAACTGTTGGAATAAATAAATAAATATCTACTAGGTGAATTTGAACCAAATATAATCGCTTTTAGCTTTATCATGCACATTATTATAAATATTGGCGAACAATTTGAAATGTGTGTCGCCATGTTTACAAGTTTGAAAACCGCTACTTTAGAACGTCCCCTCCTGTTAACTTCATAGAAAGCCACAGGGATCTGGATCTACATCTCAACCAATCAAAATAAGTCATGTAATCTTGTTTACAAGACATTTCCTTATAGATTGTTCCTTCAAAAGAAGATGCATACTCCATAAGATGTCTTGCAATCAACCAACCAAACAGATTACTTAGGATCACATGAAAATGAACAAACAACAGAAAACTGCATCTCAACCAATCAAAAGTAGTCTAGCATTGAAAGCAAGCAATCTTATTGGTTGATTGAAGTTAGCAATCACGCGAAGAGAAACAAATTACAAGAAACTGCTTTAAAACCAATTAGAAAAAGATTAGAATTTGTATACAGCAGTTTCATTGGTTGTGAAGGCTGTTTTTTTTTAAATAAATGAGTCCTATATTAATGTTAGTAACTGAGTTTACATATTTTGGAACATTCCTCTCCTGCTAACTTCGAATGAAAAGGTATAATCGACAAAAAAATAGCCTTTCCAATAAGAAAAAGTAGTCTTGAATTTGAATCAAACAATCTAATCGGCTGCGAGTTCCTGAAGTCTTCTTTTGTTAATTTCATTAAGAAACAATCTACCAAGAATTTTTCAACAGTAATCTTAAATTTGAATCTAGTAATCTTATTGGATCATAATAATCAAAAGCAGCCTTTAACCCATTAAGCGCCACTGGTGCGTACACGCAACATTATAAAATGTTTGTTAATCAAATTACTAAATGAGTTAATTTTGTATATTATATTATTTGACCTGACTTGAAAATGTATGAAAAGAAATGTGAATATTTTGTTATTTAATTTTTTCGATTATTACTCATTAAAAAAAATACATCAGTGTATTTCTAACTTCACAATATTTCAGTGTTCTATACGCGTGGCGCATGAAGTAAAATTTCGAGTTTAGAAAAGCCCCGTGAAAATTTGTCGAGGGTCGCTGCGCGATCCTCGACAAATTTTCTAGGCGGGGCTTTTCTAAACTCGAAATTTTACTTCATGCTTAGTCTGGGAGTGGAAACACTCGTTCCAAACTTTATATCGCACGTTTTTATAAAAAAATCGATTAATGCCTGAAAATTTACAGTGTATACATTTTGCATATTTAAAAAAAAACATTCTACATACTGTGAATTTTTTTTTTTGAAATATGCAAACTGTATACACTGTAAATTTTCATTCAATAATCATTTTTTTATAAAAACGTGCAAAATGAAGTTTAAAACGAGTGTTTCCACTCCCAGACTAAGCATGAAGTAAAATTTCGAGTTTAGAAAAGCCCCGCGTAGAAAATTTGTCGAGGGTCGCGCCAGCGACCCGAGACAAATTTTCACGGGGCTTTTCTAAACTCGAAATTTTACTTCATGCGCCACGCGTATAAAACACTTATTGTGAAGTTAGAAATACACTGATGTATTTTTTATTTTAATGAGTAATAATCGAAAAAATTAATAATAAGTTATTCATAGAAATCATAAAGAAAAGTGCAAAATTTTACCAAAAATCAACTTTTAAAGTTAACTCTATAATTGTTTGGCCGTTAATGGGTTCATTTGAATCTTAAAACATATTTTTTGTTAATTCAGAAAGGAATGCGTTTCAACCAATCAGAAGTAGCCTTCAATTTGAATCAAGCACTCTTATTGGCTGCACATGGATAGACACAATCAAAAGCAGCCTGCGATTTAAATCTGGGTGCGAAGTCGGATTTTTTTCTGCCAACTTAAGAGAAGCAATCCACAAATATGGATTTGTCAACCAATCAAAACTGGTCTTGAATTTAAATCCAAGAAATCTTATTGGCTACAAATGGATCTAAAGTTACGCATTCAAAAGATAAAACTGTTGGAAGTATGATGCCAACAGTTGGGGAACTCTCTGAGAGTGCATTCATAGAAAACACGTTAGTCATTTTTGCAAGCCGATTAGTGTTGAATTAAGCGCTTAATTTGTCGAGGCCATGGACTTGATAGAGGGGACGCGAAATTTTAAGTTAGATGAAAAGTAAAATGGCTGGAGTAGCGTTCACTAGATACCAACGTAATGCGTAACAAAAATCCAAACGCGTTAAGAGCAAATTATTCTGGTGAAATTATTAAAATACAATAATAAATTTATTACAGATCTACAAGAAAAATTAATTTTAACCAAGTTAAGCATGTTTACAGGTGTTGGGGTCTGTCAGACCCCACATGTCAAATGCCGTGTTAAAAAAGGCGGTTAATTTAAACAGTACACACCAGCTGATACTTGTAATAATTGATTTCTTATTAGCTGCAAATGTAGCATTCCCATCTAGAAGTTGGCGACAGACAATGCTGTGAAACGGCTGTAAATGAGTCCGCGCTAACATTTGTTTATTAACGCTATAGTGTAATCTACAATGAGCAAGAATTTACCACTGTTTTGTATTTCATTAATTTCTCTTGCTTTTCAATCATGAACGCTGGAAATAAAATCCATGTAAAGTAAGCACCATACTATGCTTAAACAAAAAGGCGGTAAATTCAAATAAATGTAAAGTAAACAACAAACACTGCTTAAAAAAGGCGGTAAATTCAATCCATCCACAATAACTTGTATTTAATATTAAAACATTGATTAAAACACTTAGTGTGTTGCACTCATTTTTATGTTTACTCGACCTTAGGTCATTACGAAGGAGATATTTGAAAAAAAAACTTGTATTTATCAACATTACAGAGTAACTTCAAAGGAACGAGAACTTGATTTTATTGCCACTGTCTTGTAATTTGATTTCCCTTTATTTTCAATGTTGGATTTTAACGATTTTTATCTCTGCCCGTTCCTCAATTTGTCAGTAATTTTCTAATGGCCATTACACCGATGGAATAATCTTTTTATTACAGAAATCGGCCGCGCTAATGACACGGTGATTACATTACATTCCTCCTCTTTCCCTAATTACCAGCGCACGCAAAGCCGAGCCGGTGTTTACCCTCCAGCCATCCACTTTAATTACCCTCGAAAGAAAAGAAACTTTAATTATCCCATTATTGCGCGAATAACTAAATTCGCCTTAAGAATTGATAAAAATTTGAAAAAGAAAACTGTTATCCTAACTTATTATGACTCCTGATAAAGTATCCTAATTTGGCAATTTTTAAAAAGTGCTCGTGCTAAATATGAAGCAATTTTACTAGAGGATATAAATCTTAATATACTAAATAAGAAATATCATTGCAATAAAGTGCTCGAGTTGATTTGGTGTAACTAAGCATTTGGTATCTCTTGAACAAGTTTCTCATCTTTCACGTGGTGAAACATATTTAACTATGATTTAAAAAAGAAAACACTTTTGACAAATTTCACTAAATATTAGTAAAATTTAAACAAGTGTTTTCTTTTTTAAAGCAAAAGTATTTAGTTATTAATTCGTTGCGAAGAAATGTTTAATTCTTTTGAGGCAAGATTTTGATCTTAAGTTAGTGTTGCAAGTTTTAGATCTTTAATTAGCGATATCAAAATTTTGTATCTTAAGAATTACAACCACTGGCATTTTTGGATTAAAAGCATTTTTATGAGGGGTCTAGATTCCTTCGAAACTGCCACTTTGATATTTTAACGAGACGATTAAAATTTCGCGCGCTCGTTTATTCCACATTATTAATTCCGACAGTCTTGTAAATTGTCTGCAGTTTTTAATAAACTTTTTTTACGACTGACATTTTTTTGATAACAATAATATCCTTTTTTGCCCAACAACCAAATAAACCAATTACACACTAACAAATGTAACTTGTTTATTCCAAAAATTGAATATGTATCTTCTACATACAGAGAGTTTTATGTAACACCGAACATTTGCATCCAATACAATTTAACACCTTTCATTTTTAAGTTGTGTGTAAATTGAGTTGCCTATATGACCATTAAAAATTATAGCCAATCAATCGCAATTAATGCGTCAACTTGTACATACAGGGAGTTTTTCTTTCAAGTATATATGTCCCAGTTACAGTGTATATGCCGTAAATCTTTAGATACTTGTTGTTTTTTAACTAAGTTCAATTTGAAACTTGAAATTAGTGTGTTCCACTTCCAGACTAAGCATGAAGTAAAATTTCGAGTTTAGAAAAAGCCTGAAAATTTGGGTTGGTCGCGTAGCGCGAAGCGCGGAGCGGCCAAACCAAATTTTCAGGCTTTTCTAAACTCGAAATTTTACTTCATGCGCCACCGGTACAAAACACTGACATACTACCAAGTTTAAAACACACCGCTAAACTTCACATGGCATCAGTGTTTTGTACCGGTGGCGCATGAAGTAAAATTTCGAGTTTAGAAAAGCCTGAAAATTTGGTTTGGCCGCTCCGCGCTTCGCGCTACGCGACCAAACCAAATCTTCAGGCTTTTCTAAACTCGAAATTTTACTTCATGCTTAGCCTGGGAGTGGAAAACACTCGTTTAAAGCTTCAAATCTTTCAATAAACCAAGCGTCGGAGCATGCGCAGTGTATGCTTATGTTACTTAAAAAATTCTCGTTATAAAAATGTTCGGTGTTACATAAAACTCTCTGTATGTGCATTTCAAGTTTATCAAATCTTGTTTACACACACATGGTACTTTTCTTCCTGTATCTATGTGTGTTCAGTTGATTACAAAAGACACCTTTTATCGAAAAAGGCGCGCGTGGGCTGTTTTGTGACATGAAGAGGACAGGGCAAGAGTCCACCATTATTATGGTCTTATATGGAAAACCGGTGCCCACGTACGTCCATTGTAAAACCCCCACTCACACCTACAACACATACACACATGCAGACAGACAGCAAACACACGAATCTCAGATGTATGCATGGATTATATTGATTATCGTAAATCAACATAAATTTATTCCTGATTTAATTTTATAAATGCTCCATATATTTTTTAAAATGTTCTAGATATTGTTGAGAAACAAATACATTTTGATTGAACGCTGAAAAACACAAAATTGTTTGACTAATAAAAATTACAGTACATTTTTTTTTTAATTGTAATAATCTTTTAAGCAAATTGCAAAAAATTGACGAAACCTCTGATTTTAATTAAAATTTCACAGATTCTGAATAAACGAATACATTTTATTTCAACTTTAAACGACCAAAAAATGATTGGCTCTTTGTGAAATTGGACATGCTTAAAGTTGAAAATATATTAGGTTTTTTTTTTCCAAGTACAAATAATTTGTGTTACTCGTATCTTTTAAACAAATTTAAGTAAGAAACAGATTTTATTAAAATATTGACAGATTGTTAAAAAATGAAATAAATAAACTTTAACATAAAAAAATTTAACATAAAGAAAACTTGAGTTTGTCAATAGTTTGCAGAATATTTACAAAATATAAAAACGAATTAAAATTAATATCGACTTTCTGCATAAATGTTTTCTCATTGAGACAAGTATCCAAATATTCATTGAAACGACTAATTCTCGAGCTAATATCCCGACATACAGAGAGTTTTATGTAACACCGAACATATTTATAACGAGAAATTTTCTTTAAAATATATATATGCATACGTTGTACATTTTCGACGCTCGGTTTATTAAAAGGATTCAATATAAAGTTATAAACGAGTGTTTTCCACTCCCAGGCTAAGCATGAAGTGAAATTTCGAGTTTAGAAAAGCCTGAAAATTTGGTTTGGTCGCGTAGCGCGAAGCGCGGAGCGGCCAAACCAAATTTTCAGGCTTTTCTAAACTCGAAATTTTACTTCATGCGCCAGCGGTACAAAACACTGAATTAATGTAAAGCTTAGCGGTGTGTTTTATACTTCGTAATATGTTAGTGTTTTGTATCGGTGGCGCATGAAGTAAAATTTCGAGTTTAGAAAAGCCTGAAAATTTGGTTTGGCCGCTCCGCGCTTCGCGCTACGCGACCAAACCAAATTTTCAGGCTTTTCTAAACTCAAAATTTTACTTCATGCTTAGTCTGGGAGTGGAACACACTCATTTTAAGTTTTGGATTGAACTTTAAAAAAAAAACAACGATTATCTAAATACTTACGGCATATTCGCTGTAATTGGGACATGTATACTTGAAAGAAAAACTCCCTGTATGTACAAATTGAGGCATTAATTGCGATTGATTGGCTACAATTTGTAATGGTCATATAGGCAACCTAGTGTACACTTAACTTAAAAATAATAGATGTCAAATTGTATTGAATGAAAATGTTCGGTGTTACATAAAACTCTCTGTATATTGAATTATACAATATGCTCAAATATTCATTGTATATTTTAATATCTGTCGGGGAAGTAGTTGTTTCAATGAATATTTGGAGACTTGTCTCAATGACATTTTTTTTGCAGAAACGCGATATTAATTTTAATTCGTTTTTATATTTTATAAATAAACTTTGTTTCAGCGTTGAACAAAAAAAAATTTACTGGCTCTCAGTGAAATTACTAATGCTCAAAGTTGATGGAAATATACATGTATGTATTATAGTTCACTTAATTCCAGTTTTCATTTAAAACTGTAACAACAAATTAAAAAGAGAATTCATGATAATTTTATTGATTTAATTTATTACCAAAACAACTGTAGATTTAAATTTCAGTGTTTCCTCGAGCAATAATTTTATTCCAATATAACATCTCAAGAATTTAATTCTTCCGGCGATTTCTTTACTTTATTCGTTTTTTCTTTTTCATGTCGTTCGTGTATTCGATACGGATAACCTGTGCCTATTGCCTGAAGCTCGGGTGATAATTGCCCCGGTTCGTACAAAGGCAAAAGCGGTGACTTGCGTATCGAGGGCTCAGGTAATTTATGGATGGAAGAAATAGATTTCGTTTCTTAGTCAGCACTTTTTTTTTTCTTCTTCTTCAACCCGAGCATTTCCATTCTTTGGTGGATTTTAATATATCTCTCATATTTATCTCATACAAATATGAGAGATATATTAAAATCTAGCAAAAAAATTAAAATGCTCAAAATGAAGAAGGAAAAAAGAAGGATCAAACATTTAAAATGGGGGCAGGTGGTGGCCGAGCGGTAACGTCGCTGTATCGCTCGGCGAGCCACAAGTTCGGGTTCGATTCCCGTGCACGGGGAGACTTTATTTGAAAAATAATGTCTCGTCGTGACCCTGGGTGTGGTATGAAATTATGAAATTACTTGATAGAAAAATAAACATTGATGATGGCTAATGGGCAAGTTCCCAAGGCCAGGCAAAAGCCAAAACCAAAAAAAAAATTATTTAAAATGGAAGTTGAGAAATGACTAATTGTTTTATAGAGTTATGTGGAGTATTTAATCACAAAAAAAACACTTTTATTCCTTACTTCACTTTTATTTTTATTCGTTAGAGTACATCTAACGAATACAAATAAAAGTGAAGTAAGGAAAAAATTTCGAGTGCAAAGCACTCATCATCAATAACTAATGGTCTTATAACTAGGTGCGCAACTATATATACCTGACAAGATGGGAAAAACCTAATTTTAATAAGGTGTCGCAAGGCTGAAAAACATTAAGGGGATTAAAATTACGGATTCTTGATGGGATTACACCTTTTCGGAACTTATAAAAGGCCTAACAAAGGGTTTTCCAAAGGACTTAAATCAAAATTTAATAAATTATTTTTATGTTTGTGCATTTCTATGGCTTCTAACATATTTAATCGAAAATGTGATGATTGTTTTAGTAATGTGATATTGTCTGTTGAAAAATAATGTCCCCGCTAAAGCGGATTTATCAATGTTTTTATTTTTTATATGATATACATGTTCTTTGAATCTTTTTAATAGATTCCTTTGAGTTTAGCCTATGTAACATTTATCACAATCATTGCATTTAATTGAATAAATTCCGGACTCTTCTAAGTGGCTCCTTTTTGTAAATTGATTGCCAAATAATGTTTTTAATTTGTTGTTATTATAAAATGCAGGAGTCATATTGAATTTATTCAAGATCTTTGTGAATTGGTTAGAAGTTCTGTTGTTATATATAAACCTAGCAAATTTGTTATTTTTTCTTTCTTTTTGTGGTGTGAGATTTGTAACGGAGTTTAATGTTTGGTTTCTTTTGTGTCTATTAATTAGTTTGTTAATTGTGAATTTGCTGTAACCTAATGAAATAGCTATTTTTGTTATTAACCATGAATTAACCATTTTTTCTATTTTCTATCGAAAGAGGAAGATTTAACGCTCTAAAAATCATGCTGTTAAATGCTGAAAGTGTTGAGAAATGAGTTGATGAGTTACGTGAAAATCAAATTAATTTGACAATTAAAGCACTAACGACCATTCCTCACACGTTTATTTGAATTTCTAAATGTAGATACATTTCGGACATAAAGGACCAATAGATCAACATAGTGTTAATCTATTGATAATGGTCACTTTGTGTCCGAAATGTATGTTCAATTAGTAATTCAAATAAACGTGCGAAGAAAGATTATTAGTGCTTTATTCGTCAAATTAAGTTGAAAAATTGATTCATCATATGATAGAACAATAGAACATATCATTTTCAACGGAATTTCAATCTCGTTGATTGCTGAGGCACTTAATTTTTAAAAATCGAATTAATAAATACAATATTGGTGATACTCAACGTTTTATATTTACATTCACAACAATTGCTTCGCTACGCTGTAGCTTTTTCAGGTAAAGAATTTCAATCATCAAACTATTTAAAATTTTACTACTGCTTTGTATTAATTCAACTATTGTCTACTAACGTCCATAAATATTTTTGTAAAGTAGTACTAGAATTTCAAAAATGTTCTACTAAGTCCTATTATTTAACTACACCGGGAATTTTTGTTTTAAGTATACATATACATACGCTGTAGAATATTCAGATATTAAAGTTTAAAACGAGTGTTTTCCACTCCCAAATTAAGCAGGAAGTAAAATTTCGAGTTTAGAAAAGCCTGAAAATTTGGTTTGGTCGCGTAGCGCGAAGCGCGGAGCGACCAAACCAAATTTTCAGGCTTTTCTAAACTCGAAATTTTACTTCATGCGCCACGAGGATAAAACACTGATCTGATGTGAAGTTTAGAATATACGTCTTAGGCTTGTATTAGACGACACTATTTTCTTGTACAAGAAAATAGTATACTATTTTCTATCATGGTGTAATACACAAAACATGACAAAACGCGAGTCTTGTACAATTTTGTATAATGGAAATGCCCTATTTCCATTATACAAAATTGTACAAGACTCGCGTTTGGTCATATTTTGTGTATTGCACCATGATAGAAAATAGTATACTATTTTCTTGTACAAGAAAATAGTAGTTTGATTTGGTAATTTCTTATACAATATTTTTGTGCAAGAAAATAGTGTCGTCTAATACAAGCTTCAAGCATACTGCTTTAGTAATATATTTTGAATCTCACTTGAAATCAGCGTTTTATACGCGTGGCGCATGAAGTAACATTTCGAGTTTAGAAAAGCCCCGTGAAAATTTGTCGAGGGTCGCGCAGCGACCCTCGACAAATTTTCTACGCGGGGCTTTTCTAAACTCGAAATTTTACTTCATGCTTAGTCTGGGAGTGGAAAACAGTCGTTTTTAAGATTCAATTTGATCTCTTTGTAGAGATAACGAATCTGAAAATGTACAGCGTATACAGTATATTCGGGTATGTATACTTAAAAGAAAAACTCCTTGTATAGTATTTAATTTAGATTTAATTTCAAGTATTCTTCACCAGTTTTAGTTGACAATCAAATTAATTTCTACGCAAAATTTTTTCATTATGAAAATAGACATTTAAATAGAAACGAAATCATTGTTTTTATAGTTTTCCAATCTATGCATCTGTTTATTATTTTCCAATAATTTTTAATGAAATTAAATTATTGGATATTAATCCATTGATTTCCATTCAAAAGATTTTGTGGGGTTTAATCCCTTTTTTTTATTTGTTCGTTCTATAAATTCCTGATAGAAAAATAATAATCCTTGAATATTACATTCTGATACATATACACGTTTTATGTGTATGTATATCTCGGGACCGGTTTAAATAATTTACATGTCATTGATTACGTAGCCCACGGCTCGTGCTCGACTCTCGCCATCCAGTTCTTCTGTCTTTCTCCGAAGAGAGAAGAAGGATGAAGAAGAGCTTGCTGATGGAAAGAGATCGACATGGCTCGCGGTGCCAATCACGTATTCATGAGCTGGCCCTGGCTTGGCGCACTCTATTGTTTTATTTCAACTTTCGTCTATTTTCAATTTTGATGACTGTTATAACTGTTACAAAAATGCATAGTGAAATTATATAAGATAAATTCAAATTCAAAACTATTTCAATTTGAGAAAATAAGCTTACGCTTGTTATAGTTTGCACACTTTAAACATAATATATAAGATTACGAAAAACTATTCGTAAAAATGCAAACAATGTCTTAATTAGTAAGACAACTTAAGATGATAAATATCCATTGAAACAACTTCACTTCTAATTTTTTTTTGTTATCTCTCCTTTCACTTTAAATTTGTATTTGTTAGTTGGTTTGAAGAGAATTTGACCTAAACGTTACATATACTTTAATAGAGCGTTGTAACATATCAAATTAAATAAGATTTTAAATATTTCATTGTATAATTCAATATCCGGAGGTGTATTTGAACGGGAAGTAGTTGTTTCAATGGATAATTATCGTCTTAAGTTCTCTTATTAATTAAGACATTGTTTGTATTTTCACGAATAGTTTTTCGTAATCTTATATATTATGAAATTATATATTTTTTCAAACTTTTGTTAAAATGTATTCAATGTTATTACGATTGAACAATTTTGAATCAATAATTTGGGAAGGAATACGAAATCTCTTAATTATCTTGTCAGAATTAATTCAATTCTACGTAATTTTAATAAATTTAATGTAGATTAAATGGATAATCCACATATTTCTCAGAATTATTTAAATATAATATTCTCCTAAACTCATCGTATTTAATTAATTTTGGTTTATTAATTTATGAATACGAATAGGTAGATCACACTAGTAAAACACTATTTTATGTCTTCTAAAAACTTTTTTTTCTAGAGCATGAGCACAAAAGAAAATGTAATTTCGATTAAAACCCAGCCATGTGGATTCTTTAATAAATTCAGTGGACAAAACTAACGATTTCTAGACAAAAAAAGGGTTTACATTTGCACACTTTTGGAATGGGTGTGAAGTAGTGATGGGCTGAATCGAATGAGAATAATCGAATTATTCAATTATTAAAATTACCGCTTATTTAATAATCTAATATAATCATTCAAATGATCATTCAAATGACCATTCAAATGATCATTCAAATGATCATTCAAATGATACATAAGATAACAGTATGTTTAAGTATCATTTAAATAATCATTAGAATGATAATATTAGATTATTAACCCATTAGGCGCCATTGATGCACATACGCAACATTATTAATTTTATGTTAATTAAATTACTAAATAAGTTAATTTGATATATTATATTATTTGACTTGACTTGAAAATGTATGAAGAATAATGTAAATATTTTGTTATTTAAATATATCGATTATTACTCATTTAAAAAAAAATGTTTTTAGTGCATTTCTAACTTCACAATATTTCAGTGTTTTATATGCGTGGCGCATGAAGTAAAATTTCGAGTTTAGAAAAGCCCCGTGAAAATTTTCTACGCGGGGCTTTTCTAAACTCGAAATTTTACTTCATGCTTAGTCTGGGAGTGGAAATACTTGTTCTAAACTTCATATTGCATGTTTTCATTCAAAATCGACGAATGCCTTACATATTCAGCTTATACATGCAATATCTTTAATAGCGAGCTTCTTAAAAGCAAGGTCTCAAGTCGTGAAAATTGATAAGGATATATCAGGGTCGTTAAGCGTCACCGCGGGTTTACCCCAAGGTTCCATCTTAGGCCCTATACTTTTTTGCATCTACCCATCTTTCCTAACCGATGTTCTAAAGTAATGTTCGGCAAATATTTATGCGGATGATACATAGTTGTTATACTCATTTAAACTTGAAAATACAGAGTCCGCTTGTGAGTGTATCACTTTCGATATAGCAAAACTAGTCGAAACGTCAACTAAACATTCTTTGATAATCAATGCCTCAAAATCGTCAGCTATGCTATTTGGTCCCAATAGCGTAACGCCTCTTGCAAAACCTCTTTTAAAAATTATGGTTGGTAACGACACTTTAGAATTTGTCAATTCCGTAAGGAATCTTGGCCTTATTTTCGACAAGAATCTGCGTTTTAAGCTTCACATTAATAAGTGCATTTCTCGAGCATACCTTAACCTAAAGATAATTTATTCTAATAGGAATATCCTCTCTTTGCAAATAAAAAGATTTCTATGCGACACGTTGGTTCTGAGTCATTTTAATTTTGCGGACGTTGTTTACAATGCTTGCTTAGACTGTAATACTAAAATGCGCATACAAAAGGTTCAAAACGCGTGTTTAAGGCTCATGTTTGGTATTCGAAAATATGGTAACCTATCAGGTAAATTACGTGATTTGAATTGGCTAGACATGACCGAACGACGAAACCTACACTGTTGTACCCTCTATAACCTGGGTCTCCAAACTATCTTCTTCGCGGGCCACAAATACAATTCTACATCGGTCGGCCAAGATTCGATTAATTTAATAAAATTATAAAAAATTTAAGGAACAATTGTTACAATATTTCAAAATATGACATTTACAAAAAAAAATTACAAACAATCGCGGGCCGGATTCATGCAAGTCGCGGGCCGGATTTGGCCCGCGGGCCGTAGTTGCCATCCTCCCTATCTTTATGACAGAATTGTATTTCGGTCAGACGTTCATACCATTAATGTGAGATTTAGAGGCAGGATTTCACCACCTAAACATAAAACATTATTTTTTCAAAGATCATTTTCATTTAGTATTTACAAAATTTATAATTCCATACCAAATCTACTCAAAAATCTCACAAACAATAGTTTCAAACAAGCAATGAAAAAATATATATTATCTAATAAGTTTTCCCCATTGAATCTTTGTTTAATTATTGTCATTATTTTTTTTTCTCTCTTTTTTTTCTTTTTGTTATAAAATAGTTAATATCTAGAACGAACATTGAATTAAAAAAAAAATCTGTAATTCTTTACTATTTTAACCATTATTTAATTAAGCATTCTTAATCGATATATTTTTTTTTCCTCACAGGTTAAGTGGAAGAGCAGAGATAGTTTTTTTTTAAGCCATCGCTGAACTTCGCCTGTAATTTGTTTTTTGTTTACTTTGTATTTTCTTTCAATTGAATAAAGACAATTTATTATCTTTATTATACATTACGTATATTTTAAAAATTAGTAGAAATCATTAAAAGAAGTGTAGAATTTCACCTGAAATAAACATTTAGATTTAACTCAATAATTGCTCGGCCGTTAATAGGTTAAATAATCGATGATTTTAAAAATCGAATAATTCCTTAATTGATAAAGCACTTGAGTAAATATATATAAAGTAAAAAAATCTACTAATTTATCAGTATATTCTGAACTTCACAATATTTTAGTGTTTATTCGCGTGGTGCAAGAAGTAACATTTCTAGTTAAAAAAAAAAAACCTAAACATTTTACTTGCTTATTCTTGAAGTAGAAACACTACTCTTATTATATTCTTTGAGTAGAAGCACTCTCTGGAAACTTCAAATTTAACACTTTTAAAAATCACGAACGCCTCAAAAGTAACCAAATATTTAAATATATCTTAAATACTATTATTTACCCTTTTGTTGAATTCGTTTTTTTATATCTCTCAAAATCTAACTTCATCTACAATTGGTATTAGTTCGTAACTTTTTAATTTTAATCACTATACCCCGTGTAACATAAAACAGGATCACCCCCTTTAGTTCTTTTTTTATTAACCCATTAACGGCCAAACAATTATAGAGTTAGCTCTAAAAATTGATTTTAGGTCAAATTCTGCACTTATATGATTTCTATGAACGACTTATCGTATTACATGCTGAAATATACATAATGTATACGCTGTAAATTTTCAGGCATTATTCGATTGTATATAAAAAAAACGTGCAATATGACGTTTAGAACGAGTGTTTCCACTCCCAGACTAAGCATGAAGTAAATTTTCGAGTTTAGAAAAGCCCCATGAAAATTTGTCTCGGGTCGCGCAGCGACCTGAGACAAATTTTTTGGGCTTTTCTAAACTCGAAATTTTACTTCATGCGCCACGCGTATAAAACACTTAATATTGTGAAGTTAGAAATACACTGATATATATTTTTTTTTAAATGAGTAATAATCGAAATATTTAAATAACAAAATATTTACATTTTTCTTCATACATACAAGTCAGGTCAAATAATATAATATATGAAATTAACTTATTTAGTAATTTAATTAACAAAAAATTAATAATGTTGCGTGTATGCATCAATGGCGCTTAATGGGTTAATTGAAATTTTCTTCATTTATATTAAAAACAATTTAGAGTTTAGTGGTGATTATAAAACTTTAATAGCACTTCCGGTTTCACCAGAAGTTACTTCAATGTTGAAATTTTAAATGGAACACCCTATATATTTTTTTGTTTCTACAACAAATAAAATACAGAACTCCATTTTTCATATAAATCGATTGTTTAAAAATTAATTACTATTGTCATATTTAAAAAAAAAATAATAGTGCATCTAGGTTGTTGTGATAGGGCTTGTTTCGTATCCATACGTGTATAAAACAAATATTACCAACTTTTGTTTCTTAATTTGGCCAACAGATGCCTGTAAATTGTAATTCTATCGTTTTTTTAATAACTCAATATTTTCAAATGGCAACATGGCGGATCATTATGATTTTTTTAACAGCTTAGCATACCACCTATCCAAATGTATTTATTTAAAATTTGGGAAAAACTAAAAAAAGTATACGTATTTAATTTGGCAACTGGGGTATTCTTTTAATCACATATTCTAAGTTTAAAAAAAACAATGAAATATCCAGAAGGCTGTGTCTGGCATTTAAAACGATGAAATGAATGAGAAATCAACAAACAAAAAAACATTTTTTTTTTTTATCTAACAAATACATTTGTAATATTTGTTGTCTATACGTCTATGATACGAAACAAAAGATATTAGGTTGATTACAGCCAACTAGATGCAATTTAATTTTTTGATAAAAAATATATGAAACTAGTAATTAAAAAAAAAAACAATTGATTTGTATGTAAAATGAAACAAAAAAATATATATGGTGTTTTATTTAAAATTTTAAAATTGATGTCTCTTCCAGTGACACCAGAAGTACTATTAAAGTTTTCTAATAACCACTGAACTCCAAATTATTTTTAGTATGAATGTAGAAAATTTCAAATTGATATGTCAAATAATAAAAAAACTAAAAGGGGTGCTCCTGTTTTGTGTTACTCCAGGTTTATTGGAATTGTTAATTTCGCCGCCAGTTTTATTAATTATTTTTAATTTTTCCTGTCTGTAAACTGTAAATACTTTTGTTACATTTAGTAATTCTTTTTGCAATCAACTTTAACGATTCTGTGTGGGCTGACTTGGACATTAATTGTCTGTTTTAGTTGTTTTTGGATTAAAAATTATATTGTTAAGTTTGTGGGGGGTATTTAATACCACATTTATGTTACATTTCTTAACGATACTTTTAATTTAAATTTTTAATTGTTTAAATTGAAACATTAAAAATATCTTTAAGATCAAAGTGATAAAAATGTTTACAAATAAAACAAACTAACATTGATATGTTGAAGTGAATTAAAAAGAAAATTGGGACAAAATACGAGTTAACAAAATATGCAGAATCAGCAGACTGTATAGGTGACATTTTTCAAGCCTTAGTTATTAGATTTAAGTTAGTTTTAAGTTTTATACCTTTACTATTGTATTTATGTATTTCTGTAAATGGCTTCCGTTGATTTGACAAATAAAATAAAATAAGAAGTGTAACATTAACCCATTAAGCGCCATTGGTGCATAGACGCAACATTATTAATATTTTGTTAATTAAATTACAAAATAAGGTAATTTCAGATATTATATTTGACCTGACTTAAAAATGTATAAAGAACGATGTAAATATTTTGTTATTTAAATATTTTGATTGATACTGATTTAAAAGAAAAATGTGTTCAGTGTATTTCTAACTTCACAATATTTCAATGTTTTATACGCGTGGCGCATGCAGTAAAATTTCGAGTTTAGAAAAGCCTGAAAATTTGGTTTGGCCGCTCCGCTTCGCGGAGCGACCAAACCAAATTTTCAGGCTTTTCTAAACTCGAAATTTTACTTCATGCTTAGTCTGGGAGTGGAAACACTCCTGCAAAACTTCATATTGCACGTTTTTGTATAAAATTGACTAATGCCTGAACAGTTACAGCGTATACTTTATGTACATTTAATAGAAAAATGTCCAGTATGTAATACAATAGATTATTCATAGAAATCATGAACAGAAGTGCAGATTTTACCTAAAATTTACTTTTAGAGTTACCTCTATAATTGACGGCCGTTAATGGGTTAATGTAATATTAAAACCCCCCACAAACTTAACAATTTAGTTTTTAATCCAAAAACAAAACCTAAAGTCAGATTCGGTATTTATAAATTGAATTGTGAAAACTATAAAGGTGTCTATATTGTGCAATCTAGTCGTAGATTCGAAATAAGATTAAAAGAACACGAGCAAGCTTTTAGATTAAAACAATATAGTTCCACCTATGCTACCCACCTTTTAGAAGAGTATCACACTTTTGGTGAGGATATACTTCCAGTAATCCATTTTGCCGAAAAAAGTCGTAAAATGGATTTACTGGAAGCACTAGAAGTACACAAGGCCCGAATTAATCCCGGATTTACCCTTGTTAACGACCAGGTTGACCCAATGTACAGACCTTTCTTCGAAGCCGTATAAATAGTTTTTAACATGTAATTTTGATTTACTTCTAGTTTGATAATATCTACTAGATAGTTTTGTAAAGTAGTACTAGAATGTCAAAAATGTTCTACTAAGTCCTATTATTCAGCTAAATAGGGAATTATTGTTTTAAGGATACATATACATACGCTGTAGAATATTCAGATATTAAAGTTTAAAACGAGTGTTTTCCACTCCCAAATTAAGCATGAAGTAAAATTTCGAGTTTAGAAAAGCCTGAAAATTTGGTTTAGTCGCGTAGCGCGAAGCGCGGAGCGGCCAAACCAAATTTTCAGGCTTTTCTAAACTCGAAATTTTACTTCATGCGCCACGCGTATAAAACACTGATCTGATGTGAAGTTCAGAATATACGTCTTAGGCTAGTATTAAACGACACTATTTTCTTGTACAAGAAAATAGTATACTATTTTCTATCATGGTTTAATACACAAAATATGACCAAACGCAAGTCTTGTACAATTATGTATAATGAAAAATGCCCCATTTCTATTATACAAAATTGTACAAGACTTGCGTTCTATTTGGTAATTTCTTGTACAATATGTTTGTGCAAGAAATTAGTGTCGTCAAGCTTTAAGCATACTGCATTAGTAGGATATTTTTAACCTCACTTGAAATCAGCGTTTTATATGCGTGACGCATGAAGTAAAATTTCGAGTTTAGAAAAGCCCCGTGAAAATTTTCTACGCGGGGCTTTTCTAAACTCGAAATTTTACTTCATGCTTAGTCTGGGAGTGGAAAACACTCGTTTTAAAGCTTCAATTTGAACTCTTTGTAAAGATAACGAATCTAAAAATTTACAGCGTATACAGTATAGTAAATTCGGGTATGTATGCTTAAATAAAAAATTCCTTGTATAGTATTTCATTTAGATTTAATTTTAAGTATTCCTTACCAGGTTTAGTTGACTTCTAGTTTAATAATAACTACTAGGTAGTCGAAACTATAGTCATAAATTTAGTGCAAAATACAGTGGTTAAACAAAGTAAAAAAATGTTTTATTTACAAGTGTATTTAAGATGTACCACAAAGTGAACGCCTACAACACAAAACGGTTATTTATCTTTGTATAAACTTAATTAAAGTATGTCTTTTTTATGATTTCTTTAAATGAAACAGAACGCTTCTCCAGTATTAAACGTGTATTTCTTGAATACACATAATTTAAACCTTCATTATCAATAATTAAACGTGTTCTTGTAAGTATACATATACATACACTGTAATTATTTTAACGTTTTTAAAAGAGGTTAATTTGAAGCTTTAAACGAGTGTTTTCCATTTCCAGATTAAGCATGAAGTAAAATTTCGAGTTTAGAAAAACCTGTAAAATGTTCAGGCTTTTCTAAACTCGGTACACCACGATAGAAAATAGTATAGTATTTGCTTGTACAAGAAAATAGTGTCGTCTAATACAAGCTTTAGTAACAGATTGTAAACTTGCAAATATTTCAATGTTTTATACGCGTGGAGTATGAAGTAAAATTTCCAGTTTAGAAAGGCCTGAAAAAATTGGTTTAGTCGCGTAGCGCGTAGGGTTACGCGACCAACCCAATTTTTCAGGCTTTTCGGAATTTGAAATGTTACTTCATGCTTATTCTGGGAGTGGAAAACACTGGTTTAAAGCTTCAAATTGAACTCTTTAAAAAAAGGTGCTGTCAGAGATAAAATAACGGTGAACAAGAAAACAAAATAATAATTCACTATGACGTTTTTAAGACTCATGTCATTGTAGTTTACAAAATGTTTCGTATTTTTGAATTATTATTTAATTTACTATCGTATGTTCATTAAAGAAAAATCTAAATGGCACTCTAGGCCATGGAAAATATTGTAAGTTGGCAACTCTGAAATTTTATATTATAATTATCATGTTTGACGTTTTATATGTTAATTCCTAAGGCGTGTAGCTACTATACAATTACGTAAAGAATTTTTACATTTATTAAAGTAAACATATTTTATTAAGGATATATAGATTTCACCATAAGGGAAAAAAATAACCAATTTATTAATAGCACAGCCAACTATGACTTCTATTTAGAAACATATAACTTAGTGCTATATCTTATTTATTAATAAAGATAATTTATAAAATTCGAGGTAGATTATAATTTATATTTTTGTCAATTTTAACGATATATTCAATTTTTACGATTTTTTAATTTTAGTATTCATTAATATCTGTCTTATAAAATGTGTACATTTGGATGATTTTTGCGATTTAAAGTTGATTTTGTCAGCAAGTTTGTAAGTACCTAAGGATCAAACAATTCTTATCTTGCTAAAATATTAAATGACCGAGATACTAATTAAAATCGAAAATGGAAAGTATTGAATTTATGGCTATAACTTGAATACAAAAGACGATAGCTAATTTCAGTTTTCGACATAGAGCTTGTTTCAAAAAAGAGCTCGAGGATGCGCCATCGGTTTTTTTTCTATCTATTCTAATAACCGAGATTCCCTATAGTAACATCCAATTTGGGCCACCCTGTACTTAATGATTTTTACCTTTAAACGTTATAATCAAAACGTTATTTTGCCATTCCTGTGTACTTTTCTAAATGTATAATATAGTAAACTACCTGTGGAATATGAAAGGCGTTCTCAGGTACCTTTTCTAAAAAAATCTAAAGTACCTGTTAAATATCGAATGTGTCCCATTTATTCCAATAAAATATTCTTTTCAATCACAAATTTTAATGCAGATTGCGAAGTGTGCGTAAAAACATGAAAAGTGGCACATTTGTAGATATGATAATTTCACGAGTTTTAAAACCGGATCAATCCATAAAATTTGCATACAAATTTTCTTAGCGGGATTATAAATACGCACTGGTTATTATGAAGTAACGAGTTCTTCTTCAAATGAATGCATCTATTTATTATGGTGAGATAGTTAAAAAAAACACTGCACCAAAAGATGTTTCTAACAAATGTTATCACTCTGCATGTTCTCTAAATGCGTAAGCTTTGTATCAGAAAGATTGAAAACGTATACTTTAGAGAACATTGTAAAGTATGGAATTGTTGATAAACACACAATGTTTACTTCAAAAGTCTAAAGCTTGTATAAAGAAGATTTTTTTACTGAATTCAATGACTTATATGTACAATTTTAATCTTTTGTTTTTTGTACAGAGTGAACTCCTAGGACCCATAATTGTTGTTAAAATACATCACCAGTTGTGAATCACAACTTGTGTTGTATTTTAAACTAACGAGTGTCTTCCACTCCCAGACTAAGCATGAAGTAAAATTTCGAGTTTAGAAAAGCCCCGCGTAGAAAATTTGTCGAGGGTCGCGCAGCGACCCGAGACAAATTTTCACGGGGCTTTTCTAAACTCGAAATTTTACTTCATGCGCCACGCGTATAAAACGTTGATTTCAAGTGAACTACAAAATATACTACTAAAGCAGTATGCTTAAAGCTTGTATTAGACGACACTATTTTCTTGTACAAGAAAATAGTATACTTACTACTTTGTTTGTATAACACTTTTTATTGAATGTGACTGCAGTTTCAACAAATTTAGCTTGTCATTATCAAACATGAAGTCACATTCAATAAAAAGTGTTATACAACCAAAGTTGTAAGTATACTATTTTCTTGTGCGAGAAAATACTGTCGTCTAATACAAGGTTTAATCATACTGCTTTAGTAGTATACTTTGAACTTCACTACAAATTAGCGTTTTATACGCGTGGCGCATGAAGTAAAATTTCGAGTTTAGAAAAGCCTCGTGAAAATTTGTCTCGGGCCGCTGCGCGACCCGAGACAAATTTTCTACGCGAGGCTTTTCTAAACTCGAAATTTTACTTCATGCTTAGTCTGGGAGTGGAAGACACTCGTTAGTTTAAAATACATCACAACTGGTGATGTGTTTTAACAACAGTTATGGGTCCTAGGAGTTGTCAAACGAATGAGTTACACTCAACTGTTTCCAAGGCACTCTTTACAAAAAACAAAAGATTAAAATTGTACATATAAATTTAAATTTAAATAGTATACTATTTTCTATCATGGTGTAATACACAAAATATGAAAGTATAAAGTTTGATTTAAGTTAAATTTTTAATATTTTGAAGCAAGCTTGTTAAAGACTTAAAAATAATTGGAACGCAATTTGAATCTGAAGGGAAGATTTATGATGATGGTTATTTTATAATGTGATCTGATAACTGATAATTTTACCTTCCTGTCCAGTCGCACTCGTCGCCCATTATCGTCGTGGCAGACGTCACCCACACCATCAGACACGCTAATAAAATGCAATAATCCATTAAACGGCGGAGACCACTGCTCCCAACTTGCACGTCCGGGAGCATGTTTCAAAATAATCCAAAACACAACAACACTTCCAGAAAATAAAACGCACACACAACAAAAAATCACTGTACAATTTAGTAAAACCAATCCATTTTTGAAAACAAACACGCTAGAGTTTCGCTCACGAAATTTCCGCGCGCAATACGTAATGAGCTATTATTTATCTCCTCTCGTGGTATGCTCTTGTAAACTTGAACGCACGCTGCAACCGACTGAATTCACTGCACGGAGTGGGATGCGTTGCGAGTGTTGGCGAGGGCGGTTCGTTGAAGCCGAGTGCGCACGAATGGTGTGCGTTCGGGTATGTGTGTTTACATGAATTTTATTGTTATTATTGTCTTTGTGTTATTGCTAGGCGTGTGCCTGCAAATGAGCTTTTCGAATGGGTATAGCGGATTTTTTTTCTCGAGCTTTATGATTTTTACGAAATGCGCGTTCAAAATTGTCCAACTTTGTTATTAATTAAGCTACAATGTTCGAATAAGGAAGGGTTTATTGAAATTTTCGCGATGATTGCATTGGTGGAAACGGATTAATTATTAAGAATCTGCTTTTCTAGATATCTACAAAAATTAAAATTTTGACACCGTGTCGCAGCCAGGATTTCATTTTAGGGGGGCTTAATACAAATGAAATACGATCAAGTTCTTAGAAAAATTGAAATAAGTCTAAATTAGTCAAATTATGCAATTGAATGACTTTTTATTAAAAGGGAATAAGTCACTTATTTTCTATTTTAACTTTTTACATGTTTTCTATTATTCAAACCAAGATCACCGCACAATGTGGCCGATCCGAGCGAACGCACCAGCGGTAGTTCGGGAAGGAAAAATAAAAGTCAAAATTGACGAATAAAGAAAATACCTTTATATTGTAGATACTCCAAACGTCATAAAATCTTAAGTTAACGATTTTTTGGACATACTCCTTTTATGCAATTAATGTTTAAAGTTGATCAATTTCAAATCGCGAACAACACGCGAAAAGTAGATGAGTTTTGATAATTGATTACATCGCACTTACCTAATATATCAATACCATCTTTTTAAAAGAGTATTAAACATACATTGTTCTATAATACACCACTAAATGTGAATTAATCGATAATGTTTAACGATAGTTATATTTATTTAAACATAACAACTGTATTTTATTGTATTTAAACTTCTAAGTGGCCTATATAAATTTTATAGAACCGCGGAGGGTAGGGCTTATAACCAAAAAATAGCTCAAACTTTCCTAACCTCATAAAAGTCAGATTTTTGTCGATTCGTGTAAGGGGTCGTTTTTATTTTTTTTATTCAGCGCGGCCGGCTACCGCAAATGCGCTCGAACTCTTCTATGCACAGATTTCATACACCGTTTCTGCATCTTTGTCATACATCCTTAAATTTCACTTATTTTATTAAGATAACATTCCTCTACAGTATAACATTATTTAAAATCATTTCTACCTCTCAGATTTATAATTATTTAAAATTAATAATGTCATTTTAAGTTTAAGTTTAAACTTATATGAAAAATACGATGTACAAGCCCGCGGCCGTCGATTCTCCAAAATTTATTGGTCAATATATCTTTTAACTACCCTTAAAAATTACTTATTTATAGACTCGTTTCTAATGGTTTGTTTGCTTTTATACAAAAAAATAAGTGAGAAATCTTGTGATTTGCTCAAGTATTTATAAGGTGATCAACATCTGTGTTTTCATTGACAATCAATTCTTGGTCGTCTGTTCTGTCAACGCCTGTGAGAAATGGGATGAGTGTATTATTTTTAATACGCCAAGTGCTTCAAAACTGATAATTTCAAGAGAAGGGATTTTTAGAAGAGAATAAATTTAGTTAAATCTCGTTTTTTGAAGAGTTCGGATATATATTTTTAAAACCTATCGGAGTGTTGGACATTTACTATTTAATTTTAAGTAATATTAGTTATGTTAAGTGTTAGTTTGTGTATAAAACAATGTTAGTGTTTTTAGTTATTAATAGTGTATATATAATAATAGTTTTATCTATTAAATTAAGATGGAAAATATTTCTATTTCCAATGAAGATCTGTTTAAGATATGGTATAATTTGGAAGGTAAACCAAATGTTACTTCGGTTGCAACATATCAATCTTTAATTAAATATGTTGAAGATCATTTTAATGTTTTTACGCCAACTGATCAACGTAATATACGTAAGAAAATTAGAGGTTTCTGTAGCACTTTTAAGAAAAATATGGATTTTTGCATCATATTCTCACGTAAATTTTACCAAGCTAAATAGAGATTGGAATCAATTGATATTTATGAGTTGTGTAAAACCAAATAGTGACAATTTGTGTGCTCGAAGCTATCGCGGTAAACAGTCGCGTTAAATAAAAAAAAAATAAAAGAGCCCTTACACGGATTGATAACAAAAAATAAATTAGTAAGGTGTATTACAGGAAAGTGTGAGCGATTTTTTTATAGTAAGTCTTAGCAATTCGATATATTTGACATAAGCCACTTCAAAGATAAAATTTAATTTAAAAAAAGTTGTTTCTTTGAAATAGTTATAATTAAAATTCGAAAGGTATAGCCCACGTTTTAAACAAAGTGATGTTGTAGAGATATGTTATCTTAATAAAATTCGTGAATAAATAGAATGTATAAACTGCGTATGAAATCTATGCAAAGGAGTGGTGCGTTTGAGCGCTTTCGCAGTAAACGGTCGCGCTGAATAAAAACATTAAAAAAGCCCCTTACACGGATCGACAAAAATCTTATTTTGATGGGGTATGATAGAGGAAAGTTTGAGCTATTTTTTGGTGGTGAGCCCTACCCTCCACGGTTCGATAAAATGTATATAAGCCACTTAGAGGTTTAAATACAATAAAATAAAGTTGTTATGTTTAAATAATTATAACTATCGTTAAACATTATCGATTAATTCACACTTAACGGTATATTATAGAACAATATTTATTTAATAAACTTTTGAAAAGACTGTATTGATATATTAGGTGAGTGCGATGTAATCAATTATCAAAACTCATCCACTTTTAGCGTGTTGTTCGCGATTTGAAATTGATCAACTTTAAACATTAATTGCTCAATAGGAGTGTGTCCAAAAAATCATAAACTTAAAATTTTATGAAGTTTGGAGTATCTACAATATAATAGTATTTTCTTTATTCGTCAACTTTGACTTTAATTTTTCCTTCCCGAACTACCGCTGGTGCGTTCGCTCGGATCGGCCACATTGTGCACCGTTTGGTTAAAAAAGGAGTTATGTTCGCCTAATGCTTACTTGAATAATCGAACTTGTTTTAATATGTTTATTTTTAAACGGAACCACGTCATGTGAGTTAGTTCCTTTTAAACAATGTTGACACAATATTGAATTTCAATTAAACAATCTTGTAGCAAAATTGGGATTTGAACACGGCACTAGGTTGACATAATATTGAAATACGACTTAAAAATAAATAATTATAGAAGATTGACACATTATTGTGTCATGTTGATACAATATTGTGTCTTGCCTCTAAAATGAGTTTCAAGATTGTGTTAAGTTGATACAATATTGTGTCATATTGTATCAACTTGACACAATATTGTCGATACAATCGACAGAATCTTGACTCTGAGTTTCAAGATTGCGTCAAGTTAATACAATATTTTGTCATAGTGTACCAAATTAACACAACATTGTCTATACACTTAATGATGAATTCCTAGATTGTGTCAAGTTGATATACAATATTGTGTCATGTTAATACAATCTTTACACGATAATGAATAAAGTGAAGAAACTAAATACTTACGGCCACTACACCATAATGATTAACTTTAATCAGTGATTAGCATTTCTTTAAAACATAACGATTTTATTCACATATTGCTTACACATTTGGATTTTGATGATTTTAAACAAATGCAGCAATTTTATCCAATCCTCGAATATTTATTTTTGCCCTGCGTCATTCTAGAGTCGAAGTTCTAGATTATAGATTAAATACTCGACTCTAGAGACGCTAAAGTCTATAATCTAGAGAGTCTTAACCAGAGGACTTTAAACTGTTTTCTTCGACAGTTACATATACAATTCTACATAATCGAGTGGTCCATGATTTAACTAATTGTATAACTATTTCCAAATATCAAAAATCGTTACAGAATTTGAAAATATGACATTTATACTGAGTGTATCTGCTTGTCGCGTACAGCATTTGGCCCGCGAACCATAGTTTAGAAACCCCTGGTCTAAACCAGAATCTAGTCTACCCTTGTCTAGACTAGACTCTGGATTAGACCTAAACTTCACTAGAATCTATATACAGATTTTTAGGCTTTTAGAATCGATTTTTCAACTACTAGTCCTAATTTTAAAACTTCACCACAATACTTTCAAGTTACTTGATTTGATTTTAAAGCTATTTGAATTTGTTTTTGGTCTTAAAATACCAGAATTGATTTTTAAGTTCTTTGACTTGATTTTTCTTTAAGCTACCAGCTTTGATTTTCAACCTACGTAACTTTTTTTAAACTACTTCATCTGGTTTTCAAGCTATTTGAATCCGTTTGGTTTGCTTTTCTAGCAATTTTTGTGTGAGTGACACTGTCAATTAAATAAACATATTTGTTAATTGTATTACTATTGAGAATGAACACATAGTGTTCGAAATGTACATTTAGTAAATAAAACTGAGTGAAGAAAGAAATTACCACAATAATTATTAGAAAACACTTCACGTAACTAAAAGAAGAATATTAAGTATGATTGTTTTAATTTAAGTTAATTTTAAGTTTCTCTGTAAAAGGATCTTTGTGTCTGTTGAGAAATAAATAAATAAAGATTGCATGTATTGATACAAGTTATAAAGTAGAATTATTTCGTACCATAAAAACATGAAATTTATGCCTGATTTCAAAACGTGTTCCACTTTATCGACACAGTGAGTAATAAAAGTTTCCTTGTGTGTGTGAGTGTTTTGGCGTGGGACGTTAATGAGTGACTATCATGTAATGACAGTGAGGGTGGAAAGTTATTTGTACGAATTTATTCAACTCGTGCGCTTAATCGAGCCAAATGGGAACAATTCATACCTCCGCAAAAACCTCAATTAGGGAAATGATCATCACTCGCGGACGTTTCATCAACGCGTTCATTCAAATTACCAAATTAACACCAATAAATATTATTACATCCTCAAAAATATTACACTTGTAAATAAAACAGTTTTTTGCAAGTATATTTAAGATGTACAGCAAAGTGAACACTTACAACCAGGGATGAACTGCGTCAACAATGTCACGTCGATAATGTCATTATCGACGTCCACTATTTGTACAACGTTCTTGACGGCAACCTAATGCGATGCGATTTTGCCATTTTGCGATTTTGAGAGTTTTGGATACTTTGTTAGTATCCAAAACTCTCAAAATCACCCAAAACCGCAACATATACGTTATAATAACATAACCTTCAAATAGTAGTCTTAACATTGTCGAAATTGTTGATGATCTCGACATTATCAAAGTTGTTACCGTGCTTTCACTTCAACTATTAAAGTCGACGCGTCAAGGCCCATCCCTGCCTATAACACAAAACAGTCAAAAATATTAAATTTATAAAATCTTCAGTTCTAAATAAGCACCTTGTTCTTCATTCTTTACATCTTTTTTAAGTCTGTCACCACAGACTTAAAATAAACTTAAAGAAGATATTAAGAATGAAGAACACACAAACCAAAAGAGAATCATCAGACGAAATTCGCCTGAAGCGATAACGTTCATCTTCTTTTCTTAGTCCTCTTCTTGATGGTTGCTGTCGCTGTATTTATGGACGTGTGTGAATTTAAAAAGCGTTACAGTTCCGAATGCGAATAACGAAATGCACGCGATTAACGACCCGAGAGCTGAGGGCCGAAAAATATCAACGTGCTTAATTGCGATCGCCGACAAAGAATCGTAATTCCGTTTTAAATGATCGAAATTGGCAACTTGGAGACCGTGAACAATAAATCGTACTGCGCACACTTCATCAATGCAAACGACAGTCGAGGTGGTGTAATTAAAATGCACACCATTTTTGATTTATGTATGATTAAACGGTAGAAAGTTTTACAAGATTTTTGGGATTATATCCTTCCAAAATCCTTGAGTGATATCTAGCGTTGCCAGGTATCCTGATTAATCGGAATTGTCACGATTATTGATATTAAGTCCTGTTGTCCTAGTGCTCTAGCCAGCACCGCAGTAAACGGGAGGAAGGGGGCGACGGTCCCAGGCGCACCTAACGGAAGGGCGCTGACGGCGCCGAAATATTTATTAAAAATGTATTACCTATAACATACAGACAGAGAGCTTTCATAGTTGATTTAATAATTGAAGCGTGCCATATGTAAAAAGTCGTAAGTGCCAATTTGTAGGTAATGCGTTTTATATACGGAATATGTTCTAAATGTCATGCTTTACTTGTACAATAAATGCCCCGGCGATAATGCTACTACAACTGGCAGTACAATTATCAACTATCAACACATCATAAGTGCCATAGTACTTTCATTCTCGTTTTATGTTTCTCCTATAAAATATGTCATTTGATACGTACGACCTTTTGCATATGGAACGCATCAATTCATTATTTATTTATAATTTTCGAAATAAGATTACTTTAAAATATTACGAACTTTTTACTAAATCCTAACTTAAGCTAAGGAGTAAGTTCTTGGTATTCAAACAAAGACACAATTAAATAAGGTTATATCCTGTTTTAAGTTCTTTGTTATCTACAAATTGTCCAACATCTTAAAAGTTGTAAGTGTGGTCATAATTATCTAGAAATTGTTCAATACTTGCATAGATTTGAGGTTTTTTTGGCGCCCAATGTGGGACTATGCTAACACTGGGCCCTTGCTGGGCGCCGTAAATTGCGAAAGTTAAAGTTGAAACCATTAATGAAGTAAAATTCCGAGTTTAGAAATGATCGAGTTTTCACGCTACGGGTCTAAATCCAGACGCTCAGGCTTTTCTAAACTCAACATTTTACCTCATGCTTAATCTGGAAGTGATAAACACTCGTAAAACGCTTGCATTTGAGGTTTTTTAGCACCCAACGTGGGGCCAGGCTAACGCTGTAGCCACTAACTGGGCGCAATAAATAGCAATCATCTAAAGTTAAAACTTCCCACTGAATTAGCGTTTTATAGTTTAGAAAACTTTGAGTTTGAAATTAGACCCGTAGCGTCCAAACTAAATCTACTCGACTTTTTTCTTTGGGGTCGTATAAAAAATAAAGTTTATGCCACTGTCGTCAATACCCGAGAAGAATTGGAAGCAAGGGTGCGAGCTGCATTCGCGGAATTAAGTGCAGAAGAAATTAGGCGAGCAACAACAAAGGGTGTCGCAACACGTGCTGCACAGTGCTTATACGTTAATGGTCATCATTTCGAACAATTGTTATATTTTTTTTTCTGTTCTTGCATTTAATTATTCGTTTGAAAATTACTTTATTTCAATCTTCTTGCTTTTGTCTTCTTTGTAAGTTGTAAGTTTGGATAAGTTTCGTTGAAACAACAATTCTGTCGCACTAGCCATATATGACGAATAAATTCATAATTTCTTGATTGCTACACTTATTTATTATAATATTACTCGAAGTGTTCAAAAATATTGACACGTTGGAAACGAATTTTTCTAGATTCGGTTCAGTGAATATTGACAGTAGCCTAGTATGGTGCATGTGTGAATTGTACAGGAATTATTCAATTGTGCAAACATTCTGGAAGGAAAGAAATTTCGAAATAACTCAACAACTACTTGCTCTAGATATAGGGAGACATAATACTTTTATGTTGCAAATTGTCTTGCCAATCACCATATGAGATAAAATATTGGTCATTCCATTTGAATTATGAATTATGATGTTTTTAAGTGGGCACTGAAATATTGACATTTTTGAAATACCTATTGTCAAAATTGACAGATGTCAATTTTTTTAATTCTAGAGGGATCTATAAGTAACAATTCAAGATGCCGCTCGTCTGTCTATCTTGTCCCTACTAGAAGTTATAGGCATTTTTCAAAACGTCTATTTGAGGTCAATATTTGACAAATAAATTTTTAACTCAAAAACTGTAAGAGGTAAGTGGACATAAATTCATATGAGAGGGTAGACAATTGAACGGGGAATCTAAAAAAATAATATATAGGATGTTCTATTTAAAATAACAAAGTTAGTAGCCATTTCCGGTACAACCGGAAGTGATAGAAAGTCAAAATATTTTCCATGAGGTGATCGCATTCAACCGTGCAATAGAATATTTTCAAATTTTTCCTCTGTCAGGAATCCCGAAAACGTTTAATGGGCGTTATTCGTGGCCCACCCTGTATATACCAGTTCAAAATGTTACTTCATGCTTAATTTGGGAGTGAAAAACACTCGTTTAAAAATACCAGAAAAGCTTGGATTTGAGGTTTTTTGGCGCCCAACATAGGGCCAGGCTAACGCTGTGGCCCTTAGTTGGGCGCCATAAATCGCGAACGTCCAAAGTTAACGCTTACCCTCGTTCTGCGCCATAAATTGCGAGAGTGAAAGCTCAAAACTTCCCACTGAATCAGCGTTTTGTACGCATGGCGCATAAAGTAAAGTTTCAAGTAGCTACAGTCTAGAGTTTAGAGTTCAAGAAACTAGAAATTACTCTAAAGTTTAAAGACTAGTCAAGAGTCTTCGTTCTAGCATATAGAATCCAGAAACAAGGTTTGAATCTAAACTGTGTAACGTCCGGAATCTGTAGACTCTAGATTCCGGACGTTACACAGTTTTTCGACTGACTTATATACTAGTATGTAAAGCGCCTAGAGTCTAGATCAGCGTTTCTCAAACTATGGGTCGCGACTACTGATATTTATATAACATTGGATAGGGCTTAACCGCTAGAGAGCGTTCCCACATGGGAGCCGCTATGTTGGTCAAAATTGTGGTTTTGTGATGCCAAAATAGCGCGATATCATTGTTAACATGATGTTCCAGTGCATTTTCTGCGGAAGAAAACTCGACTCGTCGGCAAATTTGATGCTGCACAAGTAAGTACATCGAAATAAACTGTCAAAGTAAATATCATCTTTTTATATTGTTATATAATAATGTGACTACTTCTAAGATTTCTATCCGATGAAGAATCATCCAGAAAATGGCTGGAACAAATGGGTTTGCCAAATACAAAAATAACCAAAACAATGAGATTGTGTTCCAAACTTAAAGCTGTCCCTACTATTTTCGACAAAGACTACAAAAACAGTTGCGTTTACTGATGTAATTATAAAATACTACAATGTTTAAAATAAAGGTGAAAATACTGATACTAAGAAGTTTGCAAATATTTTCAGATATTAATATTATTGTTTCAATTTCAGTTGGGAAAAAATAATCATTGCATGCTGTATAAAAATGTACCATTAAACCGCTCATGTATGCACATTTACTTATATAAACATTCCATTGAAGTAATTTGAATTTGCCGCTCAAACGTGTCACAAAACCTCAATTTGCTGCCGTTAAAATAGGCACGCTGTCAGATAGCGGAATATGGCCTATGCCCAATCCAGTGTTATATAGAGATCAGTGATCGAGACGCACTGATGGGTCGTGAGTCCATTTTTAGTGGGTCATGACACAAGATTCTGAATGTATATTGATTAGTAATGGGCGAAGTCGAAACAGGAAAGAAGTTTGGAAGAATCAAGAAAACGGGTTTTTTGATCAATCTTCAATAATCTAAGCAGTATATTTCGAGTTTCACATCAAATCAGTGTTTTATACGCGTGGCGCATGAAGTAAAATTTCGAGTTTAGAAAAGCCTGAAGATTTGATTTCATTACTTAACCAGGGAGTGGAAAATCCTCGTCTTAGCTTCAAATTTGCCAAACTTAACCTAAAAAATCATAATTTAATCTAATCTAAAAACAGTTTACATACAGGATGAACCGATTAAGTAGTCAATGCATGAGTATCTTCTAAACGGTAAGTGATATAGAATCGGTTAAATGGGAGAAAACTTGCAGGACAATGAGTACTATCTATATCTGGTGTAAAACCAACAAAAAAGTTGAACGCTCAGAGCACACATCGAAAAAAAAAACGATTTTAGTGATTCCTTATTTGCCTTTATAACTTGGTTATTATTGATGATAGAAGGATGATTTTTTGACATTATTGAGGCACTTTTTTATCCTTTTTAATAATATGTAGTTAGTTTTACCATAAGGCAAATATTTCCCGAGACACGCATACTAACCTAATTTTTTCTAAGGCTAACGTCCAACTTGTCATCAAAACTTGAAAACTGAACTTAACCTGAAAATAGTTACGCATAATCCAACCCAACTTCACAATCCGTCATCTAACCTAACCCTATCATAAATGCCAGCTATTTGTATTACTTTGCAGATACTGGGCCGTATGATTTCCCTTTCGTTAAAGTTAAAGACAGTCGTTAAGTTTGTTTGTCAGTGTTATACACGAGGTCTGTTCAGATAATAACCGAACTCAATTTTATTAAATTTTATTATTCATTTTACAGATTACTGGTCTTTGTCCCCTTCAAAGTACCCCCCCCCCCCACCCTATTCACAAACTTTTCCCAGTGGTGTTTCCATTTCATGAAGCAGTCCTGGATAGGTTCATTTGAGATGGCCTGTAAGGTCTGTGACGAATTTGCTTTGATGTCCTCAATACTCTGAAAACGGCGTCCTTTCAGCTTTGATCTTATTTTCTGAAAGAGGAATCACACGGGACTAGGTCTGGCGAAAAGGAGAGTGCGGGAGGACAGTCATCTGATTCTTGGTACAAATCTAACGAATTACCAAAGCTGAGTGTGCGGGCGCATTATCTTGTTGCAAAAACCATAAGTTGTCTTGCTACAACTCTGGTCTACTTTTGCGGATTTTTTCGCTGTCTTTGCAAAACGCCTTGATAGTAAACACGCTTCACTGTTTCATCATGACACAAGAATTCAAAATGTACAATTCCATGAAAGTCGAAAAAGAAACAGTAAGTATCACTTTGACATTGAATCCACACTGACGTGCTTTCTTTGGACGTGGGGAATCCTTTGCTAATCCATTGTGACTATTAAACTTTTGTCTCAATGTCGTAGCCGTAAATCCAACTTTCGTCTCCCGGTAAGATTCTTTGTTTCAACGTCATTGGCTTGTTCAAGGAGTTGCCGACAAATGTCCACTCGATCTTCTTTCGGTGAGGAACATATTTTGCTGCAATTCTACGCATGTTCAATTTTTAAGTCAAAATTGCATGGCATGACCCAGTTGAGATGCTAACCTCCTCTGCAAGTTCTCTGACAGTCAATCGGCTATTTTCACGCACCAGATCTTTGATTTTCTTAACGTGGGAGTTATCAGTTGAAGTGTAAGGCCTTCCTGGTCGAGGATCATCTTGGATTGACTGACGACTACTTTTAAGTGAAAACCATTCGTAACATTGCGTAGGACCCAGAGCATCATCTTTATAAGCTTGTTTCAGAAGAATAAAAGTTTCTGTGAATGTTTTCCCCAGTTTCACGCCAAACTTTACATTGCATCGTTGCTCCAGAAACTCGCACATTTAAAAAAACCGCCAGTACTACTTAAACACGTTGCACTCAAATAAGAATATCACGAAAACTAAACAAGATATCAATAATCCAAGAACATTTGCTTACAAAGGAGGTTATGCACAAGGCAGTGCTGCCAACAGGATATCATCAAATATCTCCGTTGGCGCGTAATTCAAATTATTCGGTTATTATCTGAACAGGCCTGAACAGGCCGTGTATATTAGCGAAATACTTAACGAAGGAGAAATCATACGGCCCACTAAGTTTTTAGCACAACTTAAGTAACTAGCAATTAGCATATGAAATTAACCTGAAAGTTTCCTAAATTAGATTGCTTACTTTAGTAACTAGCAAATAATACAACTTAAAAACTGTTAATCATGACCTAACCCAATTTCACGAAATCTCCCCAGTTTATCTCAAATAAATACATTTTGTTAGGTAAAAATCTTCAACCTCCCTTAAAAGGGGTTGAAGATTTTTACCTAACCAAATGTATTTATTTAAGATTTGTAAAACTAATGAAACTAGAAAAATATTTTTTAAAATTGACAAAACAACTAAAGTATCCGGATCACCACAAAACTCCAATTTGTCTATTTTCTAATTACTGGAGTTACCAGTTACTTAAATCAAATTAAAGTAAGTTATGTTGGCAATATCATAGGTTAAGCTATTAGAATGGGTTACTACCAGTTATACCCTAAAGAACAACTACCCTAAGTAACTGGCAACCATCCTAACCTTAGGTTTAGCAAACCAAGTACTCAGCTACTTATTGAAGATCTTTAATTTTTTCATTTATAATTTTCAATCATTTTCGACTTGTAGTTTAATTTAATTTAAAAATTTTGTCTGCACTTTGAAAATACATGTACATATATGTTTTTGTCAACTTTATGTAACTTTCATTTTAGTTTAAATAAAACACTTATTACTTTCAAAAACACTTTATTATTCTTTGCCTGAAGAAGCCACAGTGTGGCGATACAATTGTCGCGAGTACAATAAAGTGTTTTTGAAAGTAATAAGTTTTTTAGTATAAATGAAATTGCCAATTCTTGGTTGCAGAATACTTTAAACATTAAAAGTGCGATTCTTTTCGCAATCTACAACAAGTTAGTCTTACAAAGACTGTATCAAACACTCATTGAAACAACTACTTCCCGGGCTAATACCCCGACAGACATTGAATTATACAACAAGTGTTTGCTGTTACATACAGTAACCTACTGCAAATGTAACAATTTGGGTCAAATTATTCAGGCCATCTATAGACGCGTTTCGAGATTTAACTCTCCTCAGTATAGCTTTGCCATTCCCTCTAAACAATTTGACACCTTAGACTTAGAAAAAATTGACATCTGACAAAATATCATCTTGTAAATAACACAAAATAAACAAAGAATGTAGTAAGAAATTGACATTTTCTATGTTTATTTTTATATCAATTTGTTCTGGCTAAATTTAATAAAATATTCGAGTATTTGTAGTAAATTTGGTAAGTATGAGTATAGAAAAGTAAATCGAATACGAATACATTTTACTTAAATTTACAAAATAAAGAGCATTTTTATCGGATTTTCGGAGACATTTTAATTACAGATAACTATAATTTAAAAATCTATTAAGGTATTGTCAGGATACGTAGGGTTCTGGTTAAATAAGTAAGCCGAACCACTCGTGTATTAACTAGAAATGTTCTTTACTAGGAAGGCGCGGGTTCTTCTACCGAACGCGTAACAAATAACTTTTTTTTTGCGAGACGTAAACTTGACACTTCTCTCTAACAACATTTTTCAGTTACTAGCATACTCGATCATCTTCTAACAGCCCAGCAAATAATACCTTGCAACAGGTGCAAAGACTTCGTCATAGTCAACTAGTCTTGCCTTGTATTTGTTGATGCTACCATCAGTGTTCATTTTTGTTTTGATGACCCATTTATTTGTTAGTACTTTTGTTTCATTTGGCCTAGGTACTAGAATCTATGTATTGTTTTCTATAAGAGAATCGTATTCCTTTTTCATGGCGGTTAGCCATAATTCTTTGTCGTCACGTTTGAGAACTTGTGATGTCGTTGTGGGATCCATATACCCTTTACGTTCAATGTTGTAGACTTTTCGCGGCCTACCTCGCCGATTTGTTCTCCAGATCTTCGGCCTACCCGGTCTGCGATGTGGTTCATTAAATGCCTTTTCTTCAACGTTGTCTTCTTTGGAATAGGAACCATCATCAACGCCGTCATTTTGATTGATTTCTTCTTCTTCTGATCGCTCAAAGATCTCAGCACCTTCTCCAGAATAAGAATCATCATTAACGCCGTCGTTGTGATTGGTTTCTTCTTCGGCTCGTTGAAGGATCTGCACATTGCGTTCCTTGTTCACAGGGTAATTTAAATCAGAAGTTGCACTTGTTCGCTCTATAGTTTCGCATTCTTCTATAAACCTTACGTCACGTGACTTAATAACTGTTTTGGTTCCTGGTTTCCAGAGTCTGTACGCCTTTGAAACTTCTGAATAACCCACGAGGATGTACGTGTCGTCTTTTGGTTGGAACTTGCTCCTTTTCTGGCCCTTATTCAGTGCTATTGCCTTGCTACCCACAATCCTAAAAAAAATCAACATACGGTTTTCGTTGCGTCCATGATTCGAAAGGGGTTTTTCCGTCAAGACACTTTGTCGCGCACATATTTCTGAGGTATGTGGCTGTATTGATAGCTTCCGCCCACAAACTCTTCGGAAGTTTAGCCTGCAACATTATACATCTTGCCATCTCGACTAACGTAACGTTTCGCTCGCTCCGCGATGCCATTCTGCTGAGGAGTATATTCAACACTCAACTGATGTATAATTCCCTCTCTTTCCATAAAGCGCTTAAAGTCGTTTGATAAGTATTCTCGCCCGTTGTCAGTACGAAGTCTCTTGATTAAATTTCCAGTTTGCTTCTCGACTCTTCGTTTATAGTTTTTGAATGCATTGAAAGCGTCCGATCTGTGTACCTGGAACAGTCATCGATAAATGTAATGAAATATTTCGCGCCTCCCAGCGATTCTATATTCATCGGACCACAGATGTCCGAATGAACTAGTCCGAGAACTTCTTTTTCGCGATTCTTCGACGGTTTAAATGGCAATGCATGTATTTTACACTTTGCGCAAATCTCACAGTTGATTTCGCCTATTCTTGACGTTAAGTTTAACCCGGAAACTATTTCATTATTTTTCATATTCTTCAAGTCGTAAATGTTTAAATGTCCATATCTCTGGTGCCATCTAATTAGATTTTCGTTATCAGTTTTAGTTACATTTGCAGCTTGTTCTGGTCCCTCATTTATTACGTACATGTGATTGCGTTTCGATGCCGTTAGAACTACAGAACCGTCTTTGTTGTTAATTGTCGCAAAATCCTTTTCGAAAGTAACCGTATAACCTTTGTCAGTAACACTAGCTACAGATAACAGATTATTACGTAAGTCTGGTACACACAATGTGTCTTGTAACGTAAGAGGAATTGTCTTATGCCTGCTTTGCTTCGAATTTAAATTTATGTTCCCGTTACCAACTGCTTGAACACAATGATCCGATGCTGTAAACACATTTATTCGCATATTCTTATCCAAAGTCGCGAACTGTCTTTCGTCGTTACACATGTGTTTCGTTTCACCACTATCAAGGTACCATACTTTTTCTCATTTAACAATGTTTGTATTACAAGATATGGCTGTCATTGCTCCCTTCGCGTTATTCGATTGGTCATTTTTCGGTTTAGATTTACAATAACGACTCACATGACCAATTTTGTTACATTTTCCTTTGAATTTCTTAGACATTGTTTTTGAACTGTCAGTCTTTGAAACGATTGCGCGATGCGATCGTTCTTCTTCGATTAGTTTAATCTATAAACTGTGTTTACCACTCGGCTTACATATCATCCTTTTCATTCAATTCTATAAACCAAATACGTACTTATGAAAAAACTTATCTTTATAACCGGGCAGACTACATTTCAATTAATAACTTTTTTAATTCAATCGATTGGAGTTTTATATCATCAAATAACAACATGGACAGTATTATAGATTCATTTTATGATATTCTTCACTTTGCAATCGAAAATTTTGTTCCCTTCAAGTATGTTTGTCAAGAAGATAGGAACTACCCAAGGTGGATGTCAAAAGAATTAATAGCCCTAATAAAAAAAAAAAGAAACAAGCTCATTTGAGATTCAAGCAACACGGTCTTTATAACGATTATATCACTTTTTCCAGTTTAAGAGAGAAGTGAAAAACGACTTCGAAAAAATGTTACAAAGAGTACTTATCGAGAGTCGGCTCATCTTTGAAATCAAATCCAAAATTCTTTTGGAAATACGCTAAAGATCTAAACAATGGCAGTGGTTACCCAAGCGAAATGAGATACAAAGATGCTGCTGCGGATAATGGCTTAAGTATTGTCAATCTATTTTCCCAATATTTTTCTTCAGTTTACAATCCATCTAGTAATATAAATACTACACCTCTTGATTGTCCATCGCATCAGTTACAAAACTGCAATCTCTCAATTAGTGTTCAAGAGGTCTTTAACGCAATTAGTAGCCTGAAACCGACATTTTCTAGTGGCCCCGACTTAGTACCTAACTACTTTTTACAAAATTGTATATTCTCGCTATGTCGGCCAATTCATGACCTGTTTATAAGATCTCTAGCTGATGGTATGGTACCGTCCAAATGGAAAACAAGTTACATTATTCAACTGTATAAGAAAGGCCCTAGAGATCTTGTTGAGAAGTACAGAGGAGTATGTATTTAGTCGGCTATCCCAAAGTTGTTGGATAAATTGGTTTCCGATCAATTGGCTTGGTTCTCCAGACAATTACTATCCACCAAGCAACATGGTTTCGTTAATGGCGGTTCCACTGTTACTAATTTACTAGAGTACAAGGAGTTTGTTTCAAGGGCCTTAGAAGAACGTTATCAAGTTGATACAATTTACACTGACTTCATTAAGGGCTTTGACAGAATTGATACCAGCATTCTTCTGAGCAAGTTGCATTCTATGGGTTTCTGTGACAATACTTTAGCTTGGCTAGCTTCCTTTTTGAAAGATCGTGTCCAGTTTGTAAAAATTAAAAATTTTATTTCAAATCCTATACACATAACATTAGGTGTGCCTCAAGGGTCGCATTTAGGGCCAATTTTATTTTTATTATTTATCAATAATCTACAAGATATCTTCAAAAACTGCCAATTTCTAATGTTTGCGGATGACTTAAAGTTATTCAAAATTATTCGCTCTGAAAATGACTGCCTTGGCATGCAATCCGATCTAGACCAGCTCTACAAATGGTGCGATGATAATCGTTTATATTTAAATGTATCCAAGTGCTTCGCTATGTCCACCTGTAATAACAAAAGGCAAATATTTCATACATACAACATCAATTCAATAAACCTTGAGAGAGTTGTCACAATTAAAGATCTTGGAGTAACATTCAATTCGAGTTTCTCTTTTAACATCCACATCTCCAATATTATTTCGAAAGCTTTAAAAATGTGGGGATTCGTGTGGCATATAACTAAAAATCTGGACACGGAATGTCTTAAAACTTTATACTGCTCCCTCGTTAGATCTCATCTTGAATATGCGTCGCCCGTCTGGACACCATTTACTAATTACAACATGGAAGTTTGGAAATAGCACAGAGGAAATTTTTGCGATGTATTGAGTACAAATCCGGACATCGCCATGCTCGCGGTGATTACAAACAAGTAATGGAAGACCTCAATTTGTCAACTCTCCAAAATCGTAGAGTAAATGCCGACATTTGCCTTTTATATCGGATAATCAATGGGCACATTAATTCCCCCGGCCTGTTAGATGCCTTAACTTTGCATGTGCCTACAAGGAACACCCGGACCAATACATTAATTTATTTGGACTCTCATCGCACAGTTTCAGCATCGATGAACACGATTACCAGACTAATGAAGACCGGCAATGACTACAACCAATACCATTGGTTTGATCTCTTTGGATTGTCATTTCAACAATTTAAGGCTAGATTGAATCGTTTTTCGTAAGCGTATTATAATACTATTTATATTTTATATTCAGTCGATTTAAATTATTTAAATTAATTTTTATTTTTAGTTATCAATCATGCATGTATATTTTAAATTATTTTCTGTTTCTTATATATTTTTTTAAGCTTTTTGGATTTCTTTTATTGTATTATTTTGTAATAATGGCACTGCCGTAAATAAACGTTTATTTATTTATTTAAAATTCGGTATGTCGTCGCGTGACTCTATCGCAACACTAAAGTGTTCGTATTCAGATATTTAAATTACAGATAACCATAACTTAAAAATCTAATAAAGTATAAGATGTTTGTCAATCTTTGATAAATTTCTTCAATCCTTTGTCAATTTTTAAGTAAATAAGTACATAACAGTCTGATATATCTATGGTCGATAGCCCGTTTATTGATATATTTTGTTAATTTTAAGTTACTGTATTACATTTAGAAATATTTTGTTATAAAGTCTCTAAATAAAGAAGTATGAACTGGGCGTTTTTTTTTGTAGTGTTCTCTGTGGGGATCTCGGAAACTATAAGAGATAGAAAAACGGATAAATGGGCAAAGTAGTGCAGTTTTACGAGCTGAATAAAAAGACACTTGTAACGTTTTCGAAAAAGGTAACTAGATATTTAAAAAAATCTGAAGTGTCGATTTTTCTTAATTATTAATAGAGATAAAAAACTGTACACGGCAAATTTCTAGGTAATTTTATACTGAATAATAAAAAGTTAATACTAACAATATTGTTTTTGGGTTAGTTGAAAAGTTGAAACCCCATACCCCCCCCCCCCCCCCGGCTACGGCACTGCTAGAGTAAAAGAGTAAATATTCAATCTGATATGATAATGAGAAATAGATCATTCAATAAAACACTTATTTCACTGTTTTATTACAACATAAAAATATAGAAATAAATCGCCTAAAGAAACTTAAAACTTGTTCAAGAAATTTTCACAGTAATAACACACCTCAAAATTTGTCACAGGTAATAACTAATTTTGAATTTTGATGGGCAGTCACGTTCGCGTCTCTCTTTGTCGGGTCAATAACTCAAAATTCTCAGGTAAACGGAATTATCACAACGGCCAATTTAGCCTGTTATCCCTAAGTAAACACCGCTCTTTCAGCCGCGATATCTTTGCTTTATGATCTCGGAGCTTATCTTTTGTTTGCTTATTTTTCAACAAATATTCATAACGCTATCGATATGACTAAATATACACTGTAAATAAAACATTTCTCCGCAGAAATTTATTGTAATATAAAAACCATCAAGAATAATTGCAAGGGTTTTTTTATTTATACAATAATTTATTCCCATTTTCTAAAAACATTTGTGTAACTATTCAAAATCACTTGGTTTGTTTCAATATTATTCTGGGCGAGAAATGAGAACATATTTGTGCACATAAAACCAAAAAAGTCCTAAGAGCCGACTTGTATAATTTATCGAAAATGAATTCTGCTAACGAGATGTCATTAACTTTAGGAAAATCACTTTATTCCTTATGCAGATAAACACTATATACAGAGAGTTTTATATAACACCGAACATTTTCATAAAAACAATTTTTCTTTTAAATATACATATGTATACGTCGTACTTTTTTCGACGTTCGGTTTATTTAAAGAATTTAATTTGAAACTTTAAACGAGTGTTTTCCACTCCCAGGCTAAGCATGAAGTAAAATTTCGAGTTTTGAAAAGCCTGAAAATTTGGTTTGGTCGCGTAGCGCGAAGCGCGGAGCGGCCAAACCAAATTTTCAGGCTTTTCTAAACTCGAAATTTTACTTCATGCGCCACCGGTACACAACACTGATTCAATGGAAAGTTTAGCGGTGTGATTTAAACTTCGTAATATGTCAGTGTTTTGTACCGGTGGCGCATGAAGTAAAATTTCGAGTTTAGAAAAGCCTGAAAATTTGGTTTGGCCGCTCCGCGCTTCGCGCTACGCGACCAAACCAAATTTTCAGGCTTTTCTAAACTCGAAATTTTACTTCATGCTTAGCCTGGGAGTGGAAAACACTCGTTTAAAGCTATAAACTAAATTCTTTTGACAAACCGAGCGTTGGAAAATGTACGACGTATGCATATGTATACTTAAAAAAAAATTCTCTTTATGAAAATGTTCGGTGTTACATAAAACTCTCTGTAGATAAAAATATGTCGCGCATAGTTATATGGAACGACCTATATCAAACTAAAGATAGTTTCTAAAGGTCTCATCACAGATGCTCAGGATTTTCAATATGTTTACTTTGATTAAATAACAAAACACAAAAATTATGGATATCTAAAACATGTTGGATTTATAGTCTGGTGATATTAAGGACGTTATCCTTGGAGAGAAAAGGATATGATGATGATTCACGATCCGGGCGTAACAATAGCGCCAACACGGCAGCCAAAGCTAAACCAGCTACTGTCCACTCACACACTCAGAAATTCTAGTGTCCACTCACACACATGCCCATACATACTATATACCAGATATTCAAGGTACAAACTAAGTTCTTCGGGCAGATGGTGAGGTCTGTCTTCGCGTCCTGCACGTGCTTCTAAATGGGGCAAAATCTAAACAACCGGCCGTTCAAACCAGTCATAATCATCATCAGCGTGATGCCCGCGATGGAAATCACCACCGTGTCAAATTAGTTATTCGAAATAATTATCTCATCTTAACATGCACTACAAATACAACCCATCTATACACCCATTTGGGAAATTGAGAGTTTCGAATAATTTTTTGGTGTCCAACACAGACTGATCAGTTGTAATTTAAATATAAATATTTTAATGTTTAATGTATACAGGGTGTCTACGCTAAACCGATCGTTAGAAGTTTATGGGGTTGCCGTTGCACTAAAAATTTGAAAAAAATCCTTATCTTGTCTGAATCAGTTCTCCTCATGTGAAATATTTTCAACTTTATATCACTTCCGGTTCCACCGGAAGTAGCACTAAATTTGTTATTTTAAACTGAACACCCTACATATTAGTAATTTTTTGGATTCCTCGTTTAAATTGCAACATATTTTATTCGAACATATGTACACTTATCTCTTATAGTTTTCAAGCAAAAAAAATATTTCTAAAATGTTTACCTCTAAAAGGCATCTTGAAATCTGTCTGTAACTTTTCTTAAGAATAAGATAAAAATATGATTTATATCTCTACTTGTACCTAGAGGATGCCTCTATGAGTGTATGAATTGGATACTGTCAATTTTGACAATAAGTGTTCTTAAAATGTCAATATCGAAGTGCCCTCTTCAATATCTTGTAATTCAATTTTTTTAAATGAAATGACCAATTTTTTATCACGTGGTACTATTGGGTGGAATATTTCCTACGAGAAAGTATTAACAACTATACTCCTAATGCAAGTGGTTTTGGAATTATTTCGAAGATTCGTTATTCGTCGCATTTATGCAGGGAATAATGAGCGCATAAGTCACAACTAAATTTTAGTAGGCAAGTAGTAATGCTTTCGTTTTGTGGTTTATGTAATGCAAAATGTCAAATAATAAAAACAATTAGTACAAAGTTATACAGAAATCAACAAAATGAATCAATACACCTATCAACAAATTATCAATTTATTCTTTATACATGGCAGCTGCGATAGAATTGGTACTCGAACATGTAGAATATTTAATGAAACTTATCCACATTTGCCGCCGATAAATAAAACAAGATTTAGAAGATTGGAATCAAATTTTGTTCAGTTGGCAGTTGCCATGTATAAAGAATAATTTGATACTTTGTTAATTTGTGTAATTATTCATTTTGTTGATTTCTGTAAGACTTTGTACTAATTTTTTTTATTATTTGACATTTCGCAATACAATCGCGACAAAACAAAAGCATACTACTGGCCTACTAAAAGTCAATTGCGACTTATGCGCGCATTATTCTCTGCATAAATGCGACGAAAAACGAATTTTCGAAATAATTCGAAAACTACTTGCTTTAGGAGTATAGTTTCATAATACTTTTTTGTAGGAAATTTTCCCCCCAATCGTACCATCTGATAAAAATTGGGTCATTTTATTTAAAAAAATTGAATTACTAGATATTGAAGAGGGCACTTAGATATTGACATTTTAAGAACACTTATTGTCAAAATTGACAGGTTCCAATTAATTCACTTATAGAGGCATCCTCTAGGTACAAGTAGAGATATAAATCATATTTATATCTTATTCTTAAGAAAAGTTAAAGACAGATTTCAAGATGCTTTTTAGAGGTCAGAATTTTAGAAATATATGTTTTTCTTGAAAACTATAAGAGATAAGTGTACATATGTTTGAATAAAATATGTTGCAATTTAAACGAGAAACCCAAAAAATACTAATATATAGGGTGTTCTATTTAAAATAACAAACTTGGTGCTACTTCCGGTGGAACCGGAAGTGATATAAAGTTCAAAATATTTCACATAAGGAGAATTGATTCAACCATATGACAAGGATTTTTTTCAAATTTTTAGTGCAACGGCAACCCCATAAACTTTTAACGAACGGTTTAGCGTAGACACCCTGTAAATATTTTCGATTCAATCTAAATTTTCAGGCTTTTATAAATTAGAAATTTTACTTCATGCTTAACCTGGAAGGTGGAAAACACAAAAGTTTGAAATTAAAATCTATTTATAAAAGTAACGAATTACTTAAAATTTACTGATATATTACATTGGTTTACTTAAAAGAAAAATTCGCTGTATTTTCAGGTATCTAATATACATAAGTCTTATGGTTATTTTTTGTTTATTAGTTTATAAAGGGTCAAGCGTCTTTTGGGCAACAATTTACTGCTGATTTGTTCAATGATATATCATGCTTGTATAAATATTATGGTAACAAAGTACGTATTTAACGGTCATTAAGATAAGGGTACGTTGAAATTTACATACATGAATAATTTATTATCAAACTGACAAAGCTTTCTCGACGAATAGATAACGAAATTTTGCAATAGTACGAACTTTATGGTTATGGATATCTAGATTGAATAAATCAGAGTATATTAGTGTATAGTAGTCATTATCGGTGTATTAGTATATCATTAAGCTTGTAGATTTGTTATCTAGAACATTATTATATTATAATATTTTAAGGCGATTCTTTGGAAATTTCCCTATACAAGCACTTAGGTAGTTATATTTTTCGAGTTACGGGCGAGTTCTTAATATAATATATAGTATGCAAACTATAAGAAGCGTAAGCTTACTTTTTCGAATTGAAAAAGTTTTGAATTTGAAATATTTGAGTTCTCAATGTTTTATAATAATTAGCAAACACCCCACTGAGAATAAAACAAACAAATAACGTCAAATCAACACTATAGCAACATTATACGTTGTTTTAATGTTGATGAAACATTACTTAATTGTGGTTGCTCAGTTGGACAGTTCGGAAAGTTTAAATAATTTAATTCACCTTTATATTTATTCTTATTCTTGTGTGTTGATAAAATATAGCAATCGTAATGGATTTCATTTCTGAGTGATATATTATGCAGACTTGTGTCTGTAGGAGAGCAAAGGAGTCGAGATAACGCACGCGAGAAGATGTATGTAATATATGCGATTTATCTGAGCCAGCGGAGAGTGTTTGTTGTGCAGAAAAGTTGCCTGAGATGGCTGAAAGGCTGAACTTTGGGCTCGTGCACAAGTGCGGATTGATACGTTCGCATTAATGCCGAGATTCGTACACGATATCGCCGACCGAAAACACGTGTTTTTCTGATAATCTCCATACGATTGTAACTACCACTTTTTATAAAGCAACAAGAATCAAAGTATCTTGAATTATATCCTTAATAGATAATGCTGTATTTTATAAAGCAATATTTTGTTTTATAAATAATTTATTCTCAAAAAAAAATAAATACAAATTATACTGATTACTGTGGAGGCTTCTACTTCGTTATACATCATTATTTACACAAATAAGACAATTAAATTTGTTTGTGTAACTGAGGATTTTATTGTGACTATAGTTTCGACAACTTTAACTTGTCATTATCAAACATAAAGTAATTTAAAACAAACAATTCGTCAGGTATATATACGAAAAAATTACGGTTACAAAACGGCTTTAAAAATGGGGGTGTATATTAGGTCAAACTGGTCGTTTATTACGGGAATTTCCGGATTAGCGCGTGCTCTCTGAATTTCCAGAGACTCCAGGAGGTCCATCTTACGACCCTTTTCGGCCAAATGTATTATTGACAGTACATCCTCGCCAAAAATATGATTGTTTTCAATCATATGTCTAGCGAATGACGGCTTATCAATCAAATTAAGCCGAAAAGAGCTAAGATGCTCTTTGAGTCTGATTTTAAAATTACGACCAGATTGACCAATATACACTCCTTTACAATCGCTACAAGTTAGTTTATATATCTCTGATCTGTGTTGTTGTTTTCGGATTAAAAATACTGTATCTAATTTTTGTAAAAGGTTTAAAGGCTATTGAAATGTTATGTTTAGATAAAATGCTTTTAATATGTAATGAAATGTCACCAAAGTAGGTAAGGGATCTGAATATTTGTTCTTTTTTAGATGTGTCCTTGCCTGCATATATATACTTAGTTACTTTTTTCATTCTATATTTATTAATCAATGAGTCTATTGACTTGACCTAATATACACCCCCATTTTTAAAGCCGTTTTGTAACCGTAATTTTTTCGTATATATACCTGACGAATTGTTTGTTTTAAATTACTTTATGTTTGATAATGACAAGTTAATGTTGTCGAAACTATAGTCACAATAAAATCCTCAGTTATACAAACAAAGTTAATTGTCTTATTTGTGTAAATACAAAATATATATCCGCACATACTGAGAGTTTTATGTAACACTGAACATTTTCATAACGAGAATTTTTCCTTTAAGTATACATAAGCATACGTTGTACATTTTCCGATGCTCGGTTTGTTAAAAGAATTTAATTTGAAGCTATAAACGAGTGTTTTCCACTCCCAGGCTAAGCATGAAGTAAAATTTCGAGTTTAGAAAAGCCTGAAAATTTGGTTTGGTCGGGTAGCGCGAAGCGTGGAGCGGCCAAACCAAATTTTTAGGCTTTTCTAAACTCGAAATTTTACTTCATGTGCCACCGGTACGAAACACTGATGCAATGTAAATTTTAGCGGTGTGTTTGACCAAACCAAATTTTCAGGCTTTTCTAAACTCGAAATTTTACTTCATGCTTAATCTGGGAGTGGAATACACTAATTTCAAGTTTCAAATTGATTTTTTTAACAATGAGTATCTAAAGATTTACGACATATACGGTGTTATTGGGACATGTATACTTGAAAGAAAATCTCTCTATGTGTACAAGTTGAGGCATTAATTGCGATTGATTGGCTACATTTTTTAATGGTCATATTGGCACCCAATTTTCACATAACTTAAAAAATAAAGGTGTTATATTGTATTGGATGAACATGTTCGGTGTTACATAAAACTCTCTGTATATGCATAAATATAGAACTTAATTAACTATTCTGAAGAATCTGTATCGAATTTTATCTTCCTCCTGTCTTTGCCTCAAGATTGTGGCCTAAAAGATGGTCAGTCTTGGCCTGCTGGTATTAAAGGGTGCCTAGTGTATTTTCGCATTTTCCTTTTTACTTCACTTTATATTTGGTTGTGTAATAATAGGTTTTTAATGTTTAGTTTAAAAGCTGGGAAGTTTAGAGTCTGTATGTGTTTGTCTATTTTATCATATTGTTGTATATCCGTTGTTAGTAAATGTCCACCTTGTTTTGTTTTAAAGTGTTCTGTTCTGATGTTTGATTTCCTTCTTGTTTTATAGTTGTGAATGTCTTTGTTTTGTATTAGAGATATATTTGTATTTATAGAGTTGTTTTTTATTTTATATAATAAAACTAAATCAAACATTTTACCCTAATTTGTACACATAGTAATCGAGAAATTAAAACATATTTGTGGATATTAAACCAAACGTCATAGGAAGCGACTTGCTTAACTTGTTAAACATAAACTACGGTATTGAAACGTAATTGTTTTTAGCAAATCTGCAGACAAACTTAACAGAGATAATAATAATAATAATAATCTTTGTTATTGAACGGAAAGATTCCATAAAGAATAAAATCAAAAAGATACATATAACTTAAATATATAAAATATATATAATTCAATACTACAACAAAGAAAACATAATTAACTAGACTAAACTAAAATTAGCCTCCTGTAAATATATCTTTATACAAAATATTTGAATTACGAGACATATGTCGGCCATTCCATAAATAAGTGCACACATTTCACATATATTATAAAGGCTATCAAGACATGGTTTTTGGTTGTTACTAGAGGTTAAACAAATGATTGTTTCAAACATTATAACAATATAAACTTTTAGTACACTTTTATTTTGAACTAAAAAATATCGTAAACCGTTACTGATACAAAAAAAGTTATACTTGACTTTTTTATGCTTAAATGTTCAAAGATTAAATTTTTTTTTTCCAAAAGAAAAACCTTTATTTAGATAGATTTTTTTTAATAAATTAAACAAATCTCACAAAATAATTAAATACTCATGTTTAAATTTTCTTGAAAAATATATATGTTATACCCCAATACTTCCTAAGAATGTTTCAGTTTTCAAAAAGAATGGCACTTAACAACTTTTTGAGATATGATTTTTTCACCCGAGCAAATCTCACAAAATAATCAAATACTCATGTTCTAATTTTCTTGAAAAAAATATATGTTATACCCCAATCCTTCCTTAGAATATTTCCGTTTTCAAAAAGATGGGCACTTTTTAACTTTTTGAGATATGATTTTTTTTACCCGAGCGCTGCATAGACGCGAGGCGCTCACCGCGATCCGGGCCATTACACCATTGGCGGGTTCGCCTCATGTCAATGTAGCGCTCGGGCAAAAAAATCATAACTCAAAAAGTTTTGAAGTGCCCATACTTTTGAAAACGGAAAAATTCTTAGGAAGGATCGGGGTATAACATATATTTTTTTAAGAAAATTATAACATGAGTATTTGATTATTGTTCGAGATTTGTTTTATTTATTAAAATAAAATCTCTCTAAATAAAGTTTTTTCGTTTTGGAAAAAAATTGTTTTAAACATTGAAAGTACAGAATAACTTTTTTGGTATAGGTAACGGTTTACGATATTTTTGAGTTCAAAATAAAAGTGTACTAAAGTTTATATTGTTATAACTTTTGACACAATAATTTGTTTGACCTCTAGTAATAACCAAACACCATGTCTTGATAGCCTTTATAATACATCTGAAATTCGCTAAAATCCCTGATGTACCCCCAAAAAGTATGCACTTATTTATGGAATGGCCGATGTGTAACTGGCGCTCTGAGTAGTAAGTTTGTTTAATAATAAAATATGTTAGCATTTCTGCCTTATTTAAATGGAAAACGTTATAGATTGTGTTAATTGCCAAATACTAATCAATCAATAATTAACAATCTATGTTATTAACATTAATTATGTTGATATCTACACATAATTTAATAAATATCCACTCACAAATGTTTGATTTATACGTGGTATATCCACACAGTAAGTTTGACTGATTAAAGACAACGAGGACATATTTAGAAAAACAAAATAATCTGTAAACCTTAAACCATGTTTCTACATAATTTCATCATGTTGTAGGCACATATCATAGCGTGGTACAAGCTTTTGTATTCTCTCTCCATAAGAACGTGCCGCCTGTAATGTCAACCAAGTAACAATATTATTTGATCTGGTCGTCAATGTTAATCTTCTTACCACTAAGACTCATAGAGTGAACAGAAATTGTTCACTTCCGGTTTTCATGAATCTTTTCTTCAACTGCAGAAACCAGTTTATTACTAATCAAAGAAACAGTTTAACCCATTAGTGCATTAGGTTTACCTTAAACATTTTTTAAATCAAAATCCAACAGAATCCTTATTAGGGTTTAAAATTAAAGTATAAAACTGAAATTACATTTGAAAAACATTTATTTTTCAAAATATGACTTAATCGTTTAAACGATCACTATGCGCACAATATTCATTGCTAAAAATAAATGTTTCAACTAAATATTTAATTTGTGTGGTACTTCTCAAAACAATTCTTTGGATAAAGCGACAAATTACATTTTTTGCATATAAAATGCGCATTCTTTCCACATATTTTACACCGCCTCTCATTGTCTGCATATATAATTATGAGATTTCTTCCGTCGTATCTAATGTTGTTAGTTGGTGGTTGAAGTATTTTTCCTCGTAAAGACGAGCTTCCGTAAGTCGTCAACAAGTCCACTGCAATTGACCTTCGAAATTTCAACAAACTTCCTGCGTTTTCATCAGTTGGCCCAAATTGTCTCATGAGTAGCCAGGAATTGACAATTGACACGTCAATGAGGTACGAGAAAATTGGCCACCACCATTTTTTTGTCTCATTTTGGTACGGTAAACTACTACCAACTGGTCCATTTTGTCAACGCCACCCATTCCTTTATTATAATTTGAAAAAGGTTTGGGTTGCTTGACTGATATTTTTGTCCTACTTTCACGTGAATATCTGGTACATGTTCCTTCTTCAATATTATCATAATTTGTGATACACGTTACTGTCTTGTTGTCTTTCCATCTGATAAGTGAAATCCTGTTGCTATTGTCAGTGCGATATTCATATTATCCTCTAGGTTTTTTGTCTATTATTTTTTTCTCAGGCAGTGTACATTTTCCAGTTCTTCCATCCTGAATTGTACCGGTTGCACAATATCCTAAATGTGCTAGATGAGTCAGCAATGAACTGGATGAAAAATAGTTATCAAAAATGAATTTGTATCCTTTATGCGGTAAAATACTAGCTTCATTTATAAGTGACAAGACCATGTCGCCACCAACTCCAAATAAATTCGTCTTTTGTGAAGATTTTCCAGTGTAAATTTCGAATGACACAATGTAGCCATTACTCGAACAAAGAGCCCAATTCTTAAAACCAAACCTTATAGGTTTCCCCTTGATAAAATGTTTGGCGTAGTGTTTACCATAATAAGGTATCATACTCTCATCTATAGACATTTTTTCTTGTAAGCCCCCTTGCAATTTGAAACTTTTATTGAGATGATTTATAAGAGGCCTCAACTTATATAAACGGTCGTCTTTGTCAATATTTGCGTTGTCATTGAGATGAAAGTTTCTTAAAATTTGCTCAAACCTATTGAGCCTTATGTTGTTTTGAAGTATAGGAGGAATGTCAGGTAATGTCGACCAAAACATTCTCATATTAGGATATTTCGCGTATCTGGAAAGCAAAAGGCCGCCAATAAAAACAAACATTTCATCAATGTTCATATTTAGATCATAATTTTTTTGACCTGAATAAAGGTTCGTTTGATCCAGCATATATGACAACCATTCATTATCAAAGAAAAGTTGAAAAAAATCTTTTGGGCTTATACATTTCCTTGCTTCTTCTTAAGGTGATACTTCAATGCAATCCGTATGAATATCGAAAGTTGGTTTAGATTCAGTCCATTTGAGTTTAGTATTTCTTTTAAATGTCTTATTGCATTCGGTGCCTACGCAAGCATATTTAGAAAGTGGTTCATCATCACTATCCAATTCAAGTGATGGCGACTTATTTTTATGTTTCCGCATTTCACAAGCAGTTTTTAATATTTAGGGCCCCAAGCAATTCAAATCAGCAGTGTGTTCGTCATCACTAAAATCTTCGTCAATATCGGTGACATTTCCGTCAACTGGTGTTTCGGCATAAATTTATATTTCCTCATCACTGTCGGTCTTTTCGAGCTCTTGCAATAATTCTTCAAGCGATAACCTAGACAAAAATATTGTTACGTTATGAATACTCTAGGCGTAGTGATCGTTATAACGATCACAGAATCTAAGACCAAAAGTAATAACCATTATGAACCTTTTCGAAATTTTATTGCTTAATATTTATTGCTTTAACATTTGCGCAAACAAATTAATTGATACTAATTGAAAATAATTATCTATAAAACAATAAAAAAAAATAAAACTTACCCGTCGCTTCTTTTCTCGTACATGGCGGGGTCCTTTATTAACAATTGCACACCTAGTTATTAAACTATTCATCGCATTAGGCTCAAAGTCTCAAATTAATTTTTAATACTAATCTGCTCCGCGAAGCGGAGCGGCCAAACCAAATTTTCAGGTTTTCCTAAACTCGAAATTTTACTTCATGCGCCACGCGCATAAAACACTGAAATATTGTGAAGTTAGAAATTCATTCACATTATTTTTTTTAAAAATGAGTAACAATCGAAATATCTAAATAACAATATATTTACATTTTACTTCATACATTTTCAAGTCAGGTCAAATAATATAATATATTAAATTAATTTATTTAGTAATTTATTAACGAAAAATTAATAATGTTGCGTGTATGCATCAATGGCGCTTAATGGGTTAATGGAAAAAATATTTTTTCTGATCTTACAGGGCCGCTTTTACATAGAAAAATTGAACATTTTAGACATTTCGGGAGGAGTGTTTACACCCCCATAGCCTCCCCCTGACTACGACCTTGTACAGGATGACGAACGAAGTAAACGTCTAATTGTTCGTTCATCATCATTATCACGTCTTTCATTGAACTATCTGACCCATTTCCTTACCATTAAATCATTCATCACATTTTCTTCGTACATCTCATAAATCTGTTGATAAATACGGACTGGCTAAATGTTCTTTGCATTGATGAAATGAATTACAGACCTTATCTAACAAGTGGCGGGATTTTTATTTTATTCGCCATTTTAAACAAGCATATTGATTAAAATTATTATTATTATTATTATTATTATTATTATTATTATTATTATTATTATTATTATATATTGACAATGTACAATATATCGGGTGTGTATAAATTGGCGGATAAGCTACACGTCACGATATTCTACATAAAATTCTGAATAGAAAATATAGACGCAAAAATGTTGTATCATGCTTCACATACCATCAGGAGCCATTTACAAGAAATAGACATTAGGCAACAGCGCATTCCCGGGCTGCCATGTTTTTTGTTAATCTCATGATTAGTTATGTGGGTTGCAAGGTTTATTTACAGACGTATATGCAATTTAAAACAGAGTATGAGTAAATTTGTCGTAAAGAGTCTCTTTTGGAAGTTTTCTAGAAGAGCGCGTCGTCCTGGGAGGTATTGGCGAAGCGTCTGGATTGCGGTAGTTGAGTGATTTATGTTAACTGTAGTACTGCTGCATTTTTTTTTTCTTCTAATGACACAGCTTAATTCAATTTACATATTTTGTGCGAAATAAAACTCATATGCTCATAAGCATAGTTGCAATCTCTATTGTATCGTATTCATTACTTGCTCCAGTATTTCAGGTGTAATTTCCAGTACCGCCGCGTCAATTCTGTTTCTAACGTCGTCAGAATTGTGGAGGCATAGAGTAAACTTTTTCTTTAATGAAGCCCCAAACAAAAAAATCTAATGGATTGAGATCGGGTGACCTCGAAGGCCAAACGACAGGACCAACGCGACCAATCCAACTGTTTGGGAATTGCTCGTCCAGCCAGTCTCTAACAATACGGGCAAAATGAGCAGGGACCTCATCATGCATATATATCATATCAACTCGTAAATTTACAAGTCATCAATAATTTGTTCTAGAAAATTAATGTAATCATTAGCATGAAGACGATGTGGTAAGTAAATTGGCCCTACAACAGTGTGGTTTATAATGCCTAACCAAACATTAACGGAAAACCTTCTTTGGTGACCATGTTCTCGAACTTTTCGCTGGTTTTCCTTAGCCCTATAGTGACTGTTATGACTGTTAAAGATCCCATCTCTAGTAAGCATACTCTTATCGCTCCAAAGAATACGTCTCGTGAATCCACCGTCGCCACGAATTCTATTTAAAATGGTGTTGCAAAAATACGCACCTTCGTGAAATGTTATGGGTGTAGAAGGTTTTCTTGTAGAACCAAATAAACAGTCTTGTTAGTAGGGATGTCTAATGTGGTAGCTAATTGTCGGGTACTGACGGTGGGATCTTCTTCTATTGCACCTAGAACTTGCTCTTTAAGTTGTACTGTGCGCCTCTGTCGTGGCCGACCACAGTTCGCATTTTTTCGGGACAAACATACCCGTTTCACGTAGTCGTTGATCCAGCCTACGAAATACATTTGTAGAAGGATGCCTCCGATGGAAAACGTACTCGATATTCAATTTTTGCCATATGTGCATTTCCATTACAGAAACCGTTAGCCATGTACATGTCGGCGTAATCATTAAACGCAAACTACATTATAAATGAACAAAACAATAACACGAAAATAACACAGAAACACTAAAAAGTGGGAACTAATACAAACTGATAATAACAAGAAAAACAGAATTGGCACAAAATTCGAACTAGCAAGTTTTAATGAATTCGTGACAGTAAGTGTCAAAATTTCTTTGTGACGTAAGCGGGAGTCGACGTTGCCGGCTGTACTTTATATGAAAATAAGCTAATTAAGAAGTGTTAAAATCACACATTTGAGATATAAAGATTGCACACACTGGCAAATAATCTTCAAACTAATCATTCTACCCTGATTGCAGGGTTTTCTGTAAATTGTTATCGAATAATAACACATATGAGAAGATTGGATGTTCAAACTTTGAGGACCTCGTAAAGGCTTAGGAACCATGGTACAACATTTTAGAATTAAGATATACTGCTTAAAATTTTACGAAGAATATTACCACGTGTAAATTATCCGCCAATTTATACACACCTTGTATATGCATATCTATTGAAGTGATTTATGTAAACTTAATTATAACAGTCCATTTTGAACTTCACTTTAAATCAGTGATTTTAACGCGTGGCGCATGAATTAAAGTTTCGAGTTTAGAAAAACCTGCCAATTCTGTAATTCTGTTTAATCGCGTAGCGTTACGCGCTACGCGACCAAACCAAATTATAAGGCTTCTCTAAAAATGTTACTTCATATTTAATCTGGAAGTGGAAAGCACTCGTTAAAGCCAGGTCATTAAATTAAACGTCATTCATTTTGGGTGCAGTTTTAAATTGTGAAGATTTTTATCATTTTATGTTGTGTTTATCAATTTTAACAAATTTTATTGAAATTAGTGAAGTCGGCGATTTTTGTTAGCAACCGACTTTGTGTTTTTTTTTTGCATCAAATTACATTAGTTAAGTTTATTGTCAATTTGGACAATTTTAAGACTTTTATTAATTTTAATGATGTTTGTTGATTGTGACGATTTTATTTAAAATCCTGATAATTAATAGTGTTTGAAATTTCAAAATAAAATATTATTATAATTTAAAACGAGAGACTTTTGTCAGTTTTAGAAAATGACAAATTGAATAGTCGAAACTATAATCACTTAATAAAGTCTCAGTGTTAAAAAGAGTGTTTCATTTGTGAATATTTAAAATGTTTGTTTTTAAATTTTATTGATTTCGTAATATCTTTACAACTAATAATTAAAGCTAACGTTTTCTCTCGATTTTATCGATATATTTATTTATTTATTTCAACAAAAAATATTTTTACAACGATATAAAAAATAAACAAAATTTTATGCAAATAGAATAAAACATATTTTATTAATTGGGTTTTTGGTTTTAGCGGCGGAATTAATTTAAAAAATAAAATGGAGACGGAGACTTTATTGTATGTAATTAAAAAAATATATATTATTTTTGCCTATATTTCGCCGAAATTTGTTTTTTTCTTGAAGAAGCCAACAAATTTTGGCGAAATGTAGGCCCACTTACGAGTGTCCGTATTTCGACAGAATGTATAGGGATCTCAGTTGTTTGAAGAGATAGAGAGTCGGTTGAATTGGGGCAAAGTTGTGTATTTAAGGGCCTGACAATAATCTGAAAACAATTTTGAAATATATTCAAATAACTGTTTTTATTTTAAATCATTTTACAATACAATACAATATTATTTATTATGTGTTAACCATACATAGTACAGATACATTTGTCATATAAATTAAAGAATAATATAAATTTGCTTACAACCAACATAATATATTAAATAAAAGCTAAGTATAAAGAGGTTAGTGTATATATAAAATATAGTTTACAACGACAACGTAAATTCTTGAATTGAATATGGACAGTTCTGGATTAGAAGTTTTATCAATTCTTTTTTAAATTTATTTAGACATAGTTGTTTAAAATGATTCGGTATTTTATTATATAATATACTGCCCGCATGTAATGGGGATCGTTTATGTTGTTCTAATGAAAGTTGATGAATATAAATATTAGAAGAATTTCGAGTTTGGCAATTGTGTATATCGCTATTTATTTTGAAAGAATGTCTAGTTTTATGACTATGATTTCAAACTACTGAATCTGGATATTTAGAACTTTGACAATAATAAATTAGCAGTCAATATTAATTAGTACCTGTCAATCTTTTGTAATAATGATAATAAGTATCGATTATCACACAAAACATAAAGTAAAACTTTCAGCTTTTAAGATATGATGACTTAAATACCAACAGTAGGGAAAAGTTGCACAAACTAAATTAATTCTACTTTTGTTATTATTATTCCAAAACTATTCACAAAACATTTAATTTTTCTGTTTTTCATCTCAATAAATATTGATTACCATCACTTCTAAGGCTTATATATTTTAAACATTACTGTAAATCAGTGGTTTATACGCGTGGCGCATGAAGTAAAATTTCGAGTTTAGAAAAGCCCCGTGAAAATTTGTCTCGGGTCGCTGCGCGACCCTCGACAAATTTTCTACGCGGGGCTTTTCTAAACTCGAAATTTTACTTCATGCTTAGTCTGGGAGTGGAAGACACTCGTTACTTTAAAATACATCACAACTATTAATATATGAACCGTATTAGTATTTTGTCATTAAGTACTATATTGACTGTTTTGAGTGATTTAAATGACTTACAATCATAACATCACCGAAATACAGCCCATAGAGAGACATAATCAGACAAAATCCTAGCACAGTCAAAAGACAGTTAAACAAGCCACTTGCAGTCACTGGTCAAAACACGGCCAATAAAGATATAATATGACAAAGTCCCATGATAATCCAAAGACAGTCAAACAATTTATTAAGATTCAAAATGTCACACCAGTATTTCGTTTATAAACAAATACATTTTCTATCAGTACAGTAATTAATCAGCCCGTCTTCAGGGGTGATATGTAAGCTAATTATGGGTCGTAGGAATTGACAAATGAGTGAGTTACTCAACTGTTTCCAAGGCACTCTTTACAAAAAACAAAAGATTAAAATTTTACATATAAAATGTACAATAAACTATAAGTGTGGTTGGCTATGGTCCCTGGGTAAATGTTATAGTTATCTTAAAATACAATATGTTACTAGATTTATCGTTAAAAAGTGCCTGAATAATGTCAACGTTGTAAATGTCTGGACTCAATTGTTTTTGTATAAATAACGAAATTTAGAAAAATAGTTTTTTTGACAATATCTCAAACACGAAAGAGGATATTTCAAATTTGTTTTTTGATTATTATTGAACCCTAAAATACGCAATTTTGCCCCAATTTAACCGACTCTCTATCTCTTCAAATAACCGAGATCCCCATACATTCTTTTGAAATACGGGCACCCTGTATATAGTTTTTTTTTAAGAATTTAAAAAACATTAACCCATACAAATGTTTACAATAAAGTTCCGTCTCCATTATATTTTTTGAATTCCGCTGCTGAAACCCAATTAGTATTGTCAACTTGGCGGCAAATAAAAAAAAATGCTATTTAAATTATTTTTTTTAAATTCTTATTTTTTGCAAATATTGAATAAGTTTAGAAAATAGTTCAGAATATCAAATGTTTTCTATGCTAATGTCAATAGTTAAATGAAAATATTATTATAAATAAAAATGAGAGATTTCTGTCAATTTTTAAGATGTTTGATTTTTTGATTGATTTCGTAATTTCTTAAAGGTACTATCCATTATATTTTTTGATTTTATTTTTATTTAGAATCTTTGCAAATTTTGGGATTACATGGTTTTTTTTTGCTGGATCTTAATGGTGCTTTTACACTTGCACATTTTCAGCTGCAACCTAATCCCTCTCTTAACCCATTAACGGCCGAGCAATTATAGAGTTAACTCTAAAAGTTGATTTTAGTTAATATTCTGCACTTCTTTTTATGACATCTATGGATAACTTATTGTATTACATACTGTGAATTTTTCAATTAAATATACATAAAGTATACGCTGTAAATTTTCAGGCATCCGTCGATTTTATATAAAAACGTGAAACATAAAGTTTCGAACGAGTGTTTCCACTCCCAGACTAAGCATGAAGTAAAATTTCGAGAAATGCCTGAAAATTTGGTTTGGTTTTGGCTTTTCTAAACTCGAAATTTTACTTCATGCGCCACGCGTATAAAACACTAAAATATTATGAAGTTAGAAATTCACAGCCAAATTTTTTTTAAATGAGTAATAATCGAAATATTAAAATAACAAAATATTTACATTTATCTTCATTCATTTTCAAGTCAGGTCAAATAATATAATATATAAAATTAACTTATTTAGTAATTTAATTAACAAAATATTAATAATGTTGCGTGTTTACAATAACGGCGCTTAATGGGTTAATGACTCAATTGTTAAAATCAATTACAATGACAAAATTGCGGGAGTGTTTTCCAATGTTGCGAGGTATAATTTTTAAATGTTTATTATTATAAAATTCATAAAAAATCTCCCATAATTACGATGTTAATAATTACATCAAATAAACAAAAAATTAAATTTGCATTAATTGATTGCATAATAGCGTTCAATTTAAAGCATAGAACGAGTGTTTCGACTCCTTAATTAAGCATGAAGTAAAATTTCGAGTTTAGAGAAGCCTGAAAATTTGGCTATACGCGACCAAACCAAATTTTCAAGCATTTCTAAACTATAAATTTTACTTCATGCGCAGCGCGCATTAAACGCTGATTGAATTGGAAGTTCAAAATGTATTAATTATGTTAAGTACATTGTCCTTATGTAATAGTAAATGTAATCAGATTGTATTTTCTCCAGGATAACTGCATTTAAAAATATCCCAGATGTTACCTTTTTAAACATTTCTTATAATAATAAATTATAAGAATACGGTTAACTCAACAGAATGCAAATTACAAAATATTTTATATTTTATTTATTAAAATATTATTTATTAATATCATTGTGCTACTGTTCCTAAATTCTTTATTTATAATTTTAATCTGTCTAATATTTAAGTTTGTGAAACAGTCCCGTATACAGTTTTATGTTATTAACAATTTTTAATTTTAATTTATGTATCTAGGTTTATATGCTTTGATATGATAATGTGTTCATGTATAATTATGTATCCCATATGTTCTGACTTGTGTAAATCTTGTATCCATTGCACAAATAAATGAATTGAATTGAATACGAAATCGATACAATTAAATATAACAGCATACGTAAAGGATAATAAAATAATGATATCGTTAAAACAGAGAAAATACTATTAATTACATTATAGTTACACGTGTTTTGCAATTCTTAGCTTCATTAGGACGATTTGACGAAAATAACCGGTCTCCTTTTCATGTCGCCACTTTTTTCGGTCGGAATTTTCGGAATTTTTTGGCCCGTGCCCGGCTACCCATTGCCCCATTGTTCCACCTCCCACCACACAAAACAAGAACAAACCCATCCTTTTCTATTAAACACTCTGTTTCTGTCATTATCCACCTTCTGACCGAGAACAAAGGGCCGAGGGTGTTGATTTTGCATAAATTTCCTACCTATTCTCTACCTACGGGATTATTCCAGGTCATTTACATGGTCGGCGTGCTTACTTATCTTTTTCAAATTTCTTTTTCAAAAAATTGAAGATCTGGTAACGGATAGGCTCTTTCTACGAAAAAGGAGAGTTTGTTATCTGGTTATTTTTTGTTTTTTGGTTGAGGAGGGTTACCGCTAGACGCAATTATGATGTGAGGGTTTCGTGGAGATAACGTTCAAAGGTATCGCAAGGCGCATACAAATTTCGACATTAAATTTACAAGCAAAGGACAAAAACTATCTCCTCATATTTCAAAATGTTGAAGGCATTGAGTAAGAAGTGTATAAATTAAATACTCAATGGTTACAGTTATGGATAATCATTTAATTTGAAGAAAAATAATCATTTTTCCGAAAAATGTGTCTTTTCTTTTGAATATACCGGGTGATGCATCGGCCTAGGATTTATAGGAATCAAATATAAAGGGACCAATTATTGTCTCCCCTAATATATTTTTTAAAGAAACTTGTATTGAAACTTTTCAAAGTACTAGATTAGATAAGAATGCCTACCAATCGTGAATACTTTCTATTAAGCCGTTTTGAAGTTTCAAAGTACTAGATTAGATAAGAATACGTAGCAATCCTGAATACTTTATATTAAGGAGTTTTGACGTTATTTTCAAAATTATGTCCTAATAAATGTAATTTGCATAAGATCCTAATCAAGGCCGGAGCTAGAAAAAAATTTCGGAGGGGTTATAAAAATTTCGGGGGCGGGGGGGTTAATCAGGGCTTCGAACCGTTATTTTTTTCATTTCGGAAAAAAAACGATTTTTTACGGTTCAGCTCCAAGTAGTTGATTTAATTTTTCAAATTTTTTTATTCCATATTTAAAAAAATGTTGATGTGTCCATCATAGATAGCACTGTCCTCATTATAGATATGATGATTTGAATATTAAGAATATGAAAGTGTCTCAAACCAAATTTGTTTTCCTTATATTATTTTATCGCCTTTACAAAATAACTTTGTTTTACATTTTTTCGCTATATCTTAGTAAATATCTACCACATCTCAGCAGTGTATATTTTCAACTTTACTTCAAATCAGTGATTTATACGCGTGGCGCATGAAGTAAAATTTCGAGTTTAGAAAAGCCCCGTGAAAATTTGTCTCGGGTCGCTGCGTGACCCTTCTACGCGGGGCTTTTCTAAACTCGAAATTTTACTTCATGCTGGACAACACTCGTTTAATTTTCGTTAGATTTTCAACATATCAAGAATTTCAATAATTTGTAAAATTTTCATGAAATATTTAATATTTCGTCAATTTATAAAATTTTCATCAGATTTTCAATATTTTTATTCAAACTTAGAACAATTTTTAAAAAGTAATTCTTAATTTATCAAATTCATCAATATATTCGAAAATTATTTGAACACACCAATTTGAATTTTTTTTCATCAATACATACTTTTTTGGTGTCGAAAAAATCAAATTATGTCAAAAGCGACAATTCGTGTAAATAATAACGAATCTTGAAAAAGTCGATAAAAAAATCTGATGAAAAATTTTATAAAAACTTCAATGAAAAATGCATAAAAAAATCTAAAAATATAAAGAAGGCGAGACACTTCGCCTTCTACAAATACAGTTTTAATTATTGAAACTTTCGACTTAAATTGCCAATACTGACATCAGGTAACATTTTCGTTACTTTGGACATTTTTGATAATTTTACATTTTTTAACCTTTTTTGACGTAAATTACCATTTTTGAATTTAGATGATATTTTTTACATTTATATTATTTTTGACATTGATAAAATATTTGATATTAAACTACGCTTCTGACATTAAATGACAGTTTTAATGTTACTTTTGATTAACAATGACAGTCTACACATTTAAACTCGAAATTTTACTTCATGCTTAGTTTGGGAGTGGAAGACACACGATTAACTTTACTTTTGAATAACAATGACAGTCTAGACATTAAATTACGTTTTTGACCTAAAATAACAAAAATTGTCATTAATTTTTATTCGATGTCAAAAGTAACATTTTGACATCGAATAAAAACAATTTTTGTTATTTTAGGCATTTTTGATATTTTCGATATTTTCGTGATTTTGTCGACTTATAAAATCTTCATCAGATTTCAATATTTTCAACAATTTATAAAAATTTTTTACAATTTCAATTTTTGATCATTTCGATATTTTTGTTATTTTTGAAACACAGCGTGTAACCGAACTACTGTACAGGCTCTCTACCACACAAGGGGCAGCGTTTAAATAAACAATACCTGCATTTGAAATTACCATACCTTTAGTAGATAGCTCAGAAATATTTATTAAAAATAATTAATAATAATAGGCCACATGTTTGTGGTATCTGGTATACGCGCACATTGCGTATTTTAAGAGAGATTCCACATAGACTGGTAGTTTTTAAACGATTTGGCTATCGAATTACACTATCCAGAGAAAAGTGGGTCAGATTGTGAAGAATTATGTCTATGTTATCGTTTTCATAAGTACCCATTGCTGACTAAATTCCGAATATTTTCTAAACGTGTTAATGAAATTCAATATTTTTCCTTATTAGGTTCACACTTCACTTTATCTCCACTCTTATTGAAATATTTAGATAAGAGCGGCGAGGGTGGATGATTTTTAAACATAAAAATAGTTTGCTGTTTAGTCTATGGTGAAACTTATTCCATGAAACATCTACATTTTGAAACATGGCGCGATACGTTTATTCAAACATTGACTTGGCAGACATGTTTCTTATTTACGGTGAAACTCGGTGTAATTCCGTGGAAGCTGTAAGAATTTATCAAGAGCGATTTCCTGAACGACACTTACCACCGCCAAACCGATTTAGAAATTTATTACAAAGAGCACGCGACACTGAAAGTTTGCAGCCCGTCGCCGTCGCCGGAGCCGCCGGAGGTGGTGACCGTCCAATGCGATATTTGCGAGCGGAAGATGAAATTTTGAATCTGTTGGAAGCGGATCCTGGTTTAAGTACCCGTATTATCGCCGCTCAGCTAAATGTATCACACACATTTGTCAGCAGTGTTATACGAGGCAATAATTTTTATCCGTATCACTACCTGCGTGTACAACATCTTCAACCCCATGATTTTCCCAAAAGAATTGCATTTTGTCAATGGATTTTGGCACAAAATGTTCAAAATCCTAACTTTACCAAAGACATTTTAGTGACCGACGAATCGTGCTTTACGCGTAATGGAAGTTTTAATGTCCATAATATGCATGTTTATGCAATAGAAAATCCTCGTGTTATGCGTAGAACTCATTTCCAGCATCGCTTCTCCCTTAATATCTGGGCAGGTATTTTAAATGATCAATTATTTGGGCCATTTATGTTCCCATTTAATTTGAATGGAGAACGATATTTACGATTTTTGCAAGATGACCTTTTAGATCTTCTAGAAAATGTACCCTTAGCGGTTCTTAGAAGAATGTGGTATTTGCAAGATGGTGCGCCAGCTCACTATGAAAGGCGCGTTAGAAGATATTTGGATGATGAGTTTCCAGGACGTTGGGTTGGTCGTGGAGGCCCTGTACCATGGCCTCCAACAAGTCCGGATTTAAACCCCTTAGATTTTTTTCTTTGGGGATACTTTAAAAGTGAAGTCTACACTACGGAAATTGACAATGCTGAAATGCTGATACAACGAGTAAACGCCGCGGCTAATACCATTCGTGAAAAACCTCGTGAAATGTTTGCTACTGTTCGTGCAAATTGGATACGTAGAGCCCAAATGTGCATTGAGTGCGGCGGACGTCAATTTGAACACGTATTGTGATTTTTTTTATACGTGACCCAGTTTCATCTAGTAATTCTAGACAGTGTGTGTGTGTGTGTAGTGCGTGCTAAGTGATGTATACGTCTCACAGTAGTAACAGTAAATAAACAATACCACAAATGAGTGACCTAGTTTCATCTAGTCATTCGAGGCAGCGTGCGTGTTTAGTGCGTGCGAAGTGATTTATGCGCCTCGCAGTAGTAAAAGTAAATAAAAAATACAACAACTTACGCATCCACGAAAAATATCATGAACACAGGTAACCAGTTCTCAAAAAGTAAAAAATGCATGAAAAATTATGAAAAATCCAATATTTTTTTTCCGATTTTGCTTTTGCTGCAATTGGTGTCAAAATATTTTGTGTATACGCCCTTAAGAGGATGTACATTAGTTCGATTACACGCTGTATTTGATGTATTCGATATTTTTGTGAGTTTGTCAACTTATAAAATTTTCATCAGATTTCGATATTTTCAACAATTTATAAAATTGTCTTCAAATTTTTAATATTTCCAGATTTTAGTAGATTTATAAAAAAACTATGAGATTTTCAAAATTTTGTAATTTTCGTCAATTTACAAGATTTTCAATATTTCCAATTTTTTGTTAATTTATAAGTGACATAAAAATATGTCAACTGTGACATGAATGTCAATGTGCAATGTCAAATGTCTAATAAACTTCAATTGATGTCAGTGGTTTAGACGTGTGGAGTAAATGTTGGCTATTGTCGACTTGTGTCAACTGTTATCTGTCAATTTTAAGATTTTATTATTTTCGATCTGTCAATATTTTTCACCTAATTTGTCAATTTTGACATTTTATTAATTTTTAATCTGTCAATATTTTTTGTCTATCTTGACATTTTTGATATAGTTTTAACTTAAGTTGAAATCAGTGTTTTATACGCGTGGCGCATGAAGTAAAATTTCTAGTTTAGAAATGCCCCGTGAAAATTTGTCTCAGGTCGCTGTGCGACCTGAGACAAATTTTCTACGCGGGGCTTTTCTAAACTCGAAATTTTACTTCATGCTTAGTCTGGGAGTGGAAGCCACTCGTTACTTTAAAACATGTCACAACTATTAAAAGTGTCATAAAGAAAACAATAACATGACCATCTAACAATATATTTCAAATAATAGTTGTTTCAAATTGACAATAACCCCGATTTGTGTCAAGTTTGATTGATACATTGGACTAAATGTCATTTCAGTTGACAGGATAGACTAATGTCTGCTGCCGGCGACTCATGTCAAGTTGATACAATGGACTAAACGCCGACTACCGTCATCTTAAGTCAAGTTAACACGATCGATTAATGTCAGTTAGTCAAGTGACTTACAGTCATAAAGTCACAATAGTGAAAATACAGTCGATTTAGTGATTTAATGACAAATATCATAATCAAAAGACAAGGCAGAAAGACCGCAGGTCGATGGTCCAGACAGACTAACCCATTATTTTTTTTAAACTGTATATAATAATATATTACGTCACGAAAGTGCTATGCAGCATATTGAATATGAGCGGATATGTTGTGCACGAGCCACGCAGCAGCGAGTGCAGTATTCCGCGAGTATATAATTACCATACCACTCGAGAAATACTTTACCTACGCCCTAACAAAATAAACAATGAGCATGAAATAACAACTTGATTATTCAATAATTTTTGATGGTAACATGACGTTGATGTAAACTAAATCACTACTTGATCAGTATACATCAAAGAAATGTCATTTGGTTGTGCGGTAATCAATCAGCTGTTTAGCTGTCAGCATGTAATATACTTGTCAAAGCTATTACGTGCATGTGTAGGTAGTGTCAATCATACGCGTTAAGATGACAGGTAAATTAAATATAAATGTATTTGTAAAGTCTGAATAAAGATATGTCTCTACTGTCATAAAAGAAAATTTTAAATGGTCTTAATCGAGTGAGGAGACCTTGAAACGAATATTTCCGCAAACAGTTTTGATTTAATAATTGCAAAAAAGTAGAAACTGTTGTAGAATTAAACAAGTGTTTACGTGCATGTTTGAACCGAAGTAAACCGATATTTTTCTTTTCGGTTCAGTTTCGGTTATCGCTCCGACAAAAATGACGGTTTTTTTTTCCGGTTGTCGGATTACAGTTCAGTTCCGGTTCGAAGCCCTGGGTTTAATGGCAAAAATATTGTGTTTGCTCTTACAGGGCCGCTTTTACATAGGTTTGAACCCTCATATCCCCCCCCCCCCCTGGCGAGGCCCTTGATCCTCATACTTAACTTCAAAACGGCTTAGTACAAAGTATTTAGGGTTGGTAGGTATTCTTATCTAATCTAGTACTTGAAAAAATGTCAATACAAGTTTCTGCAATAATTAATAGGGGAGGCAATAATTGAGCCGTGTAAAATTTATATTGGATTTCCTATACAGGGTTAGTCAAAACTACCGGAACACCTGAATAATTCTCCAACCGTAAAACATTTCAAAAAATGTTTCAAATAAAGGTTTCTTAGATGTAAACAAGCTTTCGTTTGAATATATTTTTAATGTACATGGTGTTCAATTTATTATGATAATTTGGTAACATTTCCTTTTTAAAATAAAACACCCTGTATATTTTCACATTTTTTAATTGTTAGATTAATTCTACGAACTTTTTGTAGGATTCATTTTTTTATATAAAATGCATGATTTTTAAGTTTTAAGTAAGATCACCGCATTTGCAGATATTACATTTCTCAATTTAGGGAGATCGAAAATCTAAAGTTTATACCAATAGGCCACAAAATATTGATGAGTTAAAGCAGAGGATAACCGAGGAAGTGCAGATTATTACTGATGAAAGTTTAGGAAACTGTTTACGTGAATTTGTTGACAGGTTGGGGCAAGGCCGTAGCCAGGGGGGGGCGGGATATGGGGGTTCAAACCCCCCAAAAATTGTCTAAATGGTACATTTTTGTATGTAAAAGCTGCCCCATAAGAGCAAAACCAATATTTTGACCATTAACAAATTAACGGCCGAATTATAGAGTTAACTCTAATAGTTGGTTTTTGTAAACATTAAGTGCAAAATGTTTACAAAAACCAACTATTAGAGTTAACTCTATAATTCGGCCGTTAATTTGTTAATGGTCAAAATATTGGTTTTGCTCTTATGGGGCAGCTTTTACATACAAAAATGTACCATTTAGACAACTTTTGGGGGGTTTGAATATGATGATTTTTATGAATGACTTATTAAATGGCATACTGTGAATTTATCTTTTAAATATACATAATGTATATGATGTAAATCTTTAGGCATTTTTCGATTTTATATAAAAACGTGCAATATAAAGTTTAGAACGAGACTAAGCATGAAGTAAAATTTCGAGTTTAGAAAAGCCTCGCGTAGAAAATTTGTCGAGGGTCGCGCCAGCGACCCGAGACAAATTTTCACGGGGCTTTTCTAAACTAGAAATTTTACTTTATGCGCCACGCGTATAAAACGCTGAAATATTGTGAAGTTGGAAATACACTGCCATTTGTTTAATATGAGGAATAATCGAAATATGTAAATAACAAAATATTTACAGTTTTCCTTATACACTTTCAAGTCAGTTCAAATAATATAATATATCAAATTAACTTACATAGTAATTTAATTAACAAAAAAATAATAATTTGCGTGCATGCATCAAAGGCGCCTAATGGGATAAACCCCCCACCCCGCTGAAATTTTTATAACCCCTCCGATTTTTTTTTTCGGGCTACGACCTTGGGTTAAGGCATTGTCAAGTCGCTCAGGGATGGCAATTTGAACAATCACTTTAATTTTGATTAATTGTTTTGTTATTTGTTTTTAATAAATGTATATATATATATGTGGGAACATATTCTTAGTCTGAAGTTCAAGAATCTGTATTAATTGCTTATAACTTAAAAATTATACATATTATAAAAAAAATATTATTACAAAAAGTTCTTACAATTAATATTAGAATTAAAAAATATGAAAATATACAAGGTGTTCTATTTGATAAAGGAAACGTTATTTTCATAATAAATTGAACACTCTGTACATTCACAATATATTATTTACAACTAAGAAACTTTTATTTGAAACATTTTTCGATATTTTTTTCGGTCGAAGAATTATTTAGGTGTTCCGGTAAATTTGACTAGTCCTGTATGTCCTAAGCCAATGCATCACCTGGTATAAAGTCTGATGAGGGTTGACTTCGGAGACTTGAGAATTGATCATGTTTTGTTTGGATTTTAAAAAGTCACATTGTTTTTTTAATTTTACCAAACATTGCAGCACTTAGAGTATTTATAATTCCTAAACATGTACTTTTTTATATTAAATTATTAAGTAATGCCTGCCTATATTTGAAGATCAATGAACTCCTCCAGATGGTAAGATATGGACATTTCTTGGGGATACTTTGTGTATGAATGCCCCTTCTTTCTTTCTTTCTCTTCTGGCCATAAGTGCACAGGCGCCTACGTGTCCGTCGATGCATTAACGTTAATGTCTCAACAGGCAATACATTTATGAAATATCAACCATCAGCCCACAAGACTCGCTCCACGAGACAGGTCAAGATCGACCCACTTACATAATAATAACCTGTTGCTGGATCGCTTGTAGAATTCATAATTCATAAATTTCTAATCCCGCATTGGTACTAATTATTTCCGCATTGAATCAAATCACCATGTAGATGGTCCTATTTGACATAGAATTTTAGATTATAACAAAGCGAAATCAAAGTTAAGGAAGTATATTTTGAACTTTAAATTAAATCAGTGTTTAATACGCGTGGCGCATGAAGTAAAATTTCGAGTTTAGAAAAGCCTGAAAATTTGGTTTGTTCGCTCCTCGCTTCGCGCTACGCGACCAAACCAATTTTTCAGGCTTTTCTAAACTCGAAATTTTACTTCATGCTTAATCTGGGAGTGGGAAACACTCGTTAGAAGCTCAAGATTTATCTAAACTATATCATGAGCTTTAAACTTTGTTAAAAAGCTAAAACACTAAACCAAAAACATTTAACAAGATCACAAATTGAAGTTGATTTAAAACATCTCTCTAAATTTGTATTTAGAAATTTTGCACGAAAATCAAAACTATTAATTTAAGTCAACTTCTTTATTTTATAACAAAATTAATTTCTATACTGAATTGAAAATACTTATTAGAACAAAAAAAAGTAATTTTGAACTGCGGATCAGATCATTTTATAATGTTTAAAATTCATTCGAAGGAGAAATATATCCTAGAATAGCAAGAAAATAAAAAAACACACTACATAATTGCTAATATTAATATTCTTATTTTATATTGTGCAGGCTTCTACTTTGTAAAAGATGTTAATTTAACAATAATAAACGTTTTAACTTCATGTTTGATAATGGCAAGCTAAATTTGCCGAAACTGCAGTGTTACACAAAGTTAAAATGTTTTTGTTCACGACAATCTTATAATATGTGCATTATTTAATTGTGTGGGCAGCATAAATAGGGTGAATTTAACACTCAAGTACATTAAACACGGGATTTTCGTGATAAATGTGTTTTTTTTTTCAACACGAATTAAATATAAATAATTGCCTAGTTCGATTTTTTGCCGCTATGCAGTAACAGCACTGTGCTGGTCAAATCAGCTTCTTTTATCTTACATTTGACCATGGTGGTGATGCCGCCTCAACGCTATTTTGTTAAAGTACGAAGTAACGTGTCAACATCTCCACCGTTGTCGCTAGTTTAACCCACGTAAAACGCGTTTGTAAACAGAAATCATTCTTAAATCGGTTAATCAATTGTGCTTCTATCCGTCGCGAGTGTTCTTTTTTTAAAGCGGAACAAACGGTAACCCCGTGGAAACTCCATCCAAACGGAAGAGTTCGTTTATTATGCAAAGAGCGTGTTTCTATGTAACTTAGGCGAAAGGGTAGACTGTGTGAGTATTATTTATTGTTGAACGATTGTTCATATTTGTGTTAAAGTGGAATTAACCCTATTGCACATTCAAATCATAATACCGCAATCTGTCATCATTTATCTGTCAAAGTATTATAAAACAAATTCGACCATTGCCACTGACGCGTGTTTGATAAATATATATAATAAATGTTATGTTATATATTGTTGTCGTGAACAAAGTATAGTGTATAACTCGCATATAATGGCTATTAATCACACTAACGACTTGCTCCACTCGCCTTCGGCTTGTTCCGCAAATCTCGTTCTAGTGAATAATAACTCTCATTATATGCTCGTATAATATACTATTATTGATTTCTCAATTTTTCGTAGAAAAAGTATATATACATCTTATAAACCCTCTAAAAGGATTCGAATCCTGATTGATTTCTAAGTGCATAAATATTCGCAATTATTTAACGAAGCACCAAAAATAAAACCGGTTTCAATCAATGAATCTATTCGCTTATCACCAAACATGCAAAAAAAGCAGGCGAACATCGAAAATAAAATTACATTCTTCGCTCTATTTATTCACCTTTTCAACTCCAGTTAATATCGATTATTCACGCGGTATATTTCGTGTCCTCGCTTTTTAGAAAACAATGATCGGTTTTCGAGTTTGATTTCCAGGTTTTAGGTGGTAGTGTTTATTTATTTAGTTACCTACGACAGTAATTGCTGTGGCTGATTGACAGAGCTGCAAATTTCGCGAGAAGAAGAAGAAGTGATAGTGTTTTAGTTTAGTGAAGTTTCGTTTAACGGATTTTTTCCAGCAGCACTAGTTATTTGGATTTAAATGATTGTCTTCCATTAATTAAAAAGTTAGTGCGATGGTTTGATTTTTTTCTATTTAGGCATGCTGATCGATAGAGTTTTGAAGCCAGTTTCATGGGCCTAGCCTAGATTTTCACTAAAGAGGAGCCAAGGAATTTTTTTTAATAACACGTTAGCAATGTTAAATGATGAATACAAATAAATTATTTGGCGTTATAAAAATATTTATGCATTTTGTCAATTCTCAAAGTCAGCATTACAATAATTTGTTTATCGAGATGATCTTTTCAAGTTTTCACTTTTTGTTAATTAATTCATGTTATCAAATATAGTAGGTAGTATTTATTCACAATATTTCAGTATTTTATATGAGGGGCATGAAGTAAAATTTCGAGTTTAGAAAAGCCTGAAAATTTGGATGTGCTGGGGCGCGACTCGCTTCGCTCGCGCGCTCCAGCAAATCCAAATTTTCAGGCTTTTTCAAACTCGAAATTTTACTTTATGCTCAATCTGGGAGTGGACAACACTAGTGAGATTTTTCATATCTCGCTATAAAAAATTGATCATCTTAATATTTATGTGGAGAATAAAAAAAAATCATAGATTATGTTGAAGAAATCATGATTTTATAGATAAACATTTTAATTCTAAATATATCTCAGAAATTCCCCGTAGATTTTTACATCTATGTGCAATTATCGAGATATTTTTAGAATAAAAATGTTCATCTAAAAAATCATGATTTCTCCAACAAAATCTGTTTTTTTTGGATTCTCAAAAAAATATCAGACTGTTCCCTCGATATTAGAAACATTTCAGGCTATTTTGTTTTTACACAAAACATTATTAAATTCAAATTTCTTTAAAATCGCGATTCAAAACAAAAATTCAACTTTCATTGCTTTTATCGGATATTATGTTATGAATAATTGTCATGTAAGCCATTTGTGCCCTTTTTAAAATTCATACAAGAATTTAGATTTTCAACAATAATTCTTGTGCAATAGCTATCCACTCAATTTCAAAAAACCACAAAATAGATTTTTATAACACAAATATTTTAGATTTGGAAAAAAATTATAAATCAAGATTATATTTTGAGATGTTTCCAAATATAATATTGATTTATAATTTTTTTCCAAATCTAAAATGTTTGTGTTATCAAAATCTATTCTGTGGTTTTTTGAATTAGAGCTAGTGCACAAGAATTTTTGTTCAATTTAGTATCACTTTTGTGTTTATGGGCACAAATGGATTACATGCCATTTATTCATACTTATTAAAATAAAATAAATAACATTTATAAATCAATAACGTTAGTAGTTCAAATTTTAATAGCAAACAATTTTTATTTACAAACAGTTTACACGTCGATATCTGATAATATCTATAAATATCAATTAATAACATTTGTAAATCAATAACGTTAGCTGTTTAATTATTAAAAACAACGAATTATTTATTTCCAAAAATTTTACACGTCAATATCTGAATTTGTAAGTATTTTTCATTACGTTTAGGTATAATGTTTTCTCTTTTTTCTCCTCTTAGTTATGTTACCTTTTTATAAAAAAAATATCTTTGTATTTATTCATTTTAATTTTAACCTACCCTGAAGTAGCTCGAAAAGATCCAGCGAAATATTAAAGTTTTCTGGCTAAAAAGGCAAATATAGTTTTTGAATTCTGCCGCTTTTCCCCAAAAACGTTTATAGAAGTTTTGGATAACTTGACGGCGCAAAACTACTAAATGTAATTAATATATCTTGACGTTCAATAGTTAATTGTATCGCAGATTTACTGCATTTTTCTCTGATACTACTACTATATCATCTTTATTGAAAAAGAAAGAAATACATTATAATAGAAAACAATTTATAATATATAAGTATATTTTTAGGTAATTTTTTACTTCCCTCTCTTACAAGGGCTATCGACCATAGGTCTTTCTGCCCTGTGCTATGTGTGTGTTTTTTTAGTCGATTTTAAGGTAGGAAAGTAGAATAAAAGGAGGAGATGTATTCATATAGGGTGGGTTTTTGTATTTTGGGATGATGTCGTCGTTTCTAGGGAAGCACATTTTTTTAAGGTGGTCATAATTCGACTCGTTACATGTGAATCGTTCTGCGACAAATGGAAGTCTGTTTTTTTGTTGTAGTTTCTGTTTTTCGTAAAGCAGTACATTGGATGAGTTGTGAAGGGGATTTTGAAGATGTCGAAATTTTGTAAGGGTACTGAGGAAGGATCCTTCGGCTACTTCGAGGTTTTTAATGGTGACATTGCATGGATTTATATAAAGGATGGAGCTATAGTCTAGGATGGGAATCATTTTCTAAATTTTGGTACAGGTGTTGGTACTAATTCCTTGATTCTTGTATGTCAGGCAACAAAAATGTTTCGCACGCTTTACGATGTTTGCTTTCATATCGGGCGTGTGTTTTTTGAAGGACAGGTTTTGGTCTAACAGAATTCCTAGGTATTTACATAATGGGGAGGAGTATATAGTAGATCCGTTAATGTTTATGGAGAGGGGATTAGGAGGTATGGGATGGTAGGGTAGGATAGTTGTGATTTGTTGGGATTAATTTTAAGCCTCCACTTGGAAAACCTAGTAGCTGATTTGTGTATAAAATCTTGGAGGGAGTTAAGAGCTAAGGCTAGGGTTGATGAATGGGTGATAAAGGCAGTTTCATCCGCAAACTGTAAGGGATAACAGGTTGGGTTTATAAAGTTGATATTGGGATGGTATAAGTCGGAGCAATATATATTGTATAATAGAGGAGATAGAGGGGAGCCTTGAGGAACACCTTGTTCAGGATGGAATGTCGACGATAAGGCTTGTCGTATACGGATTTTAAGTTTTTTTTTCTTTGATATTAAACCAAAATTTAATCAGTACTTAAATGTCCCAGTTGATTTAACCCAAATATTTTATTTTGTGGTCGATTGATTTATAAATAAAGTAAGGCTATTAATTTATATTATTGAAACTGAAACTTTCTAACAGGATTTAAGTACTTTAAATTATTAGCCATAGTGTATATCATTTACAACAGTAATTATTTTGAAAATGTTAAAATTTCTATTTTTATTCTGTAAATTTAATTGTATAGTTTACATCAATATTCTAAGGTCTACTAATATTTAAACTTTCGCTGTTATGCTGTAACCATTTAATGTGTTCATTGAATTTAGTATTTCTCTATTATAATATTATATGTTACTTAAATTAATTCGTTGTTTTTAAAACTAAGCAAGTGTTTCTAATCCCAGACTGAGCATGATGTAAAATTTCTAGTTTAGAAAAGCCCCGCGTAGAAAACTTGTCGAGGGTCGCGCAGCTACCCGAGCTAAATTTTCACGGGGCTTTTTTAAACTAGAAATTTTACTTCATGCGCCACGCGTATAAAACACTGTTTTCAAGTGAAGTAAAAAATATACTTCTTGAACATGTACACTTATGATCCGCAACCCATCCAGCGTAATTTATCACGTTAATAAATTTTAAAATTATTTTCCAAATGTATGTTTAATCTAAACAAATTTTGAGCGCCTTTTCATATTTATTGATGTATTAACATAAGTACATGTTTCACATAGGTCAACTTAAGCTATAGTGCATAATATAGAAACAAAACAATAATATATAAAAATAATAAAATGTTATAATCATTTTAAATATACAGAGAGTTTTATGTAACACCGAATATTTTCATAACGAGAATTTTTCTTTGAAGTATCCATATGCATACGTTGCACATTTTGCGATGCTCAGTTTTTTAAAAGAATTTAATTTGAAGCTTCAAGCGAGTGTTTTCCACTCCCAGGCTAAGCATGAAGTAAAATTTCGAGTTTAGAAGAGCCTGAAAATTTGGTTTGGTCGCGTAGCGCAAAGCGCGGAGCGGCCAAACCAAATTTTCAGGCTTTTCTAAACTCGAAATTTTACTTAATGCGCCACCGGTACAAAACACTGACATATTACGAAGTTTAAAACACACCGCTAAACTTTACATTGAATCAGTGTTTTGTACCGGTGGAGCATGAAATAAAATTTCGAGTTTATAAAAGCCTGAAAATTTGGTTTGGGCGCTCAGCGCTTCGCGCTACGCGACCAAACCAAATTTTCGGGCTTTTCTAAACTCGAAATTTTACTTTATGCTTAGCCTGGGAGTGGAAAACACTCGCTTAAAGCTTTAAATTACATTCTTTTAATAAACCGAACATCGAAAAATATGGAACGTTTGCATATGGATACTTAAAAGAAAAATTCTCGTTTTGAAAATGTTCGGTGTTACATAAAACTCTCTGTATAAAAAAACATCAATATTTAGTTACAAAAATATTGGTCTCCAAATAAACTTTTGTAAATACAGCGATTCTTTTTCTTTTAAATATATCAAAGCACTATTGGTATACTTAAAAGAGAAAGAATCGCTGTATTTACAAAAGTATATTTGTAGGCCAACATTTGTGTAACTAAAAATGTACGTTTTTTTGTTATTTTAAATTATTCATTATTTATAACGGTACCTAATTTAACGTTCTGATTCCTCTGCCACTTTTTAACAACAATCCACCCACACATAAACCAAAACCCAATTTTTTTGTATTGCATTATTCAAATCATCACCCACACAAAACCAAACCAGATCGATTTACACACGCAACGGTTTTAATAATATGAGCGAGAAACATCCTATAAGCACAAACTACTCAACATTATTGGACGTTTAAATTATTCGTCAAATAAACCGACTGGTTTTCGTGTTGACGTTACAATTTCTTTTCAAACGTGTGATAACTTTTATCCGGTTAATTTGCTGTGGTAGAGATATCATTTACATGTGTATATCCGTTCGAACATTCACACACAATATGCCGCACAATACAAAACGGAAGAAGGAAGATAAAAAAAATAGTGGCGGAGATAGTTATAGAAGGAGTGTAAGTGGTAAAAACAAGAGAGGAATAAATTGTTATTTTTGTTACAATAATAAATGTTGCTTTCCATATTGGACGGCGTTTTCCGTTTCCGGTTTAACGCCATGGAATTAAATTAGTATTCATTCATCTTCGTTTTTATCGGAAATGACTTTTTTTGGTATGTTATGAGTGTATAATTTTAATTAATTCCAGTTGAAGCACAGAGAATTATTTACCATAATATTATTTGATTTTCATACTATTCCTCGCGTTTACATTTTTTTATAATTTTCCTCAAACATTATTTCAAAATATGTACTAAGATATTTTTTATACAAATTTCTGGGGGAGGGGGGTTAATGGTAAAAATGGGAGAGGGGTTTAAACACCCATATCCCCCCTTCACAGCTACACCTCTTTTCAAATACCAATTGAAAGAGATGACATTTTAAGAATAGCCTTTACATTTGAACTTACCTATTATCTTAATTTTCTTGTCCTTTTTATTTTACAAAATTGCTTCTTAGCGATTATGCAGAGTTTTATGTAACACCGAACATTTTCATAACGAACATTTTTCGTTTAAGTATCTATATTGCTACGTTCCATATTATTCGATGCTCGGTTTATTAAAAGAATTTAATTTGAAGCTTTAAGCGAGTGTTTTCCACTCCCAGGCTAAGCATGAAGTAAAATTTCGAGTTTAGAAAAGCCTGAAAATTTGGTTTGGTCGCATAGCGCGAAGCGCGGAGCGGCCAAACCAAATTTTCAGGCTTTTCTAAACTCGAAATTTTACTTCATGCGCCACCGGTGCAAAACACTGACATATTACGAAGTTTAGAACACACCGCTAAACTCTACATTGAATCAGTGTTTTGTACCGGTGGCGCATGAAGTAAAATTTCGAGTTTAGAAAAGCCTGAAAATTTGGTTTGGCCGCTCCGCGCTTCGCGCTACGCGACCAAACCAAATTTTCAGGCTTTTCTAAACTCGAAATTTTACTTCATGCTTAGTCTGGGAGTGGAAAACACTCGTTTAAAGCTTCAAATTAAATGCTTTTAATAAACCTAGCCTCGGCAAATGTACAACGTATGCTTCTGTATACTTAAAAGAAAAATTCTCGTTATGAAAATGTTCGGTGTTACATAAAACTCTCTGTATATATTTTTTCCGGTGTAAGTTTAATTTGAAATAAACATTCTTTTTAAGTAGATAATCACCTTCCGTTTTCGCCTGTATAAGTTTTTAGCCCTTTTCAACAACTCTTCTTCGGTAACCTTTTGAAGAAGATAGACCTCACCATCAGAATACCTAATTAAGACCTGGGAATTTATTATTCCACGCGCAGAACGCCACTTTTCAGCTTTTTAACGACGCCAAGTAACGAAACCCGTGTACCTCGCTCACCCTCTTCTTATAAGGCAGCAACATTTCGCTTTGTGCAATTGTGCGCGAGCCGAAGAGGAGCTCTTTTACGACCACAAGAAGTGCCACAAAGGAGGAAAAACACCAAGATTTACGGTTGATATTTTTAAATATAACAGCTTTATACAAGACGAGGGTGATATCTATAAATTAGTCGGATTGTCTAAGGATAATAAAAGAGTATTCTTTTAGGAATCACATTGAATGCGAGTTTTAAGTTATTTCAACAACTCGTAGTATTTTAATATTTGCAAAAAGTCTGAGCTTCGAGTCAATCAAGTTCAATACTTTATATCTAATTCAATCTATTTTCTTTACTTCCACTCTTTTCATCTTTCTTCATCTCCACTAATCTTCATAATTTCCGACATAAAACAATGATTAATGCTCCTTTGTATAAATAAAATTCTAAATAACTTTATAATTTTTTAAAAATCATAAAATTATTCAGAACTTTATTTATACAAAGTGAATATGGATTTTCAACACCTCAACGCCTTATCAATCAACCGATTAATGGTCCTTTTATTCTTTTATATTTTATTTTATTATCACACAGTTTTCTTGAAAATGCTACTTTCCTACAATGTTTAATACCTCTTTAATTCCTTTCAATTTTAGATTAAAGATTTAAAGATTACAGCATTTTCTTGAAATTCCTCCTTTCGTCTTGTCAAAAGCAGGATATACAGAGAGTTTTATGTAACACCGAACACTTTCATCCAATACAATTAGACACCTTTAATTTTTAAGTTATGTGTAAATTCGATTGCTTATATGACTATTACAAATTGTAGACAATCAATCGCAATTAATGCCTAAACTTGTACATACAAGGAGTTTTTCTTTCAATTACAGGGTATATGCCGTAAATCTTTAGATAACCGTTGTTTTTTTAAATATGTTTAATTTTTCCTTTAAGTAAACATAAACATACGTTGTACATTTTCTGACGCTCGGTTTATTAAAAGAATTTAATTTGAAGCTTTAAAGAGTGTTTTCCACTCCCAGGCTAAGCATGAAGTAAAATTTCGAGTTTAGAAAAGCCTGAAAATTTGGTTTGGTCGCGTAGCGCGAAGCGCGGAGCGGCCAAACCAAATTTTCAGGCTTTTCTAAACTCGAAATTTTACTTCATGCGCCACCGGTACAAAACACTGACATATTACAAAGTTTAAAACACACCGCTAAGCTTTCATTGCATCAGTGTTGTGTACCGGTGGCACATGAAGTAAAATTTCGAGTTTAGAAAAGCCTGAAAATTTGGTTTGGCCTTTCCGCGCTTCGAGCTACGCGACCAAACCAAATTTTCAGGCTCCTCTAAACTCGAAATTTTACTTCATGCTTAGCCTGGGAGTGGAAAACACTCGTTTAAAGCTTAAAATTAAAATTTTTTAACAAACCGAGCGTTGGCAAATGTACAACGTATGTTTATGTATACTTAAGTGTCCATTATGAATTAGTTAACTATTGATAATGGACACTAAGTGTTCGAAATGTACATATAGTACTTAAATAAAAACACGGAAGAAAAGAATATAACCATTTTTTGTTACTATAATAGTAGGATATCTAAAAACATTATTTTCCTAAAGAAACAAGTGAATTTAAAAATATTTTAACAATATTTGCGATCTAAAACTAAATATAATATATGATATCACTTACCTGAGTATTAAATGATCATTGTTTTTTTATGTTTTTTATACAGACGTGAATAAAGTTTACAGTCATTTAAAGATGGATTGATCGATTCTGGTGGTCCAACCTTTACTGATTAATTTATTCGCGTTGGCATATTTAAGCCAAATAATGGATCAATTAATATTAATGCATGCATTACATTACACAAACGAACATTTTAATTAAAAAAATGACCGCTAATGACGGGATCGCCATCAGCGTGCGCCTTATTGATAAACATTAACAATTTAATTAATTCCGAGAGTCGAAAAAAAAAAACGATGAAGACAATTTACCCTACTCGAAAGATGCCCAATTACGTATGTATAGAAAGTGAAACAGACAAGAACAAACGAAAAGTAAAGGGTATTCACTTATGCGTTCCAGAATAGTAATTTATCTTAATTTGGAAGATCACTGAAGATTATTAATAAATGATTACACCCTTGTTTATTAATTAATGAATGATGGAAATAAGGTTGGTCAATTTTCTAAATAAGCAAACAGGACAGGAGAAAAAAAAGTAAAGGAAGTAAATCTGTCAGATTTAATGGAATTTGTATTGAATAAATCTGTAAGGAGCAAAAAATTGCGGAGAAAGTACCGACAAAATAAAAAAGTGAACATTGTATTCCACTTTAATTAATTTATCTCCTAATGAAGGAAGTTCGATTTATTAATAATTCAACGCTTTCATGTCTTGATTGGTTTTTGATCAACGTAAATATTTACTAAAAATAGTTGATTTTCTTATCGCTTTCTAAAGAATTTTTAAAATTGTCGATTTTGATTTTACAAATTATAATATCGTCTGTTTGGAGGTAAATATCATTAAGTACATTAAAGCATTAACAACTGGCTTCAATATACTTAATGTATTTACGTTTAGGCAGACGATATTAGAATACGTAAAATCAAGATCACAATTTTAAATAATAGTAAGTGGTTAATGTTTTTCAGGTAGACTTAATTAAATATACACCATTTTATGCTTTTCTACATTTTAGTATTTTTTTTTTTTTTTCTTAACTCGCTCTAAGTAGAAAACCGGTTTAATTATTTCATATTTTTTTAAGCCATTATAATAAATTTTTACGTTTAAACATTATAGAGAATTACACTAATTTATTTTATTCAATAATTTTATATTAATTTATTTCAAACAACTTTCAATTTAAAATTGGTGATGTTAAGATTGTTTCCTAAAACAATTAAAACGCCTACTTTGACAAGACTATGTATGAGACTATACTAACGAGTATACAGCACAAAACCGGAGACAAAGATCTCAGTCAGTCTGGCGAGGGACACCACCGTGTTCCAGGCAGAGGCGATCGCGGTCCACCTCTGCATTGGAGAAATAGCAAAGCAAGACAACAAAAGTCGATCAGTAGCTATTTTCTCGGACAGCCAAGCGCTGCTAAGAGCACTAAGCACCACACAGGTCGACTGCAAGCTAGTGTGGGATTGTGTAAGCGCTCACAACGAATTGGGCGGTCGCAAAAAAGTGACAATAGTATGGGTCCCAGGACACAAGGGTCACCAAAGGAACAGAAAAGCAGACGAACTGGCCAAACAAGGCTCGTCAAGCACATTTATTGGCCCGGAACCCTCCTGCGGTATCGCAAAAACCACAGTCAGACGATCCATCAAAAAATGGACGGAGACACAAACTCAAACCTGGTGGACGAACACACCAGGGCAGAGGCAGGCGAAACAGTTCCTCAACAAACAATCGCCGGCTTTCACGACCGATCTTCTCAACCAAGAGAGAAAAACGGTTAAAGCTATAGTACGTCTACTAACAGGACACCAGGCTCAACAAACACATGAGCAAAATAGGCCTGGCAGAGGATACAATATGTAGATTCTGCCAGGAAGAAGAGGAGGATCCTCTCCACATCCTGTGCCAATGTGAGGCCCTAGCACGGGTTAGATACCTAAAGCTGGGCAACACTAAACCAAGCGCAGAGAGCTACACCCAAGGCTCATTGTCAGGGTTAATAGGGCTAATCAAAGAGGCGAAGCTCGAGCACGTCGTCTAGGATAATAGGGATCCACAATAGATCTGAAAAGGTCGCGGTGGTACAAGCCAATGAGGCCACCCCTACGAATATCTAATCTAATACTAACGAGTGTATATAAACTATCAGCATCTCTGTTGCTTTGAAAAACAAATTACATATCTTAGATTAAGTCATATGATTCGGTAAATCTCGAAACGTCAAATAAATGTAATTATATGTCTAATTACGACGTATGTTTCTGAAGTCAGAACCTACTAGGATACAGACAGCTTATAGACACTCGTTAGTATAAATGAAAAATATCTTTTATCATAAATATAATATAATTGGTAATTATATTCCTTTATATAAAATGTTGTACAAAAACAAACAGAACATCTATAATAACCTTCTTGAAATTGAAAAGAACAAACGTATCGAAACCAGAGTGCGCATTAGTAACAACAAATCAAAAGCTTCATGGCAGGTCATAGGTAAAATCGTTGGAAAAACAAATACACATAAAATACCTGAACACCCTAATGCATACGAACTAGCTAACAAATTTAATACATTTTATAACTCACTGGGAAATAGTGATTTATTAACAAAAACACATTCCTCAGTTAATATTAAACTTCATTCAAATATTACATACCGGAAAAAACACCGCACCAGGACACGACAACTTACGACGAAATATCCTAAAGTCCCTCTCATTTGAAATCCATCACTACATCCTTGAAATACTAAACTTCTGCTACCGATCCCAGTACTTCCCTCCTGACTGGAAAACGGGTGTAATTATTTGCATTCCTAAAAAAGATCAAGACCTATCCCTCGTATCCAGTTATCGACCAATCACCCTTCTCCCTGTCATTGGCAAACTTTATGAATCCCTAGTCAAAGAAAAAATAATGTCCCATATATCTCACCTCATCCCAAACTATCAATTTGGATTTCTTCCACACAGATCCACCACTCTCCCACTCTCTATCCTTACTTCGAACATTCAAACTGCACACCTCGAAGGACGTTCATCCGCCGCTGTCTTTTTAGATATCCAAAAGGCTTTTGACTCAGTATGGCACCGAGGTTTGCTCTACAAATGTCACTCCCTTAACATACCTAAACACTTAATTCATATCCTAAATAACTACCTATGCCACAGATCACTGAAAGTAAAAATCCAAAGCACCACATCCCAAACCTTCACTCCCGAGCAAGGTGTTCCGCATGGATCACCTCTCTCTCCACTCCTATACAACTTTTTCTGTATTGATTTATATAACCCCAACCCCACATATTTTAATCCCGCCTCCTATGTCCTACAATACGCCGATGACACATCCCTAATCTCCCATGAAAACAACCTACCCAAAGCATTACAAACACTACAGCAGCTCATAGATTCCCTCGAGCTGTGGTTTTCTAAATGGAGGATTAAAATAAACCCCAATAAATCCAAACTCCTCATTCCTTACCGCCGCAATAAAACTCCTGTCAACATCTCCATCCATCAAATGCCCATTTCTCCTTCCCTACATATAAAATACCTTGGAATCACAGTCGACGCTAAACTAAATTTCAAAAAACACACAGCCATAATTAAAAACAAAATCACTGCTAGAGCTAAACATTTCCGTAGTCTAACATACAGAAATCTTGGCATCACAACAAGAAACGCTACAAAAATCTACAAGATGATATGCAGGCCTATGTTAGACTACGGATCCATCTTATTTGCCACTTCCCCCAATCCCACCTATCACAACATCCAAGTCAGTGAACGCTCGTCCCTGAGATCCCTTACTAAAATCCGCCATCCACTCAACCCACTTCATAATCCATCTAATTTTCTCCTCTACAACCGAACAAAAGTTATCCCAATTACAGATCGTATCCAAAAAATTCTCCAAAAAACAATCCAATTTTCAAATCCTCTCACAACTTTGCATCTCCAAAAATGACAATATTAATCCTAAATTCAAAATTCCCACACAAACAGTCTTCCAAGTTATCACATACCATAATCAACATTAATATCCCAATCCATATACCCCGAAATATACACTCATAAAATAATTTAATTAACCTCGGCAGCAAGGCTGCTGGCCGATAGCCGATTGAAAATATAATACATGTATTATTTTTTATTATCTTCATAAATGTATGTTAAAATATACTGACAATAAAGATTATTTATATATATATATATATATTAAACTTCAACAAAATTCTATGTATTTACAACCAACTACGGAACATGAAATTATTGAGACAGTTTGTAATTTCTCAAATAATTCTAGTGCAGGTATCGATGAAATTCCCATGACTATAATAAAAAAATGTATGCCAATTTTCCAAATATGCATCTATCCCGTCAAACTGAAAATATCAATTATATCACCAATTTACAAAAAAAAGCGACTCAAACATCATAGAAAATTATAGAGCTATTAGCATAATTAATTCATTTTCAAAAACATTGGAAAATATCATGTATAATAGATTAAAAGAGTATTTTCTCAAATTTGAACTACTATCTAAACACCAACATAGTTTTCTGCAAGGGAAAAGTACGGAAACAGCCCTATATGAATTCATGAACACAATCCTGAACAATATGGAAGTAAACAATCTGTCATGTGGAATTTTACTCGACTTATCAAAGGCATTTGATACTATTGATCATGGAATATTATTATCTAAATTATGGCAATATGGATTCAGAGGAATCCCTCATTTGTTATTTACAACGTATCGTTATCACGCATCCCGTTACTAGCGAAGATGCTTTATCTGATCAATTAACTACAATAAATGGTATCAAGGAAGCGTACTGGGGCCTCCAATATTTATCATTTTTATTAACGATTTAGGTAATATTGTTCCATGTGGTAGTAGTAGTAGTATTGTTAATTATGCTGATGACAACAACGTTTGAATTCAAGGTAAAACATATATCGATATTATTGATACTGGTGACACCTGTATGAGTGTTATGGAGTCCTGGTTTGAAAAAAATAATTTGTTTCTTAATAAATCCAAGACTTTCTGTATATTATTCAAGACCAACCAATCGTTAACTACTCCGAATTACATCAGACTAAATAGCAATCAATACTAATTTACTAATAATGCAAAATGTCTAGGTATATATTTAGATGAAACAGTATCGTTTGTCCCCCATGTTGACTCTGTGTGTAAGAAGGTAAGCAGAGCCTGCTGCGGAGTCCGCGTTTTAATGCGCAATACGAACATAGAAGTAGGGAAAGTATTCTATTTTGGAAACATACAATCACATTTACGATATGGACTACTCTTATGTGGAAGTTCAAAAGATATGACCAAAGTGTTCATATAGCAAAAGAAAGCTATTAGAATACTCAGTAAAATAAATTCAACAATATGAAGTAGAGGAATATTGGCATACTAACAGTATACGGGTTGTATGTTTTTTAATGCGTCAAGTTTCTGCTAAAGCATCGCGCATATTTCGATAATGTTTTTTACCCTACAAAGTATCCTATCCGAAGAGGACATCAAAATTATTTGCCTAAACATAGACTTACAAAGTTTGAGAAGGGTTGTTTTTATATACAGAGAGTTTTATTTAACTCCGAACATTTTCATAACGAGAATATTTCATTTAAGTAGACTTATGCATACGTTGTACATTTTCCGACGCTCGGTTTATTATGAGAATTCAATTTAAAGCTTTAAACAAGTGTTTTCCACTCACAGGCTAAGCATGAAGTAAAATTTCGAGTTTAGAAAAGCCTGAAAATTTGGTTTGGTCGCGTAGCGCGAAGCGCGGAGCGGCCAAACCAAATTTTCAGGCTTTTCTAAACTCGAAATTTCACTTCATGCACCACCGGTACAAAACACTGATTCAATGTAAAGTTTAGCGGTGTGTTTTAAGCTTCGTAATTTGTCACTGTTTTGTACCAGTGGCGCATGAAGTAAAATTTCGAGTTTAGAAAAGCCTGAAAATTTAATTGGCCGCGTCCGCGCTTCGCGCTTCGCGACCAAACCAAATTTTCAGGCTTTTCTAAACTCGAAATTTTACTTCATGCTTAACCTGGGAGTGGAAAGTACCGGTTGAGCAAACATTATAATCTCATTAATTCATGTTCTTTATCGCACAATTATAAATAATTAATACAATTGATGAGTATTCAATAAAAATATACTCTTTGGAATTAAGTTCTCTAATTGGTACTTTCAAAATGTTTTTGTAATGCTTTACAGTTATTAATACTTGAAATAGTTGTAAATATTTTCATTTTATCAACATACATTGAACAATTAGATATGTATAAATACAGAGCTTTTAAACACAAAAGACGAAATTTAAATACACTCATTAATAATTTTTTGAGTATAATTGAAATTGCCAATTCTTGGTTGCAGAATACTTGAAACATTAAAAGTGCGATTTTTTTTTCGCAGTCTACAACAAGTTAGTCTTCTTACAAAGACTATATCAAACACTCATTGAAACAACTACTTCCCGGGCTAATACCCCGACGGGCATTGACTTATACAACAAGTGCTTGTATTAGTCCGGGAAGTAGTTGTTTCAATGAGTGTTTAATATAGTCTTTGAATCGCACTTTTAATGCTTTAATAATTTTTTGAACAAATATCTTCATACATTGGAAGATTTATAAAATATGACTTTAGTTCAAAATTACAGTAAAATCAAGTGACACTGTCTTCGCTGAAGCAATTGTTTTCAAACAAAATCCATCAGGTTTACAATAATTAAAAAAAGTCTTAATCAACAAATTGTGATTATAAAAAATTAAATTACAGAAGCTCAAAGTTTATTGAAATTATGAAAAATAAACAAGAATTTTAAGTTTTATTTTAGCGCTTGGACAAAACTCAAAGAACTCCCATCTTTTAAATGAAACCACAGATAAATCGATTGATAGAACGTTGTAACAAATCAAATAAAATAATATTTTAAATGTTTTGTTTTGAAGGCGTTTACTTTGTGGTACATCTTAAATAAACTTGTAAATAAAACACTTTTTACTTTGTTTAACCACTGTATTTTGCACTAAATTTGTGAGTACAGTTTCGACTATCTAGTAGTCATTATCAAACTTAAATATTTCAAATATTTCATTGTATAATTCAATATTGTTTATTGTTTATTTACGGATATCCATTTAAAATAAATACATAATGCTTAGTCTAAAATAAGTTAAAAGTAATAATTAAGTTAAAATATATAAAATCACAAACAATATACACAACAGATTAAAATCAAAATGCTCATCACTATGCTAAAAGTAATAAATAAGGTTAAATATAAATCACAAACAATATACAAATAAAACAAACAAAACAGATTAAAATGTGAACAAAAATAAATCTAATTTGTCTCACGGAGCATGGACTTAAGATTCTTTTTGCTTGTGGTAGGAAAATCTATATTCGCCGAGTTGCAGTGCGCGGCAACTCTAGCCATACCATAGTTTCTACCATAATTGGTACGATGAAATGGTACGTTGAAGAGGTCGAAGGAACGCAAACCCCTGCTAGGCACATTGATTTTAAACTGGCCCAGAAGGTAAGGGCAGTCGATCCAACCGTTTATCAAATTGAAGCCTAGCATTACATCCGCGTTCCTCCGTCGCTGCTCCAACGTATTCATTTCTAGGCTACTTAAAACCTCTTGGTAGGAACCACAAATATGGAACTTATACGCTATAAAGCGTATAAATTTCGTCTGGACCCTTTCAAGTAAATTTATCTCAGACTTGCTATGGGGATTCCATACCACGCAACAGTACTCCAAATGTGGTCTCACATGGGTCGAATATAATGTCAGCATACGATGAGCTTTAGACGATATATTAGTCATATGCGAGTTGAAATCCCACTGTTGAGTCAATGTAACGCCTAAGTCCCTCACCGACGAGACGCGCAACAACTGAGTGCCATTAAGAAAATAATTCCTCTCAGCAGTTGCCCTCCTCTTAGAAAAGGAAATAGTGTTACATTTCTTCAAATTCAGTGTCATGTCATTAGTATGCTGAAAGATTAGATGCAATAAATATGCTGAAAGATTAGATATTTCTGTGAAAATTTTTATATCATCAGCAAACAGCAGGCATTCTGGGTGATGGAAGCAGTCGGTAACATCATTTATAAATATGTTGAACAGAAGAGGCCCTAGGTGTGACCCCTGAGGAACCCCAGAAGTCACTGTTATGGCTGATGATATAACACTTCCGATTCGTACTGTCTGAGTCCTCCCGATTAAATATGAATGGATCCATTTAAGCATCTCCCCACAGATTCCTACAAGCTCAAGTTTCCGAAGCAAGATGGTATGATTAACGGTATCGAAAGCCTTAAAGAAGTCTGTATAGACGGAGTCAACCTCATTTCCCCTCTCCATAGCAGACACGATATAGTGGCTATACGATAATAAATTGGATGAAGTAGAACAACCGCTTCTAAAGCCATGTTGCTTTTCGGACAGGACCTTAGAGAGACGATGTTCTTTTTGTCACTCTTAAAAATAGGTGTTATTAAAGCGTTTTTCCATAAAGTGGGGAAAAAACCAGAGTTAAGAGATTGGTTAAATAGTAGCCACAAGGGGCGACTAAGTGGAAAAGAACACCGTCTCAGAATAACAGAAGGTAACCCATCAGGACCAGTACAGTACGAATTATCTAATTTGTCGAGTTCATGAAGAACATCGGAAATTTTTACAATCGGGTCTAAGTTAAAATTAATATGATTGGAAGATGTATTACAAGATTCACTGGATGATCCGTACGAGGTATGTGTGTAAGCAAGAACATTATACACTGATCCGAAATGGTTTGCGAATAATTCAACAATATGGTGCATATTATTAACCAATATACCGCCATGATCAAACGTGCTAGGGAAGGACGAGCTACTTCTACTTCCATTAATGTGATTCCAGAACAACTTTGGAGAGCTTTGCAAAGATTGTTCAATTAACTATACATGGTTCCCATAGCAAATCTGAGACAAAATTCTACATTGTGAACGTGTTGATCTAAAAAGCTGAAAGTCTGAGTCTAGACCAGAGCGCTTAAAATTTAAATGATGTAATTTCTTGAGAGAAATTAGATCAATGAGTTCAGAACTGAACCACTTAGGATATCTCCGGGTTCGACAAGCATTATTTTCTAATATTTTTGGTGTATAATCTTCAATAATGGTATACAACACTGAATAAAATAGATTTACATTAAAATCTGTATTATTGTTAGAAAACAAACTGTCCCAGGAGGTATTAATAATTTGTTCAGCAATGGAATTATAATCAGCCCGAGCAAAATTATAGACAAACTTTGAATTCCAATTGCTACCAGGCGTAGATATTTTTAAATAATCAATATCTAAAGTAATGGATGGATGATGACAATCGCAATTTACTAAGTTAACCTCGGACCGTGAGACAATGTGATGACTAGCAAGTAAAGAGTCTAAGAATATTAAATCTAAAATAATAGAATTCGAATTCGTTACATTATTCACTTGTTGAGAATTCAATGAACTGAATGTTTCAGCTATTAGTAGTTCGAAGGCGTATTTGCACGGAAAGTAGTTGTTTCAATGGATATTTATTGTCTTAAGTTGTTTTATTAATTAGGACACATTGTTTGCAGTTTACACAAAAAACATTATCATAATTTTATATATTATGTTTAAAGTATGCAAACTATAAAAAACGTAAGCTTATTTTCTCGATTTCAAATATTTTTGTATTGGAATTATTCTTGGTTGAAACGATAGAGATTTTTGAGGAATAAATAAACTTCGTTTCATTTATGAAAGCTTAAAACTGAGGAACAAAATTAGTAATTGCAGATGTTTAAAAATTATTGAAAAGTGCAATAAATTAAGTGAATATTTTATTTAGTCAACAAAATAACAGAATCTCAAATACTTGGTGATGTGTCCATCATAGCACTTTCCGCACATTTAAACAATTGATAATTGACATACTAAACTTATACTACTTTTCAATTGATTAAAGATCATTCTCACAATAAACGAGCGTTTTATACGCGTGGCGCATGAAGTAAAATTTCAAGTTTAGAATAGCCTGAAAATTTGGTTTGCTCGCGTAGCGCTACGCGACCAAACAACATTTTCAGGCTTTTCTAAACTCGAAAATTTACTTTATGATTAATCTGGTAGTGCATAACACTCGTTTTATCAATTAAACAAATGATAATTGACTTAATACGTTTAATGTTGCTTTATTTACAAAGAAAGTTGTATGACGTTAAAACGGAATGTCATTTTTTTAAGTCAGAAGTCAAAAAACTAAACTAAGTTGGCGTCAAAATGCCATAATAGTAGAAATACAGTCGACTAAGTAACACAGTCAAAATGTTACAATAGTCATTAAAGGCTGCGCTCAACTCGTACTGTCGTTTCAATTTACAATCGTTTAATAATACAAAGGCACATGAAGTTGTGGTTTAAAAATGTATATTTTGGTACATAATTGTGCACTTTTTCTGGAAAAAAATGTAATTATCCAATAAAATGGTCTGTATTAATATCAATACAGACCATTTTATTGGATAATTTATTGGGTAATTACATTCTTATGAACGATTCTTCTCATGAGAAAATGATATTAGAATTATATAATCACAAAATTATTGTACAGGGCATGATGAAGTCACATTTTAATGTTTTTTTTAATTTAATTTTTAACTATACTAAAATAAAAAATAAAATAAAATCATCATGTCCTCTGAAACTCAATTTCAGACTGAAGTGTAAAGAAAAAATTCAAAATAATAACAAAAAAATCAGTATTCTTAGTTTCCATAGGGTAGAGCGCACTCTCAATAATGATATCAATATTGTAGTCAAAAGGCTAAGTTATTTTAAAACAAATATTTCATAATGTTCAACAAACAATTGACGCAGTAATGTCACAATAAGGGACATTGAATTACGACACGTAAAGTCAAAATCTCAAAAGATAGGTTAGGTTATAAAAATATCGTTTCTTTCGTCTAACCTAACTTATTAGTAAAACAAACCAAGTGAATTTTAATCAAAAACCTATATACTAGTAGAAATGTTTTACCAAATAATCAAAAAAAACAAGTTAATGATATAATTTAACTTTACTAAATTATGAACGAAAAAAATTGTCAGAACTGTCGTAAAACATCATAGTTGGTTAAAACTGTAATTTCGTGTTGAAAATATCAATATATTCGCAAAGACATTGTATTTACATAAAATGGCGTTTTTCGATAATTTGTCATTTTCGACACGGAATAATAATAATAAAAATATTATATGAAAAATTACAATAATGCAAAATACAGGGTGTCCGTATTTCAACGGAATATATGGGGATCTCGGTTATTTAAAGAGATAAAGAGTGGGTTAAGGGCAAAGTTGCGTAATTTAGGGCCCAACAATAATCTAAAAACAAATTTGGAATATCTTTATTCGTTTTTGAGTTATTGTCAAAAACCGGATTTTTTGTTATTTTGTTTTTATTTTTTTATTCAAAAACTATTGAATCCAGACATTTACAACTTTGACATTATAGATGCTCTTTTTATCGATAAATCTAGCAACATATTTTATTTTAAGATAATTTTAACATTTACCAAGGGACCATAGCCAACTTTTGTTTTTCTTATTCGCGCCATTTTGGATTTCAAACTTTTTGGAAGAATATGTTTTTCTGAATTCAATGTTGTATCACACTTATAGTTTATTGTACATTTTATATGTAAAATGTTTATCTTTTGTTTTTTGTACAGTGCGTCTCAGTTGAGTAACTCACTTATTTGACAACTCCTTGGACCCATAATTTGCTTACATATCACCCCTGAAAACGGGCATCCGACGATACATATTTAACAGTTGTGATGTATTTTAAAGTAACGAGTGTCTTCCACTCCCAGACTAAGCATGAAGTAAAATTTCGAGTTTAGAAAATCCCCGCGTAGAAAATTTGTCGCGCAGCGACTGGAGACAAATTTTCAAGGGGCATTTCTAAACTCGAAATTTTACTTCATGCGCCACACGTATAAACTACTGATTTACAGTAAAGCTAAAAATATATAATGCTTACCTGTGATGGTGATCAATATTTACCGAGTTGTAGCGAAAAAATGCAAGAATTAATTTTTTTGTGAATAATTTTGGAATAATAATAAAAATAGAATAAATTAAGTTTGTGCAACTCTTATATGATAATCGATTTTATTATTATTATTACAAAAAATTGACAGTTATTAATTAATTTTAAGTGCTAACAATGATTGACAAGATATTTTTGATTAACAGATATGACGTCATTGTTTCTAAGGCATTCTTTATAATTTTAAACATCAAATCTAACATAAATTATGAGTGTGATATATCATTCAGTTCAGCAAAAAATATAAAAATCAAAAATGGCGCCCATAAGAAAAACCAAAGTTACCTATAAACCCCGGGTAAATGTTACAGTTATCTTAGAAAAAATACGCTACTAGATTCCTCATTAAAAAGTGCCTCTGTATTGTCAAAGTTATAAATGTCCAGATTTAGTAGTTTTTGAATAAAAAATAAAAACGATTTGTCAAAAAATTCACATTTAATTTTTAAATATCAGCGGCCGTTAAAAAAGCCTTCAGAACATGGGGATTTGTATGGCAAATAGGAAAAGATCTGAGCACGGACTATTTGAAGACGTTGTACTGCTCACTGGTAAGATCTCAGGTGGAGTATGCTTCTCAAATTTGGACACCTTTTACAGTAAATAATATTGCTAATTTAGAAGCTGTACAGAAAAAGTTCTTGAGGTGTGTAGAATTTAAGCTTGGAAGGCAGCATATCCCTGGAGAGTACAATTTTGTTAAAACCTACCTAAATTTAAAGTCACTAAAGGAACGCAGAGAGATTGCTGATGTGCTCTTTCTGCATCGTCTAATGAATGGCGTTATAGACTCTCCCTCCCTCCTAAGTGCAGTGGGTCTATATGTGCCTAATAGGAAAACACGCTCCAACACAATATTTTACTTGGATGCACATCGAACGACATCAAGCCAGATGAATTCGTGATCAAGACTCCTTGGGATTGGTAATAAGTTAAACAGTGAACCATGGTTTGATTTATTTAATAATGATGGAAAATACTTTAAAGTGATTTTTAATCGGGAAATTTAATAATGAATTTATATTAAATTAATTATTTTCTTTTTGGTTCCATTACATTTATATTTAGGTATATTAGTTATTTTTATATTTCTTTTAAATTAGGGGTTTATAGTTTTACATATAGTTTTACATTTACATTTACATTTACATTTACATTTACATTTATATTTATCATTATTATTTTGTAAAAGGCGATTGCCGTTAATAAATATTATTATTATTATTATTATTAATAACGCTGACTATGTTTGGATAAACTGTCGTTTGTTCTCAAGACACAAGAAGAACAAAAACTATTATCAAAATGTACTTCTCAATTTGAACAGGGTTCTGATCTTGATCTGATTGTTGGTTATACATGCGGTTGTTTCGCAGGAAGTAGAACTGCTGGTTGCTGCAGTTATATTATGACAGTTATTTGGTATCTTGTACATGCTTGGATAATTGACGATCTGAAGTCTCCTGCAGCAAGTCTTGACCACTTTTTCGACAACTTAGCTCCAGTAGATGTTGGTGATGAAGATGATGATTAGTTTGAATTTTTAATAGTGTTTATAATAATGATTAAATAAAATTGACAATTGCTGATGCTGAGACTGATGCTCAATGAATTTTGGGTTGACCTTGAAGTGGTCGATTTTTGATGACAAATGTTACCATGAACTTTTTATCCGCCGCAATCAATCGGGCATATTAACTGAAATTTGCCCATTGTTCTTTAGCTTGTCATTATCAAACATAAACTAACTTAAACTAAAGGTTTTACAGGTATTTATATAAAATTACAAAACAGCGGTAAAAATGGGGGTGTACACTAGGTCTACCTTGTCGTTAATTAAAGGAATTCCCGGATTAGCGCGGCCTTTGTGTATTTCCAGTGCTTTTAGCAAATTCATTTCACAACCTTTTTCTTTTTTGGATTACAGTAAGTAAATATTTTTCAAAAGTGTGATTCTCATCTAAAAGATGTTTCGCGAAAGATGACTTATCACTTTGTTTCAGCCGAAAAGAGCGCAAATGTTCCATCAATCTTGTGGTGAAATTACGACCAGATTGGCCAATGTATATCCCTAGACAATCTGCGTAGGTTAATTTAGATATTACAGATTTATTAAATTTATCTAATATTGTTTTGCTGTTAAAAATATGGTTATTAATCTTACAATAAGGTTTAAATGCGACTTGTACATTATGTTTTATTATTAATTATTCTTAACTTGAAAACTAACATTGCCAAAATAAGTTAACGATTTGTATATATATAATATTTTCTTTTTCAAATGATTTTCCGGCATATAATAAATGTTTAATATTATTAGATTGGGGTTTTTCGAAAAGTCTATCAACCAAGTAGATTTCCTTCTCGAATGAACTAGCTGACAAAGGGATTCTTAAGGCTCTATGTATCGTTGAATTGAATGCAACTATTTTATATTTATACGGATGTCTGGAATAGTTAAGGATTATTTATTATTAACTTTAGTGATGGAGAGATCCAAATAATTAATGTTATTATTTATTTTGGTTTCAACTGTAAATTTTATTTTAGGAGAAAGTTTATTAATAAACCGATTGAACAAAGGATTGCTTGTGTAGAGTATTTTATTAGAACAAACTCCATGATCAGTTCTGCCTTTTTACTCTCCGGATGTGTCTGCTTTGGATTATTTCTTAGAGGGTCATGTTAAATCTAAAGTTTATCAGAACCGACCTGAAACCCTGAATGACTTAAAACCAAATATTCGGCAAGCTAATGGTGATATTTCGCCAGAAATGTGACAGCGTGCAATGCGTTTATTGTTGCATCGATCTCGGTCATGCATCGAAGCAAACGGGTCATCTGATCGATGTAATTTTTAAATAACGTATGTCTCAAAAGTTTTGGCACTTTGTTCAGAACATTTTAAAAAGTTAAAATGGTTTTACAGTAATTTTTCAGAACAGATATAATTAACAGCTTTATAAACAACAAAATGTTTACTTTAAATTAAATGTCCATAGTCTTCAAAAATACGCAGTCTTCTGAGGAGATCTCGCATCAAGCCTTTAAGCCAAAATGTTTACTTTAAATTAAATGTTCATAGTCTTCAACAATACACAGTCTTCTGAGGAGACCTCGCATCAAGCCGTGGACCATTTTAACATCAAACTCTCAAATTTTTCTAAAAATATGCCGTCTTAATTGATGCTTGTTTTCGGTTTCCCAACCTCCACCATACTCTTTTCGAGACGAAATGGCCCAGAAATCTTCAATTGGCCTAGCCTGCAGTGAATTTGGGGGGGGTTGTCGTATTTCGGCAATTTCAGCCAATTTTGAGTTTCGCGTGCATAATGGCAGGAAGCCAAGTCCGGCCAAAATATAATATCATCTTGGGCATAATTCTGATGGAAAAATAGATAAAATTAATCAATTTTGTTAAGCAATTGTTAATGTTACTATGACTATCCACAGCTTCGCCTCTAACTCGCCGCACATAAGGTCTGCAAATTCCACTAATTGATATCGAGCACCAAACTATAAGTTTCTTAGCAAATTTGGCCTTTTGCTTGTATTTTATATTGTCTGTACATTCTTGGTCATTGTCGGTGTAAAATCCATCGTTTGCTTTAATTTCGAAATTACTTAGAGTAAAGTACTTTTCATGATCTATGACGGTGACTGTGTTATTTGCAAAATAAGTTCGCCTTAAAGCACGGCAACATCTCGCTATTGTAGCTAACTGGTTTATCGGATAAAGAAATACTAACATAAAGAAAAATTGAGTTTGTCAATAGTTTGCAGAATATTTACAAAATATGAAAAAGGAATTAAAATGAATATCGACTTTCTGCAAAAATTTTGTCTATCTATCAAATTGTTCGTACCTACTAATGACTTAATCCCTTTACCTATAAATAACATCCCTTCATTTTCACTTGCCCCAGTTTTGTGTACTTCTTTCGACGACACATTTTAACATTCCTGTAAGTTTCCCATTTAATTTATAATTTTTTTATATTTAAAATCTAAGGCATAGCTACACTGATGAGGGATAAATCTCGAAACGCATCTATAGATGGCTTAAGACAATTAATATTCATTCCCTGTAATTTTTTCAATTTATTTCAATTTCCTGTTGTTTCATTTCGTTTAGTGAAAGAATAATTTGACCTGATGTTGCATTTTGCAGATAAATTATCCATAGAACAGTAAAGCTGACGTGTAACTCAAATATTCATTATATAATTCAATATCTGTCGGGGTATTAGCTCAAAAAGTAGTTGGTTTAATGATTATTTGGAGACTTGTCTCGACAAGACAACATTTTTGCAGATAGTAGATATTAATTTTAATTTTAATTTTTTAATATTTTGATTTATCGGATATTTAGGACATTTCTTTCTCTTACAATATTCTACACCTTTTCTCTTTAGTTCTCTGCAAATGGTATCCTTGGAAACACCGCAACGGCGTGAAAGTCTCCTCATTGACTGTCGAATTTTATTCTTGGCACTTTTGACTAATTGGTTTGCTTTATGTTCAGTTAACAGTCTAGGTCTTCCACTTTTCGCAAGATTCAGGCATGGTATACCTTGCTCACATATTGCTATCACACGAAATATGGTTCTTCACGACAAATTTTAAGTCGGAATATTTGAACTTTAGGCATCTGCCCAATTAAATTTTAAACGCTTTTTCTAAGATCTAATTTACAAGCCATTGCAATGCAATCGATTTCGGTAACAGAACTGTCATTAAAATTACAAATCGTTTTATTACATTTATTTGCAAAGCTAACCCGATATTTTGATATCTTTTATTTTTTTCATGGAGTTTTATTTTGTACCAAAATTTTTGAGACATACATTATGAATTGTTAATTTAAGATTAAGCATTTAACTTGTAATTTAACTTAAAATTTCACTCTACAATATTCTACAAAAAATTTGTTATTTCGTTTAATGATAATTGCGGTTTAAAATCATCACACTCTTAATTTGTCACCCTTTACTTAACCACAAATTGTTTTTATGATTGAAAACCTCAAGCTATAAAGATACAGTCAACAACAAAAAATTAAGAAACGGAGTTTGGTTACTTTCAAAATAATCGGCTCATTTAATTTTTTGTGAGCTGAAATTACTAAAAATGGACTTAAAGATGTGAAATAGAAATAGAGAAGAAAAGTCGTAAAATTTGAATAGCGTCGGAAAAATATTAGTTACATTTTCTATGTATATTCATACAATTGATGTTAAAATAAAAAGAATTTGCAGCACACTTGGAAAATTTTGCGGCACACAGATTGAGATTGCTGTAAAGTAGCAATGATTGTAACAATGATTGCTATGCTGTTTTTCTTTTATTATGAGGGTTATTGCATTAATAATGCACAGTTTGGCAACACTGCTGAGTTAAGGATGCGCCGATAGTGATTGTAATGTTAGTTGTAGTTTAAGGCTGAGCAAGAAGCCGGTGTTTTATCGATAGGATGTTTTGTTTTTTAATAACGCAAGTTAGAAATGGAGTCCGCACCGGTCTTGGGTACTGCGACTACTGAGGATTAAAGATCAAAGTGCTGAAACAAAGATTTAACGTTGAAAGTCAAGCTTTGTTGCATCGCATCATCACTATTGATAAAATGTGGATTCGAGACTTTGAACCAGAATTAAAATCACAGTCAAACAATCAATCATCCCCACTTCTAAACAAATGTTGTCAAGCTTAATCTAAGGTTAATCAAATGATGAGTTTTGCTTATGTTACCATGGAATCATCACGACAGACAAAGTTTCATATGGATGAAGTGTCATAGGAGTATATTATTGTGATTTCATTCTAAAACTGAGCCGAATAATGCAGAAAAACCTACCATGGTTGGGCCACTTATTCTCCACAACAACGCCTTCCCGCATATTGCCAATGTCGTAAATAAAAAGTTGTGCGATTACAGTTAGGAAGTATTACCTCATCCACCCTACAGTCTTCCCATAAGTCAAGCAGGCTTTGACTTATTCCCAAAATTGAAACAACCTATACGAGGACATCGGTCTTCAGCTCTAAAAGAGCTTTCTGTCTCGGGTACCCGAGCCATTCTTCAGATGAAGAAAGATGGCGTAATAGATGGTATTGTAAAGCTTCCCAGACGTTGAGACTCGGTCTTTGAAAGTAGAAAAAGTAGGGAGATTATGTTGAAGGATTGTAAAGAGATTAAAGCAAAAAAAAAAAAAATAAACATGAACGGTACAAGTACGAAATGATGTGCATTATTTATGGAATAATCCTCGTAAATAAATTAGTTGGCAAACACAATACAAAACTTTTAACATTTCACTACATTTAGTGCAATTATTTCTTTAACCCATTAACGGCCGAGCAATTGTAGAGTTAACTCCAAAAGTTGATTTTAGGTAAAATTCTACACTTCTTTTTATGATTTCTACGAATGACTTATTATATTACATACTGTGAATTTTTCTTTTAATAATATATAATGTATACGCTGTAAATGTAAGGCATTCGTCGATTTTGTATAAAAACGTGCAATATGAAGTTTAGAACAAGTATTTCCACTCCCAGACTAAGCATGAAGTAAAATTTCGAGTTTAGAAAAGCCCCGCGTAGAAAATTTGTCGAGGGTCGCGCAGCGACCCGAGACAAATTTTCACGGGGCTTTTCTAAACTCGAAATTTTACTTCATGCGCCACGCGTATAAACTCTAAAATATTCTTAAGTTAGAAATACACTGACTTTTTTTTAAATGAGTAATAATCGAAATATTTAAATAACAAAATATTTACGTTATTGTTCATACATTTTCAAGTCAATTCAAATAATATAATATATCAAATTAACTTATTTAGTAATTTAATTAATAATTAACATAAAATTAATAATGTTGCGTACATGCATCAATGGCGCCTAATGGGTTAATAAGAAGAATATTTACTAATTTAATTTTATAAAAAAATACTGTAAATTACATTTTAATGAATACAATTCCGATCTTAGGAAAAAATTACAAAACCAGCATTTTCGCTGAATTAAATTACACCTCATTTGAGTCATGCCGGACTCACCAACCGTAATTAATTTTTGATTATTTATCCAACTAATGCACCGTAATTAATTGCCTCCTGAAATAACTTCAATTAATTATCAAGACAGGCGAAACTGATTCAATCTCATTCAGTATTATTTTTTCATACAGTTATCCTTGTATTTATGATTATTATTCGTCATCAGTTAGTACATTAATAATTTCCTCGTTATTATTGATAAAACTGGGTTATCGCGCGGGGTGTTTGTGTTGGCTGGTAATCTCTCGTGCATTAATCGAGATAATAAATGATCAAAATCCGAAAGCAATTTGCTCGACGCTGCTTCGTATGAAATGCATCAGGATGTAAATGGGCTTGTCATGGATCTTTGATTTATTTCTCGTGCTTTTTTTCCTTGTGTGCTTTTATGAGATGAAATTCAATATTCAAATGATTCCAATGCAAATTGTTTATTGATGTAGTAAAAGGAGGAACAGTTCATTGAATGTTTGAATGTTAAGAGTAATAATGTGTATTGAATAAGGAATATATCCTTATTCAAAATTATTTAAAGATTTTTTTTAGTACACTCAGGCCCAGTTGTTGAATTGTGGCTTAAGCTGAGTTTAGACTTAAACTAGGCTTTAATACATTTTAGTGTTTTTCAATTATGGCTTAGGACTAATTTTTGAAAACGGCCGACCCCTATCGCTTAAGACCCAGTTGCACCAGATACGTTAAACTCAAGTTCAAGCTGAACTTGAGTTTAAGGTGACAGTTCCCATTTTCTAATGCCACTTTAAACTCGAGTTCAGAGTTAAACAAGTTCAATATGTTTGGTGCAACTAGACCTAATGCGCAAAACTCGAATTCATAACCTCAAACATCAAAAATAGTTGACGTTATTAATCCATTAAGCGCCATTGATGCTTACACGCAACATTATTAATGTTTTGTTAATTAAATTACTAAATAAGTTAATTAGATATATTGTATTATTTAACCTGACTTGAAAATGTATAAAGATAACTGTAGATATATTGTTATTTGAATATTTTTATTATTAAAAAAATGTCAGTGTATTTTTAAATTCACAATGAATCAGTGTTTTATACGCGTGGCGCATGAAGTAAAATGTCGAGTTTAGAAAAGCCTGAAAATTTGGTTCAGACATTCATCGTTTTTGCACAAAGTGTTCAATTCGAATTACTAACGAGTGTTTTTCACTCCCAGACTAAGCATGAAATAAAATTTCGAGTTTTGAAAAGCCTGAAGAATTGCACGTTCAAATCCAAATTCTGGCTTTTAATTTTTTAAGGCATTATTTATCAAACTGAACAAAAAAAATGTTTGTAGAATGTATGAATATCAGATCAAATATAAGCAGTATATTTTGAACTTTACTTAAAATCAGTGTTTTATACGCGTGGCGCATGAAGTAAAATTTCGAGTTTAGAAAAGCCCCGCGAAAATTTGTCTCGGGTCGCTGCGCGACCCTCGACAAATTTTCTACGCGGGGCTTTTCTAAACTCGAAATTTTACTTCATGCTTAGTCTGGGAGTGGACAACACTCGTTCTTAGAAGTTTCAAATTGAAAGATCACTCTAGATTACTAAGTTTATTACCATTTTACAAAGGCTACAGCTCGAAGGACCAATTATGGTCTTCGGAGACCGAAGGACTACAGAGAATCAAAGTTTTTTTACAAGAAAATAACGAATATCTGAAGGTTTACAGCATGGATAGGAAAGAAAACATCTAATATTGAAAAAATATCGAAGTTGGGTTGGTTATTAGTGCAAACCAAACCAAATTTTGAGACTTTTCTAAACTCGAAATTTTACTTCATGCTTAGTCTGGGAGTGCAAACACTTGTTCAAATCTTCATATTGCACGTATTTATATAAATGCCTTAAAATATAAATCGTATACGTTATGCATATTTAAAAGAAAAATATACAGTATGAAATACAATAAGTCATTTAAAAAAATCATAAAACTTGTGCAGAATTTTACCTAAAATTAACCTTAAGAGTTAATACTATAATTGCTCGACCGTTAATGGGTTAATATGATGCAGGCAATGTGGATATTCGGGCAGATTCAGTAAACAAATATGTTAAATTTAACGTGTATGTTATTCTTTCAATCCACATCCACATTCTAAGTGGATTTGGTATATGTTATTTGTACTAAACTTACTTGATGAATAACGATTATGTTATTTTTAACGTATTCCTTAGGAAATCGACTTGATTATTTTTATATTTCAATGGATATCGATAAATCATTCCTAAGGTGGTCCGATTGTTGGCACAGTCAAACATGTTAGATTTCTGTCTCGTTTTGCATTCTTTTGGTTACATAATTTTTAGATTGAATCCTTACATTGCTTTCTAGTGTACCCAATCCTACTAATTCGACGTGTATTTTCCAGAGCTGGGACGAATCCTCGTAAAAAGGATTCCAATCACGAATCCGAATCACCTAATATGATTCGAATCACGAATACTCGAATAAAGGATTCGTAATAGATAAATATGATTCTAATTAAAGATTCGAAACCTGTTTTTTCGAATCACGAATACAAATCCTTTAAGAATACATTTGATTTTATTATTAAGAGATAAATATGATTCGATTCAAAGATTCGATTCCTGTTTTTTCGAATCACGAATACAAATCCTTTAAGAATAAATTTAATTTCATTATTTTTTTGCAACCATTATTATATAAATATCGTTACCAGTTGTTTTAACAAACATATTCAAAACCTAATTATTTATTATTAACACTGAACATCGTTGATAAAAGACTAAATATCTGACTCCCTGTTACTCTAATTAAAGATGTATATGTGTGTTTTTGGACTTCACTTCAAATCAATGTTCTGTACGCGTGGCGCATGAAGTAAAATTTCGAGTTTAGAAAAGCCCGAAAATTTGTCTCGGGTCGCCGTGCGACCCAAGACAAATTTTCACGGGGCTTTTTCACGAAATTTTACTTCATGCTTAGCCTGGGAGTGGAAAACTCTCGCTTAAAGCTTCAAATTGAACTTTAAAAAAAAGAGAAATATCTAAAGATTTACAGAAAATAGGTTGAATTTAGAATAAGTATACTTAAAAGAAAAACTCCCTGTATCTGTCTGCTCCGAAGAAATATAAATAATTATAAACCATAATGAGGGTAACAATAATTTCTCAAAAAACACTCGTTAATTAATATTATACACGATTGTATTTTTAATCTTCTAGTAGAAATGCGTTTTTTTGTTAACAGAAATAAACTATCTATCATTCAGCTAGTAGTACAAGTTCTTTCTGCTAGAAGCAATCGTCCTTTAGTAGTAGATAAAACAACTATTATTTTGTTCCTTCTACTATGACTAGGACTTTCTGCAACTAGTTGTAGTACAGGCTCCGTCTGCTGGTGGCAAGACACGATAAGCCAAAACCATCTGAACTAGATGCTCTGTTAATAGCAGTAGTTCTTTCTGCTAGTAGAAATTGTGTTTTTTGCTATAGAAAAAACGACTGCTAGGTCTGCTACTAGTAGTAGTACAGGCTCCATCTGCCGGTGGCAAAATTTGAAGCTAGAACCATCTGAACCAGAGGCCTTGTCTGCCAATAGCGGTAATTGTTTCTGCTAGTATAAATAGCGTGCTTTGCTAGAAAGTAAACGTTTCTATCAGTAGTAGTAGTTATTTCAGCTTGTAGTACAATTTCTTTGTGCTAATAGCGTTCGTCCTTTTACTAGTAGAAAGAACAACTACAATTTTGTTCCTTCTACTACTACTACGAGTAGATCTTTCTACTACTAGTACGGAACCTGTACTACAGGTTCCGTTTGCTGAAAACATCTGAAGCTAGAACCATCTGAACTAAAAGCTCCGTTAATAGCGGTAGTTCTTTCTGCTGTAGCAATTCTTTTAGCTAGTAGCAGTTGTTCTCGAGACCGTAGCCGTAGGAGGGGGGGATGTGGGGGTTCGAACCCCCCCTTTAATTTTCAAAATGATAAATGTTTCCATGTAAAAGCGGGACTGTAAGAGCAAAAACAATATTTTCAGCTTAATAGTAGTTTTTGATTCTACTACCACTAGTTTTTTCTGTTACTAGTAGTAGTAGTAGTAGTACAGGCTCCATCTGCGGAACTAGAAGCTCTGTCTGCTGATAGCGTCAGTTCTTTCTGCTACTGGACAAATCGTTTATAACTGAAAAAAAAGTAAACGTTACATTTTGTAGTAGTGGTTCTTTCGGCCAATAGTACTTTGTAGTACTAGTACAGGCCTCGTCTGCTGGTAGCAAGATATCTGAAGCTACAACCATCTGAGCTAGAAGTTTTGGCTGGTAATAGTGCTAGTTGTTTCTGCTAGTAGAAATAGTGTTTTCCGCAAAACAGCATATTTTCTGTAAATCTTTAGATATTCCTTGTTTTTTATTAAGTTCAATTCGAAACTTTAAACGAGGGTTTTATACTCCCAGACTAAGCATGAAGTAAAATTTCGAGTTTAGAAAAGCCCCGTGAAAATTTTCTGGGCTTTTCTAAACTCGAAATTTTACTTCATGCGCCACGCGTATAAAACAGTGATTTAACGAGAAATTTAAAAACACGAAAGACATTTTTCATGTTAATCCTCACAATTAATTCGAATTATTTTTGAAGATTTAAATCCTTTTGTAAGTATTCGAATCCTTTTATAAATATTCGAATCCTTATAAAAAAATTTATATTCGAATCCTTTTATAAGGGTTCCAATCACCCACATATGGATTCGAATACGAATCTTCTTAAAAATACGGAACAATTCCGGATCACGAATCCAGTTGAACTAATGTACTCGAATGCTTCTTTCGAATCCACTAAAAGGATTCGAATCCAGGATTTGAGTCCTGAATGATTCAAATCCTGCCCAGCTCTGGTATTTTCCTAATCCTTGGGCAGGAGAAATGATGCAGCAATAGTAATATTATAATCTCCTTGAATTTATTTTTAGCAATTTTATTTGCACGGTTGTACGTATTTAGATATGAAACAAAAATAATTTTCATTACAAAATACGCACACGAGCTAAAGATTAATCAGATGAGAACTGTCATATTAATAATAGTTGTCATATTAATGACGTTTGTTGCAAAATGGTACACGAGATTATTACGGACATGCTTCCTAGGTGCTATTGAACTTTATGTTCATTTTATTTATTATTTAATCGGTTTATTTTATTGCTTACCATTATGTAAACAAATACATACAGATTCGTATTATCTACAGCACACGTTTGTTAGTATCACATGTATCATATTGGAACAGAGCATATTAGCTACCAACATAACTTAAGCAACGCTTAAATAAGTTTGGCTTAACATGTGATTCAGTAACACATTACGAACTAAAGTCCAGCTTATCTAAAACTACAGTTTACGAAAAAAAGTATAGTTTCACGCGAAGTGGAAAACAAGTATAGTGTGCTGCGTAAGCGAAATACGCGCACTTGCGTTTTATTGACTTTCCGCGCGTGCTATGCACTATAATTTTTCTAACTTCACATGATACTCAACAAAGCTGAGTATCAAAGGACTCGGATCAGGAATCCGAATCACCTAATATGATTCGAATCACTAATACTCGAATAAAGGATTCGTAAGAGATAAATTTGATTCGAATCAAAGATTCGAATCCTGTTTTTTTCGAATCGCAAATACAAATCCTTTAAGAATAAATTTTATTTTATTATTTTTTTGCAACGATTAATATATAAATATAGTTACCGGTTGTTTTAACAAAAATATTCAAAACCTAATTATTTATTATTAACACTGAACATCGTTGATAACAGACCAAATAACTGATTCCCTGTTACTCCGATTAAAGATGTATTTGTGTGTTTTTGAACTTCACTTCAAATCAGTGTTTTGTACGCGTGGCGCATGAAGTAAAATTTCGAGTTTAGAAAAACCCGAAAATTTGTCTCGGGTCGCTGCGCGACCCTCGACAAATTTTCATGGGGCTTTTCTAAACTCGAAATTTTACTTCATGCTTAGTCTGGGAGTGGAAGACAGTCTTGTATATAATATCGATAACTTTTTAATAAACACTCGTCTTCTTGATTTAGAAAAAAAAAACAATCGACTTTTTCTTTTAGATAATTTGTGGATCACCCTGTATAAAAACAAATACGCCCATCTTGTAGATCTCGCCACAATAGCCTAAATGCGTGTATTATACTTTTCTGTAGCTCGAATTGTTTTTTTCTGTAGCTCGAATTGTTTTTGAGTTATAACGTTTTTTGTATTTCGCAAATGTTGCGAAGAACTCAATAACTAATAAGAATGCAGAAAAGTTTTGGAATAAAAGTTTTAGATAATAAAATTTACTATAATTTTTCTATCTTCAAGTTTTTTCGTATCTATCTTTTTTCTTAGAGAAAATCGACAGTGTGTTGAAAGCTTCGTAAAAAACTTATAATTTTCACAAAATCATGAAATAACTTCTTAGAACTATTATTGGAATTTGTATATGTTTTTGAACTTCGGGATAAATCAGCGATTTACGCGCGTGGCGCATGAAGTAAAATTTCGAGTTTAGAAAAGCCTCAAAATTTGGTTTGGTCGCGTAGCGCTACGCGACCAATCCAAAATTTCAAGCTTTCCTAAACTCGCTATTTTACTTCATGCTTAGTCTGGGAGTGGAAAACAGTCTTGTATATAAAATTGATAACTTTTGATAAACACTCGCCTTTTTGATTTAGAAAAAAAAAACAATCGACTTTTTCTTTTAGATACTTTATGGATCACCCTGTATAAAAACAAATACGCCCATCTTGTAGATCTCGCCACAATAGCCTAAATGCATGTATTATACTTTTCTGTAGCTCAAATAGTATTTGAGTTATAACGTTTTTTGTCAAAATTGAGGATAGTCGAGAATTTACGCTATTTTGTATTTCGCAAAAGTTGCGAATAACTCAATAACTAATGGGAATACAAAAGAATCGTTTAAACAAAAGTTTTAGATAAGAAAATTTTGGATAATTTTTCTATCTTGAAGTTTTTTCGTAACTATCTTCTTTCTTAGAGAACAATATCAGTTTGTTGAAAGATTCTTAAAAACTTCTAATTTTTAAAAATCATGGAATAACTTGATTTTGCGCATTACTGCAAAAATATATCATTAGTAATTAGTAATATTTAATGTCGCTTTTATTGTGCGCGTTGATAGAGATGATAAAGTTTGTTAATAATCTAAGCATTATAACATAAAAACATTTTATTTGTACAGAGAGTTTAAAGTTTAGTGATCACGATTTTTGCGTAACAACAACAATTTTTCAACACTTTTAGTAAATAACACACTTGGTTAAGAATTCACTGTTTATTAGTTGACACTGCAACACTTGTTTTGCCACACAGGCAGATAAATGACGACAATTTTTCAGTTGAAACAATTAAAAATGTTCGAAATAAAAATAAACACATTAATCACTGCACGCTGTTTAAGTTCTAATTGAAAAAAAAAAACAAATTGGCAAAAAAATAGTAGCAGTCCTCTCGATAAAGGTGCTATGACAATTTAAAATGTCAAAGTTGGTTTAAAAAATTTCGTCACAAAAAAATTTCATTAGATTATAAAAGCAACCATGGCAGTGTTTCCAGCCATGGCAGTGTAAACTGAACAAATAATCATAATGAAAAGACACTAAAAATGGACTTGCCAACTGCTTTTTAATCAAAACTTGAAGAATTTTATAATAAAGAAATAAAAACTCTATCAAAACGTTGTTTTGGAAAACAAATTACATATCTCAGATTATGCTATATGAAACTGTAAAACGGTGTAAGTGTTTTCTTAATTATCTAGAAATTGTCCAATACTTGCATAGATTTGAAGTTATTTTGGCGCCCAACCTGGGGCAATGCTAACGCTGGGCCCTTGTTGGGCGCCATAAACTGTGAAAGTAAAAGTTAAAAACTTCACACTGATTAGTGTTTCGTACGCGTGGCACATAATGTAAAATTTCAAGTTTAGAAAAGATTGAGTTTGGACGCTACGGGTCTAAATCAAAATGCTCAGGCTTTTCTAAACTCAAAATTTTACTTAATGCTTAACCTAAGAGTGGAGGGCACTCGTTTAAAAACTTAAAACGCTTGCATTTCAGATTTTTTGGCGCCCAACCTGGAGCCAGGCTAACGCTGTGGCCCCTAGTTGGGCGCCATAAATCGCAAGCATCTAAATTTAAAACTTTCCACTGAATCAGCGTTTTGTACGCGTGGTGCATGAAGTAAAATGTTCAGTTTAGAAAAGCCAGAGTTTGGATGTGGACGTTCAAGCTTTCCTTAACTCGAAGTTTTACTTCATGCTTTGTCTGGGAGTGGAAAACACTCGTTTGAGCTTCAAAATGAACGCTTAATAATTTTTTTTAACTTATTGATTAATAACTAAATACGCTTTAATTTGATCCGTATATTTTTAATACAGGGTAATTATACGGGTAATATACAATTCTTAAAAAATATACATATATTTATTAAGAATTGTAAATTACCCGTGATTCAATAAATTAATAAATCTGAACCGGTTTACCGATATTTCACCGAGAAATCATGATATTGTTGTTTCAGGGGTAAAATTCATCAAATACGTTACGTGGATAATTAATAGAATTTAACGATTTACCTTTACCAAGTGTTTTCCACTCCCAGACTAAGCATGAAGTAAAATTTCGGGTTTAGAAAAGCCCCGTGAAAATTTGTCGAGAGTCGCGCAGCGACCCGAGACAAATTTTCTGGGCTTTTCTAAACCCGAAATTTTACTTCATGCGCCACGCGTATAAAACAGCGATTTAACTAGAAAATTAAAAACACACAAAAGACATTTTTTACGTTAATCCTCACAATTAATTCGAATTATTTTTGACGATTCAAATCCTTTTGTAAGTATTCGAATCCTTTTATAAATATTCAAATCCTTTTATAAATATTCGAATCCTTTCACAAGGATTCGAATCCTTTCATAAGGATTCGAATCCTTTTATATGGATTCGAATCACCCGCATTTGGATTCGAATACGAATCCTCTTAAAAATATGTAACGAATCCGGATCACGAATCCAGTTTAACTAAAGTATTCGAACCAAGTGTTTTCCACTCGCAGACTAAGCATGAAGTAAAATTTCGAGTTTAGAAAAGCCCCGTGAAAATTTGTCGAGGGTCGCGCAGCGACCCGAGGCAAATTTTCTGGGCTTTTCTAAACCCGAAATTTTACTTCATGCGCCACGCGTATAAAACAGCGATTTAACTAGAAAATTAAAAACACACAAAATACATTTTTTACGTTAATCCTCACAATTAATTCGAATTATTTTTGACGATTCAAATCCTTTTGTAAGTGTTCGAACCTTTTTATAAATATTCAAATCCTTTTATAAATATTCGAATCCTTTTATATGGATTCGAATCACCCGCATTTGGATTCGAATACGAATCCTCTTAAAAATATGTAACGAATCCGGATCACGAATCCAGTTTAAGTAAAGTATTCGAATGCCTCTTTTGAATTCTCTAAAAGGATTTGAATCCAGGATTCGAATACTGAATGATTCGAATCCTGCCCAGCTCTGATACTCAATATGCGTTTCTTTTTCGTTTAAACTTATTTTACTTTTTACCATATGCAAAGATTATAGATTACTTTTTGATCAAAATCTCAACATTACAATTAATTCTCTCATTAAACTACACAAAAAATATTAAATTATAAAAAATCTGTATCTCATTCTATCCATACTTAAAAGTCGTTGAACGGGGAAGTACGTTCGCTCATCTTGTAACATCGAAAATCATCTAAAGCTCTAAAGCACATAAACACACAAACCCATGCGACGACAGAGCCCGCTTTTTCCACATGGGAAAGCCCCTTATGGGAAAAGAAGACGCGACAGTCTGCGCCACAATTTCCAACCTAAGTTAAAATAATATTTACAAACGGGACCGCTTAATTTATTTACAATGTGGTGAATGAACGAACGAGTGAAGATAGGTCATGAAATGTGTAGTACACATTGTACCTCCGGAGCTCCTGAGGGACTCGTGTGACCGTCTCGAATTCCCATGCCCATTCACATATGTGATCACTTAGTCGCACTTAACAGTTTATGTGATATTTTTAATATTACATGCTCTATATGCATTTATATCTAATTAGAATTAGTGGAATAAAAGTTTGTGATACGAGGACAAGAAAACTACTATTATTAAACTTCCTCAAGTGTAAAATTGCTTGAGTGTTTGTAATCGTGCTTTTTTTATCGTTTCTAGATAATTTCTACTTTAAAAGTTTCCGTAATTTTATATGTGACGAGGGTGTCTAAGCGCTTACAAATAAAATGACGTGATATTAAAAATGAGCGAGTTTTGAAAGTAAAGAGTATGACGCTGTTTATTGTTTTTTTCTTTTTTGGATAGAACACAATTTTCAATGTTACCATTTTAAAGCTGTGAGTAGTGGTCACAATAAAACTAAAACAATCAATCAATACTAATTCTTTATTAAAAAATATTGCATATACAAAAAGGTATTAAAGATTATATAAATATTTGCAGTTTAACTACTCTCCAAAATAATTTGCTGATATAACTTGATCAACATTAACAATTTAACCAGTGACGGCTCGTGATCTAAGAAAGTGGGGCGGCCAAATGAAGGCAAGCTGCAGGTAGTCAACTTAATTTTTTGGTAGTTATTAAATATTATTTATATACTGTCGATGCAATATGTGGAAATACGGTCCTGGCAAGTTTACCGTACTCGAGTAAACCATTTATACGTACTTCCACGCTACAGGGAAAATGTAACGACCAGTGCTGCCAATCCTAAAATACCCCAAACCCTAACAGAAAATACCCCATTAAGCAATACTTTCCCCCAAAAATTTACAATTTGATTTATATAAATAAAATTTAATTCAATTTAAAACAATATATTTCAAAACTGTTTTTTTTACTTTCCCCCATATGTAAAGTAACTCAACGGGAAGGTATTGCTTTCGCGAAAAATTTTAAATCAAAAATGTTAGTGGATTTTGAGTTCCCCCGAGTTGATTAAGACCACTTAAAAAAAGTGTGCCTGTCAGCATTGTACAGCCTAAACCAATCTAGATGTTATAATGACACTATAAACTTAAGCTTTTTATTACAATCCTAGGATGGGAGAAGCTTTTGGTGAAAATGGGAAAACTGAAACTGATAGTTTACTCTTAGCATGTTTCTTTTAATTTTTCTTTAAAATGATCATATAAAAAAAACTGTTTAATAAAAGTTGTAGATGATATCGTATGTTCAATTAAAAAAAAACCTCTAGAGTGCCATGGAAAATATTGCAGGTTGGCAACTATGAAATTATGTACTACAATTATTATGTCTGACGTTTTATATGTCAATTTTTAAAGTGTGTAATCAACCTAAGTTTATAAAAATTAAATCATGGCACTCTAGAGGTTTTTTTTTAATTGAACATTCGGTATACAAATTGGCTTTTCATGTATGTTTAATTAACCGTCTAAAAAATATTTCTTTTTGTTTTAACAATCAAATACGTATTATTGTTAAAAAATTAAGAGAGGAAAATATAAAGTTTCCTTTCATTTTATTTTTATTGAAATAAAAAACGCAATTCAATTCCTTTTTAAGTAAATTTTAATGGAAGAAAATGCGCAATGTTTTTAATTTCTTTCTAAATAATTTTTAATATAAAGATAAACGTCGTTTTTATTTTAAGGTGTGAAAAGATAATTCTGGTCTTAATTTAGATATTGAATTTTTATACAAATAAAACCCAAACGTTAATATTCAACACTGTTGGTTTTTCTGTTACACAAGTAGTAAAAAAAGTATAATTGTTTTAGGGCGTAAAACAAAAATTCTAACCCAGTTGATAATTAACATACAAAATTTATTTCACTCTTACTAATTGGTTTAAGATTTCACTTTAGATCAGTCTTTAGTACGCGTGGCGCATGAAGTAAAATTTTGAGTTTAGAAAAGCCTCAAAATTTGGTTTGGTCGCTCCGCGCTTCGCGCTACGCGACCAAACCAAATTTTCAGGCTTTTCTAAACTCAAAATTTTACTTCATGCTTAACCTGGGAGTGGAAATCCTCGTTAGACGATCGATCACAAACAAAATTGCAAAAGTTCAAAATGATCAGGAATTATTCAAAATTAATGGAATTTAAAAAAATTTTGGAATATCTAGTAAAGATATTTTTCAATTATAACCAATCAAAGTTTATTAATTTCTGTGTAAATTCTTAGAATTTTAAGTTAATTTGATAATCTATTAAATTTTTACATTTGTTTCAAATAAAACACTCTTCAAAAATCGTTGATTTTAATAATAATAATAATAATAATTTATTACGGAATCACTTTTTTAACAAAATAATACAAACAAATATATATCAGTGTTACAATAAAATAAATCATAACATATGCAAATAAATTAAACCAGAAATAAGAAATAATATAAACTAAAACTAAAATTAAATCTTACCAATAACAGATGAAATTAAGAGTTGTGTGTATATACCGATCGACAATAAATTGACGCAGCATAGTGATATAATTTAATTTTCCTAAAATATTTAGCCAAAGTTGAAATTATGCAATAAAATCAACGATTATGGAAGAGTGTTTTATTTGAAACAAATGTAAAAAATTAATAGGTTATCAAATTAACTTAAAATTCTAAGAATTTACACAGAAATGAATAAACTTTGATTGGTTGTAATTGAAAAATATCTTTACTAGATATTCCAAAATATCAAATCAAAGTTAAAATTTATTAAATTCCATTAATTTTGAATAATTTCTGATCATTTTTAACTTTTGCAATTTTGTTTCTGATTGATCGTCTAACGAGGATTTCCACTCCCAGGTTAAGCATGAAGTAAAATTTCGAGTTTAGAAAAGCCTGAAAATTTGGTTTGGTCGCGTAGCGCGAAGCGCGGAGCGACCAAACCAAATTTTCAGGCTATTCTAAACTCGAAATTTTACTTCATGCGCCACGCGTACTAAAGACTGATCTAAAGTGAAATCTTTCTTAAAATGTGGTGATATAATTTAATTTTCTTTCTACAAGATGAAAGTGCAATCAATTTTAAGTAAATTCTGAGTATTTCATGTTGATGGTATTGGTATTTCAAATTTTATTGTATAATTTCAACTTTGGTTAAAAATTTAAGGACGTTAAGATGATTTAATTTTCTTTCTACAAGATGTTAGCGAAATACATTCCAAGTAGATTCTATAAATTTCATGTTGATTGCATAAAACTTTAAATTTTCATTATTCACGTTTTTTTTTTTCACGAAATTTCAACTTTGATTTCATATTTTATTAAATCCAGTAGAGATATTTAAATTTCTATTATAACCAATCAAAGTTTATTAATTTCTGAGTATATTCTTTAGATTTTAGGTTGATTTGATAATCTGTCTTTTCTTACAATTCTCTCAAAATAAACATTCTTCTAAAGTCGTTCAATTTATTGCATAATTTCAACTTTGGCTTAATATTTTGAAAAAATACGTTGACATAATTTTATTTTCAGTAAATCAAATGCAGGTGTAATCAATTCTAAGTAAATTCTGTGAATTGTGTGTTGATTGTATAAAACATGATTTATAATTGCACACAAAGTTGTGATTGTTCTAAATTTAAACAAATTTATTTTATGTGTTAAATTTTACAATAAAGGAAATTGTAAAATAAGTTTCTGATTAATCGTCTAATGAGGGTTTCCACTCCCAGGTAAAGCATGAAGTAAAATGTCGAGTTTAGAAAAGCCTAAAAATTTGGTTTGGTCGCGTAGCGCGTAGCGCTACGCGACCAAACCAAATTTTAAGAAAATTAAATTATATCACTATTTTCTTAAAATATTTAGCCAAAGTTGAAATTATGCAATAAAATCAACGATTTTTGAAGAGTGTTTTATTTGAAACAAATGTAAAAAATTAATAGATTATCAAATTAACTTAAAATTCTAAGAATTTACACAGAAATGAATAAACTTTGATTGGTTATAATTGAAAAATATCTTTACTAGATATTCCAAAATTTTATTAAATTCCATTAATTTTGAATAATTCCTGATCATTTTGAACTTTTGCAATTTTGTTTCTGATTGATCGTCTAACGAGGATTTCCACTCCCAGGTTAAGCATGAAGTAAAATTTCGAGTTTAGAAAAGCCTGAAAATTTGGTTTGGTCGCGTAGCGCGAAGCGCGGAGCGACCAAACCAAATTTTCAGGCTTTTCTAAACTCGAAATTTTACTTCATGCGCCACGCGTACTAAAGACTGATCTAAAGTGAAATCTTCAACCAATTAGTAAGAGTGAAATAAATTTAGTATGTTAATTATCAACTGGGTTAGAATTTTTGTTTTACGCCGTAAAACAATTATACTTTTTTTACTACTTGTGTAACAGAAAAACCAACAGTATTGAATATTTACGTTTGGGTTTTATTTGTATAAAAATTCAATATCTAAATTAAGACCAGAATTATCTTTTCACACCCTAAAATAAAAACCACGTTTATCTTTATATTAAAAATTATTTAGAAAGAAATTAAAAACATTGCGCATTTTCTTCCATTAAAAATTACTTAGAAAGGAATTGAATACACTGCGTTTTTTATTTCAATAAACATAAAATGATAGGAAACTTTATATTTTCCTCTCTTAATTTTTTAACAATAATACGTATTTGATGGTTAAAACAAGAACCAATATTTTTTAGACGGTTAATTAAACATACATGAAAAGCCAATTTCTATACTGAATGTTCAATTAAAAAAAACTTCTAGAGTGCCATGATTTAATTTTTTTGAATTTAGGTTGGCTACACACTTTATAAATTGACATATAAAACGTCAGACATAATAATTGTAGTACATAATTTAATAGTTGCCAACCTGCAATATTTTCCATGGCACTCTAGAGGTTTGATTGTATAAAACATGATTTTTAATTGCACACAAATTTGCGTTTGTTCTAAATTTAAACAAATTTAATTTATGTGTTAAATTTTACAATAAAGGAAATTGTAAAATAAGTTTCTGATTAATCGTCTAACGAGGGTTTCCACGCCCAGGTAAAGCATGAAGTAAAATTTCGAGTTTAGAAAAGCCTAAAAATTTGGTTTGGTCGCGTAGCGCGTAGCGCTACGCGACCAAACCAAATTTGTAGGCTTTTCTAAACTCGAAATTTTACTTCATGCGCCACGCATATAAAACACTGATTTAAATGAAGTTCAAAAACATACTTCATCTATAATAATAATACATTACAAGATAACATAAAGATTTATTTTGTCCATGTTTTCCCTTGATTCAGATTAAATAAAGATTAAAGAAAAATTCAAATTTGGAAAGTTAACTAAAACTGACGAAAGTAATCAGCATTAAAGAATATTAATTAGAATCATCAATATGCATGTACAAATAAGTCTAAGAAAGCAAATTTTAACAAACCTAATTTTCACAATATTTGATTTTGATTTGAAGAAGCAATTGAGGTTTTTTTTAATTTTGTCTCATTTCATAATAATAAAATTAGAACATAGATGACGTATCTGTAAATTTAACAAAGAAATTAAGAACAATAGCGATAAAATAATAAACTGATGAATTTTGGGGGTAAAATACCCCTTTTCACCCCTAAATATATAAATCCCTCCCAAAAACCTACACATCTTTGAATACCCCAAAATCGGCAGCACTGGTAACGACAGAAACTGCAGCGACACTCGTGAAGACGTAGCGCTTGCATTAATCTTCATGTTCTGAAAATTTACGATTGGCCGATTATTGCGGATACGAAGTTGCGTAGTAAACATTTGTTAAGTGAAAATAAATGTCCGCATTTATCGGTCTTATACTGAGTGCTTATTAATATTATTATCTATTAGCCTGTTATATATTAATTATAAAAAATGAGCGATATTTATTTCTGAGAAAATCATAATTTATAATATATGATCAATCAAATTTAACGGTACGGCCGGGCCCAACCTGCCGTCCCTGACGAGCCGTCACTGAATTTAACACCATTTTGTAAATAAAAGTTAAAACAAATTGCCTGCAACTGCAAATATTTATATAATCCTTAATACCTTTTTGTATATGCAATATTTTTTAATAAAGAATTATAATTGATTAATTGTTTGGTTGAATTCTTTTGTGATTTCCTTTCGTCGGTGTTTACACGTAGACATGTTATGAAACTTGTTTTTGATTTCCTTGAACAAACCACACAATTTGAATTAATTATTCGCAGTGTAACGCATGATACGTGCAGATAATCAGGAACTGGATGCATTAAAATCATTAAGATTTTTTGTTTTATTTTACACATGCATGAAATCATCTCGGAAGTGATGAATAATACGATGTGTGCATGTTTAAAGGAACAAACAGCATATGTGAATGTTGCTCTCGTGTAAATGGAGCATGAGAAAATGATATAATGCAATGCACACACGCACAAACACAAATTTCACGCACTAATGATAAAAACAAGAATTCATTCACTCTTTGAAAACAATTCTTGCTGCGCACTAAATCAATTGCGATTTCATTATTAGAATTAAATGTACGAAAACTATGGGGATTATTTCGAGATTAAACTCATGTAGACACATTCGAATAAATCATCGCTTTGAGACAATAATTCAAATATTTGTAATCACGATTCGGCATTTCGACCGAGAAAGGTACGAATTATCTTGTGCAACCATTTTTTTTGTTTTTATAACGATTAGCCAATTCATGGCGCGGCGTGCACACGACAAAGCTATTAGCTGCAATTTGTTCCAAAAGGTTCTGGCTTTGCGCAATTTTTTTTCTGTTTTTGCGCAATCCCTCGAATTTTGCACTCGAATGTGTTTATTCTGAAGATGCGCTAATCGTGATCAGGTGAAGGCCGGTCTTGTTGGGTTATGAGGAATTGACCGTCAACCAAAGTACATACAAAATCAAAATTATGTTCTAAACACACGCACAATATTTTGTAAATAGAGCAAATTGTATCAATCTAATTTTTAATTATCGTTTTTTAAATACTTTCTCTTGAGTATTTTTTGTTAAAATTTTAGTTTTATCTGATTGAGTTGAAGAGGAGGAAGGAAGGTCGTGTGCATTGTTGGAGTGTAGGCGGTTTTAATGGAGATCGTATCTTGCGTTAATTGATTTGACGGTCGCCCTTTTATTGCACCACCGACATCAGCATCAGCACCGACAGCCTAGGCTCTCCCATAGTGCTTCATTCCCATTAATCAATGTGGCCGCTTCCAAAGAGGATGTCTCTGATTTTTCAACACCCGTTTCTCACCGGCAATAACGTCATTATACTCCGTACATCCGATCCTCATTAAATCACAAACAATTTATTCTGCCAAATAGCTACTCTAAATTAAATTAACAATCAATTAAATAAATAATCTTTATTTTCAAGCTGTTAAAAACACAAAATATAATAATTGGTGATTATCCTCATATTTTATTACTCCTACAATTTAATTTAAATCTCAGTAATCTTGAATCAATTTCTCATCCCGCAATAAAACTTATTAATCCCTTATTAATAAACTTTTTTTGGATAATATCTATAGAATATCGATATGATATAAGAACATTAAATGCTGTAATAATTTATTTATAAATGCGCATAATTAATGAAAATGACATGTTTGCGCGGATTTAAAAAATAATATATGAATAAAACTACTCGACTGCCTTGAAAGGTATTTGCTTTTTTATACACATTATAATTGCAGATAATTGCAAATGCAGCTGCTCACTATTACTTTATAAATGTTCACAGTATAAAATGAATCGACCCGTTGCTCATTGCATAGACTTATCTTGTTACAAATGAGCTTTACAAAAGCTCTTTAATGCTTAATTATTTACCTATACAGTTATGTATATTCGGTATAGAGCATGATTTAATAAAACTCTCTCTGTTTTATTAAAATAATGTGAAAATAAAGAAAAAACGGTTAAATCCGTAGTATCTGAAACCGTACTTTTCCTATCGTAGATATTTTGTGGAAGTACAGAGAAAAGTGTTTTTGTCATTTTAGAAAATCCTCTTCATTTTATTATGGAATTGAAAACACACAAAGCACACAATTTTTTAAAACATTTCTTGAACTTGTTCGTAAAGTTCAAGTTATCAAGAAACATCATGTAGAAATGTTTTGAGGTAAAGAAGAAATATGATAATAATAATATTTTAATAATATAAATGTAATTGTAAATGTAAATGTAAAACTATAAACCCCAAATATAAAAAGAAATATAAAAATAACTAATAAGCCTAAATATAAATGTAATGGAACTAAAAATAAAATAATTAATTTAATATAAATTCACTATTAAATTCACTATTGAATTTCCCGATTAAAAATCACTTAAAAGTTTTTTCCTTTATTATTAAATAAGTTAAACCATGGCTCACTGTTTAACTTATTACCAATCCCAAGGAGTCTTCATAACGAATTCATCTGGCTTGATGTCATTCGATGTGCATCCAAGTAAAATATTGTGTTGGAGCGTGTTTTCCTATTAGGCACATATAGACCCCCTGCACTTAGGAGGGAGGGAGAGTCTATAACGCCATTCATTAGACGATGCAGAAAGAGCACATCAGCAATCTCTCTGCGTTCCTTTACTGACTTTAAATTTAGGTAGGTTTGAACAAAATTGTACTCTCCAAGGATATGCTGCCTTCCAAGCTTAAATTCTACACACCTCAAGAACATTTTCTGTACAGCTTCTAAATTAGCAATATTATTTACTGTAAAAGGTGTCAAAATTTGAGAAGCATACTACACCTGAGATCTTACCAGTAAACGGTACAATGTCCTCAAATAGCCCGTGCTCAGATCTTTTCCTATTTGCCATACAAATCCCCATGTTCTGAAGGCTTTCTTAACGGCCGCTGATATTTGAAAATTAAATGTGAATTTATTGGCAAATATTACTCCCAAGTCTTTAATTTTATCCACTTTTAAAAGAGCAGATGAGTTGATGGTGTATTGATAATCTATGAACGTCCTAGATCTGTATACAGACATGTAGTAGCATTTTAAAAGATTTAAATACAAATTGTTATCAATACACCATTCGTTTAAGCACCTCATCAAATTCTGCAAATGATCGCAGTCATCAATGGAGCGAATAATTTTGAAAATGTTTAGCTCGTCGGCAAACAATAAGAAGTTTGAATCGGGAATGGCATCTTGTAACTCGTTGATAAAAAGTGAAAAGAGTATCGGTCCACAGTAAGATCCCTAGGGAACACCTGATGTAGAGTATAGCGGCTTAGATACGAACTCCTTAATTCTGACGTACTGTTTACGTTCTTTTAAGTATGATGATAACCATAATACAGTACTAGGGCACAGCCCGATAGATTCCAATTTATGAAGCAGTAAATTGATATTGATTCGATCAAATGTCTTGGTGAAGTCAGTATAGACTGTGTCTACTTGATGTCCATCATCCAAAGCACTTGATACAAACTGTTTATACTCCAATAAATTAGTTATCGTGGATCGACCGTTTACAAAACCATGTTGTTTGTTTGACATAACCTGTTTGAAAACCAAGCTAATAGATTTGCCACAATTTTATCAAATATTTTTGGTATGGTAGATTGTATACAGATCCCTCTGTAATTTTGAACAGTGTCCTTACCAGATATATGAATTGGAATTATGAAGCTGTCTTTAGAATTTGATGGTACAATACCAAGAAAAATAGATTTATTAAATAGATCGTAAATTGGTTTACAGAGAGAATATATACAATTTTAGAGGAAATAGCTGGATATTTTATCAGGGCCAATGGTGTGCTTAGGCTTTAGGTTGCATATTTCAGTAAATACGTCTTGTACACTTATCACTAATTTATTGGTTTGAGTTAATAGACCAGAACAAATGTCAGAACTGTAAGAGGTATTTGGATAATTAGTGTACACCGTAGCCAAATAGTCTGAAAATAAATTAGCAATATCCAAGCCACTATCAGCATTTATTTTTTTACAAATGTCTGTCTTTAAATAAAAGCATATTCCTTATCTCTACTATGAAAAATCTTGGCATGATCGATCAAAGATGTTTAATGCTCCAACAATCTAAGAAATCCAGAAGTAAAAATAATAACATACGTAAAAATTTGACAAACACATTCACAGTTTACTTGTATTATTATTATTGTTATTATTGTCATAGTATTGGTGGCTTAAGTGAAATAAAGTGATTCGATTTGATAAAAAGGGCAATGCTTTACGCAATCTGCAACAAATTTGTCCTAAGACTAAATCAAACACGTATTGGAGGAATTATTTCCCGAGCTAATACACCGATGGATAGTTTTTGTAAGACAAATTTGTTATAGATTACGTAAAGAATCTCGGCACTTTGAAGTCTACTACATCCAAGTATTGACAATTTCATTCATACTTATAAAATCCAAAAGTATTGTTCTCTATATCATATAAAAGACAAAATTACAAGTTTTAAATTAAAAAACCGTGGATTGTATAATATTTGTTTATTATAAAAGTATATACAGGGAGTTTTATGGAACACCGAACATTTTCATAACGAGAATTTTTTGTTTTAAGTATCCATATGCATACGTTGGACATATTTCGATGCTCAGATTATTAAAAGAATTTAATTTGAAGCTTAAAGCGAGTGTTTTCCACTCCTAGGCTAAGCATGAAGTAAAATTTCGAATTTAGAAAAGCCTGAAAATTTTGTTTGGTCGCGTAGCGCGAAGCGCGGAGCGGCCAAACCAAATTTTCAGGCTTTTCTAAACTCGAAATTTTACTTCATGCGCCACCGGTACAAAACACTGATTCAATGTGAAGTATAGCGGTGTGATTTAAACTTCGGAATATGTCAGTGTTTTGTACCGGTGGCGCATGAAGTAAAATTTCGAGTTTAGAGAAGCCTGAAAATTTGGTTTGGCCGCTCCGCGCTTCGCGCTACGCGACCAATCCAAATTTTCAGACTTTTCTAAACTCGAAATTTTACTTTATGCTTAGTCTGGGAGTGGAACACACTCATTTCAAGTTTCAAATTGAACTCTTAAAAAAACAATAAGTATCTAAAGATTTACGGCATATACGCTGTAATTAGGAAATACTTGAAAGAATAACTCCGTGTATGTACAAGTTAAGGCATTAATTGTGATTGATTGGCAACAATAAAGATAATTTTTCTATTAAGTATACATATGCATACGTCGTACATTTTCCGACGCACGGTTTATTAAAAGAATTTAATTTGAAACTTTAAACGGGTGTTTTCCACTCCCAGGCTAAGCATGAAGTAAAATTTCGAGTTTAGAAAAGCCTGAAAATTTGGTTTGGTCGCGTAGCGCGAAGCGCAGAGCGGCCAAACCAAAATTCAGGCTTTTCTAAACTCGAAATTTTACTTCATGCGCCACCGGTACACAACACTGACATATTACGAAGTTTAAAACACACCGCTAAACTTCACATTGAATCAGTGTTTTGTACCGGTGGCGCATGAAGTAAAATTTCGAGTTTAGAAAAGCCTAAAAATTTGGTTGGCCGCTCCGCGCTTCGCGCTACGCGACCAAACCAAATTTTCAGGCTTTTCTAAACTCGAAATTTTACTTCATGCTTAGCCTGGGAGTGGAAAACACTCGCTTAAAGCTTCAAATTGAATTCTTTTAATAAACCGAGCATTAGAAAATGTGCAACGTATGCATATGGATAGTTCAAAGAAAAATCCTCGTTACGAAAATGTTCGGTGTTACATAAAACTCTCTGTATGTTGATATCTACATGTATATAAAATTATCAGGAATTACAAACTGAAATGTTATATACTAAATTGTTATTCCTTAGGCGTTGAGAGAGAGCATCTCGTTTGCGTGACTACTTTGCATACATTATATCCACTAATTGCAGTCCGATTAATAAACGATCGGCATTCTGGTGATCATGCAGAAAGTACAGCAATTTGTGTCCCGAGAAATTGCCAAAAATAACACCCCGGAATAACACACACCGTTAACCTTACGATATGAAATTATATTCATCGCATCGTTATTGAATCCATAATCCCTATCAACAAACATTAAAATCTATCAATTCAATGCCATCACTCAGAACAAACAAGTTTAGTAAATTTAACAATAATACCTGATATACCTCATAAAACCACGAATTCTGGTGTATATCTGTTAGCATGTAAAAATTATCCCAAAGTATACGTTGGTCAAACCGCGTATAGTTTTTCCGAACGAAGCAAGTTCGTAACAATTAGTGTCAGAAGTGTGATCAACTTGAAAAAAGAGGATCTGTTGAATCGATTGAGAAAGTTTAAACTGACTAGATTGTTATTATGGCCACAATGGAACACCTAAAAGTATCTAAGTTGAGGAGGGAGCTCGAAGAACGGGACTTCGACTCTTTAGGAAAGAAGGAAATATTGAAGAATATGTTAAAAGAACATTTAATTGGCATTGGTGAGGATCCAGATAAATATTTATTTTTAAACTATATTTACAAACAAGAATCTATTTGAACACCAATGATAATTAATGAAAAAAGACACGTTTATTTATTTAAAATAGCCTTGATATACAGTTGCGAGAGAAAAAAACTAGTACAGCAAAATATTTGGCTATACTGAACTCACTTTAATTTTTTAATTTGTCAATCAAATTGACAATTCTGTGGAAATGTCAAATAAAATGTAATTGCTTCAACTGACTGAAACGCAAAAAGATAATAACGACCCGTTTAGAGAGGATATTAGCATTAAAAACATTGTTGTTAAGCTGAACATGACAAGTTTGTTTTACAAGAAAAAAATATGATATTTTAGACGTGACTAAAGCTCACTGCTGTACTAGTTTTTTTTTTATCGCAACTGTACATATTTTCATTCTACTATTTTACATCCATCGAAAATGTGACCACTTGTCTTGTCAGTTGGCTACACTGAGCCCTCTAGTGACAGGAGTGACAGCGTTTCAAGTGCGTTCACCACTTTTTTCGAGCGAAGTTCGCGAAGATAGAACGCGGAGACAATTATTTAAAACCGACAATTCTAGCCCTCTTTTTAATATAATTGTTGAACCTAGTGACGGATCCGTTCCATTCTGGGAATACGGCGGCAGTAAGTACACAAAAATCAAGTACACGTAGATAGTCCGCAGGAACAATCTAATTTGAGGAGCTTTTTTTAAACTTATATGTTTAAAAAAAGCTTCTCGAACAACCAAGAAGCATTGAAGAACATTTTACAATACATGAAAATAAATTAGAAGAGACATCTATTGAACGCGATAGAAAGATCGAGGAACGTCACCGAATACTCGATGATAAACTGCTTGAACACACAGAGGAACTTGGTAGAAAACAAATGGAGAGAATGAAACAGAGAGTCAACATTTTAGAAAAAAATACCAACCACGGAACCTGTTCAAACGTAGAAAATAAGGTAGGAGAAATCACACCTTATATTAATCCTCCCATCTATGATGGTATTGTTGCTTGGAAAAATTATCAAAAACAGTTCGAGGCTACGGCTAGGAGTATTGGATGGTCAATCGAGGAGAAGGCCATCGCGTTGACTTGAGATATAGTTATGAACACATGCAGTAAATCTACCAACCAGTCTCAACTAAAATTGAGGTGTCAAAAGCACACTGAGTCGTTGCAGGAGTTTCAATCGGATATTGCGCGTATAGTGAGATATGCCTATCCCTCATCTCCAGAGAATTTTATAGAAGGCTTAGGAGTCCAGGCTTTTATAGACGGGTTAAATCAAGTACACGTACAGCAGACCAGAAACAATGGTGGCAGTACTAACACATGCGTTAGGGGTTGAAGCTGCCAAGAGAGCTTCAAGAGAACTGATACGCCTACGAGGAGTAGTGCAGAAGCCTTAAATCGAATTTCTACGGACAAGGAACCGCTTCGATGCTGGCACTGCGAAAAATGTCGTCACCCTAAAAGCAAGTGCAAGAAATACTTACAGAATATTGCAGATAAAAATCAGGAAAACTAGAGAGAACTGGTGCGCAAGGGCAAACATCTACTTATTACACACAAGCCCCGAAGACAGCTAAGGTAGGTAGCACCAGTATCTATCAGGAACATTGCCGACCATTAATTTTACCATCGACGAAAATACTTGTCAGAGACTGACGTAACGTAGATTCTCTGACAAGTGTTTTTGTCGATGGTAAAATTAATGGCCGGCAATGTTCCTTACTGTCAGATACTGGTGCTACTAAGACCATCGTAAGAACAGACGTTACGAATCTCAAGAATTGAACGACTTCGAAATTGAGATTAAAGACGGCACAAGAATTACCACCTTTGGAAAAATGGAAGCAAGTATAGAAAATGGAGACATGTCAACACGAAGTTCTGATGGCAGATATTGAAGACGAAGTCATTCTTGGTATGGATGTTATGATCTGCTATGGTTTCCGTTTGGATTTAAACCAAGAAATATTGATGGATAATTCAGAAGAGCTTGACTTTATCAGCGCGGTGACATTCGAACAAACGTCTTTCTCTCTGAAAATACAGCTGTGGCATCTCGTAGTGAAATAATGGCAACCGCTTCTTGGCAGCAAATAATCAATGAAACCAAGGCTGTGGTTATCGAGGCGTCATTGAAGGGCCTGGGGATACTCATCGACTATATTAGCGTTAACGTCAGGCGCACATTGTCCTATAACAAGTCCTTTTCTTAAGATGACCATGATCGTTAAAGTTCATAAGACGTACCGGAATTCTTCATTTTGTCGCTACCAGTGTTCGGTAGCGACAAAATCAACATTTCTGGTACATTTTCTGAACTTGAACGATCGTGGTCACCTTAAGAACAGGACTTGTTATAGGACACTGTGCGCCAATCTCCGGTATTGTATCTGAAATAAACACTAATAGGGTCGCCCCTGGCAAGATACCAAAAGAGATGGAAAATGGAGATGGATGATGAAGATGGAAGATGGAAGATGGAAGATGGAAGATGGAAGATGGAAGATGGAAGATGGAAGATGGAAGATGGAAGATGGAAGATGGAAGATGGAAGATGGAAGATGGAAGATGGAAGATGGAAGATGGAAGATGGAAGATGGAAGATGGAAGATGGAAGATGGAAGATGGAAGATGGAAGATGGAAGATGGAAGATGGAAGATGGAAGATGGAAGATGGAAGATGGAAGATGGAAGATGGAAGATGGAAGATGGAAGATGGAAGATGGAAGATGGAAGATGGAAGATGGAAGATGGAAGATGGAAGATGGAAGATGGAAGATGGAAGATGGAAGATGGAAGATGGAAGATGGAAGATGGAAGATGGAAGATGGAAGATGGAAGATGGAAGATGGAAGATGGAAGATGGAAGATGGAAGATGGAAGATGGTAGATAGAAGGTGGAAGGTGGAAGATGGAAGATGGAAGATGGAAGATGGAAGATGGAAGATGGAAGATGGAAGATGGTAGATGGTAGATGGAAGATGGAAGATGGAAGATGGTAGATGGTAGATGGAAGATGGAAGATGGAAGATGGAAGATGGAAGATGGAAGATGGAAGATGGAAGATGGAAGATGGAAGATGGAAGATGGAAGATGGAAGATGGAAGATGGAAGATGGAAGATGGAAGATGGAAGATGGAAGATGGAAGATGGAAGATGGAAGATGGAAGATGGAAGATGGAAGATGGAAGATGGAAGATGGAAGATGGAAGATGGAAGATGGAAGATGGAAGATGGAAGATGGAAGATGGAAGATGGAAGATGGAAGATGGAAGATGGAAGATGGAAGATGGAAGATGGAAGATGGAAGATGGAAGATGGAAGATGGAAGATGGAAGATGGAAGATGGAAGATGGAAGATGGAAGATGGAAGATGGAAGATGGAAGATGGAAGATGGAAGATGGAAGATGGAAGATGGAAGATGGAAGATGGAAGATGGAAGATGGAAGATGGAAGATGGAAGATGGAAGATGGAAGATGGAAGATGGAAGATGGAAGATGGAAGATGGAAGATGGAAGATGGAAGATGGAAGATGGAAGATGGAAGATGGAAGATGGAAGATGGAAGATGGAAGATGGAAGATGGAAGATGGAAGATGGAAGATGGAAGATGGAAGATGGAAGATGGAAGATGGAAGATGGAAGATGGAAGATGGAAGATGGAAGATGGAAGATGGAATATGGAAGATGGAAGATGGAAGATGGAAGATGGAAGATGGAAGATGGAAGATGGAAGATGGAAGATGGAAGATGGAAGATGGAAGATGGAAGATGGAAGATGGAAGATGGAAGATGGAAGATGGAAGATGGAAGATGGAAGATGGAAGATGGAAGATGGAAGATGGAAGATGGAAGATGGAAGATGGAAGATGGAAGATGGAAGATGGAAGATGGAAGATGGAAGATGGAAGATGGAAGATGGAAGATGGAAGATGGAAGATGGAAGATGGAAGATGGAAGATGGAAGATGGAAGATGGAAGATGGAAGATGGAAGATGGAAGATGGAAGATGGAAGATGGAAGATGGAAGATGGAAGATGGAAGATGGAAGATGGAAGATGGAAGATGGAAGATGGAAGATGGAAGATGGAAGATGGAGATGGAAGATGGAAGATGGAAGATGGAAGATGGAAGATGGAAGATGGAAGATGGAAGATGGAAGATGGAAGATGGAGATGGAAGATGGAGATGGAAGATGGAGATGGAAGATGGAGATGGAAGATGGAGATGGAAGATAGAGATGGAAGATGGAGATGGAAATTGGAGATGGAAGATGGAGATGGAAGATGGAGATGGAAGATGGAAGATGGAAGATGGAGATGGAAGATGGAGATGGAAGATGGAGATGGAAGATGGAGATGGAAGATGGAGATGGAAGATGGAGATGGAAGATAGAGATGGAAGATAAATCAGAACAGGCAACTCTTTAAAAAGTAAACAACATCAACAGAAAGTTGACCTCCTAATTAAACAGTACAAAGACGTTTTTCATTTTGAAGGTAACCCCATCGGTAGGACATCAATCGTTAAACACTGAATCCATACTGGAAATTTTATGCCCATTAGGTGTACCAACAGCAAAACGAGAAGAGACTCAACAAATAATCAAGTAGCCCGTGGGCATCTCCAGTAGTGCTTGTTAAAAAGAAGGATAGTTCCACTTGGTTCTGTATAGATTACTGGCAATTGAATAATGTTACTGAGGAAGACCGTTACCCAGAATAGATAAAACTCTGGATATTTTGTTAGGATCAACGTTATTCTTTATTTTAGACCTAAAAAATGAATATTTGCAGGTAAAGTTGGATGAAAAAGATAAGAAAAAGACAGCTTTCACGATAGGATCAGGCCTTTGAGAGTTTAATTTCATGCCTTTTGGCCTCTGCAATGCACCTTTGACATTTTGAGGAGAATGTTCTACGAGGTGTTTGGTGTATTTGGATGACATCATCACCTTTAGCAAGACGTTTGAAGATCACCTCAAAATATTAGAAGAAGTATTTAAAAGGATTCGTAGGGCAAATTTTAAACTAAATCCCAGAAAGTGTAATTTACTACAAGGGAGAGTGAATTATCTTGTTTATGTGATTTCGAAAGAAGAAATTGCAGTAGATCCAGCTAAGATTAATGTGATTAAAGAACGGCCTGTTCCTACAGACAAGCATGAGATCAAAAGTTTTTTGGGTTTGTGCACGTATTACCGCCGGTACGTAACTGGATTTTCCACTATAGGCAAACCATTAACTAAGCTTACAGAAGAAGCAAGTAAATTCTTTTGGGATCAGAGTTGCCAGAAGATATTCGAGAACCTAAAGGAATTCTTAGTTAGTGCTCCAATTTTATGCTACCCATCACTAAATGGTAGATTCATCTTAGACAGATGCTAGCCACGCAGGACTGGGTAGAATCTTATCTCAACTACAAAATGGAGAAGAGAAAGTCATAGGTTATTTTAGCAAAACTCTGTCTAAGCAGGAGAGAAATTATTGTGTGACCAGAAGAGAATTGTTAGCAATGGTTAAATCAGTTGAATAGTGCTTAAGTATTTATATGGCAGAGCATTTATTTTAAGAACGGATCATGCTGCTTTAAGATAGCTGCTGTAATTTTAAAATCCGTAAGGACAAGTGGCCAGATGGATTGAAAGGCCACAAGAGTACGATTTCAGCATAGATCATCGAACAGGCAGAATACATCAGAACGCCGATGTTTTTTCTCGAAAACCATACGAGGCAGACTATACGTATTGCCGGCGGATTGAGAAAAAGTCTGCCACGATAAATAGGACGACTGTTTACGATGCTACCTGGTGTAAGGATCAATTGCGGGTAGATTAGGGGGATGATTTAGATTTGGGAGAAATGATGAAGTAGAAACGTAGAAGTCAAGCTCCGCCTGGGAAGAAGACGCAAGTATTGGAATCGTATTAGGGCCAATGGGATTCCATTATGATTGAAGACGGGATCCTAATAAGAAAATTTAAGAGCGATGATGGCAATACAAATACAACACAGATATTGATTCCAAGGAAAAGGCGTCCACAAGTCCTGCAACAGGTACATGACGGTACGTCTAGTGGACATTTTAGTATTCGGAAAACCACCGTCAAAGTGCGTGAGCGCTTCTATTGGTCAGGATACAAACATGATGTCAAAGAATAGTGCGTAAATGTAGGGTGTGTACGGAAAGTAAAGGACCGCAAATAAAGTCTCGGGCCTCATTGAGAAAGAACAATGTCGGAAGTCCTTTCCAATAATTGGCTATTGATATTGCCAGCCTGTTTCCTGAAACAGCAAATGGTAACAAGTTTCTAATGGTAATTAGGGACTTTTTAGTAAATGGACAGAAGCTTGCGCACTACCAAATTAGAATGCATCCACAATAGCCGATGTCCTCGTTAAGGAATTGATATGTTGATTCATTGGAAATTCATATAGATCAAGGCAGAAACTTCTAGAGCAGTGGTGGGGAAACTTTATTTAAGACGGGCCATTTATAATAACCAGAGAATCGTAGCGGGCCAAAGAATAATGCTTAATCGTAGGTAGGTAGTTTTTATGCGGGTCGTCACATTACGAAGTAAGAACGCGTTCAAACATTCTCACGACGGCACTCTTAAACGGGCCGGATTAAACCATTCGCCGGGTCGGACTTGGCCCGCGGGCCGTAGTTTTCCCATCACTGTTCTAGAGTAACTATTTTCCCGTGTATGTAATCTCTTGGGTATTCAAAAGACAAGGACCACTCTGTTACATCCGCAATCAAATGAAATGGTGGGAAGAATTAATCGAACGATGGAAAGGTACCTTTTCAAAGTTATGGCAAACTAATAGAAGGACTGGGACCAATATCTAAAATGGTTTTTGTTAGCCCAGTGGTTCCCAAACTGTGCGCCGCGGCTAGGCTACAGGGGTGTCGCAAAAATAATTTTGGCTTTAAATCAACAAATATCAACGATAAATAGCGTTAGTTGGGCCAATATTTTGATTCACAGCGCCGTGGATACATTCTGATACATTTACGGCGCCAGGAACCGAAAAAAAGTTTAGGAACCACTGCCAGCCATACACGAGAGTACTCGCTTCAGTCCAGCCATTATCCTATTTGGAAGAGAACTCAGACTGCCATGTGACCTGAAGATTATATACAAACCAAGACAAGATTTAGCTGGGGATGATTTTGTTTAAAAACTGAAACAAAAGCTGTACGATTTTCACGAACGGAAGATAGGATAAAGGATCGTTATGACATTAAGGCTACTAACGGAGGATACCAGAGGGGAGATCTAGTCTGGTTGTACAATCCTCGTAGGAAAAGATGATTCACTCCAAAACTGCAGCGCAACTGGAAAAGCCCTTACAAAGTTATAAATCGAATTAATGACATCATCTACCGCATCAAAAAGCGTCCGTCGAGAAAACCAAAAGTTATTCATTTTAATCCGTTGAGCCCATATGAGATGAACTATGAAAAATCGGTTCGTGTAAACCAAGTCACAGGAAGAAATTTCGAGTTCGACTGTGATTTCGGAGCGAAACGGTGTAAGAAGAGGGCAATGTAACTGTAGTCATCAACGGAATCAGTGATTCAGGACTAAAAATAGGGCGCGGTCGTTAGGAGGATAGAAATAATAGTGCTGACACGAAGTTTGATTGAATACTGACAACAGATGTTGTAAGGTGTACATATATTACTAATTAAACAGAATATTTAAAATCATCTTGTGTTATTGAACGAGGCAAGTTCGTAACAATATCTTGCATCATATGCATGTCTATATTTTGCTAATTTTATGTACTGAACTTTTATTGATTAATTAAAAATAGATTATTTTGCTCTGTATCGATGTAATAAAAGTCCTAAGTAATATCCTGTATGTAGATCAACTCTCTGGCTTTCCACTTTCATAAATCTATTAATGTATAAAAAAAACACTTAATTAATTGCACAATCATGCAATAAAAGACACGAGTTATACAATCGCTATCCGTTATAAACATTAATTGTCTACGTTATTATGACATAACTAACCAATTAAGAGTAATCAATTTACGAAATAAGTGTCCTAAAACTTTTATGTAAACACAAAAGAAACCAAAAATTTATAATAATTCAAGATATTTTAAAAATCTTAAATCAAAATTGGATCAATCGTTTCTAGGAAAACAAATTGAATTTGGTAATTAGATTATTTTGTTTACAATTAAAATTGTTTTTAAATTCATGAATGTTAATTGATGATGGTGATAATTTAATGATTTTAAATGATTATATCGCGAATATGTGAAAAATAGTTAGAGATATGATATTTTTCATATATTCGCAATATAATCATTAAATCATCACCATATTATCAATTAACATTAATGATACTCGTCTCGAGCATTCAACAATTACACCAATAAAATCAATTATCCACTCTTTCTCTCTCTTTCTTGCTGATCGACAATTAGCGAATGTTTGCGAGCAATTGCTTAACCAGTTCCAAGCAAGCGATGACGACGAATGCGAAATATCCTTTGAAAAATTCTGCGGTAAAAAATGGGTGTTTAAAAGAGATTTTTCCAACAATAAAGCAATTTCGAGCGCACAACGCTTAAGGCAATTGCAATTTCCCTTCTGGCACCTGCTGCTGCTGCTGCTCCTGAATCCTTGAATCTGATGATACATCCATGCATCATTCAAGGTATGATTCCTTTGTTGTGCAGAGGATGCATTCATACAGCAGGTGTTGCGAATTGCATTCCTCGGATTATTATTATTACAAAAATACGAATCATATTTAACGAAATAAGCAGCAGGAATAAAATATTCACCTATTATAATTATATTTTTACAATAAAACACTATTTACTTTGTTTGTATAATTTTTTTTTTACTTATGCCCGGTATTATAAAACGTTTTATTCCCTAAATAAAATATACTTTAGGAATAAATTAATTTATTCCAAAGATTTCGGTATAATAAACACAAAATAACTTTATTTGGCTAATAAATCTCCTCGGTAAATTATTTGTTTGTTTTTCTACCAAGTAAATTTTATTATCTAAATAATTTGACAGTTAAAAGTTAAAAGTGTATTATATTATTATATTTACTTTAGATTCTACTACTTTATTAATTTCATTGCGGTTATCATGTCTATCATATCATCCGTGTCAGACATAACCAGGAATTTATATACTTATGCATACGCTTTTTTTAAAAATTAGTTCCATTTATAGTTTTTAACAAGTGTTTTCCACTCCCAGACTAATCATGAAGTAAAATTTCGAGTTTAGAAAAGCCTGAAAATTTGGTTTGGTCGCGTAGCGCGAAGCGCGGAGCGACCAAACCAAATTTACAGGCGTTTCTAAAATCGAAATTTTATTTCATGCGTCACGCGTATTAAACACTACAAAAATACAGAAATATTGTAAACAAGTGAACTTCACTTCAAATCAGTGTCTTGTACGCGTGGCGCATGAAGTAAAATTTCGAGTTTAGAAAAGCCTGAAAATTTGGTTTGGCCGCTTCGCGCTACGCGACCAAACCAAATTTTCAGGCTTTTCTAAACTTGAAATTTTACTTCATGTTTAGCCTGGGAGTGGAAAACACTCGTTAAGGTCTTTTATAATTTCTAATAAGCTTTATTTTTCTTGTTCCTTGTAATTCTGTCCTATTCCACGGTTATTCTCCATAATTATAAGGAATTATACTAAGTTTCTAATGTGATTGACAATTTAATTTAAAATATGAACAATTCAATTTAAAAATTGGGTGGTTCCAGCTATGGACAAATTAAAATGTATAGTTTCGGTCTGTAATCTACAAATTCAATTATTATTTATAGAATTGCTATATATTTAGTAGGTTTGCTTTATAATACGCAATTTTATTTGCCCATTAGTTTACAAGGTTAATAAATTTACTCCACAAATAGTTATCTAATGATTTATTAATCGTTTATAATACCGGGCATTAATGTGACTGCAGTTTCAATAAGTTCAGCTTGTCATTATTAAACACACTTCATGTTTAATAATGACAACTAAATCATTGAATAAATAAGTCTTGTGCAAAGTAAAAAGTGTTTTATTGTGTGATTAATACAGGGAGTGTTTCGTTAAAGTATACGGATTCCAAATTCAGCTTATTTCCTTTAAATCTTTAGATTTCCGTTGTGTTTTTATAAGAGGTGAATTTGAAACTTTGAACAAGTGTTTTCCATTTCCAGACTAAGCATGAAGTAAAATTTGGAGTTTAGAAATGCCACATGAAAATTTTCTGTGCTTTTCTAAACTAGAAATTTTACTTCATGCGCCACTCCTATAAAACACCAATTTCAAGTGAGGTTACAATATACATAAATTTTACAATATTTTAGTGTTTTATACGCGTGGCGCATGAAGTAAAATTTCGAGTTTAGAAAAATCCAGAAAATTTGTGTCGGGTCGCTGCGCGACCCTCGACAAATGTTCACAGGGCTTTTCTAAACTCGAAATTTTGCTTTATGCTTGATCTGGGAGTAAAAAACACTCGTTGAAAGCTTAAAATTAAACTCTTTTAAAACAACAACGGATATCTAAAGATTTAATGAAAATAAGCTGACTTTAAAAAATGTATACTTTAAAGAAAAACTCCCCTTATAACCAAGTAAAAGCCTTCACAATACAGAATTAATAATATTTTTGTACATATCAATTCAATTTAAGATCTCTTAAGTTAACTTTTTTCCCCTACATTTATTGCCGGTATTTGTAACTTAAATGAGCAACAGTTTTGTTCTCTGGTTTTTAATTGATGGGATAAAGTTAAGGGTGTGCATGTTTTAGAATAATTAAAAGTTGCTGTGGGGTTTAATTGACTAATGAGTGCCCGAGGGGGGTGGAAGTGATTAACTTTTGTGCATAACATGGGGGTTTGGTGGGAACGAGTTTGTAAAGAGGGTGATGGGTTTTCGCTGAATGGGGTTGGGGTGGAACGGGGCAGGTAAACAATTGGGGATTGTCATCCGGTCGGATAAGCGTTATTGTCGGAGGGTAAAATTATTATGACTGGTTATTTATGAATTTTGGTGAGAGTGCTTAATAATATCGAGAGATACAAAGAAGGGAGGAAATTAATTGTTTCATATTTGTATGTGAATTTCCCACTGAATACGCAAAAGTTATTAAAAAAATATGAAAACTATTAGCTCGAGAAGTAGTTGTTTCAATGACAATTTAGAGACTTGTCTCAATGAGACTAAATTTTTTCAGAAAGTCGAAATTAATTTTAATTCGTTTTTATATTTTCTAAATATACTGTAAACTATTGGCAAACTCAATTTTTCTTTATGTCACATTATTCCAGTTCAACAATTATTCAAAGCTGATAAGCCAACACTCAAAAGATTTTAAGCCGGATTAGATAAAATTAGGTTAGATGTCAAATTATAAAGTTAGAGTAACTAGCCTAAATTATAAAAACTTGAACCTAATCTAACTGATATCTTACTAAATCTCATCTTAGGGATGTGAATTAGGTTAGATATCAATAAGTTGCCCAACAGGACATTTCCCAATTACAACACAATGTGATATAACACTGGGATTTTTCTTTTAAATTTACATACAAATATGCATGAGCTGTAACTTTTCCGATAATCGTTTGTTTTTTAAAGTAGTTTAATTTAAAGTCTTTAACGAGTATTCTCCACTCCCAGATTTAAGAATAAAGTAATATTTAATAATAATAATTATTATTATAATAATAATCTTTATTTCAAATACCATATGCATGCATTTTTACACAAAAGATAATAATCAAGTATTTGGAATCTAATGGCGAAGTTTAGTCTTTGGATAAGTCGACTATTTTTCAACTTAACCATTGAAAACATAAGTAATAAATAAATATCAAACAAGCGCAGACGTTTATTTCAGTGCGTTTTAAATATCAGTAATTTAAATTATTCAATAATTAAATCGGCAATATTGAAACACAAAATATACATCTATCTGTCTTTAAGATGTTTGGCATAATGTTTACGGAAAGTTAAGACACATTTCGCTTTGCATTCTAGTGGTACCTTATTGTACACTTTAGAAATTTGGATTGATAATGATCTTTCTGCAAAAACAGATTTATGTTGAGGTGGAGTTAGTAATCCTCTAAAGCGTACATTAAGTGTATGAATGTCAGAGCGGAATTTAATTGTGTGGTAAAGATAAGGCGGAGTCTTGTCTTTAATTATTTTGTGACAAAAAGTGGCAAATTGAAGTAAACGGCGATCACTCATTTTAAGCCAACCTAAGTCCTGAAGCTTATGACTTATATGATCAAATTTCCTAATACCGAAGATTTATCTCAAACAAGAATTTTGCATACGTTGGATTTTATCAATTGTTTTTTTATTTAAACAAAAGTTGTATACTACATCACAATAGTTAAAGTGTGACAAAACCAGGGATTCACATAATATAGTTTTCAATTTCTGCGATAAACATCGCCGATTTAAGTATATTAACCTAAGATTTACGTATGCCTTATTGATACAACGGGAGATATGACTGTAGAATCTTAGTTCACTATCTATATAAACTCCTAGACTTCTAACGCAATTGTTTATGTCAATAAAATTGGTATTGTCCAAGCTAATTGAAAGTAAGGGGAATACTCTTACTCGCGCTTTTTTTGGACCAAACAGAATAACTTCAGTTTTAGAATTATTCATTAGGAGAGAGTGCTCATTGCATTTTGTAACGATTCTAATTAAATCTGAGTTAATTTTAGCGCACGTATCAATAGTGTCCTCTGCAAAAGTATGTAACAATTGAGTATCGTCTGCAAAAAGATGGTAGTTATTTAAGTTGATACTTGAAAAAATGTGTGAAGTATAAATTAGAAATAACAAAGGCCCTAAAATAGAGCCTTGTGGTACACCTCTATGAGTTTCCAGCTCATACGACAAATTATTTTTCAAGCTTCAAGCTGTGATCGGTTACTTAGGTATTCTTTGAAAAAACCAATGGATACCTTATCGAAGCCAATGTAAGATAATACAGCAAGCAGGGTATTATGATTTATGGTGTTGAAGGCCTTCGAGAAGTCCAGTAGTATAAGTAATGTCAGAAGGCCTTGGTCCTGGGAAATAATTATACTATCTGTGATGTCGGCTAGAGCTGTGGAGCAACTATATTTTTTACGGAAGCCAGACTGCGTGTCAGGGAGGATAGAGTGACGATCTAGGTAACATTTAATTTGTGGTTCAATTAGTTTTTCCAAAACTTTGGAAAGCGTACTAAATAAACTAATTGGGCGTAGGTCCTTAGGATCAGTAATAGGTCTTTTTAGGAATAGGGATTATGTGGGATTTTTTCCAAAACGAAGGAAAATATCCAGGCGAGAGACAATTATTCATTATGTGTGTTACGTAAGGTGTAATAAATGGACAACATAATTTAAGCATTTTAGCGCTGATGCCATCAGAGCCTGCTGAACCCTCTGATAAATTATTAATTATAGAATTTACTTCAGAATCACCTACTTCAGCATAGAAAAATTTAGGGTTGTGGGGAAAAAGTAAATGAGAGTTATAGTATTGGTTTAATTCAGAGCTATCTGTAAAAGTGGATGGAATGCAGTTTACGAAATAGTTATTAATTACATTTACATCTAACTCATTCGAGATTCCGACATTAGAGGTCTCTCTAGAGCCAATATTGAGTTTTTTTTAACTCTTTCCACAACACTCTAGAATCTTTTGACCTCAGCCTAAACTCAAAATAAGCTTTCTTTTCAATATTAATACTTGACGTCGTTAAATTACGTAGACATTTGTAATAATTCCAGTGATTGGGATTCTGTGTTCTTTTGAATCTACGGAGGGCATTATATCGAAGGTCTATTAATTTTTTAATATTATCAGTTCGCCAAGGACAATTATTTTTTGTAAATATTGATGTTTTCAGGGGTGCATGGAGATCAAATAGGTCCAACAGTGTTGAAGAGAAATAATAAATCTTATCGTCAATACTTGCTAAAGAGTAAATGAAATTAAAATTGCATTTCGAGTTTTGAGCAGCCTGAAAATTTGGCTAGGTTATTATTTTTGTGAATAAATATGTCAAGTGACATATCTGATTAATGAGAAAAAATCCATATCGAATGATAGCACAACCAACTATAGTTTTCGTTTAAAAAAAATAATTTTGTATTATATCTCGAGCGATCAAACCAAATTTAAAGGCTTTTCTAAACTCAAAATTTTACTTCATGTTTAATCTGGGAGTGGAAACACTCGTCAGAAGCTTCATATTGAACGCTTTTTAAAACAAAAGGAACGCCTGAAAATTTAAAATGTTAATCGGGTGTTTAATAATCTACACGTGGTGATATTCTGCGTACGATTTTAAGCACATATCTTAATTCTAAAATATCGTACCACGCTTCCTAAGCCTTCACGACGTCCTCAAAGTTTGAACATTCAATCGTTTTATATACCATATTATTCGATATTAATTTACAGAAAACTCTGCAATTTCGGTAGAATGACTAGTTTGAAGATTATTTGCCAGTGTGTACAATCTTTCTAACTCAAACGTGTGTTTTTAACACTTCTTAGTTAGCTTATTTTTATATAAATTATAGCTGCCAACGTCGACACACAGTGAGACCAAATGGCCGAAAAAGCGCGCATAGACTGTATATCATAATGTTATTGTAAGTGAATCTCTGAAATAGGTTTTATATAGGTTTTATGGTCCGCACAATTCTAATCAACTGTTATTCTGAACGATTAATAATTGACAAAATTATAAAATTACGTTTCTTCGACACTTTTATGATGACTATAGATGATTCTGAGTAAAAGTTCAAATCATTTATCATTCTGATAGATTGTGGCATAAAATATTGTCATTGCAACTGTTAATTTTATCAAAATAAATGTTTTTACCACATTTGTTATTGGCTGAACCTATTTGATTAATTCAGATTTTGTATAGACATTTTTTGGTGCATGTCAAATACAAAATCGTTTCAAAATTTTATGGTAGGTAAGGTAAGCGTGTTAAGCTATATAAGCGTGTAACAACAAATATTCATTGTTTAATTTAATATCCGTCGGAGTAGTTGTTCGGGAAATAGTTGTTTCGATAATTATTTGATTATAATATATCCTCTCAGAGGCAACAGTTTGAGAAGTGAAATAGTTTGCCAATTTTATCATTTTTGATAAATCTGTTACTTATACAGAGAGTTTTATGTAACATCGAACATTTTCATAACGAGAATATTTCTTTTAAATATACATATGCATACGTTGCACATTTTCCGACGCTCGGTTTATCAAGAGAATTCAATTTGAAACTTTAAACGAGTGTTTAGAATAGCCTGAAAATTTGGTTTGGTCGTGTAGCGCGAAGCGCGGAGCGGCCAAACCAAATTTTCAGGCTTTTCCAAACTCGAAATTTTACTTCATGCGCCACCGGTAGAAAACACTGATTCAATGTAAAGTTTAGCGGTGTGTTTTAAACTTCGTAATATGTGAGTGTTTTGTACCGGTGGCGCATGAAGTAAAATTTCGAGTTTAGAAAAGCCTGAAAATTTGGTTTGGCCGCTCCGCGCTTCGCGCTACGCGACCAAACCAAATTTTCCGACTTTTCCAAACTCGAAATTTTACTTCATGCTTAGTCTGGGAGTGGAACACACTCATTTTAACTTTCAAATTGAACTCTTGTAAACATACAACGATTATCTAAAGATTTACGGCATATACGCTGTAATTGGGACATGTATACTTGAAACTTAAAAATTAAAGGTGTCAAATTATATTGGATGGAAATGTTCGGTGTTACATAAAACTCTTTGTATAAACGCTGCGAGGTTATGTCGGTCTTTTACGATTGTCCACAAATTAATAAAACCTATCAGTCCTATTAAAAAATCCACATGGAATATTCTGATAGAATTAAGTTCAATACTTGTACCATGAACATTCGATTTCGAGTTCGGGACAAAATATGAGAAGTGTGAAATATCCCTGGAAAACAAGGAATTTAACTTCCATATTAAAAATGATCTTACGTCATCGAAAATGCTTCCACGAAAAAAATGTTCGGTGGAAATTGAAGCCTTTAGCCTTCAGCTCCAATTTCCACCCAAAATGTTTTTCGTGGAAGCATTTTCGATGACGTGTGGTTTAATATGAAAGTTAAAATTCCGAGATATTTCAAACTTCTCACATTTTGTCCTGAAACTCGAAATCGAATGTTTATGGTACAAGTATTGAACTTTATACTGTCAGAATGAATATTCCATATGGATTTTTTAATGAGACTGATAATTTATTATTGAAGAAAATCGGATAATATATGACCAAAATACAATTTTTATACTTTTTGAAAATCCAGTTTCAAAGCCAACATTTTTACGGTCGTAAGTGGACGCAGCAGCAATTAAGCTCAAAATATAGACCTTTGAATGGACATCATATCAGGAATATCCCAGGTGTGTGCTTCGCTATATTAAAAAATTGCACCATTTTTAAGAAAGACGTAAATTTCCATAGAATTTATATGGAGAAAGTTAAAACCTTCATACTGTGAGCGTTGTCCTGTTAAACAACATGATCTGGTATTGCTACAAATCACTTAACATCACTTAATATGGACTTAAACACCGCAAATAATTATCAATTTTGCGGTTACAATAACCCTTACTTTTTCTTCCAATGCGCGTCTTTTTTCTGATTTGGGCCCATTGGGCGTTAGTGACAGATTTTGACACTAACTGTTACGAATTCATTTAAACTTGCTAGTTGCAATTTTGGACAAATTCTCTGTTTCTCGTTATTATCAGTTTGTATCAGTTCTAGCCTTTTAGTGTATTGGTGTTTGTGTGTTAGTTTCGTTTTACTGTTTTGTTTAATTATAATGGATTTTACGTTTAATGACTATGCTAACATGTACATGGTGTACGGTTTCTATAATGGAAATGCACATACATATGGCAAGACTAGAATATCGAGCACGGTTACAAAATCAGAGGCATCTTTCTACAAATGTACTTCAAAGGCTGGACGAACGACTACGTGAAACGGGTATGCTGGTTCCCAATAATGCAAACAGTGGTCAGCCACAGCAGAGGCACACAGTATAACTTAAAGAGCAAGTTCTAAGTACAATAGAAGAATATTAGATATTCTTAATAACAACACCGTTCATTTGGTCCTACAAAAAAACCTTCTATTTTAGATGTATTCTTTAGAGCGATGGGAGTATGTTTATCTGAAATTTGGTCATTAACAATCACAACAGTCACTATTACTGACGAAAACCCGCGCAAAGTTCGAGAACAAGGTCACCAAAGACGGTTTTTCGAGAACATGGTCACCAAAGACGGTTTTTCGTTAATGTTTGTCTAGGCATTATAAACCATATTGTTGTAGGACCATTTTATTTACCACATCGATGATAACATCAAGTTTCAGGAACAAATTATTGATGAGTTGCCGTTGAGTTTACGAGTTAATATGATTTGCATGCATGATCTTCAGCCCCTGCTCATTTTGCCCGTATTATAAAAGACTGGCTGGACGAGCAATTCCCAAACAGTTGGATTGGTCGCTCTAGTCCGATCGCTAAGCCTCCGAGGTCAACCGATCTCAATACATTAGATTATTTTGTTTGGGGCTTCATTAAAGAACAAGTTTGTGCTACGCCTTGACAAAATTCTGACGATGTTAGAAACAGAATTGACGCGGCGGTACTGAAGATTACACTAGAAATACCGGAACGAGTAATGAATACGATACAGAAGAGATTGCGACTGTACAGGGTGGCCCGAATTGGATGTATATAGGGAATATCGGTTATTAGAAGAGATAGAAAAAATCGATGGCGCATCCTCGAGCTCTTTTTTCGAGACAAACACAATGTCGAAAATAGAAATCAGCTATCGTCTTTTGTTTTTAAGTTACAGCCAAAAATTCAATATTTTCCATTTTCGATTTTTATTAAAATCTCAGTCATTTATTATTTTATCAAGATAAGAACTGTATGTTCTACAAGTACTTTTTGGAGGAGAATCGAATGCAATGCAGCTTATTTCTATCTTTATTAATAAAAGAGATGCAGCCCAAAGTTATAGCTTTTTAAATAAAAGTCATAGTTCACTGTGCTATTAAAAAAATGGTTATTTTTATCCTTTTCAATAATATATAACATGTTGATGTTTTATTTGAAATTTATTGATATATATTATATTATATTAAATTTTAAATATTCTTATTAATCGCAGTAGGCATGTTTAATATTAAATTAATAATTGCTGGAATTTGAGTTGGCTTATATTAGGATGTGATAACAATTATTTCGAAAAAATTAAATGAAAATAAATGGATATTATACCTAGGTTTTGTTTATTGACCAACCATATTTCAGATTTATTTTTCTTAGGTTCTTTGATTATTTGTCATAAAATGACATTGATATATGAACACCATGTTGCCATTGATTAATTATTTGACAAAAAGTGGGATTAATAAATGAAACCTGTTCCGCCGCGAAATTAATCTTTACAACAGGGTAATTAAGCACATGGCAACCATCTGTAAAAATAACCTTAAATTTATTTTGAAGACAAAAGTTATAATTACAACCAGAGTATCCAACCAATTATCCAACTTTAGTAAAAAAAGTCACCAAAACTGGTTGGTCAATACAAAAAAAAACGATTATACTAAAGATTGACAGAAAAATTACAATAAACGCTCAAATTGATTGCCATTGCTCAAAATGCCTGAGTTACATCTATTTATGACACTTCTACATTCATTATGAATATGAATATGAGATATAGAATTTAAAATATTTATGAAATTTTGTCGTAAAATATTGATATTGTTGTTATTTAATTTATATAAACTGTCCTTTATTTTTATTTTTATTTAATCTATACGTTCTTTTACCTTTCGGTGTCGAACTAATATTATTACATTATATTTAACTTAATCTAGATTTTTTGTTGACTTTTCAATTCTTGATTCTTCTTTTCCATTCCTCCCTATTTTGTGCTAGTGAGCTCTCATTTCTCCATACAATCCCTCTTTTTTCAGCTGCTTGTCTAGTCTGTTGACTCCATTTTAGCCGTGGTCTCCCTACTCTGATTTTCCCCGGTACCCCGACTTCGTATATTTCCTTGGCTTTTCTATCGTTGTCCATAGGGTACATGTGTCCTAACCACCCAAGCTGTCTCTCTATCAATTTTTCTATAGGTTTTATGTTTAGCTGTTCCATCACAACATTATTTCTAATTCTATCTCTTCTTGTAATTCCTTCTATTTTCCTTAGAAACCTCATTTCTATAGCTGTTAACTTGCTTTTTATCCTATTTGTTACTGTCCACGATTCACTTCCATATATTAGCGCTGGCCTTACTATTTTCTTGTAAATTTCTGTTTTTATTTTCTTTGATATTTCCTTTTTTTCCCAGGAATGTATTCTTTAGTGTGTTGTATATACTTCCAACTTTTCCTATTCTTTCTGTTATTTCTTTGTCTATTTTCCCATTTGCTTGTATCAGTGTTCCTAGGTAGTTGTAGCTTTAGTTGTTCTAGATTTCTTCCATCTAATTCTATTAATCTATCTCTGTTATTGGTTGTATATTCCTTTCTATATTTTATTCTATCATTGATTCTTCCACTGTGTCTTCATCGTTGTTTATTTCCGTTAGTTCTTCGAAGTATTGTTTCCATCTTTCTAGTATTTGATTCTCGTCCGTGATCAGATTTCCCTCCTTGTCTTTTATGTTCTTTAGTTTTGGTTTTCTTTTTTGTCTCAGTTGTTTCAGTGTTCCATAAAATAATTTCTGGTTTTCTGAGTAGTTTTCGTTTAGTCTATGTCCAAATTCTTCCCATGCAGTTTGTTTTGCATTTTTTATTGTCTGCTTTGTCACTATTCTGGCATTTTTGTATATGTTGTAATTTTCTTCTGTTCTGACTTGGTTGTATTTTTTCCATTTTTTTTTTCTTTGATTTTTTCCTGGATTTCTTTTGACCACCATTTACTTTTCTTTTTCATGGCCGCATTTGTGATCTTCGCGCTTCCGCAACTTACCCTTGCTGCTTCAATTATAATTTCCTTAAATGGTTTCCATTTTGTTTCTATTTCTATATCCTTGTTATTTCTCATTTCGAATTGTTTCTTTAGCATCGATTGGTAATATTTATGTGTTTCTTCCTCTTTCAGTTTGTGGCTTTTTATTTTTTCTTAACCAAGTAGTGGCCACTTCCAATTTCTGCAACTCTTGTTACTTTTACATCTTTTATCATTTTCCAATTATCTTTATTAACTATGCAGTAATCTATGATGGACCTTTCCTTCCTGGATTCTACTTCTCTCGTGTATTTGTGTATATTTTTATGCATTAATTTTGTGTTCGTTATTATAAAATCATTTTCTACGCATAGATCGATTAATCTACTTCCGTTGTTGTTTTTTGTATCTTCTCCATGTGTTCCCATATTTCTTTCAATTCCTCTGTTATTCTTTCCAACCCTACCATTCATATCTCCTATTATTATTATGTTTTTGTTCCCTATGTTAATTTCCGATTGCATTGTTTCAAAGAATGTATCTTTCTCTTCTTTCCTTGAACTTTCATTGGGTGCATATCCCACTATTAATGTCCATACATCTATGTTATCCAACTTTATTTCGATTACGAGGATCCTTCTCTGTCCTTTATATAGCCCCAAAAAAAGAAGTCCAGCGGTGTTAGGTATGTAGATCGCGAAGACCATTTTACCGGTGCATTTGTGCCTAACCATTTTGCTCCAAAATTAGCATTTAATAAATTTGTCACATCTCTGCAATTATGGGGAGGTGCGCCGTCTTGTTGGAAATGCAAATGGTCCAAATGCTAATACCTCATGTCCCGTTCCAAGACGCATCCTAGGGGAATTCTATGCCAAACTTTAAATGCTAGTTTCTATATCTGTTATTACACTTAAATTATCAAAATTAAATTAGAATCATTGTCTTATTTAATTACTGAATTTCAGAAAAATATTTTTTGTTTGTTTTTATAATGTTTTAGTCGAATTATCGCTTAAAAATTATAAAGAAAAATTACAAAAATAGCAAATAAATCTTCATAATAGTTGCTATGAAAAATCAGTACATGTCATTTACATTTATTATAACCACCTATTGTTCATTGAATTTAACGTGAGTGATCTATGGCCGATTAATTTGTTTTCATTTTGAAAACCGAGACAAGGTTTCAAAAAATCTACCATCCATAGATCAACATTTCGTAGAAGTTTTTTTGTTCTCAATTCGTTTGTTATATTTTCATCAGATAAAGTTTTATGTATGTCCAAAGATGTGCTCAAGCATTTTTTTGAAATTTTGAATAGTCTGATTGCATAAACAAGAAATAGTCAGTGGAGTTAGTCTTTGGATAAATCCCATAAACCAGTGTACCTCTTAATTTAATTCCTATGAAATATAAATAAATAGGAAATCTGTTAAAAATTGCTACTGTTTGTAATTTTGATTTCATGCCAGCCTTTCACTGACTTTTTGCAGTCAATCATCAATCATTCAATAATTTAGTAAAATCAACATTTTAGGGAGCATTTTCCGGGTTTTATTACATTTCATTAAAATTATCGCTTAGAAAAATAATGGAATATGAACACACAAACAACCCCAAAATAGTGATTAGTCTAAGACTAAGGCTAAAAATAATAAAGAATTATTTGAAAACAACCATGGACCAAATCGATTAGTTAATCTTGCTATCATATCTATAGAATCCGAGGTATTAAAAGGATTAGATACTGAAGAGTTAATTAGGAAATTTTAAAAAATTACAGCGCGAAAGGTTCAATTTGTTTAAAATATGTGTTTTTGTTTTGTTTTATATAAGTTTAAGAGAAGTCAGATTTTAATAGTCTTGCTTTGGATTTTTTGTGGTTGCTAAATGGTCAACTAATCATTCTTGCTCAACTATTGATACCATTATCTTAATAGATTCTATTAAACTGTTATGTATATATATGTAAAAACATTAAAAATAATATATTTACAAAAACATGTTTAATTGTGCATAATCCCTTGTATGTCCCTTCGCTCTTATTCCCCATGCACTATAAGTCATCGCAAGGGTTATTGAATATATAGGGCGCCATATAAAATAGGGCACAAGGGCGCGAAGACGCGCGGGCTTGCGTGTAGTTTATCCGCCAATTTATACATACTCGATATAGCGGGTATGTATACTTGAAAGAAAAATTCCCTGTGTATAATAAAAATCAAATGAACGTGGCAACATTGCATTTTTTGAAAATTCCAACTTCACTGCAGTTAAATTTCGAGTAATTTAGAGGTTATGTAATACTGTTTTTGTTTATATTTGTAAAAATCTATTTCTTCTGAAGAAAAATTTGCTGTATAATAATATTAATGGAAATTCTATTAATTAAACTCTACATGTATGTTGAGTTTTTTCTTATCGGCCAACCAGATTTAGGATTTATTTTTCCTAGGTTTTTGATCATTTGGTTGGTCATGTAATGACATTGATGATTTATTTTGAAGGAAAAAGTCTGATTTACAGCTAGAGTATCCAACCAAATATCCAACATTATAAAAAAATCACCAAATCTTGTTGGCCAATAAAAAAAAAAACAGAATATATATGTTTTATTTATCTTACATAATTGTAGTTGATGATAATAAATTATTGAAAATATAGTAAAATAATATCTGAAATGTTTGTCGAATTGTGTATTTATTTCTGACTCTCCCTATTTGTATTGTGGATGGAACAAATTTTTGATACACATTTTGATTTCTATTGTGTACTTGGCGGGGAGGTTTTTGGCACGCGGCGCCACGTGCCTCTTAACAGGGGCAGGTACCCCGTGGGAAACAGGAACGTTCCGGAAAGCCATTATCACAATGGGACCCCTTTCGCCCCCCTAGATAACCATCGTCCACTGCATTAGATCCAGCGTATCCGGATAAGAGTTCCCATGTCGATTAATCGAATGTGTGTTCTACACTTCCAAACAGTAATAAGCTCTCGGATTACGATAAATTAATGTTGATGATTGAAATGTAAACCAATAATAAACTCAATCCTTTTGTAATCATCATAATCAATGTTTTGAATATTGTCATGTGGGATAACTGGTTAGATAGCTTATGTTAATAGTAAATTGTTATAAACTTAATTAAAAAAAAAGCATATGATTCTTTACGGATTTTACAACAAATTTGTCTTACAAAGAGTAAATTTAACACTCATGGTATATTTCTTTGGTATATTTCTTTAGGGCTAGCTGCACAAAGAAATCGTTTCTAATCTGCAATAAAAATTATATTTTCTATTGTTTTTTTGTATGCAACGATTGTACTAAATATCCCAAACGTTTTATTTTTGCACAATTCATGCAACCTGCTAATTCAATTACATTTACTTAGTAATCAACAGAATCACATGTATCTGCCTGTGTTTGTGTGTGTAAATGTGCGAATTTCTAATCCAGCTTTTAATTGAACTCAATTAAAATCACTCGAGTGCTGTAAAAGAATCCCGAGCGCGACGGTCGCCTTATCTATCCATCTCTGGACGGTTATGTTAATTACCAACAGCGGCCATAAAACAATTAAGCAATTTGTTAATTGGAAAATTGTACACTCGCACACACAGCTAGCAGAACGTGTAAATAGTTAGTAATCAATGGATGCCGTGTGAATTGTAATAATTATGATATTGCCATACAAAAGTCAACCCTGACACTTAACAGGTGTTTGTAATTGCCTTGAGTATAATATACACTCATGTGTGAAGTAATTGTAAAGTAGAATAAAGAGGGTTTACAATTTTGATTGTAGCTTAACAATCCTTGGATTTATGATTATACCTTAGTTAACTTACACATTTGTAAAAAAAAGTGCAAAAATCCAAGTCTATTGTGTTTTTTTAATGTTTACAATTTTAACAGCACGATTGTCTGCCAATAAATTGTCATTGAGAATCTGTTTACAACATTTTAACTGAAAAATATATTACACTTGTATATAAAACACTTTTTTAACTTTTTTTAACCACTGTATAAATATAGGATTAGAGATTTTGTAGGCGTAGACTTTTTTTTTACAATTTTCGCAGTTTCGATGATTACAATTTTTTTAATTGTCTTAAAGTTTCCCTGAATTATGATGAATTAATTTCTCTCTTAACCCGTGGTTAAACATATTTAATTAATATTAGAACATTGACACTTGGTTTGATTCAGTGAATTAGTCAATCAAACCAAGTGTTTTAATCAATATTCTACTATTATTTCCCAAATTTGATGATTTTTGTCACAACTTCAATGAGTTCAGTACAATTAGTTTTAAGATTTTGAAGTAATTATTTTTTTAACTCCGATATTTTATTAATTCATCATGAAATTTACAACACAGTTCATTTAAAAAGAACGTACTTAGTTTTACAGTTTTAGAAATGGACTGCGTTTGCTTTTTTGATGATTTGCATAATTTTTAATATAAAGAATAAAAAGCACTATTATTAATCCTACATTAATATGTTTAAAATGGTTATATAAAATAAGCGTTAATTTAAATTTGGTTAATATTCTTGGTAATATTACCCCTAACACGGTAATAAATCATGGTTTATCTTATTTATTTCCCATTATAATAAATTTAAATGTAACATTAAAATACATTTGTAGTGTTGTTAGTGTTATGAAATTTACGTTTTGTTGTAATTACTGTTATTATTCTTAATTATTTGAAAGTGTTAAACAGGAGACTATGTTTATAATAAATAAATTAAAAAATAGCTAATTTAAAATTTCAATTTCGGGCTCGACTTTATTTTACACCCCGTGGAATAACATAAATTATAATATAGATTCACATTGTATTGACACATATCACCCATTAAAATCAATAAATTCACTACGGAAATGATAAAAGTTCACTTTTTTCAACTTTGAAATTTTGACTAGAAACTTCTATAAAACCTCACTGATTGCTGTTAACTATTGCAATCTTTACTGGAGACATTGGGGAAGTCGAAAGAAATGTTTGTTAAAGACTTTAATCTAACTTCAACTTAAAGTTACATTTAACCGGATGGCGATTATAACACATAAGCACATTACACTTGGACTCATATGGATTTATAGAATAACTAACATAAATTAATACACTCTTGGAAATTCATTTGGGCTGAATTCTAGTGTGTGTCAACGGCTATATTTCGCCGAAAAAAATGTTTGATCACGTTGAATATTCCACATACTTCCAGGTTAGGTTAGGTTAGGAGAAAGGTTTACATTAGAATAAATTGCGAAAATCTCTTTGCGCGCGATGATTATTTTACATAGTGCTAGGACTCAATATTTTCAAAATTTTCAAACTAAATTTATTTGTTTATTTGACATTTTCGGTCGAAATTAATTGCACATCTAGATAGTACTCGTCGAGTACTTTCGAATAATATCATTTTTATCTATAATAACTACGGGGTGTATAGTAAATACTTATCTCACGGGGTGTATAGTAAATTATTACCCAATTTCGTTTTAGACACAAAATATTTAATAGACAAATGAACTGATTAAGCGCCATTGATGCATTATTAATTTGTTGTTGTTAAAATAACTAAATAAGTTCATTTAATACTTTGTATTATTTAACCTAACTTGATAACCTTGTTGATAAAAGTGTAAATATTATCTTATTTAAATATTTCGATTATTGCTTATTTAAAAAAGAATATTTTCAGTGTATTTCCTAACTTCCTAATATTTCAGTGTTTTGCACGCGTGGCGCATGAAGTAAAATTTCGAGTTTAGAAAAGCCTAAAAATTTGGTTTAGTCGCATAGCGCTACGCGCTACGCGACTAAACCAAATTTTAAGGCTTTTCTAAACTCGAAATTTTACTTCATCCTTAATCTGGGAGTGAAAACACTCGTTTAAAACTTCAAATTGAATGATTTTATGAAATCAGCGAATGCCAGAAAATTAACAGCATATCCATAATGTAATATTTAAAACAATAAATCCTAAGTTGATTGATTGACGAATAAAGCACTAATAACCCTTTTTCGCACGTTTAAACGTTTTTAATGCTTTATTCGTCAAAGAAATCCTAATTTGTAATATAATAAGTCATTCACAGAAATCATAAAAATAAGTGCAGAATTCTACCTAAAATCAACTTTAACAGTGAAGTTTATAATTGCTTAGTCATGAATGGGTTAAAAGAAATATTTATTGACAAACCACATAAAATATAAATTATTAAAAATCATATTAATTAATGTATTAATATATTAATAACCAAATTTTCAATATTAATAGAAATATTTGTTGTCGTTTTATAGTTTTGTTTTATTTGCAATTATTTTTATTTAATCGGTAAATTAGATTATTTGATTAATTTAATGAATTAATAAAATTAAACCCAATTCGATGTACAGTCTGTACAAGAAATGTTACAAATGTTACCGAAATCACCGAGTAATATATCGCAAAATACTAACGGTAATTACCGCCTTTAACCCATTAGTCGCTATTGGTGCATATAGGCAACATTAATAATTTTATGTTAATTAAATTACTAAATAAGTTCACTTGAAATATTATATTATTTGACTTGACTTAAAAATGTATGAAGAAAAACTTAATTATTTTGTTATTTGAATATCTCGATTTTCACTCATTTAAAAAAATGTTTTCAGTGTATTTCTAACTTCACAATATTTCAGTCCTTTATACGCGTGGCGCATGAAGTAAAATTTCGAGTTTAGAAAAGCCCCGTGTAAATTTGTCTCGGGTCGCTGCGCGACCCGAGACAAATATTCTACGCGGGGCTTTTCTAAACTCGAAATTTTACTTCATGCTTAGTCTGGGAGTGGAAATGCTCGTTGTAAACTTCATTTTGCACGTTTTTATAAAAAAATCGACGAATGCCTTACATTTACAGCGTATACATTATGTATATTTAAAAGAAAAATTCACAGTATGTAATACAATAAGTCATTCGTAGAAATCATAAAAAAAGTGTAGAATTTTACCTGTGATCAACTTTTTGAGTTAACTCTATTATTGCTCGGCCGATAATAGGTTAATAACTACTAACATCACTAGTGTAAAATAACAAATTTAGCGTTAAAATAATAAAATTATTAAGAGATTGCCAAAAAGTTTTCTGTAGGTAATTATGTCATTAAATTATTGAATAAATATTTGGTTTGTTTCACAGATTCAGTAAAACAAACCAAGTGTATTAATTAATGTTTTAATGTTAATTAAATATAATTTATAATAACTGTTTAAATGATTTCCAATATTTATAATTGTGTACCAATAGTTGTACATTTTATAAATAATTGATATGATAATTAATAATTGAAAATGATTTTTTGTCAAAATTATGGAAACTAGCAATTTTCTTTTTGCGTACCTGAAGATTCTACTAATCCATTTATAAGGGATTTTCGTAGATTTTTACCAATTTTATTAAACTTATCAATTTTCATAAACCTCAAAGATATTCTTCTTGTAGTTATGTGTTTGAAATTAGTTTCCTTTTAATATATCTTAAATGTGTTCGTCATTTTTATCGTGGTGAAACATTTTACTATTATTTTAAAATCGTAGTTACTTTCTTGATTTTAACTTTTTAAATAAAATTCTAAATACAGCACAATGTGCTCTCTTATTCAATAGATTACCTAAAATGACGCTAAAATATTGCGAAGTTCAAAATATACTGCTTATAATTTACTATAGAGAACTTTAGCTATATGACGAGTAATATTGTAAAATATTATATCATTTCAGTTAATCTATTTAAAAAGGTCACACTGTGCTTCAAATGTACATAAAGAATTTTAATAAACAAGTGAAGATAAAGGAAATAACTACTACTAGTTTATTTCATAAACCTATTGAATTGTTCTGTATTTTTTTTTTAAATAATAAGTAAAAATTCAAATGTCTACACTTGTCTACTTTCATGTAAAAAAGTATTTCTTTAATACGACTTAAGCATGTAATTCATCTTGTGTATTTTTTAATGCGCAAAACCTTATGGTATTATTAAAATCAACCTTAAATAGAAATTTTTAAAGTTTTACATAAATGATGAAAATTAATTGAATTGAAAACTAATATTGTAAATTGGCTAATTGGCTAAAAAAGATGATTATTGCATCAATAAAATTCAATGAATATAAACATTTTCTGCCATAGGCATTTTTATTAATTTTCTAAATTTAATTAATTTTGAATTTTACAGCATAGGATGTTTTAATAAGTCGAGTAATTTTATTATACATTTCAGTTAATTTAAGCATTTTGTATTTTTAGTCGACACTATAATTCTAAATAAATTCTTATTATATAAATGAGATAACATTAATAACATATGCACAAGGAAAATAATCATAATCATAAAAGTATGTGATAATCATAAAAGTATTTTAAAAATGTGAAGTCGATAATCACATTTTTAAAATACTATTATGATTATCACATATTCATGATTATTTTTCTTCTTCATTTTACCCCATTAGAGTTGGGCAGTAATAACTAAGTTTTTAGCCATTAATCATGAATTTAATTTGTTGATTTTTTAGTCATTACTCATGAATTTATTTGGTTGATTAATGATTGCTGATTACTAATTGAAATTATTGTTAGTCATGACTCATTATTTGACCAAATGTGTTTATTGGCCGTGTATTAAATTTGAGAAAGTAAGCAATGAAATAAAGGTATCAAATTAAAAAAAAATACTATTCATTTTAAATGCTTGTACAGAATTAAAATATTTCAAACAAAAAGTGATTTTATAGGATTTATTATTAAATTTGAAAATTCAAATAATAGAGTCTATCATGTGACATATATGATAGACTTTGTTATTTTAATTTTTAAAATTTAAATTTAGCCCATTGAGATCTGAAGTTGAAATGTCGCAAAAACATTTTAGAACTATGATTTAATCAATACACTTTTTTGAAAATATTAACTACATATTTTGTTATAAAATATAAACACCAATTAAAATTAATATCGACTTTCTGCAAAAATTTAATTTCATTGATACGTCTTCAAATATTCATTAAAACAACTACTTGTCGAGCTAATACCTCGACAGATATTGAATTATACAATGAATATTTGAGTTACATGACAGATTTACTATTCTATGTATAATTTATATGCAAAATGCAACATCAGGTCAAATTATTCTTTCATCAAACTAAGTAACCCAACACTAAATTAAAATAAATTGAAAAAATGTGTAACTTTTCAAAATTTTAAACTTTATAAGAAAATAAAATTAAAAAACCCAAATTGAAATTTAATTTAAAACCCCCATTATTCACAAACTAAATATTAAAAAAATATGATTTAAGCATAACGTTTATCATTTAATTAACATAATTGTTTATGAAAATTGAACGTTATGAAATATAAAAAATTAATAAAGTACGGGTTACTGAGGTAGAGAAATATTGAAGTGCGGTAAAGAAATATTCTACAATTAATGTAAGCACAAATAATTCAAATTCAAAACTATTTAAATTCAAGAGAATAAGCTTACGCTTCTTATAGTTTGCACACTTTAAACATAATATATAAAATCAAATAAGAAATCAAATATTTCATTGTATAATTCAATATCCGGAGGTGTATTTGCGCGGGAGGTAGTTCTTTCAATGTGTATTTATTGTCTTAGGTAGTCTTATTAATTAAGATGTATTGTTTGCATTTTAAACGAACATTGTCGTAATTTTATATATTAATATAACCACTTTTAAAGAAACTTGAAAGAATTACTTGTGTAAATATTAACCTATAACATATAAGAACAAATCGATTTTAGACATATTTTTTAGTTGTTACAATATGGTTTTCTAATATCGATATTAAAGCACTTGTCAATTTTCTCTCAAAATTCGAAGTAGATATAAAAAGGATATTTATACGCAAATGATCGCGACAGATGCAAAATATGACATGTAATAATATCCTTTAAATATTCATATTCAACTTTATTATTCTTCAATTTAGTCACTCTAAATCAGTCATGATTAAAAATGCAGTTGACTAATACTCTTTAGTCATATGTTATTTATTAGTCTGTTAATCAGATGTGAATATTAGTCAACTGAATTTTCAATCATTAATGACTAAATTAGTCATGAGTATATTATTGATGACTAATTTAGTCATTAGTTTTAATCAAGACTAAAAATTTAGTCAACAAATGCCCAGCTTTATTTTTAATGAACACCTAATAAAAATTTACAAACTAATATGTTAATGAATAGAATAATTCTAAATGTTATTTATATTTAACAATAATATGCATATATCATGAATTTCGTGAAAGATGATTATCTTTTTTAATATTTGCTTGACTTTCATGTATTTGGTTTATTTCAATGATTTTGCTATTCTATTAATCTTCAATATTATTTTTCATTTAGGTATACATATTCCGAAATAAACGCTGTGTATTTTTAGGCATTCCTTGTTTTTATCAAAATAATTTGAATCTTTGAACGTGTGTTTTCCACTCCCAGATTAAGCATGAAGTAACGTTTTGAGTTTATAAAAGCCTGAAAATGTGGATTTCCAGAGGCGCGCGAACGAAGTGAGTCGCGCCCCGGCAAATCCAAATTTTCAGGCTTTTCTTAACTCGAATTTTTACTTCATGCGCCACTCGTACAAAACACGTATTTATAGTAAATTTTCAAAATATACTGCTTATAATTTACTATAGAGAACTTTATCTATTGATAAAATTAATTTCAGGAAAGAATGTTGAATAATTGTGTAAAATAAAAAAATGCATTTTGCATATAATCTGAGCCTTAGTAATCGCTACACACAGACGCGAGTTTCGGTCATCTTGGTCGTCATATGTATGATCTGTTCCAAAAGTACTTGAACTTGATACATATTGTTTAATATTTTAAGTCTATATAGTTTGGTGCTAATACTGGTTGATTTCAAAAGTTTACAACAATGACGCGAGTTTCTTGGTCCTCATCTGTGGGATCTGTCCCGAAAGCACTTGGATTAAATACCAATTGTTTTTTCTTTTTATTTAGTATATATAGTTTAGTCTTAGTACTCGTTGATTACAAAAGTTTTACAACAATGTATAATAAAAATCCGCACAATACAAACATTCAAACACTAATTTCTGGTCGCATATTAGCACGCACGGACGCGTTCTCGGGGGATCGTTTCAACCAGTTTTCTTTATTGTTAAACGTATCGAAGACTAAACATTGGATATGTGCAAGTGTGTATAACTATAAAAGTGGTCGGTGTACAATTTCATCGTAACAAATTGTTGTATATAAGGACGGTAGATAAAACCGTCGAGAAACCGAAGACCAAATGCGGATTTCCAGCAGCAGGTGTGGACCGTTACCGGGATATACGAATAAGAATGGATTTATCGCCGTTTAGGATCGTCTAAAGATATTAAAACTGTTGTATTTTTGTTGGGATTTATCTGATTTCATCTAATACGCAGTGAATTTGTAACTTGAGATTTTATTGATTTAAAAACAGTAGAGAACAGGTAAATCATCTAAGCTCTAAAAAAAAGTATACTCGATACTTGCTGTGATACATTGTTGAGAAACCCATATATTCTTGTCATTAACTATGCCAATATAGAGCATTAGATGGCGTAGCTATCGAAGTTTATTAATAGTTTCCGTATATTCGTATTGGGAAAAGTACAGAATCATAAATTCGTAAAAATTACAAGCGAATCTTCGATTAAACAAAATTTTACATTTCGTTTTTATCACCGAAACTTTAATAAAATATATTATAGTGCCAGTTATTAGCATATCCATTTCATATCTCAACAACTTGTAATGCTCGCGAGTTAAATTTAACGTAATGTCTTAATTAGCCTCGAGAGATAATTGTGTATATTGAAGCACACACTCATCGAGAGCAAAGCAGTTAACCGAAGCACAAGCAAAACCTTTTTCGACGGTTATTAAATTTGCATAGTGGTTCAACTTTTATCCCATAAAATGTGTCTCTTTATACAGAGGACACTGCCCTTAAAAAAATTATGCAGATATTTACAAAATTATTATTTCACTGTAATTATTTCACTGAGCTTAGTGTAGGCTAATACATGAGTAATAATGTCAGGTTTAAAGAATATTAAAGATACATTTGCGGCTTAAATTATTCAAAAGATGATTTAACTTGGGCGATTTGAGCCACGTGCTCAAATGCCCGCATTCCTGATGGTCTTTATTCTGTGTTCCTCTTTGCGCTCGATTCGAGCTGGACGCGACGACGCTAAACAGATCGCGTTCATGTTTTATTTATTCTATATCTTCTTGATGCATCGACTCGATTAAGATGGAGGAAACGTTCTCCTTCATTAGCCATATGGCATTTGTTTGAATTGAGCATTTAACGTTTGTTATTCGTGCACAAAAAAATAAATGAATCATAAAAATAAGTAAAAGTATAAAATATAAAACATGCTTTCCTTTTGACCCTATCAAAAAATCCACATTACTTTTACCACTCGTTATGCTGGTTTTCTATCAATTTTTTTAACATAATTTTGATAATTTAAAATATTTAGTACATGTACTGACTTCTAAAATTTCAAAAATTCTAATATTTCGCAGTACCTCCATTAATAATAATAACAATTTAAATTAAAAATAGTGTGCATAATGTTATGCAAACTGGAAATATTTTATTAAAAACCAACCGTGTTGATTTTGTTTTAAAAGCCAACTATGCTAAAACAAAAATCTATTTTGTACAATAAAAATGTAATTCTATGGTATTTTTCAGGAGACCCCATAGTCGCGTCCACACAGTTTTTTCCTCCTCGAGAGCGGGTCGTGTACCTACTTCAAAACAAACTTTTTACACATAATTTATATATATTTATAGGTTTCCTAAATAGTCGAAAAAAAAATCACTTCGAATAATGAGAGTAAACTACTTTCCAATGCCAGATGGGCTATCCTCATTTGAATTCCTGATGTTTCTGTTGCGCACTATGAATGTGCGCAAGCTCGAGTGGCTAGATTAGGCGAGTTAAATAAACTGAAGACGGATTGCAAAAGTACAACTTGCTATATTGACATTCAATAAGAGACTTAAAAACAGTGACAGGATTTTAATAGAGTAAAATTAGTATCTGGACTACAGTGACGCCAGTGCATCAGTGTGCCAGGAGAATATGAACTGCTGAAATTGTCACTTCCAACACTCCTCCTCAATCTTGGCAGTTTAAAGCTCTGGGAACTTTGGCATTCAAAGACTCAGGGCTGCTAGACTCCCAGCCTGGATCTGAGCTCTTGAAAGCTCTGTGTAACCCCTTAGTGAAGATGTCTGCGACTTGGTCATTTGTACGGATGTACTTGATCTCAATTTGGTGGGTTATCTGAAGATCTCTGATCAAGTTGAACTTCACGTCGATATGCTTCAGTCTGTTGTGCCGCCATCTCTGCAGGAGGTGGATGCAGGACTGGTTGTCTTCAAAGATGGTGATTAGCGGTGAACAGCTGATCCCCAGTTCCTCCATGATTCGCAGCCAGTTGAGCTCCGTGCATGCCGTGGCAAGCCCGACGTACTTAGCTTCCGTTGACGATAAAGCGACCGTGGTCTGCTTTTTCGTTGCTCAGCTGACTGTAGCTCCATAGACTTAGAAGAGGTAACTCGAGATTGATTTCAGGTCTGCACTTCCGGCCCAACCAGAGTCCGCATAACCGACCAGGGAAGTCAAATTATGTTTCGGGAAAAACAGTCCTAAGTCCTTCGTCTGTTGCAGGTACCGCAATACCTTTTTCAGCCCGTTTCACTGCTCTTCGGTGGCGTTGCTCTGGAACCTGCTGTAGAAGTCAATGAGCTGTCGATACGGCTTGTCTTCGACGATGACGTCTCCGTCGGTGTCTTTTGCAGGTTTCACGTCCATTGGCACTGCTCCGTTCCAAAGCGCTTTAGTAAGTTTTAGATATATGTTGGTTGGCACAACATCATGCTATGCTCTGTTCTCTGGATTTTCATGCCCACGAACATTCTCAGGTCTCCTAGGTCCTTCATACGGAACTTTTGTTGAAGAAGAGAAACGATTTGTTTAAGTGCTGCCTGCCGGTTGCTCGCCATAAGTATGTCGTTGACATAGACCAGTAGACTTTCTCCTATCAATAGACCAACTTATACAGACATTTGTCGAGCTCGGAATGGATATACTCTTGCGTCCGCACAAACGTGTCGAACTCTTAGTTCCGCTCTCTGGGCGCCTGTTTCAGCCCGTAGAGCGTTTTGTTGAGCCTACAAACCTGACCTGTTGCACTATCGAAACCTTCGGGTAACTTCATATGTATCTTCTCCTGAAGTTTGCCCTGCAAGTATGCATTCTTGAGATCCATCTGCCTGGTGTGCATATCTTCATTGTTGATGATGCGTCCGTAGTGTAATTAGTTGGGCGACTGGTGCGTAGACCTCGTCGTAGTCGAATCCCTTTCGCTATGAACAGCCTTTCGCGATCAGACAAGCCTTGTATTGCACGATATCTGCCTTCTCGTCGCGTTTCTGCTTGAAGACCCACTTGTTGTTGATCTCCTTCTTCCCTATTGGTAGCGACGATAGACTCCATGTCCGGTTCTCGTCGAGAGCTGCCAAATCCTCGTCGACGGCCTTGTACCAGTATACTGCATCCTTCCGTCCCTGAATCTCTCTAGATGACGCCGGTCTTTGCCGAACATCTCGGCACCAAACGCCAAGACGACGTAGTCCTGAAGGAAGCTGGGCGCCGTCCTGCTGCGTGAGCTCTTCCTCAGGTCCGGTAGTGGATGCTCCTCGTCCTCCTGGAGGGTTCCGCCATCCTCGGCGCTGTGGAACTACTGATCCTCGTCGTCAGTGTCTCCTACCTCCGATTTCTGGTTTGCCGGTTCCTTCGCCTCCTGCTACTCACCTTCTTCAGACCCAAAAACGGCGCCTCGTCGTAGTCGTAGAAGCATGCTGGGCTGTTGTCCTGGACTGCCTCCGGGGTGCCTCATCAAGAAGAACACAATCTCATACAATTTGTGCTTCCCCGTAGCTATCGCCAAAATAACCTTTCCATCCTTCTGCACAGTCCCTTTAGGTTGCTTTAGGTTAGGTTAGATTATAATAATTATAATATTTATTCCCAACAGACAATTACATCTTACAAGGATACAAGTTGATAATATTTGTGACTTACATAAATATAAAATATTTAAAAAAATGAACGCCACAATTAATAGAGATACATAAAATTGCAATCACACTTACATGTTAATAAACATACATTCTTTAGCCTTAATTTTGAATTCAGAAGAAACTGCAAATATATCCACATCATACTGTATTTGGTGATACTTGTGGATCATTTTTGTAATAGGGAAATAGTTGTGGTAGTTAGAATTAGGAGAAGGAAAAGGTTTGGCAGTTTCTAGCTTTTGATCGTGGTACATGCAACGACAATTTTTCCAGTAAATGGATGTCATCTATTTGATTATGTAGGATTCTATACAGAGTGTAAACAATAATAAGATTATGATTATCGGCAACGGATACCATATTAAATTCTGAGAGCAAATGGTCGTAAGGGTAACCTCGAACAGGATAGACGCCATGTCTTTTTAAGAATAAATATTTCAGAAACCTTCGCTGCACAGATTCAATATGCCAAATATAGAGCTGATTGTAAGGACTCCATAAGGGTGCACAATAATTGAGTCTACTTTTAACTGAAGAATTAAATAATAGAGTCAAAGTTTGTAGATCCCTAAAGTCCCTAGTTGTTCGGATAATGAAACCAATCTGTCTGTTGCATTTTTTTGTTATGTTGAGGATGTGTGCATTAAATGTTACCTTGTTATCAAAAAGTACTCCCAGGTAGACAGCTCCATTGACACGACTAATTACAGCATCATCAACAGTGTAACCGTATAGGACGGAGGGTACGTTACGTGTACAAGACAATATTGAACACTTGGTGGAATTAAACAAAGTCTATTGTCCTTACACCAGGTATTTAGCCTGTTAAGGTTATGCTGTAATATACTACAATTCTCTGGGCAAGTCACAGTTTTATACAGTTTTACATCATCAGCATAAATAAGCTCATCACAATTAAGCATATTAACCACATCGTTAATGAACAAACAGAACAATAGAGAACCCAAGTTAGATCCCTGAGGAACACAGCTTTTAGCAAGGTAGTTACGTGATTTGTGTCCTCTCTGCTTAACGTATTGGGATTATTGTTTGTTTAGGTGTTGTGTGATACACTAACTAAACAATACCCGATATGCGATTATAAAATCGCATATCGGTTATTGTTAAGTTAGTATATCACACAACACCTAAACAAACAATAACCTAACAACTATAAATAACCTAACCTAAACATAAAACAGACCATCTAAAAAAAATTGCTGTCAAACTCAAGAAACATCATTTTAAAATCACTGCTTTCTAGATAGAATTATTTCGATAGAAAATTTAAAAAAAAATGTATACATTTTATTCTTATAGATACTAATTGTGAATAAAATAGCGTGCAATTCCTTAATTTACCCTACCCAGCGCGATGACTCAAATGCATTGCGAGGATTCGAATCTTTTTGTAAGTATTCAAATCCTTGTAGAAGCATTCGAATAACATAGATGTGAAATCGAATACGAATCCATTTAAAATAATGTAACGAATCCGAATCATGAATCCTTTATGACTAAAGTATTGAAAGTATTTAAATCCTTCGAATCTTTCCCAGCTTTGTTATTTAACCCATTATGCGCCATTAAAGAAATAAGGCAACAATATAATTGTATTGTTAATTAAATTACTAAATAAGTTAATTTGATTCTTAATTAATAAGAGACAATAAATATCAATTAAAATAAGATTTTAAACATTTCATTGTATAATTAAATATCCGGAGGTGTATTTGCACGGAAAGTAGTTGTTTCAATGGATATTTATTGTCTTAAGTTGTCTTATTAATTAAGACACATTGTTTGCATTTTACACGAAAAACATTTTCGTAATTTTATGTATTATTCAAAGTGTGCAAACTATAAGAAACGTAAGCCTATTTTCTCGAATTCAAATATTTTTGAATTTTAAGTATTCTTAATTTGATTCATTGTATTATTTGACCTGAATGTGTCTAGAAACATGTAAATATTTTTATTATTACTCATATTAAAAATTAATTGTAAGTATATTTCTAACTTAACAATATTTCAGTGTTTTATACGCGTGTCGCATGAAGTAAAATTTCGAGTTTAGAAAAGCCTGAAAATTTGGTTTTACTTCATGCTTAATCTGGGAGTGGAAACACTCGTTCGAAGCTTTTAATTGAACGCTTTTATAAAATCGACAAATGTCTGAACATTTACAGCGTATACATTATGTATATTTAAAAGAAAAATTCCCAGTATGTAATATAATGAGTCAATTATAGAAATCATAAAAATAAGTGCAGGATTTTACTTAAAATAAACTTTTAGTTAACTCTATAATTGCTCGGCCGGTAATGTGTTAAGTGCAGAAATATTTGCAATTATTTAACGAAACAACAATCAAATAAACTAGTTTCCATCAATAAATCCATTCGCTTATTACCAAACACGTAAAAAAACGCAGGCGAAAATCGGAGATAATTGCATTTTTTTACGAATTTATTCACCTATTCAACATCAGTTCTGGCCTATTGAATACACGGTGCGTATCACGTCTTCACTTTTTAGAAAACACAGTTCGGTTTTCTAGTTTTCAAGTGCTAGTGTTTATTTACATTTACGATAGTAATTGCTGTGACCGGTCGACAAAACTGCAAAACTAAGGCTGTTAATTACGCAAGAAGAAGTGCTACTGTTTTGATCTCTTTTTAGAAAATACAGTTCGGTTTTCAAGTGCTAGTGTTAATTTACATTTACGATAGTAACTGCTGTGACTGGTCGACAAAGTTGCAAAGCTAAGGCTATTAATTACGCAAGAAGAAGTGCTACTGTTTTGATTCGTTGTGAAGTTTTATTAATTAAAAGGTTAGTGAGATAGTTTGCTTTCTTACTATTTGGGCTATTGAATTTCGCAAAAGAAGAAGAAGAAGAAAAGGGATGTTTTTTAAAACTGTTGTTGAATCCGAAAAATAAAGAGTTTCAAAAAAGCAAAAAAGCTATAGACGCTTGAAAACAGAAATTTATTAGAGCACTTAAAATTCATTACATTTTTTTTGTGTGCTTTACACTTAGAGAACATATCCGCCCATTTTCCCGAATACATTTTCCCGAATATATTTTTCCCGAATTACGTTTTTCCTGAATAATACATTTCCCGAAAACACTTTCCCGAATACTACTTTCCTGAATCAACTTCCCCGAATGATGTTTTTCCCGAACTAAACTATCAAAGCCCAAATAGGGTTTTTCTAGTTTAGGTGAATACTTCCAGAAACTGAAGTCAGAATTTAGCTTATATTTACTGTTTAGTTGAGGCTGTTAGTTGTTAAAACTCCATAATATCACTTTAATAAAACACTTAATTTGTTTAGGTTTCAAAATTGTATTTATTGTATTTATTTCTTTCGAAAACGGAAAATCTCCAATTTTATACAATGATTACAAAATATAACTTATATCTAATACCTAAAGTCTATTTACCTAAAAATATGTACATTATGCACATTAATGAGGAACAAAAAATATTAAAGTGATGGAGTTTTGCAAAAATACTTTCTAAATTGGTACGCAGCAAATTACGTTTAAAAGTATTTATAGAATCAGCAAATAAATCAAAATTTTCAAAACGCTGTAACAAATTTGCAAAACGCAGTATCCTCGAAAGTGGACTGCTATAAGTGTAAACCGTACGATGATATTCTATTAATATAATTTATATTTTATTCAGGAACAATACCTTTCGGGAAATTGGATTCGGGAAATGGGATTCGGGATTTCTATTTTCAGGAAATATGGCGTTCGGGAAAAAGGTCATTCGGGAAAATATATTCGGGAAAGTGTACGGTAACCCATACAGAAAGATTAAAACATCATTCTTTTTAAGCCTCATCATTCGGTGACATTTGTTTCTATTATCTTTTCGACCATTTAGGGAATATATAAATCTATTTCGCTACTTTTTTCCTCGACCATTTAGAACACCAAATTATTTGTTTTGAGTTTGTTTGGTGGAAATAACTGTGTGGGTGTATTCATGGGGTCTCACAAAAATTGTGTGGATGGACTGAGGTGGTCCTTTCTTCAGAGAAACCCTCTAGATGTTTTGATCGGATCCTTAATTTCCATGTCAAATACTCTTTTTCAGACAGACATTTTCCTTATTTATGTGCAATCCCTGTTATTTTCTGTAATGGCATACCAAATTCAGAGAATAAGAAGAGCTATTTACGACCACAATTGGCAATTAAAGACAGCGCATGCAAAATAAGGCAAAACGCACAATTAATTAAATGGTATATCCTTAATACAAGAAAATAAAATACTACACAACACAGAAGATGACTTCTTTGCGGCAATTTCCGAAAATGCATTGACATTCAATTAATGCCCTCCGCCCGATTCAGTTCTTTTGTATTGAAATGCGGTTCTCTGCCGTGTAAAAATAAATTCTTCTCCGAAAACACACCGGACTCGAGGAGAGGAGAAGTTGGTCGACAAGCGGCCTTTTATCCCAATAAGGGCTCGGCCAGTGTATCGGTTCCTCAGACGACAACAGAGACATATACGGAGACGACGGTTTTTTCAGATGTTTCAGCGGCATTTGTATGGAGACGTGCACGACGTCCGAACCCCACCGAAGTTGTTCAAGTAATTAAGGTGGTCATTTCGAAAATAAATATTACTATGAAATTATTCTATACTTTTAAAACTTGAATAAGGTTTAAGAGAAATTAACAAAATGTTAATTTACTTGTGTATTTGCGCACTTAGAATATAGTATAAAAAATATCTTATACCAAATAGTCTCCCGATGCCGTCATTTTTATGTCAAATATGAGTGACTGTAGATGCCGTTATGGTTGCCGTTTAATAGAGTGAGACACAGAGTAGGAAAGAACAGACAAAAGTTGATAAGGAAGTGTGGTCTCTCGGGGCAAATATCCAAGTGGAAAAATGTAGTGCTACATTTTTCTGCCAAGCTTAGAGAAATCTATGCGGAAAACATTACAAATTAAATCTACGTTCAAATATAAACATTTCAAAAATTCTAATAAAAAGCGAGCACTTGTATAAATCGAACAAAATTATGAAAATTGACTAAAATTTTGGTAATCAATTTTTGACCATTAAATGAACGAAAATCAAGATAAAAATAGAAAATCTTAAATACCTTTTATATATTTTGACTATCAATTTAAGTTTAACGTTCAGGATTTTGATTCAAAATGTATATAATATTTTTTTAATTTTTATTTAATAACATACACTCGAAAATGACGTTTAAAGATATTTTCAATAAAATGTAAAAAGAAGTCCATCTGTCAAAATACGGCCATTGTCAACTGTCAAATATGAAATATCAAATGTCAAATGTGGGATTATTGTTTTATGCGGGTGACGCATAAAGTAAAATTTCGAGTTTAGAAAAGCCCCGCGTAGAAAATTTGTAAACTCGCGACCCTCGACAAATTTTCTCTTGGGGCTTTTGTAAACTCGAAATTTTACTTCATGCTTAGTCTGGGAGTGGACGACACTCGTTTTGTCGATTTATACAATTTTGATGAGACTTTCAACATATTTTTTTCGGTTTATAAAAATTTCATGAGATTTTTAATATTTCGAGATATGTTAATTATTATGTAATAATATACACTCGAAAATTACGTTTCAAAATATGTTCAATAAAATGTAAATAGAAGTCTATCTGTGAAAATACGGCAGATCAACGTGCCAGCTAGAAGTTTGCGTTCCTTCGATCTGTTCCATGTACCATATTGTAGGACGGACTATGGTAAAAGTTTTGGTATGTCCAGAATCGCCAATAATTGTAACGCCATCAATCCCGACTTTGGTGCAATTAGCAGGAATGCTTTGAAGAACATCTTCCGACAGGGTATATAGTCTACATATTTTAAAACTGTTGTTTGTACCTAAATGTGTTGTTTGTTTTTTACTCTTTTATGTACCTATATTTATTATGTATTTGTATTTATATTTCATTTATTTTTATTTTTAGTTTTTATAATATTAATGTACTTAAATGGACTTCCGTTAATAAATAAATAAATAAATATCAAATGTCAATATCAAATGTCAAATGTAAGATTATTGTTTTATGCAGGTGGCGCATGAAGTAAAATTTCGAGTTTAGAAAAGCCCCGTGTAAATTTGCCTCGTGTCGCTGCGCCACCCTCGGCAAATTTTCTTCGCGGGGCTTTTCTAAACTCGAAATTTTACTTCATGCTTAGTCTGGAAGTGAACGACACTCGTTTTGTCATTTATAAAATTTTAATACGATTATCGAGATTTTTGTCGAGTTATAAAAGTTTCATAAGATTTTCAATATTTCGAGATTTTTGTCAATTTAGAAAAATGTCATGAGATTTTTAATATTTCGAGATATGTTGATTTTTATTTAATAATATACACTCGAAAATGACGTTTAAACTCGAAATTTTACTTCAGCTTAATCTGAGAGTGGACGACACTCGCTTTGTCGATTTTTAAAATTTTGATGAGATTTTCAACAGATCGAGATATTTTTCGATTTTAAAGTCTCATGAGATTTTCAATATTTTGAGATTTTTGTCGATTTATAAAAATTGCATGAGATGTTTAACTTTTCGATATACACTCGAAAATGAAAAAAATACTGTAATATATGAAATATCAAATGTCAATATCAAATGCCAAATGTGAGATTATTGTAATATTTTTATTTGATAATATACTTCGAAAATGACGTTTAAAAATATTTACAATAAAATTTAAAAAGAAGTCTATTTGTCAAAATACGACAATTGTCAACTGTCAATTTTCTCTTGGGGCTTTTGTAAACTCGAAATTTTACTTCATGCTTAGTCTGGGAGTGGACGAACTGGTTTTGTCGATTTATAAAATTTTAATGAGCTTTTCAACATATCGAATTATTTGTCGATTTGTAAAAGTCTCATGAGATTTTTAATATTTCGAGATTTTTGTCGATTTTCAAATTTTTATCAATCAACTAAATATTGACGGGTTATCAGTTTCTATAATTTTCATCAATGTACGTAAATGTTGGTGATTTTCTTCAGTGCCATAAGTCATTGGTTTTCAATGATTAGATATTTATAAATTGTATATAGTTTATTATACGGGATCCATTTACAATTAAATTTACAATAAAATATTACAATTTAAACATTCTTACAAATTAACACAAATACACTACATACATATACGGTAGATAAATAATACCTAATTAATTGTGCCTCAGAATTCCTTTAAGGGAGTTCAGGGAACTACTAACCAAATCAAAACCAATGGCGTTACAATTAGCACTGATTCTATTAAGATTAAAATTAGCACGATAGTCTGTTCTATGTGTTTGAACATAAAACGATGGTATATTATGTAATGGTCTACTTAGAACATAAATATCCGAGCTGAATAGGTCTAGAGACATGACTAACCTATACAACAGCTTAAATACAAAAATAACGTCTGATTAAAGTCTAAGAAAATGTAATATATAATCATCTCAGTGGTTGACATTGAATTTAAATCCAAGAAATTTTATGAGTTTTACCTAACCTTTTTCTATAGTATTAACGCTATGTAGGGTACTAAGGCTCCAAATTATAGAACAGTACTCAAGGTGGGATCTCACAAGCAATACATATAAAGTAATGATGCTACTATATTATATTTGTAAAATCTCCCGTCTGTCTTTTAATGAATCCAAGCATTTGAATAGCTTTAGATATTATAGCTTCAATATGATCTGTGAAGTTTCATGAACTTGTAAAAGTGACACCTAGGTGTTTAATAGAATATATATTAGCTATTTCACAATAATTTAAGGTAAACTGTCTAGTACCCACTTTCCTCTTTTTAGAATATGTAACAACCGAACATTTGGAGATATTTCATTTTAAATTATTCAATTGACACTAATTGCATAGTGCGTCAAGACTTAAAAATCTATGCTCCTATCGAGAACGATCACTCTTTAAGTAATTTACAGACCTTAAAGAGTGATCGTTCTCGATAGGAGCATAGATTTTTAAGTCATCTGTAAAAAGAAGACAGTGGGAATATTGAAAGCAATAAAAAATGTCACTCACAAAGAGATTAATTAGTAGTGGCCCAATGTAAGACCCCTCAGGTATACCTGATGAAACCATTATTCGATAAGACTAAGAATGCCCAATTCTAACTATCTGTACACTGTTGGCAAGGTATGATTCAATCCATGGCATTAGCGTACCACTTATACCTAAGTTTTTTATCTTATTGATTAGAATGTGGTGATCCACGGTATCAAACGCGTTTGCAAAATCGGTGTAGATTGTGTCAAATTCAGCTCCTGCTTCCAAATAGCTGCAAGAGGTTTCGCCAAAGATAAGTAAATTTGACACCGTGGATCGACTCTGCAGAAAACTGTGTTGTTTATAAGATAAGATTGAATCTTATAATAAAGATATTTGATTATTCACTAACATTTCGAAAACTTTAGGAATACAAGATTGCATTGAAATTGGCCGATAGTTATTAACTCAGATGGAAATAACGGTTGTACTTCGTCGAAACACTCAGCGATTAGTAACAGGGACGTCGACCAGTGATTAGGCTTTCTTATTTTAAGTGAATCCGTTGATTTCAATAAACTGATTACTTGAAATAAGAAAGCCTACTCACTGGTCGGCGTCCCTGTTACTAATCCCTGATAGTTATTAACAACATTTCTATTTCCTTTTTTCTTCTGCTACTTCTTTGCGTAATTAATGGCCTTAGCTAATAAAGCTTTGTTGACTAGTCACAGTAATTATGAAATAATAATTATAATTTTTTAAAATTTATTAGAGTATCGATTGTATGAATAAATAAATGAGTGGATGGAGGGATGAATAATGAAATCTTAAATCTAGGTCTTAAGTGTAGGTTAAAATCTGGACAGAGTTAAACAGCCATTGCTGCTCCCTCTGCCCTCCCCAAGGGATAGGAAATAGGAAATATACGTGGATTTTTAAATGAAAAGGTTCAATGGAAAGGAATTTGGGAAAAGAATTATTGAAAAGGATGTGATTGAAAGGATGATTGAGGATATGGTGGACCACGTGGATGCCGCACGTTTTAATTGTGCAGCGGGACGGACTGCTCGGGGTCAGTTCTCGGACCGTCATTTCCTTTTTTGTAAATTGGAGACACTAACGAATATTTCCATATGTCAGCGAAAACTCCTAGTTGCAATGACTTATTAAAGAGTAACCAAAGAGGCCTGCTTAAAGAAAAGGCACATTCTTGTAAAAATATAGGCGGTAAGCCATCTCATCCTTCTCTACCAGAAGTATTAAATTTGGTTAGTTGCTCTAAGATTGAAGACATAGATATATCATCGATGCGGTTTAAACATAAGTGGTTTAAATTTATACAAGTATTTGGTTCACCGTAATTAGATGGACGGGTATATACGGAACCGAAAAGTCGCCAAATTTGTTGACAATGACTTGTGGGACGTTGAACATATCACCATCGACATTTATTGCATCTGGAAGAACAGGCGATGCTCTGATCGACTTGACAAAGTAACAAAAATAATTAGGATTATTGTATATAGTCTTCTAAGGAGGCGATGAGGTCTCGAAAACATAGGTCAGTTAGCTCCTTGCATCTCGTACGAACCGAGTAAAAGTTGAAACAGTCGATTTGTGAGTTTGAGTTTTTTAATTATAAAGATTTTCTTTGATATTGTTAAAATTCATTGTTAATTTTCATATTATTTTGTCAATGTTCCTCCGACAAATTTGATAAATTACAAATTGATTACTCTAGATTTTGAGTTTACGATAAGTGATTATTACACTAAAAAGAGTGATATTCCTTACTTTACTTTTTATTTGTATCGTTAGATGTACATTTCGAGACACAAGGTGCTCATTATCAATAACAAACAATTTGTTATTGATAATGAGCCCCTTGTGTCTCGAAACTTGTGAAGTAAGGAATAACAGTATTTTTTACTGTACAAATTTCATTTTTGAAATACAATCTAAATTTAGATACAAATTTATTGTCAACCATAAAAACATATACAGGGTGTCTACGCTAAACCGTTCGTTAAAAGTTTATGGGGTTCCCGTTGCATCAAAACTTTGAAAAAAATCCTTCACATTCGGTTGAATCAGTTCTTCTCATATGAAATATTTTCAACTTTATATCACTTCCGGTTCCACCGGAAGAAGCACCAAATTTGTTATTTTAAATGGAACACCCTATATTATTAGTAATTAGTAATATTAGTAATTTTTTGGATTCCTTGTTTAAATTGCAATATATTTTATTCGAACATATGCACACTTATCTCTTATAGTTTTCAAGAAAATAAAATATTTCTAAAATGTTGGTCTCTAAAAGGCATCTTGAAATCTGTCTGTAACTTCTCTTAATAATAAGATGAAAATATGATTTATATTTCTACTTGTACCTAGAGAATGCCTCTATGAGTAAAGTAATTAGAAACTGTAAATTTTGACAATAAGTGTTCTTAAAATGTCAATATCGAAGTGCCCTCTTCAATATCTCGAAATGACCCATTTTTTATCACATGGTACGATTGGAAGGAAAATTTCCCACAAACAAGTATTATACAACTATACTCCTAAAGCAAGTAGTTTTCGAATTATTTCGAAGATTCGTTTTTCGTCGCATTTATGCAGGGAATAATGCGCGCATAAGTCGCAATTAAATTTTAGTAGGCAAGTAGTATGCTTTTGATTTGTCGCGATTGTAATGTGAAATGTCAAATAATAAAAACAATTAGTAAAAAGTTACACAGAAATCAACAAAATAAATAATTACACAAATAAACAAATTACCAATTTATTCTTTAGAGTGCCATGGAAAATATTGTAGGTTTTGCAACTCTGAAATTATACATTATAATTATTATGTCTGACGTTTTATATGTCAATTCCTATAGCGTGTAGCCAACTTAAATTGAACAAATGATAAAATCATGGCACTCTAGAGGTTTTTTTATTGAACATACGATACATGGCAACGGCGATAGCAATGTTACTCGAACATGTAGAGTATTTAATGAAACTTATCCACATTTGCCGCCGATGAATAAAACAAGATTTAGAAGATTGGAATTAAATTTTGTTCAATTGGCAGTTGCCATGTATAAAGAATAAATTGATAATTTGTCGATTTGTGTAATTACTCATTTTGTTGATTTCTGTAAAACTTTGTACTAATTCTTTTTATTATTTGACATTTCGCAATACAATCGCGTCAAAACAAAAGCATACTACTGGCCTACTAAAATTCAATTGCGACTCATGCGCGCATTATACCCTCCATAAATGCGACAAAAAAACGAATTATTGTTGTTAAATTATCGATTCGGTCGATAATAACGCTACAGTTGGTGAGTGAGATTACTAAAGGAATGAATCTGGGCTAGACTTTCTCGTTTCTTCATCAAAAACAAAATAGCTACGGTGAAAATTGTTTATAAAAAATTTGTGGATTTTTTCGTTGGCTACAACTTTTATTTGAGATATTTTTTTTATTAAATTAATGTGTTTCTATATTTTTAACTTCACTTGAAATCAATGTTTAATACGCGTGGCGCATGAAGTAAAATTTCGAGTTTAGAAAAGCCCCGTGAAAATTTGTCTCGGGTTTCTGCGCGACCCTCGACAAATTTTCTACGCGGGGCTTTTCTTAATTCGAAATTTTACTTCATGCTTAGTCTGGGAGTGGAAGACACTCGTTCGTAAATTTTCGAATTATCATAAAGTTGTGTATTATATCATAGTCTGCAATGTTTGTTTGATTGAATCGATAAAATAGCTACAGTTAATGAGTGATTAGTAAATTATATAAAAAAAATCTTTCTCGGTTTATTGAACAAAAACAAAAGAGCTGAGGTAAAAAATTTTAGGGTAAAAGTGGTTTATTTTGTCGTTGGCTACAACTTTTGTTTGAAACATTTTTCGATTGAGACGTCGAAAGCCGTAGTCGGTGAATTTTTGATCTAAACTAGTTTTTTTAGTTTCTAGTTCATAAACAGAAGAACTGAGGTGAATAGTGATTATATAAAATTTTGTGTTGGGTTTTTTATTATCTTTTGTGTGAAAGTTTTTTTTTGATTAGGTAACTAATAACTCAGCAATTTGTTAGTGATTATCAAATAAATATCTCCCCTAGGCTTTTTCGTATACTGATCATAAACAAAAGAGTTAAGGTGAAAAGTGTTTAGGTAAAAGTTGTGTGTTTTTTCATTACCTACAACTTTTGTTCAAAACAGTTTTTGAAAAACTATAAAGTAATGTAATTCATCGAGGAATAAGTAAGCATTAAATTTATAATATTTCAAAAAGATATTGCTTGAAAATATTTATAAAAAAGTTTTAAATCGGCAAATATATGTCAAAAAAGAAAAATAGTATGGAAATATTTTTGAAAATTCTTCAGTCCCAGAAAGTTCTTAATTATTTCAGAGTTTTTTGTTGTTAACATATTTGAAATTCGTTTAATAAAAAAATGTAATGATTAATGGTGATTTTTAACAAAAGACTTTTTAGACATTTAATGGTTTCGAGTTAGCAACACTGTTTACTGTTTTAATAATAATAATAATAATGATCACTGCCCAACAGGAAACATTCCCAATTATACGAAAATTTAGTATTACCAAAAAAGTTTTAGACAAAAGTTGTAGCCAACGAAAAAATAAACCACTTTTACCTAAACACTTTTCACCTCAGCTCTTTGTTTTTGTTCACTCATTGTAGATTTATTATCGATTTAACCAAACAAAGCTTCAAATAAAAGAGTTTAGAAAAGCCCCGCGTAGAAAATTTGTCGAAGGTCGCGCAGCGACCCGAGACAAATTTTCACGGGGCTTTTCTAAACTCGAAATTTTACTTCATGCACCACGCATATAAACTACTGATTTTAAGTGAAGTAAAAAATATAGAAACATATTAACGTAATCAAAAAATATCTCAAATAAAAGTTGTAGCCAACGAAAAAACACACAAATTTTTTATAAACAATTTTTACCTTAGCTATTTTGTTTTTGATCAAGAAACGAGAAAGTCTAGCCCAGATTTATTCCTTTAGTAATCTCACTCACCAACTGTTGAGTTATTATCGACCGAATCAAAAATTCAACTACTCTCCGACTATGGATTTCGAAATAATTCGAAAACTACTTGCTTTACGAGTATAGTTGTATAATACTTTTTTGTAGAAAATTTCCCCCCCAATCGTACCATGTGGTGAAAAATGGGTCATTCCGTTTAAAAAAATTGAATGACTAGATATTGACATTTTAGATATTGACTTTTTAAAAACACTTATTGTCAAAATTTACAGTTTCCAATTAATTTACTCATAGAGGCATCCTCTAGGTAAAAGTACAGATATAAATCATATTTGTATCTTATTCTTAAGAGAAGTTACAAATAAATTTCAAGATGCCTTTTTGAGGTCAAAATTTAGAAATATTTTTTTTTCTTGTATACTATAAGAGATAAGTATGCATATGTTCGAGTAAAATATGTTGCAATTTAAACGAGAAATCCAAAAATTTACTTATATATAGGGAGTTCTATTTAAAATAACAAACTTGATGCTTCTTCCGGGGGAGCCGGAAGTGATATAAAGTTTCACATAAGGAGAGCTGATTCAACTGTATGACAAGGATTTTTTTCAAATTTTTAGTGCTATAAACCGTTAACGAACGGTTTAGCGTAGACACCCTGTATTATAATTTGACGAAAATCAAAAATATCGAAAATATTTTGAAAATGTTTTAAAATAATCTTAAAATGTTGAACATTTTAATAACATATCCTGAAAATCTTAATATAATATATTCCATTTGTTTCTGGATCTCGCCTAGCCATGCTTTCGTGTTGTTATGTTGCAGTATCAACATTTACATTTTTTATTAATTGCCACTCCTGATTCCTTATTTTAACAGTGTTGCAATAATTTATGATATCATAAGTAATCCTCTTTTTAATTTTCAAGAGGTTTATTGTTAATCTTGCAACAATTATTTCGCCACGCGGTCGCTTCTTCGAGCATTTTATTATTAAATCAAATTAATCTAGTGTTGCAATGCTGTGTCAATGTCAAAGTGAAAAATAATTTCAGGCACATATTAAATATTAACATGCCAAAGATTATCTCTGAATCAAAAACGTTACAAATTCTGAAATCCTACAAACATTTTAGGCAAAGTAATCCAAATCTACAGCATCACAATATTATTACGATTTTAATAGATATTTTTGGGGTATGTCTAGTATTTTAATTATCATATATATTTAATTAAAGATAATTACGTTTCAGGTAGGGAGATCTTCATTACAATTAATTTTACGACAATGACCTGACGAATTGAAATCTACTACTTCTGGCAAACGATCTAAAAACAGCCATTTTTGGAATCACCTAGCTAGAAAAGATCTGCAACACCTAATTTGGCAATATAACTCTAGAAATCAGTATTTTACTTTGAGAGATCTTTTGAATGATATGAAAGAAAATTATGAGTTCCATGGGAGTAGAACAACACTTTATAGGGTTGTTAAAAGTATGGGGTATAAATTCAAATTAATTAATGGGCGCAAAATTCTCTGTGAACAAAAAGATGTTGTTGCAGCTAAAATTATTTTCCTTAGAAAATTTTTACAGTATCAAAATTCCAGTGAAGATATCCAATTCGTATACCTGGATGAAACATGGATACATCAGAATGGATCCGTGGTTCGACGCTGGGTACATGAAACGGATATAAAAAGTAATCCAACTAAATTCAAAAATGAAGGCAAACGCTTCACCATTCTACATGCTGGGTATAGGGGTGGGTTTTTGGATGGGTGCGATTTTTTATTACATTCGAAAAACAATGACCGAGATTACCATGCCACAATGGATGGTAATACTTTTCAAAATTGGGTGGTTAATCAACTTATTCCTGCTTTGGCTAATTAGGCTTTCAGGGAAATGTGTAGTTATTATGGATAATGCTGCATACCATTCTGTGCAATTAGACAAAACTCCTTCATTTTCTTGTAAGAAATGCGAAATGCAGAAGTGGTTGGTTAAACACAATGTAAAATTCGATCGAAAATTAACCAAAAAGGAACTATGGGCTTTATTTATACCTTTTCGATCAAATGACAAAATTTACGTAGTTGATGACATTTTGAGAAAGAACGGGCACGAAGTTCTTAGATTACCGCCATACCATTGTCAATACAATCCAATTGAAATGGCATGGGGGTTTTGTAAGACTTACTACAATAAGCACATAAATTCTAAGCAACCATCTAAGGATCGTGTTCAGAATTTATGGCTTGAGTCTCTCTCAAAATGTACATCCGATATGTGGCAAAATTTCTGTGATCATTGTGAAAAACTTATTTCGGATGACTGGACAAAACACATGGGGAACCTTTCTTTTGAAACCATTCCTCCTTTTATTATTTCGCTTGGGGAATCTGGCTCAGAACAAACATCAGAAGATTCAGATGCAGGTTCTCTTGACTAAATAATAAAAGTGGAATGAGGGCTTAAAAATTGTTTGACATGAAAATTATCAGTATCACAAGAGGGTGGGAATAAATTTGCAATTCTACAAAAAAATACTGAGGGCCAACAGAAGAGAGAATGACCAAAATTAAGGTGGATGGATGGAGTTGATCAAAATGTGTTAACGGGAAGACCCAAGCGAGAAATACAAATGGATGACGAAATAAGTTTGCAGAGCCGAATTCATTATATTTGTTATATACAATATTATTGCTGTGTTTGTATGTACAAAAACCAAGTAGTAAATTTTGTTAATCTTAAAACTGCATATTATTATCCTTTTATATCTGAAAATTTGTAAAACAGGCAACAGTGTAAGATCACAATAGTCAGAAATTATAACCTTAAAATCGAACATCTGACAGTGACATTTAAAAACCCTGATTTAAAACACAACCAGCCCCATTTACAATACGTAAACTGTCACTTTTCCATAGCTAGGCGAGATCCAGAAACAAATGGAACCAACCATAACAAATGGAACCAACCATATGTTGAGAATTTAATGAAAATTTTATAAATTGATGAAAACATGGAAATACCGCAAATCTGACGAAAATTTAAAAAATTACAAAATTCACAGAATACTGAAAATTTCATCAAATTTTATATATGTAGAAATTCACGAAATATCAAAAATTTCATAATAATGTTATAAATCGACAAAAATCTTGAAATATCGAAAGCCTGATGAAAATCACGAAATATCATGAAATTTTAATAAATCAATCAATTTAACCGACTCTGTATCTCTTCAAATAACCGAAATCCCCATGCATTTCCACGAAATACGGACACCCTTTATATTGAAAATAATTGGTAATAAATATTGAGCAAATTGAATGTAGAATGAATTTACCGTAGAACGAGTATTTGTTTGTTGTTGTCGATGACTCAAAAATAGTTATTTTCAGGATTTTTTTACAATGATTACTAATGTTCTAAATCGTTTTAAATTGGCAATAATACAATACTTCAAATTTTAGGATCATTTTGATGTATCATACAGTGTTGTACAGTAATTAAAACACCCACGGTGCTGGAATTAGTGATTACTAAAAACGTATGATTTTACCGATTGTAAATCACAGCCTTAATTAATAATGATTTTCATTAAAAATTAAAAAATCATTGACAAAAAATAACGTTTTTGGTACTTCTAGATGTGAATGTATCATAATTTTAACGTAGGTTTTTATGCCGTTATCAGTTTTTCAATTTTTAGAAAATTATTAATTTCCTCCTCGAATACCGCTCCACAACTCTACCTTTATCCATTCTCACGTCCAACTGTCAAACAGCAAGCCTTAAAGGTCGTAAATCTGCTATATTATTCCTAGACATTCAAAAAGCGTTTGATTCCGTTTGGCACCAGGGCTTGCTGGCAAGCCTTGAAGGTCGTAAATCTGCCATATTATTCCTAGACATTCAAAAAGCGTTTGATTCTGTTTGGCACCAGGGCTTGCTTAATATACCTCCACACCTAATCAACCTCTTAGACAGTATCCTGCACAACAGATCCCTTCAAGTTAAAATACGCCACACCTTTCCCACCACCTTTACTTCTGAGAAAGACCTTCCACAAGGATCCCCGCTATGACCATTTCTTTAAAACCTTCTCGTCCATGATATGTACAACCCCGATCCTAACTATTTTGATAAATCTGCCTACCCTCTCCTATACGCCGATGATTCTGCGTTAATCGCACATGCTCCCACACTCGCAAAAGCCCTCAGCACTCTACAGGGCCTTATCGACACCATTCAAACATGGTTTGCGAAATGGCGAATAAACCCCAATAAAACCCAGCTTCTAATCCCTTTTCACCGAGCAAACCACTCCCCATTCTCAATCTTTTTAAACAATCAAGTTATCCGCCCTTCAACCACTTGCAAATATTTAGGTATCCTCTTTGACCCAAACCTTACTTTCAAAGCTCACTCCACAATCCTCAAAGCAAAAATCAAGAATCGGGCGGCTCATTTTAAAGGTCTGACCTTCAAACAACAAGGAATTAACACAAAAACAGCCGTTCATATATATAAAATGATATGCCGCCCCTTACTTGACTATGCCGCTATCCTCTTCCACAATCCCCATCCTACTACAGTCAAACATTTACAAGTCGCCGAAAGATCGGCCCTGAGAGTACTTACCAAAATCCGCCACCCCCAAAACCCACTGCACAACCCCTCCAACCTCCTGCTGTACAAACTAACAAAAGTTACTCCCATCGAAACCCGACTATCCTATTTAGCTGATAAATTTGCCTCAAACCCCACCCTCTATAATCTCCTACACCCTTTATGCATTCCTCGAAACCCTAATATCACTCCCAAACGTAAAAGTTTTGCCTCTACAATTCATGATTTCATTTCATCATTTCATAACCCTAGTCATCACGACAATTTAATTCATTTGACTAGACAATGGACGACATTAGCAATCAAGACATTTCCTACACAATAACTGACAAGGACAGAACTCTATAATTCCAGGCGGAAAGACCAACAGTCGATAGCCAATTGGCAAATTATTTAATGTTGACTTTATTTAATTGTAATTGTAATTATATTTTTGTATTATTACTATTACCAAAATTTGCCAATAAAGATATATATATATATATATATATATATTAATTTCCGCTATCACTATATCAATTTTCAGAAAATTAAATATCTGCTAAAAATCAGCAATGACTATCATACTAGCATATTAATTAAGATCCAGCAACCAGGAAGGTCGTTTGCCAAAAATATCGAATTATTAATAATAAAAAAAAGATGTTTGGAAGACCCTGACATTTCTAACAAATGTCAACACAATCGGCGTCTTAAATTTAGTCATCTCTTATTTTATACAAAAATGCACATGTATTGTTGAAAATGTCACGGAGCATGTTAATAAAAATAATCGCTTGATGACATTTGTTATAATTATAATATGAATATTTATGAATTTCGTATTCGAATTTCTAGGTAGCAGTTAATGTTATAGAAAATTAATATATTGTCATTGTTGGAATACCTTCATATTTAAAAATTATAATATAAAAGTAATGTTGTTTTTGTCTCATAAAAATAATATCAACTAATTTTTATGCAATAGTCTTCTATAGCGAGAAACAGTTTTATTTGTATATAGTTTTCTTTCTTTTAATAGCAAGAATTCCACTTTAGAATGAGTTGGAATTCCAAATCATTCTAAAGTGGAACACTTAATATTAAAAGAAGGAAAACTATATACAAATAAAACTGTTTCTCGCTTTAGAAGACTATTGCATAAACATTAGTTGATATTATTTTTATGAATCGTAAACTGAAATAAATCTATGAATTTAAAATTATTTAACCCTTTCGGCACTGACGGTGGCATTTGCCATCACTAAAATTTGGTAAACATACTGGGAATTTTTCTTTTACATATACATACATCTATGCATGAGCTGTAACTTTTCCGATAATCGTTTTTTTTTTAATAGTTTAATTTTAAGTCATAAACGAGTGTTTTCCACTCCCAGATTAAGCATGAAGTAAAATTTCGAGTTTAGAAAAGCCTGAACATTTGGTTTGGTCACGTAGCGCGTAGCGCTACGCGACCAAACCAAATGTTCAGGCTTTTCTAAACTCGAAATTTTACTTCATGCGCCACGCGTATAAAACACTGATTTTAGGTGAAGTTCAAAATATTCTACTAAAGCAGCATGCTAAAAACGTTTATTCTAAACATCACATCACATCAGTGTTTAGTACGCGTGGCGCATGAAGTAAAATTTCGAGTTTAGAAAAGCCTGGAAATTTGGTTTGGCCGCTCCGCGCTTTACGCAACGCGACCAAACCAAATTTTCAGGCGTTTCTAAACTCGAAATTTTACTTCATGCTTAATCTGGAAGTAGAAAACACTAGTATGAATGTTCAATTTGAAATAGTTCAATTTTAAAATATAACGAATATCTGAAGATTTACAGCGTAAACAGTGTATTAAGATACAGAGAGTTTTATGTAACACCGAACATTTTTATCCAATACAATTAGACACCTTTAATTTTTAAGTTATATGTAAATTGGATCTCCTATATGACCATTACAAATTGTAGCCAATCAATTGCAATTAATGCCTCAACTTGTATATACAGAGAGTTTTTCTTTCAAGTATACATGTCTCAATTACAGCGTATATGCCGTAAATTTTTAGATAACCGCTGTTTTTTTTTTTTTTATAAAAGTTCAATTTGAAACTTGAAATGAGGGTGTTCCACTCCCAGACTAAGCATGAAGTAAAATTTCGAGTTTAGAAAAGCCTGAAAATTTGGTTTGGACGCGTAGCGCGAAGCGCGGAGCGGCCAAACCAAATTTTCAGGCTTTTCTAAACTCGAAATTTTACTTCATGCGCCACCGGTACAAAACACTGACATATTACGAAGTTTAAAACACACCGCTAAACTTTACATTGCATCAGTGTTTTGTACCAGTGGCGCATGAAGTAAAATTTCGAGTTTAGAAAAGCCTGAAAATTTGGTTTGGCCGCTCCGCGCTTCGCGCTACGCGACCTTACTAAATTTTCAGGCTTTTCTAAACTCGAAATTTTACTTCATGCTTAACCTGAGAGTGGAAAACACTCGTTTAAACCTTCAAATTAATTTTTTTCAATAAACCGAGTGTCGGCAAATGTACAACGTATGTTTATGTATACTTAAAAGAAAAATTCTCGTTATGAACATGTTCGATGTTATATAAAACTCTCTGTATGTATACTTAAAAGAAAAACTCTCTGTATATCTGAAATAGTAATAAATAATATGCAGTGAAAAAACATTTTGTGGGGCACCAGAAAAATTCCAGGGCACCAGTTACGAAGATTTTGAATTTTAGGAATAATTTATAAAAGAAAGGAAATTGTAATTGTTGTAATTGTATTGTAATTGTAATTTTCTTTCGCTCATACTGAAATAACTCATGTATTTGTTTTCTCTGTGACCCAGAAGTTTCATTTAAGTTTTTTTAATTAATCAACATTAATTACTACTTTGTTATGCAAATAACCGGCATAGTCAATTTTTTAATTATATGTTCCGTTCTTGTGTAATGTTGATTGATAATTACGATTTATCATTTTCTGTTGGAAATTGTAATTATTTCGGAACATCGAAACAAAAATCCCACGGTGTTTTCTTTTCTCATTCTTATTTTTTATTAAATATTTGAATAAATTTTTATTCAAATTCGAACAACAGACTTACTTAACAAGTTCGGCAACTAGGTAGGCTTGTTTAAAAATACATTTTTGAGACCATAATGCTTCATAAAATATAAATGCCATTATTTAGCAATAAAATATTTCCAACAAATATTAAATTGAAAATTGATTTTTATATATTTAACTGACATGCAATTTATGGTTAAAATAAAGAAATATACACGGTGCCCGTTTTTCGAGCGATAGAGATAGAGGGCAAAGTTGCGTACTTTAGTGCTTACTAATAATCTGCTTTAGCATTTCAAATATCTTCAATTGTTTTGATGTAGTTTATAAAATACTGAAATTTTCGATATTTAAACTTTGCCTATATCTCCGTTATTTTTAATCTTATTCCTAATTTATAATAACATTATTAGAGCAACGTTTTACGACTCAACTTCTGGAATAAGTTATAAAACTGCAACGCAAATCGTTTTTGTTTTTCCAGACACAACTTTTGTTTTTTTATAGGCACATATGAAGATATGCATATCACTGAACAGCACCTTTACGCTGATTTCAATGATGTGCCACATGTTGACTTAAAAAATGTATTGTTTTTAAGCTATAGTAACAACCACGCACTGTCCACAAAAACTATTTATTTGCGTAAAAAAGTAACCAATCATTAATAGTCTTTCTTTTAAATAACATTTTAACTATTGCATAGCACCTTGATATTGTTTGGTTGCCATGGCGACTTGAACAACCACAAAAATTGAACAAAGCGTACGTGCGGCAAATCATTGATATTAGAATTAAAAATGCATTTCAATGATGTACATTAATGTTTATGTTTCCATAAGAAAAAAAAAGTTAAGTGTATAAAACAAAAACAATTGGCTTTGAATATTTTACACATTAACCATTCGATAAGTCATAAAAAGTTTTCATAAGAATGTTTTGACAGAAAAATTAAAAAATTAAAAATAGCGGAGATATGGACAACATACAAAATCAAAATTTTAGGTTTTTTTTCAAAATACAGCGATACAATTGAAGATATGTGAAATCAGATCTTTAATAAGCACTAAAATTCGCAACTTTGCCCCCATTTAACCGATTTTCCATCTCTTAAAATAAGCGAGATCCCCATAGTGCTGCTCGAAAAGCAGGCACCTTGTATATTCAGAAAAACATATTGTGCCCTTCATAGGGTGTAAATTATAATTACAATACATAATCACATAAAATATGATGAAATAAAGAAATACTATTTATTTTTGCAACATGTTCAATGAAAGTCAATTGTTTTATGCCTCTTCGTGGCGATTTCGTATCTTTTTAATTTGTTTTCATTAACATTTAAAAAACTAAAATCAATTAATTTCATATTCAAACCAACCATTTAAATGTATATATACAAATTACCCTTATATCCATTAAAATCACAATCGAAGAAAAAAATGGTTACATTATGTAACCAAACCCACAGAATTAAGCAAACGCTTAATTCGATTCGAACACAATAAAATACGGAAAGCCCTTTTGATAGATAGATGCATATCTGTGTTTCCTTCACAAATCTAGCCAACGAAGGAAAAAAATAATAAATAAAGAAAAAAAACCGTTATTTTTGTCCAAGCACAATGCGGACGGAATATTAATAGAGCCCACATCCTAGGATTCGACCCTCCGACGATAAAAGAAAAATCTAAATCGGTGGAATTAAATATTTATGAATTCCAATTCAGAGGTTGTTTAGTTTTTTGTTTGCTTCATTGATCCAGACAATAGGAAGTGGTCAATTATTTGATAATATTGATTATATTAGGGATGTTAGATACATAAAAAAATATCAATTACTTACTAATTGTTTATTTGAGTTATTGGAGTATTTAATCACAATAAAAACACTTTTTGTTCCATGATTCACTTTTATTTTTATTCGTTAGATATAGATTTCGAGTGCTAAGCACTCATTATCAATATTCCAATTTAAGAAACATTAGAGATTCTAAAAAACTTACTAATAAAAAATTCTATACAAAATGAAAAAATAATTGAATTCATTAATTTAACATAATTAATGATGGAATGTAATACATTTATATTTAGCAACAATTTTTTTAAGCAAACTTTTGGAACCGCAATAGGCAACCCGCTATCTCATTTTTTGGATAATATTTTCTTAAATCGTTTAGAAAATCTAGCAAAAAACTCATTACAAAATTCCCCTAGAGTCTGGTTTAGCTATATTGATGATATTTTGGCAATAGTTAAAATTAACACAAATATAAATTCATTCATATCCGAAATAAATAATTTTTATCTAACAATAAATTTTACTTATGAATCAGAAAGAAATGACAAAATTCCTTTTCTCGACTTAATGATAACAAAAATAATGATAAATTAGATTTCAATGTATATAAAAAAAATGCACATACCTTTAATTACATTCACTCAAGTTCAAATATTCTCATAAACCAGCGGCGGCTCGCTGCCTAACTTCAGGGTAGGTCAGCGACCCAAGGTAATATATATCCGTTATTGAAAGGTGACTTTGTTGTGCAATTCCTTGTATTTATAAAGCGCGATCCCAACCTCAAATTTTGTGTGCCTTGGCGCTGTGGTCTACCCTGAAGTTAGGCTGCGAGCCTTCGCTGTTATAAACTTATGGAATGTGAGCAAATAGAAGGGATACATTAATAACAACATGTTTTTTTTACAAATAAATAATTTATTGTCTGGGTTGGCGTTCAGAACGCCACAACTATAACATTAAATCCATCCATTGTACATTAATAGAACCGCGGAGTTAAGAGAAGAAAATAAACAAAAAAAATAAAAACGAGAACAACGCGAAAACAGCTTTACAAGATTCGAATTATCTTAAAAAATAATAAACATTAATCAATCATAATAATGCTTTGGCATATATAAAGAATGTATATCTCGGATTCATTTTGTACATTAATATTTTAAATATTTAAGATGATATAACATAGTACATAAAGTTGTCAACTTATATTTATGCAAAAAAATCATCTATAAATCTTTGATTTATACAGTAATGATTAAAGTAAAATATTGCATCGAGCACTGATCAAGCGCCCATCGCGCAGTCGCACTGTTAAGCTGTATACACACTGATTTTGCAGCATTTTTTAAATAAATTCAAGTAGTGTTGAGTGTTGAATGAGCGGTGTATCAAATAGGGACAAGAAAATTATGTAGAACTAAGTAAAAAGTTAGCAGGTTTTGCAACTGAAAATATATGTCCGGTTTTGCAACCGAGAAATGTAGCAGGTTTTGCATTTGACAGGATTTTTCAAACTTAATTTAAAAACGTTTAAGATGGGTTTTGAAGGTCAATTTATTTTGAATATTGTAGCCTGAGAGGAATAGAATCCAGGGATACCAAAAGCTTAATATCCAAAAAAAAAGGTGTATGACTGGTTTTGCATCTGGGCGACTCAATTGATTGAGATTAATTTATTTCGAAATAATTATAAAATATCTTTTGATTTCTCAATATTTCATTAAAAGGGGTTACAGCCTGCCTGCATATGGGGAGATCTTTAAAGCAACCAGTTGAAGAAAGTCTACATTTTTTTTTATAAAAATAATTTTAAAAGCAAAAACTAACATCACATCCGGATAAAGATTCCGTAACTGTCGTAAGATCACTCAAGTTAAAAAAGATGTATATTCAAACACTAGTTCATTGTGTATGCGGGGAGTTTTTTCTTAAAGTATACGTCTTCTAAATTCAGCTTCTTTTCTTTAAATCTTCACATATTGGTTGTTTTTAAAAAAAAGAGTTCAATTTAAAGTTTCTAACGAGTGTTGTCCACTCCCAGACTAAGCATGAAGTAAAATTTCGAGTTTAGAAAAGCCCTGTGAAAATTTATTGCTTTATACGCGTGGCGCAAGAAGTAAAATTTCGAATTTAGAAAAGCCCTGAAAATTTCAGCGACTCGAGACAAATTTTTTGGGCTTTTCTAAACTCGAAATTCATGCGCCACGCGTATAAAACAGTAAAATATTGTAAAAATGTATGTATAGTTGAACCTCATTTAAAATCGGTGTCTTATACGCAGGGCGTATGAAGTAAAATTTCGAGTTTAGAAAAGCCTAAAAAATTTGTTTCGAGTCGCTGAAATGTTCTGGGCTTTTCTAAACTCCAAATTTTACTTCATGCTCCACGCGTATAAAACAATAAAATATTGTGAAATTTATGTATATTTGAACCTCACTTGAAATCAGTGTTTTATACGCGTGGCGCATGAAGTAAAATTTCGAGTTTAGAAAAGCCCAGAAAATTTGTCTCGGGTCGCTGCGCGACCCTCGACAAATTTTCACGGGGCTTTTCTAAACTCGAAATTTTACTTCATGCTTAGTCTGGGAGTGGAAAACACTCGCTTAAAGCTTCAAATCGAACTCTGGGCTTTTCTAAACTCGAAATTTTACTTCATGCGCCACGCGTATAAAACAATGATTTCAAGTGAGGTTCAAATGTACATACATTTCACAATATTTTAGTGTTTTATACGCGTGGCGCATGAAGTAAAATTTCAAGTTTAGAAAAGCCCAGAAAATTTGTCTCGGGTCGCTGCGCGACCCTCGACAAATTTTCACGGGGCTTTTCTAAACTCGAAATTTTACTTCATGCTTAGTCTGGGAGTGGAAAACACTCGTTTATAGCTTCAAATCGAACTCTTTTAAAAACACAACGAATATCTAAGGATTGAAAGAATATAAGCTGAATTTGGAATACGTATTTTCATTAAATCCTTAGATATTCGTTGTTTTTTTTAAAAAGAGTTCAATTTGAAGCTTCTAAAGAGTGTTTTCCACTCCCAGACTAAGCATGAAGTAAAATTTCGAGTTTAGAAAAGCCCCGTGAAAATTTGTCGAGGGTCGCGCAGCGACCCGAGACAAATTTTCTGGGCTTTTCTAAACTCGAAATTTTACTTCATGCGCCACGCGTATAAACCAATGATTTCAAGTGAGGTTCAAATGTACATACATTTCACAATATTTTAGTGTTTTATACGCGTGGCGCATGAAGTAAAATTTCGAGTTTAGAAAATCCCAAAAAATTTGATTCGGGTCGCTGCGCGACCTTCGACAAATGTTCACGGGGCTTTTCTAAACTGGAAATTTTACTTCATGCTTAGTCTGGGAGTGGAGAACACTCGTTTAAAGCTTCAAATCAAACTCTTTTAAAAACACAACGAATATCTAAGGATTGAAAGAAAATAAGCTGAATTTGGAATACGTATTTTCTTTAAATCCTTAGATATTCGTTGTTTTTTTTTTTTAAATGAGTTCAATTTAAAGCTTCTAAAGAGTGTTTTCTACTCCCAGACTAAGCATGAAGTAAAATTTAGAGTTTAGAAAAGCCCCGTGAAAATTTGTCGAGGGTCGCGCAGCGACCCGAGACAAATTTTCCGGGCTTTTCTAAACTCGAAATTTTACTTCATGCGCCACGCGTATAAAACAATGATTTCAAGTGAGGTTCAAATGTACATAAATTTCACAATATTTTAGTGTTTTATACGCGTGGCGCATGAAGTAAAATTTCGAGTTTAGAAAAGCCCAGAAAATTTGTCTCGGGTCTCTGCGCGACCCTCGACAAATTTTCACGGGGCTTTTCTAAACTCGAAATTTTACTTCATGCTTAGTCTGGGAGTGGAAAACACTCGTTTAAAGCTTCAAATTGAACTCTTTTAAAAACACAACGAATATCTAAGGATTTAAAGAAAATAAGCTGAATTTGGAATACGTATACTTTAAAGAATAACTAACTGTAGAGAAAGTGCTACGGAATTATTACCCTTTAGAATTTTCTCTTTAAATCGGTGACCTGGAAGAAGCGCAAAGGAGCAATGCCCGCCGAAAAAAACACATCAGAAACTATCGAACAGGAAAAAATAAACGCGGAACAAAATCCCAATTGGAATTAACCCCACGAGAGAATAACCTCACGTGGAAATAACCCAACGCGGAAATAACCTCACGCGGAAGTAACCCCACGTGCTTAATAGCATGATTTATAGAGCTATTCATTTACAAATTTTAGAAGAAAACAGAAAAATTGAATTTGATTTTATTTTAAAAATTGCAAAATCAATGAATTATAATGAAAACACAATTAAAAAACTGATTAATAAACATTTAAATAAATAAAAAATTCACTGTGCAACTCGTTCAGAAATTATTGAAATCCCAAAAAGTAAAAAGTTCTTTAGATTAATTTACGAACCAAATTTATGTTTATTAAACATTGTTTTTAAGAAATTTAACATGAATCCTGCGTTTTATTCACAAATTAAAATAAAATCAATTCTACGGAGTACTTTCAAAAAAGTAAATTATTTGGAAAAATCCGGTATCTACTCAATAAATTATAACAATTGTAATAAAATCTATGTAGGACAAATAGGACGAAATTTGTTAATTAGATATAAAGAACACATGTACCATATAAAATCATTTAACCCCGATAAATCTTCAGTAGCACAACATACCTTAAATACCGGACATAAATTTAATATAAATAATGTTAAATTGTTAAAAGAATCAAATTTTTATAAACTAGACATGTTAGAAGCAATTTATATGTTTAAAAATAAAGATAAGCTACTAAATTTCGATTTAAGCCCCCTAAATAATCCCCTCCTTGAAATTTTAGTTTGAGTGACACTGTCAATTAATAAAATAAACATATTTGTCAATTATATTACTATTGAGAATGAACACAAAGTGTTCGAAATGTACATTTAGTGAATAAAACTAATTAGTGAAGTAAGAGATTACTACAATAATTATTAGAAAACACTTCACGTAACTAAAAGAAGAATATTGAAAACTAATGATTTGATTAGTTATTGATAACGAGTGTTTAGCACTTGAAATTATAAATCTAAGTTCTCTATATTTCACCATTACGGTCATAGAGAACGTGCTCGAGAATTTTCGCCAACTCACAACACCTTATCTAACGAATAAAAATAAAAGTGAAGTAAGGAACAAAAAGTGTTTTTATTGTGATCAATTACTCATTTTTTTTTTCAAATTTACACTTACATCCCTTTATTTTTAAGTGCTTTTTTATAATAATAATACTTTATTTACTGAATTAACTTTTTTACATTATTTCAATTATAATTTTCCACACCTATAATACATAATAAACAATTAATATATAAACATACATATTCGATATAATTAATACAATATACTCCCAAGCCCTGTAGACAAAAACAATTAAAATGGTTGTATAAAGATGGATCAATCAGCTTTAATAGTTTCATAAATGATTTAAAAGATATACCGTACAGCTAAAATGTGGTGATACACAAAACCAAATTGCATAATTTTGTCATACGACAAAGTGCATTATTGCTTGTGTAGTTGTTACGATGAACTGTTTCTCTAAAAATTAATTGTGAACGTGTATTAGATGGGATTAGAAACTTTAAACCAGTCAGTAATTCATTGCAGTACATTAGGCCGTTTACTATTTTGAAAAGAATTTCCAAATCTGATAGAACACGTCTCTCTTTCAAAGATGTCAAGTTAAAAAAAGTTAGCGTAAAACTGCGACTGTAATTAATTCTAGAAATTCCCAATCTAAAAGATATTGACAACAAAAATGTGTTTTTTACCCTCTTTATTTGATGAATTTTATTGTCATAAAATGGTGACCAAACAGATGAAGCATACTCTAGTTGAGTTCTTACAAGAGAAATAAATAAATGCTTGTACGTGTTATTTAAGAAATGCTTCAATTATATTATTGGATTTTCTCAAAGGCAACCATGCAAAACAAAGATTAGCGAAAAAAATACACTTAACATTTCTGCAGAAAGGATTATAGATGTTTCTTTCTTCGAAATGTTCAGGACAGAATTTGTGTCTTCCTTTTGTAAATCTTTGTGTGTATTGAACTGTTCTTCTCACATTTGAACATATGTCGAAATAATATATGTAATTATTCCGTTTTTCGAATAATTAAACCTTGTACTTGTAAAGAGTTGTCGAGTAGCGCCTCGAGAAGTTATGTAAATATCCGTCCATTTGCATCGACTCAAAAATGGCGCCTGTGTAAAAGTTACTTCACCTCTCGGTCGGAGGCATAATGGAAAATAATAATTACAAAGTCCGGTAGCCGTATAAATATTAGTTTAGAGAATATTGGATCCTTCCATCAAGATTTTAATAATCATTTCACGCCCGATTTCGGGATAATGGCTCTGTTTTTTTTAATTTTATTTTTTTCGCTGTTGATTTTGAGTTGATGGATACATGTATAATCAGGATTTTTTCTTTGATAGTTTTACAGACAATGCATAAACAATTTAAAGAAGAGATTAATTTTAGGTTTTTATAAAAGATTCAATCCGCATTGTCTGTGAAATTATTACCAGCAGTTGTAAAAATTGATCGTTTTGGGATGATTAATTGCAACATACATATGCATTTCAGTCTTTAATTTTTAAAATTTCACACATAAACCTTGTTTCAAGTTGATTTATCGTTCTACCTATGTATTTTTATATTCATTGGATTTCTTTAGCGGATTCATAATACCGTGGATAATTTTTAAATGGGGTGTTAAAATGGGATCTCTTGCCCATTTTTTGATTCAAAAGTTTAACTGTTCATTGTTGTAGGCGTTCACTTTGTGGTACATCTTAAATACACTTGTAAATAAAACACATTTTACTTTGTTTAACCACTGAATCTTACATTTAATTGTGTGACTAGTTTCGACTATCTAGTAGTCATTCTCAAACTAAAGTAAATACAAATTACACGTTAAAAACTATTTATACGGCTTCGAAAAGAGGGGTGTACATTAGGTCAACCTGGTCATTAAGAAGGGAAATTCTGGGATTAATTCGGGCCTTGTGTATTTCTAGTGCTTCCAGTAAATCCATTTTACGACCTTTTTCGGGAAAATGGATTACTGAAAGTACATCCTCGCCAAAAGTGTGATTCTCTTCTAAAAGATGGTTAGCATAGGTAGAACTATTATGTTTTAATCTAAAGGCCCGCTCGTGTTCTTTCAATCTTATTTCGATTCTACGACCAGATTGCCCAATGTACACACCTTTACAATTTTCGCAGTTCAATTTATAAATGCCTGATCTAACTAGGGGATTAAGTTTTGTTTTTGGGTTGAAAATTATATTATTAAGTTTATGGGGCGTTTTTAATATTACAATAATGTTACATTTTTTAAGGATGTTTTTAAATTTACAACTTATTGTACCATAGTAGCTGATTGTTTTAAAATGTTGATTATCTATTGACCTAATTCTAGGGTAGAAGAATTTCTGCACCTCTTTCATTTCATAATTATGAATTAAATTGTCTATTAGTGAAGTTGTGTGGCCATTATTCAATGCTATTTCCTTTATTGTATTGATCTATTTCTTTCTATTATTTATATTTAGCGGAATTTCAAATGCTCTATTTATCATTGTATAGAAACTAGCTTTTTTATGAATTTGTGGGTGGCGGGAGTGGTTAGGGATAACGGAATCAGTATGGGTCGGTTTTCTATATATATTAAAATTTAATTTAATTTGTTGTTAATTTTTGTAATGGTTAGGTCTAGAAAATTAATTTTGTTATCGGTTTCTGTTTCTACTGTAAAAGTTATTGAAGGGTGTATTGTGTTAAGTAAATTGAGGAATTGCTGGAGTTGTCTATCTGTACCTTTAAAGAATGCTAGAACATCGTCTACATATCTAAACCAATGAAATATGTGTTTTTTACCTAACGTGGAATTTAAAATAGTATTTGTAATATTGTTCATGAATATTTCAGCTAGCAATGGGCTCAGCGGGGACCCCATTGCTTAGCCTTCATATTGACTGTAAAATTTATTGTTAAATGAAAAATAGTTTGATTTTATTATTAAATCTAATAATGATATGAAATCTTATTGTAAGGAAATAGCATTGAATAATAGCTGCACAACTTCACTAATAGACAATTTAATTCATATTTATGAAATTAAAGAGGTGCAGAAATTCTTCTACCCTAGAATTAGGTCAATAGATAATCAACATTTTAAAACAATCAGCTACTATATGGTACAATAAGTTGTAAAATTAAAAACATCCTTAAAAAATGTAACATTAATGTAATATTAAAAACGCGACATAAACTTAATAATATAATTTTCAACCCAAAAACAAAACTTAATCCCCTAGTTAGATCATTGGGCAATCTGGTCGTAGAATCTAAATAAGATTTAAAGGGTTACCGTACACTTTCCCGAATATATTTTCCCGAATGACCTTTTTCCCGAACGCCATATTTCCTGAAAATAGAAATCCCGAATCTCATTTCCCGAATCCAATTTCCCGAAATGTATTGTTCCTGAATAAAATATAAACTATTTAGAACAGAATATCATCGTACGGTTTACACTTATAGCAGTCCACTTTCGAGGATACTGCGTTTTGAAAATTTGTTACAGCGTTTTGAAAATTTTGATTTATTTGCTGATTCTATAAATACTTTTAAACGTAATTTGCTGCGTACCAATTTAGAAAGTATTTTTGCAAAACTCCATCACCTTAATATTTTTTGTACCTCATTAATGTGCATAATGTACCTATTTTTAGGTAAATAGACTTTAGGTATTAGATATAAGTTATAAATATAAGCTAAATTCTGACTTCAGTTTCTGGAAGTATTCACCTAAACTAGAAAAACCCTATTTGGGTTTTGATAGTTTAGTTCGGGAAAAACATCATTCGGGAAAGTTGATTCAGGAAAGTAGTATTCGGGAAAGTGTTTTCGGGAAATGTATTATTCAGGAAAAACGTAATTCGGGAAAAATTTATTCGGGAAAATGTATTCGGGAAAATGGGCGGATACGGATTTAAAGAACACGAGCGAGCCTTTAGATTAAAACATAATAGTTCTACCTATGCTAACCATCTTTTAGAAGAGAATCACACTTTTGGCGAGGATGTACTTTCAGTAATACAGTTTGCCGGAAAAGGTCGTAAAATGGATTTACTGGAAGCACTAGAAATACACAAGGCCCGAATTAATTCCGGAATTTCCCTTCTTAATGACCAGGTTGACCTAATGTACACCCCTCTTTTCGAAGCCGTATAAATAGTTTTTAACGTGTAATTTGTATTTACTTTAGTTTGAGAATGACTACTAGATAGTCGAAACCAGTCACACAATTAAATGTAAGATTTAGTGGTTAAACAAAGTAAAAAGTGTTTTATTTACAAAAGTTTAACGAAAAAAGCATGCAAATATTTATTTCTTCACGACAATCTTATAATAATGTGGATAATTAAATTGTGTGGGCAGCATAAATGGGGAGCATTTAACACTCAAGTACATTTAACACAAGATTTGCGTGATAAATGTGTTTTCTTACCACGAATATAAATAATTGCCTAGTTAGATTTTTTTCCGCTATGCAGTAACAGTGCTATGCTAATCAAATCAGTTTGTTTTATCGTACATTTGACCATGGTGGTGATGACGTCGTCGACGCCATTTTGTTAAAGTACGAAGCAACCCGTCAACATCTCCGCCGTTCTCATTAGTTTAGCTCATGTAAAACACGTTTGTAAACATAAATCATTTTTAAATCGGTTCAACAATTGTGCTTCTATCTGTCGCGAGTGTTTTTTTAAAGCGGAACAAACGTTAACACGGTGAAAACTCCATCCAAACGGAAGAGTTCGTTTTTTGTGCAAAGTGCGTGTTTCTATGAAACTTAGGCGAAAGGGTAGACTGTGTGAGTATTATTTATTGTTGAATGATTTTGCAGATTTGTGTTAAAGTAGATTAACCCTATTACACATTTAAATCATAATACCGCAATCTGTCATCATTTATCTGTCAAATTATTATTAAACAAAACAGAAATATATATAATAAATATTGTGTTATTGTTGTTGTCGTAAAGAAAGCATAGTGTATAACTCGCATATAATGGCTATTAATCACTCGAACGACTTGCTTCACTCGCCTTCGGCTCGTTCCGCAAACCTCGTTTTCGTGATTAATAGCTATCATTATATGCTCGTTGTACAATATACTATTTAATCTACATAGAACCAAAGTGAATTTTATTTAATTACAGATTTCAGTGATCATTACTTTGACTTGTTTTATGTCAATAACTATTGTTTTACATGATTTTTTTCTAACTGTAACTATAACTGGTTACACGAAATAAACTAACTAACCTAATAATAAACTTATGCAGTATATATAAGTAGTATATACAGAGAGTTTTATGTAACACCGAACATTATCAATGTTAATTTTCATACAGAGATGTATACATATGCATACGTTGTACATTTTCCGCACTTGGTTAATTAAAAGATTTCAATTTGAAGCCAGTGTTTACCACTCCCAGGTTAAGCATGGAGTAAAGTTTCGAGTTTAGAAAAGCCTGAAAATTTGGTTTGGTCGCGTAGCGCGAAGCGCGGAGCGGCCAAACCAAATTTTCAGGCTTTTCTAAACTCGATATTTTACTTCATGCGCCACCGGTACGAAACATTGGTGCAATGTTAAGTTTAGCGGTGTGTTTTAAACTTCGTAATATGTCAGTGTTTTATACTTGTGGCGCATGAAGTAAAATTTCGAGTTTAGAAAAGCCTGAAAATTTGGTTTGGTCGCTCCGCGCTTCGCGCTACGCAACCAAACCAAATTTTCAGGCTTTTCTAAACTCGAAATTTTACTTTATGCTTAGTCTGGGAGTGGAAAACACTCGTTTTTAGTTTCGAATTGAACTGTTTTAAAAAACGACAATGATCTTAAGATTAAGGGCACATACGCTGTAATTTGAACAATCTGTACTGAAATAAATGTAGGCGTTAATTGCTATAATTTGTAATGGTCATATGCGCAACCCAATGTATACATAATCTAAAAATTAAGGCTGTCAAATCGTATTGAATCTTTTCATTTGACAAATTGAACATACGAAAATGTACATTGAAAATGTTCGGTGTTACATAAAACACTCGGTATAATAACAAACGTATGCAGTACATTTTTTTACTTCACTATGATTAACACTTTCTATAACAGGCGATACCAGCTGTATAATTGTTGACAAATTGAACTTTTGTTAAAAACATTCAAAAAGAAACAGTAAAATCTGAACCAAGTGTTTTGTTATTGAAATAGAAAAACCTAAAAAAATAAACAAAACTGATCTATTTTAATTTTTAATTGTTAGATGTCCAATATCAGATCATTGATTAGTGGTTTTTGAGGTTTCTTGCATTTACTAATATCCCAAAAATATATATATTTAATTTGGTTATTTTGAGCTGAATAGTGAAAAAAAAAACCATATACTATGTAGCTATAAATTATCAAATTAATTATATTTTTTAGATATTAGTAATTGCAGGATACCCCAAAAATCAATCAATGATCTGATTTTTGAAATCTATCAATTACAATATAAAGCAATAAACAGGGAGTTTTTCTCTAAAGTATACGTATTCCAAGCTCAGCTTATTTTCTTTAAGTCTTTAGATATTCTTTGTATTTTTAAAAGAGGTGAATTTGAAGCTCTAAATGAGTCTTTTTCACTCCAAGACTAAGGGATAAAATAAAATTTCGAGTTTAGAAAAGACCCGTGAAAATTTGTCGAGTCCCGTGACAAATTTTCTGGGCTTTTCTAAACTCGAAATTTTGCTTCATACGCCACACGTATAAAGCACTTATTTCAAGTGAGGTTCAAATATGCATAAATTTCCCAATATTTTAGTGTTTTATACGCGTGGCGCATGAAGTAAAATTTCGAGTTTAGAAAAGCCTAGAAAATTTGTCTCGGGTCGCTGCGCGACCCGAGACAAATTTTCACGGGGCTTTTCTAAACTCGAAATTTTATTTCATGCTTAGTCTGGGAGTGAAAACACTCGATTAAAACTCAAATTGAACTCTTTAAGAAAAACAACGAATATCTAAAGATTTAAAAAAAATAAGCTGGATTTAGAAAGCGTATACTTTAAAGAAAATCTCCCTGTATATTTAAAGATGTTCAATGGACTACAAACACTGACAAGTTAATACTCTTTTAAAACCCAAATTAGAGATTTTCTAATTTAAAACTTGGAGTATTATTTATTGTCAAAAACTATTAATATTTAATAAGCTTTGTCTTTGTTTCGTGTGACGTGTTCAATTCGCTGAGGCATATAATTTGTTGTAATTTTAATTATAATATGTACCGGGTGTTTGATTAAGCATGGCCACCGGCTGTATCTCAGAAACTATGTAGCATAGCATGTTGGGGTAATAAATTGCAGAGTTAAAGTAGTCAAAAGATATCACTGGAAATTAGTATTAAGTCCTTACCTCCGCCACTAGGGGGCGTAACATCTAGAGCTAATTACAAAAACGGATTGTTACAAAAAAAACCTACTAAATTATGCTAGGTTAAAAATATACAAATCATAATCTACGCTGAATGTAACTCAATTTTAACTACTTTATCTCGCACATATGAAGCAGGGAAGAGCGGCAAAGTGTAATTATTTAACTGCGTGTAACTTTTGTTAGGATTAACCGAAATTAATCAAGTTAGTCTCATTGGATAGGTAATTGAAAGCACTATAAATCACTGTTTACTCTCTTTTACATTAATTCTTTAAGTCAATTTTGAAACAACCGTCATATTTTCTAGATTTTCTTAAAAAAATCAAAAGATAAGCTATAGTTCTTTTACGCTAGTTTATTACAGAAAGAAACACTAAGAAACATTTTGAAAACCTCATCTTTATATTTTTATCCTAACCAAAGATATAGTAAAAAGTCTGGTAGATTTGCCCTTTTTTAACCACGCGCCATTTTAAAAAAAATATATTTCAAAATCTAGTAGGCCTGTAAGCTCATTTGTTTTATGTTCGAGAGGTCAAAAGAATTTAAAAAATAATGAAAATTAATTTTCCCCATTTGTATGTTTTAGAAAGCGAATGTGTAAGTAAATTCATGATTATTTAAAGTCTCAAAGTATAGGAAGCTATTTGATTAGTAAAATGCAAGGATGTTATATCTATGGATCGCTAAAAAGCCAGTGGTGGGGGGAAGGCCCCATTTGCCGAGTAGGAATTTCAATTGTTGAGAATTCGCGTTTGTAGAATTTACTATCAACTTGACAAATTGAAACGCAGCCTTTTAGTGGTAATTTTGTGAATTGTGTCAGTTTCTGTATTTATTCTTATATTATAATTATAATAGACAATACGACAGTTTCGCGTAGTGTCAAAGCCTGTAAAAATCAGCATTCTAAAGAAAATTGTAGACAATTTTTCCAGTAAGTATTATCATAATTGTTTTAACATTGCTAAAATTACTAAAAAGTAGGCCTTTGCACCACGTATTTAAGACAAACGTTTAGTATGTAAAATATAATACAAATATGCAATTGTATTTTTGAAGAGTTCGCACTCAACGCGATAAATCCACTTGCGGGCGATTTTCACTTTTTGACGGTTACTTATAATTTTGGGTGAGTTCTACACAAATCCATTAACAGTTGTGAGCAATTCTCCCTAAATATCTTTTAAAATTCAAATCAAAATGTCAATTTGATAGGTATATTGATTGACTCAAAACTTTTTGTGTGTATTGAAAAATTTTGTTTTTTGGATGTATCTGGTTTTGCGCGCGAGCTCCACATTTGTGTAATCTAGTTAGGGAATGTGATAATTCTTATTTTTTTTTGTGTGTTTTAAAGAAGAAATAATCAACTGATTAAGTTGTGTGTTGCAAGTTAGCAATTTGAGAAATGTACTAAATATTAAATCAATTTTAAATGGTAAATACAGTTATACATAATGTTATTGTAGTTTTCCATTGAAAAATAAAGAGATTTTACCACTATGACTTAATGCTGTTGGAAGGAAACATTTTATACCTTTAAAATCATCAAGAATTTGCAGTGACCATTTCTTGGATTATGATTATTTGGTGAGACCAGGAACTTATGTGAAACATTTAAAACATGAGGCAGCACGGTCCATATTTCCAGGAAGAATTAAAAGAAATGAACCACATAAGTTATCTTTAATTTTAAGCATTGTAGAAAAATATTTAAAAGTTCGATTACATACTTACGGAATATTCTACTCCAAAAATGTTTGAATGAATCCTGTCAGCAGAAGGCATGAATTCACAAAAAAGATTTTATTTATGAATTCATAATGTTTAAACCTAAATATATATTTATGATTTTATGTTAATTATGTCTATGATTTATCCATTCATTTTAAATTTTCCACCCAAAATTCCTACCTGATAAATGGCGGACTGGCTTCACTTTTGAAAAGCAGTTATGATGTAAGTTAGCAATCCATAGATATAACATCCTTGATAACATTTTTAAAACAGCGTATATTTACTAAAGTTAAAAACACTTATTACAATACTTACTTTATTAGAACAAAATCAAACAAAAAATAACAAAAAGAGAAATACAATAATTAAATCTCTAAGAGAGGGCGCAATCTCTATCGCAAGGATAAAAACAAAATCTTATTTAAAATGTTAAATTAAGCTACGTATGCTAAAAAAATGTAAATCCTAATTTACTTTAAGTTTTGCTTCATTTAAATTACCTTCTCGTTTCTTTTGCTATTACATAAGATGTGGAGGAGAATGGAAAAGTCTAATCATTAAAATGGTTGTAACTTAAATTAGGTTTAACCGAATTTAATAAACTTTGACTAATTTGATAAATAATTGAATGCACTTTTTAACACATGTATTCTGATTTAATTTAGTGTCTATAGTAAGAATCAGGGGGCGCTATTAGTACAAAATATCCCATTCTGTACCAATTTCAATATATCTCCAGTTAGGATGAAGATGTCGAGATGCGGTTTTAGCCAGTTTTATACTATTTTTCATTTCCATTAACTATCGTGGCTTAGGTATTATCTATCAAATGAGCCCAAGTTTATTAAATTCAGTAGAACCTAACAAAAGTTACAGACATTTTAATAATTAGACATTTTTGTTTTCCCGCGCATCTTATGTGAGACACAAAAAAACGAGAAGATGGTTAAAATTAGGTAAAATTTTCCGTAGATTAAGATTTTCATGTTTTTCACATCGCTTAATTTGGCATTTATTTGATAAAAATTATTTTAATCTTTTGCTATGGAGATTGTAAGTTCATAGCCCTCTTGCGGAGAAGCTATGAACTTACAAATAATTTCCAGCGATTTCTCTTGGCCACTTTTACAATGAAATTTGTTACCGCAACATGCTACCATGTATTGTTTCTGAGATACATCCGATGGCCACGCCTAATGAAACACCCGGTATATGTATTAGTTCCTAATTAAATAAAGGCTAATAAAAGATCCTCAAAATAAAAGCGCAAGCTAATTTTTTTAAAATCATAATAGTTTTTAAATTGAAATATACTTATTGACAATCTTACATTATCGTAATTATATATATTTTGAATAAGTACATGCTATTTATTTTATTTTTTAACTTCTCGAGGATAAATTAACTCCAAAAAATATATTCATCTTTCGTTACCGTGATTATTAATACATGGAAAGTTAATGCATACTTTCTTGAAACGAAATCAGGTTGAAATTTTAATTACGCGCAGCCTCTGGATGTTACCTGGAAGAAATTACTTGACACGAGTGTAATTAAAAAAGGTATTTTGCACCCTCGGCTAAAAACCGTGTCCGCATATGTTAATTATCGTGCTACTTGCAAAACCGGTAGCAACCAAATTAAAAAAATCACATCAAGGAATAACTTGAAATTTTTGTGTGTACATCGAAATTACGAGAACATTTATATTTTCTTTTTGTTCATAGATTTCTCTATGTAGGCTTTGTTATTAGAATAATATATTGATACTTCAGTTTATCAGCGAATTTATAGCAATATGATTTTGATAGGTACGATATTTAGGGCTATTCTGTACACGAAATGTTAAATTTAACGTTCATGTTAAAACATCACAATCTAAGAGCGTTTAGTACTTGATATGTATACTTAGATTGTAAGGGTAATGACGTAAAGTGTTTTTCACGAATGTTGGCAGTCACGTCATGAATTTATGTACGTATTGAAGACAAGCAGTTTGTCTACCATTTTATACTATTAAATGCGCATTATCTTAGTAGATAATAGAAACATACAGAGAGTTTTATGTAACACCGAACATTTTCATAACGAGAATTTTTCTTTGAAGTATCCATATGCATTTTCTGATACTCGGGTTATTAAAATAATTCAGTTTAAAGCTTTAAGCGAGTGCTTTCCACTCCCAGTCTAAGCATGAAGTAAAATTTCGAGTTTAGAAAAGCCTGAAAATTTGGTTTGGTCGCGTAGCGCGAAGCGCAGAGCGGCCAAACTAAATTTTCAGGCTTATCTAAACTCGAAATTTTACTTCATGCGCCACCGGTACAAAACACTGATTCAATGTAAAGTTTAGCGGTGTGTTGAACTTCGTAATATGTCAGTGTTTTGTACCGGTGGCGCATGAAGTAAAATTTCGAGTTTAGAAAAGCCTGAAAATTTGGCTTGGCCGCTCCGCGCTTCGCGCTACGCGACCAAACCAAATTTTCAGGCTTTTATAAACTCGAAATTTTACCTCATGCTTAGCCTGGGAGTGGAATACACTCGCTTAAAGCTTCAAATTAATTTTGTTTAATTAACCGAGCACCGAAAAATGTGCAACGTTTGCATATGGATACTTAGAAAAAAAATCTCGTTATGAAAATGTTCGGTTTTACATAAAACTCTCTGTATGTCTTGTGACTTCTGATACAAGTACCGACAACAGTGCTCACCGCTCGGAAACGCGAGGCGATGGATTAGACAAAGACGCCATAACTCAGCACAAACGTCAGTAGTGTCACTATCCGTTCCAAGTTTTCAAGTTTCCACGTATTTCTGTTTGTTTTAGTTTTTCATGAGTTTTTCGTGTTTTTTCATAGTCTGTATTAGTTTAGTTTAGTGGAAGTAAGTGTAGAAATAATTGTTTTGTGATTAGATCTAGTTTTTTATAACCATAAACTCAAAATGCCTGGAAAAAGGCTTACTGAATTAGCCCGAGGTATGATAATTAAAGTAATGGACTACTTCAACCAGGAAAAATGCAATGAAGGTCCCCATTTACCTTTAGATGCAGTCCATGATGTAAATTGTTAAAATAAGGAGAGCTGTTGGTGGGGGAAAGCGCTCCGTTATTTTGCATGCTGGTCAGAGTAGAGGTTTCGTGGAGAATGCTTCCCTTATTTATGCAACAACTTCAAAACTGGCAGACTGGCATGGTGACATGAATGGCGATCTATTTATGAAGTGGGTTAAGCAGAAACTTGTCCTAAATTTAGGAGAGCCGTCACTTATAGTTATGGATAATGCACCTTACCACAGCGTATTTGTAGAAAAGAAGCCCAAAACTTCTTGGACGAAGGCATAAATCACACATTGGCTACAAGATAGCAATAAACCTGTAGAAGGTAACAAGTTCAAGGCGGAACTGTTAGCCGTAGCCAAACAATATGCTAGACCTAACAAATATGTGGTAGACGAATATCTGCTCGAACATGGCCATGAAGTATTGCGACTCCCATTATATCACTGCGAATTTAACGCCATAGAACTAATATGAGCACAGGCAAAACAATATTATGAAGCTCATATAGGCGAAGAAGGATATGGAAACAACAAGAGAGTCCCACCTTTTCGGGGTACATTTTTCTAAGGATTTGTGCCACATGACCAAGCACAAATCCTTAGAAAAATGTACTCCGAAAAGGTGGGACTCTGTTGTTGTACACACAGATGGTACATCAGCCAAAACGTTCTGGATAATGTGCCAGAATTTAAAGGGTGATCAACAATGATTGTAGACAAGTTAAATTTCCCGCCGAAAAATCTGGCGAATTTAATCGCTCCAAGTTCATGCCAAGGAAAAATTAATAAACAGTAACTCGATTTGACATTAGCAGCGTCGTGCTTCGTATTTTGCCATTGTGTTAATTCATTCTTCGAATTAAGTTATTTTCCATTCGGTTACATAGACATCAGTTCTTATCAGGACTACTTTGTATAAGTCTTTGTTTTGTGGTAAGTGATTTGCTGTTTTTAAGGTTAGAAAATTAAAAAATTTAAGATTAATCCTAAATTTACAGATTTTAAAAGAATTCGCTTGTGTTTACCGTGATGTTTGCACCACAGCATGATGCTTTCATCCTGAAGGCTCATTATCGAAATGGAACTATGAATGAAGATGGCACATGGACTTACTCATTACAATCGTGTCTGAATAAATGTATTCAAGCCTTTCCCGATGTCCACATTCCTTACAAAACATTTTCCTCGCATAAAACCCGCATTGTTGACCGTTTTGAGGGAAAGAATTGTATCTGTAAGGGTAAGTCAGCTGGAAGACTGCCTATCTTAACAGAAGAGGTTGTTGGCGACATTCAACAACGACTTGAAAAAAGCCCAACAAAATCTTTAAGAAAACTTTCAGCTCAAATGGGTATGTTCTTAATTTTAAGGTGCGCACAAATTTTAATGTTTAGTTCTTTTACAGGAGTATCGTATGGGAGTTGCATAAAAGCCGCAAATAAATTCTGCATTTACACCCCTATAAGGTATCGGTAGTTCAACAACTTCAGCCACTTGATTTCCAAAAAAGAATTGATTATTGCAATTGGTTTAATCAGAATTTAAATGATAATGGTATGTTGGACAAGACCTTTTTTACTGACGAGGCGTGGTTTCACTTGTCAGGATATGTGAACAGCCAAAACTTTCGTACGTGGGCTACAGAAAATCGTCATACTTTTATTGAAACGGATTTACATCCACAAAAAATTGATGTTTGGGTAGCAATTTCGAGACGTCGGATAATTGGCCCAATATTTTTCAACGAAATAATCAATGCGGAGCGCTACCGAACACTCATTCTAGATGAATTTTTGAATCAATTGCATGATGACGAACAGATGGAGTTATTTTCAGCAAGATAGAGCCACTCCTCATATTGCGTTGGCGACATTAAATTACTTGAGGGAATTTTACGATGATCGCTTGGTAAGCGACGGATTATGGCCACCACGTTCGCCAGACCTCACTCCGTGCGATTTTTATTTATTCGGGCATTTAAAAAATAAGGTTTTTAAAAATCGAATGCATACCCTAAACGAGCTTAAAGCAGCAATTGAGGAAGAGATAAGGAACATAAATCCGGAGGAGCTTCAACGAGTATTTCAAAATAAAAAACGTAGAGTTAACATTTGCCTAGAAAATGAAGGCTATCATTTTCAACATTTATTATAAAATTAGGGATGCTAACTCTACGTTTATTAAAAATACACAAAACCTCAACTTCAATTTACTTTGTATATTTAATTAAAATTGTAAAAATTTTATATATAGTTATGATTAAATATTTAATTTATTTTGGGAAAAAATGTTTGCTACGCCAATGGAAAAGCAATCTAGGGGATTTTCTTTTCATATAATCAGTTGTACCAACATTTTTTGGCGGGAAATTTAACCTGTCTACAATCATTGTTGAATACACTGTATTATTCGTATTAGGGATGAGTAGTTCAGACGATGATGTAACAGACAGTGATAATGATTAATTCAACTTCCATTAAACTACCGGGTGTTGACTCGATCAAGTATAGGTAGGAATTTATCATGTAATTCCACATTTATGCATTTTTTTGCTTCTCGGGTCAGGTAAGGTCGCTATTTGGTTAAAATCCAACGTCGTTAACTATTTTTAATCGTGGTTTGTAAATTAGATAATTTAAAATAAATAGTATCATGAACACTCAAACAAACAAGATTTCTATCGCGTCCATTTTAAAAATTATGAATGATGATTCATAGATTTTGAAATGGACGCAATAGAAATGAAAATAAATATTTTTATATTAAAATTAATTGTATTGCATTTTATTAAGGGGACCGGAAAGTAATGTCGTTTTTGCCCATGTTTTGCTCGTCTAGCAGCTCTTTGGGTAATTCAAAGTACTGTCAAAGACATTTTAAGGTTAGAGTGACTTGTTTTCTTGTAAGTTATAAAATTTTAAAGCTTTTTTACAATGTTTGGTAAAATGGTCAGTCAAAAATCAGAAGAGATACATATCTGGCATTGTATGCTTTTTGAATTTCATAAGGGTAGTAATGCAATGGTTGCTACCAAAAGCATTTTCGATATTTATCCGAATGCTTTAGATGTTCGTAAATGCCAAAGGCGGTTTTCCAAGTTCAAATCCGGTGATTTCAGTCTTTCTGACTCTCATCGATCAGGAAGACCAACAACTCTAGATAATGACATTTTTAGGGCGGAAGTGGAAGCAAATCCATGTCAGACCATCGAAGACCTTTCGAACAATCTTAACGCTCCTTGGTCAACTATTCAGAAACATTTGAAGCAGATTGGCAAAGTAAACAGAGCAGGTGTTTGGGTCCCGCACAATCTATCCGAGGAAAACAAATCTAATCGTTCCAATACCTGCAACTTATTGCTTCAGCGGTATAACACACATAGACTTTTGATAGACTGATTACCGGGGATGAAAAATGGGTCCTTTACGATAACCCAAAACGCAATAGGCAGTGGCTCTCTCCCAGTGACGCGCCACTAGCTACAGCACAACCAGGTTTACACCCCAAAAAGGCGCGTTTGTGTGTTTGGTACTCGTGAGGTTGTTCATTTTGAAGTGCTAAAGCCTGGTCAAACTGTTAATGCAGACCTTTATTGTGAACAATTGAATAGAGTACATCAATCTTTAATTGAAAAGTACCCAGTTGTTAACAGAAAAAATGTAATTTTTCACGAACCCTAGAAAAAATTAATGAACTAGGATGGGAAGTATTGCCGCACCCACTATTGTCACCTGATATTGCCCCTTCTAATTTCCATATTGTGCTCTTCTGTTTCGATCGCTACAGCATTTTTTAGGTGGAAAAAAATTTAAAAATTCTGAAGAAATTGAAAATGCCATCTCCAGATATTTTTATGAGAAACCTGGGGATTTTTATCGATCCGGGATCAAAAACTTGCACACTAAATGGCAAAAGGTTCTAGAAAATGTTATTTATTAAATTAAAATATCGATAAAAATGTTGTTGTTTGAATTTAATTTAAAAAAACGACATTAGCTTTCGGTCCCCCTAATATTATTATTGTACATGGAATAATGTCAATCTTATAACAGTTATCATTCTTTCGGGATTTTTTTTTGTAAGTGCATTCTAATAACATATTCATTGGCATGAGTCCTTCTCTTGTTGGAATGCGATTTCTAGGGTTTCGATGCAGGATTCAGTATAAAAATTAAACACAAAACCCATTTTTAACGTTACGCCAATGCGCGCAATTACATATGACCTTGACCAGATTGATTCGGAATTTTATAATTGATGACGTGAATGTAAACATTCATGAAATAGACTGTATACGTTAAATTTAATATTTTGCGTACGGAATCGGGAGAATTAGATATGTATTTCCGTCAGTGACGGCTCGTGATCTAAGGAAGTGGGTCGGCCGAATGTATTTTGGCGCACGCGCACTGAAACTGAATGGCCTGCCGTACGGAACCATACACCTTCGCTAGAACGATACTTTAAATTAAATAATTTCGCCCGACTTTAAAAAATAGAAAGAGAATGTTCTCGGAATTACAATAACATTTTTAAACATGTTATATACATAATAGATATGGGTCGTTCTTGAATGATTCGTTCGAAAAGAACGATTCTGTATGGTGATTTGAATGAACTGATTCCGTATTTCAAGAAGAATTGATTTGTTAATGATTCATTTACTAGAGACGACTGACCGAACGATTTTGGCCGAGCGGAATCGTATTACCGATTCGGATTTATACATGCGGTCTGAATCCGCCCGAATCGAATGACTAATTCGTTCGCTCGAAACCGCGCGCAACTTCAACTCCGCTTTCTACATTAGTAAAATAAAACACGTTAGTAATCCTTTTTCTTCACTGGTTTATTTAGATCGCTAAATGTACATTTCGTTCACCATGTGAACATTATCAATAGCTGTACTAAACTAAACTGGTGAACGAAATGTACATTTAGCGATCTAAATAAACCAGTGAAGAAAAAGGATTACTAACGTGTTTTATTTTATTAAAATCATCTTCACGTAACTCACAACGAAACATTCTACATTAGTGTTGTGAGTTGGCGAAAATTCGGCAGCACGTTCTCTATGACCGAAATGGCGAAATATATATAACGTTCTGTTGGGGGAGCGCATTTAGCCCGCTGTTTTCACGCGCATTAAATGCGCTGTCATCAATTATCCTCCTCGCACACACTGTTACCTTCTCCCCTTTTTTTTTTAGCTTACTAAGGATATCTTTAGGGTTGCCAAATCAGTGATTTTGTCATCAAATCTGGTGTTTTCCACTTTTGGATTCAGACAAATTATATGTGATTGAGACATGGCCAAATTTTTTTGTTGGAAGTTTTCAGTAACAATCTAGTGGTTTACTGTCATCAGAAAATTATTAAAGTGAAAATAGTTGAACGTGGCAAAATACTGTCAAAACTATTAAAAATTGGGAAATATTCAGCATATCATTGATAAAATTGTTCATGTCCAAATGGTCAAACATTTGCAAGATAATACTTTTTGATCAATCTTGTATGAATCATTTCCAAGGAGTATATTTTAAACTTCATTTGAATTCAGTGATTTGTACGCATGGCGCATGAAGTAAAATTTCGAGTTTATAAAAGCCCCAAAAATTTGTCTAGGGTCGCTGCGCGACCCTCGACAAATTTTCACGGGGCTTTTCTAAACTCGAAATTTTACTTCATGCTCAGTCTGGGAGTGGAAGACACTCGTTCGTAAATTTTCGAATTATCATAAAGCTGTGTATTTATTATCTCGGTTTATTGAACAAAAACAAAAAAGCTGAGGTAAAAAATGTTAGGGTAAAAGCGGATTGTTTTTTCGTTGGCTACAACTTTTGTTTAAAACATTTTTTGTTTGTGACATCGAAAGCCTTAGTAATTACTAGTTCATAAACAAAAGACCTGAGATGAAAAGTTATTAGCCAAAAGTTTTGTGTTGTATTTTTTTATTATCTTTTGTTTGAAACTTTTTTTGATTATGTTACTGATAAAGCAGCAATTTGTGAGTGATTATCAAATAAATATCTTCGATAGGCTTTTTCATATACTGATCATAAACAAAAGAGTTAAGGTGAAAAGTGTTTAGGTGAAAGTTGTGTGTTTTTTTATTATCTACAACTTTTGTTTGATTTTTTTTAAAACTTTAAATTAATGTAATACATTGAGGAATATGTAAGCATTAAATTTATAAAATTTTGAAAACATATTGCCTAAAAATGTTTATAAATAAATTTTAAATGAGCAAATATATGCCAAAAAGGTAAATAGTATTAAAATCTATTTGACAATTCTTCAGTCTCACAAAGATCTGAATTATTTAAAAGTTTTTCGTTGTTAACCTAATTGAAATTCGTTTAATAAAGAAACCGAAACATCTAATGAACCAGATATCATTAGATGTTTCGGTATCTTTATTAACGAATTTTAATTATGTTAACATAAGACTTTTATACATTTGATGTTATAATTAATATTAAATAACTGAAACAAGTATCTGTTTTCTAATTTATTCGTAAATATACGAATAAATTACAATATAAGAAATAAAGTATAAAAATTAATAAGCGAGTACAATAGATTTAAAAATAAGTACTTAATTATTTTGCTAACAGTTTATGACGCGTTTTTTTTTTCTATTTCTTTCCAACATATATTAATAGCAGTGACTAATCCATAATATATACAGGGAGTTTTTCTTTAGAGTATACGTTTTCCAAATTCAGCCTATTTTTTTGAAATTTTCAGATATTTGTTGTTTGTTTAAATTAGTTCAATTTGAAGCTTTAAACGAGTGTTTTCCACTCCCAGACTAAGCTTCTGGGCTTTTCTAAACTCGAAATTTTACTTCATGCGCCACGCGTATAATACACTGATTTCAAGTGAGGTTAAAATATACATAAATTTCACAGTCTTTTAGTGTTTTATATGCATGGCGCATGAAGTAAAATTTCGAGTTTAGAAAAGCCCAGAAAATTTGTTTTGGGTCGAACTATATTATTTTTATTATCATCATCATTATTATTTTTTTTATAAGTGATTCATTTACGAACGATTCATAAAGAACTTTTAGGAAATGATTCGGTTGATTCTAATCACCTGAAAGATTGGAACTTCCCATATCTAATACATAATAATGTTATATAATTAAATAAGTATAGTGATACAGTGATATATTTCACATAATCTACCTAAAATACCTAATATTTTATAAATTACAATTAGGTAACTATTTATTGATTGTTTGCATTTTTAAATCACATCAGTTGTTTAACGATATTTAAAAATCCGAGATATGTTCTGATTTGTTAAATAAAATTAAAAACGAATAATATGCTTGAATTTTTTTTAATACAGGTTAATTGTTGGCCTTAATGACCAATTTGTAGTAAAGTAAATGCCTATTTTATTTTTAAATTAAATAATACAAAAATAATCCAATAATCATTGGTAAATAAATCCGCTAGTTCTAGAATATAATCTGTGATCTGTAACGTAACCGAATTTAAAGTGTGCATCGACACATCGGTGTATTGTGTGGAAGAACGGCGAGTACGGCCCTAGCAAATTTGCCGTACTCGGCCAGCCGTAGATTTTCAGATTATGAAGATTAATGCAAGCGCTACGTCGTCAAGAGTGTCAGTGCAGTTTCTGTCGTTACATTTCCCCTACAGGGTGAACGTACGTTCGCAAATGAACCTACGTTCACCCTGTAGGGGAAATGTAACGACAGAAACTGCACTGACACTCTTGACGACGTAGCGCTTGCATTAATCTTCATAATCTGAAAATCTACGGCTGGCCGATTTTGCGGATACGAAGTTGTTTTGTAAACACATATTAAATTAAAATAAATTCTTGCAATTATCGGCCTTATACTGAGTGCCTATTATTATTACTACCTATTAGCCTGCTATATATTTATTACAAAGCGGTACGGCCCGGCAGACCCTGCCGTCCCTTACGAGCCGTCACTGATTTTTGTCTTATAAATATTTAACATCCAATTGCTGTTTGCCAAAACAAACCTAAAAGTTTAATTGATTCATCTTAAACTGATATTAGACAGTTCTGATTTTGTAGTTTTCGTTTTCAAATAAAAAGTCTGGCCGACTTTTTTTTGTTAAATTCATAAATCTACAAAAAAAAAATCTTGTAAAGTTGTTATTTCATTAATATAGCGTAACTAATATGAGGGTGAAATTGATGTGTATTCTTTTTTCTACAACATCAGTTTTAAATAATTACCAAACCGAATGAAAATTTGGCGTGGCTAATTAGAGAGGGTAAAAAAATCACTGGTTCCATTTTCGCTTTACGGCCGTCGGCTTTCTTTTCATCCCCCTTAAGGGTTGCTAATTGGGGCGTTAAGAGGTACCTTTGCAAAAAAAGGAGAATAAAGAAATGGAGTTTCCAAAAAGATGGATGAATTATTGTGGTTGATTACCTGTTTTATAAATCGCTCGGTAAATGTTTTCTAAAGATAAAATTATAGTTTTGAAAAGAAACAAATATATACAGTAATTTCGCATACACTAATTACAGGTTTATACTAAAAAAGTTAAGTGAGATGATTCTCCTAATTTGGATTTTATTGCAAAGGTTTTCAGTTTATTTTAACTTTATAAATTAGACGTAGTTTAAGTGAATAATAGAAATCTCTTGAATAAATGTCTCATATTATGTTTAAACGAGAAAACTACGTGTATTACATAACAGAGCTGGGACGAATCCTCGTAAGAAGGATTCGAATCACGAATCCGAATCACCTAATATGATTCGAATCACGAATCCTCGAATAAAGGATTCGAAAGAGATCAATATGATTCGAATCAAAGATTCGAATCCTGTTTTTTCGAATCACGAATACAAATCCTTTAAGAATAAATTTGATTTTATTATTTTTTTGCAACCATTAATATATAAATATCGTAACCAGTTGTTTTAATAAAAATATTTAAAACATAATTATTTAATAGTAACACTGAATATCGTTGATAACAGACTAAATATCTGACTCCATGTTACTCTGATTAAAAAAGTATTTGTGTGTTTCTGAACTTTACGTCAAATCAGTGTTTTGTACGCGTGGCGCATGAAGTAAAATTTCGAGTTTAGAAAAGCCCGAAAATTTCTCTCAGGTCGCTGCGCGATCCTCGACAAATTTTCACGGGCTTTTCTAAACTCGAAATTTTACTTACTTAGCCTGGGAGTGGAAACACATGTTCACATGCCGACGAACGGCTGAAAATTACGTAAACAAATAATTCACTGAATATCATTAAAACCGGGAAAGTCAGACAAAAGTCATGGAATTATATTCAAATTGACCAAAACACTAACAAAAAAGCCATATGATATTAGATTTGCCAAAATCAGCAGGCAAATTATAAAACACGTAAACATTCATAAAATTAACTTAAATATTGACAAAAACAATGAAAACAATTTGGAAAAATGGGGATTTCCCACAGAAGAAAGTTTAATTATAAGGCCAGAGAAATAAATCTTGAATCAGGAAAATGTCGGATAAATGTAACATTTCAGATTGTGGCTGCTTTGTCAGTTTTACTTCAAATAATATTAAACAATGTTAAACATTTAATGTTCTTATCAAAGCATTCAGTTTGATGTTTCGAACGAGCGTTTCCACTCCCAGACTAAGCATGAAGTAAAATTTCGAGTTTAGAAAAGCCCCGTGAAAATTTGTCGAGGGTCGAGACAAATTTTTGGGCTTTTCTAAACTCTAAATTTTACTTCATGCGCCACGCGAATAAAAAAGTGATTTAACGAAAAATTTAAAAACACACAAGACACATTTTTCACGTTAATCCTCACAAATTGAATTATTTTTGACGATTCAAATCCTTATGTAAGTATTCGAATCCTTTTATAAATATTCGAATCCTTTTATAAATATTCGAATCCTTTTATAAATATTAGAATCATTTTATAAATATTAGAATCATTTTATAAATATTAGAATCCTTTTATAAGGATTCGAATCACCCACATTTGGATTCGAATACGAATCCTCTTAAAAAAATGTAACGAATCCGGATCACGAATCCAGTTGAACTAAAGTATTCGAATGCCTCTTTTGAATCCTCTAAAAGGATTCGAATCCAGGATTCGAATCCTGAATGATTCGAATCCTGCCCAGCTCTGTTAAATAAGCACATACATTGAAATATTTAAATTTCTTTGAATATAAAATGTGATTAGACCAACATTGAAATTGGTGCGGGGGGTAATTAAACACAAGCTTCTGAAATCGTTTAATTAAACCGTTCGCTCCTTAAAAATGTGTTTTATAATCATGTGATGTAGAAAGAGTGTCGTTTAATTAACATTTAAGAAACGTCGCCTTGCGATTAATGCTTAATCAAGAGCGTTGGCTGGCTTTCATTGAATCGATTTGGTTTAATCAACGATGATTACACTGGAATGTTTTAATTCCAATCGTCACCTGCGTTTTCATTATTATTGTAGGATTTTGATAACATCTAGAAAATGAATTTTCTTGTTTAAATATACATAATGTTAAAACGGACGTAGTTTTCGAACTTTTAAACCTAAAGAAATGGAACAATATAAGTGCTTAACTTTACTCAATGTAAAAATCTGGTTCCATCAAGAAAGTAGCAGAACAGGTATCGAATATACACAAAGCGTGTTTGTGAAATTGTATGTCACACGCCAATGTTTGTGAAATTGTATTTTAGACATCGACGTGTAAAAATATACTACATGTATAAATTTTGATATGTGAAATTGATGTTTCACACATTAGACTGGAAAAATCGTTTCTTAGAAAGCGCTATATAATTATTTTTTTAAAACATTTTGAAACTATTAATTTATTTTATTGTCATTATTTTTTTAATTTTATTTATTTAAACGCGAATCCCCTATTACACAAAATAAGATTAGAAAAAACACTGTTTTCTGTTATGAACGGTGGAGGCTTCTACTTCGTTATACATGTTAATTCAATAAAATAAAATACTTAACCTTTAATAAAATAAAACACTTTAACTTTGTTTGTATAACACAATATTTTTTATTTTTGTGACTGCAGTTACTCAACTTGCCATTATCAAACGGATTCCGTTTGATAATGGCAAGTTGAGTAACTGCAGTCACAAAAATAAAAAATATTGTGTTATACAAACAAAGTTAAAGTGATTTATTTTATTGAATTAACATGTATAACGAAGTAGACTGCAGTTTCAGCAAGTCAAGTTGCCATTATCAAACTCCGTTTGATAATGGCAAGTTGAGTTGCCGAAACTGCAGTCACGAAAATAAAAAATATTGTGTTATACAAACAAAATTAAAGTGGTATATTTTATTACTATTTTTTGTATTCACCATTGAATACTATGTATTAGTAGATACATTATGATAAAATTAATTATAATTAAATCTGACTATGATGGAACATCATCTCCAGTTTCGTGTCTCATTAAAATATTACTTCCCTTCGCGTGTGTTATTTCAATTTTTCCCTCACTCGCCGACGACGGAAAAAACAAGGGCACAGTAATCATTAGTAGTTTAAGGTGCAAAAAAATAAGTGGATTGCAAGGGTATCTTAGTAGCAACACCCCAGTGCAAGAGAGATGTGTGTGCCTGTAAAAAATATCACACATAAACTCGTTTTCATTTTTATTCATGAGGATACGAAAAGAAGCTAGCTCTCTCTTTCATATAATTTTTTTTGTTACTTCTTAGTTTCTTCGAGATCTTCAGAATTTGTGTTGTGTATTGTTAGTAGATAATATAATGAGTAATGTTGGTTTGTCAATAAGGAATTTATAAGTAGTTTTACAAAAATATTCGATTTGTCAATTTGTAAGCATGTTCCAAAATTCGTCAATTTCAAGGTATTAACGGTTTCTTTATCAAGTTCACGCTACTTTATTTATTGCAGGTTGACCTTAACTATAATTTATTAATGGAAAGGTGATATTAAAGTCGACTTTAATGGGCACTAATGATATCTGTTATTGCTCTAGTTTTAAAAGTTAAAGCACGGAGTAAGGGAGAATTCTTAACTACATCTACAAAGTAAGTTTTAAAACCACTTTAGATAATTAAAATTTATTTTAACTTTCGTTTCATAATGGAAATTTAACATAAATAGATGTTATATTACCTTAAAAAGTGACAACGTATTTACAATAAATATATAATGGAATTCGGAAGAGATGTCCTATGACTCATTGATGTGGAATGTGTGGTTCAAATTTTTTAGAGGGTCGACAGTTGTATCTGCAACGATTTTTCCTAGTAGTGTCAAATTTTCACGTTACATGACAATGTCATACGGTTTACGTCGCGAGTATATTAGTGTTCTTTCTTTAAGAAAAGCTTTAAATCATAATTTATTGTGATTTTTTTCTTTTGAGTATACATATCCTAATTACGTGTTGTAGATTTTTAAATATTCATTGTTTTCTAAAAAGAGGTCAATTTGAAGTTTTAACGAGTGTTTTCCACTCCCAGACTAAGCATGAAGTAAAATTTCGAGTTTAGAAAAGCCTGAAAATTTGGTTTGGACGCGTAGCGCGAAGCGCTACGCGACCAAACCAAATTTTCAGGATTTTCTAAACTCGAAATTTTACTTCATGCGCCACGCGTATAAGACACTGATTTCATGCGAAGTTTAGTCGTTCACAATATTTCAGTGCTTTCAGTGTCTAATACGCGTGGCGCATGAAGTAAAATTTAGAGTTCAGAAAAGCCTGAAAATTTGGTTTGGCTGCTTCGCGCTTCGCGCTACGCGACCAAACCAAATTTTCAGGCTTCTCTAAACTCGAAATTTTACTTCATGCTTAGTCTGGGAGTGGAAAACACTCGTTTTATGCTTCAAAACGAACTCTTTAAAAATAGCGTATGCATATGTATACCTAAAAATAATCTGTATGTATACTTAAAACAAAAATTCCCTGTATTAACAGATTAATCTAATGGCTATTTGCCAAATCTGCTGAATGCGCATTTGATTCAACTAACGTTTTCGTTTGAGCTTACACAAAATCAACATAAATGCATTATATATTTCTGTAAATTTCTGTAAATACCTATTTAGTAGATGTGAAGATTGGAATTATACCACTTAAACTCACATTTAAAACGATTGTGCACATTAATTAAAATAATTTGTGGCTGGGTTTTTGCAGATTTACTTTTACGAAGACATTGTCAAAATGTGACGTTTAACCTTAAAATTTTATAGCAGCATGTTCCATATAAAAACCATAGCAGACAATATGGAGTTTTCTGTCTAGATTCACGCACGTAATCTGATGACAACAAACTATTTTCGTATTACATGTATTGATGTAGAATGCACTACAAATCAAGGAAACCATGATACCTCTCGTGAATCGTACCTTAAGTACAAATTCAGCTCTCTCAAAGTGCAAGATTTGCTTAGTATTCTGTATTTTGTGTATTTTAATTGAATGTAATCATTGCTTAAAGGAATACTTTCTTATTATTTCTTTAACTGGCGATTTAATATTTGTGGGTAGTCTAGAGTGTCGAGGGTGGAGACAAAGATGTTTATTTAGGAGGGTATTAAGGGATGGGAGGCAACACCTGCCACACCAATACACCACACATGCATTGTGAAACCATGTGGTAACAGAAAAAGCAAACAAGCACAAAAATGTGTTTACCCAGCAACAGGTATTTTTTACTTTGAAGATGGCCAACCGAAATTAAAACACCATCCATGTCTTTTAAAATTGATTAATAATATACGGGTTTTTAATTGAAATTCACTTGATTTGTTTTACTAATAAATTTAATTTTCGACTAGTTTCGGCTTGATGCCATTTTTAAGAATGATGTACACAAAAAACAGAATAGGTTATATACACTAGTTGTCGGTATTTCAGGTAATTGGCGTTTTAATTACCGGGGAAACGCAAAGGTCCTCGTTGTCGTTAACCACGTTTTTTCCCGCTTTTATAGCTTTGCTTATTTCTAATCCCTCTCGATAATTTAATTTACCAATAATTCCTTATTATCTGAATGCAAGATTTTACAATCTTTTGAACTGAAAAGGTGATTAGATGCGATGCAAGGTTTTGCGAAACCCGTGGTCTGTTTATTATTTAAAATATCATTTCTATGTTCTTTTAATTTAGTTTCAAAAGATCTGCCCGTCTGTCCTATATACAGAGAGTTTTATGTAATACCGAACATTTTCAAGCAATACAATTTGACACCTTTAATTTGTAAATTATGTGTAAATTGGGTTGCCTATAGGACCATTAAAAATTGTAGCTAATCAATTGCCTGAAAATTTGGTTTGGTCGCGTAGATCGACGCGCGGAGCGGCCAAATCAAATTTTCAGGCTTTTCTAAACTCGAAATTTTACTTCATGCGCCACCGGTACAAAATACTGACATATTACGAAGTTTAAAACACACCTCTAAACTTTACATTGCATCAGTGTTTTATACCGGTGGCGCATGAAGCAAAATTTCGAGTTTAGAAAAGCCTGAAAATTTGGTTTGGCCGCTCCGCGCTTCGCGCTACACGACCAAACCAAATTTTCAGGCTTTTCTAAACTCGAAATTTTACTTCATGCTTAGCCTGGGAGCTTCAAATTAAATTCTTTTAATAAACCGAGCGTCGGCAAATGTACAACGTATACTTATATATACTTAAATGAAAAAATCTCGTTATGAAAATGTTCGGAGTTACATAATACTCCCTGTATATTGCATCGTAATCATCACATTTTAGCTCATATACTTTACTTTTCTTATTATGACTATTGTCTGTTATTATTTTATTATTCACTAACATTTTTCCTAAATTAACTGAGTTAGTCAAAATTATGTTATTCTTTCCTTCAATTGTTTTTTAAATTTTTTGTGAGAGATTATTTACATATTATAATCTATTCCATTAGGTTTTTTCTATTTTAATATTAAAACAAGTTGGCAGTCGCATGAATTAAGTACGAATCACACTAAATTTGAGCTGTGAGCTCCCTGAATTATATTTACTTCACGCCATGAATTTACGTTCAGATAATAAGTTATCACATACGTTTATTTTATGTTATCTCAAGCAAATTGCAGTAATATATAAAACTGATCTTAAGATCACTACCAACAGTTAACTTGTTAAAATCTTAGTAGTTCTTATTATTTCTTATCACTATTATAAAAACACTATGAATTAACTCATTATTTCTTTTACCATTTCTCTTATTGATATCCAAGATCTTGGCTTCTGATTATTTATAACAGCATTTCTGTTATTAAAATACCAGAACCAAATACAGTTCTGATTATTTCTTACACCATTTCAGATATTAAACTTATTGTACACGTTTGGGACTTTATGAATAATTCATGGTGGTACGCATGACCACCCTTAATAATTACGGATTCCTCACGATATGGGGTAATAAGGACGAACACGTGCAAGCCAGTCTAGACAAGTGTGTGTGTGTGCGTCCCCCGAAAAAAGGGCTCGCCCTTTCGTGAAGAAGAAGGTTAGAAGGCTTCCTGAAAGGTTGAAAATTCCGACATCTCGGGACGTTCATTAATACATCCGCATATCTTGAAACAAAATAAAAAAGAATAATATTGAAATAGGGGGAACAGTTTATCTATTTTTAAGCATAACTACAAGAAATTGAAAAAATATGTAAATACACCATTAGAAAAATTAATATACGTGGTGTATCCGGAAAGTAAATTGCGTTTGTATTTCTTGGCGCTGCCATCAGAATTTCGCACATGCGATACTTACTGTAACCCAGGGAAGCCAATGCTGATGGGAGAACTGGAAATCGATTAGAAAAAGAGAGACAATGGTCGGGATGTGGGTTAAGACTAAAACAGACGACTATATAAACCAATCACCGGCCTCGCAGCCGATGCAGCCAAACGCGGTTATTAAATTTTAAATAGAAACTGGCTAACTGGATATAGTTTTATGTAACACCGAACATGTTCACAACGAGAATTTTTCTTTTAGGTATACATAAACATACGTTGTACATTTGCCGACGCTCGGTTTATTGAAAGAATTTAATTTTAAGCTTTAAACGAGTGTTTTCCACTCCCAAGCTAAGCATGAAGTAAAATTTCGAGTTTCGTAGCGTGAAGCGCGGAGCGGCCAAACCAAATTTTCAGGCTTTTCTAAACTCGAAATTTTACTTCATGCGCCACCGGTACAAAACACTGATGCAATGTAAAGTTTAGTGGTGTGTTTTAAACTTCGTAAATGTCAGTGTTTTGTGACGGTGGCGCATGAAGTAAAATTTCGAGTTTAGAAAAGGCTGAAAATTTGGTTTGGCCGCTCCGCGCTTCGCGCTACGCGACCAAACCAAATTTTCAGGCTTTTCTAAACTCGACATTTTACTTCATGCTTAACCTGGGAGTAGAAAACACTCGTTTAAAACTTTAAATTAAATTCTTTTAATAAACCGAGCGTGAGAAAATGTACAACGTATGTTTATGTATACTTAAAAAAACAACGGTTATCCAAAGATTTACGGCATATACGCTGTAATTGGGACATGTATACTTGAAAGAAAAACTCCCTGTATGTACAAGTTGAGGCATTCATTGCGATTGATTAGCTACAATTTGTAATGGTCATATAGACAATTCAATTTCCACATAACTTAAAAAATAAAGGTGTCTAATTGTATTGGATAAAAATGTTCGGTGTTACTTAAAACTCTTTGTATATGAACTTATGGAGAATAAGTTGACGTTAATATGAGTTACCTGAATGTTGTGTACGCTTGGTGGTGCTTGTTTGAAATGGCGAATAAAATTGAAAATCCCGCCGCCTGTCTGACAGGGATGAAATGTCTACGCTTAGGCGGGAAATTGCTGACTTGAAATCTATTTTCAAATTATCCGCTTTAAAATGTTGTATTACTAATAAAAACGCTGTAATGCGTTCTGAAATTTTATCAGTGCTTATAAAGCAATTTGAAAAACCCTTAAATCATTCAACTGACTTACCACACCGTTGTGATAATACCGTAGAGTTACATAAATCAGATCAACATACAGATTCATCAATTCATTACCCTACAATTGAAATCGACAACCTGATTGTTCATCCATTTTCACCTAATATCGTAACAACGCAAGATCTTTCAACATCGATCTCAACGCGAGCATCGTTAAATACATCGAAACCTCGTAAACCAAAGTCGTCTCCTATTATCCATGGAACTGACTCTGATACCAACTTACGTGCAGCAAAAAAGCGCACATTCTATCATATAAACAACTGCGCCCCTTCAACAACAGTTAAAGATATAATACATTTCTTAGATTTAAACATGAGCGTAATGAATGTTACTTGCTTTCTTTTAACAAACAATAACTTGTACTGCTCGTTTAAATTAGGTTTGTCGGAGACTTCGGCTAGCGATATTGTAAACCCTGATAAGTGGCCTAAAGGGATTTCAATCAAACTATTCAACAATCGGCGGAAATATCCTAAGCCCAAACAACATGCCCACGCCAGTTTTTTACCCACGGTCGTGATAAATCCGAACGTATCTTAAGTAGTACAATCTCTACATCTACAATCTCTGATTTTAGCGTCTATTAGCAGAACGTTCGTGGCCTACGCTCGAAACTCTTTGGTTTAACCGAAACCTGGCTCACAAGTTCCATTTCTAACTATAAACTTGGTTTTAGCGGTTTTAAGGTTTTTAGAGCTGATCGCGATTCTGCAATAACATCGAAATCACGCGGTGGGGGCGTATTAATTGCGGTTTCCAATAAATATCCCTCTACTGAAATCTACAAAAATAGTTTAACTCACGAAGAGCTCTACGTCCGTGTGCGTATTGGAAATACCTATATTATATCCCCCCTAACTCGGTCTACTCTGTATATCAAAACCATTGTGAAATAGTTCAGTCCTTCGGTGATTTAATCGATCTCTATATGTTTGGAGATTATAACTTACCACATACTTCTTAACAAAATGACGAATATGGGGTTTGTACGAATTCAAAATGTCTAAAATTTGTTCTATTAGCAAACACTTTCGGTTCCATTAATTCACACCAAGTTAAAAACATACCTAATTATAATAATGTTACCTTAGATCTTACATTTTTACCATCCTTATATTCTTCCTACGCCACTTTAAATAAATCCCAATTTCCTATTATCCCATGCGATCCACACCATCGAGTTTTGGAACTACTTCGTTCGATACAAACGTTGATTTTTCTAGTACTTTGTGGGACGATAATTTCTTAGGATACAATTTCAAGCGTGCAGATTTTGTTGCTATAAACAATGCTGTAATTAACATAAGTTGGGATTCCATTCTTAATGACTATAATATTGATGTGGCTTGCCAGATATTCTACTCCACTATATACGAAATAATTGACCACATTATTTCTATAATCAATACACCGAAATTTAAACCAACACGATTCCCTAAATGGTTTACACCAGAGCTGACAAACTTAGTAATCCAGAAGAAGAAACTACATAAGGCTTATACGCACTTGGATAATGATTACCGTCAATTTAGTTTTGTTAGGCAGTAATGCGAAGATTTGGCTCGTGTTTGTCACACCAATTATATTCAGAATGTGGAAGATAACATCACAAATCGTTTTGAAATTATGTTAACTCCATTAAATAAAACTAGTAATCCTTTTTCTTCACTGGTTTATTTGTAACACTAAATGTACATTTCGTTCACCAAGTGAACATTTTCAATAGCTGTACTAAACTAGTTTAGTACAGCTATTGAAAATGTTCACTTGTTGAACGAAATGTACATTTAGTGTTACAAATAAACCAGTGAAGAAAAAGGATTACTAGTTTTATTTAATTTAATATCATCTTCATGTAACTCATACCGTAATATTATTAATGTTAACTCCAAGCGAACATTTACTGACATTCCTTCAACTTTCACTGCTGGTGACACGCCCGAGGGTATAGTAAATAATTTTGCTACGTTTTTTGGGTCAGTTTATAATCCTCATACTCATGGTTCAAAGTGCAAATATAATTCTCTCCTCTCCTCTAATCATATGAATGAATGTATTTTTAAAACAATAAGAATCACGGATGTTTTAAACGAACTTAGCTCAATTAAAACAAGCCATATCTCTGGACCTGATGGTCTACCTGCTTTATTTTTTTTTTGCACTAACTAGACCTTTGTAGATCCATTTCAACAAATCCCTTGCTGAAGGGACATTTCCCCCCATCTGGAAGGAAGTAGTGGGAGTGACAAACGCACTCCCATTCATAAATCAGGGAATGAGAAAAAAATTGAAAATTACAGGCCGATATCAATTAAACGGTAAAACAACCGCAACTAATCTCCTTATTTATGAATCAAATATTGTCAGTGCCTTTGTCGTTTGATTACAAGTCGATTCCATCTATACCGATTTCTCGAAGGCATTCGACAGTGTTGATCATTGTATTCTTATCAATAAATTATGTAACCTCGGCATTGGAGGTTTTGTTCTCCAATGGATCGAGTCGTATATTACGGGAAGATCTCAACGCGTTCGGATTGGCCAGATGTGTCTCGTGTAACATTATTGTCACCTCCGGTGTTCCGCAAGGGTCTCACCTGGGACCACTGCTTTTAAACGTGTTGTGGACAACGTAATTAAATGTTTTTCTAACGCTCAATGTCTTCTATACGCTGACGACATAAACATTTTCATGCGAGTTAGCACTAGCGAAGATGCCGTTCGCTTACAGAATGATTTGCTAACATTTCAAGTATGATGCCATTTGAATAAACTTCAACTTAACGTAAAAAAATGCAAAGTCATAACTTTTTCTAGACGTCAGTCTACCGTTGTGTATGGATACCGATTGATGGATGATCCATTGGAACGCGTAACGTCAATCAGGGATTTAGGTGTGGTCTTCGATTCCGTGCTCTCTTTCAACGAACATATATCGAATATTACTGCCAAAGCCTATCAGCTTCTCGGATTCGTAAAACGGAACTCCAGAGAGTTCTCGGATTCGAAGACCATACTCATACTATACTACACTTTAGTGCGTTCCCATTTGGAATATGGCTCTTGCGTTTGGTCTCCATACACGTCAGTAGACAAAGACAGAATTGAATGCATCCAAAGAAAGTTCATTCGGTTTTTAGGTTAAAGATTTAACATTACCGGAAGCACTGCTGAACTCTGTAACCATTTCGGCATCCAAAGTTTAGAGCAACGACGGTTTAACTTTGATGTAATTCATATATTTAAAATCGTAAATGGTCAAATCGACCTTCTAAATTGGATAGGAGTGCATGTTCCCGCTAGAACTTTAAGAAAAAGTCAAACTTTTAACGTTTCATTTAGAAGGACAGATTTCGCTCTACATTCAGCCTATTTTTAGGAACGCCAACGAAGTCAATATTACCTTCTTTGTTGACTCCAACAACACCTTACTGCGCTTATTGAAATCGTTGTGAATTTTGTGTTATTTTGGCTTGTCTCTAATTGTTATACACTTTTAATATTAGAACTATGTTTTTAGTGTCCTGATTTCTGTATTGTGTTATTTATTTATATGTTCTTATTCTGTATGTTTATATTTATGTATTGGCCATCCGTTCAATAAAGATTAAAGATAAGGTCTGCACTTCTTATCCTCAGTGCAAAAAACATTAAACCAGACCACATTCATCAACAGGTGTATGGAGTAAATGTGATGATTAATTCAATGGTAAGGAAATGATTGTCTATCTCTTTACCATTGAATCACTTATCACATTTTAAATGAAGAATGTGAAGGCCGTGATAATGTGGATAATGACGAACGAAGTGAGCATCCATGTTGGACTAGTAATAAACATGTTGCTGCTGTTGAAGAAACGATTCACGAAAACCGAAAGTGTACAATTTCTGCTCTCTTTATATAATAAGTGGCAAGAGGTTCAACAATGACGATGAGATCAAAGAACTTGTTGTTACATGATTGACGTTACAGGTGACACCTTCTTGTAATGAGGAAACACAAAAGCTTGTGCCTAACTATGACAAGTGCCTATAAAATTGTGCAAGTTTCATCGAAAAATAGTTTAAGGTTCAAAGATTTTTTAACTTTTTTTGTTTTTCTGAATATGTTTTTATTTTCTTTAACCAATCAAACGGAACTTACCTTGTGGATACACCCCGTATGTTTGTGGAGATATTATTATTTAGTGTATTTTTCTAATTTCTTCAAATCCTTACGTAACTCAAAAATAACACATCTGGAATATACCAATGGTTGAAAATAAATTATGTGTAAATTTTTCACGCACTAAATGAATAAGACGTTATAAGACGTTCAATCCCTACAATTTTTCGTGAGGCATTTTAAAATCTTGATAAGGGCTTAAGAAAAATTAATGAGGCTTATGCGTAAGCGTGTTGATTTTTTTTTGCTTCGCTCGCTTAAAATTAACTTCATTGATATTCCGTGTGTGTCACAACAGAAAATGATACTCGGGCCCATAAAAGGACTTGCCCGTAATTTCACCTGTAAATTTTCTGTACTTAAATCTTGAATACATTACCCATCGGAATTTGTTTTCAAGACCACACCAGTTTGCGATTATCATGTCAAACCGATACGTGATGATATTTATTTAACGGTAATTTTAATAATTAAACAAAAATCAAAAATTATATCTATAGGTAACTGCCCATTTCAAATCCTGTTATCACTTTTGTCAGATTATAGTGCGGGATTACCAAATTTTAGGTATTTTTACAATTAATGTAATTTTCTTTTCAAATCTTAATGTGTAGTTGGAACAATGAGCCCGGTTATCAGAGACAACAGTTGGGAGTTTTCTGCCAACTGTTGGGGAATTCTCTGATGACCAGATTGTTAATCGTGAACGTATTTGAGATTTTTGCAATCGTACAAAATAGACCGACCGGAGTGCCGTTTATTAGATACCAACATCAGTGACGGCTCGTCAGGGACGGCATGGTCGGCCGGGCCATACCGTTAAATTTGATTGAACACGCATTTCTTATAATAAATATATAACAGGCTAATAGGTAGTAATATTAATTAGCACTCAGTATAGGGCCGATAAATGCGGGAATTTATTTTTATTTAATATACAGCGAGTTTTATGTAACACCGAACATTTTCAACGTACATTTTCGTATGTTCGATTTGTCAAGCCAAAGCAATTAATACCATTTGACACCATCAATTTTTAGGTTATGTGTAAATTGGGTTGCCTATATGACCATTACAAATTGTAGCCAATCAATCGCACTTAATGCCTAAACTTATTACAGTACAAATTGTCCCAATTACAGCGCATATTGCTTAAATCTTTAGATAATCGTCGTTTTCTTTAAAAAAGTTTAATTCGAAACTTAAAACGAGTATTTTCCACTCCCAGACTAAGCATGAAGTAAAATTTCGAGTTAAGAAAACCTGAAAGTTTGGTTTGGTCGCGTCGCGCGAAGCGCGGAGCGACCAAACCAAATTTTCTGGCTTTTCTAAACTCGAAATTTTACTTCATGCGCCACCGGTATAAAACACTAACATATTGCGAAGTTTTAAACTTCAGAGTGTTTTAGTGTTTTACACCGGTGGCGCATGAAGTAAAATTTCGAGTTTTGGCTTGCCATGGTCAAAATTAATTGGAGTATGCACTGATGGTGCACCTTCTATGGTTGGCTAACGTAAAGGTTTCATCGGAATTTAGAATGAAAAAGCAACAGAATTAAATGTGCAAAAAGATGATTTGATAGTCCTTCATTCCATTATCCACCAACAGAACTTGTGTTCTAAGTCCATTCGACTCCAGAATGTTATAAATGTGGTAGTAAAAACCATCAACTTTATTCGATCCCGAGGGCTTAACCATTGTCAGTTCAAGGCGTTTTTGGATGAAATGTCAGCTGAATATAACGACGTAACATATTATTATGAAGTCAGATGGCTGAGCAAAGGAAAAATGTTGAAACGGTTTTACGAGCTTAGAAATGAGATAGCAGACTTTTTGAAAATAAAAGATAAACCACTATCTGAATTAAGTGACCCAAAATGGATATGTGACTTAGCATTTCTGGTCGATCTTACAGGCTATTTGAATGATTTAAATTTGAAACTTCAAAAACACGACGCGACCAAACCAAATTTTCTGGCTTTTCTAAACTCGAAATTTTACTTCATGCGCCACCGGTATAAAACACTAACATATTGCGAAGTTTTAAACTTCAGAGTGTTTTAGTGTTTTACACCGGTGGCGCATGAAGTAAAATTTCGAGTTTAGAAAAGCCTGAAAATTTGGTTTGGTCGCTCCGCGCTTCGCGCTACGCGACCAAACCAAATTTTCAGGCTTTTCTAAACTCGAAATTTTACTTCATGCTTAACCTGGGAGTGGAAATTACTCGTTTTAAGCTTCAGATTGAATTCTTTTAATAAACCGAGTGTCGGAAATTGTACAACGTATGCATATGTATACTTCTGTGTATGAAAATGAAAATTGATAATGTTCGGTGTTACATAAAACTCTCAATATGTTTACTAAGCAACTTCGTATCCGCAAAATCGGCCAACCTTAGATTTTCAGATTATGAAGATTAATGCAAGCGCTACGTTGTTATGAGTGTCAGTGCAGTTTCTGTCGTTACATTTCCCCTGCAGCGTGAACGTACGTCCGCAAATGGTTAACTTCGAGTACGGCAAATTTGCCGGGGCCGGACTCGTTGTTCCTCCACACAATTCACCGATGCCTAAATGTTATTGTAACTCCAAAAACATTTTCTCTCTATTTTTGAAAGTCGGGCGAAATTATTAAATTTAAAGTAGTCTCACTGCGCGTGCGCCAAAATACATTCGGCTGACCCACTTCGTTAGATCACGAGCCGTCACTGACCAACATACATCACAAACAAATCCAAACATGTTGAATGTTGAAATTTTGATGATCAGGCGCAATAATGAGATCTGGTAAAATGTAAAATATAGATTTTGTATAACCTACCGGTTTAAAAAAAAGTCAAATTGACATCTTTTCAGCCTAAAACATTTTAGAATTCGATTTGTTAACCATAAAACAGAATAACTCTGAATTGGACTCAAAAGTGTTGCCAACTAAATAAGTTACTTTAGATCATACGTTACATGAGGATTGTACCAATCGATCTGATAACGACTTAAAGGACATTTTTATAGGTGTTGTTAGTATTCTCATTCATCAAAAGTGTTTAAGGAATTCGTTTTATTTTTTAATAATTTCATGATGGTCTAGAGACTGAAACTATAGAATACTTTTACACAACTACCATTATTCGTTCAATATTTACCCACAATGATACACTGAAAGAAATATATTTACCCATCCCGAGGCGTGCACTTAACGTAAGAATATATTCCTCAAACAAAAACGCCGAATAAAAAACCATCAGGTATAATTCCTCTGTTGACTTTAATTCTCTTCCATCCAGTGGGCTTTTAAGATCCCCACGATCTAACCAACAGAATAAACAACAGTCCACCAACCCAAACGTTACTCGTCAACATATCAAATCCGTTACGTTGAAAACTATAATAATTAGAAATTTAGATAAAATCGTTTTGGAAACTGTTGGTTTTAGTTTGTTATTAAAATGAGGAGAAGATGACGAGAAGTGAAGAGCCAACACCGAGTTCAGCGCCTTTAATGGAAGTCATAAACTGATTACCATTACGCACTAAAAGCATCCTTACATAGATATTGTATTTCGCTCTTGCGGAATGTTTGCCTTATACGAAATAGGTGATTATTCTTGAATTAGAGGAGTTTCTCGAATTAAATCAGCATATTTAATTATACAACATTACAAATCTTATTATTTACATCTTACTGAATCTGTAATAGAAACATTATGTGATACAAAAACCAATCTTATCAAGTTTTTTATGGTTGTTTTTATTTTCAATACAAAAAACATTAATGTTTTCTGTATTGAAAAAAAAACTATAAAAAATCTAGTAAAATTGGTTTTTGTGTCACATTAACTCATTAAGTGCTATTGATGCATACCTGCAACATTATCTTTTTTTTTTATTAAATTAGTATATAAGTTAATTTGATATATTATATTATTTTACCTGACTTAAAAGTGTAAAAGCAAAACTATATGAGAGTTTTATGTAACACCGACCATGTTTATAACGAGAATTTTTCTTTTAAGTATACATAAACATACGTTGTACATTTTCCGACGCTCGATTTGTCAAAAGAATTTAATTTTAAGCTTGAAACGAGTGTTTTCCACTCCCAGGCTAAGCATGAAGTAAAATTTCGAGTTTAGAAAAGCCTGAAAATTTGGTTTGGTCGTGTAGCGCGCAGCGCGGAGCAGCCAAACCTAATTTTCAGGCTTTTCTAAACTCGAAATTTTACTTCATACGCCACCGGTACACAACACTGATGCAATGTGAAGCTTAGCGGTGTGTTTTAAACTTCGTAATATGTCAGTGTTTTGTACCGGTGGCGCATGAAGTAAAATTTCGAGTTTAGAAAAGCCTGAAAATTTGGTTTGGCCGCTCCGCGCTTCGCGCTACGCCACCAAAACCAAATTTTCAGGCTTTTCTAAACTCGAAATTTTACTGCATGCTTAGCCTGGGAGTAGAAAACACTCTTCAAAGCAGGTATGGGCACCCTTTGGCATGTTGAGGGCCAAACTTTAGCGTGCAAATACGTTCGCGGGCCGCGTTTAAAAGTACTTAGTGCATTTTAAAGTAGTGATAATATTTTTTGCGATAGATATTAGACATGAAATAATACGACAATGTTATTATAGTACAATTTATTAAAATAACAAAATGAAATTTAAAAAAATGGTACATTATAATTAAATCGTTAAATTTGCAATTGTTACAAACTACGAAAGTTAAATACACCGAAATCAATGAGACACTTGAGCTTGAATTTGGGAAACTAATCCATCGATATTTGGATTAATTCCACTGACACAAAGACGTAAAGAATTTTCCAAATTATCGTCAGTCAGTCTTGTACGATGTGTTGATTTATTAACTTTCATCAATGAAAAGAACTGTTCGCATTTATAAGTACTGCCAAACGCACAAATCAATCTTCTTGCGAATTTTCTAAGCTGCGGAAAATTGTCTTCTAGGTATTTTTTGTCGAAATCGCACAACTCTACGTCTTCAAATTTGGATTTTAGGAGTGAGTTTTCTTGAATCTGAATCAATTCCATTTGTAAGTGTATTGGAGCATTTTGTACAATATATGTTGTAGCAGTAGCAAATAAACTGAAACAGTCTTCCATGTTTTTGAAGTCGCAAAATCTGTTCGAAAATTGTTCCGACAGTAACTTGAGCTCTTCAGCATATTGAGCATAAGCAATATTTTCATACGCAGAGAGCGTGTTAAAATGGTAACTGTTACTAGACAGCATCTGTGACTCCCACAAGCGTAGTTTGATCTGAAACGCTTTTAAATGGCTGTACAATTCATTTACTAACTGTCCTTGTTTTTGAAGTTTCAAATTTAAATCATTCAAATAGCCTGTAAGATCGACCAGAAATGCTAAGTCACATATCCATTTTGGGTCACTTAATTCAGATAGTGGTTTATCTTTTATTTTCAAAAAGTCTGCTATCTCATTTCTAAGCTCGTAAAACCGTTTCAACATTTTTCCTTTGCTCAGCCATCTGACTTCATAATAATATGTTACGTCGTTATATTCAGCTGACATTTCATCCAAAAACGCCTTGAACTGACAATGGTTAAGCCCTCGGGATCGAATAAAGTTGATGGTTTTTACTACCACATTTATAACATTCTGGAGTCGAATGGACTTAGAACACAAGTTCTGTTGGTGGATAATGGAATGAAGGACTATCAAATCATCTTTTTGCACATTTAATTCTGTTGCTTTTTCATTCTAAATTCCGATGAAACCTTTACGTTAGCCAACCATAGAAGGTGCACCATCAGTGCATACTCCAATTAATTTTGACCATGGCAAGCCAAAACTTGTGAATCCCTTTTGAACTTCAATAAAAATATCCTCTCCTGTAGTGGTTCCTTTTAGCGGCTGTAAAGCAAGCAATTCCTCACTAACAGTGAACTCCTTATTAACACCTCGAATAAATATAGCCAGTTGAGCTGTGTCAGACAAATCGGTACTCTCGTCTAATGCTATGGAAAATGATTCAAAACCAGCCATACGGTCAGTCAATGTTGTTTTTATATCATTAGCCATCATTTCTATACGTCGAACAACAGTTCGTCTTGACAAACTAATTTTTTCAAATTCTTTTTTCTTTTCAGGACACATAATACCGCAAACTTCTAACATACACTCCTTGATAAATTCTTCTTCGGCAAATGGTTTTAATGCCTTTGCCAATTTTGAGCTAACCATAAAACTAGCTTTCACAACATTATCAAGTTGTGTTCTTTGTTTATGAAACATTTGTTGGTGTTTTTCCAAATTTGCGGTAAGCTTCTGGATTTTGTCTGTTCTTAATTGTCCTGTCAGTGAGTGCAGCGTAGCATGCTTAGTTGAGTAATGCCTCTTTATATTGAATTCTTTCATTACTGAAATGGATTCATTACACAGCATACAAATAGGCTTACCATTGTGCAAGATAAAAAAGAATTCTTCAGTCCATTTTTCTTGAAAATGGCGACCCTCTGTATCTACTTTTCGTTTCTTTCCACCAGACATCATTTTTGTTTACATTTCGTTCAATAAACTTAATAACAAACTATAGTTAGTAACCACTCAAGATGCACACAAATTCACAAAGCAAGTTGAGGGCTCGAGCAGTTCGCTAGGATATCGCTTGTCCAAGTTATCACCTCGGTAGCTCAAATAGAACTGAACTAACGTTCGGGCCATCCACCCGCTTATATAGGCAAAATGAACGAATAATCTGGAATAAACTAGTTTAGAATAATTGAGAAGCAATAAATCTCTTGATGTGTCGCCCGTGAGGCGGCAAAACTCAAAGAATTTGATCGAGAAAGTCGAGTGGCGGCGATTATCAAAGAGTGAGGCGGCAAACATCAAAGAATTTGATGTTTGCCGCCTAACTGTCACTCCTGTGAGTATAAGTACCTAATGTAATATTTTTTTAATTGGGTTTTTTCAAAATGTCTCGCGGGCCGGGGGTCGCCCATATGTGCTTTAAAGCTTCAAATTAAATTCTTTTAATAAACCGAGCGTCAGCAAATGAGGAGCAGATTTTCTATATGCATTTTGTCCATTATTTTACATTTTCAACTAAAGGTGGCGCCACTAATTATATATATCAGACTACAATATTACACAGAAATATACATTCTAAATGCATGTTGCCCCGTCTAAAATGAATCATGAAAATGTCCTAGACATTCTATGTGTAGTATGTCCAACGTTGAAAGACAAACTAATGGCAGTTTAGAAATATGGACTAACTGCCATTTGATCATCAACGCCTACTAAAGACAGTGTTCTTACAGCAGTTACAGTGTTTTGTTCCACTTAACGTTAGTGAAATAATATTAACAATTATGAATGACAATGAAGGGGAGCATGTTGTTGGGGATGTTGACCGTGGTAGCAGGAAGCGAAAAAGAAATATCAGCGCAAAAGAGCGTAAGAGTGAGGTTAGGTAAGTATTTATTTTTTTATTTTTTTTAAATCTGATCATTGCTGATCAATATTATCTCTTAAAGGCACTCAGACCATTTCCCTAATTTGGAAAATTTTGAAGTACTTTGCAATCATAAACGTAATGATTTTCGCTGCTCTGAGCTATCCCATGACGATATTAAAGCAATCAGAAAACTATTTTTTAAAACAAAGAATAAAAATGCACAGGATAATAAACTTGGGAATTGTATGGTAGTTGAAAAACCAATTAGAAGCAGAAATCGAAAAACTGAAGGAAAATCCCATGCTTTTACTATAAAATATCATGTAAGTTTTATTCTGTAATTTATTTCCAGCAGGATGCTATTATTTGTTATTATCTTTAGGTTTGGAAGGCCCAAGAAAAAATCAATATTTGCCAAAAATTATTTTTGGCAACGTTTAATGTAAGTCAGAGACGCCTAAATACTATCGCTAAGAAAATTCAATCTGGATGTGGTATTATTGAGAATCGCGGAGGAGACAAACGCTCGTCTAAGAATGTAGATAAACTTCAAAATGTGAAAAAATTTATAGGCAAATTAAAAGGACATGAAAGTCATTACGGGCGTGCTAAATCTCGCCGAATTTATCTATCTTCAGAAAATAATATTACTCTTTTGTGGAAAATGTACAACGAGAATGCAGTTGAAAATGTGAAAGTAAATTACAAGTACTTCAGTAGAATTTTTAATAATCATTTTAATATTGCATTTGGAAGCCCTGCCACTGATGTATGTGGGTTTTGTGTTAGAACCCAAACATCTATTAGTAATTGCAACGAAAATAATGAGTTTTGATACTAAAAACCAATTTACGCGTACATAAAGTACGAGCGAAACAATTTTTCAAACTCATGAAGGAGAAGCCTGTCCAAAGTGTTTCATATTGCTTCGATTTGCAACAAGTTCAGGTTTTACCGAAGGTACCAATCCAGGATGCTTTCTACGCTCAGCAACTATCTTTATATTGTTTTTGTGTTACTGACTTGGATATTAAAAAACCAGTATTCTACACCTGGATGGAAAATCAGGCAAAAAGGGGATCAGCAGAAACAAGTTCTGCTTTACACGATTTTCTAAACAAAGTAGAATTTGAGTCAGATATCAAACAAGTGAGACTATTCGCAGATGGTTGTGCCGGACAAAATAAAAATGCACACTTGATGCATATGCTTATGCTCTGGCTGTGCAACGACTCTCCAAAGACAATTGAATATGTGGAAGTGATATTTCCGGTACGAGGGCATTCTTATTTGCCTGCAGATCGTGTTTTTGGACAGATCGAAAAAGTTACACGGTGTCATAGTACAATTAAAACTCCCACAAAATATTATGACATTTACTCCAAGAAGGGAGAGGTTCGAAAACTAGGTACTGATTGGATTATTTTCGATATAAAAGCCGCGTTGAATTCTTTAAAGAAAATTGAAGGGATCAGTGCGGCTAAAAGAATTATTATTAAAAGATCAAAAAGTAAATCCGACATTTTGTTAAAAACCGAGTTATTTTATAGGAATGACGACCCAACTAAACATTTTCAAACATTATTAAAACGCGGAAAAAAGCTTGTAAATATAAAGCTACCTACTGTTCAACTCCAAAATAAAATTAAACCAAAAAAACTTCAGAGTCTCTCAAAATTATTAGTCGAACTCTCGGGCCCAAATTGGTATAATGATCCCGAGCTCACATGGTTGCAGCCCATTATCTCAGACCAAAACAATCCAAATGACCAAAATAATACTGAGCAAGATTATGACGGTGAAGAAGATGAAATGTTATGCTGTGATTGTAATAATGATGAAGATGAATTTCCTGATATGTAAAATTTTCATAAAATAAAATAATACTTTTCTATTTTTTTGTCATAGTGTTATTACCAAGTCAGTCGAGTTGCTTTGTGTCATCAAACAAAATGCAGTTTGTCCCTGTGTGAGAAACTAAATGCCGTTTGTCCCAGATTGACAAACTAAATGCCGTTTGTCCAACACATTTATCAGTTTTTTTGGAAAATTGTCAAAGTTATATTTTTGGCATATGGGTACGATGATTATGTGATTTTAGATTTATTTTTTAGAAAAAACACCTTCTCAAAAAATGTACCCACAAACTTGTAACAGTTTTTCTGTATTTCTGAAAATTGTTACTTTTGGACAAAATGCATATAGAAAGTCTGCTCCTCAAATGTACATTTACTTAAAGGAAAAATTAAACTTATTTAAAAAACAATCTAAAGATTTACTTGATATACCCTGTAATTTTGACATGTATACTTCAAAGAAAAACTCCCTGTATGACAAGTTGAGGCATTAATTGCAATTGATTGTCTACAATTTGTAATAGTCATATAGGCAATCCAATTTAGACATAACTTGAAAATTAAAGGTGTCTAATTGTATTGGATGAAAATGTTCGGTGTTACATAAAACTCTCTGTATATATTTTGTTATTTAAATATTTCGATTTTTCCTCATGAAAAAAATGGCAGTGTATTTGTAACTTCACAATATTTCAGCGTTTAATACGCGTGGCGCATGAAGTAAAATTTCGAGTTTAGAAAAGCCACGTGAAAATTTGTCTCGGGTCGCTAGCGCGACCCTCGACAAATTTTCTACGCGGGGCTTTTCTAAACTCGAAATTTTACTTCATGCTTAGTCTGGAAGTGGAGACACCCGTTCTAAACTTCATATTGCACGTTTATATATAAAATCAACGATTGCCTAAAAATGTATATCGTATACATTATGTATATTTAAAAGAAAAATGCACAGTATGTCATACAATTAGTCATTCATAGAAAAATTAAAATATAAGTGCAATATTTTTACCTAAAACCAACTATTAGAGCTGACTCTATAATTGCCCGGCCGTTAATGGGTTAAATAAAAATTAATGTTGTGATACTCCAAATTGGACATTTTTACAAACACGTATAAATGAAGTATTGACATTACTCGATGGCTTTCTTTCAAAGAATCAGCAGAAAACATTTAGCGGTAGTCAAAATTATTTAAAATAATCAGTAAACAGGGTGGTTTACGTAATTTTCTCAAATATTTCGAAAACAAAGTATTTTACGCAAAAATAACCTGATTGAAAAATAATTGTACAGAAGGATGCCATAATTATGTAATATTGGTTTTCTCACAGGTGGCGCTGTTGTGGCTAAAACAATGTCAACTCAGTTTTTTTTTTTTTTAACGGGAACCCCTATATTTGATTGCAGATTCAGATTCTTCTTAAAAAATAAAAATCATTTATTTAACAAATTTTTTGTCAGCCTGATAGATGGCGCTGTAAACGCGACAAATGATAATGCGTTCGGATGTTTGTGTGATTTGCGGGTACATTCAATTTAAGATATATTGGCTGAAAAAATAAAGAAAGTGTTTCGAAACAGGCAGAAGACATTACAAAAGTCAAAATGACTTTGTTATCTTTGTTCAGGTAAAAAAATTATCCACAAAACATGCAATAATGGTCAAATTCTAGTTGTTTTTATAAAGTAAAATGATACAATTTTTAATCAAGAAAATGTTAATGCTGCTTATCATTTGAACACATAAATGTAAAAGTGTGTAAATATAAAATCAACATTTTTTTTAAGAAGTCTATGGAACTAGATTCGTCGATTCTCTTTACACACGTAATTTGGTGTGTAAACAAAAAATACAATTTTATTCAATTAATTCATAAAATCAAAATACAGTAGGTGATGTATATTTTGAACATCACTTTAAATCAGTGTTTTATACGCGTGGCGCATGATGTAAAATTTCGAGTTTAGAAAAGCCTGAAAATTTGGTTTGGTCGCGTAGCGCTACGCGCTACGCGACCTAACCAAATTTCAAGGCTTTTCTAAACTCGAAATTTTACTTCATGCTTAGTCTGGGAGTGGAAAACACTAGAGAGAATTTAAAAAAAAATAAAATTGCACATGCGATTTTCTTCTAACAAAATCAACGGTTTTAAAGTTCTTTTTTTAACTAAAAAAAAAAAAACAGACATTGCCATCGATATTAGAAACAATCTAGGCTATTAATTTTCCTCGGAAAAAAATCCTTAAGCACCCAGCTTAAATAAAAAATTCTTGAAAATCGCGATTCAAAACAATATTTCATAAAAATGTTCAAACAAAATTTACGACTTTTTTTTTAATCTTTACAAACTCTTTAAAAATTTACAGACATTCGTAACAATATTAAAAACAATTAGAGTTATTTATTTATTTTTAAAAATCTCTGAATCTCGATTCGTCCATTCTCTTTACACACGTAATCTGGTGTATAAACAAAAAATACAATTTAATTCAATTAATTCATAAAATTAAAATAGAAAAGCGTGAACATTTGGTTTGGTTGCGCGACCAAACCAAATGTTCAGGCTATTCTAAACTCAAAATGTTACTTCATGCGCCACGCGTATAAAACAGTGATTTTAAGGGATGTTCAAAATATACATCACCAACAGTGATTTTGAACATCTCTTAAAATTACTGTTGGTGATGTAAATTTTGAACATCTCGTAAAATCACTGTTTTATACGCGTGGCGCATGAAGTAACATTGAGTTTAGAAAAGCCTGAACATTTGGTTTGGTCGCGCAACCAAACCAAATGTTCACTGTTTTCTAAACTTAAAATTTTACTTCATGCTTAACCTGTGAGTGGAAAACACTCGTGACGATTTTAAAATTCTGTTTTTGATTTAAAAAACAAATGACTTTTTTTGATTTAAAAAACAAATGACAGGTTTTCACCGATATTAGAATCAATCTGGTGTATTAATTTTCCCCAGAAAAAAATTGCTAAAGCACGCAGTTTGAATTAAAAATTCTTAAAAATTGCGATTCAAAACAATATTCTATAAAAATTCTTGAACGAAACTTTTTTTAAGATTTTTAAAATCTCTTAAAACATTAGCAGACTTTCTTATCGATATTAAAAACAACTTGGGTTGTTTATTTTTCCCAGAAAAAAAATTTAACACACTTAAATTCAATAAAAATTTCTTGAAATCGCGAAAATTAGATAAAAATGTTCCAACGAAATTTACGATTTAAAAAAAATATTTTCAAAAAAAACACAGACTTCTTTATCAATATTAGAAACAATCTGGGGTATTTATTAATTTCCTCCCCAAAAAAAACTTTAAACACCTAGCATTAATTAAAATTTCGCGATTCAAAACAAAATTCCAACTTTGACTGTTTATATCGGATCGTCATTTTGAGGTTACAAACACGTTAAATAACTTATATTGAAGCCTCTTTAATTCCTAATAAGCTGATGTTTGTTTTTTATTTTTATTTTCTCGTAAGATTATTTTTGAACATTGTTTTTATTGGAATACTCAATTTTACGAATTTATCATTTGCCTCATACAAATCGCTCTGATTTGTAAAATCCTCATCGTATATTACTAATTGAAACAGTGTTCGATTGAGGATTCGATAAGCTTTAATTTGATTTTTAAAATGTTTTCGAATCTTATAAATTGTGCTTAAGACAAGGGCTTGAAGTCAATTTGTGTGGGATTTGATGCTTTTTGGATGTTTTTAAAAATGGAAACACTTTATGAAAAAAATGATCAGAGCATAATATGAGTAGCTCACATTGTTTTTAGCATTAATAAGTTTATCTGTGAATGTTTGTGGATTTTTTCAATAACATTTTTATTTTGGTGAAATTCGACAAAATGTGCGAATTTTCGATCGTATTTTTAATTTATTTTTAAATTCTGAAAAAAATCAGGGATATTCTGTGGGGCGTTAAAAACAACATTGGTTAATTCTTTTTCTTAGTTAAAAACTTATTTCTATAACTTTTCACTTACTTTTTCAATCACCAGAAAATAAGTGAAACAAAAATTCCAACTTTGAGCTTCCATTAAAAACACAATTTTTAACTTAGAAAAATAAGAGCTACATCAAATATTTATTATTAATAAAGGGGTCTGTAGACTCAATAATTGATGGCAAAAGTCTTCAAAAATTAAAAAAAAATAATATTTAAAGTAAACATATTCGGTTTTTTTTTATTGGATAACCAGATCTGCTGATATTTTTATAATGTTGGACATTTGCTTGGATACTCTACTTGTAGCTCTGAATTTTGCCTTCAAAATAAATTTGAGGTAATGTTTTCCCCATGGTTACTCATCATAAAGATTAATTAGATGGCGGAACATTACTTTTGGCTTTTTATTACCACTTTTTTGTCAAATAATGAATCAATTGCAACATGGCATTCATATATATGTCATTACATGACAAACAGTACGGGTACCTAAATAATTAAAGAACCTAGGAAAAATAAATCCCAAATCTGATTGGTTAATAAAAAAAATTAAATATAATCGTTTTTTGCTAATTTTTACGAATTTTTGTTAAATATGTATATCAATGTAACGCTCATTTAAAATGGTATTAAATGGCATAAAAACATACAGGGTATCCCATTTGAAAATGTAACTTTGTGTCTTAGTTCTGAAATGAAAAGTTGGAATAAAAAAATAAGCACACCAATTCTATGTTAAAAAGTACACAAATAACTATTTAGCTATAATCTGTTCTTTTTAATATGACCAATCATATTTAACATTTCAAAAATTTAGTAGTGTGATGCAGGTTGTGTGTCTTAGGTTAGGACAAGATTAAGCACATGTTATGTTGTAAACCAACTTTTAATTTGTAGGTGATGTTAGGGGACATTAATATGACAATTCAATTAACTCACAAAGATCACGATTACAAATGTATTTACTTATCACTGCCTCAAATTATTTGTATCTACTAACAATTTAATAAAGTGTCTCTGAGTATTAAGTAGGATAGGAAAATCAGATAATATTTCTTGCTCAGGAATATCTGTCTTCTTTATTATCAGCAGATTTATATTTTTAAATTTAGAAAAGTTCTCAATACAAGAACTTTTTCTTTTCTTTCAATGGAAATTTTCAGACATTCGTGATCTTATTAAAAAGGTTCAATTTAAAAACTCTAACGAATGTTTTCCACTCCCAGATTAAGCATGAAGTAAAATTTCGAGTTTAGAAAAGCCCCGCGTAGAAAATTTTCACGGGGCTTTTCTAAACTCGAAATTTTACTTCATGCGCCACGCGTATAAAACACTGATTTAAAGTGAAGTTCAAAACATACTGCTTTGTTCTGATCACATGTTTATTAATTTTACAAATGTTTATATGGAATATGTAACTGTATACTTAAAAGAAAAAATCCCTGTATGTGTTGTAAAGTTAAGTTACAACTTTACAACACATACTGGGTGTTTTCTGTTTTGAAAATATCTGCATTGTGACAATTTATTTGACAAATTATGATTTATTTGTTGCATTGATAATCATTTACCAACATCTGAAAATTTGATGTTTAAAATACCGTACTATTAAAGCAGGACTGCAACTCTTCGCAGTAAATACACCCTAAGTTTGTTCATATTAAAAAACAACAGAGTTTATATATTTGTATATCTTATAGTTATCGAGAAAACGACGAATTTTAAAACAGCCGACAATTGAAAAACGCCTGATATCTCCTAAACTAATCGAGCTATGATCTGTCAATGCTAATGTTATTTTCTCCGAAAAACAAATCATGACGTGTAAACAGATTTTGTCTAACTACTCGGGTTACTGTGATACCCCACAAAAAACATCGAATTTGGGTCACCCTGTACAGTAACATATAAGATTTTTTTAATTCTTTAATAGGCCTACGATTAGATATACTGGCCTAATCTCACCTGCGCTATAATTAAATCAAATTTAAACACCACATAATTAAGATTACCTGTTCTTTTTTTACTCTCACAATTATCCGTAATGAAGATTAAATTTAATTATCGCCGAAGAAAAAGTGGCTTATCTTTATGTATACTTTGCGGTGTGTCTTTGCTTATCTCTCCTTATCTTCCACCTCTCTTACCTGGACATAAGGTCTAATTATACCCCCTTAGCAGCCGAATAAAAGGGTACAAAATAAAACAACACAACAAAATAAATGTTTGATTTACGTACATATTGTTCTGGTATCAGTGTTCTTTTTGTTAAAGATGTAATGCTTACTTTTTTCTCTCATAATAAATCAATTTTCACCCAAAAAAGCAAGAATAATCCTTACATCTAGCATTTTCAAATTTTAAAAGTGCTAGATTTACACTTATGTTCAATAATATTAGGCACAAGTCATAACTATTTTTCACAATATTTTAGTTGTATAATTTGGGTCTGTTTTAATTACCCAACAGCAGTTTCAATAAATAACAAAACACCATAACTTGAAAATAATACCTTTATTAAAAAAACAAAACTAAGATTAATTCTTTACTGATGTTCATCAATCGAGCAATATGTCTAATAGAAAAAATATCTTCTATTTTAGTTAGAATTCAAGTTTTTGATTCATTGGCTAGATGACGCGGTATTTTGACATTAAGAAAATTGACATATTTTCGTAACTGGGAAACTCATCATGATCGCTTTAAACTATAACATATTATGTGTGCTTAATTTTATTGCACAGAAGTGTACATCTAGGATTTAAAAAAGTGAAGAAATGAATCTTACTTCATTTTGTGTTAATTTTTCTATTTTTAGCCAAAACAGATCTTCTTTTCCTCCATATTAATTTATAAATATTAAATATGACAGGTCCTTTATGTTGTTTTTCTTTTATCTTTGGTTCGTTTCAAATATTTTACTGTCCATTTTTCAATTTTTGAGCTAGCTATTATCTTAAATTATATACTTAAAGTCATACGCGTGTCCAACATTTTTTGAAAAAAAGAAGGTGTATTTTGGGGCGTTCTCCAAAAGCAGATTCTTTTGTAGTAAGTGCAAGTAATTGCGGGTTGGTAAAGGGACACAGGTATGTAAGGTAAATGCGAGGGTTGGGTTTTTAAAAGGGAGGCAATTTATTTTGCTTCTATTTTCCTTGCTTGCCTCTATATTATGTACTTAAATTCCATTTTGTGTAATAATAACTTGAGTTTAATAGAAATTTGGAAAATTGTATCTAAAGACAGGTCTGCGTTTTTATAATAGTGGTAGTTTGATTATTACATAAGGCTCTCATAATACAAATGTGTTCAAAATTAATCTTTTTTATTGAAGTCAATGATGGAGCAATTTTCAGTAGGCGGTGGAGCTTTCGGAATTTTCTTAGACTTCCTTCTGCGTTTTGGCCTCTTGCGTATCATGTCGTTGAGCAAATCCTTCAGACATTCGTGCCTTCAAAAATAAATACATTTTTTTTTTATTAAAAAATCGATATACCTACCAACATTTTTGATTTGTAAATGTTCACAAAAATAACACTTTCCCTTTGTATTATTATACATGAGGGAAAGTAAAAACAGTAACAAAAAAAAACTTACGCTTCTTCGATGAAGTAACTTTTTGGCACCAGACCCTCATCATTCGTTAGAGGATCCTTTTCGAATGATTTTATTCCTAGCGTATGCATACCTGAAATTTATACAAGGATGTCAAACCAAAACGGACGTATTTTAAAACAACGTCAAATTTTCAATTTTAATCGCACAAGGTTGAAAATAAGCACAACATGTAGAGAAACTCAGTAAGTTTTATTGCTAAAAAGAAAACATCTAAAATATTAAGTCTGAAAAGTAATAAAGGTGGTCCAACCAAAACGGACGTTTTTTTTAATACGGACGATTTTGTAAAATTGACGTTTTTGTAAAACGGACGTTTTTGTAAATCGTAGCTCATATGTGACAATTAAATTGTACCATAAAAATAATCAACATATGACAGCTGTGATGAAAAACTGGTGCTTGAAACATCGCATGTTTGCCGTAATTGAGCCCTTCTTTCTTGAGAATGAGAGAGAGCAGGCAGTAAAGCGTATCAACCCCGAGCGGTGCATTACTATGCTTCAAGAATTATTAATCCCTCATATTAAAGAAAATGCAATTGACACTGACAGCATATGGTTTCTACAAGACGGAGCTACAGCTCACATGAGAAGGATTTCTATGGACTTTGTGAGATCGATTATCCCCCGACGCGTGATTTCACCTGCTGTGATTTTTTTCTTTGGGGCTACCTGAAATCTAAAGTGTATGCGAACAAACCCAGAACCATCCAATAATTAAAGGAATCCATTAGAAATGAAATCACTGCGATACCAGACGATATGGTGTACAGAGTCATGAAAAACTTCACGGACCGCTTGGAAATGATATTATTTTTTACATTTAATATTTTAAATTTTGTACTTTGTAAACGTTCGTTTTGCTTTGACCATCTTGTATTAGAAAAAAAAATGGAATAGATGAGTAACATTTTTACATTTTCGTAAATCTGACCAAAGATAGAAAAATGCACATGTTATGTAACTACCAGATAAAGAAAAATAAAATATTACAAAATTACCAGTTTTATATTGTTGGAGATCTATGAATCCAGATCGCATTCTGTCCATTAAATTGAATAGACATTCTAAAAGTAAGTGATGTGATTGTAAGCAAATAAAAATATTTTTAGTATCAATATACTTAAAATAAATAATATACAGTCATTCCATATCAAATGATCCAGTTTTTAATTACATGTTTAGCTTAAGTACTCCAATTTTCATAAAATTTTGTATATTTTTTTTAATCATGAACATTAAGGGTAAATCTAAAATGTTGTTTTTATATTCTATCCGGTTATAAGGGTTTGAAAGTTCAAAAAAACCGAGATTGTCTGCGTTTTTCAGTCCAGCAGAAAATCTTTAAAAAGACGGCTCAGACTTGAGATATTTAGAAACAAAAAATGACACCATTTTCAGAAATTTATTTTGAAATACCCCAATTTTGGGCTAAGCATTTGAAGTTTTTCTATGGCCACAAAGGTTAATGTTGTAGTTTTTTTTAAATTACACACCTTCATGACTACAAAACCAGATACGTATTTTTTTAATTACTAACCCTGATAACTGCAAAACTAGGGTTTATTTGCACCCCAACTGATTAGCTTTATTCATCCGCTAATCATTGATTAAACCTCTGATTAAGTCAAATTTCTAGAACATAGTAATGTTATAAATTTGTAAGATATCCTAAACATGTCTCTTTCATCAATATGCAATTGTGTAAAATTGGGTGCAAACGGGCCTTAATGAGTTATAAAATATATTTATGTGTATCTAGTATCTTCTCATTACTCTAAAACCAGATGAGTTAAAAAATATATTTATGTATATCTGGGACCTTCTCTTGTGCTACTTTTAGAAAAACTTAAAATTGAAGGAATATAAATTGTAAGCGAAAATTCATTAAATCATTTGACATGGAATGACGCTGTATTATTTATAGTTTAGATTGTTTTAGCAAAAGACTAGTTACCTATGTGCTTTTTGTCATAGAGCAAAGGCGGCTGTGCCATACCAGACCTGTATATCAGACACTTGTCAAGTATATTTATCAGAAAGTTGACAGGATCAACTATAATAAAAAAACATCTATTCAATTTGTAACGTTACTTTTTATAAAATCGTTGTGATGCTTTTAAAATAATATGTAACCACTTTTCAGGAGTCTATTTTTTTGTAAGTATACATATTCCGATATATGCATACACTGTAAATTTTTAGGTATTTGCTGTTTTTAAAAAGCGTTTAATTTGAAGCTTCTAACAAGTATTGTCCTCTCCTAAATTAGGCATGAAGTAAAATTTCGAGTTTAGAAAAGCCTGAAAATTTGGTTTGGTCGTGTATCGCGAAGCACGGAGCGGCCAAACCAAATTTTCAGTCTTTTCTAAACTCGAAATTTTACTTCATGCGCCACGCGTACTAAACACTGAAAACATTAAAATATTGTGAACAAGTGAACTTCACTTGAAATCAGTTTCTTATAAGTAAACTTTCGAGTTTATAAATGCCTGAAAATTTGGTTTGTGCGCGTAGCGCGAAGCGTGGAGCAGCCAAACTAAAATTTCAGGCTTTTTTAAATTCGAAATTTTACTTCATTCGCCACGCGTGCTAAATACTGAAAACATTGAAATATTGTGAACAAGTGAACTTCACTTGAAATCAATGTCATACGCGTGGCGCATGAAGTAAAATTTGGAGTTTAGAAAAGCCTGAACATTTGGTTTGGCCGCTCCGCTTCACGGAGCGACCAAACCAAATTTTCAGGCTTTTCTAAACTCGAAATTTTACTTCATGCTTAATCTGGGAGTGGAAACCCGCGTTCTAAACTTCAATTTGATCGCTTTCGAGCAATCATTTGAGCGATATCTTAAGCAATCATTCGAGAGCTATCTCAAGGAATATTTCGAGCAATCATTCGATAGCTCTGTTAAGAAATCATTCAAGCGATTCTCGGGCAGTCAATGGAGCGATCTCTCGATCAATCATATGAAAAATCCCTTGAGCAACTTTTCGCGAGCTGTCTCGATCAATCTTTCGAGCGATCTCTCAAGCAATCATTTGAAAACTGTTTTGAACATTCATTTGAGCGATCTCTTGAGCGGTTATTGCAAACATTCGACAGCTCTGTCAATGGAGAGATCTCTCGATCAATCATTCGAGAGCTCCCTTGAGCAACTGCTTAAGCGATCTCTCGTTCAATCATTCGCAAGTTGTCTCATTCGAAAACTCTTTTGAGCAATCATTCGAGCGATCTCTTAATCAAATGATTACGAGCTATCTCGAGAAATCTTTTAAGCAATCATTCAAAAGCTCTCTCAAGCAGACATTCGAAAATCTCTCGATTAATCAGTTGAAAGCTCTCTCGAGCAACCATTCGATCGTCTCTTTGATGAATCATTCGAGCGTTATCTCGAGCAATCTTCCGAACGATCTCTCGACCAACTTTCAAGCAACCTCTAAAGCAATCTTTAAAGAGATATTTCGAGGAATCATTCAAAAGCTCTCTTCGGCAATTATTCGAGTGATCTTTTGGACAGTCCTTTAAGAGATACCTCGATTAATTATTTGAGCGCTGTCTTAGGCAATTATTCGACCGCTCTCTAGCAATCATTCGAATGATATATGAGCAATCATTCGAGAAATTTCTAGAGCAATTATTCAAGAGCTCTTTCTAGCAATCATTCGAGCTCTTTTAAGCAATCTTTCAAGGGATCTTTTGAGCAATCATTCGAGTTATCTCTCAAACAGCCATCGAGAGATTTCTCATGCATTAATTCGAGAGCTCTTTTGAGCAATCATTCGAGCGATCTCTTGATTATGAGGTGTCTCGAGAAATCTTTTAAGCAATCATTGATAAACTCTCTCGAGCAGTCATTCGAGAGATCTCTCGAGTGATCTCTTGATCGACTGATTATGAGGTATCTCGAGAAATCTTTTAAGCAATCATTGCTAAACTCTCTCGAGCAGTCATTCGAGAGATCTCTCGATTAATCAGTTGAGAGCTCTCTCGAGCAACCATTCGAGCGTTTCTTGGATGAATCATTCGAGCGTTATCTCGAGCAATCTTCCGAGCAATCTCTCCAGCAACATTTAAGCGACCTCCCAAGCAATCTTTAAAGGGATCTTTCGCGAAATCATCCAAAAGCTCTCTTCGGCAATAATTCGACTGATCATTTGGACTTTCGCTTTCTCAAGCAATTATTCGACCGATCTCTCTAGCAATCATTCGAATAATCTAATTATTCGATAAATTTCTAGATCAATCATTCAAGAGCTCTCTAGCAATCATTCGAGCTCTTTCAAGCAATCTTTCGAGCAATTATTTGAGCTATATCTCAAACAGTCATTTCAGAGATTTCTAATGCAATAATTCGAGAGCTGCCTCAAGCAATCATTCGAGCGATCTCTCGATCGAATAACGAGCTATCTCAAGAAATCTTTTAAGCAATCATTGAAATGCTCTCAGGAGCAGTCATTCGAGAGATCTCTCTATTAATCAGTTGAGAACTCTCTTGAGCAAACATTTGAGCGTTTCTTCGATGAATCATTCGAGCGTTATCTCGAGCAATCCTGCGAGCGATCTCTCGAGCAACATTCAAGCGACCTCCCAAGCAATCTTTAAAGGGATCTTTTGAGCAATCATTCAAACGCTCTCTTCGGCAATAATTCGGCTTATCTTTTGGACAGTCATTCGAAAGATCTCTCGATCAATTATTCAAGCGCTATCTCAAGCAATTATTCTACCGATCTCTCCAGCAATCATACGAATGCTTTTTAATTTATATAACTTTACATATCATCGAATGATCTATCTATTATTTGAGTGATCTTTTGGAAAATCTTTCGAGAGATCTCACGATCAATTATTCAGGCGCTATATCTAGCAATTATTCGACCGATCTCTCCAGCAATCATTCGAATGATCTATAGAGCAACCATTCAAGAAATGTCTATACCTTTTCAAGCTCAAGTTGGCACTAAACCAATTTAAGTTGGTACTTATCAAAATCAAATTGTCACTAATCACATTCAACTTGCATTTGATTTGTGACAATATGATTTTGATTAGTGCCAACTTGAAATTGTTTAGTGCCAACTTGAACTTGAAAGGGTATAGATCAATCATTCGAGAGCTCTTTCTAGCAATTCTTCGAGCTCTTTCAAGCAATCATTTGAGGGTTCTTTCGAGCAATCATTCGAGTTTTCTCAAGCAGCCATTCGAGAGCTTTCTCATGCAAAAATTCAAGAGCTCTTTTGAGCAATAATTCGAGCGATCTATCGAGTAATCATTCGAAACCTCTCTCGAGTGATCTATCTAGCAGTCATTCGAGAGATCTAAGGAAATTTTTCGAGCGATCTTTGAAAGGCTAGAGATCTTTAATTTTTTTCATAATACAAAGATTCGAATATTTTCATTAAATTGATCCTATCACGATGTTAACTACTCTCATGAATGCAGTAGGCTGTGATTTGAATAAATGGATGTGTAATAACTCTGATTCAGATTCGAATTAATAGACATCCTCTTATCTAGTAATTTGAATCTTAGGTAAATCACCAGCATCGACAAACTTCTTAAAACCTACATGCATTCTCTGCTAGTAAATGCGCGATCAAAAACTGGTAAAACTCGAAAATCCTGTGCTCCCTCAAATATCTCTGCGCCTGCCTCATCGACTCCGTTCCTCCGTTAATCAAATCCTCCTCCTCCTCTTCAGCAACCCCGGGTTCCTCGGTACCCTCTTCCTCTTCACCATCGGGCAATCCCATCAAGAACCTCAGCTGACTTTGACCGAAAAGCGCGCCCGATTCCTGCGTGCCAATCGAACTGCCTTTCGACGATTCGGTGGAATCCAACTCTTCTCTGTGGCACTGCACGCATTTGCAAATGTGAATTGGATCTCTGGATGCTTTTATGGCGAGTTCTAGCGATCTGTGCGAGTGGATTCCGAAGCCAGTTATTAGGTGTTTCGGGAGTAAGGAGTGTTTTCCTATGATTTTTTCTTGGCGGGGTGTTAGGCCTCTGATGCTTGTTAATTCTTCTTGAATGGATTTTACCGAACGAGGTGTCTGAAAAATTGGCAACATTTCATTTTAAGTAAGAAAACGTTTTAGGTGCTATTGTCTTCGTAAAGACGAATTTAAAGTAATTAGTTATCAAAAGACACATGTGAAATATAAACGTCTTAATTAAGTGTAAATTAAGAAAATAATTAGAAAAACGGGATGTCATAGTTCTTTCTTCATGAGTTCATATATAAACATTTTGTTCAAATTTATATTGGTAATGAAACATGAACTCTGTTATTTATTTTTTAATTGATTTCAGTTCAAGACAAAGGTAAATCTCACTGGTTCTGGTGGATCGTACGCATCTTTCTCAATCTCGTCTTGAACAACGTCTTCATCGCTATCAGCCATTTAGTATTTGTTCACAATTCACAATTGAATGAGTATTAAAAATGTATAATTGACACTGACAGAAAGTCAAAGTCAAATTAGTTGAGAATACGCAGGCTTGTATTGCCATGACGTACAAAAGTATAAGGACATGTTCTTTTAATTATACATATCCCGAGGTGTACGCTGAACATTTACAGGTATTCGTTGATTTATAAAAGCATTCAATTTAAAGCTTCTAACGAGTGTTTCCACTCCTTGATTATGTAATGGTTAAAGTTTTAGTTTATAATTTTTGTGACAAACCGTTACGAAGTTCTTTTATTTATGAATCTCCTGGAATTGAATTGTGAAAATAGCAAGCCAACTAGTTTAACGAATTTACATTTATTATTACTCGGTACAAAACTTTACAAAGAGTGTGCTTATAATGATGCGTTGTTGTTTACGTTCGGAAGTGGAAGAGGACGTTTTTGGAAGTGAACATGTCTTTTATTATCAAAAACAGTTCCGCTTCCTTACGTCATTAGCAAGTAAAAGTTGGTACATCTATTTCTATAATATAATTAAGAGCACGCAAAATATTGGAAAGCAAGGTTAAAAACGTTTACTGTGTATTGACGATTTTTGGGAAAACAATTATGTTAAAGGAATGCAATTAATGGACCACTTGCTATTCCAATATTATCTGTGCGATAGAAAAATGAAATATCTTAATTAACATAATAATAAATATACATAATAATATATACATATAAAGGGGTACATTACACGCTCTCCCTTAAAAAAAAAAGAAGTGAAATGAACTTGAGATTTTTTTTATTCTATTAAATTTTAACAACTAGTATCTTATATTACAACATGCTAAACATAGTCAAATAACTTAATATATAAGGGAATCATAAAATTGTAAAAAATGATTAAGTAATTTATAGAAAAACAGAAAGAAGAAATTAATATTACTAATTATCTCTATAGCGGGCAAGTAGTCTTTGACTACGCCGGGGTTCTACTTCATTCTTTTGTCATAGTAGCTCTTATTGTCTAGTTTAGATTGAAGTATATGCTGTCGAGCTATTTCGTAAGATTTTTGAAATCGAAGTTTTAACTCGTCCATATAGTCATCGTAAGTGTATTTAAATTCTGGCTGCCTTGTCAAACTGGGTGGAATTTCGGGTTTATAACCGAACATTAGTTCGAACGGTGTAAACTTTGTAGTTGAGTTAACGCTGGTATTGTATGAGAACATTGCAAAATCTAAATAATTGTCCCAAACATACTGGTCTTTTATATAGTGTTTTAAATAGTCAGCCAATGTAAGATGACTTCTTTCCAAAGCGCCATTTATTTGGGGATGATATGCTGTAATAGTCAAATTTTGTATGTGAAATAATTTCGATATTTGTTGCATGAGAGAAGAAGTGAAGTCGGGACCGTTATCAGTTAATATATATTTTGGTATACCAAATTTGCAAATAAAATGTACGAGCGACTGTTAGGATTTCGTGGTTGGGTAACGCAAAGACTAGAGAGTACTTAGATAAATCATCTTGAAGTGTTAAAATGAAACGATTTCCTTCTGCAGTGATTGGAAGTGGGCCGACGATATCGAGAAATATTTTTGCTAGTGGCTTTTGTGAGGTTGTAGTAATTTAAATAGGAGCTCTATTTTTCCGGCGAACTAATTTTTTTGTTTGGCATGATTTGCATTGTTTTATATAAGATAAATTCAAATTCAAAACTATTTGAATTCGAGAAAATAAGCTTACGCTTCTTATAGTTTGCACACTTTAAACATAATATATAAAATTACGAAAAACCTATTCGTGAAAATGCAAACAGTGTCTTAATTAATAAGACAATTTAAGACGATAAATATCCATTGAAACAACTACTTCCCGTGCAAATGCACCTCCGGATATTGAATTATACAATGAAATATTTAAAATCTTATTTAATTTGATTTGTTATAAGAAGCGTAAGCTTATTTTCTCGAATTCAAATAGTTTTGAATTTGAATTTATCTTGTTTGAACTGTACCGTAAGGTAAATAATAAGGTCTAACATTCTTCATACCTGCTAATGACATAATCCCCTTTTTTACCTATAAATACCGACCATCATTTTCACTCATTCCATTTCTGTGTACCTGTTCATTCCACACACAACACTTTTTCTAAGTAAGTTTGTTTTCATTTTATTCCTAATTTTTTAAACGTCATAAGCAAAGCTATACTGAAGAGAGATAAATCTCGAAACGCGTCTATAGATGGCCTAAGACATTAGTTTTATTCCAAGTCCTTTCACTTCTAATTTGTTGCTATCTCTCCTTTCATTTTAAATTGTATTGTTAGTTGGTTTGAAGAGAATTTGACCTAAACGTTACATATACTTTAATAGAGCGTTGTAACAAATCAAATTAAATAAGATTTTAAATATTTCATTGTATAATTCAATATCCGGAGGTGTATTTGCACGGGAAGTAGTTGTTTCAATGGATATTTATCGTCTTAAATTGTCTTATTAATTAAGACACTGTTTGCATTTTCACGAATAGTTTTTTCGTAATTTTATATATTGTTTTATATATTTATAAATATCTTTTTTCAGAGTTTTCCAATGATATTTTTGTTTAATTTTACTATAAGTTTTGTGGAAACCAGCATGTCCAGAACTAGGTAAAACGTGATATTCTTTTAGAATTGTGGGGATTTCCTCTGCATGGGGAGTTACAACATTGTCTAGATATATGTGAACCCTTATATTATTAGATTTAAAAATATATCGCAAAATTGATCGTACTTTATGCCATTCTATTTTATCGTATGAAGACTGAAGTTTGGGTACACTGATTTCACTAACTTGATTTTCTAGTAAAAAATTCCTCAATAAAATGAAAACGTTAAAAATGTCCTCGTATGAACACTGATTCCAAAAGTTATATTTATAAATGAGGAAAATGAAATAATTATTACCTACTCTAAACTTACGAATATCAGGTACAATTAACTTACTTCTTTGTAATTCAGTTAAATGATCAGATATATTTATTAACTTTCCTAGTTGGTCTTCTACTTCTAAATCAGCTGAAATCAGTACAGCTTTACTGTGGCAAAATGATGTAAGGCTAGTATTATGTTCTTCGATGTTGCTTGCAGCGATTATTTTAGATTCAAGTTCTTTCAAAAAATGTTTATATGACTCGTTATTTACAATTCTTGTATATTCATTAGCACTTGTCTTTAGTTTGTGAGATTTTGAGTTCCGATCAGTAGTGGAAATTTTATCTAATGGTTCAAAATGATTTTGACTGTGATTAATGTGAAATACAACATTGTTATTAGGTCCAAAAATGAAAAACTGATTATTATCTTTATGTACGCATATACGAATATTAAGTTCTAGTGCAGATACTAGGATTACATCATCAGTAGCCCAATAATAAGGTTTAGATAGGATTTTTTTACCTTCGTTTGGTGATAAACATTTGTCAATATGCTTTGATGTCAAAAGAATTGATTTCAAATTTTCAATAGACAAAAGAGTAGTCATGAAGTAAATCAGACAGTGAAAAAAACAATTGCCGTGGCCTGGAACGGTTTTAATTACTTTGTGAACGTAATTTTCGATGCAAGAGGGTGAAATAATATAATTACTTATTAATGGTGTTTCTGATATTCTATTTGGAAAACAGCATGGTTGTGAAACCGAAGTTGAAACAGTTTGTGGACTAGGGCTGTCTAGAATGAATATGTTAATGCAAAAATTTCCTTTAAAAATATACCTAATTATATATAAAATTACGAAAAAACGATATACATATACTTTAATAGAGCGTTGTAACAAATCAAATTAAATACGATTTTAAATATTTCATTGTATAATTCAATATCCGAAGGTGTATTTGCACGGAAAGTTATTGTTTCAATGGATATTTATCGTCTTAAATTGTCTTATTAATTAAGACACTGTTTGCATTTTATCGAATAGTTTTTTCGTAATTTTATATATTATGTTTAAAGTGTGCAAACTATAAGAAGCGTAAGCTTATTTTCTCGAATTCAAATAGTTTTGAATTTGAATTTATCTTGTTTGATACCTAATTATATCTGAAACTATATTAAAATCTAATTTGTCTAAACCACAACCTATTTTCGGCATCGCTAGCTTCAAAATGTTATTGTTTTCACAGAAATATTTTATATTTACGAGACATTTATAGAGGTCGTAATAAGTTGGCTTATCTGAATAATTTATTTTAGTTATTAAATAAAACAAATATGTATTATCGATTTTTAGAGATGCGAATGAATGTAGTTGAGCATTTTGAGTTTTCAGGTCGTCTACTTTTCCGAACTTATTTTTAAATTCTAAAGCTATTCCTTCACCCATAACCAAATCTTGACTAACACAATGGCATAAAGAGAAATCGTTACTAGCATCAAATAAATTACCGTGACATATCCTAACATTACTGTTAACTATTCCTTAAATTTCAAGAAATCTTGGTATCCGTGTATATTATTTATTCTACTTAAAGCATCTGCATTTCTATTAATTTTCCCGCGTTTATATTCTACATAATATTCATATTCTTCTAACGTTAATCTCCAGTAATCTAGAGCTGGGGTCTTTTACATTGCCTAAGTATTTCAACGCAATATGGTCGGTGATTATTTTAAACTTTCGTCCAAAAAGGTATGGCCTGAAGAATTTTACAGCTGACACAATTGCAAGTAATTATTTGGAAGAAACATCATAATTCTGCTCCGCTTTGTTAAGTGTTCTACTGTAATATGCAACGGGAAGGTTTTTCTCCTTAGGCCCCTGAGATAAAACAGCGCCTACAGCGTAATTTAAGGCATCTGTGGTTAAAGTAAATTCCTTTTCGGAATTGGGAAATTGCAAAACAGGCTGACTATATAGGGACGTTTTTAATGATTCAAAAGCATTTTGTTGTAGACTAGTCCAGAGAAATCTAATGTTCTTTTTAAGCAATTTTGTTAAGGGTTGAGAAAGTTTACTAAAGTTTAGGACAAACCTCCTGCAATAACCCGTGAGTCCTAAAAATGTTTTAATCTCTTTTGGGTTTCGAGATGTCGGAAAGTTGTCAACACACTCGGTTTTTTTAGGATCTGGCTGAACCCCGTTTTCGGTAATAAGGTGGCCTAAGTAAACAACCTCGTGTCTTAAAAATTGACACTTTTTCGGTTCAATTCTTAAATTAAATTTATCAAGCCGGTCAAATACTTTTCGAAGATTTTTCATGTGATTTTCTAAGCTGTCAGAGAATATTACTATGTCGTCTAAGTAAACATAGCATCGATGACTATTTTGTAATCCTGAAAGAGCTATATTCATTAAATTGGAACGTAGCCGGGGCATTTTTTAAACCAAATGGCATCCGATTGAATTCAAAGTGACCTCTTGGAACATTAAATGCTGTTTTAGGTGAATCGTGAGGGTGCATTTTAATTTGGTGGAACCCCGAAGTGAGGTCAAGGGTAGTCAAATATTTGGCACTGCCAAGTTTATCTAGAATTTCTTCAATATTTGGTAGAGGATAAGCATCTCCTACGGTCACCTCATTTAATTTCCTATAATCTATTACTAGTCGCCATTTTTTATTACCGTCTGAATCACATTTTTTGGTACTACCCATACTGACTTTGGGATGGTTTGATAATGTATTGTTGAAGCATGGACTCGATTTGTTCGTCAACAATTGGCTTTAATGCGTGGGGATGCCTATACGTTTTAGTATTTATTGGAGTATTTGAACTAGTTCGAATTTCGTGATTAACCACATCGGTTGTTGATAAATAATAAAAAATAAATGATTATATTCGAGGCATAATTCTTTTAACGATTCATGCTCTTCAGAATTAAGGTGTGCGGTTTGTAAAGCAGCTGATAAAGCTGATAATCTATGCTTATTTGTATTAGGAAATTCTATTTGTGGAGTTAGTTTGAAATTCTGAACAGATTCGTTAATATTTAAAGGATCAAGAGTGGCAGAAATGTTATCAAAGAAAATCTCTTTATCTGAAATATTTAGTACTGTTGTAATTGCTTTGTTATTATTTACTCTTACGACGCTTCTGCTAAGAAATACATGTTTTGTTATTTCTGAATTATTTAAAATTCCTATTGTAATTTCTGGATTAGTAATATCAACTGACACGACAGTTTCAGTTCGAGTTCTAAGAACAATTTTGTTTTGAATTGCCTTAGAGTTAATTGTTTCAGTATTTGAATTATTTTCTATAATTGAACTATTGTAGTTGAATTTATTGTAAGGTTTATTTTCATAGATTGGGCGATTTGAATTTATAATTTCGTCGTTAATAATATACTTTCTATCATTGAATGAATTTTGGTTTGAAATATAATTCGTTCTATCATTGCTTTCTAAATTTAAATTATTTTGTAAATTATTACAACTCGAATGATCCGAGGAAATGATAGAAGCATTTTTTAACCTTATTTTATCACGATCAGAGAATTTATTAGATTGACAATAATTGTCGCTTGAATGATTCAATGAATTTAAAGATCTCTCAATCACGCAAAGAGGTACGAAATCATTTCCGATAAAGAGTTTATTTTCCGAGTAATAGATTTTGCTATTTACTTGTTGTAAGAAATCGTTACCAAGAATTCCATCTTGATGTATCGAGAATGAATCAGGTACAACATGAAACGTATGAGAATCTACTTGTTCATTAATAAGAATATCAAATTTACAATAACACACAGTTTTAAATGGATTACTACTGTTATTTATACCTTGATAGTCTTATCAAAATAGCATACAACGTCTGGTTTTAAATTCGATTGTTTGACTACTGAAATTTCTGAGCCAGTATCTAATAAAAATAAACACTTCTTTATTAATTCGTTAATTGTTAAAACTGTGTAGGTGGATGATGGTAATAAATTTAATGTAAAAATGCGGCCTGTGTTGTCGAATCCCGAGGTGCGGCGTCCACATCGGTAACTGTCGAGTTTAAAGAAGCCTGAGCGTATGTGTTTCTGTATTGTGGAGGCTTCTACTTCGTTATACATGTTAATTACACAATGAAACACTTTTAACTTTGTTTGTATTACACGTTTTATTTAATGTGACTGCAGTTTCGACAAATTTAGCTTGTCATTATCAAACATGGAGTAACTTAAACTAGAGGTTTTACAGGTATATATACACAATTACAAAACAGCGGTACATTAGGTCAACCTGGTCGTTAATTAAGGGAATTCCCGGATTAGCTCGGGCATTGTGTACCTCTAATGCTTCTAGCAAATTCATGCCGAAAAGGGTCGTAAAATGAATTTGCTAGAAGCACTAGAGATACACAAAGCCCGCGCTAATCCGGGAATTCCCTTAATTAACGACCAGGTTGACCTAATGTACACCCCCATTTTTACCGCTGTTTTGTAATTGTGTATATATACCTGTAAAACCTCTAGTTTAAATTACTCCATGTTTGATAATGACAAGCTAAATTTGTCGAAACTGCAGTCACATTAAATAAAACGTGTTATACAAAGTTAAAAGTGTTTCATTGTATGTGTTTCTTCCATTTTCAGAGTATTGTTTGTTAGAAGAATTAGAAATTATTGGAGGACGTTTATTTTTAGAAAATTGCGAGTTTGAGTTTCTAGAAGGGGAGTTGTGATTTTGAATGTAGAACCACTTTGAACTTGATTATTATTTTTATGGGCATAGTTCGGACTGTTTTGAAAAAATGTTGACGGTAATTTCCACTAAAATTGTTTTGTCTGTAATTTTGATTTTGTCTCTTACGGCATTTATTTATTGTGTGCTCCACGTTTTTGCAGTAATTGCATATAATAATGTGTTTAACAGATTGGTTATTTTGAATAAACAGAGTTTGAGTTGAATCAGAAGGTTGTGAATTAAATTTATCTTCTAAAATTGCAAATGAGACGGCTTCCTCTAAGGATTTCGGTCTCATAGACCTGACAATATTACTTAAAGGACTTTTCAGTCCTGATAAAAATACATAAAGGACCTGTTCACCGATTTGTTTTAATCGCTCATCGCGAGCGACAGCAGCTAAACTTACATCCACGGTCTTAATGAAATTTGCGCGGCAACACTTAACTCTAGCAATAAAATCATTAACTGTTTGGAACCTTGTTTACAGGAATTAAGATCTTGAAGCACTGTACCGAAATTGACTTGCGGTGAAAAATTTTCTATTAGGAAATCTTTTAATTCACTCCAAGAATTAATTACTCTCCTAATAGTGCGACGACCTGTTTCACCTAATAATTTGCTCTTAATTAACACCAACAATGTTGGTTTTTGGGTTTCACTAACTAAGTCAATTGCGCATTCACACTTTCTAATAAAATTGTACAAGTCGTTATACTTGGATGTTTTTGAAAATTCAAAATGAGTATCAGATAAAGTTGAAAAGGCAAGCTGTAGCATAGAGATATCGTTATTAATAGCTATTTTAATTTCCTCCTTTCTTTTACCGGTAAATGAGTTTGAAAAAAAGTTAAAAATAATAAAAATTGCAATGAAGTTCACTTATATATATAGAAAATGTTACTTGACTTACATTAATATTATTCTATGCATCTCGTTTGGGGGGTGTTCGTGGGGTCGCTTCGATGTTGTCCTCAGATGTGGCTCTTCTACGTTGATTACTTTTGTTTACTTGTAATTCTATTTACAAAAAAGCGTGGAAAACTTCTTCGTTTCTTGTGATAATGGCCTTGGCAATTAAGCCCTTTCGACCAATCGTAAATAATATTGTACTTGTTAATCCGGTGTCTTTATGTTATGTGGATTTTTCTAATTCACTTTTCACTTATCAATTAAATTTCAAGAGATCCTAGCGACTGCGCCAATTTTGTAATGGTTAAAGTCTTAGTTTATAATTTTTGTGACAAACCGTTACGAAGTTCTTTTATTTATGAATCTCCTGGAATTGAATTGCGAAAATAGCAAGCCAACTAGTTTAACGAAGTTAGATTTATTATTACTCGGTACAAAACTTTACAAAGAGTGTGCTTATAATGATGCGTTGTTGTTTACGTTCGAAAGTGGAAGAAGACGTTTTTGGAAATGAATATGTCTTTTATTATCAAAAACAGCTCCGCTTCCTTACGTCATTAGCAAGTCAAAGTTGGTACATCTATTTCTATAATATAATTAAGAGCACGCATAATATTGAAAAGCAAGGTTAAAAACGTTTACTGTGTATTGACGATTTTTGGGAAAACAATTATGTTAAAGGAATGCAATTAATGAACCACTTGCTATTCCAATATTATCTGTGCGATAAAAATATGAAATATCTTAATTAACATAATAATAAATATACATTATAATATATACATATAAAGGGGTACATTACAATTAAGCATGAAGTAAAATTTCGTTTAAAACAGCCTGAACATTTGGATTTCAGGCTTTTCTAAACTCGAAATATTACTTTATGCTTAATCAATGAATGGAAACATTCGTTAGAAGTTTATATATAATTATAAGTTTTCACATAGCTGTTTTTTTATAAATAAATCATCCTTCGAATTTATCTTTACACGAAATTAATAATTCATCCAGGACATTGACATTATAAAGTGCATTTGTGTGTGGCATTTATCGCCATAATTTCATTTCTGTTACCGTTAAGAGAGTGGTACAAAAATGGTATGATAATAATGGGAATGGTACACCTATTTGGTATCGCCATCTCTTTGAGTGGTTTTGATCTGGTTCCGTATATTTATGACCCGATATAAGGAGAGTTAACATCGGCGATAAATCAGGCACACGCCTAATTTTATTCGTCGCTGCCGACACAAACAAGACGTGCAGGTCGGAGAGTACGAAATATATCCAATGAATAATTATGAAGTGCATGGACTATAAATATAAATCATAATTTTAATATGCGCATAATCTTAATATGCGCGCGAGTGCTCGAATTATTTTTACCATATTTAGACAATTGACTAAATGTACAGGAGATAATAATTAATCATTGTAAATAATAATAAAGGTAAATTACTCGAGTTATAAGCTATTTTTTAGAGATAATCTCGTTGGTGTTACGTGAAGGATGCCTGAAATGTACATTTAACATTTTAATAAACTAAGTGAAGTTAAAAAAAATATCTACTACTAATTTATAATCAATTTTGTATTGCCTTTAAACTCGAGTATTATTTATAATTGAATGGCTTATTGTAATAACGTGATTTGCCACAGGTAAACAAAAATGAGTTATTGGAGTTTGAAATTTAAAAAAAATGTGTAAAATGTATTACTATGAATTTTTTTTTTTTAATTAATACATTTATTATGTATCTTTCTGACAAAAATGATTAGAACGGGGATACAAAAATGTAATTGTCTTCTGAAAAAACAATTTTATTTTAAAATATTGTGGTTTATCATGATATTGCCTACAAAAACAAGTGTAAATGTTTTTACAAGAAAATATGTAATTCTATATTGTTAATATTTGTCACCACACTACATTTTGTTAAAAAATGGAAAGCACTGGTTTTGGTTTTAAATTGAAGTTCAAAATATACGTCTTTACCATGATGCTTTAGTAGCATATTGTGAATTTCACAATATTTCAGTGTTTTATACGTGCGGCGCATGAAGTAAAATTTTGATTTTAGAAAAGCCCCGTGAACATATCTACCCAGGGCTTTTCTAAACTCGAATTTTTACTTCATGCTTCACCTAGAAGTGAAAACCACTCGTTAAAAACTTAAACTCTTAAGAAAAAGAAACAACGAATATCCCAAGATATACAGAATATACGCTGTAATAGGAAAATGTAAATTTTAAAGAAAAACTGGGCAGGTGGTGGCCTAGCGGTAACGTCGCCGGGCTGTCGAGCCACAATTCGGGTTCGATTCCCGTGCACGGGGAAACTTTATTTGATAAATTATGTCTCGTCATGACTCTGGGTGTGGTATGAATGTATGTATGTGATTGTCCGAATGAATAGTAGAAAACTACAAATTGTAATAAATTAATTGATACAAAAATATAAAGATTGATGATGGCTAATGGGCAAGTTCCCAGGGCCAGGCAACAGCCAAAAAAAAAAGGAAAAACTCTTTATATACGAGGGTAGATTGAAAAGTTTCCGGAATGGGCAAGAGATGGCGCGCGTATCGTGAAATTGTTATGATGGTTGTCAAGGCTAACCGATTTTAGGTAAGCTGTCAAATTTTCAGACACGTGCGTGGTTCCATTTTTGTTTACTAGGATATCTTGTGAAGCAAGTCAGGCACCTTTGGAAGAATAGATAAAACGAATTTCGTGCAGTCATCAAACATTTCTGGATGGATGGGAAAAAGGCGACGGAGATACGAGATATTTTGCAGGAAGTTCATGGCACATCCACACCTTCATTTTCAACTATTAGTTTCTGGGTGAGCGAGTTCAAACGTGGCCGTACGAGCACCAAGGATGAACCACGCAGTGGACGTCCAAAAACGGCCACAAATGAAGAAATGGTCGACAAAGTCCATGATCTCGTGTCAGCCGATCGACGAGTGAAGTTGCGCGAAATAGTAGAGACCACGGGCATCTCATATGAACGTGTGCAAAATATCGTGCACGAACATTTGGGCATGAGGAAGCTGTCGGCGCGATGGGTGCCGCGATTGCTGACTATGGACAACAAGCGAAATCGTGTGACCACTTCGAAAGAGTGTTTGGCCTTGTTAAAGCGTAATCCAACGGATTTTTTTCGCCGATTCGTGACCGTGGACGAAACATGGATCCACCACTAGAAAGGTCATGGCCACCGTTTTTTTGGGATTCGCAAGGTGTGATACACATTGACTTTTTGCAGAAGGGAAGAACTATCACGGGACAATACTACAGCGATTTATTGGATCAATTCAACGGCATATTGAAGGAGAAACAGCCTCATTTGCAGCGGAAAAAAGTGCTCTTCCACCACGACAACGCGCCGGCCCATTCATCCCGAATCGCCAATGCTTAATTGGTTGATTTGGGCTACGAGGTGGTGCCGCATCCCCCGGACTCTCCAGACCTGGCCCCGTGCGACTTCTTTTTGTTCACAAATATGAAGACTTGGCTCGGAGGCAAGCGCATTACGTCAAATGAGGAGGTCATGGCCGCCACTAAAGCTTATTTTGCAGAGTTCCCGAAATCATATTTTTCTGAAGGTTAAAAAAGTTGGAGCACCGCTGGGAAAAGTGTATCGCCCTGCAAGGGTACTATGTTGAAAAATAAAAAATAAAACCTGTTCAATTACTGCGTTTTCTTGCCAATTCCGGAAACTTTTCAATCTACCCTCGTATTGCTCACATTAAAAAATACTCTAAATTTAGAAGACTGATACAAAACATGTCAAATGAATATAGTTTCTGTTATTTTTGCTAAATTATTTAAACTTGTTATTTCTTGAATAATATTAGTTCAATCCCAATTTGAAATGGCTGATTCCTAATTTGATGAGGTTTATTCCCAATTTAATCTTGTTTATTCCCAATTTGATTGTGATTAAACTAGCGGCTATGCTTGAAGTCCCAATTTAATATTGTTTATTCCCAATTTGATATTGATTATGCTCAATTTGTAGAAATTAATTCATGGGTATTACTAATGAATAGAGAATTTTATTGAACAGTTAACGGTGGAGGCTTCTACTTCGTAATACATCATAATTCACAATTAATACACGATTTTAACTTTGTTTGTATAACTGAGACTTTATTAAGTACCTATAGTTTCGACAACTTTAACTAGTCATTTTCAAACTCAATGTGATTTAAACTAACAATTGAACAGGTCATAGTGAAGTGCGGTTTGAAAATAACGAAGTGGAATTTTTAAAACAAAACCAAAATTATTCTCCACGCACATCGAATAAAATAACAAGGATACCTTACTTGTAGAATCAGAACTAGTTTTGAGAAATGTCCCTAACTGTGAGTATTCTAAACGTAAAATAGCTAAATTATATGAAAAGTCAACTTTTCGCAATTTTAGATAGTAGAGTCATAAAATCCATTAGAAATAAACTTCATGATAACAATCTGATCGTTACCAAAGCAGATAAGTGAAATTCAGTAGTGGCCCTGGAAAAAACAACATATGTATCAAACATTTACGATTTCTTACTGGCCTCAGATATCATATAATTAAAGACAGACCTAAATTTCAAATAAATCCTTAAATCTTAAATCAATTTTTGACCACATAAACAAATATTGGTTATGTCCCAGATTATATGGATTATTAAAAATCCATAAAGATAATTTACCATAAAATTGCATGCCAACTTAACACCTTATATAAAGATCTAACAGACTTTAGAGATCCCAGATCAATTAAAAATTCTAGGGAATTGTGTAATAAATTAACAAATCATCAATTCCCCCCTAACCACAAACTTGTATCATTTGACGTATATAATATATTTGCTAAAATTTCATTGCATAGAATTAATTAAGACTTCCTTTGACAAACTCAATATTGATGTTTCAATAAAAACAGATTTTTTAAATATCCTTAATATCATTTTAAATAATAACTATTATACATTTGAAAATAAATTTTACAAACAAACAGATGCACTTGCAATGGGCTCACCTTTCAGTCATTGTTAGCCGACATTTTTATGTGCAATTTAACAGATCTCATATTACATTCTTGATTAGGTAAAAAAAACATATAAAAATGTAGTTTAGATACGTCGATGATATTTTAGCTTAATTTATAGGAACAGAAAGACAACTAACCCAATTCTTAAATTTTATCAACAACCTCCACTCAAACATAACATTTACAAACATTAAAAGTGCGATTCTTTTCGCAATCTACAACAAGTTAGTCTTACAAAGACTATATCAAACACTCATTGAAACAACTACTTCCCGGGCTAATACCCCGACGGACATTGAATTATACAACAAGTGTTTGCTGTTACATACAGTAACCTACTGCAAATGTAACAATTTGGGTCAAATTATTCAGGCCATCTATAGACGCGTTTCGAAATTTATCTCTCCTCAGTATAGCTTTGCCATTCCCTCTAAACAATTTGACACCTTAGACTGGCGGTCACGTTACCGTTCAAACGTAAGTATAAATGAAATTGCCAATTCTGGGTTGCAGAATACTTCAAACATTAAAAGTGCGATTCTTTTCGCAATCTGCAACAAGTTAGTCTTACAAAGACTATATCAAACACTCATTGAAACAACTACTTCCCTGTGAGGATGTACTGTCAATTATACATTTTGCCGAGAAGGGCCGTAAAATGGACCTCCTGGAGAAATTCACAAAAGCCCGCGCTAATCCGCAAATCCCCGCCATGAACGACCAGCTTGACCTAATATATACCCCCATTTTTAATGCAGTTGCCAGACATTTATTTTAAGTATATATACCTGTTCAATTGTTAGTTTAAATCACTTTTATTTTGAAAATGACAAGTTAAAGTTGTCCCTTAATTGTCACTCTATAAAGTCTTAGTTATACAAACAAAGTTAAAATCGTGTTTCAATTGAAAATATTATTAGTTAATCAATGATATGACTGAGTTTCTCTCTGCAATTTTTCGTGCATCTGCATGGTGAATCCAACTCGCGAGGTTAATACTTTTCTTGCTTTTTGCTGTTGAATATTTTTTTACTAATTTGCTCCTTCTTTTTCATATCACTTGTTTATAACTTTCGTCTCTTTTTTGTCTTAAAAGAAATGGTGTTTTTTTTTCATGTGTTGTTTCTGTTACTCGGATTAATGTTATCATGTTATTACTACAATAACATGGTAAGCCATGTTAAAAAATAAATTGATTGAATATATTTTCTTTTTTGGTACAACATGATATGCCACAAAACAGAAATAAAATACACAGCTTACTTGTATCCGAAGGCCCATCATAGTTTGGTAGCACAAAGTCTTAATCAATAACACTCTCGTCAATTGTGCCATGCATTTCATCACTTGAACTCAAACTCTCACACGAAATCGATTATTTTAGGAAGGTGTTATAATACTTGTTGCCATTTTAATGTGGCTTATCATGTTTTAAAGTGATATTTATAAAAAAACCCATAAAATGTAATAACTTGATTTTAGGTATAGTGAGGATATCTGTTGGACGATGACCACAATTCATCTACTGTGGCTTATTATATAACTGCTTAATTGAATCCAAGAATAAAACAGAATTTTTTGTTTGTGCGGATTATCGTGTTATTACAATAAGCCCTTCGATTGCAAAAATAAGATGCAAATTTCGAGAATCAGTTAGTTTCTGAAAATACTTTAAATACAATATAACAATCGATTTTTTTTACCTAGCTAAAAATATATGACTACTTTGTTGTTTCTCTGTGAATAAGGAGGAGCTCAAAATAGATAATTCATAATTTGCTCCAAACAAATATCAGTTCAATCTGTTCGAGTGTTGGATAGATAATTTGTGCAATCATTTGAACAATTTTTGGGAGACCTTGAGATGTCATTATTACTTTTATAATTGGAAGAATTGATTATTTTCATCTTAAAACTATAAGATAATAACTAATTCAAGTAATACACCAGAAATATCAGTTTAAATGTTGCTTATCATCCCCCTTTTCCCAAATACCTTGTCATCCATTAAGATCTTTCAGCGTTCGAACAAAAAAAAAAACGTCTTGAGATAATCTAAAAATGCCATCCACAATGCATTTGATAAAAACTCGATTCGAAGTGCAGACAGACAGCACGAGTTCTTTAAAAGGTTTTTAAGTGTTGCAACTTTATCGGTCCCAGTCTATCAGAAAGTGGATGCCTTTTAGCGTCGATTTGCAAAAAGCGAAAAACCACAATAAACTGGTAAGCATCTGACTCAATATTGAACCAATCAGTTTTCCAATATTGTGATGTGAAATGTTAATAACTCAAACAGTTCTAGTTAATAAATTATTAGTCGTCTTCTAGGAAATTTCAATATTGTTTTTTTTTTGCTTTGCAGAAATCTATTATTTCTCAGATTTGGAATGATACATTTGCAATTTAGATACGAAAAAGTAAACAATCGAAAATGTTTTAATCAATTTCGGGAAGTGTTTCAGTGTTTTATCCCAATTTATTTCAATATTTCTACGACTCGAGTTTCGACATATTTAGTGTCATTTTTAAGTTTGTCGAAACTAGAATCGTAGTAATATTCAAATAAAGTGGTATAAAACATTGAAACACTTCTCAATATTTATTAATTAATATGGATTACCACGTACTAACGCTCAACACTACACAAATATCGAACGTGTTGTATTAAGTTAGTAATTAATTACTTAATTTAACTCCAGTTCAAAGTTAAATTCAATTGAAAACATTTGTGTAACTTAAAAATCACTCCGAGTTATAAATATACATAGTTTGTCCGGTAAGTAATGCGAATGATGCCAGAAGTTTTTTATATTTTAAATTATATTTAAATTCATTTAATTGTCTTAAACATAAAGAGAGTATTATGTAACACCGAACATTTTCATAACGAGAATTTTTCTTTTAAGTATCCATATGCATATGTTGCACATTTTCTATGCTCGGTTTATTAAAAGAATTTAATTTGAAGATTTAAGCGAGTGTTTTCCACTCCCAGGCTAAGCATGAAGTAAAATTTCGAGTTTAGAAAAGCCTGAAAATTTGGTTTGGTCGCGTAGCGCGAAGCGCGGAGCGGCCAAACCAAATTTTCAGGCTTTTCTAAACTCGAAATTTTACTTCATGCGCCACCGGTACAAAGCACTGACTTATGACGAAGTTCAAAACACACCGCTAAATTTCACATTGAATCATTGTTTTGTAGCGGTGGCGCATGAAGTAAAATTTCGAGTTTAGAAAAGCCCGAAAATTTGGTTTGGCCGCTCCGCGCTTCGCGCTACGCGACCAAACCAAATTTTCAGGCTTTTCTAAACTCGAAATTTTACTTCATGCTTAGCTTAGGAGTGGAAAACACTCGCTTAAAGCTTCAAATTGGATTCTTAAATAAACCGAGCATCAGAAAATGTGCAACGTATGCATATGGATACTTAAAAGAAAAATTCTCGTTATGAAAATGTTCGGCGTTACATAAAACTCTCTGTATATCCTTTATGCATCAATTATTCACGGTTTTATCACATGCAGTAATCAACCCTCCAGGAAGTCCTAGACTGCCATGCCGTTTAGTCTGCTCATCAGGACATCTTGTACGAGTTAAATTGTGTCAAAATTTTGTATTCTTAACATGAATGACAATCTAAGAAACAAATAAAAGACAATTAGAAGCAGATCTAAGCTACAGAAACATTTAGGCAGCGATAGAATTTTTTTGACCAAAATCCCCTACAAATACCAAAGAAATATGGTCCGTAGTGTCGAGATTTAGCACAAACTCTCCGAACATTTGCAATTGAGATAAACTGATGAACAATTGATTTTGAAATGTCTCATTTATCTACTAGCAATCTGAAATGTAAATGTCAATCACAGTTCAAAATTGCTTTCATCTTAGCTACATTTTCTGAACTCTAAGGATCAGTTGTACCAAATATCTTGAACTAGTTCAACTTTGAATTCGAGTTTAAAGTGACATTAGAACAATAGGAACTCTCATCTTCAACCCGAGTTCAGCTTGAACTCGAGTTCAACGTTTCCGGTGCAACTGGGCCTAAGACTTTGGCGACCTCTCTGCACGATGTTCATTTTAGTTGGATTCAATTTTTTTGTAGAATGGTTTGTGTCAACTAAACAATTGTACTTTTCCCTTAATATTCTCTAAGAATGCTTTCTAGTTGATAGCAATCGTTTCAGCTGCTTATTTTAACCTTAATACAAAATTTAATTCCGTATTATTATTCCCAAACGGGAGTCTACTTTGTCGTCGATTCACACTCTGTAAAAGCTCGCGTAGCACCCACGAAGTACTCCACTCGCAGACGCCTTGGCTTAACGTAAAAAAAAAAATTGCATTACTCTCCGAACAAACCATGTAATTTTGAAGTATGTGAAAATCAACGGGACAGCCCAGAAATTTGTTCGTATCCATAAAAACTAATAACTGCAAATTTTGAGGAATATCGAACATTGTCAGATTTAATTTAGGGTTAGCAAATATTGCGAGTTTAAACGATTATTTTCATTTCGATTTTCAAAGTTTGGTTGGAAGCACTAAAATATGATTTTACAATGTTCTGATCTATTTGGGCTCTATCTTGATTTCAACAATTCTATTGTTATTAGAGAAAATGGAATCCAAATATGCTCGCATATTATTATTCTACACTGAAAAAAGATAATCCTCGAACAGAGTACAGTGGAAAATTATTAAAAACTATATTTTGGTGTAGATTTTTTCTATGAAAGTAAATTCAAAGTGGCATTTATAAAATGTACAAAGTGAAATTGCGTTAATATTCGCGCGAGTGCGAGTGCCCAGTTACTTCGGTCTGTTTAAGTTTTTTTTGTGTGAGTGAAGTAAAGCAAATTTAAACATTATTGTGGTAAAAAGTGGGCAGTTACTACTAATCGCGTATATCAGTAATAAAGAGGAATTTGTTCCTCGCTACTTTTGCTCCCTTTCCACGCTGCGGTTATACGTATTGCCGAAATTTAAAAATTACCTGCGTTTTTGGGCGTCAATGTTTTTGTCGCTGTTTCGAATTTAATTTAAATCAAACGCTCAACTAGAAATCGCAGCTGTATTATTGTTTTTATATCCCCGACATTTCTATTCTTTGTTTTCCACTTTTCCTTATTCCGTGGTCTACCTGTTCATCGGTAAGCCCTCACAAAAGACCCTGTGAGGTGAAGTGTGTCCCCTATTAATCTTTTGTTTTCCTTTGTTTTTATCTTAAAAAAAAATCAATTTTTAGCTATACTTGATAATTATAGTCTAATTTTAAAAATGCCAAATTACTGTTTAGTGTGTACTAAAGGGGTTATACCTAACACACCCCACTTAAAATGTAGTAGCTGTGGCAAGTTAAATCATTTCAAATGCTTGGAAATAAGCGAATCAGATTAAGCTTCAATTTTTGCTTCAAATAAGAATTGGCACTGCACGAAATTTTCTTGCAATAATGAAGTCGTAACACTCGACTCGATTCGTAAACTAATGGCCGAACAATTCAACACTTTCACCGAGAACATCAAACAGTCTATTGCTAATCGTTTTGATGAAATCGACAGTCGGAGTCAGTTCTTAAAGACAAATGTTCTACGATTGAAACCGAATTATCTAATATCAAAAATATATGCAACATATCTCAGGAAGATGTAATAAATAAATTTGAAGAACGGCAAAGTCGACTAGATAATGTTATTCTCTTTAATCTTGAAAAATCGAATCCGGAACTTATTGGTGATACCAACAAGATTGTTAATATACTGAGAAAGAGAAATATTTCCGCTATCCCACAAAAACTGATAAGATTGGGCAAATAAAGATCCTCGAGCATATCACGACCTTTAAAGATTATATTTGAGTCCAAAGAAGTTGCAACTTCTGTACTTAAAAGTAATGCGAATGCTAGCATGGATAACATTATATTTCATTCTGACAGGACTAAAATGCAAATTGACTATTACAACAAAATTAAACGCAATCTTGATGAGCGTAAATCGGCTGGAGAAAAAAAACTTGAAAATAGCTTATCGCAATGGAGTTCCCTACATCACTACTGTACAAAATAGGATTTGAAATCAAGCGTCCTCACGAAACATTCATGCCTACTATCAGAACGTCCGCAGCATCAACACGAAGCTAACTGACCTTTATAACAACATCGAGGCTCACGATTATGACATAATTCTTCTGACTAAAACATGGCTATCCTCAAGTGTTTGTGACAGTGAAATTCTTGGTGATCAATACAAATTATTTCGTTGTGATCTTGATTTCTTACTTTCTAGACGTACCAAGGGCGGTGGCGTTTTGATTGCGGCAAAGCATTGTTATAATCTTGATGTCTTATCCACAGATCATATTAAATCCCTAATTCCACTTATAGATCTTATAATTTGTAAAATCAATTTCAATTCTACGTACGCTTATATTATCAATGTATCAATGTATACATACCTCCAGATCTATCACCTGATGTAATTAAGTCATTTTTTAGTTTACTAGTGCAAATTAATTTTGATAACTGCCTCATAATTCTGACTGGCGATTTTAATTGTCCTTAATTAGTAGCGGAAACTAAATCTAAAAAAAGCACTGATAATATCTAATGCGTGTACCTTCCTTGGCTTGTATCAATTTAACAAAATTAATAACCACTTGAATAGTACACTTTACTTAGTTTACTCTAATTTTGACTGTAAGATCGAACAGGAGCTTGATCCATTCCTAAATGAGGACAATTATCATCCCGCACTTAATATTATTTTACTTTATAACTCAGACATGTCTGCTATCAATGAAAATGTTACTAAATTCAACTTTCGAAACGGTGATTACGTAGGACTGTATTCTCACTTGACATCTGTTGATTGAAACCTGCTCTTACAATTTTCAGATGTGAACTTGGCACTTGATTATTTTTATAATCTGGTAAACAATGCACTTAGTAAATATTTATTCCTAAATACAAAGTAAAACAGAAACGTACGTTTCCGCGATGGTTTTCTATTGAAATCATAGGCCTTATTAAAGAGAAAAAACGTTTGCATAAACGTCGCAAAAATGACCCCCATTCTGTTCAACCTCTAAGAAATTAAGGTCACTTCTTAAATCTAAAATTAAAATGGCTCATAAATCTTATATTACTAGCACAGAAAACCAACTTTCTAGAGACCCTAAGTAATGTTGGACCTATGTGAATACAAAAAGATCACCTGCTTCAGTTATACCGGCTGAGATGGTTAATGATGGTGAGACCTATGGAACGCCCGATGACTTTGTTGATGGATTTCGTAAGCACTTTGAATCTGATTTTATCTCTCCTTCAAATAAACCTTGCACTGATACCTGTTCTAATTTGCCTTCATTTTCTTTTTCCCATATTTTTTGTGATTGTATCCTTAAACACCTAAGAAACTTCCCAATAAGTTCTCCTCAGGCGACAACAATTTACCTAACTTTCTTTTGAAGGATTGTGCTCCTACTTTCTGCAATCCTCTTTCCATTATTTTTAATTTATCCTTTCAAACTTCTACATTTCCTAGTAAATTAAAGATAGCTTCAATTTGTCCCATACCTAAAACTTCGGCGAATACCCGAAATATTGCTAACTACCGTCTTATAGCGATTCTTTCACATCTATGAAAATCTTTGAAAAAGTGCTTCATGATCAAATTTACCTACATGTTGCACCATATTTATCTATGCAGCAACATTGATTTATTCCTGGGCGTTCTACTGTTACGAGTTTATCTGTTATTACACATGACATATCTAGAGTTCTGGATTCATCAGGTCAAGTTGATGTGGTGTACACAGATATGTCTAAGGCGTTCGACAGAGTCGACCACAAATCGCTGTTGAACAAGTTAGACTGTTTTGGGTTCACCACTGGTCCACTATTACTTTTGGGATCTTACTTTACTTTCCAAGCTCAGGTGTTCCACATTTTGGGTCCCTTACAATTTAATTTATTTATTGATGATCTCTCGGCTGCATTGACTGTGAGCGGTTACATCAACTAGAAATAGTTTCAAACTGGTGTACTTCAAACAATTTATTGCTGAATGGTAGCAAGTTCAAGTTTATAAGATTTAGTAGAAAGATTAACATTGTCAAGTTCGACTAATGCACAGCAGCTATACATTGATGAAGGCGATTTCTGAAATTTTCGGCCGCATTTTGGCACATCTCGATATGTGACTTTTGGGGAGTGAAGTGGTCTCTCGTGAAGGTGCCTTGGGTTATTTACAGCCCAATATCGAACATTTTGTTTATTCACCCCTCCATAGAGATGGAAGTGGGCCTCGTCACTACTGAAAAAAGTTGACCTCGCATGGATCCGGTTCAACATTTCTTGGGAGCGATTCATGCGGTTTTCATAATCAGGGAGCATTAACTTTTGAACAAGCATCATCTTGTAGAGGTGGAATGAGTCTTCATGCAATATCCGTCTTAGAGAGCGATCAGCAATGACCAATGCAGTTGCATGCTTCCGGGCAGAGCGCGTAGGTGACCGTTCAATAGCTTCTCTTACTCTTGCTACATTTTCGGGTGTTCTTACCGTTCTGGGTCTTCCTAAACCCCTACGTCTTTGTGTGGAACCTGTTTCTTCTAATGTACGCACCCAACTCGCGATTAAATTACGGTGAGGGACGGGATCACGACGCGCAAGATTGAAATGCAGCCGGAAGGTCCGCTGGGTGGCGACGGCAGAACGGCCATTTTCAAGAAACGTGCGGACTGCGAAGCCCCGATGTTCTCCAGACCAAACCATGGTAACGATTAAAAACGGTACGACCCCCCCGACACAATGATATCCCTCCCAGGTAGGTACCCCCACCACACGGGATGTACTGGGCGTTCCAAACTGCACTGTCTATTTTGCCGCACCCTGTATTTTCAATAATCAGCTAGAAGAGGCTAAGGTATTCAGGGATCTGGGTGTATTGTTTGATGATTTACTTACCTTTAATATGCATGTACAAAAAACTGTTCGTAGCTCATTTTAGGTTTCATCCACCGAAACTCCTTGGATCTTCAGAATGTCACAGCCTTGAAATCACTTTTTAATGTCTCTGTGCGGTCAAAGTTGGAATACGCATCTTTGAGTTGGTACCTCGAACTCAATACCAGATTTATTTTATTGAAAGCGTCCAGCGCAAATGTTTGAAGTTTTTATATTTTAAAGTGGAGGGCGTCTACCCATTAAGAGGTTAAGAATTACTACTGGATAAATTCAATCTTGACGCATTTCAAAAGCGTAGACATATAGTGGGAATATCATTCTTACATAAAATTCTTCATAATAGAATTGATTGTCCCGTCATTCTTAATTCTATCAATCTACGTGTTCCAACTTTTAATAGTAGGAATAAAAGCACATTTAATGTTGCTTCTAATCGCACAATTTATGGCTATAAATCACCGTTAAGCATAATCTGTGATATTTTTAATCAATTACCATCAACCTGTGGTATTTTTGTTGACACATTATCGTCTCTTATTAAACTCTATTAATTTAATTATATTCATTATTTGTGTTCTTTCATGTTACTGTATATTTATATTCTTTATACCTATTTTTTGTAAATATATTGTCTTGTAATTAGGATTGTTTCCTGTTGGACAATAAATAATATTATTATTATTATTAATGTTGTCTTACAACCTGTTATGTCTATTACTTTTTAGGTATCAATTTTATTTTCCCAAAAATTCATGACTTTGTGCACCTGGTTGTGTTACGCAATTGTATGTTGTTTTTTTCAAAAAAAAGTTAATATCAACTTTGTTAAATTGTTACAGTTGTCATCTTCGGGTCATATTGACTCAATCACTATATAATCAAGCAAAGAAATTAAAACTGCTGTAGAATTAAGTCAGTGTTCAAGTGCGTGTTCGAAATGAAATAAACCGATTTTTTTAGATTAGTTCCGGTTTTCGTTCCTGCAAAAATAACGGTTTTTTCCGGTGTTCGGTTTACGGTTCATTTCCGGTTCGAAGCTTCGATTTCAACAATAGAAAAGCGTAGTTTGAGAAAATGGAATCCAAAATGCTCGTAGAATATTGTTGGGTACTGAAAAGAGATATTCCTCAAACAAAATACAGTGGAAAATCATTAAAAACTATATTTTCATGTAGATTTAACTATGAAAGTTAATTTAAGGTGGCATTTATAAAAAAGTGAAATTGCGTTAATATTGTCTTACAATTAAGTAAAATTTAATATTAAAATATCAATTTTATTAAGATTCAAATAAGCTAGAAATACAAAATTTTAAATTGACAATATTGGGTATAAATACAAAGACTGTTACCCCTATTGTCTGTTTACTAGTGCATAAATATGTAAAAGGTTGTAAAGTCGCGTGATTAGGATCTGAACACGGATGGTCGCCGCATATTGAGATAAATAGACACTGGCTACCGTCTATTGATTTGCATATGATTTAAATCCGAAGCGTTTATTGAAATTTATGCAAATTTTATAACGTACCTGAAATATTTATAACGCATTAAAAGATTTAGAAGATTTCATTTAAGTCTTCAATAGATTCTTTGAATATCTTCTTTAAATTCGTATTCATTACCATTCAAAATTTACATTTTTCTGGATAAAATTATAATATTCAACTATAATTGATACATAATGCACGTATTTATCTCTTATTAATATTATTTATAATATTTATCACAAATACAATTAGATTTTATAGTTATTGATTGATTAATTATAAAATAAAATAAAATCTCATCAAAAATACAAAAAAAAATATACATATTCTAATTCAGTGTATTGACTTTGAAGTATTCGTTTTTTTTAGTTAATTTTGAAGCTACAAAAAAGTGTTTCCAATCCTTGGTTAAGCATGAAGTAAAATTTCGAGTTTAGAAAAGCTTGAAAATTTGGTTTGGTCGCCTAGCGCGTAGCGCTACGCGACCAAACCAAATTTTCAGGCTTTTCTAAACTCGAAATTTTACTTCATACGCCACGCGTATAAAACACTAATTTGAAATGAAGTTAAAAATATTCTTATGTAGCAGCATATTCTTTTTTCTGCTTTAGCAGTTTATTTTGAATACTGATTTAGCAGTATATTTTTAGTTGCACAATATTATAGTGTTTTATACACGTTTAGAAAAGCTTGAAAATTTGTCGTTTTCTAAACTTTTTTTAAATAAAACACAGCTTGATTTCATTTTTTCACTAATTTAGTTTTCACTGTTAGATGTCGATGATACTCTATATGCAGGGTGTCTACGCTAAACCGTTCGTTAAAAGTTTATGGGGTTGCCATTGCACTAAAAATTTGAAAAAAAAACCTTGTCATATGGTTGAATCAGTTCTCCTCATGTGAAATATTTTCAACTTTATATCACTTCCGGTTCCACCGGAAGTAGCACAAAATTTGTTATTTTAAATGGAACACCCTATATATTAGTAAGTTTTTGGGTTCCTCTTTTAAATTGCAACATATTTTGTTCGAACATATGTACACTTATCTCTTATAGTTTTCAAGCAAAAAAAATATTTCTAAAATTTTAACCTCTAAAAGGTATCTTGAAATCTGTCTGTAACTTCTCTTAAGAACAAGATATTAATATGATTTATATCTCTACTTGTACCTAAAGGATGCCTCTGTGAGTAAATTAATTGGAAACTGTCAATTTTTACAATAACTGTTCTTAAAATGTCAATGTCTAAGTGCCCTCTTCAATATCCAGTAATTCAATTTTTTTTAAATGGAATGACCCAATTTTTATCACGTGGTAGGATTGAAGGGAAAATTTCCTACAAAAAGTATTATACAACTATACTCCTAAAGCAAGTAGTTTTCGAATTATTTCGAAGATTCGTATTTCGTCGCATTTATGCAGGGTATAATACGCGCATAAGTCGGAATTGAATTTTAGTAGGCCAGTAGTATCTTTTGTTTTGTCGCTATTGTATTCCGAAATGTCAAATAATAAAAAGAATTAGTACAAAGTTTTACAGAAATCAACAAAATGCCATGTATAAAGAATAAATTGATAATTTGTTGATGGGTGTATTTATTCATTTTGTTGATATCTGTAAAACTTTGTACTAATTCTTTTTATTATTTGACATTTCGCATTACATACGCGACAAAACAAAAGCATTACTTCTTGCCTACTAATATTCAGTTGCGACTTATGCACGTATTATTCCCTGCATAAATGCGACGAAAAACGAATCTTCGAAATAATTCTAAAACGACTTGCTTTAGGAGTACAGTTGTTAATACTTTTTTGTAGGAAATCTTTTCCTCATTCGTACCACAGGATAAAAAATGGGTCATTCCATTTAAAAAAATTGAATTACGAGATATTGAAGAGGGCACTTCGATATTGACATTTTAAGAACACTTATTGTCAAAATTGTCTGTTTTCAATTAATGTACTCATAGAGGCATCCTCTAGGTACAAGTAGTGATATAAATCATATTTTTATCTTACTCTTAAAAGAAGTTACAGACAGATTTCAAGATGCCTTTTAGATGTCAAAATTTTACATATATTCGAATAAAATATGCTGCAGTTTAAACGAGGAATCATAAAATTACTAATATATAGGGTGTTCCATTTAAAATAACAAATTTGGTGCTACTTCTAAACTAAACTTTTAACGAACGGTTTAGCGTAGACACCCTGTATATAGTTCTATTCAATAAAAAAAGCGTACAACTACTGGGAACCTATTTATATCACCGATGCATTTTGTTATAGGTGAGAAGTCGCATTGAAATGACGTTATTTTGGGAAGAATTTAACAAACCGTATGGAGTAAAATGTCGTCATTTCAGAGCAACTTCTTACTTATAACAAACTGCGTGGGTGCTAGGAATAGCCCTCCAGAACCTGATTTTTGTAGTATTTTCCTAATGCGATTCTGGCTTTTTTTTAATGTATCAGTAAGTTATCAAATTACCAAAGATCTTTTAGGTCGAGGTAATTTTGGAAGGACCAGACTTCCCACGATCTACCGACCCCACGTAACAAGTTATCAAATTTGAAACATTTACCATAGTAACCACTTAAACTATAATCAACATTTACAATGTAAAACAATAAGTGTACGCTTTTTTATTAAATAGAACTGTACATACAATAATGAAAAATAAATTAGTGAAAAAACAAAATCAAACTGTGTGTTATTACTCAAAATATAGTACTTGAGTTTGATCTTACGTTAAACCTTATTAAATGCAGTGCCTACATTTGACTACATTTTGGCAACCTTTTCTTCGAATACGAATTAAAACCTAGATTTTATCAATATATATTTATTAATTAAAGTAATTCTTAACATTTGAAAGAAAGGATTCTTTTACATTTAATATCCTTCATTCTTAAATTAATATTCGCAATCATTAAATTCCACGCAGAACTCTTTTTTTAAGAAGTCCAAGATAATGAGAGAGATTAATAACTCTCGCTACCTACCAAACAAAAAACTGGTAATTTATAACAGAACTTTCTCTTTATCAACTTCGACTTAATTAAAAGCTTAATGAGATCGCCTTCGCTGCTTTTTAATTCAAAAAACCGTGCTACTTTCAATAACTGTAAAAAGCTTTGCATGCATCCTTTTTCCTTAAATTTCGATATAGGTACATATTAATTAATTAGATGAAAAACAATAATAACAATAATTTACTTATTTAAAAAAAAACTGGTTGATTTACAAAAATTGAAATGTTTATTCACTACAATTGTTTCGCAAATTTATTGCTTCTTCAGGTGAAGAGAGTTGCAAAATGTACAGATTCAAACTACTTTGGTGGGAGGAACATTTTCAGTAGTAAGGAGGTGAATAATTCTAATTGCTCGTTGAGGAGAAGTCCGGAATTTTGGTGTTTAATTATCTCCAAATTTTCTAGTAGGTTTAATTTTCTGCCTATTTTGATGTTTGTAGGATTTTTACATCCTGGTTAAAGTTATGGTTGCCATCTATTAGGTGGTTGGCAAATGGTAATGTTCTTTTTTGTTTAACGTGGGCTTTTTTGTGTTCCTCTATCCTCTCCTTGAACGATCTTCCAGTTTGTCCTATGCAGAGCTGGGACGAATCCTCGTGAAAAGGATTCCAATCACGAATCCGAATCACCTTGTATAATTCGAATCACGAATACTCGAATAAAGGATTCGTAAGAGATATATGATTCGAATCAAAGATTGGAATCCTGTTTTTTCGAATCACGAATACAAATTTATTAAGAAAAAATTTGATTTGAACCATTACCATATAAATATTTTTACTGAACATCGTTGATAACAGACTAAATATCTGTGTTAGTCTGATTAAAGATGTATTTGTGTGTTTTTGAACTTCACTTCAAATCAGTGTCTGGTACGCGTGGCGCATGAAGTAAAATTTCGAGTTTAGAAAAGCCCCGTGAAAATTTTCACGGGGCTTTTCTAAACTCGAAATTTTACTTCATGCTTAGTCTGGGAATGGACAACACTCGTTCTTAGAAGTTCTAAATTAAAGGATCACTCTTATTACTAAGTTTATCACCATTTTACAAAGGCTACAGCTCGAAATACTAATCATGGTCTTCGGAGACCAAAAGACTACAGGGAACCGAAGTTGTTTTACAAGAAAACAACGAATATCTGAAGGTTCACAGCATGGATAGGAAAGAAAACATCCATTTTTAAAAAAATATCGAAGTCAGGTTGATTTTCAGTGCATTTTTAACTTCATTTTAAATCAGTGTTTTATACGCGTGGCGCATGAAGTAAAATTTCGAGTTTAGAAAAGCCCCGTGAAAATTTGTCTCGGGTCGCTGCGCGACTCTCGACAAATTTTCTACGCGGGGCTTTTCTAAACTCGAAATGTTACTTCATGCTTAGTCTGGGAGTGGAAACACTCGTTCAAAACTTCAAATTGAACTATGTTATAAAATCAACGAATGCCTAAAAATTACGTTAATAAAAAAAACACTATCATTAAAACTGGGAAAGTCAGAGAAAAGTTATGGTAATTTATTCAAATTGACCAAAACACTAACAAAAAGCCATATGATTATATTAATTTAATAAAATCAACAAGCATCATAAAAATATCAAAACACGTAAAAAAGTATAAAACCAACTTAAATATTGACAAAAACAATGAAAACAATTTAACAAACTGGGGGTTTCCTACAGAAGAAAGTTATATTAGAAAGTCAGGGAAAATATCTTGAATCTTGGAAATGTCGGAAAACTTTAATATTTCAGATTGTGGATACCATGGCAGTTTTACTTCAAATAATGTTTAATCAAATTTTGAAAACTAGATTATTATCTTTAAAAACATTTTCAATTATTTAATGTTTTTATCAAAGCAATCACTTTGAAGTTTTGAACGAGCGTTTCCACTTCCAGACTAAGCATGAAGTAAAATTTCGAGTTTAGAAAAGCCCCGCGTAGAAAATTTGTCGAGGGTCGCGCAGCGACCCGAGACAAATTTTCACGGGGCTTTTCTAAAATCGAAATTTAACTTCATGCGCTACGCGTATAAAACACTGATTTAAAATGAAGTTAAAAATGCACTGAAAACCAACCCAACTACAATATTTTTTTTAAAATTGGATGTTTTCTTTCCTATCCATGCTGTAAACCTTCAGATATTCGTTGTTTTCTTGTAAAAAAACTTTGATTCCCCGGTAGGTCGGTCTCCGAAGACCATGATTGGTTCTTCGAGCTGTAGCCTTTGTAAAATGGTAATAAACTCAGTAATCTGGAGTGATCCTTTAATTTGAAACTTTTAAGAACAAGTGTTGTCCACTCCCAGACTAAGCATGAAGTAAAATTTCGAGTTTAGAAAAGCCCCGCGTAGAAAATTTGTCGAGGGTCGCGCAGCGACCCGAGACAAATTTTCACGGGGCTTTTCTAAACTCGAAATTTTACTTCATGCGCCACGCGTATTAAACAGTGATTTAACGAGAAATTAAAAAAAACACACAAAACAAATTTTTCATGTTAATCCTCACAATTAATACAAATAATTTTTGACGATTCAAATCCTTTTGTAAGTATTCGAATCCTTTTGTAAGTATTCGAATCCTTTTATAAATATTCGAATCACCCGCATTTGGATTCAAATACGAATCCTTTTAAAAAAATGTAACGAATCCGAATCACGAATCCAATTTAACTAAAGTATTCGAACGCCTCTTTTGAATCCTCTAGAAAGATTCGATTCCAGGATTCGAATCCTAAATGATTCGAATCCGGCCCAGCTCTGGTCCTATGTAATATTTAGGGCAGTCATCACAATTTAACATATAGGCTCCAGATTTGTTGTACTCTTTAGTTTTTTCTTTATTGTTTTTAATATATTTTTGAAGGCTATTATTGGCGCGGCTATATTTATATTAATATTAATTCTCTTTATCTCTTTAACAATAATAAAAAGTAATTATTTGCCAGAAATGATACACGAATATACAGATTAGTGAAAAACTTGTCAAATATATCGAGATAAAATATAAGAAGAAAAGAATCGAATATAGAATATTAGAACTCTACACCTACACTAGCATTTTAACATGTACTTATAGTATATTTTTACTATGACATCGTTAGATTATAGGTGACAGTCAGTAAGTGCAAAAGATATTTATTTTCACATTATTGAATAACATATACCTTTGTGGCGTACCCTCGAGGAATGTACAGACGAGAGCGTGGCAAACAAGAAGCTCCAGGCATCAGTAAGGCGGATGAAAAATCCAGGGCAACCAAAAAAATAAATATTTTAGACATATAGAGAATTTTGCATGTAGAACGTTAGTTTACATCCTTTGCATTAGAATAAAAAATAATCTCTATTTTGACAATTTTCTGAGTAATTAATAACAAACCTCACGCATCAGTACATGAGTAGAAGTTTGTTAAAACAAACCAAAACTCAACATTGGTGACCCCGAGGGGCCTACGTTGTTGGTGACCCCTGAACATGCTGCCGTAGTAAGCAACCCGGCAGGATAAGTGCCGACGATTCGCCGATAGCAGAGGAGCGGGATCACAT